>OZ018416.1:22448976-23766979 GCA_963969595.1 Neckera pumila | reverse complement strand
CCCTAAACCCTAAACCCTAAACCCTAACCCTAAACCCTAAACCCTAAACCCTAAACCCTAAAACCCTAAACCCTAAACCTACCCTAAACCCTAAACCCTAAACCCTAAACCCTAAACCCTAAACCCTAAACCCTAAACCCTAAAACCCTAAACCCTAAACCCTAAACCCTAAACCCTAAACCCTACCCTAAACCCTAAACCCTAAACCCTAAACCCTAAACCCTAAACCCTAAACCCTAAACCCTAAACCCTAAACCCTAAACCCTAAACCCTAAACCCTAAACCCTAAACCCTAAACCCTAAACCCTAAACCCTAAACCCTAAACCCTAAACCCTAAACCCTAAACCCTAAACCCTAAACCCTAAACCCTAAACCCTAAACCCTAAACCCTAAACCCTAAACCCTAAACCCTAAACCCTAAACCCTAAACCCTAAACCCTAAACCCTAAACCCTAAACCCTAAACCCTAAACCCTAAACCCTAAACCCTAAACCCTAAACCCTAAACCCTAAACCCTAAACCCTAAACCCTAAACCCTAAACCCTAAACCCTAAACCCTAAACCCTAAACCCTAAACCCTAAACCCTAAACCCTAAACCCTAAACCCTAAACCCTAAACCCTAAACCCTAAACCCTAAACCCTAAACCCTAAACCCTAAACCCTAAACCCTAAACCCTAAACCCTAAACCCTAAACCCTAAACCCTAAACCCTAAACCCTAAACCCTAAACCCTAAACCCTAAACCCTAAACCCTAAACCCTAAACCCTAAACCCTAAACCCTAAACCCTAAACCCTAAACCCTAAACCCTAAACCCTAAACCCTAAACCCTAAACCCTAAACCCTAAACCCTAAACCCTAAACCCTAAACCCTAAACCCTAAACCCTAAACCCTAAACCCTAAACCCTAAACCCTAAACCCTAAACCCTAAACCCTAAACCCTAAACCCTAAACCCTAAACCCTAAACCCTAAACCCTAAACCCTAAACCCTAAACCCTAAACCCTAAACCCTAAACCCTAAACCCTAAACCCTAAACCCTAAACCCTAAACCCTAAACCCTAAACCCTAAACCCTAAACCCTAAACCCTAAACCCTAAACCCTAAACCCTAAACCCTAAACCCTAAACCCTAAACCCTAAACCCTAAAACCCTAAACCCTAAACCCTAAACCCTAAACCCTAAACCCTAAACCCTACCCTAAAACCCTAAAACCCTAAACCCAAAACCCTAAACCCTAAACCCTAAACCCTAAACCCTAAACCCTAAACCCTAAACCCTAAACCCTAAACCCTAAACCCTAAACCCTAAACCCTAAACCCTAAACCCTAAACCCTAAACCCTAAACCCTAAACCCTAAAACCCAAAACCCTAAACCCTAAACCCTAAACCCTAAAACCCTAAACCCTAAACCCTAAACCCAAAAACCCTAAACCCTAAACCCTAAAACCCTAAACCCTAAACCCTAAACCCTAAACCCTAAACCCTAAACCCTAAAACCCTAAACCCTAAACCCTAAACCCTAAACCCTAAACCCTAAAACCCTAAACCCAAAACCCTAAACCCTAAACCCTAAACCCTAAACCCTAAAACCCTAAACCCTAAACCCTAAACCCTAAACCCCTAAACCCTAAACCCTAAACCCTAAACCCTAAACCCACCCTAAACCCTAAACCCTAAACCCTAAACCCTAAACCCTAAACCCTAAACCCTAAACCCTAAACCCTAAACCCTAAACCCTAAACCCTAAAACCCTAAACCCTAAACCCTAAACCCTAAAACCCTAAACCCTAAACCCAAAACCCTAAACCCAAAACCCTAAACCCTAAACCCTAAACCCTAAACCCTAAACCCTAAACCCTAAACCCAAAACCCTAAACCCTAAACCCTAAAACCCAAAACCCTAAACCCTAAACCCTAAACCCTAAACCCTAAACCCTAAACCCTAAACCCTAAACCCTAAACCCTAAACCCTAAAAACCCTAAACCCTAAACCCTAAAACCCTAAACCCTAAACCCTAAACCCTAAACCCTAAACCCTAAACCCAAAACCCTAAACCCTAAACCCTAAACCCTAAACTTGTTTGGGAAAACCAACAACACCATTGGATTCACAACACCCACAAATAGGGGGGTAGGTCCAATCAAAACTTCAAAATAACTTCAAATAAAGAAAGTCAACTCACCCTCAAAAAGTCCAACTTGCTAGATCTCGCAAACGGTGATACTTTTAGGGTGGTTTTTTTCACCATTGGATAGGCCATACCTTATAATGGGGGGGTAGCCAAAATTCCAGCCCAAAAAAAGTATGTCAAAAATTCGGGGATGCCCATGTAACCTAAACCCTAAAACCTAAAACCTAAAACCCTAAACCCTAAACCCTATCTATTATATATATATATATGTTTTAGTTTTACTACTTATACAATCTTAAATATCCCCCAAATCTTGACACCCATATCAAAACATTCTTGATTTTTCTAACCAATACCATGCTATAGATATATACAAGAGCTTTCCAAAATGATAAAAAACTCCCCAATCGGACCTCGTATGAATAAACCATAAATAAATGAAGTTCTGTAGTAAGAATCAAACTTCATCCACACACAACTCATGCATACAAGGTCATATGAAGAAGTAGGATACCAATTTGGAACACTCATTCCTAAACCTACAACATCGCTTTAGGTCAAAACTTCTAAATCCTAACACTTCAAAAAGTCAACTCTAATGGTCAAACGGGCCATATCTCCCAAACGAGGCCATATGTTTGGGCTTTTTATTACTCCATTGTGTTCACAACCCTTGAAAATGGGGGGGTAGGCACCATCCAAACCCTAAAACTCCTAACCCTCACAAAAATAGCAACCCTAAAAGCCACTTTTAAAACGCTCACAACGTCCAACCCTAAACTTGTTTGGGAAAACCAACACCACCATTGGATTCACAACACCCACAAATAGGGGGGTAGGTCCAATCAAAACTTCAAAATAACTTCAAATAAAGAAAGTCAACTCACCCTCAAAAAGTCCAACTTGCTAGATCTCGCAAACGGTGATACTTTTAGGGCGGTTTTTTTCACCATTGGATAGGCCATACCTTATAATGGGGGGGTAGCCAAAATCCCAGCCCAAAAAAAGTATGTCAAAAATTCGGGAATGCCCATGTAACCCTAAACCCCTAAACCCTAAACCCTAAACCCTAAACCCTGGTCAAACGGGCCATATCTCCCAAACGAAGCCATATGTTTGGGCTTTTTATTACTCCATTGTGTTCACAACCCTTGAAAATGGGGGGGTAGGCACCATCTAAACCCTAAAATTCCTAACCCTCACAAAAGTAGCAACCCTAAAAGCCACTTTTAAAACGCTCACAACGTCCAATCCTAAACTTGTTTGGAAAAACCAACACCACCATTGGATTCACAACACCCACAAATAGGGGGGTAGGTCCAATCAAAACTTCAAAATGACTTCAAATAAAGAAAGTCAACTCACCCACAAAAAGTCCAACTTGCTAGATCTCGCAAACGGTGATACTTTTAGGGTGGTTTTTTTCAGCATTGGATAGGCCATACCTTAAAATGGGGGGGTAGCCAAAATCCCAGCCCAAAAAAAGTATGTCAAAAATTCGGGAATGCCCATGTAACCCTAAACCCTAAAACCCTAAACCCTAAACCCAAAACCCTAAAGTAGCAACCCTAAAAGCCACTTTTAAAACGCTCACAACGTCCAACCCTAAACTTGTTTGGGAAAACCAACAACACCATTGGATTCACAACACCCACAAATAGGGGGGTAGGTCCAATCAAAACTTCAAAATAACTTCAAATAAAGAAAGTCAACTCACCCTCAAAAAGTCCAACTTGCTAGATCTCGCAAACGGTGATACTTTTAGGGTGGTTTTTTTCACCATTGGATAGGCCATACCTTATAATGGGGGGGTAGCCAAAATTCCAGCCCAAAAAAAGTATGTCAAAAATTCGGGGATGCCCATGTAACCTAAACCCTAAAACCTAAAACCTAAAACCCTAAACCCTAAACCCTATCTATTATATATATATATATGTTTTAGTTTTACTACTTATACAATCTTAAATATCCCCCAAATCTTGACACCCATATCAAAACATTCTTGATTTTTCTAACCAATACCATGCTATAGATATATACAAGAGCTTTCCAAAATGATAAAAAACTCCCCAATCGGACCTCGTATGAATAAACCATAAATAAATGAAGTTCTGTAGTAAGAATCAAACTTCATCCACACACAACTCATGCATACAAGGTCATATGAAGAAGTAGGATACCAATTTGGAACACTCATTCCTAAACCTACAACATCGCTTTAGGTCAAAACTTCTAAATCCTAACACTTCAAAAAGTCAACTCTAATGGTCAAACGGGCCATATCTCCCAAACGAGGCCATATGTTTGGGCTTTTTATTACTCCATTGTGTTCACAACCCTTGAAAATGGGGGGGTAGGCACCATCCAAACCCTAAAACTCCTAACCCTCACAAAAATAGCAACCCTAAAAGCCACTTTTAAAACGCTCACAACGTCCAACCCTAAACTTGTTTGGGAAAACCAACACCACCATTGGATTCACAACACCCACAAATAGGGGGGTAGGTCCAATCAAAACTTCAAAATAACTTCAAATAAAGAAAGTCAACTCACCCTCAAAAAGTCCAACTTGCTAGATCTCGCAAACGGTGATACTTTTAGGGCGGTTTTTTTCACCATTGGATAGGCCATACCTTATAATGGGGGGGTAGCCAAAATCCCAGCCCAAAAAAAGTATGTCAAAAATTCGGGAATGCCCATGTAACCCTAAACCCCTAAACCCTAAACCCTAAACCCTAAACCCTGGTCAAACGGGCCATATCTCCCAAACGAAGCCATATGTTTGGGCTTTTTATTACTCCATTGTGTTCACAACCCTTGAAAATGGGGGGGTAGGCACCATCTAAACCCTAAAATTCCTAACCCTCACAAAAGTAGCAACCCTAAAAGCCACTTTTAAAACGCTCACAACGTCCAATCCTAAACTTGTTTGGAAAAACCAACACCACCATTGGATTCACAACACCCACAAATAGGGGGGTAGGTCCAATCAAAACTTCAAAATGACTTCAAATAAAGAAAGTCAACTCACCCACAAAAAGTCCAACTTGCTAGATCTCGCAAACGGTGATACTTTTAGGGTGGTTTTTTTCAGCATTGGATAGGCCATACCTTAAAATGGGGGGGTAGCCAAAATCCCAGCCCAAAAAAAGTATGTCAAAAATTCGGGAATGCCCATGTAACCCTAAACCCTAAAACCCTAAACCCTAAACCCAAAACCCTAAAGTAGCAACCCTAAAAGCCACTTTTAAAACGCTCACAACGTCCAACCCTAAACTTGTTTGGGAAAACCAACAACACCATTGGATTCACAACACCCACAAATAGGGGGGTAGGTCCAATCAAAACTTCAAAATAACTTCAAATAAAGAAAGTCAACTCACCCTCAAAAAGTCCAACTTGCTAGATCTCGCAAACGGTGATACTTTTAGGGTGGTTTTTTTCACCATTGGATAGGCCATACCTTATAATGGGGGGGTAGCCAAAATTCCAGCCCAAAAAAAGTATGTCAAAAATTCGGGGATGCCCATGTAACCTAAACCCTAAAACCTAAAACCTAAAACCCTAAACCCTAAACCCTATCTATTATATATATATATATGTTTTAGTTTTACTACTTATACAATCTTAAATATCCCCCAAATCTTGACACCCATATCAAAACATTCTTGATTTTTCTAACCAATACCATGCTATAGATATATACAAGAGCTTTCCAAAATGATAAAAAACTCCCCAATCGGACCTCGTATGAATAAACCATAAATAAATGAAGTTCTGTAGTAAGAATCAAACTTCATCCACACACAACTCATGCATACAAGGTCATATGAAGAAGTAGGATACCAATTTGGAACACTCATTCCTAAACCTACAACATCGCTTTAGGTCAAAACTTCTAAATCCTAACACTTCAAAAAGTCAACTCTAATGGTCAAACGGGCCATATCTCCCAAACGAGGCCATATGTTTGGGCTTTTTATTACTCCATTGTGTTCACAACCCTTGAAAATGGGGGGGTAGGCACCATCCAAACCCTAAAACTCCTAACCCTCACAAAAATAGCAACCCTAAAAGCCACTTTTAAAACGCTCACAACGTCCAACCCTAAACTTGTTTGGGAAAACCAACACCACCATTGGATTCACAACACCCACAAATAGGGGGGTAGGTCCAATCAAAACTTCAAAATAACTTCAAATAAAGAAAGTCAACTCACCCTCAAAAAGTCCAACTTGCTAGATCTCGCAAACGGTGATACTTTTAGGGCGGTTTTTTTCACCATTGGATAGGCCATACCTTATAATGGGGGGGTAGCCAAAATCCCAGCCCAAAAAAAGTATGTCAAAAATTCGGGAATGCCCATGTAACCCTAAACCCCTAAACCCTAAACCCTAAACCCTAAACCCTGGTCAAACGGGCCATATCTCCCAAACGAAGCCATATGTTTGGGCTTTTTATTACTCCATTGTGTTCACAACCCTTGAAAATGGGGGGGTAGGCACCATCTAAACCCTAAAATTCCTAACCCTCACAAAAGTAGCAACCCTAAAAGCCACTTTTAAAACGCTCACAACGTCCAATCCTAAACTTGTTTGGAAAAACCAACACCACCATTGGATTCACAACACCCACAAATAGGGGGGTAGGTCCAATCAAAACTTCAAAATGACTTCAAATAAAGAAAGTCAACTCACCCACAAAAAGTCCAACTTGCTAGATCTCGCAAACGGTGATACTTTTAGGGTGGTTTTTTTCAGCATTGGATAGGCCATACCTTAAAATGGGGGGGTAGCCAAAATCCCAGCCCAAAAAAAGTATGTCAAAAATTCGGGAATGCCCATGTAACCCTAAACCCTAAAACCCTAAACCCTAAACCCAAAACCCTAAAGTAGCAACCCTAAAAGCCACTTTTAAAACGCTCACAACGTCCAACCCTAAACTTGTTTGGGAAAACCAACAACACCATTGGATTCACAACACCCACAAATAGGGGGGTAGGTCCAATCAAAACTTCAAAATAACTTCAAATAAAGAAAGTCAACTCACCCTCAAAAAGTCCAACTTGCTAGATCTCGCAAACGGTGATACTTTTAGGGTGGTTTTTTTCACCATTGGATAGGCCATACCTTATAATGGGGGGGTAGCCAAAATTCCAGCCCAAAAAAAGTATGTCAAAAATTCGGGGATGCCCATGTAACCTAAACCCTAAAACCTAAAACCTAAAACCCTAAACCCTAAACCCTATCTATTATATATATATATATGTTTTAGTTTTACTACTTATACAATCTTAAATATCCCCCAAATCTTGACACCCATATCAAAACATTCTTGATTTTTCTAACCAATACCATGCTATAGATATATACAAGAGCTTTCCAAAATGATAAAAAACTCCCCAATCGGACCTCGTATGAATAAACCATAAATAAATGAAGTTCTGTAGTAAGAATCAAACTTCATCCACACACAACTCATGCATACAAGGTCATATGAAGAAGTAGGATACCAATTTGGAACACTCATTCCTAAACCTACAACATCGCTTTAGGTCAAAACTTCTAAATCCTAACACTTCAAAAAGTCAACTCTAATGGTCAAACGGGCCATATCTCCCAAACGAGGCCATATGTTTGGGCTTTTTATTACTCCATTGTGTTCACAACCCTTGAAAATGGGGGGGTAGGCACCATCCAAACCCTAAAACTCCTAACCCTCACAAAAATAGCAACCCTAAAAGCCACTTTTAAAACGCTCACAACGTCCAACCCTAAACTTGTTTGGGAAAACCAACACCACCATTGGATTCACAACACCCACAAATAGGGGGGTAGGTCCAATCAAAACTTCAAAATAACTTCAAATAAAGAAAGTCAACTCACCCTCAAAAAGTCCAACTTGCTAGATCTCGCAAACGGTGATACTTTTAGGGCGGTTTTTTTCACCATTGGATAGGCCATACCTTATAATGGGGGGGTAGCCAAAATCCCAGCCCAAAAAAAGTATGTCAAAAATTCGGGAATGCCCATGTAACCCTAAACCCCTAAACCCTAAACCCTAAACCCTAAACCCTGGTCAAACGGGCCATATCTCCCAAACGAAGCCATATGTTTGGGCTTTTTATTACTCCATTGTGTTCACAACCCTTGAAAATGGGGGGGTAGGCACCATCTAAACCCTAAAATTCCTAACCCTCACAAAAGTAGCAACCCTAAAAGCCACTTTTAAAACGCTCACAACGTCCAATCCTAAACTTGTTTGGAAAAACCAACACCACCATTGGATTCACAACACCCACAAATAGGGGGGTAGGTCCAATCAAAACTTCAAAATGACTTCAAATAAAGAAAGTCAACTCACCCACAAAAAGTCCAACTTGCTAGATCTCGCAAACGGTGATACTTTTAGGGTGGTTTTTTTCAGCATTGGATAGGCCATACCTTAAAATGGGGGGGTAGCCAAAATCCCAGCCCAAAAAAAGTATGTCAAAAATTCGGGAATGCCCATGTAACCCTAAACCCTAAAACCCTAAACCCTAAACCCAAAACCCTAAAGTAGCAACCCTAAAAGCCACTTTTAAAACGCTCACAACGTCCAACCCTAAACTTGTTTGGGAAAACCAACAACACCATTGGATTCACAACACCCACAAATAGGGGGGTAGGTCCAATCAAAACTTCAAAATAACTTCAAATAAAGAAAGTCAACTCACCCTCAAAAAGTCCAACTTGCTAGATCTCGCAAACGGTGATACTTTTAGGGTGGTTTTTTTCACCATTGGATAGGCCATACCTTATAATGGGGGGGTAGCCAAAATTCCAGCCCAAAAAAAGTATGTCAAAAATTCGGGGATGCCCATGTAACCTAAACCCTAAAACCTAAAACCTAAAACCCTAAACCCTAAACCCTATCTATTATATATATATATATGTTTTAGTTTTACTACTTATACAATCTTAAATATCCCCCAAATCTTGACACCCATATCAAAACATTCTTGATTTTTCTAACCAATACCATGCTATAGATATATACAAGAGCTTTCCAAAATGATAAAAAACTCCCCAATCGGACCTCGTATGAATAAACCATAAATAAATGAAGTTCTGTAGTAAGAATCAAACTTCATCCACACACAACTCATGCATACAAGGTCATATGAAGAAGTAGGATACCAATTTGGAACACTCATTCCTAAACCTACAACATCGCTTTAGGTCAAAACTTCTAAATCCTAACACTTCAAAAAGTCAACTCTAATGGTCAAACGGGCCATATCTCCCAAACGAGGCCATATGTTTGGGCTTTTTATTACTCCATTGTGTTCACAACCCTTGAAAATGGGGGGGTAGGCACCATCCAAACCCTAAAACTCCTAACCCTCACAAAAATAGCAACCCTAAAAGCCACTTTTAAAACGCTCACAACGTCCAACCCTAAACTTGTTTGGGAAAACCAACACCACCATTGGATTCACAACACCCACAAATAGGGGGGTAGGTCCAATCAAAACTTCAAAATAACTTCAAATAAAGAAAGTCAACTCACCCTCAAAAAGTCCAACTTGCTAGATCTCGCAAACGGTGATACTTTTAGGGCGGTTTTTTTCACCATTGGATAGGCCATACCTTATAATGGGGGGGTAGCCAAAATCCCAGCCCAAAAAAAGTATGTCAAAAATTCGGGAATGCCCATGTAACCCTAAAACCCTAAACACCTAAACCCTAAACCCTAAACCCTAACCCTCACAAAAGTAGCAACCCTAAAAGCCACTTTTAAAACGCTCACAACGTCCAACCCTAAACTTGTTTGGGAAAACCAACAACACCATTGGATTCACAACACCCACAAATAGGGGGGTAGGTCCAATCAAAACTTCAAAATAACTTCAAATAAAGAATGTCAACTCACCCTCAAAAAGTCCAACTTGCTAGATCTCGCAAACGGTGATACTTTTAGGGTGGTTTTTTTCACCATTGGATAGGCCATACCTTATAATGGGGGGGTAGCCAAAATTCCAGCCCAAAAAAAGTATGTCAAAAATTCGGGGATGCCCATGTAACCTAAACCCTAAAACCTAAAACCTAAAACCCTAAACCCTAAACCCTATCTATTATATATATATATATGTTTTAGTTTTACTACTTATACAATCTTAAATATCCCCCAAATCTTGACACCCATATCAAAACATTCTTGATTTTTCTAACCAATACCATGCTATAGATATATACAAGAGCTTTCCAAAATGATAAAAAACTCCCCAATCGGACCTCGTATGAATAAACCATAAATAAATGAAGTTCTGTAGTAAGAATCAAACTTCATCCACACACAACTCATGCATACAAGGTCATATGAAGAAGTAGGATACCAATTTGGAACACTCATTCCTAAACCTACAACATCGCTTTAGGTCAAAACTTCTAAATCCTAACACTTCAAAAAGTCAACTCTAATGGTCAAACGGGCCATATCTCCCAAACGAGGCCATATGTTTGGGCTTTTTATTACTCCATTGTGTTCACAACCCTTGAAAATGGGGGGGTAGGCACCATCCAAACCCTAAAACTCCTAACCCTCACAAAAATAGCAACCCTAAAAGCCACTTTTAAAACGCTCACAACGTCCAACCCTAAACTTGTTTGGGAAAACCAACACCACCATTGGATTCACAACACCCACAAATAGGGGGGTAGGTCCAATCAAAACTTCAAAATAACTTCAAATAAAGAAAGTCAACTCACCCTCAAAAAGTCCAACTTGCTAGATCTCGCAAACGGTGATACTTTTAGGGCGGTTTTTTTCACCATTGGATAGGCCATACCTTATAATGGGGGGGTAGCCAAAATCCCAGCCCAAAAAAAGTATGTCAAAAATTCGGGAATGCCCATGTAACCCTAAAACCCTAAAACCCTAAACCCAAGACACTCACAAATGAAGCTGGAATGGAAGTGGCAAAAGGAATTTGCCACAGCGTCGATGCAGGCCTCGTCATTGATATGGATGGGAAACCGCTTGGAGATGACCGGGTCGCAATTCAAATTGCGGAATCCCTCTGTGAAGCTGATGTTCCGTCGCAATGGATGTGGTCAATGCATTCCTGGCCCATTTCAAGGACGTATCTCAACGGTGTCAGTTTGTATGACCATGATCAGACAATTCTGTACAAGTCGGCAATGAGTGCATCTACGCGGCGTGTTCGGGCTGGAATTCGTTCTTATGAAAGTGCTCGACAGAGGATAGAACCGGCTAACCCTCCGAAAAAAGAAACCCTCCTCACCTCGCAAGCGATCACTTAGGTGTCAACTATGGATTGTTGCCCGAAGAACTGTTTGCAGCCATTCCCACGTGGTCAGATTCAAGCGCTTCGTTCCCTTGTTCATGTCGACGGCGGGGTGAAATTACGAAAATCGCGTTTCCTTGACGCGTACAAGCAAACCCACCCCGGCGATGATGGGAAGGATATGATTACTTTGTCCCAACATGAAGTTGGTCCCACTGCTTGGTACAAAATTCATGGAATATCACGGGCTACATACTATAGGTACAGGGCGATGTCCAAAGTCGATAAGAAGCCAGAGCACCATGGTAATCTTGGCTTGAAAAAGCCGCGGACTCATACATTACAAGCGACGGCCACACTTCGACTTATTGTTGAGAGGGAAGCAGACCCGATGCCTCACAAATCAAGGACTCTTCAGTCCGGAGATAAGGTTCCATCCATGGTCCTGCCTTCATCATTTCAATGGAAGGAGCATTTGCCAGAGATAAACAACGTCAATTCCACATTTCAATTGCGACAAATTTCAACGAGCGGGTTGAACAACATCCGACGAGCTTCTTTTCCAGAGTACGCTCCAAAAGCACGTGGTGACAATTTCGCTCGATGTGCACAATGTGATAAACTCAAGCAACTGAGGGCCGCTTGCACTCCACGTTCCCGTGCGCAAGAAGTTTGGACTACAAAGTTAAAGGTCCATCTCGCTGGTCAAGAGGCACACAGAGAGCTGTACTATGCAAATCGTATGATGTCTGAGAGGTATCCGGAGAAGATTCTTACTATAATCCACGACAAGATGGATCATTCAAAAACGGCTTCTCCCCATTATTCTCACAAGAACAAGGGCACCGATTCTTTCATGAAGTTGCCCATTGCTATCACTGGCATGATTGCTCACGGTCATGGAGACGTGAGGTATGCGCACTACGGCTTAGACATCTTTCCTACGGACTCCAACCATACAGTGGGCTCCATTGCAAAATTGTTGCGAGATCTTGAGTCTGAACCAAAATTTTCATCACGTCAATTGTTTCCTCCTGTCAAAGATATGATTCATCGATTGTCAAAGGCTGTGCTGGAAGGCTCGGAGATTTGTGTGGACTCCCTGGCTCCTTGCTCTGAAGAAGTGGTGCAATTCCAATGTCTTCCTCCAACATTAATTCTACAGCTCGATAATGCCGCTGGAGACAACAAAAACCAATGGGTTTTTGCATTTTGCTCTCTCCTTGTATACAGAGCCGTTTTCCGTGAAGTCTACATCAATTTCCTTCTTGTTGGGCACACTCACGAGGACATCGATGCTCTGTTTGGTCGTTGGAGCAGCATGTTGAAGACAAATGACTACCTCACAGTTCCAAGGCTCATGAAGTCCTTCATGGATTGCGAAACACAATCTGTAATTCCGCATCTAATTGAAGAGGTCCCTGATTTCAAAAAATATGTTGAAGGATTCTTGCATACTGGCGATGATGCACTACAAGGCCATTCACAAGCGCAGCAATTCAAGTTCTACAAAGATTCGAATGGATGGCCCTTGATGCAGTACAAAATTCTTTGTACGGACGTTGACTGGTTGCCTAAAGAAGGTAGAGGGATTCGCCTATGGAAGGAGACATCTGATGAGAGACCTAAAGTGCCAAAGGGTAGTCCTAAACCTTTTGCACCGCAACCGATGCGTTGCTTCGATGAGGTTTGTAAGGGGTTAGACGGGTATATTGCTTTGTGGGGTGCAATGGCTAATCAAGACCTGTCTGGGGAATTCCGGAGGAGAAATGCGACAGTGATGAAGTACTGGGAAGGTGTGAGAAATGCTTTGCAAGAACCACTTGTGGGTCGTGATATATTGCGAGATGGATTTTGGCCGAATTCAATAGTCGCAAGAGAAGAAGAAGACCAATACCAAGATGATGGCAATATGCGTGAAGAGTTTGCAGAGGATGCACCTTTTGTTGGGAAAAGACGTGACCGTCCTCGTTCTTCATTTCGTGTAGCCCGTGATGTATATGCCGATTACTTTGTTGCAGTACGTCCTGCCGATGGTGACCTTCGTCCTTTTTGGCTTGCAAGGGCATTAACAAACCCTAGTCCAGACCCGGGGCATGTCAATTACATTCACTTGCAGTACTGGACGCCTGCTTCATTTGAGCACATTGATGACAATACATATCTTGGATGGGACACAAAACAAGGGAATTTATGGTGTGAAGACAAAAACGTCTCCACAAGCTGGAATCATACGGATACCCTAATGACGGCTTGGAAGCCCCGTGTGAAGGCGGCTACTGCAGACCCTCGCATCAAAATTCCGAAAACGCAAATCTGCATCATCAAAGAGTCTGTGGACGCCAATGCCATTGCTGAAGGAAGCAATCCTTCTTAGGCGCAGGGATGAATAGGTTTTGGGCATAGGATGCCATTTTAGGAGTTTGTAGTTTAGTTTTTAAATAACCAATTAAAGAATAAATGTAAAAAGAGAAAAATTTAGAACAAAAAAAAATTTGGGAGAAGTGTTATAAGTTGCTAGGTGATTTCTTTATGATAACTATGCCAAAAAAAATAAAATAATAATAATTAAAATGAATTAGATTGGAAGGTCATATTTACATAGATTTTGCTTCGGGTTAACTTTAGTTTGGGGTGCTCAATCTTTTTTAGTTATTACTATATTGTATATTCTACATTTTTCATAATATAATAAATTTGTATTGTTATTTGTAATATTATATTGTGCCTTTTTTTACTTATTAATTTCATTTCTATTGTTCATGTTTGTTTCTTTCTGAAGGTGACTGTGATTTATGAAGACTAATTATGAATTCTGATTCCTGTGCTTGTGCAAAATATTGTACAAACAATCTTAAAATTGTTAATTATTGTATGTTATCAACAATCTTTGTTCAAATGTCATTGAGATCCTTTTAATATCTTTCCCACAAATGGTGGAAAGCGAATTTATCCAAAGAGACCCTAAAAAGTACGTGATCTTTATAATGGAAAAATATACAAATATAAGATATGAAATGTGTAGTGTGCAAAGTGACATGGATTGGTGCAACTTTTTTTTGTACAAAAAGTTGTAGTTGCTTTGGCATATTACAGTCTCAATTTATTGAAGTATCTCAAATTAATGAACCCTTTTTCATACTAAATTTAGGCTCATAATTAAAATGAGACGCTATATTCTCTCATTTTAACGAATATGGCCTTGTTAGATAAACAACTTCAAAGTTTATTTCAGAGTAAAGAATTTGTAATTGCTCGCAAACTAAAAAATCTCATAACTTTTTACTCGTTTGTCGAAATGGAATGATTTAAAGCTTTCAACATATATATCACTCTAGAAAACCAATTTCAGATTTTTATTTTTGAAAAAAGTGATTTTTATAGACCTGCCCAGATTGCCCGCTCGGTGAAAAAAGTAACATATTAGGCCATAACTTTTGACTCCAATTTTGAAATGTCATGAAATTTAGTGCACATGAAAGATATTCCTTGTCCCTACCTTGTACTAAACTTTCAGCTTAAAATATGAAAATCTTTAGTTCCAGGTATTTGTCAAAAATCGCTATGTTGCTAAAAATAGCAGGCTGGTCCTTTAGGGATTAAATCACCTAATCTACCAACACTATAACGTTCATCAATCATAGAATCATAGCATCTAGTTAATTCTCAATCTTGTTGAATGGACGAGCCTAAACCAGAACTTAATGAAGAAGTATAGTTCTAATGCTACTTTCCTTATTGTAATAATTTAGGACATTGTCAATATCCATTTGTTGCTACTAAGTGACCTCATTTTCTTGCATTGTTAATATTAAGGTTACAAGAGTGTACTTGGTATAGAAAGGAGATAATGTTAATTGAATATTCCTCTAATTTCCTTTTGCCTTGTTGTATTTGCTTTAAATACACTACTTGGTTAGTAGACATACTAGTGACTATTGGCAATTTTTTGGAGTTAATTTTTTTTCTACAGTCAAGTGTTAATCTGAGCTATTTGTTTAGTAGCAATTGTTTTTACCATTAGAAGAATTTTGCGGCCTCTACAAGACTATGAATTATCAAGCCCTGGAAATTCTAGGAACACCCTGGGAACAATAATCTGACGTAGTCATGAGAGTGCCACGTCAGAAAATAATAAAAAAATTAATTTTTTTCAAATATATACATTTTAATTATTTTTAATATTTTAAATAACATTTTGATACATATATATATAATTTAATTATCCTAATATTTTGACTATTCCCAACTGCGGAAACAGCCCTAAAACGGCCCTTTGCAGCCCTCAAATTTCTTCTAATGCTTTGGTACTTTTAGGTCAAATCCATTCATTAAGTGGATTTGGATTTCTATAAGAAAAATTCATCACTAAAATGAAAAAATTACATTTTAATAGTTTTGTCTTTGTCTTTGTGAAGAGTCAATGCTTAGATTGTACCTCCATCGTTGCTGCCCCAATTGGTTGTTGTGATTTATTCTTAATCTAATTGTTGAGAGTTTGAAGACTATTATGTTTACAAAAAGTCCCTACTATTAATTCAGTAATTTCAATTATTTTTAGTATGATCACAATTCATTGATAGATACGTACTAAAAAGTCACTGTAATAGTTCTAAAACAAAATTAAATTACTAGTGTAATTACATAATTTTTTTTACATATATATTTAAAGCATTTTAGTACTAACAAAATCTTCATTTTGGATTTTTTTAGTGTTTAAATTGTAGGAATGTAACTAAAATATTTCTTTAATGCTATTTTGGCATTGATATGATGACACTTTCACTTTCAATGTACCACTATGTTGTTAGTTATTATGTCACTTTACACTTTTGACCACATTAGAATAAAAACAAGTGCATTTGGAAAGTTCACTAGATTCCAATTGGGAAGGTGCACTATAAGAAACCTGCATTTTAGGTGAAGAGTTATAAAACGTGGGTTTCTTATCGTGGTGACTACAACGGATATATCTTCTACCTTATATATGTTCCCAAAGGCTTGGTGAGAGAACGGACCCTGTTATACCGTATTATTTAGAGGATGTGATATTAAAGAGGGCCGAGTGCAACAACACCGGCACAATAACCTGTTTCGATTGATGTTCGGGGCCCAGATAAGACGAGAAGCGTCAAGGGTATCAGGCATTCGGAACTACCGTTTCCGCAAAGGAGGGAGACCAGAGCAAGCGTCGAGCAGGAATGGACATGGTGAGAGAGGTTGGGGACTCCTTGATCCCAAGCTGAGCTTTTGCAGAGCAAGGGTGCTGCATGTTGCAGTCTGTTGCGGGTGCACTTATGGCTGTTGTGATGAATTGAGGGCTCAAGGAGAGAGATTCCTCGTACTGTTGGGTTAGGATGACTGAATGTGGGAAGTAGTACTGCAATGCCCGCTTGTGCAGGATTTGTAGTGGGATTCTGACTTGTTTGGCAAATGGGGCTTGGAGCCATTTTAATTTGAGCTCGTGGGAGTGTGATGGAAATTGTAGGACGGAGGTGAGATGCCAGCTGTTGTAGGAGAAACGTTGTATCGAGCTTTCCTGCTCTTCCTACAGGAGAGGAGAGTAGCGCTTGTTCCTTCGGAGCTTGTGGAGCGCGAGTAATTAATTTGCTGATTGATGATATCTTGCTGCGCAATTAGTGCAGTGCAATTCAAATAGCAGGTCCTCTAGTTCATCCCGGGTTTTTTTGGCTTAGGAGCAGATATGGGAGTTTCAGAGACTGTGCAAGAAAAAATGAGCCGTTTCGCGAACTAGGGTTTAGGATTTTCGCTTGAGGAAATTTATTCAACTTGGAATTGGGAATTCGTGATATATTGCGGTCCGTGGCAATCAGCATAGCTATAAGTTATTCAATGCTGATGACTGCGTGATCCCCAGTCTTCGAACCTTGAAAGGAGCTTGGGCCTGCAAGAGAAGAACACTCATTCATGTCTTTCCGGATTAGTACTTATTCCCGACAAAGCTAGAAAGAACTGCTCAAAGTGTGTACTATAGATGTGGTGTGAGCTGCAACAGAGTTCAGTGGCAGCAGCCTGGATTTAGGGCCGGTAAGATGTACCGAACCGATTGAGAACTCACGTTTGTGTTGCAGAGTCGAAAGCGACTTTGCTATCACCTTTGTTTGCTTCACATTTGAACGATGTGCTGGAAATGGCCAAATCGGTGCCACAGATGCTGATTCCTGTCATATTCACCCAATACGAGGTATCGTCATATGTCAGAATAGGGGTGTGCACGTGTGCACCATGGGGCAGGAGATTGGGCAGCTCGAACAGCAGGGAGGAAGTCAAAGTTGTGTCAGACTGGTAGGGAACGAGACAAGTCGAAAAAACATTCCGGGAATTAGATTGAGCGATCTGTCTGGGTTGGAGATTGGGTTCTGACCCCTGTTGCGGTTGATGGATGTGTTATGACCAATTCTCATAGGTTTTCATGCATACTTCTATATATGTCATTCAAACGATCTAAATTTAATTAGTCTTGTCATCCATATCAAAGGAGAACTGTAATTTAGTTTGAACCTAAGTTTTTGATGACCCTCTTTGAAGCGATGGTAATTTTCAATAGTCAAGTCAGTTGACTGGGGTTGTATGCTAATCAATGGGTGTATGTTGGATTCTTGCCTCAGCAATTGATTGATCCCGTAGATGGAACTGCTCCTCCTGAAGCTGCAGTGGAGGTTTGCCGTCCTTGGGCAGCTTGTCTAGATTCATTTGGCTGCCACAAGCGTCAGGTGTGCGGTTTTGTTTGTGGACTTTATTTAATGTGTTCAGGTTTTTAGGATTGGAGGCAGTAGCAGATTTTTCGCACATGTAGTTTCTTCTCAATTTGATGTGTTTCTGTCCACAGGTTCAATTCTGAGGTCCATTGCGGCGTTGTTCTTTGTGATGTTCTTCTTAGTAACAGTTAGTGTGAATTGGTTTCTGTAATGCAGTCGGACAGTGATGGGACTGCCACCTCAATTGGTGTCGTGGGATTTAGATTGTAGACAACAATTGCAGTGCAGGAGAGAACAGAGAAGCTTTTGGTTGGTGCGTAGACTAGGTGGTGCACAGGTGAGTGAATTAAGCGGTTGGATGACTTGTGACATGGGTTGGACTACTGTGGTCATGCTGACAACAAATGTGTCGAAATATGAGGTCTCCTTTACAGCAATGTTTGATAAAGAGGTTGTCACATTTTTCCGAACGTAACCGGATATGAACCTGGTTGACTGAACCCTAAACCCCGGTATTGATGGGAAGAGCGCTTTGAATGGTACGAAGTTGCTTATTAACAGAGTGTTGACGTTTGTGTACCCAGGATATCTGTGCAATCTCAGTCTTCAGGTCTCCATGGCCTATCTACCCTTCTTTATCCCTGCCCTTGTCCTCTCACATACGAGGCAGTGGGCCAATTCGGTGTTCACCATTTTCATCAGTTTGGAAGAGATCACCTTCGAATTCCAATGCTTCAGGTATGTATCATATGCCCATCGTCACAGAAAGAGTTTGCCTCTCCTGGTGAGAATGTGACTGACATGGGTAAAGCATGTTGCGGTGGATTCAGGTGAACTACAGTCGGTTGAAGAAGTTTGGAAAGAGTACTTCGCGGATCCTACGCAGTGGTGGGACAACAGAGCTGACAAGGTATGACTAGATAAAAGAAAGCGGATACAATACTCGGCTCAACAAGTGACGGGACGTTTCTTGCTTGTACAAGGCCATAAGCACTTGTGGGCACTTTGTAAAGCACCAAGTATGAAATTGCGTTGTTTGCTGTCATTGAGTGGAGTGAACACTGCTCAGATCATTGCAGTGTCATCAACAAATATTCCCTGGAATATTGATTGTTAGATGCAAAATGAATATGAGATAGTTTTGTAGGATCTGATCATGGGTTGTGGTGCCTACAGAGGAATCCTAGATCACCTGACTTTAGACATAAGGTGACAAAGAAAGCACTTTGGATAGATGGCTGGTCAACTCCACCATGGGTAAAGGCCGTGGTCGGCTTGACAAGCAAAGGGAAAATGCACCCTCGTGTTGATTATCACACCAAAGATTCTCAAGACACAACACAAGGAGACAGGTAACTTTAGGAATTGAGTTGGCTCCCTTGTCTAGTGACTAGAGTAGGTGCATCTAGAAACATGTGATTTTGGGTGATTTTAAGGATTTTTGTATGTGCAATATGCTCTATTATTTCTTTTGGGTTATTGGGTGCACTTAAAGGGGGTGATTTTCAAAGAATTGCTATGTATGTGAGAGATATCAAGAAATAAGTTGGATGGATGCAATTTTATTCATATTGAGATATGTGAGTACAAGGCATTAGTGGTCTTGCAACCTTTCCACTTTGTGTATCAGTGTTCTTCTTTCTAAGGGTTTTCTTATGAAGACTGTATTGATGAATCAGGCTATCTAAGGGCTACAATGGAAGAGGACGCATTGTGCCTAGTACTGCAAGAGAGTCGAGGCATATTGTACCGGGTGGTGGGGGTAGTATGTCCTTGAAAACTGCAAGAAGCACGACTGAAGCAATTGGTAATTTGAAGAATGGACTAGAACAAGGCATGGCCATCGACTCGTTTATGTATGTTGAAGTTTTGAGACGGTGCTTGAAGGAGGAAAACCTTAAAGTTAATGTCGCGAAGCAGGTTCACGACTACATCAACCAGAGTAAAATGGAGCAGAATACATATGTGGCAAACAACCTGGTGAGCGTGTATATCAAGTGTGGAGAATTGAAGGCTGCACGCGGAGTGTTTGATAAACTTGTGAACAAGAACGTGTTCAGTTGGACCATTATGATTGGAGGTTATGCAAAGCACAATCATGCTGACAAAGCAATGGAACTTTTCAATCAAATGTGCCAAAAAGGGGTCCAGCCAGATGCATTTACTTTCTCGAGCATCCTGAAGGCATGTGCCGATCCATCAGCTTTGCAGTGGGGCAAAGAAGTTCATGCGTATGTAAGACATGCTGGGCTTGAATCAGATGTGCGTGTGGGCAATGCGCTTGTCCACATGTATGCAAATACTGGCAGTGTTCATGATGCTCGGCTAGTTTTTGACCGGATGGAGGATCGTGACCTGATCACGTGGAACGTGATGATTGGTGGACTTGCTGAACACGGATGTGGGCAAGAAGCATATGAGCTGTTTATGCAATTGCAAAGGGAAGGCCTTGAACCCAATACAATCACGTTTGCGAGCATTCTGAATCCATGTTCAAGCGCAGGGGCTTTGGAGTGGGTGAAGGAGGTTCACAGGCATGTCCTCCAAGCGGGACTTGAGTCGAATTTGCGTGTGGGCAATGCGCTTGTCCACATGTATGGAAAGTGTGGGAGTTTGGTTGATGCTCGGGTAGTTTTTGACCGGATGGAGGATCGTGACCTGATCACGTGGAACGTGATGATTGGTGGACTTGCCGAACACGGATGTGGGCAAGAAGCATATGAGCTGTTTATGCAAATGCAAAGGGAAGGCTTGGAACCCGATGCATTCACATTTGCGAGCATTCTGAATCCATGTTCAAGCGCAGGGGCTTTGGAGTGGGTGAAGGAGGTTCACAGGCATGTCCTCCAAGCGGGACTTGAGTCAAATTTGCGTGTGGGCAATGCGCTTGTCCACATGTATGGAAAGTGTGGGAGTTTGGATGATGCTCGGGTAGTTTTTGACCGGATGGAGGATCGTGACCTGCTCACGTGGACCGTGATGATTGGTGGACTTGCCGAACACGGATGTGGGCAAGAAGCATATGAGCTGTTTATGCAAATGCAAAGGGAAGGCCTCGAACCCAATACAATCACGTTTGCGAGCATTCTGAATCCATGTTCAAGCGCAGGGGCTTTGGAGTGGGTGAAGGAGGTTCACAGGCATGTCCTCCAAGCGGGACTTGAGTCGAATTTGCGTGTGGGCAATGCGCTTGTCCACATGTATGGAAAGTGTGGGAGTTTGGATGATGCTCGGGTAGTTTTTGACCGGATGGAGGATCGTGACCTGATCACGTGGAACGTGATGATTGGTGGACTTGCTGAACACGGATGTGGGCAAGAAGCATATGAGCTGTTTATGCAATTGCAAAGGGAAGGCTTGGAACCCGATGCATTCACGTTTGCGAGCATTCTGAATCCATGTTCAAGCGCAGGGGCTTTGGAGTGGGTGAAGGAGGTTCACAGGCATGTCCTCCAAGCAGGACTTGAGTCGAATTTGCGCGTGGGCACTGCACTTGTCCACATGTATGGAAAGTGTGGGAGTTTGGATGATGCTCGGGTAGTTTTTGACCGGATGGAGGATCGTGACCTGCTCACGTGGACCGTGATGATTGGTGGACTTGCCGAACACGGATGTGGGCAAGAAGCATATGAGCTGTTTATGCAAATGCAAAGGGAAGGCTTGGAACCCGATGCATTCACGTTTGCGAGCATTCTGAATCCATGTTCAAGCGCAGGGGCTTTGGAGTGGGTGAAGGAGGTTCACAGGCATGTCCTCCAAGCGGGACTTGAGTCGAATTTGCGTGTGGGCACTGCACTTGTCCACATGTATGGAAAGTGTGGGAGTTTGGATGATGCTCGGGTAGTTTTTGACCGGATGGAGGATCGTGACCTGATCACGTGGAACGTGATGATTGGTGGACTTGCCGAACACGGATGTGGGTACGAAGCCCTGGATTTGTTCAAAAATATGATTGCAGACGGTGTGAAGCCTGATGTGATGTCCTTCGCTGCATTATTGTCGGCCTGTAGTCATGCTGGCCTTGTGGATGAGAGCCGTAGACATTTTTTGGCTATGACGCAAGATTATGGCATCGAACCTACTTTATTGCCTTGTACTTGCATGGTGGATGTTCTTGGCCGAGCAGGACACTTGGAGGAAGCTAAGCTCTTGATTGACAACATGCCGGTGGAACCAGATGGGGCAACTTGGGGTGCCTTGCTTGGTGCTTGTAGAACGTACGGCAATGTGGATTTGGGCAAACTTGCCGCTAATGAGCGTCTCAAGTTGGAACCGAAGAATGCTTCTGCATACGTGCTTCTCTCGAATATCTATGCTGCAGCTGGCAAGTGGGAGGAGGTGTTGTGGGTGCGCACTATGATGCAGGACAGAGGCATACGCAAGGAGCCAGGGCGTAGTTGGATTGAAGTTGATAACAAGGTCCATGACTTTGTCGTAGGGGATACTTCTCACGCAGAAGCAAAGGAAATCTATGCTGAACTGAGGAGATTGTGTGAGAAAATTAAGGCCAAAGGCTACGTTCCTGATACCCGTCAAGTGTTGCGGTCCATTGATGAGGAGGAGAAAGAACTTGCTCTATGCTCCCATAGCGAGAAGTTGGCTATTGCTTATGGACTGCTACGGACACCCCTTGGACAGCCAATTCGGGTGTTCAAGAATCTTCGAGTGTGTTCAGACTGCCATACAGCAACCAAGTTTATCTCAAAGGCAACTGAACGAGAAATTGTTGTGAGGGATGCTAATCGCTTTCACCACTTTCAAAATGGCATGTGTTCTTGTGGTGATTATTGGTGATGAGGTTGGCAATCCTGACTAATTGTAGCCTATGTTGTTGTCTGGAACTCTTCATTGGAATTTGTCATCAGCTATGAATATGTTATGTGTTGATCATTGATTGAAAACTATTGCATTGGTTGGAAATGGCTCCAGGAACATGTTCATAGAGGTTGTCACCTCTTGCATTTTCTTCATCTATCGTTTCTGTGAAGAACATGAAATCAAGGGTTGGCAAATTTAGCCATAGAAATGATTCTTGCACTACCATTCACCTTACATCCTTTTGTTGGCAACATCAAAATTTAAGGATTCTTTATTGAGAAGACTTTTCATATGGAAATATCAAATGATTATTTTGAAGTCCTTCCTTTAAGAAGAAGACTATGTAAGTTTTTATCTTTTTCCAATAGCAAGTTTACTCTGGTTGCTTCAACTATTGTGCTTATAATTGGGTAACTTGATTTTTGTTCCTTGCCTTAGTGTCAATTTTGGAAGTTAATGCCTATAGGATTGAGAGTACATTTAACAAGTTGTCAAAAATTATCATGTTTAAAGCATTGAAAAAAAATACAATACAAAAAGTTTCTTTTTTGAAATTTATATATATGAAAGTGTATTAGATGGCTACTATGGGAATGTGGAAATTTCTAGTCCATTTCATTGTGTAGATTGCAAGCTTATATAAGAAAAGGATTTTTTTAGACCTTCCTCGATAGGGTCAGAAATCTTTAAATTCTCATGAAATGAGATTTTTGCACTACACATATTTTTTTTAACATTGCCTATTATATCATGGAAGTTATCTGCGATCCCAGAACCTATTTCTCTAAATTTGCCAATAGGCTTTAGCCGTGCAAGGCTAGGGAGCTTTTCTCGCAACCTCTAATTCCATTGGTAGGGATAGGGAGATATTTTGAAATTTAAGAAGTTGAAGTTTGCCTAAATTTTTTTTGTGGTAGAGTGGAATTTGCTACATGTGGAGGAATTTTGGTGCAAAAGTGAAAGTTACTCTTTTTTATTTTATGTTGCTAAATTGCTAAGTGACAAAACAGTTTGTTGCGTAATGGGCTAATGCCATTTTCAATTCAAAATGCCAAAGGGCTATTTTAGTTAAATTTGAATAGAATTGTTACAAACTTCTTTTCTGAGAATCTAAATCCTATATGAGAAATATAAATGCCCCAAACAAGGGAATTGAACCCTTTAAATTGCCTACTATACCCAATTGCAGTATTCGTGTTCTACACACACCACAAGATAAACAAGACACGTCAAAGGTTAAAAAAAAAAGTTACAAACGACACCAAGCCTCAGTCACGGCAATCTCGGGCAATAGATTGTAGTAGTCTTGGGCAACAAGATCTGCTGTTTTTTGTGTTAAAGAAAACTTGAGTTATAAGGCAAGCCTAAACTCATGAAAACAAAGGAAAACAAATTTCTATGGTGAGTATACTGGTCCTACTCCTCTAGTTTATACATTCCCTTGCCAGCCAACCTTCACTGCACTTTTCTTTGACTCAATGGCTTTTGAATAAGGGAAGTCCTCAAGTGAAAAGTAATTTTGGCCAAACATGCGTACAACAAGGGATAGGTGCTTCCCTAACCTGTTTCTTTGGCAAGATTTTAGGAACTTAAGAGTAGAGAAGCACCTCTCATCCTCCACTAAACCAAGAACCAAGCAAGAACCTATTTCAGCAACCTTAAAATGCTCTAAAATTAGCTTATTCAAATGCCCTGACTGAAAGAATTTCCGCCACAATTTAATGACGGGGAGATGTGGAAAGGTGGGCCACAAGTGGCCTGAGCATTTGCCTTCATCGTTATCTTGAAGAGGCCCTATTAATTATCAAGATTGGACGCTGAGAGCATCTCCGGTACAATATAGGAGAGCCCACCAACACATAGAGGTTGCCCTTTGTTTACCACCTTGGCCTTTGTATAGAATTCTTTCAGCACCACCAAGTGATGGCCAAAATTCTCATTAACACCATCTTGCCACCAATACTGGAGATATATTATCTCAAATGCGTCCAATAGCTCTTGTTGAGGGAACTTGCAGTCTAGTTCATGGGAAAGTGACTGGGCCATCTCTGCACAAGTCAAAACCCAAGCATAAGTACATGGATTACAAGCATTGAAGGAAATTGAAGCATGGAAGTACACTTGCCTTCTAGTTCAAATTTAATCATTTACCATTCAATTGAGATTCTTGAGAAGCATTCAATTTCAAGCAATCAGTTGAGAAGCATTCACTTTCTTGCATTTAGTTTATATTAGGGTTAGTTTCAGGAATCGCTTAAGCACACTTACCATTTCAATTTTCAAACATCAATCCAAAAGAAGTAATCACTGAAGATACCCCAAAACAATTTGAAAACAAGATAGACATGGCTTAATGAAGAACCAGACTCTGCAACCTCATTTGTGCTGCCACATGACAGCCAGCACAATCACCAAACACAAAAGAAACCAAGAAAAGGAAAGAAGACAAAAAAAAAAATAGAAACACACTAACCAAAAAAATTGGAAACAAGAGAACAAAAAAATTAGAAATAAAAAAATAAAAAAATTTGGAATGAAGAGAACAAAAAAATTTGGAAACAATAATCCTAAACATAAATTATGACTCCAAATGCAAAACAACTCCAAAAAAAAAGGGGGGAGAACTTGCTTGAGAATTGGCGCTCAATGTTGTCCTGCACCTGATTGTACTCCTCTTTTGTGATATAGATATGCGCCCCTGTCAACTTATCATGGCATCTTGCAAAAACGTGAGTATCCCTATAATCAAAAATCAAGTGAGAGAGGTTACTATCACCAGGTAGTGGGCGCCACTACATAAGAATGTCTGGAGATGAGAGCAAGACAAAGTCACTATAGCATAGGAAGTCTTGTTTGCCGAAAGAAGTTGAAGAATTGAAATACATTTGGGCCAGTTCATCCTGGCAGAGCTTGACTGCTTGGCAGAAGTCACTAATGAAAATATCACGAGCCTATGAGAGCTTTATCAAGCAATGCATGGCATTGACAAGGAGAATGAAGCAAGCCAGAGAAAGTACCACCTCAATATTAGAAAGAAGGTCAAAGTTATCGACAGCCCCCGTAAGAGGCTTCAAACCTAAAGTGCCAATCATGTCAAGGCCATCTTCATGAGCAAGGTGCGGTACTTGGACAAAATCCTCACTGTGGGACTTCTCATCAAAATCCATCTAGTTTCCACTTTTTGGAGCATTTTTGTACCCTTAGTTTCCATGAGATTAGCTAGCCGCTGCAACTCAGCATGACGTTTGTTGCTTTGGTAGAAGTAACTATAAACAATCTGAAACAATCCCTCTAGCCAAGAGACCATAGAAAATTTTGACAAGGTTTCAACAACAAGGTTTAGACAATGACTCACGCAACTGGCACCAATGAGAAATGGTGCCCAGTTTCACGAACCTGGGTTGTCATCCCTGTCCATGCTCCTTGGAATGTATTCACGTTGTCAACTCCAAAACATACTAACCTTCGAGCAATGTCCTCACGCGTCAAGCCACCCTCACTCAACAAAGCATGCATTATCAAATTAGTCAAGTGGTTTGCAATAACACTCTATACAACGCAAGACAAGTGCAACAGCTAAGGAATTTGCTCCTAGGAGTCCATTGCATAAATGTAGACACTAAGCCAGGAAGTGGTATCAATTGCCATCACCTTGTCGGCACTGATTGAGATGACGCTTACGGACTAGACAATTCTCTTTAGTACCTACAATGCAGACTCATGGAGATGTTTGCTCATCTCCCAGCCTGTCGTCTCTGACCAATGTTTCCAGGGAAGATGTCTTACCTTAAGTTGCTTGAGCAACTGCAATTGCCGCTCATAGTCACACATTGGACGCCTGTGGTTCAAGATATGGAACAGCATCAAAAATTGCACTTGCTTCCTCTTGACTCGCCCTCCAAGCCTCCAAAAAGTTGATCGGCAACACTTGCGCCTTTCTTTTGTCCCGCCCAAAGCTTCACCAAGTGCAAGTGCTTGCAGTTGTGTTTTACAAAAACATCGCCCTTTTTCAGGTGAGCCAGGGGTACGCCATCTTCTCAATAGGTGCGTTTATCTTCATGTTTTTCCAAGTTATCGGCCTTTGGCACCATCACCTTCCGCCTTCCGGTCATTGAGATATAGCTGCGGCACACTACATCCACAACATCTGCGTCTACATTAAATTCACCCTCAGCCTAGGCAAATAACATGCCCAGACTTCTTGCCACCAACTGGTGATAGTAGTGGCAGTGGTCTTCAATTGCTTGCACCCCAACTTTGCAGCCGTCTTCCTTTTTTCCCCCGACGAATGAGCGTCGCCTTTGCCATCGCTCATAAGACCAGGAGTCAAAGACACGGTGGTGAGTTCCGAAGCCTGGCAATTGTTGATTGGTGTGAGCTCCCAAATTTTCATTTGGGACTCGTATATTTATTTATTTTTTAAAATTTGAAATTTAAAGTTGATAAAAGTATACAAAAAATCATAAAAGAGTGTAGAACCAGAATAGGGTTGTCTCATATCCATTATAGTATTTGGTCTAGATTTGTATTTATACCTTGAATGCCTCCAAATCACACCTAAAAGTAGAGTAGAAATAACAAAATAGCAAGATTTGGAGGATTTGAATCATATAGCCTCCAAAGGGCTAAATCCCACCATAAATGTAGCAATTGATGGCTAAGTCGGTCCAAGGGATCTACAGTGCGGCCACTAGGTCAAATCCTAGAATTAGATTTAGAATTTTCCATTAGACTAATGAATTCCCAAAATCCTGATATAAAATGTTTTTTTGAGTCCCATGGACTACCCTCCATGACGCATTCGGCGCTGATGGGTATAGCCTGGATGCCCTTCCCTGACTATTGATTCAGGATGGAATTTCTTTTTTGAGTGCCATGGACTAATCTCCGTGACGTAATTGGTGCCGACAAATACAGCCCAGGTGCCTTGATGTGGTCCATTTCAAGACTGCGTGTCATGGTGATGAAGTAGATCAGTGTAGAAAACTGCAAATTCATGAAAGGTCCTCTAGTTCGGTAGCTTGTCCACAATCTGCAGTGCCAAATGCCACACATATTCTTCTATTTTGAGCTGCCATCATTTGCATGCGACATAAGGGGTGCTCACTCAATGCGGGTCCATCTAGCCGCAACGCGATTTTTTTTTTTTTAAATTTGCATGCTTGTTTCTTTAGGATCATTAGTTTCTTGATTATTAGGAGACAGTCTAGTACACTCCTTTCCAGATTGTATTACAAATTTTTATACCAATTACTAAACACTAAATAGGCTATACAAGAAATTGCGTTGCAAACATCATATTGATTGTATGTGTCTATACTTCTACAGGTGGAAGTTTTGGACGATGACAATGGCCCCTTCATTGCACTACGCAATGTAGTGAGAGTGGAGTCGGCTCAAGATGAGGATGTTCCATTACAAATTGCTTCACCTGATGCCATCATCAAGGAGACACCATTTCAATCTTTGGAAGATGAGGCATCGGACAAAGACTTGGTAAGTGTTTGAGATATTTTGGATGCTTGCGACCAACAATTGAGTGCGACAATAACTTTCATTAATGAAATTCTATGGTAATAAAATTGACTCTTACATGATTACTTTGAAATGCAACCACAAAATAGGAATTTTTCCATGTTCCCATTGCCTTGTATACGCATATGACTTATACAACTTACATGTTCACTTCAATGCATGGAAGACATGTTGTAAGAATGTCAAGGCCTGCCAATGTTTTGATTATAGCTTCATTTGATTATAAATTCCTAACCATTTCATGTCTATGTAGATGGAGGCCAGTCCTCTGGCTCTAAGTCAAGATGAGATCCATATCGAAATAGCAGGTACAAAGGATCCAAGCGACGTTGATTGGGATGCTTAAGAAGGAGAAGATGTGAATAAAATGGAGGTTGATGACCCCAAGGAGGAGAATGAGCTCTTGGAGGAAGAGTTATGTTGTTTGCAAATAGTTGATGCTGTTGGCACCATTCAAATTTGCGAGTGAAGCAGGAAAAAATTTCTCTCCAAAATATACCGCTCTGCAAGTTGATGCCTATGACAATGCTAAGGCCGACCCTATCATCTAATGTGAAGAAGTTGCAAAATGAGTTCACTTATGGTTATCGCGAGGGCTCCGCAATGTTTTACTTGTCAACTACAAACAAGGCAAGCAAGATGCAATACTTCACGGAGGCGGAGATCAATGCCTTAGATCCAATGTGGCAGAAGAGTATTGAATTATTCAATGCACATGTGGAAAGCATTGATGACATAAAATTCTTGAAGAATATCAAGTTCTTTGTATGCGACGATAATCACCGTCGTGAGGCATGGATAGACTACATCACGAGGGTTCATGCAGTGGATTGGAATTGGCACATTTTTGTTGATTCAATTATCTTAGAGACAAAAAGATGCATAGAGTTGGTTATGTAGACAATGCATGATATAAATAAATGAGTGCCTTTGAAGTTGATTTCCTTGGCTTGTATTTTGTATTGTATATTTCAAATGCAAAATGTTCCATTGTTTATTTGATCAGGACCTATAGGTCGCATCTACTAGAATGCAGCACATTCTGGGGTACACCTATACACCTTTCAACACAGGGGGTACACCGGTGTACCTTTTCGTTTGGAAATGCAAGTCATTTTGGAGGAATGCATGTCGGAGCTCGGAAATACACCCTGACCGCGAGCGTGCGAGCTGGTGCAGACTTGTCCTTGTGCAGGCAGAATGCACGTCGAACTTTGCAGTACACCCTGATCGCAAGCGTGCAAGTTGGTGCAGACTTGTCCTTGTGTAGGCCAAATGCACATCAAACTCTGCGGTACACCTTGCCTGCGCGCCCCTAAACCTTGCAGACCTGACTCTTTCTGGCATTGGTGGACTTTACGCCGTGCCACGATACGCCTTTTCGCTGGATTGCACCGTAGAAGTGGCCATTGAGCAAGGCCATTTTGGTTCTGGGTTTGGGTTTGGATCTTTAGGGCTTTGGATTTTGCCCCACTTGCGACGAAGAGGAGAGGGGGGCGGAATGAGGAAATCGGTAGTTCACCCCGGCAATGGCGGTTTAGGGTGTCGGTTTAGCAGGTGTGGCCCGAATTGGGTGTTCATACAAAATTTGCGGTTTTATTCAACTTCGGTTTAGGATTGCAGTATCCATTTTTGGATGTTTTTGTGATGCATGCTTCCGTGGGGTTTCGGGTTTTGGTTTAGGATCTTGTTATTTTGGGATTTTGATCAAAGTAGGGATTTAGGCTGGTTGACTCCGTGGCTGTGTGTCAAGTTTTTGGTATGAGGGCCATCTCGACTTTGCAGTTTTGGGTTTCGCTAGCCGCAAGGCAGGCTTCATGTTTTGGCGATTGAAGCTTACAGTGAAGTGAACCCCTGTTTGCTTGGGGAGTAATGCGTTGCATTTTGGTGGACAAACAATGGTCGGAATGAAATGGAATCATCGTTGAAGTGAAGCTCGCCCTTTTTGGCCCTTTCAAAAGAGGTCTTTAGGGTATTGTGCTAATGATTTCCGCATGGTTTTGGGGTAGGCAAATTTTGGGCTTTAGGCCTTTCTATGGCGGTTTAGCATTGCGCTTTGAAACGAGGTACAAGGAAAATCAGCCTTTGTCAAAAATGGCTGCCCACGATGGCAAAGTGGAGCTGTAGACCTCGATCTCCATGTCCGGCTTTCCTGCGCTTCTTGCCACTAAGGTGATCACTTGGCTATCACCTCTCACGGTTCCTAAACCTCTTTTGTGGGAATTAGAGCTTCCAATTAGAAAGGGGCAAATTTTTATTAATCCTCAAGTGGTGCTTTACAATGGATTGAAAAAGGCATGCGGTTTTAAGAAGATGACTCCAATAAGATTGTCAATGGGGTGTGCACAATTTTCTTTCTCTAAAGCAGTTGTTGATGCTGCCAGGGGCCAGTTAACCCTTTTTTTTTTTCAAATTAGCAATGTATCCCTTCACAAGCCACCCGACAAATTTGTTGTTGGTAACTAAATGCAATCCATAAATCTTCAAGTACAGCTCCATTAAGTCTTATCTTGCGTCAAGATCCAAGAACATGTTTGTGGTGCAAAATTTTGTGCACTTTCCAAACAAGCCCTCCACGTTCGTATCAGTGACAAAGGCAACATCAGCAAGTAATTTAGGATTCAATCCTCCGCGAATCAAGCCCCACTCTTCCTCAAAAAAGTTCTCTGTTTGTGCAGAGTAGAAGGCGATCTCTTCTTTATATTTTTCTAGAGTCATCTCTCCCATGAAATTTGGTTTCCTCTTTGAATCCTTTCCCAAACTCTCTCGGCACCCCCGTTTCTCATCCCTGCCCACACTCTTCCTATGCACCCATGTCTCCTCCATTGCAAATTTGGAGCAAGTCTAGATCAAAGCAACCGCCCTAGAAGCTAAACCCTAATCATCCAATGCAACAACAAAAAATTCCGAGCAAGATCCAGGACACGGACGGAGGAACAATGGACCACACTGAGAGAGACGACAAGTCCGACAAGCAAAGCTAGAGAGAATTCAAATTCTGATTACCCTTGTTAATATCGTGTACAAAGTGCCAGACGGACGAGTTCTGGCAATTTTAATTACCATTAACTATCACAGTTGGCACCTTCTAAGAGCAAAATTAGTATTCAAGGAGGTCCATTAAGGTCCACTTGTGGCTCCTAATAGCATGCTTCCACCATTAAGTGAGTTCTTAAGTATAGTCCTAGACATAAGATCTTAAGTAATGACCTTCAAGGAGATTTTTAAGCAAAATTTTACTTAAAATACATTGTTTTAAGTAAAATTTTGCTGAAAATCTCCTTAAAGGTCATTATTTAAAATCTTATGTTTAGGACTATACTTAAAAACTCACTTAAAACACCCCTTTCTCTTGCAGTGTCTTCTTAAATGTTATATGTCGTATACGTGGTCTAGGCATACATGTGATACAATGTCTTAAAATTTGACTACTTTTCCAAGACTTTGCCATCCTAAAAGAAAAGCTAGAAATGGAAAAGAAAAGAAAAGCCACAAGGACTGTATCGAGCAATCAAGGCACAAGTCAGCTGTTTCTGGAGGCCTATACAACAAACAATACTCCAAGGTAGGGGGTTTGAAATCTAAAACCCTCAGGAACTCCACCAAAGGCATTGGAGACAAGCTAGCATGCATTAACATCAGGTGCTTCACTTCCGCAGATGTTAGCAAATGCTCGCATAGTATAAGATCCTATTACCATTCCCTACTTCTTTCAATTTATTATTTATCACATGTATATTGTACTGTACACTATTTCAAATGATTTGAAGTTTTTCATTAACATAGACAACTTGCCTCACAAAATGAATTTAAAGGAGCACCATTGTTTTGGAAATTTTTCTATATAAATGTAAGTTTGGGAAGTACAAAAGCTCAGTTTCTTCTAGAGCCCTCTAAAAAGATTTTTCTCACTTCAAATGCTAATATCTTGCAATCTATTTGGTAGAAATTTCTGAAATTTTTCCCACATCTTTGGAAACCAGCTTGCATAGTATAAGATCCTATTGTTACATGAATCCAGATGTGTTTTTTCTTTTTAATTTTTCTTTTTCCAATCTCTTTACTTTTAAGTAGTCTCCAAAAAGTAGTCTTCCTCAATATCCTTTCTTTGTTTAAAAATCACCTTGTATGAGTCTCTAATTTGAGCCTCTAAAATCACAAGATTGTCTTTATAATAAGGACTTAATGCTCAAAGACTACAAAACCAACATCCAAACTTATGGCTATTCACCTAACTTTCAATTACAATCATCCTCTAATATAGAATTTTCAATAATCAATATATTTAATCATACTTAGCACCATTTCTTCATCTTTGCCTCATTTCTCTAATTATTTTATTTCTTGCAAGTTTGAAATTTGAAACCATTTACAATAATTAGAGACCATTTCTAGACATTTTATAGGGGCCATATGAAGAGCATTGATACTTTTTGAACCCCCTACTATAACCCCTAAAGTTCCAAGGCCAATTTCTTGCCCTAACCAACCTTAAATTGCCAAGTTTGTTGCATTTGCCAAAAATAAATAAATAAGAATATTCCAATGACTCTCACGGTTACACAATGCATAATTTTTATGGTCACCCCCTACGTCCTTCCATCGTTAAAATTCTTTAGTAGAAGTAGGTTCAAGATTGAAAAAGAATTGAATCATTAATAATTCTAAGATGAGATGAAAATACAATAATCTTAATGGTGAGATTATTCTAGCAAGCAAATTTAATCCTATCCAATAGTTTCTTTTGAAAAATTGTGAAAATTACATTAAAAAATAAATCCTACAAGGGCTTTTTCTAAAAAAAAGCTCTAATTGCCTATATATTAAGATTATCCATAATTTTTGCATAATATATCCAAATGAAATGAATCAAAGCTTCACATTTAGGAAAAAAATATAAATAATCTATATACAAGCTTCAAAAAGTTTAATAAAAAATAGAGTTATAGAAACCTATTTGGAATCCATTTTCTTCCCCAAAGAGACAATGGAATTTCTAGAGGTTGACAGGATTTTAATCAATTGAACTACAAACTTATTTGTCACTTAATTCATAAAAATGGGTTATTTGCCAAAATTGAAGAGCCTAAAACACATAAATCTCTCTCAACAAGGCACTTCAAAAATTGAGTGCAAATAAGACACCTACAACGACAAAGACAATCCAATCCCAAAAACACAAAAACACAAAAAATGAAGGAAAAAACAACGATCTTTCAAATAACTTGAACTACAATAAGATTTAATCCAAAGTTTGAAACTATTTATTTCTCTTGAATTTAGAGCAACCACATACATCTCGTAGACTATCATCATTTGGCTACCATAATAACTTTCAAAATTCATACCAAAGCAAGGATCAAAAATCAAGTTACCTAATTATAAGCACAAGAACTGCACTCAAGTGCAAACTTGCCATTGAGAAAATTTAATTGTTTGCATGGCCTACTTGAAGGGGTTTAAAATATTTGTTCCACATACTTCCTATTGAAGTCTTGAAAAAGAATCTTTAGATTTTGTTGAAAGGATAATTACTATGCAATGGTCCAACGGTCAATTTTCCATCCTTAGACTTTGTATTCTTTAAAAAAACAGAGGTAAAGAAAATGCACAAATAACAACTTCTATGAATACCCCCCTCAAGTCATTTCCAACCAATGCAATTGTTTACAATCTGATCAACATAACTATATTTGCAAAAGATGATAAATTACGAGGAAAATTTTCAAATTACAATTGAATGCAAAAATCATGGTCAAAAGATTCAGAAAACAAGATAGCCAACAATTGGTCAAGATTGCCGACGGCATCACCAATAATCACCACAAGAACACACCCCATCTTGGAAGTGGTGAAAACGATTAGCATCCCTCACAACAATTTCTCGTTCAGTCACCTTTGAAATAAACTTGGTTGCTGTATGGCAATCTGAACACACTCGAAGGTTCTTGAACACCTGAATTGATTGTCCAAGGGGTGTCCGCATGAGTCCATAAGCAATAGCCAACTTCTCGCTATGGGAACAAAGAGCAAGTTCTTTCTCCTCCTCCTCGATGTTCCGCAACACTAGCCGGGTATCAGGAACGTAGCCTTTGGCCTTAATTTTCTCACACAATCTCCTCAGCTCAGCATAGATTTCCTTTGCTTCTGCGTGAGAAGTATCCCCTACGACGAAGTCATGGACCTTGTTATCAACTTCAATCCAACTACGCCCTGGCTCCTTGCGTATGCCTCTGTCCTGCATCATAGTGCGCACCCACAACACCTCCTCCCACTTGCCAGCTGCAGCATAGATATTCGAGAGGAGCACATATGTAGAAGCATCCATCGGTTCCAACTTGAGACGCTCATTAGCGGCAAGTTTGCCCAACTCCACATTACCGTACTTCCTACAAGCACCAAGCAGGGCTCCCCAAGTTGCCCCATCTGGTTCCACCGGCATGTTGTCAATCAAGAGCTTTGCTTCCTCCAAGTGTCCTGCTCGGCCAAGAACATCCACCATGCAGTTACAAAGCACCACACTATGTTCGATGCCATAATCTTGGGTCATAGCCAAAAAATGTCTACGGCTCTCGTCCACAAGGCCTGAATGACTACAAGCTGACAACACTGCAACGAATGAGGTCTCATCGGGCTTCACACCGTCTGCAATCATAGTATTAAAAACTTCCAGGGCTTCAAGCCCACATCCATGCTCTGCAAGTCCACCAATCATCACGTTCCAAGTAACCACGTCCCGCTCCTCCATCTTGTCGAAAGCCAGGCGCGCATCATCGATACTGCCACACTTTGCATACATGTGCACCAGCGCGTTGCCCACACGCACATCGACCTCGAATCCGGCTTCACGGGCATGCCTGTGAACTTCCTTCACCCACTCCAAAGCCCCTGCGCTTGCAAATGTATTCAGGATACTCGCATATGTAAAGGCGTCTGGTTTGAGACCTTCCCGTTTCATTTGGAGAAAGACTTCCAGGGCTTCAAGCCCACAACCATGCTGCGCAAGTCCTCCAATCATCACGTTCCAAGTAACCACGTCCCGCTCCTCCATCTTGTCGAAAGCCAGGCGCGCATCATCGATACTGCCACACTTTGCATACATGTGCACCAGCGCGCTGCCCACACGCACATCGGACTCGAATCCGGCTTCACGGGCATGCCTGTGAACTTCCTTCACCCACTCCAAAGCCCCTGCGCTTGCACATGTATTCAGGATACTCGCATATGTAAAGGCGTCTGGTTTGAGACCTTCCCGTTTCATTTGGAGAAACAGTTCATATGCTTCGTGCCCACAGCCATGCTGCGCAAGTCCTCCAATCATCACGTTCCAAGTAACCACGTCCCGCTCTTCCATCTTGTCAAAAGCCAGGCGCGCATCATCGATACTGCCACACTTCGCATACATGTGCACCAGCGCGTTGCCCACACGCACATCGACCTCGAATCCGGCTTCACGGGCATGCGTGTGAACCTCTTTCACCCACTCCAAAGCCCCTGCACTTGCACATGCATTCAGGATACTCATATAAGTGATTGCGTTTGGTTTAAAGCCTTCCAGTTGCATTTGAAGAAACAGTTTATATGCCTCGTGCCCACAGCCATGTTGAGCAAGTCCTCCAATCATCAAGTTCCAGGAGATCACGTCGTGCTTCTCCATTCGTCCAAAAACTACTCGGGCATCATCGATACTGCCACACTTTGCATACATGTGAACAAGCGAACCGCCAACACGCACATCAGATTCAAGCCCAGCATGTCTTACACACGCATGAACTTCTTTGCCCCACTGCAAAGCTGATGGATTGGCGTAAGCCTTCAGTACGCTCGAGAAAGTAAATGCATCTGGCTGGACCCCTTTTTCGTACATTTGATTGAAAAGTTCCATTGCTTTTTCGGCACGCTTGTGCTTTGCAAAACCTCCAATCAGGATGTTCCAACTGAACACGTTCTTCTTCACAAGTTTATCAAACACTCCGCGTGCAGCCTCCAAGTCTCCACACTTGATATACACGCTCACTAGGTTGTTTGCCAGATATGTATTCTGCTCCATTCCGCTCTGGTGGATGTAGTCGTGAACCTGCTTCGCCAAATTAACTTTAACGTTTTTCTCCTTCAAGCACCGTCTCAAAACTTCAACATACATATCCGAGTTGATGGCCAAGCCTTGTTCTAGTCGATTCTTCAAATTACCAATTGCTTCAATCGTGGTTCTTGCACTTTCCATGGGCACACCACCGCCACCAACCTGTACAATATGTCTCGACTCTCTTGCAGTACTAGACACAATGCCTCTTTTTCCATTGTGGCCCTCCGATATCCTGATTCATCAATACAGTCTTCATTAGAAAAAACTTAGAAAGAAGAGCACTGAAAAGCAAAGAGGAAAGGGAGCAAGACCACTAATGCCCTGTACTCGCATATCTTAATGTGAACAAAATTGCATCCATCCAATTTATTTCTTGATATCTCTCACATACATAGCAATTCTTTGAAAATCATCCCACTTTAAGTGCATCCAATAACCCCAAAGAAAGAACAGAGCATATTGCATGAACAAAAATCCTCAAAATCACTCAAAATCACATATTTCTAGATGCACCTGCTCTCATCACTAGACAAGGGAGCCAATGCAGTTCCTAAAGTTACCTGTTTCCTTGTGTTGTGTCTTGAGAATCTTCACTCCAATAACCATCAAGAGGCTGCAGTTTGCCTTTAGTTACCAACTTGAGCATTGCCTTCACCCCTGGTGGAGTTGACCAGCCATCTATCCAAAGTGCTTTCCTTGCCACCTTATGTAAAAAGTCAGGTGATCTTGGATTCCTCTGTAGGTGCCACAACCCATGATTAGATCCTGAAAACCTGTCTCATGCTCATTTTGCATCCAACAATCAACATTCAAGGAATATTTGTTGTTGATATTGCAATGATCTGAGCAATTTTCAGTGCACTCTTGGACAACAAACAACGGGATTTCGCACTTTGTGCTTTACTAAGTGCCCATGGCCTTGTACACGCAAGAAATATCCCCGTCACTTGTTGACCCGAGCATTGTATCCACTTCCATTTATCAAATAGTCAAACCTTATCGCCTCTATTGTCCCACCACTGCGTAGGATCCGCAAAATACTCTTCCCAAAGTTCTTCAACCGACTGTGGTTCACCTGAATCCACCGCAACATGCTTCGTCCATGTCAGTCACATCCTCACCAAGAGGGGCAAACTCTTTCTGTGAAAATGGGCATGTGATACATACCTGAAGCATTGGAATTCGAAGGTGATCTCTTCCAAACTGATGAAAATGATGAACACCTATTTGGTCCACTCCTTCGTATGGGAGAGGACAAGGGCAAGGATAAAGAAAGGTAGAGTGGCCATGGAGACCTGAAGTCTGTGATTGCACAGACATCCTGGGCACACAAATGTCAACACTCTGTCAATGAGCAACTTCGTACCATTTAAAGCACACTCTCCCCATCAATACCGGGGCTTAGGGTTCGGTGAACCATGTTCATATCCGGTTACATTTGGAAAAATGTGACTACATCTATATCGAACATTGCTGTAATGGAGAACCCATATTTCGACACATTTGTTGCCAACATGACGACAGTAATCCATGTCACAAGTCATCCAAGCGCTTAATTTGCTCACCTGAGCACCAGCTGGTCCACGCACCAACAAAAAGCTTCTCTGTTCTCTCCCAAACTGCAATTGTTGTCTACAATCTAAATCCCGCAACACCAATTGAGCTGGCAATCCCATCACTATCTGCCTGCATTACAGAGACCACTCGTTGACTTCTACTAAGAAGAACTCACAAAGACTAACGCCGGAATGGACCTGTGAAGAGAAACACATCAAATTGAGAAGAAAATTAAGGGAGTGAAAATCTGCTACGAACTCCAAATTCGTAAATCCCTAACACACAATAAATTAAGTCCACAAACAAAACCGCATACCTTACACTTCCGACGGCCAAATGAAGCAAGACAAGCTGCCCAAGGACGGCAAACCTCCACTGCAGCTTCACGAGGAGCAGCTCCGTCCACAGGATCAATCAATTGCCGAGGCAAGAATTCAAGATCCACCCATTGACTAGCATACAACCCCAGTCAGTCAATTGACTTGTCACACCCCTATTCTGACATATGGCGATACCTTGTATTGGGTGAATATGACTGGAATCAGCATGTATGGCGCCGATTTGGCCGTTTCCAGCACATTATTCAAATGTAACGCAAGCAAAGGTGATGGCCGAGTCGTTTCTGACCCTGTAACAACAATTATTTCTGCCAAAATTTGCTAGAAACCAATGTGTGAAGAGGAAAGCTTCACCTGAGTTTGAATTGCTACTCTAGCGCAATCCTACGAGAGCAACATACCCAGACAGATTTCAAGCACCAAATGGAACCCCCCTTCTACTTTTTCCCGTATCTGAGATACGAGACGCCCATCTTCTTCTAACACTTTGCTACTCCACATAGTCTATAAGCTTCGAAGGCATAAATATTCTAAGATTCCAACACGCCTCATCACCAAAGCAACCTCTCTACCCTCACGCACTTAAAATTTTAGCTACAAATTAGCTACAAAGAGGATCTCACACAAGATCATTGCCCCAGACGCTTGCCCAATTTACAAGCCCCCACAGTACGAATCAAATCCTCAAAAGGAGCAACAGAGATCACACAAAAATCTGCAGTACTACTACAACTACAGCTTCTACTACTACGGTGAGCAATCTACGACGAGGGGTCACTGCACGCAGCAAAACAGTTACAGCTAGTGCCAGCTTGATTTGAGCTTTCGCTCGTCCTTGCAACAGAGAAATCTCTCCCCCCTGCAAACCAGTGGCGAGAATTCGGGATCAAATAGGGTGAGCAACTAATGACAAACAGAGGAAAGTGCACATGATCCGCGCAAATCGCAAAGCTCCTCGCGCTATCATCACCAACCCTGCGTAATAGTGTAGGTTTGGCCACAAGAAGCTCCAAGCTCCAAGCGTGCATTCGATTCACAATTTCAAAATGGAAAGCAATCTGGATCCCAAGAATCATCCCCAAATGAAAGCATAGTCGCTTTTTGCAACAAACGTTCAGTAGTACCAGCGATTCCTTGCGACGAGAATCCCAGAAAACTAATGGACGCAGCAAACAAGGACCAGGGTATCCAAGGCAAGAAGAAGAAACAGAGCCCTTCATGTGCGCGGGCCTGGACAGACCAACTGATTCCTGCCCGGCATCCAACGCTTCTTTTTTGCTTTGAACGCCCAGTGAGGCGGGGAGGGGGGCGAAAGCCCCCTTCACATTAACCCTTGAACGCCGGGCCGGTGGCCGTGGAAATCACCCTTTTGCAAAACCGTGGGAACAATTGGCTTAAAAAAATGAAAAAGTAATCATTGGAAGTCAAACTACTGTAAAGAACCTTCCTTTTCACAACAAAATTTGGAGGATGAATAGTTGCATTTCTGTCCTACACAGGAGATTCTCTTGTCATTCATCGGACGCAAAGTGTCCGCCTCGACGTTCAAGGGTTAAGAACAAAAACAGAGTACAAGTCACAAGAGAATGGGAGGCACAGTGAAGTGCCAAGTCTCACCTCCAGAACAACAATGTCCATTCCATGGAAGAAAGAGATTCAATGCCTGTTAGAGTTTCCTTGATTTTGATAACTGAATGAAATTGTTTCCTTTCATAGCACAAGGAAGCACAAATCTCCCTGTAAATGTTTAAAAGTGACTTAACCCCAAAGTGACAAAGAAGAAAGTGTCCTCACACAATTTCAAGTCTAGTTCAAAGTGCTATAATTTTTGCATCCAAGGTCCAAATTCAATAAAAATTATTGGAAACGTTATGTTCTCCCCTCTAGTTTGTATGGTAAAATTTTCAGATCAATCCAAGATGTATTGATTTATTGGAAGCCAATTGAAGTTCACAACTTCAATTTGAGTTCACCAAACTGCATTTTAGGGCTGCAACTTCGGGGCCTTGTATCTCCTTCATCCATTGCTCATTTTCAATAAAATTTGTTGGATTTTGTTCCCTTGAATTATAGTTTGTGTGGTAAAGAGTTCATGTCAATCCAAGTTGTTTTGAATGTTTGGGAGCAATTCAAAGTTCAAAATCCTGCCATTTTTGGAATATAGTGAACTTTGGTGGCTTGTTTCTTCTTCAGACAGAGCCCATTTTCAATAATTCTTTTTGGAAAAGTTGTGCATACTAGTCTAGTTTGAGTGTCTAAAATTTCATATTAATCCAAGAATTAAGGAGTGACCGAGAAGCATTCTAGTAGAAGGAGGTTCAGCTTTAGATGTGTTTTTTGCAATTATTCTGCTGATTTTTGACATTTCAAAGCCGTTTTGTAGACATAATGAGTCAATTGAATGAAATTTTTCTACATCAATGTGTTTGTATACTAGTTTTGAATCATTTTGTAGTGTAAAGTTTTTTCATTTGAGTTGGTTTAGAAATCAAAATTCACCTCCGAATGTGGTTTTGGAAAAATTTCAGCATCCATTTTCAACACTAAAACATTATGATCATGCAATCTATGTGACCAAATGACTTCAAATTTTGTACATGTCATCTACAACATGTGCACTAAAAAATTGTATAATTGAGACTTGTATAATTTGAAGACATTTAGTTCCATAAAGCTTCAAAAGCAATGATGTTTTTGAACCACCAAAATTGAATGTTACTTTGGGGGTAAACACCATTAAAATGACTTGTGTATTGTTCCCAAGAGATTTAGCTTGTAGTTCCTAAAAATATGACTAGAACGGAATGCGAAAATCAAATAAAGCCCAAACACACTAGATATAGAACCGGAAAGTGTATACTTAATTCATGACTACTTCCAACTCTTTCTTACCAAAATGTTATAATTCATACCTATTCACCAACTAGGAAGGAGCGTCCCAACATTGTACCTATTCCGATTCCTAGTTACGGGTCTAGTAACTAAGTGACCAATTTAGAAGTTTAGCCTCTATATCAGAGGGGTCCGCTATGGGAATTGAGGAAGGATGCATTGAATCCCATCCTTTTAGGGATTAAAGTGACTGAAGTTCCATTTAAGAAAATAACAAAAGATTGAAAAACAAGATGCAAGTACTTCCTCACAACTCATCCGTAGATCAATCCGAACTAGCAGGTCATACAGGAAACTCCTACCATCCCATCTTTACTACAACAATAGACCTATCCAACCCAAATCCCTTTGGCAGAGATTGGTAGCCAAATAACTAGATGAATCCTACCCCTTTGCTCATCACCCCTTCCATTTGTAATGGAACCTCATCAACACATTAACTAGCATACATCTGGATGTCTACAGATCGTACCCAATCTTAGAGCGGCCATTCCACACAAAAGTTCCCTGGTAACAAACAAGAACAAGGCTTCACGTCTAGCACACACAATTTTCTGACCAGCTCACTTCAACTCCCGGAACCAGATCTAGACAAAATCCGGAGGTTACTCCTCTTTCTTAGTTCAGCAAACCTAGCTACCTGCACTAAACAATGGTTCTAGCATTGCCGGCATACCAATACAGTGCCAAGTGATCAACTCAGCACCATAAAGCGGAAATTTGTAACTCAATTTGCTAAATAAAGGAAAACAAAAGTATAAAAACACCTGAGGCATCAATCTGACTTCAGCTCATAAATAACTAGCCTTTGGAGAACCCTAAAAGTCCCAAAAGAATAAAACTAAAGACCATAGAATGACACGTCACATTTCCCAATCCAAAACACGTTGACTTCCTACCACGCGGACAATTCCGCAAAAAGTAGATCTAGGTCCAAAAATTCAAATCCAGAAAGTCCAGGTTCATCACAAACAAAACCAACTAGCAAATAACTTCTTAGGTGGGGGCGATTCAAACTCTACCCTTAAGCTAGAACGTTGACACACAAGTTCTGTCGGCAAATAGTAAATCAACTTATTGGGTGAACAAGAAGCGCCTTCCAAGCAATGGACACTTAATATTATGCTACTCTATTCATTTAAGTAACTCTAGAATGCAATTCCTAATTTGGAAATGGTAATATTAAAGGTTAAAAGATTGGTTAATTAATTCTAATCTTAATATAATCTTTGATTGTATAAGCTTTTAGAATGCACTTTGTCCTCTCTAAAATGGTAAGGCAACTTGAATTTTGACTTTCTATGCAAAAGTTATTCAAGGATGAAATCTGACCTCTAAATTAATGTAAAAACTTCATCCATGGATAAAAAATAGCAAATCTTTGTGAAATAATTCCAAATTTCAGGGTTATGATTATGATGATGTGGGTTACCTAAATATAAATTAAAACTAATTTTTGTCTTGTATTACAGAATTTCATCCAAATTTGGGATCAAATTTCATCCATCACTTTCTCATCCACATTTAGGTGTTTTTGAGAATGTATTTGGATGCTAGAATCTTTGAAAGATTCTCTACATGATTCCAAATTCAAATAATTCTTTTAAAGTTCTTAAAGATTCTTTTTAAAACAATCCTTAATTTAATGTATTTTTCATTTCCTATTCTAACATGGTTAATTTTCTTTAAGGTTGTTATTATCTTTTAGGTATTTAAATATTTCTAAGCATTCAAATGACAACTACCATTTTCTCAATTATAATCCTAAATCTGAGATTTAAATGATTAATTTTTGACTAAAAATGTTCCAACAATTCAATGAAATTAGAAGTAAAGCAAAGTTATCTTACCTCTCCTATGAAGTTTTCGATTTTTCCGTCATCAAGGATCACCAAGTGTATTGTTTTGTATGGCCCATCAATCTCCATGGTGTCTAATCCATTGCCAAAATTGCGGTTAGTGCGTGTTTTGTTGTTGTAGTTTTGTCTAATTTCCCTAATTTGTGAGCATTTATTAAAGTTTTAAAGTATTTTGAATAATTCTTAATTTCTCAAGAATAAATTGAATACCAAAAAGCAATAATAATCCTTAAATCTAATCAAATCCAAACAAATCGTTAATATCTAATTATTTTAATCTTATAATTAGTTCTTTGGATTATTAGTTGGCGGCTTTGTCTTATTCTATTGTCTTTTTAGGCCAAATAAAACAAACAACTACTACAATCCAAAACCCCTAAATTCCTTCTAGAATCTAATTAATAACTAACAAATAAGGAATAGAATAATCCCACTATTTGGTTCAATAGTGAGATTCAAAAATAATTATTTTTTTAATCTAAATTCTCTCACGTGGGCAAATTCTTTGCTCTCTCAAAGCCTTCTCTCTCCTTATTCCTCTCTTATTTTCAACTTGAAGTTTTTTGGAGAGCTTTTGAAGTTTAAAGAAACGAGAGACAATGATTGTGAGAATCTAGTATGGAATGATGGAGAGAATTTTTAGTTTTAAAAACAAAGTTGGGTGGTATGGCAAGCAACGGCCTTCCCTCAAGTCACTCCTTTTGAGTTTTTATGTGTCAACTATTTTCCAAACATTATGGATATGACTTGGTTGCATGTTTCTTTACCGTAAAGTCAAGTTTTTGTATTTTGTGTGGGAGTACAAAATGTCAAACTCCGGAATTCCGGATTAGTTTAGGAGTAGATTAGTGAGGTTTTTCAAAATTTTCAAATACTAAAGTAATAATCCAGAACAGTTAGCCAAATCAGGAAACTGGGAAAATTCCAGCTTAGCAAAAACTGAAAAATGGATAAGGAACGGATCTTAACGAGATCCGTAATCCGGAAGGTGATCCGGATTTTGGAAACCTACGACCTAGGTTCCGATCCGGGAATTAGGGTTCTGTTAGCAAAAGGCGGCGCAATTATGGGCCGTCCCAACAGGTGTCGGTCGCTGGTCGGCTACTTAAGCCGTTCTCCTCCATTTCTTCTCTCTCTTTCTTCCGCTTGAGGATGCGTGAGTGCTTGCAGGTTTGGAGTGCGCATTAGCTGAGTGAAAGAGTGGTGAGTTAGGATCGGATAGGGAGAGAAGGAAAGGAGGGTGCCGATTGCACCGGGTTAGTAGGATTCTGTCGGCGTGGATGAAGGAATCTCGCAGACCGGCAGTTACAGCCAAGTGGCTCAATCTGGTCATACCTACGGATCCGAAGGTGCGGGTGCTTTTGGAAGGCAATTTGGACAGCGTGGGATGCGTGGGGTTACTGCGCAAGCCGTGGAATCTCAAGGACGAGGCGATGATCCACGAAGTCGTGACTGGAGCTCCGAATTAGTTCGAGTTGATGGAGCGAGGGAAGTCGGCAAAGTGGACCGAGGAGATGTGGACGGAAGTCTACTCATTCCGGAAGGCAGGTTCCGATTATGCCTTGAGGAATGACGGTTACGTTCACAGGAAGTTCCGGAATCCACCCCATCCGACGGAAAGATTTGCAATTCACAATTGCATTGACGTGAGGCAGAGACAGGTGCTGGAGTTCCTGGTTCCGATCCTGTATCCGATCCTGTATCCAGAGATATTGCCTTCCAAGTAATAGACTTCTATAACCAAGGACAATGTTCTACATCAAAAATCACTCTAAAATCACCATTAGGACAGCACAATGGCTCTTAATTTAGCCCTAAAGAGTAACAGCAGCACACAATGCCATGAGATGCACACCACACCTTCACATATATTGATTCAATTAAACTTCCAATTCATCATACATCCCAAGGTTTACCATTGGAACATAATTTTTCTCAAAAATCACCATTAGGGCACCATAATAGGCCCTAAATGAGATCTAACTTAAATATTCAACACTCAACTCTCATACAACCATTCCCTTCTGCATTTGAACTTCCACTCCCAAGTAATCATACAACCATTCAACCCTAACCATAGTACCCAATTGGAATTCAATCAATTAATTGCAAAAACAAAATATTTTGTAATCATCATTACAATTCAAGTTGATAGAAATCACAAGGAGCAACAAGAGATGGAGTTTAATTGATTGTCGTTAGGACAACAAACCTTCATTTATGAGAACAATCACCACCACCTTGTCCGTGCTCCAATTGGGTTGATTTTAGGCTTTTCAAAAAATCAGTTGAAGACGCATCTTCCCACCAATTTTTAGCTCCATTTGCCAAACTGTCAGTCAGCGATCGCTCTTCAAAGTTGCAGCTTCCAAAAACTTGCGGCAGCAAAACTCTCTTCATGGAAACAATCACCGCCGCCTCGTCCGTGCTTTAATTGGGTTGATTTTAGGCTTTTTGAAAAGCCAGCTTAAAGACGCATCTTCCCACCAATTTTCAGCTCCATTTGCCAAATTGCCCGTTGGTGATCGCTCATCAAAGTTGCAGGTTATCTTTGAATCTCAAAAAATCCTAACTTTCTTCCATCCTTCACATCAGACCCTCTTCACCTCCCATTTTTCACTCATTTTTTGCTCCCAAGAATAAGTGAACTTACTCAACAAATTGGTCCTACTTTTGATCCTAACTCATTACCATGATGTTTCTAACACTTTTTCTTCATTTTTCATTGCCATTTCTCCACCAAGCTCTGAAAACACATATACACACACAAGTTGAGAAAGAGAGAGAGAGCTTGGAACCCCAATTTTTTCCTATATCTCATACCCTAACAACTAATTTTCCTAATCATATTCATCCCACCTTAATTTATTGTAAAATGCGCTAATTTAGTGAAAACTGCGCCACTTTAGTAAAAATTGCATTAATTTAGTGCAAAAATCCCCCTAAATTACTGTTTTTTCTTCAATTTTACAATTTTGACCCTATTTTAGTCTTTCTAACATTATTTTAGTACTCTAGTAGTAATTTTAAGTTTACTAACTTGTTATGTATTTTTTCATATTTATTATTTTGTGGTTTTTAGGTTACTTTTAGTTTCATTCCAATTTGTAGGATTTTAGTTTTTAGTTTTTAGTTTTTAGTTTCTATTTTTTTGGTTTTTACTTTTAAATTTTTTATATTTGGTATTTCTTAATTTTTCTTTAATGTCATTTTTTACTTGTAGGATTTTGTTTTAGTTTTTCTAAATGTTTTACTATTTGCCTAATTTGGTTACTTTACCAAATCTTGTTTAAAGTCTTTTTAGTTTTAACTTCCCATTTTTTTCCTAGATTTTTTTCTTTATTTTAACCTAATTGCATTTCTAGATTTTCAACCTAAATTTCTAAAGTTCCTATTCCTATTTTACGGAAGACTCCCTAAATTGTGATCATAGCTTAATCCGTTGTCTTAACACTTTTAGACTTGGAATTTAATACATAATATTTATATTTTCTACAATCTAAAAAGTGAACCAATACGGTGGTTCATAGGTGTTGACCATCTGCGGGGCATTTGTGAGAATGCAATGGATCTAAAGTCTTGAAGCTTGTAGGCAAGTTGTTTTTCCGTTGGGCTTACACGGTCATACATGCTAACTTTGTCCTATCACCGTTTATGCATATGGGAGAATATGTCCCATCTAATGTGGCTACTAAAATGGGTCATTTGGATAAGCCTTCATCATCTCATGGTGTAATATGGTGTGTTGGAATCTCTCCGATGGTATATCTTTGTGGTACTTGGAATACCATGCAAAGAAATCTTGGGGTTGAGACTCCTCACCCTTTAATGCCACATATCCATCATGGCAATTGTGGAAACATGTAGTATCAATATTTAGAAATCCGGATTAGTTTAGGATCAATTCCGTAAATATTTTCAAAATTTTGTAGTAGTAAAGCTGGAAACCGGAACATCTAGTAGAAACTAGGTAGTCAAAAAGTTCCGGCTCGCCAATATTTGTAGAATAGATAAAAAACAGACTTTGGCCGGAATCCGTAAACCGGAATGGGATCCGGATTCAGGCAACCTACGAACTAGGGGTCCGACCTACAAAAACTAGGGGTCCGTTTGCAATGGCGGCGCATTAAGTGACCGAACCAACGGATGTTGGTCGCTGGCCGGGTACTTAAGCATATGGGTCTTTTGTTTCTCTCCCTCTTTCTTCCGCTCGAGGAGGTGTGTGCTTGCAGATTTTGGAGTGCGTTTTTAGAAGAGTGAAAAAATGGTGAGTTAGATCGAATAGGGAGAGAAGGAAAGGAGGGTGCCGATTGCACCGGATTGTAGTTCCGAATGGTGGAAGGAACATCGGTGCAGGGCCAGAAGACTATTTCCTCTGTCAAGCTCCTGTACCCAATCATTCCGGCGGACTCTGCTGAGCACTTAGAGTTAGAAAAAGATCTCTTCAACATAGGGTGTATCGGGTTGATCCGACACCCCTGGACAGTTAGAAGTGAGGATTTCTTCAAGAACTGATTATGGGAACACCAAATCAGTTTGAAACAACGGCAAGGGGTCGGTGGGCCTCTTGGACGGAAAAGATGTGGGTGGAGACTTACTGGTTCAAATAGACCAGATCCGGAAATGCGACCCGGACGGACAAGTATTATAAAGGGAAGTTTAAAAAACCGCCGCACCACAAGGAAGGTTTTGCCATTAGTGACTGTATAGATGAGCGCCACAGACGATTGTTAGATTTCCTGATCCCTATCGTGTATCCGGAAAAGCCGACGAGGATTACGGTTACGGTGGCGAATACAATTTTCGGAGCAATCGAGGGCCGGGTCGTGAACTGGGCGACCATAATCCACCAGAAGGTCAAGAAGATGGCAGGGGCTATCGACAAGGCCAAGCAGAGTCCGCTCAGCACCTACTTGTTCCATATGTACCATCATTTTGATTTCATGACCCCGCAGGAACAAGTAGCCTATGAGACCGGAATGCAGATCTTGAAGTACGGATTCACGGAAGAGTTCAAGCTGATGGAAGAAGCGCCACAAGAGGAAGAAGAAGAAGAGGAGGATCTGGAACCGAAGCCGCTGAAGAAAAAGAAGCGACAGAAGACCACCAATCCGGACGCACGAAGAACGAGTCTGGACATGCTGGATCTGAATCCGTACCTGACCCAGCCATCACCGGAAACTTCCAATGAACTTGACTTTTATGAAGCCGGAACCCGATGGATGGTGCAGTGTCGGAAGTTGCACACCAAGATGGCAGAAGTGATCACGGGCGTCGCTAAGGAGTTGAATGTAGAGACGGACCAGATCTTCAACGAACTCCGGAAGAGACCGGATCCGGCACTACTCCAAGAGAAGGACAAGCAGATCGAGCTGCTTAAGGCGGAACGGGATTACTACAAGAACAAGCTCTACTGGACGGAGGGGCAGTCGCTCTCAGCCCGGAAGAAAGAGACGGATGCTCTGAAGTTAGTCAAGGATTTGAGGGTGTTGGTAGAAGAATCGGAACATCAGATCATTCAATCCGCGCTTTATACGAAGAAACTCAATAATGACGGCATTATTACCGGATCAAGAGTGCTGCAAGTCCTGGTCGATTACGAGGCTAAGATGAAGATTGTTTTGGACAAGATGCGGCAGCTGCTGGGTCATCTGGATGTGGTCAAAGACAACTTTGGGCCACTTCTGGATATCTTCATGGAGTCCCCAGGCAAATACAGAGCTAGAACTTCCGGAACACAAGAGGATCTAGGCCTGAAGTCCCTGTTTAAGATACCTAAGGTGCCTTCCTCATGTCAGTTCCCGAAGTGGGGCACGGTAAACACTTTTGTCCCTTCCTCACAGTCTCCGAGGGAAATCGAAAAGATTGGGCAGAGGTTGCCAATCCGGAGGGATTTGCTAGAGGGTTTGGGGACGATAAATCCAGCGAGAGAACACCCGGAGAGATTCCCTCATATGTGGCAAGCATCACTAGCACGGGGTAAAGAATTGATTGACTTAGGAGATCCGACTCCAGAGACGAGACCGAAAACCAAGCCGGAAACCCGGCTGAAGAAGAAGACGGAAATAGTGGAGGCCAAGGTCACAAATCCGGATGAAGAACTCGAGATTGTGGAGCCTGAGAGGCAACTAAAACTTCGAAAGTTTGAGAAGCGGAAACCGAAAGGTAAGAAGCCGGTGAAACAACAGATTGAAGAGTTTGAATCTGGTGAGTTCAAGTCAGGATCAAAGTCTGAAGAGGATACGGAGGAGGAGGAGACGTCTCCTGCGACCCGTCAAAATCCGCCTCAAGCCGCCAAGATGATGCCAGCGAAGGGTTCCGATAAGCCGGCAGTCAAACAGGGATCCGGGAGTTCAAGGAAATCCCGGGTGGACAAGTAGTTAGAAGGGAACCATTTGTAAAAGGTGGGTTAGAATTTAAATAGTTTAGTTCCGAAACCGGATTCCGAGCGTGGGTCCAGTTTCCGGAAACTTAGGGATAAGGACTTTTCGATTTATTTGGGATTTCTTTGGTGTGTGTGTGGTTGCCCCGGTTTGTGGAAGTGCCTTTTTTTGCTTTTAGGGTGTTGATTTTAGTTTTGTTTTGGGTTTTTAAGGGCGGGCAAGTTAGTTGCCCCTCATTCCCTCCTAGTTGATATTCAATTGTATTTCATTCCCTTTTCAAAATCTGAGCCCTCGGGTATGCATTTTCGCTCTATTGGTTTATTCGGATTGTGTTGATCTGTAGTCTGGGTGTTGGAAGGAAAAGACGGGTGAGGAAGAATCCGGATTTAGGAGAATATGGTCTGAGTCGAGAGTGTACTATTGTAATGTTGTTGGATTGTTGACTTAGGAGCTGCGCACAATGTCTTTAAATTACAAGGAAAGTAGTCCGGATTATAAAGTAGCAAGGAAGCGAGTCCGGTTGTCAACCCGTGTGGAGGTAAGCGCCCGTCCAAGGAAGCCCCCACCTGTCCGGAAGATCTGCCAACCTTAGAATTCATCTAACATCTAGAAAGATTACACCCCTGTATTTGTTCCGGACTCTGAGATCTGTCGTTGTAGTAAAGGAGGGTGAAGTATTCCTGAGTGACTTGCTGTCCGGAATCACCATCCGGAAGTTGTGAGGACCGGATCTTTTCGTCTTGCTGCAACATCCTGAATACATGGGTGTTCTTGTTTGTGTTTGTTAGAATTGTAGGAGAACCAGAGTGGTGAAGTCCCTACCCCTCAAAAGATCAACTAGTGGACCCTCTGAAGGTAAAACAGAGGTATTGAAAACCGGATTGGAAAAAGAAATGTAAATCGGATTCCGGGTAGGTTAGGTTCCGGATTTGTGTTCCGGATTGTGAAAGTATCCGGAAAATGATAAGTTGGTGAGAAGAAAGAAAGAAAAGCCGGATAGCCAGAGTATGCTACATATAATCCGGAAATTCCTTGGGACAATACTTCGTGTTATCTTAGCACATTTTTGTATTAAGGATACTTACGCCTAGATTACGCGTATGACAACAATTGCTAATCGGAATTATCGACAAGTTTTTGGACCTGCGATACAATCTATAAGACACCGCGGGATTAATAGGGTGATCATTCGCCTCCTCCAAATTTGTAGAGACTTTCTGGACATGAAGAGATAGTGGGAGAATATTGTCCATCTAGCGACATCTCAAAATCAACATGAGGATCCGGTGGCTCATCCACACACTTGTAGTGATGGTGAAATTGACCGCTTGGGCCCTTGGGGTCTTGTGAGCTTCGGGGTGTTCCCATAACCATGCGGCAAATTCCCCGTTGTCTTCTCAATCATAATTAAAGACCAGGGCCTAAATTTTTAATGGACCCTAAGTCAATGGGAGCTTTCTTTGTGGTCACTATGGGATGCAACACTCCTATATTCTCTACCTTAGATCCCGTCTTAATTTGGGGCTTTTCTTCCACTAGTGATTAGGTGGAAGCGTATTTAAAGCCATTAGTTATCTCGGTCCGATTGTTTGGTGGACCAAATACTAAGATGGATTTGCTAGTGGACCAACGCTCAGAAGCATTGGCCCTTCTCAACCAATTACGGCCTAAAAGGAGAAGATAGGCGGTTTTGTTTGTCATCAACCTCAACACATGAAAGGTCAAAGTGTAAATCTCTCCCTCGGCCTCCACTTGACAATTCACAATTTGACCAAGGGGGATGACAGGGCGTTGGTCCGCTACATTCACCACATACGGTGATGGACCGGTAATCTTTAACCCTAGACTTTCCATTGTGGAAAGTGGCATAATGTTTATGCCGCTACCGCCATCTATCAAAGTTCCCGGGATGACTTTGTCTAAAATAGACACATCAATTTCTAACACCCCATCATCCACTAAAGCACTAGAATATATCCTCGCGGTCATCATAGTCTTTTTGGATTTTTGAGGTACAATGGCTCCCTCCTTGAATTCTTTTCTCAAGGAAGGGGCCACTTGAATGAATTGGGCTACGGAAATTGTGGGAGCACGCAATGTCATTATTTAGAAATCCGGATTAGTTTAAGATCAATTCCGTAAATATTTTCGAAATTTTGTAGTAGTGAAACCGTGAACCGGAACATTTAGTAGAAACTAGTTAGTCAGGAAGTTCTGGCTCACAAAAACTTGTAAAAGAAGTAAGAAACGGACTTTTACCGGAATCCGGAAACTAGAAAGAGATCCGGATTCCGGCAAACCTACGAACTAGGGGTCTGGCCTACGAAAACTAGGGATCCGTTTGAAAAAGGCGGCGCATTAAATGACCGAACCAACGGGTGTCGGTCACTGGCCGGATACTTAAGCGGATGATCTTCTCATTCTTCTCCCTCTTTCTTCCGCTCGAGGAGGTGTGTGCTTGCAGGTTTTGGAGCGCATTTTCTCTTAGAAGAGTGAAAGAGTGGTGAGTTAGGCCGGATAGGGAGAGAAGGAAAGGAGGGTGCCGATTGCACCGGATTAGAGTTCAATGGCGGAAACATCAGCGCAGGGGCAGAAGAGAGTTCCGTCTGTCAAACTCTTATACCCAATCATTCCATCTGATCTAGGTGAACGTTTAGAGTTAGAGGAAGATCTGTTCAAACTAGGGTGTATCGGGTTCATCGAGAAACCCTGGACAGTGAGGAGCGAGGATTTTCTTCGGGAGTTAGTTTTTGGGGTGCCGAACCAGTTCGAGCCGACACCAAGGGGGCGGTTATCATCCTGGATGGAAGGGATGTGGGCGGAAATTTACAGGTTGACGCAGTCCGGATCCGGAAGCGCAACCCAGACGGATAAGTTTCATGAAGGAAAGTTCAAGAAACCACCGCACCACAAGGAGGGGTTCTCCGTTAGTGACTGTAGCAATGAGCGTCATAGGAGGTTACTGAATTTTCTGATTCCCATAGTATATTCGGAAAAGCCAACGAGAGTTACGGTCACAGTCACGAATACGATTTTCGGAGCACTCGAAGGCCGGGTCGTGAACTGGGCAGGCCTAATTTACCAGAAGGTCAAGAAGATGGCGATGGCCGTCGAGAAGGCCAAGCAGAGTCCGATCAGTACGTACTTGTTCCACATGTATCATTATTATGATTACATGACCCCGCCAAAACAAGTTGCGTATGAGACCGGAATGCAAATCCTGAAATACGGATTTACGGAGGAGTTGAAGCCGACGGGAGAAGCGACCGAAGAAGAAGAAGAAGAGGAGGAGCATCCGGAACCGAAGCCGCTGGAGAAGAAGAAGCGGCATAAGGTAACCAATCCGGACTCACGAAGAGCGAGTATGGACGTACCGGAATCGAATCCGGCCCTGACCCAGCCGTCGCCGGAGTATACCGATGTCTCCGACTTCTACGATGCCGGAGCCTGGTGGATGGCACAGTGCCGGAAGATGCACGCTGAGATGGCAGGGGTGATCACGGGTGTGGCCAGCAAATTGAACGTTGAGACAGATTAGATCTTCAACGAAATCCGGAAGAGACCTGATCCGGCACTACTCTAAGAGAAGGACAAGGAGATCGCACTGCTGAAGGCGGAACGGGATCACTACAAGAACAAGTTTTACTGGACGGAGGGACAGTCGATCTCAGCCCAGAAGAAGGAGACGGATGCCCTGAAGCTCGTCCGGGATTTAAAGGGGTTGGTAGAACAATCGGAACATTTGGTCATCCGGTTCGCGCTCTTCACGAAGAAACTCGATACCGACGGCATTGTCACCGGATCTCGAGTGTTGCAAGTCTTGGTCGATTACAAGGCCAAGATGAAGACCGTTTTGGACAAGATGCGGCAGTTGCTGAGACCTCTAGATGTGGCCAAGGACGAGTTTGGGCCACTTCCGGATATCTTCATGGAGTCGCCAGTCAAGTATGGAGCAGGAACTTCCGGAACAAAAGAAGATCCAGGCTTGAAGTCTCTCTTCAAGCTGCCCCAGGTACCTTCCTCGGGTCAATTCCAGAAGTGGGGAACAGTGAGTACTTTTAGTCCTTCCTCACAGTCTCCGGCGGGATCCGGAAAAACAAGGCAGAGATTGCCAATCCGGAGGGACCTCTTAGAAGGTATGGGAACGATAAATCCGGCAAGGGAGCATCCGGAGAAATTCCCTCACATGGCGGAGCCATCACCATCACGGGGGACGCAATTGATCGATCTGGGAGATCCGGCTCCAAAGGCGAGACCGGAACTCAAGCCGGAAACCCGGAAGAACACGAAGACGGAAATAGTGGAGGTCGAATTCTCGGATCCGGAAGAAGAACTGGAGATGGTAGAACCTAGGAAGCAACTCAAACTCCGGAAGTCGGAGAAGCGGAAGCCGGAAGGTAAGAAGCCATCGAAGCAAGAGATCGAAGACTCTGAAACCAGTGAGTTTGAATCCGCTACTGAGTCTGAGGAGGATACGGATGAAGAGGAGACGTCTCCTGCTACCCGGCAGAATCCGCCTCGAGTTGCCAAGATGACGCCAGCCAAGGGTTCCGATAAACCAACAACCAAGCAGGGAGCCGGGAGTTCAAAGAAGTCTCGGATGACCAAGTAGTTCAAAGAAGACTACTTGTGGAGGTGGATTAGAATTTAGTTAGTTAGTTCCGGAACCGGAATCCTAGCATGGGCCCGGGTTCCGGAAGTTTAGGGATAAGGACTTTCCGGGTTATTCGGGATTTCCTTGGTGTGTGTATGAGGCTGCCCTGGTTTGTAGACTGCCCTTTGTTGTTTTTAGGGTGTTGACTTTGGTTTTGATTTGGGTTTTTAAGGGCAGACAAGTTAATTGCCTCTCATTCCATCCTAGTTGATATTCATTTGTATTTCATTCCCTTTTCAAAATCTAAAGCTTTCGGGTATGCATTTTCATTCTATCAGTGTATCCGGATTGTGTTGATCAATGGTCTGACTGTTGGAAGGAAAGGACGGGTGAGGAGGAATCCAGATTTAGGAGAATACGGTCTAAGACGGGAGTGTGCTATTGTAATGTTGTTGGATTGTTGACTTAGGAGCTGAGCATTGTGTCTTTAAATTACTACTAGAGTAGTCCGGATCTGAGTAGCGAGGAAGCGAGTCCGGTTGTCAAGCCGTGCGGAGGTAAGCGCCCGCCCAAGGAAGTTCCCACCTCTCCGGAAGATCTGCCAACCTTAGAATTCATCTAACCTCTAGAAAGATCACACCCCCATACTTGTACTTGACTCTGAGATCTGTCGTTGTAGTTAGGGAGAGTGAAGTATTCCTGAGTGACTTGCTTTCCGAACTTACCATCCGGAAGCTGTGAGGATCCGGATCTTCTCGTCTTGTTGCAATCTTTTGAGTACTTGGGTGTTTTTATTTGTGTTTGTTAGAATTGTAGGAGAACAACGAGTGGTGAGTCTCTACCCCTCTACAAGACCAACAATGGACCCTCTGAAGGTAAAACAGGGGTACAAAAAACCAGAGTGTGACTAGACAAAACCAGAATCCGGACAAGGAAAGATTTCGGATTGGATTCCGGATTGGATTCCGGAAAGTAGTAGCAACCGAAAGAGAGTGAATTGATGAGACGGATTGCTTGGGTGTGTTTTGGAAGAGATCCGGATATCCTTAGTTTGCAATAACATCTGGAATTCTCTGGGACGATAACTTGTGTCATTTTAGCACAACATTGTGGCTAAAGATACTTACGGCTAGATTGCATGTACGACAGAAATATTAGCCCGAAGGGCACAAAGGTCCGCCCATAGGTCATAGTCCTCCGCCAGATTGAAAACCCGAAAAGGAGTTTTTTTTGGCACCACATCATTTTGATTGCCAATGTCCATATCCTCTACAAACCGGTAGAAGTCATCTTCCTTGTCACTCAAAGGATCCTCTAACGGGGCATCTTCTATGGGAAGATGATCTAATGGTGACTCAAGAATGTTCTCCCGCATTTGTTTTCTCAAAAACTCTCTTGAGGCTTGGACATTTGGGGCCTCATTCAAACCACTACTTCCTTCAGAGATTGCCTCCAAAAGAAGATTATCTAAGCGTTGTTGGCGGGTCATTACTGCCACATGTTGGTCCACGACCTTTTGGCTAGTAGATGCCCTGGTAGTATCTTCATTCTCATGGATAATAAGATGGGTACTTTGAGTTGTGGTGGCATCTGTGTTTGGAGGGGGAACATGAACAGGTGGTTGGGCCCCCCCGGGGTAAAATACCACCTCACTGCGAGCATCTTGCAAACTTCCCGGAGGTGGATAAATTGCGGGTCGTGGTACTAAAAGGGTAGGAAAGTATACCGGTTGAATTCCCATGTAGTATTGAGAAATCACACTACTTGATCCCGGGTCTACAACCTGATGAACATCCGGCGGTCGTGGATGGTGCGGTAGAGGTACCACCGATTGTACCGATGGAGGATAAGGTGTTTGTGCCACCGGTTGGAATGCAAATGGTGGTGCCCCATATTGAGGGTACCATTGCATCGGTTGGGGACTCATGTAATAACTTGAGGGCCCTTGTGGTCCTCGGTTATAAAATAAGTTCGAGGGAGGGTTTTGAGTGGCACTTGTGATCGATCCAAGATCCGTTTTGGGCCTCCTACATTTATCAGTGGGATGATTGCCTCCGCAATTTCCACAAAGTATCCCGGTTTCTACCCAACAAATTCTAGGACCAAGAAGGTGTGCTCGGCCACAAGTAGAATATGGAACACCCTTCAATGGAGGTTGACCCCCTCCCGGTTGGGTAGGTGGATATGGACGAGGTTGTGGGGCTACATATGGCCCTTGGAAGCGTGGTAATTGACAAAATTGGTCACTATGGCCATATTGGTTGCAATTCCTACACCAAAATGTTGGTAAGGAAGGTGCTGGTCTCATTTGGAGGGGGTGGCGCATGGGCTGATTTTGAACTAATGTCCATAGCTATTTGGTCTCCAAGACCCCTAATCGACTTCATGATGTCTTCCTTGAGATCATCATTGGCTTTTTTGAACTTGGCCTCTATTTCCAAAAACCGGGACGAGTCCGGTGGGAGTTGCCATTGGATGGAAGGAGCCGGTGGCCTAGAGGCTAAAGGTGCCGGTTGACTTGAAATGAGGGGATAAGATTGCCCTCATGGAGGTTCTATCAAAGTGAAAGGCACGTAGTGGGTGGGAATAAACATTGGTACCGGTGCCACGCTCCGGTTCCACATCCTAGCATTTTCCTTCTCTATCCGCTCTACATGTCGGGCCGCTTCTTGAGCCTCATCTAGGGTGTGAAGGGTTGTATTCAAGATCTCCTTCATCGTGTTTTGTTGGCTAAACCTTTGGATGAAATAGAACCTAATGGTCTCATCTGTGAGATGGTTTCCCACAAACCGGATGATTAGCATTGTTGTATAAAGTTTGAACTAGATGTTGTAGTTAAGGAGCATCAAGTATGAATTTCAGCTTGACCTTGGTCTTCATTGACTTTTGATAGATTGATTGTTGGCTTGTGGATTCCAGGACGTCAAATGATAAATCATACAAAGAAATTGGTCCAAGAGTGACTTTATACAAGTGTAATGATGAGGTAAGAGGAATGATCCATATTTCTTGTTTCCATAGTTTGTCTGATGCTTTTGTGTAACTGGGGCTTATAGTTAGATAACCTTGTGCAATTAATGGATTATGCAAATGTGGTTGTCTCATTTTTGGGATTTCCTTCACAATCTGTGTCCGACTCATATGTTTTACATTGCAGTTTCAGTTTCCAACCAAAGCAAGGATTTGAAGAAGAGAACTGAAAGCCTGATTGATCATGAGTACCTTGAAGGGGACAAGTAAATCCTTAGATATACAACTACCTAGCTTAGAGATTGTAGAATTGATATGAGAAAATTTTGATGCTTTTGCTAACCATTCTAGAAGTAGAGAGCTAGTAGCAATGTTGAAATTGCTTCCTTTTGTAATTGTAACGAATTTTTCTAGTATTGTAAGGATTTTCTAGTAGACACTATCTTGTCATGTCTGGAAGTAAATATTGTCAACATGCATTTGTTGGTGGCTAAACCGCAGGGTACATGATTGATTACAGTATACTAGGAAAGACTAGATTTTGGTCCTAGATGACAACCAGGTTGATAAAACTTTGTCAAAACTTTGTCAAAACCTTGTCAATTCAATATCCTAATTGACACAAGTCTGTCAACTAAGTGTCCAAATCAGGTAGTCCTAATTGACAGGATAGTTGACAAAATTATGTCAATTTTTTGTCATTTAGGACATATTTTCCCTTGTAGTGACACAACAAGAAGCCAATAGAAAGTACAAGCAAAATTTAGGCAAAAAGACTCCCAGCTCTCAAGTAGGGACTAACTTTATATACAATCAATTTACAAAGGCAAAATGCCTCCAGAAATCCCGCGCAAAACTTCCAGTCCTGATCCTAACCGACGAGATCGGATCAACATCCGATTCGGTCCATCCTATCTTACACTTAACAAAATACATTCCTACCTACTCTACTACTCCCTCATCTAGTGTAGGACTTTTGGATTTTGTTGGGAATTGGTTGCAGACGTCCTCCAAATTCTTGCTTCGCTCCCCGGCTGCAGGATTCGGAAGATCCAATCTTGGCAATGAATCCAGATGAATTGCTTGCTTAGGTGCAGGTCCAGGTCCTCGATCACTCTTTTTTGACTTGGGTGTCCGATCCCTACCCTCCCTCGGATTAGATCCATCCAGAAACAAATCCGGCATTGAGAGATTTGAAAGATGGATCTTTTTGGAGTACATGGATCCGTTCAGCTTTTGGCTGCTAACGTCCATCCGGTCGGCTACTTCTCATGCCACTACCATTGCCGTTTCCACCCGATCAGTAAAATTGGTCAGGATCCAAACTATCTGGGAACCGGATACTTTCTTCTCCTCGTATACTCCCTTGTCAAACAACTCCACCCTGACAACGGCAGATTCAGAAGCTCCGAGAGTGGCCTTGACTATCTCCGCCACCTTCCGTGTTGCGTCCGTCATCTCCCGGACGGCGGTCTTATCTTCTTTGAAGGCCACCATATTTGCCTTCAACGTGTCGACTTCCTCCTAAAGCCAATGAATCTCTGCCTATTGCTTCTTATATTCGTCCGGATTGATGATGTGTAGTGCTACCTTAGCCGGTAGCTTGCTGTCTACCGACGCATCCACCAGATCTCCAATACTAGAGAGGTTCCTTCTCTTGACCTCCCAATCCGCTCGTATTCCATAGAGGATGTGGGTCAATTGATTGAACAAATCAGTCGGGTCTTCGAGATCCGACATCTCCACTTCCGGTCCCTGTTCTGGAGTAGACCGGTTGGTAGGAGGAGTTCCTCTCTTATGAGGAGGCGTCGTCTTCATTTGCTTCCTTGTCTTGAGGTGCTCCTCCTCATCTTCTTCTTCCGTCTTTGATTTGGATCCGGATAATTCTCCCGGTTTGTCATCCGAACCCAACTCTCCATAATTCAAGATGGATTCTTGAATATTCCATGTCTTCTCCTCCGTGTCGATGAGGAGTTGGTTGCGCTGGTAGAGGTGAAAGAGGTAGGGATTCAAAGGAGTGGCCCTACTCTTTCCAACTCTTGTAACAATTTGGGACACCAGATCGTAAAAGAACCGGGCATAGTTAACTTTTGGTTCCCCGCTTAGGGCCCCGAAAATAGTGTTGCCGATGGTCATCATCACCCTCGTCGGCTTCTCTGGGTGGACAATCAGAATCAGGAACTGGAGAAGGTGGAGGTGTTGGTCGTCTACGCAATCTGCGACCACATGTCCGTCCTTGTTGCTTGGCTCTCCATGAAACTTATCATAGATGAATTCAACCCTCCGTCCTACCATGCCTAAACCTCCTAACCGGAAGTTGTAGACCTCTCTCTACATCTCTTCTTCCCACTCGATTGGACGCCCCCGGACAGTGTTGTCAAACTGATTCGACAATTTGCCCCTTAGCTCTATCATCATCCGCTCTTCTCTAAACCCCCAGGGTTTGTCCATCAACCCTACACAACCCATCGTGCTAAGGTCGTCCATGAGCTCGGTTCTCACCGGTTCCTTGGAAGAGATGACTAGAACTACTTTCTGGAGCTTAATCTCTGAGGAAGAACTAGGCGCTCCCGATCTACTCTTGCAAAGCTGAGGCATGGACATGGACTTGGCTAGCTGGACCCTTTCCAGTCGCTACCTCACTCTCTCCTAGCCGCACGTCCTGTTCTTCACTTTCTCTTGTCTGATTTCAATTGGAGGACAACACAAAACCTGCAGCCCACACAATCTCGACCTCTCCCACACTCTCACGCACTTGCACTTAAGTTTCTATGCATACACCGGTTCTGGCGCAGACGGAGGCGTTAAAGCGCTCAAGGTCAGCTCTAAAACTCGAAGAAAGTAAAGGAGAAAAAATGGGAAAGACCAGCCTTTATATAGTCCCAGGACCCCGACTGGTCATCATGACCTTTTCCGGTCCGGTCCATAGCAATCCGGTTCACCCCTTATCCAATCCAAGATAAGTTCCGGATGTGATTCCGCTCCTGAGTACTAATACTCTGACCGGATCAGATCCAGTTTATCCCTTACTGCATAGTTTTGTCTATCTTCACTCTTCTTCTGCCTCTTCGTAGGATCTGGATCCTAATTACTCATTTCCGTTCCAACTTTTAGGTAAGCAAGAAATAACCAAAAATTCTAGTTGCAACATTACCCCTTCTTCATTTGTGAGCGTCCTCGCGAACATTATTTAGAGTCATCTGAAGAAGTAGCAGCGGTACACTTCTTTACCCTTGATCCGTTCACACGAGTATCAAGCCACTAACCTCGTAGATTTTCTAATTGCAAGGATCCGTTCTGGAAAACTTGGTTGACTTGGAAAGGTCCCATCCATTGGATATGCAGTTTACCTGGAAAATCCTTGTGACGGTTGTCATAGAGGAGAACTAGTCTTCCTTCTTGAATTCCGTAATCTGCTAGAAGTTTCCGGTCGTAGTCTTCCTTGCCCTTGTTCTACACTCCCAAGGTTCTCTCTAAGGCTGCATTCCGGATCTCCTCTAGTTCTTCAATGGCGAGGAGTCGGGTAAGCGTATCCTTTCTTGACTCTGCACTTCAAGCTGCCATGACTCAGAAAGTTTCTACGTCCAACTCCACTCCATGGATTGCCTCTTGACCAAAGACCAAAAAGTACGGTGTCTTTCTGGTTGTGGTTTTCTCTGTGGTGTTGTACGTGTGGACTGCTGAAGGTAGTTTCCGGTCCCAGTCTGTCTTGTGAGCGGAAACCATCTTGTTCAAGATCTTACCAATGATTCCGTTTGCCCGCTATGTTAATCCGTTTGCTTTAGGATTGTAAGGAGTCGTCTTCCGGTGCTTGATAAGGTACTTGTTGGTTAAGTCAACAATGACATCATTGAAGAAATGGGTTCCCCGGTCGCTGACTAGCTCCAATGGGTGACCAAATCGCATGAGGATTTCTTCAAACAAAAAGTTTGCTAAAGTCTCCGCATCGTTCTTCCGTGTTGCTTTGGCCTCCACCCATTTGGTCGCATATTCTGTGGCTAGGATAATGTACCTCTTCTTCCGTCCACTAACCAAAAAAATGGATCCAATAAAGTCTATCCTCCATTTTTCAAACAGTGCTAGATGAATGATAGGAGTTAGTGGCCAATGGTTTTGGAAGGATGGTGCCCTTGTCCACTGACACTGATTACAACTCCGAACAAAATTCCTCACATCTCGGCATAAATATGGCCACCAGTATCCGATTGATCAGATTCGATTTACTGTACTTACAAAGGCAAAATGCCCTCCTGAACTTCCAGCATGAAGAACTTGGATTATTTTCTTCTGTTCCGGAGGTTTTAGACATCGCCTGAGAACGTCATTTGATCCTAAGTTAAAGGAGGGCATAATTTGCTGTGAGGAATCAAACCAGATCAGGATTAGTGTAGGAAATTGGAGGACAAAAAAGTGTGTCTTCAGCCACTATAAATCACAGAAGGAGTGGTGGGCCTGCCACTTTCAAAAGCAAGCGCAAACCCTTTGATAGTGAAACAGAGGTATAACTAAACTAGACGAGAATAAAAGCAAATATGAGTTGATTAGACTGGATCGGATAGTTGGACGGATTAAAAAAGGAGAAAAAAAGGTTTAATTGTAGTTTTCGGTATTGTTGTGTTTTTGATTATGGTGTTAGGACCGGAAAGGGAAATATGGATACTGACTAAGTTAGATACTAAATAAGGTTAGATACTTTACAGAATCTTGCGGGTTTGATCTTTAGAGTCACTTTGTTATGCTTTAGAGTGATTTTTGGAAGTATAACTGGGAATTTGCTTGCCCTATGCTACAACACAAAGTATCTTATTGAAAAAAAAAATTTCTTTCACTTTGAATGCTGATATCTTTCAATCCATATGGTCAAACATCACAAAACTTTTACCACATGATCTGAAAAAAGAGTAGTATAAGATCCTATGGTTAGATTCTAAAAAAATATTTTTTTTGACTTCTTAGATGAACGCAACAAAAGTAGCAATTTTGAGTGATTTTTGATAGAAAAATGGCCTTGGGACTTTAGGAATTAAAGTTTCAAAAAAAAACTTGACAAAGGCAAAGCTTTACCGTACTAGGGATTTAGCCCCAAAATACTAGTACAAAAAAAATACTTGGTTGGACAAAACTCGAATTTTTGGCAATGGCTTTGCCGTATTAGAGGGTTTAACCTCAAAATTTGAGCAAGTTCAACAAAGGACTTGTTAGTACTTTAGTGACAAAAACTTGGTTCCAATCCAAGCTTCTTTAAAACAAATAATGACACTTCTAAAGACCACATTTTCAAATGTCAAGGCTCTAGGGGATGCTCTATGACTTGAAGTCAAGATATCCCATTCAAGAAGCTCGGTTTGAAGGGATTAGAAACCACAGTTCTTTTCAAACATCAACAAAACACATGACAATTGAATATTTCAAATCAACGCACCTCAAGCAAGCGTTTCAAGGGACCCTAAAGTCCTTAAAGGACACTTTAAAATAAAAGAATTTGTTAACGATAAGCAAGTAAAAAATCAAATTGCAAAAAACAAAAAAAATTTGGAAAAGATGTCAAATTTCAACAACGTGGCCGCGTTTGGCTAGAGTTTAACAAAATGAAAAGGGATGTGAAGGGAAGGGAAGGGGAGGCCTTACATACTCGCTCAAGGCTTTACCTTCCCCCCAATTTCCTATTTCTACTTCCTAGGTAATTTCAAATTTACTAATTAAAATTCTACACTACTGTTGTGATCACTCTAACTTTTGGAGAAATGCTTCAAACTCTAAATCAATCATGCCATTGTCTTCAGAAGACCCAAATAAGTTCAATGGTCCCTCTATCCCCTATTTCAAGGCCATTTTGTATGTAAAAACCAACGTTTAGCATACCGCTAGAAAGGGTAAAAATTCAATTGTTGGAGATAACTTTGTCTTCAAGTTTTGACTGGTTAAGGTTGTCGAGGAGGTCCAAGATAGTAAGAAAAGAGTCCAAGTTGACTCCAATCAGAAATTGGGAGCTCTTGGTGTGCCGGTCAACGTATCGAATGTTCTAAAATCCGTTAAAAATCCGTTAGCACCGTCGGTTTTGGTACTTGTCGTGATCGGAATGTAATGGAATTTGGTTGGACACTTTATTAACACTAAACATTCTATCTTAATTTTTAGTGGGATTTTACCGCCACTCTGAGGTATTCTAGGAATTTCCCAATACGTAAAAACATGGTTGATTTCCCAGGGAATCATTTTTGCAATTCAAAAAATTACAAAAAATTTTGGGCAACTTCTAGGAAGTTTCCAAGTGCCATGTGCAAACTCACAACTATCTTTGCACTAATCAAAGGAGGGTATAATTTGTAACCTTCTAGTTTAATTCCCACCCAGGGGGGGGAATCATTCTAGATATAGGATTAATTTCCTCTTGGGGGGGGGGGGGGGAAATCATTCTTGATCAAGGGAATCTAGCAATCAAACTTCATCGTTCCGCTTCTGGCAGATTTTTTGGTTAAAACCTCCGTTCTTTGCTCATGGAATGCTTGTAATCCTGGTTTATGGTTTACCTTTACTGTCACATGACTTCTTTCTATCCTCTATTTTCTATCCTAAGTATTTTACATGCCCTTCAAAAGTCTATTTCTAGATGATTTTGTGGTTTGGCCATCAAGTTTAATACCACCTGAACCCTCAAAGATTCTTTCAAATGCTATAATAGACTTATTATTAGTTCATAATAATAATTAGAGTGGTTTCGGGATTTTTTGGTTATATCATATTTCATTTATAGGGATTTCCTCCAAATGTCATGTGAACATACTTATACTCTCTATTTAACCCTAATTAACCGTAAATGTGAGCAAAATGCAAAAAAAAGAAAATTTTGAGGTTCAAGTGCTAACTCACATCTCTCCAGCATCTGGAGGAAAATTGTACACTTTCCTCCAGATTTTGATTGTCCACTTATTCAGGAGAGGACAAGCAGTCTTCACCCACTCATTTGACTGGCCCTTCTGAAGCTCTCCAATTATCTCTTTGTCTTTCAGGCTCCAAGTTTTTTTGCAGAAAAGAGGCGACCCTGATCTGCCCCAAATCTTCCTCCAGTTGCTTCCGCTCTCCATCATCTTTTGGAATAGCTGGATAGATTGTCTTGAATTTGAGAGTGCATGTTCCGCTACCCTCAGCCTTCACCATTGCTCAAGTCTTTCACAATTCACTTAACCGACGCCTTTATGAAAAAACTACTAGCAGTTTTCTGCCAGGTGAGGATCCTCTTCCACTCTGTCACTCCGGGAACGGAATCCTTCCTATCCTCTCCAAACACACTTGCAAGCAAAAGCTTCACAAATTTGCGCTCCAAACACAACCCAAACTCAAACACAACCCAAACTCAAACACACAAATGAAGATGGAAGTTTCTAACCCTGGAACTTCCCTCAAATGAGTGGCCGCCGGATTAGGGTAGCCGTTATCCTCCTGCATGCGGATAAATCTGACCGTTGAACGGTCCGCTCTAATTTTCGGTATGGCCGCTGGATCCTACATTTGCTAACTCAGCTCCTGGTAGGTGTTCCGTTACCACTCTGGTATACCCTGGTACCCGGTCCCGGTTATTGAAACAATTCCAAATCTCAACCCGGTTCCGGTTCTCAAAAAGAATAGGAAACCTTAACTTCCGATTTTAACCTAATTATCTATCTACCATTATTCTATTAGCAAGGAAGGTTAATTGTGATAAGCTATTTAGCTTACCCTACTTTCCGGTCTCTCACAACCAACCCTAAATTTCAGAAATTAGTTAAAATTGGTTATTACTTTCAATTAGTAGAGAGATCTTAAGATAAAATTAGAAATTAATCTCAATTAGCCAATAACTTTCGCTAGGAACCTTGGAATCTACCTTTCTTGACTACTTGGTAGAACGGAGGGTACATTCTACCACTCATTTAGATGCAAATCTAGTTTGGATTAGCTTTTATTTTCTCTTCCGTGGTTTGATTAACCGCGACCGTTTAATTTTTAACAAATAGTGTTATTGACTATTTGAAATTAGGAAATTCTCAGGTAACAAAAAATATCTATTGCTTAGAAGGCATACACTTGCTTACAAGTCACACACCCAAAAGTGAACCCCCATTCTAGAAAGCTGCTAGAATCCGTGTCACTTTCTGACTCAAGGGTGGAGTTAGAAACACTCACAAAGCACCACAAGTTTATTTTGACATAGAGGGAATAAATTATTAATATTAGCTAATTTTCACTTATTTCTATAATTTGTAAATAATATTCCAAAAAATATGCTATTGATATTTGTAATTAGACTTTTCAATAATGCAAGGTATTGACAATTTCAGGGCGGATTCCTCTCTTTCATCTTCATTTATTAGTTTTCAATCCTCTACTAGTAGCAAGTGAAGTGATCTTCACTAAAAAGAGCACAATAGAGCTTTTGTCAAATGTTGGATTTACTAATTTCATTTTAGTGTTAGATTGCAAGGATTCTATTCATTCTTTTTCATTTTATTTTTCAGGCAAATGAAGTTATTCCATTAGAAGAAGAATGAGCCCTACAGCATGGACTTATAGGCTATGAGTTCCTAAACAATGGAGAATGCTGGCTGGAAAATTTAAAAATTTAAAAATTTAGCAAATTGCAAAGTAGAATTGTGCAAGATAATTGAATGAAATGATTTAAGAAAATTGTTTTTTTTAAAATGGAAAAAAAAAATTTATATTGAAACGAATGGAAACTTTGAACTATTGAATGAAAGAAAAAACTAATATGCTAACAATTTTTACACATATTGAGAATTATTAATTACAATGGTGAAAATATATCTAGTATAAAATTAATATCTTATATTTTAATTTTTGTTTGAAAGTTTTTAAAATTAAAAGCAAAAGATGATTTTGTAAGTTTTTTCAAATTCCATCGCTTGCAAAATAAAAACCCTCAAAACTTTTAGTTCATTGTTTGGAATTGACGGTTCCAAAAAAATTGAGTATTTATCAATCTATACATTTTCCAAAAAAAAATTTCTATTTTTTAGAATATATTTGTTGATGTCTATTTTGACATTAAATAATAAAAAATTTTAATTTTTGCAATGCTTATCAAAATGACAAGAAACAAAGTTGCACATGTAGATTATAATGTGTAGCATCTATTTTAAAAATTTCATGTAAAATTTTCAAATTATAGTCAATAGAACCTGTCCGCATTCTCAAAATGTCCAAAGTGAGCTTCTTGGTCCTTTAGAGGTCAAAAATAGATTTTTCTATGATGATTGTAATTTGGAATAGTAAATGCCCTTTTGGTGAAGAAGGTTGAGTACATAACCAGTGTGAAGGGCATTGTATACATATTTAACCTTGTAATGATTGGTAGTCTTTTTTCTTCCAATTTTTTCTTGTTGACCTTTCATATTGGATTATAAAGAGCAAGCAATTGCTAGTGTTTGTCATCACAAAAATGAGAAATTAGTAAAATAAATGGATAAAAAAATATGCTATTTTAGTGTATTTTGGAAAATTGTTGCTCCATGCTCGAAATCTAAATTTTCTCCCTAAAAATGATATTTTTGAATATTAGCCCAACTAGTGAAATGAAGATCATCTACTCTAATTTCTACTTTAATTTGAACTTTGGAAAAAATCTGAAAATTGAATATTCTACTGCAATTCAGACTTTGTTGTATTTTCAATGTCTGTTGAATTCTGATTATAGAATGACATAAAAATCATATTTACACTATGCTCTTTTTTACTATGATATACACTAGTGCTAAATTTTTAATTTTTTGAAATAATTTTCTATAAGATGTGATTTACTGATTTTTCTTCACTTTTTCTTCAAAAATTTTCAACAAAAACAATTTTCCACAAAAAAATCTAAATTTTTTGTGAAATAATGAAAACATGTAAATTCATCTATAAAAATGAATATTAAAACTTTCCATTACCATGTAGTTGCTAAATGGGAGCACACAAAGTAATGGAATTTAACCTCTAACTCTGTGGTCATAGGCTAGGTGTTTCGAGGTTATAGAAATCATAGAAAAACGTGCTTGACTATGATAATAGCATGAATTTGAAGTCCTAAAATTAACTTCAACTTATGGGTTGATTTACCTTAAACATTTAAATGCCAGTTCTATGACTTTAAACTAATTAGGTTCATTAAAGTACAACAAATGTTGTGTTTTATTTTTCATCCATGTTAGAAATCATAGAAAAACGTGCATGACCACAATAGAGCATGAATGTAAAATTCCTAAAATTAAATTTCAGCTTGTGGGTTGATTTTCATTGAAACCCATAATATGGATTTTAAAGTGAGTTCAATATATGACTTTCAAAATTTGATCATGAACTTAGTGCCTTCAAAATTAATTAGACTTCTAGAGTTATTTTTCCTAAAAAAATTAAAAATCAATCTATGCATTTCATGTATGGATTGCTTCAAACTACACCACTTGCTGTAGTTTAATTGTCATGAACAATTTAAATGACTTCAATATATGCATTTCAAAACATAATTATGAATTTAGTGCCTTGAAAAATGTTTGAATTTGTCAAGATTTTTTTTAGGCAAATTAGAGCCCAATCAATGAAATTCTTTGATGGAGTACCATTAGCTACAAATTGAATTGCTATGTTTTAATTGTCTTGGACGTTTTAGATGACTTCAATATGTGCATTTTAAAACTTTATAATGATTTGCATGCCTTCAAAAATATTTGAACTTGCAAAGACTTATTATTTAAGCAATTTGAACCCAATAAATGAAATTCTTGCATGGAGTACCCTTAATTGCAGCAAATGCTATATTTTAATTGTCATGAACATTTTGGACATCTTCAACACTAGAACTAAATCCTGACTAGAGAGTCACAACTAAAGGAAGACGTACATTTCACTTACATTTTCATACAAAAATTATAGAAAGAAAAGGTAATGTAGCTTCCACAACACAGATGAAAGATTTTTTGGATCATTTAACTCAAGTGCTAGGCAATATGCATACCAGACGAAATCATCAACAAGTGAATTATAGCCATGGTAAATACTTGACTAGGGCCTAACAGCTATGATGGCGAGGATATAAATGTATATTTTGTTAAAATATAGGGAGTTATTGCAACGTCTTACTATAGAGGACCTCCATTAACTATTAAGGGGGAGACCTATTGTAAAATGAACTAGAATGATTATTGTAGGGCATGCCTTCATTTTGATTTGAAAGGCACTTGTTATTATTGTTTGTATCAATATGAGTATAATGTGATGAACCCACCTTCAATACTTATTCAATTCTGATTACACTGTACCAAATGTCTGTTATTGGATTTGCCTTGTCATTTTGTATGTATCCTTGTAAAATTGTGGGATTATATCCAAAGATCTCTAATACCCTAAATAACGGAAAGGTAATTGGTCCAAAATTATTTCAGTTGAAATTATCTTAAATTCATAGCTTCTAGCAATATTTTGAATCCTAAATTTGAGGTATTTTCCTACATTGAGCAATCTCTTGATGATTCATGTTATGTAATACTAACTCAAGGTCCACTTTATTTGTTTTCTTGTCAATCCATCCTTTCAATTAATCCTAAATATGCTCTATGAAATGTATTTATTTCTACTTTCAAAGCCATTGCACCCTTTCAAATCCTAATATCAAAAGATTTCCCGATGAATAATATCATGACAAAGTCTAAAATTCCCCTCAAAGTCCAAAAATAATTAAATATGGCAATAATTTTTGCTAATCACTATAAGAAATCTGCAATTTAGGTGACGAGCCTTGATTTTTCTTGACTGATTTTAGTGGACATCCAAGGCAACAAACCCATGTTTTTGTGTCAACATTGATCTAGCGTTAGATGTTTTTGTTGACAAAAAACACGGATTTGTTGCATTGAATATCTAACAAAATTCGTCAAGAAAAATCAAAGCATGTCACGTAAAACGCAAGTTTTTTTATAGTGAATCTATCACTCAAATAAATTTTTATGGTTTTTGAGATTTTCAGACCTCAAAAACCATATATACATTGTTGTCAAAAAATATTGAAACTCGGAAAATCTTAAAACAAATATGAGTCCTACAATGTACATCACAAACAGAACAATACTTCACCACACATCAATATCCAATCTTTTGAATTTAAAGGAACCTAGAGTAATCTCTTAGTCCGTCGATAAATTATGACTTTAGTGGTAATCAGTGTTCGAGGCCCTTTCTAAAGTCACATTCTAATCATTTGAAGTGCTAGGAATCCAAAGTTATTTATTGGTTGGCAAATAACAACCTTCTCTATTGACACTTCTTGTAATTAGACAATCCCAATTTTATCTTGAAAATTTGCTATATTGTATACATACCTAATTGAATAATTTCCACATGTAAAGTTGCAAATATATATAACTTCATCTAAAAGCCCATTTGTCCTTAATGACGATCATTACAAAGGTTCAAGCTTAATTTTAGCTCTATTTTTAGCACCATTAATTCATCCAATTAGTAAATGTGCAATATTAACATCACAATAAAATTAGAAGAGGTTATAGATTTATCCATTACCTCCATTAATTTTCTATAACTATAATACTACTAAAGAAATTACACATTTCTCAAACACCACCCAACATCTGTAGATTGTAGAGAGGTTATAGATTTGCCAAGTACTGATTTTATTGTGGAAATTAGTAGAACACAGTCAATATTTCATACCACACTAATTTGAAAGAAAATATACTACAACTTACTGGTGCATCTTTTGTAAATTATTGTCCTACACAAATAGAAAAAAACACTTCAATAACAACCTAGCCATATTTCCTAAGCATGGATCCCCTACTACAATTGAAAAGCCTAAACCTTGCAACAAACCTCTCAAACAAGCGGCTCCAAAACTAAAGTGCAAATGGGGCACTTATAGGAACAAAGACAAACTCAACCAAACAACACATAGAAGAGCAAGAAATGAAGGAAAAGACAATATCATGTAAACAAACTTTGACTACAATAAAATTACATCCAAGGTCAAAATCCATTTAATTCTCATGAGCTCATAGCCACACTAACATAAATCTCACTAATTATAGTCACCTAACCTCAACATTGAGTTCCAAAACTCACACCAAGACAAGGACCAAAAATTGAGTTACCTATTTATGAGCACATCAACTACAATAGCAACAAGAGTGACCTTGCTACTAAGCATGGTCAAGACTGCCAACCAGGTCACCAATAATCACCACAAGAACAGACGCCATCTTGGAAGTGGTGAAAGCGATTAGCATCCCTCACAACAATATCTCGTTTAGTCACCTTTGAGATAAACTTGGTTGCTGTATGGCAATCTGAACACACTCGAAGGTTCTTGAACACCCGAATTGGCTGTCCAAGGGGTGTCCGCATGAGTCCGTAAGCAATAGCCAACTTCTCGCTATGGGAGCATAGAGCAAGTTCTTTCTCCTCCTCCTCGATGTTCCGCAACACTAGCCGGGTATCAGGAATGTAGCCTTCGGCCTTAATTGTCTCACTCAATCTCCTCAGCTCAGCATAGATCTCCTTCGCTTCTGAGTGAGAAGTATCCCCTACGACGAAGTCATGGACCTTGTTATCAACTTCAATCCAGCTACGCCCTGGCTCCTTGCGTATACATCTCTCCTGCATCATAGTGCGGACCCACAACACCTCCTCCCACTTGCCAGCTGCAGCATAGATATTCGAGAGAAGCACGCATGCAGAAGCATTCTTCGGTTCCAACTTGAGACACTCATTAGCGACAAGTTTGCCCAACTCCACATTACCGTACGTTCTACAAGCACCAAGCAAGGCTCCCCAAGTTGCACCATTTGGTTCCACCGGCATGTTGTCAATCAAGAGCTTTGCTTCCTCCAAGTGTCCTGCTCGACCAAGAACATCCACCATGCAGTTACAAAGCACCACAGTAGGTTCGATGCCATAATCTTGGGTCATAGCCAAAAAATATCTACGGCCCTCGTCCACAAGGCCTGAATGACTACAAGCTGACAACACTGCAATGAATGAGATCTCATTGGGCTTCACACGGTCTGCAGTCATAGTTTTAAAGACTTCCAGGGCTTCATGCCCACATCCATGCTCGGCAAGTCCACTAATCATCACGTTCCATGAAATTACATCACGATCTTTCATCCTCTCAAAAACCACTCGTGCATCATCCAAACTGCCACATTTAGCATACATGTGAACCAGCGAACTGCCCACACGCAAATCCGACTCAAGTCCCGCTTCAAAGACATGCCTGTGAACCTCCTTCACCCACTCCAATGCCCCTGCGCTTGAACATGGATTCAGAATGCTAGCATAAGTGACTGCATTCGGTTTAATGCCTTCGTGTTGCATTTGAAGAAACAGTTCATATGCTTCGTGCCCACAGCCATGTCCTGCAAGTCCACCAATCATCACGTTCCATGAAATTACATCACGATCCTCCATCCTCTCAAAAACCACTCGTGCATCATCCAAACTGCCACATTTAGCATACATGTGAACCAGCGAACTGCCCACACGCAAATCTGATGTAAGTCCCGCTTTGAGGACGTGCTTGTGAACCTCCTTCACCCACTCCAATGCCCCTGCGCTTGAACATGGATTCAGAATGCTAGCATAAGTGACTGCATTCGGTTTAATGCCTTCCTGTTGCATTTGAAGAAACATTTCATATGCCTCACGCCCACATCCATGCTCGGCAAGTCCACCAATCATCACGTTCCATGAAATTACATTCCGTTCCTCCATTCTGTCAAAAACCAATCGAGCAATATCGATACTGCCACACTTTGCATACATGTGAACCAGTGCACTGTCCACACGCAAATCTGATGTAAGTCCCGCTTTGAGGACGTGCTTGTGAACCTCCTTCACCCACTCCAATGCCCCTGCGCTTGCACTCGGATTCAGAATGCTCAAATAGGTAGTTGCGTTCGGTTCCCAGCCCTCTCTTTGCATTTGGAGAAACATATCATATGCCTCCTGCCCAAATCCATGCTCTGCAAGTCCACCGATCATTATGTTCCATGAGATCACGTCGTGTTCGTCCATTCGCCTAAAAACTACTCGGGCATCATCGATACTGCCACACTTTGCATACATGTGAACAAGCGATTTGCCAAGACGCACATCTGATTCAAGCCCAGCATGTCTTATATACGCATGAACTTCTTTGCCCCACTGCAGAGCTGATGGATTGGCACAAGCCTTCAGGACGCTCGAGAAAGTAAATGCATCTGGCTGGACCCCTTTTTGGCACATTTGATTGAAAAGTTCCATTGCCTTTTCAGCATGATTTTGCTTTGCATAACCTCCAATCATGATGGTCCAACTGAACACGTTCTTCTTCACAAGTTTATCAAACACTCCGCGTGCAGCCTTCAATTCTCCACACTTGATATACACGCTCACTAGGTTGTTTCCCACAAATATATTCTGCTCCATTCCACTCTGGTTGATGTAGTCGTGAACCTGCTTCGCTACATTAACTTTAAGTTTTTTCTCCTTCAAGCACCATCTCAAAACTTGAACATACATGTACGAGTTGATGGTCATGCCTTGTTCTAGTCGATTCTTCAAATTACCAATTGCTTCAGTCGTGGTTCTTGCACCTTCCATGGACATACTACCGCCACCACCCTGTACAATATGCCTGCACTCTCTTGCAGTGGTAGGCACAATGCTTCGTTTTCCATTGTGGCCGTTGGATAGCCTGATTCACCAATGCATTCTTCATTAGAAACACCTTAAAAAGATGAACACTGATACACAAAGGGAAAGGGTGCAAGACCACCAATGCCCTGTACTCACATATTTCAATATGCACAAAAGCACATCCATCCATTTGACTTCTTAATATCTCTCATATACATAGCATTTCTTTGCAAATCATCCCACTTTAAGTGCACCCAATAACTTGAAGGAAAGAACAGAGATCATGTTGCACAAACAGAAACCCTCAAACTTACTCAAAATCACATATTTCTTCACGCACCTACTCTCATCACTAGACAAGGGAGCCAACTCAATTCCTAAAGTTACCTGCCTTCTTGTGTTGTGTCTTGAGAATCTTTGGTACCATAATCAACAGGAGGGTGCATTTTCCCTTCGCCTGTCAAGTTGACCATGGCCTTTTCCCATGGTGGAGATGACCAGCCATATATCCAAAGTGCTTTCCTTGTCACCTTATGTCTAAAGTCAGGTGATCTAGGATTCCTCTGTAGGCACCACAACCCATGATCAGACCCTAAAAACCTGTCTCAAGTTCATTTTGCATCCAACAATTCACATTCCAAAAATATTCGTTGTTGACACTCCAATGATCTGAGCAGTTTTCACTCCACTCTAAGACAAAAAACAACGCAATTCCACACTTGTCGCTTTCCGAGGTTTACACAAGTGCCCATGGCCTTGTACAAGCAAGAAATATCCCCGTCACTTGTTGACCCGAGCATTGTATCCACTTTCATTTATCAAATAGTCAAACCTTATCGCCTCTATTGTCCCACCACTGCGTAGGATCCGCAAAATACTCTTCCCAAAGTTCTTAAACCGACTGTGGTTCACCTGAATCGACCGCAACATGCTTAATTCATGTCAGTCACATTCTCACCAAGAGAGGCAAACTCTTCTGTGAAAATGTGAAAATGGGCATATGATACATACCTGAAGCATTGAAATTCGAAGGTGATCTCTTCCAAACTGATGAAAATGATGAACACCTATTTGGTCCACTCCTTCGTATGTGAGAGGACAAGGGCAGGGATAAAGAAGGGTAGATTGGCCATGGAGACCTGAAGACTGAGATTGCACAAATATCCTGGGCACACAAATGTCAACACTCTGGCAATAAGCAACTTCGTACCATTCAAAGCACACTCTTCCCACCCTAAACCCTAAACCCCAAAACGCTAAAACCCTAAAACCCTAAAACCCTAAAAATCCTAAACCCTAATACCGGGGTTTAGGGTTCCGTCAACCATGCTCATACCCAATTACGTTTGGAAAAATGTGACCTCTTTATCAAACATTGCTGTAAAAGAGACCTCAAATTTCAACAGTTTTGTTGCCAGCATGATCACAGTAGTCCGACCCATGTCACAAGTCATCCAACAGCTTAATTCACTCACCTGCGCACCAGCTCGTAACAAAAAGCTTCTCTGTTCTCTCCTGCGCTGCAATTGTTGTCTACAATCTAAACCCCGCGACATCAATTGAGCTCGCGACACCAATTGAGCTGACAATCCTATCGCTATCTGCCTGCATTACAGAGACCAATTCACTGACTGTTACAAGGAAGAACATCACAAAGACTAACGCCGGAATGGACCTCTGAGTGGACCTGTGACCGGAAACACATGAAATTTGAGAAGAAAATTATGTGTGAAAAATCTGCTACTAACTCCAAATCCTTAAAACCTTAAGACACACAATAAATAAAGTCCACAAACAAATTCGCATACCTCACGCTTCCGGCGGCCAAACGAAGCAAGACAAGCTGCCCAAGGGCGGCAAAACTCAACTGCAGCTTTGCGAGGAGAAGCTCCATCCACGGGAGCAACGAATTGCTGAGGCGAGAATCCAACATACACCCATTGATCAGCGTACAGTACAAACCTAGTCGATTTGTAGATCACTTGAAGAAATATTCCCAGGACTTGCTAGAGTCCTGCAGAAATCACTTCACAAAGCGCTGTTGAGAAACGTATGAATGTAGGCCAAGGAGGACTGACCCCTCTATTGTCCCATCGGAAGGGTAAATGTAAAAACTGCCCCCTATTTTGTGCCGTTTAAATTTTGTATTTCTTCACGCCTCCTAATTAATTTGGGGCCTTTGATTGCAAATATGAATTCAAGAAATTGCAAATTTCATCAAATGTGGCAAATAAAGAATTTTCAGTGTTTTTTGCAAGAGTAAAACTTGGGGCAATAGAGGGGTTAGTTCTCCCTGTCCATGAATGAATGATCTCCTATATCGGTAGATCAAATGGCAGTAATATCTACCATCGTTAACTACAGTAGTGAGTCAAAGTTCCTCATGAGTTCTTTGCACAACTCACAACAGTACTGTAGTTATCATGAGCATCAACAAGGTAACTTATCAGAATATCAGCCAGCCCAAGCACATGCACACAGGTGTGGGCAGGACGTTAAATCCTCTTGTTTGTTGTGGGCCCCGCGGGCTAAATTTATGCAAGGAAAAAATGTTGGAATTTTTTGTTTGCTAGAATTTTTTTTTTTTCAAAATCTGAATTCATATTTGCAATTAGAGGCCCCAAATTGCAATAAAATATGCCATATTAGGAACTAACAAAATTCCTAATATGGCATATTTTATTGCAATCAGAGACCTTCATTTTGTTAGTTTGACTCAAACTCAAAAAATATCATTTTTGTGGAGAAATTTCAGATTTAGAGCAAGGAGCAACAAAATCCCAAAATACTCTAAAATAGCACATTTGTGATCCGATTTTTTTAATAGCTTCTCATTTTCGTGAAGACAAAAACTGGAAAGAGTACAAACTCAATTGGATACTCTTTATAATCCAATGTCAAAGGTCAACAAGGAAAAGGAGGATGGAAAAAATGCTTTTGAACTCTCTTGGCTCAACAGTATTGTCATCGGAACGCCACGGAATGGCGTCCACGGCGTTTTAGGGTTAAAATAGACATTAGGAAAAATTTTAGCCCTCCAAAAGGCCACTAAGGAATTGAATTACGGGGCCCCTTTAGTGCAATTTCAAAATGAATAAAAAAATAATTTTTTCTTCAAAAATACTTTCTTCTCAAATAATAATTTTTCCTAAAAAAATTATTTTTTCTCAAAAGTTATTTTTTCTCAAAAGTTATTTTTTTTCAAAAGTTATTTTTCCTCAAAAATTTATATTTTCTTCAAAAAATTTTTTTTTGGAAAAACTATTTTTTTGGAAAAAAATATTAAAAAAAGAAAAATAATAAAAATCTTACGTGGCACTACTAATGCCATGTTAGCATCTAATTTTTAAATATTAAAAAAATATTAAAAACAGAATAATGATTTTTGATTTTGATTTTTTTCCATAATTGCACCGGGTGAATGTAGAACCCGCAGCCTTTTGAAGGGCTGAGATTTTTCCTAATGAGCACCAGTAGTTGATCATTTAAGGAGTTTTGGAACAGATTGTGCGCAGCACAAGGTGGTGGATATTTTTTCTATATAGAAAGATAAGAAATATAGAAATTGCAAAATTTTCTTAGTTTAATTGTCAAAATTGAAAATTCTAGTGAATTTTGGGAGCCAAAAAGTGCATTTCACTAGTAGAGAAAGTCTAGAGTCTTCCAATTCCAATCATTCAGGATGCTCACTACTTTGGGACATGTGTCCTAACCATATTAGTCCCAACCTTGAAAAAGACATAAAAACAACACTCCAAAACCCCGGATAGTGCACTATATAGGATGTTTGTTGGTAGGGTGCATTCAAGCCCTTATTACATGGGGGCTATGTAGGTACATTTTGTGGATTTGTATAGGGCTTTATTTACATAAATTTCTAAATTTTTCTTATTTTAGATACCCTATATTTCATTTAAATTTTTTTCTGGTGCTATTTTTGTGTATTCTACGTTCATTATAAATACAGAATCTGCCAAAAAAATTTGAACACTTTATGGGCACCTTGGCTAATATTGATCACTAAAAACTATACACACAAAAAAATGGGAGTGAAAACAAGAAGAGAGAAATCATGAAAGAGTTGAAAAGAAATTGAAATGCCTTCAAAGACTAAGTGCATTGAAGCATTAAGTACTTCCAAATTCAAAGTAGTTTGAAGTGGAGGCCATTCCAATGAAGCATAACAAGAAGACTGAAACCAAGAATTTGTTGCAATAAGAATGAAATACTTGCAAATACAAAATAGATTGAAGCACTAAGGATTTCAAAATTTAAACTACTTTCAAATAGAAGCCACTTCAAACAATAAGTACATGCAAGCACTGAATAACTGTATAACTAGTGCTTCAAAATTGCACACCCTAAATCCAATTGAGTGGAAGGGAACATTATGAGTCGTCACCCTGAACTGCTACAGTAAGCCAAAATTATGCCAGGTACAGGCTGGTCCCAACTGGAACACAAACCATCTAAACTTTTTCATTAGCTTGGTCATAATTGCGCTTGGGATCCTTCTCAAAACCTATGATATATTTTTCAAATTTTCAAATTTCTTTTAGACAATGCTATTGTAGAAAAAAATTTAATCCAAATTGCAATATTTTCTCCCATCCTTCATTCAATCTACATGTACTTTCACCATTCTAGATATGCTATCTTACTTTGAGATCTTTTCTAAATTTTAGAAACAAGGTAATTATAATACCCCTTCATTTGATTGCACCTAAATTCCAAAAAAATGGAAGTGCGCTCTTCGAGTCCAAATCCTAAAGTTGGAATAGCGCACCCTACAGGTTGGGTATTAGATGTGGTCGACAACTGGTGCTTCTACCTTAGTGGGCATTCAGTTTTAGAGCTTCATTAGGATTTTTTGATAACTATCATTTAGCAGGGACTTTTTCAATTCAAAGATTTGATTTCCATAATTAGGTTGCTACTTCACAATAAAATTTGAATGAAAAATTATTATGGAGCTGATTATAAATGATTATAATTGGTGTTTTCAAAATTCCATGCAAGGGTGGTCATTGCAAACCTTGAATTTCTTGTATTCTAGGCTCTTTGAAATGAGCCACAAATACAATAAATGTAGGAGAAAATTCATACTAGGAGAAAATTCATGCTAGGAGAAAATTCAAAAAATGACTCAAAAAAAGTGAAATGTGACAAATAAAAATTTGTGAGAGTTCAATGTATGACTTGGGGGCTCTAGATACACAAAAACTTCTAGAGAAAAATCTATTTTGGTAGACTAGCAAGGCATGGGGGAGGCCTCATGTGCACAAGGGAGGTAGGTGCAGCGGAACCCTACTTCAATAGGAACTTTGCAATCACTCACATCCCACCATTTGTCTTGGTAGATGGCGGGTGGTGGGTGGAATTTCTAACATATTTGCTAGGTGAAGGATACCAAGGCTCGGGGAAGTCATCTAGTGCGCATATTAGAAACTATGTGAGACCTAAGATAAGATACTATATATTTATTGTACCTAAAATTTAAAAAAACATTATATCTAATATAGAGTTTGTAGAATTATATGAAGGGTAATATAACTAATATAGGGTTATGTTTAATACTATATAGGATAGTTGCATGAATGACTTCACGTTTTTGTTCCATTTTGGCTAAAATTGGCATTCTACTGGACAGTACTCGGCAGTACTAGGAATACTAGCTGTACTACCCGTCGACATTGCCATGCAATTCTGACCGTCGATGGAAATACCGATCTTTTGCGCTTTGGACAACTGTCGCATGGTTGTCGCCCGTGGAATAAATGTGTCCGTCACTGAACGCTGTGGAAACTGACATGTCTGCAGGATATGAACACGTGTCATGCGGCTGTAGCTTTGCCGTTCAAATGATTGGATAGAGGTGGGAGTCCCTGAAGGCACAATCAAATTCATCGAATTGACAAGGAAGGATTGAGTTGCAAACTTTCATCCGGCATTCTTTACTTTGTTTCTCTTGAATTGCTGAGGCTGTCATTGAAGTGGTGAAACTAGGGTTTGAGAGAGCTTCGTTGTGTTCAGCGCGAGATGACGTGGTTTGTGAATTCTTGCCGTGCAGTCTGTTGTTGAAGGATTGTGCGCTTCATGCTTGAAGGTGAGAGCACGGCATTGTGGATCGGCTGTGGGACGAGAAGACATTGACATGGGTAGAGACGGTCTTGGTGACGTGGGTTAGGGTTTAGGGTTTCTATGCTTCTAAGTCAAAGGATTGAGGCCGGTAGGGCTGGCGCGGCATTGAAGGAAGGCGGAGTGCACGGTTTTGGAGGGGGCCGAAGTGTGCGGCATTGGACGGGACCGGAGTGCGCGGCATTGGAGGGGGCCAGAGTGCACGACGTCATGTCGTTGTTGCTCCGCGACTTCTGAAGGAGGCAACGTGCTTGACGGAGTAAGGGAGGGCACACCTTTCAGGCATTGGTGACGACGCTGGAGTTGTAGTCATCCGTGCTGTGAGAGGCCGACTACAAAGGACAAGGCATTAGGTATGTCCTCCAAAACTTCTGTCAAATATTTTTTTGGTTTCCTTCTTTGCAAGACAGGTACATGTTCAGATGCGATAGGAATGGCCTTCACGTACAACTTTCAGTGGCACAATCTTCTGCGACCCCACATGTGGTTGTTTCCTCCCCCTCTTGTCGTTTTACCCTTCCTCGGAGGCATAACCGCACCCACTCGGCTTTGAAGAGCTCGTACGTTGTCATTTGGAGGTGTAGCACCGTCGTGGTTGTTTGTTTTGCATCCTGTACTGTTTCCACCCCATATTAGTCTACATGTCAAACAAATGCGGATCCGTTGTCCGCTATGGTGGCATTGTCTTTGATTGTATTGCTGTTTTGATTGGAAGGATTAGACGACACTTTAGAACTTCACAATGACTTTGCAAAGGTCCCCAGTTGCGCTGTTGAGCTTCCATTGGTTCTTTGTTATTTTTAAAGTTAGATTTCCCAGTGGACACAGGATGTGGAAAGTATTGAGAAGTATTGCATGGAGGTCCTTTGCAATACTTGTTAGTATTGTTAGTCCTATTGGAAGTGGCATTCCACGATCAGTTTTTGGTCATTGTTTCCCTCATGTCTGCGATTTTGGAAACATAAAGTGATTACATATTCACTTTGTTTTTTTAGTTGTTCCTGGAACAATAGTGACGTGCTTCTCCTTTGCTACTCATGTCTGCCACTCATGTCTTGCTTGTCATTTGGAAGACAGTCGGCAGCAAAGAAGGACTCAATATGGGGAAAATGAAGAGAACTTCAATCCGGCCACAAGCACCTTTGGAAGAATTGCCGTCGGAGGACGACAAATCAGATGACAGCGGAGACTTTGTGTCGGAGGAAGACATTGTATATGCAAAGAAAAAACAACCAAAGAAGGATGCTATAGTGAAGGGAAAATCAAGTATGCTGACTCCATCAAAATCAGGTCATGCAGGCAAGAAGAGAAAAAGACAGTCCGGGTAGTCTACGGCCTCTGCAGTGACTGCAAAGACCACTTTTGCGAAGGACAAGGCCCCTGTTGCAGGAAGGAAGAAGGTGACCTCTGTGGCACGTAGCAGCAGCCTTTGTTTAGGCTCATCAGATGGTGGTCAGGGTGTTCCTGATGGTCAGGGAGAGCATAAAGAAGATGTCTATAGCAAGGACAATGTCGCCATTACAAGGGCGACTGCTGCACCTGCACGGAGAACCAAGAAAAGAGAGGAGGACTACTCCGAATGTGGTTGCCGCAAGGAGTTGGCGTCATTGGCCGCCAACGACAAAAGGCCCCCTCCAGCGATGACTTCCACACATTTTGCATCAGCATTTGGCCTTCACAATGAAAGAACAAACACCTACAAATTGAAGATTGGAAAGAACATCACCTTGGAGGTAGAAGATGCTTTCGGTCCAGAGAAATCGAGAAATGGTTTCTCTCTGATTGATAAATTGACTCCATCTCAGCGGAAAGAGGTAGAAGAACTTTATTGCAAGTGCTACCAGAAGACGCAGCCATCCAGTCTTGTGGCAAAGGAGTTTGCCATTGGATTCGTTCTGGAGAAGGTAAAGGAAGAGAAGGTGAATTGGGCGGAGTTCGCAACGGAGACTAATTCACTACAGCAAAAGTCCTAGTGCAGACGATTGAAGGCCTATTTGCAGCGACTGGCCAAAGTCCTTGACGTGCCACTACGTGATCTGTACGCTGCAGAGGAGTTGATGGAGTACGTGGATGGTATTGGTGAGAAGGTTCAAGCGTTGGACTTGTCCACTGGAGTGACTACAGAGGGCGCAACAACTGCCGACAGGAAGCCTTCTTTTCTCCTACGACATGATGCCAACATCCACAATGAGGAGATCACAGCTAGATACTACTCTCACCCGATTTTCACTTCTCTCCTATGAAGGATGTGCGTGCACCACTTGTAAGCAAAGAGTTTGCATTGTAGCTGTAAATGAAATGACATGCGTGCTTCTTGTACAAAACATTTCCTCTTAGTCATATGTAACCATCGCTAGCACTACTGTCCAATAGGGAATTCAGTAAAACGAGTATATAACAATGTAGTGGATGTTGCCTACTTGTTGCATGTTCAGTTGCTGGTACTTTGCCTTGTACTTTTAACATGCAAGTACTCCTGGTGCTCACATTAGCAGTCACTGGTGGTCTGTAGTGTTATAGTGTGTAGTAAGTGCTTGAAACTTTCATGTGTACAATACAGAGCAGTAACAGTACAGTAGAATAACTTCAGTGCGGGTCTTCATAGCAAATATGCCCTCTCCCTGTCAGTACTCCCTTGTCCGTTGTGGTACACGATGCAGCAACTGTAGTGCACGGCATGTTCAAATAATGCTGAAATGGACCTTCACATTACGACATGCACAGGTTCCATGTCCTTCGCCAACTACGTCGTAGCACTTCAACTCTTCCTCAGTACTGACCTTCACTCTTACGTAGTGCTCTTCTGTACCTGATTTAGTCCTTCAGTGTACTAAAAGTACACTGGCCGCAGTAGCCGTTCTCAACATTGTACTTGAAGTACTTGTCGTGTGTCCTTTGCTGTACTTGTCCAGTCCTCCAAAGTACCACAAGTACAAGATTGCGGACTCTAGATTGTCGTGCACATTGTACACTTTTCTCTTGGTCTGCACCAATTTGTTAATGTCAGCTAGCAAACGTGTTTGTATTGTTCTTCTATCCTTCTAGTCAATGAAGTGTCCTATGCTCTTTTGTCATTGTGCTCATTCGGTGTGCCATGTCTTTGTTATGCAAAAAAGGGAAAGTAACAGAAGTTGTCCACATGGTGGAGGCTGAGGTGGAGCGCTTATAGTAGGAAGTGAAGGACGTCAAGGCCAAGGCTGCTCAAGCTGCTGTGCAGTGGGAGGCTTCCTTCCACCTTGTGGAGCAATTCAAGTCATCATTGATGGAGGTGGGAGAGGATTGCAGCATTGTCCCTGCTAGGGATGATAGCTCTCCGCCTCCAAATGAAGCAAGCTTGGCGCCCATTATGAAGATGTTCTATTCAAATGTCAAGAAATTGTCTGCATTTAAAGCATCTAAGAACGCATTGGAGAGTCAAGTGCGTGAAGCCTCTACTGCATTGAAGGGCAACATCACTCGCCTTGGTACTTTGAAAACATATTTGCTGGACCTCACTCTAGGGAAGGATACATGTGTGATGCATCCATGGCCATCCAGCAGCAGTGAAGATGTTGTGGTTCCTACTAATGCTGAACATGTGCTGCGGCCAATTCTGGAGTGTTGCCTATGCTTGCAAGGTTTTCCACTCTGGAACATCATTCTTTGCCCTTGCACCCATGTTTACCATCCATGGTGCGCGTGTCACTAGTTCAGGAGCACTGTAGAATGTGCTGTGCCCGATTGTGGTCTTGTTCCCCCTACGTGGTATAGTAGCCGGGATTTTGGTCAATTCGACAAACTTTGCGCTGGCCATGCATATGATGTGCAACAAGGAACGCCCACAGGGGCAGCCTGGGATATACGAATTTGCGGGCAGCGGAAGGCATTTGTAGGTAATGACGACTTCTAAATCCTTCAGTGATGATCACTACCCTCTAGTTTGCACAAGTGGAAGGCTACTTTCATTTTGGTGATACTCTTTCAATCGTTGTGAAGCATGTGAAGAACTATGTGGTCTACATTTTGAAACACTATACAGGGCAGTAGTATAGTCTGCCCGCATTCGTAACGCACATAGTCCATAGTATTTTCATTTCAAATATTGCACCGATGTCTGACTTGTCGGTGCACCATAAACGCATTGTATACTTTGTTGTCTTTTGTTTCATGACATGACAAACTCTCTTCTCCGTGCTCCTGAAATACTTGTTCTAGTACCTATCTTCACTATCATCAATACTATCAGCACTGTGCATTGCATAGACCATCTTGTAAATACCATCACAACGTCAAATGATGCAATTCTTTCGTTTGGAGTCCCCTGGATTCATTGTACGTCCGGTCCTCTTATAAATGTTTTCCTATGAAATGAACAGGAAACAAATGCACCAGCACCAATTTCTGCAATGGTGTTGAACCCAAAACATTCCATGACAACGTCAGCATCAGATTGTGAGGAGGACCCGTAAGCTATCACATATGACCGGACATCAAAACAACCGAAGAAGAATGTGGAAAACAATGCTGTAGTCCCCTCTCCAACAAAGGTGCTCACTGTGCCTACCACCTCAGCCGCGTGACTGCAATCAACGGGTAAGAAATGTCAGCAATAAATAGTATTGTTTGTCAATACTATATACTGCTTTCCATTATGAACATACTACCACGAACGACATGTAGTACCGCGACAGTACTAGAGTGCACTGCGCTGTTATGCTTCATAGTATTGTCATTACATGTTGCTTTCCAACTCTGTCTTATATAATAAATGCATGTGCAGGGAACACAACAGAGGTCAAGGATGCACCTAAGGTTGCTTCCCTAACTAGAGTCCTTCGAGGTCAACATCATGCAGTAAAAGCAAAAGCTCAGAACTCATCACCTACTCGTCATGCTGGTTCAATGAACAAAAAGAATAAGGTGGGTTTTAAAAAATAAATTAACTATGTTTTAGTAAGATGCCTTTGGCATCAGTCCTCCTAAGAGTCTACCTCTAGAATGTTCATATTCATCTTTGTCAATTGGACAGTGAACATGTTATTGTATATTTTGTTTGGGGCGTATGCACTAGCCGAGGTCCCATGCGAGTCCCGTGGGACTCAGCCAGTGTCACTGGCCTCCTCTACTGTGGTTGCCCTACTATGCTTTCATAGTTACCTCAAGGACTCACCTTCTTTTTCACTTCACGTAGTGCTCCAAGGCCCACGAGACAACTGTGGGCCTCCTGCAGCAGGGTCTGCTGACTGGAGGCATGTTGGACAAAGATTACGGACTGTAACTTGGGGCCGATAGAAAGGATCCGGAATAGGAATCCAATGATGGAAATACGAGTATTCGTGTTTTCACATGTCAGTTTTGGCAAATAGTATGTGGATCCTACCTCATACAGTGAGTAATCTGAACTGACTTCCATGGCGGTGCACAAGAACATGCACGCATATCACCATCTGTACTTTGTTTTCTGTAATGAAAGTATCTACATTAAACTCTTGTGGACCACTTTGTGTATGATGACTACATTTGAACAAGAAGCTCCGGACTCCTTTGAGTATGATGTGTCTAAAGGTCTAGAAAGAGTCACCATTGGCCTCGACAATGATGGGAAGTCATACGCTGTGCTGGACAAATCATACACGTATGTGTGGTCCCTTGGAATTCATTCCTCTGTCATACTACATGACCTGCCTGTGGGGCACTTGTGCATGGCAGAACACTATGCCATTGGTAAGCACGGCTGCCTTGCCAATGCTAGAGACTGTTGTTGCGACATTGAAGAAACGCAGTGTGCATACATTCGGGGAGGTTTGCTGCATCCATGACTAGTCCTTGAGGTATGTTTTCTTTGGCCCATGCTCATATTCAAAGTGGGTTTCTTTAGTAATCTTCCATTGTACATTGTGGAAGAAAAATCCGCTATGAACGACTACACACATGTGTTGCAGCACAGGGCAAGCAAATTCCCAGTTGTACTCCCAAAAACCACTCTAAAGCATAACAAAGTGACTCTAAAGATTGAACCCACGAGATTCTGTGAAGTATCTAGCCTTATTTAGTCTCCTAGCTCAGTCAATATCCATATTTCCCTTTCCGGTCCTAATACCACAACCGAAAACACAACAACACTGAAACTATAGTTAGACCTTTTTTTCCTTTCTCAATCTGTCCAACTATCTGATCCGGTCTGATCAACTCATATTTGCTTTTACTCTCATCCGGTTTACTTTTACTTCTATTTCACCATCAGAGGGTTTGCCGCTTGCTTTTGAGAATGCCAGGTCCGCCACTCTTTTCGTGACTTATAGTGGTTGAAGACCCACTTTTCTATCCTCCAATCACTACTAGAAAACTGTGTCCAGAACAACAGAAAATCAACTGATTTCTGATGTTTTGTACACTGGAATGTCCATTTTCACTGATTTTCGAATTTTTTGTTAATGCAAACAAAACAGCTTCCAATTTTCTGTTGATTTGAATAGTGCAATGACCAAATCAACAACTTTTTGTTGAATTTTAATCTTTTTGGAATCAGTTTGGAATCTTTTGGAATCTTTCAAAATGTTTTTGACACCAAAATTTTGTACCTTGGGCAATTCGAAGTTCAACACCAAAATGAGAATTTTAAGTATAACGAATTTTATTTTTCTGACTTAATCATTCAAAATTTCAATGTTTTTTCAATTCAGTAGACTTTGGCGGCCATTTTGGCATAGCAAAACAACTTTTTCAAAAAACCTTTCAACTAAGAAAATTTGGGAAATCAAACTAGCTTTCACCTCCAAAAATCCCTTTGCAATTTGAAGTCTCCAATCAAAAGTTATGGACAGAAATCAGAGAGGATGTTCGAAACATTTTTTTGGATATTTTCGAACATCCTCTCTGATTTTTGTCCATAACTTTTGATTGGAGACTTCAAATTGCAAAGGGATTTTTGGAGGTGAAAGTTAGTTTGATTTCCCAAATTTTCTTAGTTGAAAGTTTTTTGAAAAAAGTTGTTTTCCTATGTCCAAATGGCCTCCAAAGTCTGCTGATTTTACAAAGAAAATAAAAACTAATGCAAAAACTCTATATATAAATTTCTACTCATGCATAATGCACTTGGTAATGGCCATGGTTCAATGGCTAAGAACCTTGGACCTCAACCATGAGGTCCAAGGTTCGAAGCCCCATGGCTTCACCTACCCGCGTGGCGGGTGCCTAGGTGGCCTGCCCACGTGGCGGGCTGCCTAGGTGGCCTACCCGCGTGGCGGGTGCCTAGATGGTTGCCACGTGTCAGGCTGCCCGGATTTTTTGGGCAGCTTAAAAAAATTAATTTTTAAATTTAAAAAAAGAAAAGAAAAAAGAAACACTTTGGAAAAATGTTTGAAACAACAGAATTTGGACAACAAATTTCAGTGTAATTTTGTCCAGTACAACGCGTCCGAAACAACTAAATGGACAACGCTTTTCTGTTGAAAGTCTGTTGTTCTGGACGTAGTTTTTCTAGTAGTGAATCTCCTACACTAATCCGGATCCGATTTAATCCTTCACAGCAATCTAGAGAACTCTTTGGATCACAGGCCACACAAAGACCCCCCATATGATCCTCTCATACTACAACGGCCTTGGCACCAAGTTCCATCTGTACAAAGTCAGGTGGTTACAAGTGTACCCGTCCGTTCCAACATCAACTAAAGCTCTTCCGTTTATCAACTAGGGTAGTGAGATCTCTCAGGAAATCGGATACTTGATTAGGTTTCCCACCCAGAAGTTCTAGCGCAACTAAGAAATCCCTCCCTATCCGCCTAGCCTAACAACAACTGTCTTGCTCGGAAAGCTAAACCTTAAAAATGTTGAGGAACTGAAATACACTCCCAACTCTTTCACTATCCGCTCACTTGCACATAAGATCAAAACAAGAACATCAAAGGGAGAAATCACCTCCAAACCAACGTGCACCTTCCTAACTCCTCACCATACAGCCTTGCCATGCACGGGAGAGACACACAACAAGAGGGCAATAGAAGGTACAAGCAAAGTTTAGACGAAAAGACTTGCAGCTCTCAAGCATGGGTTGACTTATATACAACTTGATATACAAAGGCAAAAAGGCCTCCGGAAATCCGCGCGGAACTTTTGGGTCCGATTCTAACCTGCCAAACCAGATCAACATCCGATCCGGTCCAAACTATCTTACAAAAATTACATTCCTACCTACTCTGCAACTCTCCCACCCAATGTAGGACTTTTGGGTTCCATGGGTAGTTGATTGAAGACTTCGGTCAAATTCCTGCTCCGCTCCTCGGTAGTAGGATCCGGAAGATCTGATCCTGGCGATGAGTCTAGATGGATCGCTTGTCCAGGCCCAGGCCTTCGTTGACTCTTTTTTGACACAGGAGTTCGATCCTTAGGCTCTTTTGGATTTGATCCTCCCGTCGCAAATGATTCTGGCAGCAAGAGGTCCGAAAGTTGAATCTCCCTGGAGTACATAGATCCGTTCAGCTTTTGATTGCTGACGTCCATCCGGTCGGCTACCTCTCACGCCGCCACCATTGTTGCTTCCACCCAATCGATAAAGTCGGTCAGGATCCGAACTATCTGGGAATTGGATAATTTCTTCTCCTCGTGTACTCCTTTGTCAAATAACTCCGCCTTGACAGCGGCGGATCCGGACTCTCCGGGGGTGGCCTTCACCATTTTGGCCACCTTCCGGGTTGCGTCCGCCATCTCCCGTACAATGATCTTATCTTCTTTGAAGGCAACCATCTCTACCTTCAAAGTGTCGACTTCCTCTAAAGCCGACAAATCTTTGCCTCTTGCTTCCGATGCTCGTTCGGATTGGTGAAGTGTTGTGCTACTTTAGCTGGTAGCCTGCTGTCTCTCGGCGCACCCACCAGCTCTCTGATACTAACAAGGATCTTTTTCTTGATCTCCCAATCTGCTTGTTGTGGGAACCTGGAATCCCTATCTTAGTAAATCTAATTATAGATAGAAGGATAATATTCCTCTTTGCAGTAATTTTTTTCATTCTGAACAGTAATTATAGACCGTGTAGTGATTAGGACCGGAAACCGGAAGTTGGCTGATCAGAAATAGATATAACAGCTAATCATCGGTATCCCTAAATCCGAACCGGAACCCGGATTAGCCTATAGAGGATCAGGAAATCGGAATCGAGAACTGAAACCCCAACAGTGACCTACCTAACCCTAGGGGGGACGTTCTAATCATGGGCGAACGATAATAATTAACGGACTGGGTTAACGGGCAAACCCTGAATTAAGGGAATCATTAGGAAGGAATGTGGTTGGCCCTCTTAATGGATCAGCTGTTCAGATATTAGCCATCCAAATTTCCCTGCCCATATTGTAAACTTGGAGAGAGTATACGCTTCCTGTTTTCAGTCTCCAGTTAGTATCGACGCAGGAGAGCGCAAGTACAGAGAGAGAGTTTGTGTAGAGCTTTAGTGCGAAGGGAGGATCTGCAAGCAAAGAGGTTTTGTGATAAAGTTTGTACAGCTCAGAGAGAGAGAGAGGCATACTCCTATTCCGGGTTGTAAATTTTAGACCAGCAGCATCCAGCCACGGTTAGAGATGGCCTCGACCCAAGGAGAAGGATCCGTGGTTGCTTTACGATTTGCAACGCCTCCATTGCCGAAGGATGAGCGGGAAAAAGAGGAGTTACGGGCAGACCTGGAGCAGATGAGGTGCCTCGGATTCCTGACCTACCCATGGAGCTTCAAGAACGAGGACATGGTGAGGGAACTGTTGGGCAAGTTGGCGAGTCGACACAACAAGACCATCCGAGCTCAGCCGACGAAGTGGACAGTGCCGATGTGGAGGCAGGTCTACCTTTTTAGTGAAGAAGGTGAGGGACTTGCGTCCCGGAAAGATCAATCCGCATTAGGTAAGTTTTGGAACCTTCTTAGCCGCAAGGATGGATTCCGGGTCAATGACTGCATAGACCCAAGAAAGAAGAGGCTGTTGCAGTATGTCCTTACCATCCTTAGTCCAGCGAGGCCGAGTCGAGTTTCTCGGACCCTAGCCAACACCATCTTTGGTGCGTTAGCAGGGGACCGGAAAGTAGATTGGGGAGTGATCATTCAGGATTAGGTAGATAAGATGGCAAAAGCAAAGAAGGCTAAGCCATCCCCTATCTGCCCCTTTCTCTATCATCTTTATCAGTCTGAGGGAGTATTGATGAAGGATGAGGAGGTAGAGTATGAAGCCGCATCTATACTCGTACAATTTGAACTTCCAGATTTAGAACCTGAGATCAAAATGGAGGACAAGTTCTCAGATGAGGAAGATGAAGAAGAAGAGGATAAGGATGATCTGAGTGAGTCAAAAAGGGAAGGCGACGATGAGGGAAAGGATACGAAAGGAAAGGATTGAGTGGAAGAGGAATAGACCAAGGAAAATGATCTGGTTTGGAGAGATGAGCCCCTCGAGAGGATTTCACGAAAGCTGAGTGATTTCAAAGATCGGTACATGAAGGAAAAGAGAGTGATGCAGACCATCTGCACCATTGTAGGGGTCATTCACCCTAGCCAAGCCTTAACTCGAATAAGCCGGCTTATTCGGGAAAAGGAGAGTCAAGAAGGAAAGGCGGAGCTGGCCAAGCAGGCCAGCCAACTGGCAGCCCTGAGGCAGGAGCTACGGAAAAAGGATGAAGAAGTGGAAAGGGAGAAGAAATTCTCCACCCAGACCCGGGATACCCTATCCCGAATCCAGGACTTCATCAAACATCCGGGGGAAGTGGTGAACAAGGCCAACCTCTTCGACGAACAAGTGATGGAGGAGAGTAAGCAGTTGGCCCCGAAGTTGGTTTTGGCAATGGTAACTTACCACAAGAAGATGGAGTCTACGCTGGAGCAGCTGTGAGAAGTAATGCGCGAAATTAGACCACGAGATGATCATGTACCAAGACCGGAACCGGAAACCGAGCCAGCTTCGCAGCCAGCCAAGGAAGACAAGATCGAAGGAAAGACTCCTCAGGTATTACCTAACCCATCTATTTCGAAGGAGCACCAGGAGGCCAAGACCAACCAGCCGGAGGAGACCGAGGTGGAGATCACTAAGGTCACCGAACCGGAACCTGATACGGTGGAGATAACGGGAGTGACTGCGCCGGATTCGGCGAAGTTATAGGGACTAGAACCAACAACTGGTCCAGGCGGGTCATTCCCACGGGAGAGTGCCAAGACCAAACAACTCAGTACCCTCTCACCTTCTAAGTCTTCTCCTAAGACTCCTAGAAAGAAGGTGCAGTTTGGAGAAGAAGGAGGGATGACTAGCCTCATCTAGTCCATTGTCAAGACCGAATTGGGAGCCGGTCGCGAGCAGTCATCAGAATCACACGGGAAGGGAGTAATCCGGAAGGCAATTGGAGGTGAAGCAACACCTCAAAGCAAGGTGGTGAAACCTGTCCCGATGGTGCACACGAGGAAGGCTTCGGAACCTCCATCGGCCAAGAAGAAAGCGGCCTGGATTCCGGAGGAGGAAGAAGAAGATGACACATCGGATGAGGAGGAAGAAGAGTCCGGGTCGGAGCAAGAGTCTGAGCCTTACTCTGATCCAGACTTAGCATTGGCAGACACTCGAGCAATGAAGGCCAAGGCAACCAGAGAGAAGGCCAAACTCTGGGCCCAACAAGCTGCCAGGCTTCAGACCAGAAAGAAGCCGTTGGCCCGGAAAGGACCAACCAGGACGAGCGATTCACCAGCAAAGAAGAATAGGAAGTAGGTAAAGGATTGTAGCATAGACAGTAGGGCTGCAGGCCTAATTTTGGCAGTAGGAAAGTTTTAGGCAAGTAGGAGTTAGGACTCGGGTTAATTATGGAATTATAGGATCTAAGATCCACTTTTGGTGGACACCTTTTTGGACTGTAATTAAGTCAACTACTCTTGCAGTCCGGGAAGGAATGAAACGTGTCATTCCCTTGGCTGAAATTAGACATAGGCACTTTTTGAGTTAGATTGGTAGTTTAGTATTTAAACTCGGGTTTTAGTTGTAATCCGAGTTCATTTCTATACTTTGTTTTCCCAATAGAATATTTGCAAAATCCATTGGTATTTTTCAATTCACAATTGTGTGCTGCACGCTTTTGCACTTGTCCATGTTTTTGTTTGAGCAGTGTGATTGCAGACTTGGGTAAGGAGGGAGGGAGCCCGGATGCAAGAAGTATCCTGTCCCTGGAGAGATTGAATAGTAGACAGGATACAGTAGGATTTCCTTTGAGAATTAGAGCTGGCTTTTGTCAAGAAGTACTCATTGCTCTCCCACTATTCCTGACTCTTCTTCTCTACCTAGATTGTGGATTGTTCGGTAGTTCGTCGTTGTAGCCTTTGATAGGAGAACTCAGACCGTCTTACGTGACTTGCTAGCCTGCGTAGTCCTTCCGGTCTAGTTGTGAGGAAGGTCTTGTTCTCAATGTTCTTTTCCAAGTTTTCTTTTCCAAGTTTATTCTGTGAAAACTCCTGACACATTAAAATCGGAGGGTAGGAGTTTAGCTTCCTTCCTTAATCCCAAAGTTGCGGATCCTCTTGGTCCAGAGGTTAAACTCAAGTTTAAATATATATATTAATTATCCTAGACCGGCAGTATAATCAGGAAAGTGTTTTCCGGTTCCTAATTATTGGAATTGGATCCGGTCTAGACTAGTACTTGGGGTTTTGTTTTGTATACCGATTAGTAACATTCAGGTCAATTAGGAGAACTACAACCCAAATCTCTGTGGAACGATACTCGAGTCACTTTAGGGCCAATTTAGACCTTAGAGAAGGATTTTGTGCTTTCTGTGCTACGACACTTGTATTCCGCAGAGAATGACGGTCAACTAATTGAACGGATCATTTGAGTCTTTGGCATCTGGCATCTCTACTTCCGATCTTTGTTCAGGAGTCGATTGGTTGGTAAGAGGGGTTCCTCTTTTATGAGGAGGCGTCATCTTCATCCGTTTCCTCGTCCTGAGGTGCTCCTCCTCATCTTCTTCTTCTTCCGTCTTGGATTCGGATCCAAATACATCCTCCGGTGCATCATCCGAACCTGACTCCCTATACTTCAGGATGGATTCCTGAATGTTCCACGTCTTCTCCTCCGTGTTGGTGAGGAGTTGGTTGCGCTGGTAGAGGTGAAAGAGGTAGGGACTCAAAAGAGTGGCCCTACTCTTTCCAATTCTTGTCACAAGCTACCAAGCTGGGACACCAAATCGCAAAAGATCCGAGCCCAGTTCACCTTCCATTCCCCGCTCAGGGCCCCCAAAATGGTGTTGCCGAGGGTCATCGTCACCTTCGTCGGCTTCTCCGGGTGGATGATCGGAATCAAGAACTGGAGAAGGTAGAGGTGCCAGTCGTTTATGCAATCTGCAACCGCATAACCGTCCTTGCTGCTCGACTCTCCATAAAACTTATCATGGATGAATTTAGCCCTCCGTGCTGCCATGCCTGAACCCCCTAACCGGAAGTTGTAGACCTCTCTCCACCTCTCTTCTTCCCACTCGGTTGGGCGCCCCCAGACAGTATTGTCGAACTGATTCGACATTTTGCCCTTCAGCTCTCTCACCATCAGCTCCTCTCTAAACCCCCAAGGTTTGTCCATCAACCCCACACAGCTCATCGCGTTGAAGTTGTCCATGAGCTTGGTTCTCACCGGTTCTTTGGAAGGTATGACTGGAACTACTTTTCGAAGCTTTATCTCTGAGGAGGAACTGGACGCTCCTGATCTACTCTTGCGAAGCTGAGGCATGGACACGGACTTGGCTAGCTGGACCTTTTCTGGTTGCTACCTCACTCTCTCCTAGCCACATGTCTCGTTCCTCACTTTCTCTTGTCTGATCTCAACCGGAAGACAACACAAAACCTGTAGTCCACACAATCTTGACCGCTCGTGCATTCTCATGCACTCTCACTTAAGTTTCCACATACACAACAGCTTTAGCGCAGACAAAGGCGTTAAAGCGCTTAAGGTCAGCTCCAAAACTTGAGGAAAGTAAAGGAGCAAAAATGGAGACAACCAGCCTTTATATAGTCCCAGGACCCAGACTGGTCATCATGACCTTTTCTGGTCCGGTCCATAGCAATCCGATTCAACCCTAATCCAATCCTAGACAAGTTTCGGATGTGATTCCGCTCCTAAGTGCTAATACTCTGACCGGATCAGATCCAGTTTATCCCTTACGACATTAGCTTTGTCTATCTTTAGTCTTCTTCTGCCTCCTAGCGGAATCCGGATCCTAATTATTCATTTCCGTTCCAACTTTTAGGTAAGCAAGGAAAAATCAAAAATTCTGGTTGCGACAACATGCTTGGGACTAGCCATTGGCTCTGTAAAGGCATCCTTTAGGCTTCATGACTTTTTTTTTCCGCTGCTGGTTGTCGGAAAGGGCACTGAATTTTTTCCCCACAATAGAGAAACACCCAAATTGCATGCTGACATTTACTGCTGACCTTCCATTCCATTCTGCAGTTGCTTGAAAGACGACGCGGTTGTAGAAGAGGAATTCTATACTACAATGACTAGCCCCAATGCCTTGCGCTCAAAAATGGACAGTGTGACGAACATGTTCCTTTGCTTTACATTCGAGAATGTGACTGCAGCTGTACTTGCCCTCCGTCTTGTTTGAATCAAGTAGTCCAGAAAGGACTCAGTGTGAAGTTGCATGTGAAAGTAACAATTTTACTTCCTTTTTTTCTGCACCACTGAGGCACATGAGTTCCATGACTAATCACTGCTGCCCTTCTTTCTTGTTTAGGTATTTCATGTAAATGACTCCAAAGGTTGGGGAATTTGTAGCGTGGAGACTCTGCTGTTGGGAACCTTTCTCTTCAAATATGTTGGTGAAGTGGTTACCAACGTTGAGTTGCTCAGAAGAGGTGACCGCACAAAGTTTGCCCTCGCTTTAGATGCTGACTGGCAGTCTGAGCTTCTGCAGGATGACAGCTGCCTTCACTCCATTGATGCATCTATCATGACCAGCGTGGTGAGGTGGTTGAATCATAGGCAGGGGAGCTAAACTGTAACTTTTGAATGTCATAGAGCTGAGAACGTTATTGATAATTGTTTCCCCTATTTTTTACTGAGACTTTGCTGTTGTCTATGACAGATGTGGAGATGCCAATCTATAGACATGCCCGTTTGGGTCGACATGCGAAGTCCAACACTATATCATGCAAGTATTTGCATGGCAGTACATTTTCTCTCTTTGTTGACCATTTTATGTTTTCAAAAAAGTCTTATATACTAATTCCTCTACACGGTTGTCCTATAGGTAGCTTTCTTTGCAAACCGCACCATACAAGCTGGAGAGGAGTTGACTTGGGATTATGGCATTGTCTTTGATGAAGAACCACCCGCATTTGTCTGCCATTATGGTAGCTCGCTCTGTAGAGGAAGATGAGTGGCAGCAAAGTTGTGTAGTTCAAATTTCAATTATGAAGTACAAAGAAACCAAGGTAGGCATATAGAACTCCATGTACATAGATGAAATGGGAGGTCCTTCCTTTGGCCCAGACAATGACGTGTCCATCCATATTGTATTCATGTCATGCACTATTTTGTTCATATTGTGAATGAATAAATTGAGTGGTCAGCCGTGCTCCTTCTATAATAACAACCATGTGTTCATCAAATTTTGTTATGTACTGGCACTGCCTAATATTTGTGAAGTAGTAAGTAGACAGTGATATTGTATTAGGAGGACTGCCTGAGGCCACATTTGAAATGAATGACACATTAAGTACACGATAATCCTTACAATTTCCTTCACTTCATACTAGTGTCTTTGGTAATTGTTGCAAAAGGTGTGAAGAACTAAGTACTTACTGGACTCGAAAGTACTTTGCAATCTTTGTGAGTACTGCAAAGTACTCTTCATCACTCAGTAGTATGCATTGCTTCTATCATGGTATTGTACAGCATTAAAGTTAGTACTAGGAATCACTGTCACAGGATTACTATTTCTTGAAAGCAATATTGGGCACTGTACTAGTACTGGCACTTCATTTTCTCAGGCAATAACTTTACATGACCACTAAATTGTCATATAGTGACAATGGCAATCATAGGCAATTGAGTGCACTGTAGATGAAGTCCACAATTTCCTCGAGTAAACTATAGACTTGTTGACCACCTTTAACAAGGTGTTCTTTTGGAATCATTTGAAATTTGCAGGCGAGGACTATGTTGGCATCCACATGCGCAACTTGTAAGTTTGCCAAGTACACGTAATTATGAAGGTCACGTTGACTCCATTTCTGGTAGTAAGTCCCAGAAATGACAGAGTCTCCCGCTTTGAAGTGCCCTCCCCAAGTGCAATCAAAGCTTTCACGCACAATAGACTTAGGCATTTGGCACTGCAATACATAGAAAGAAACCCCCTCGTCATTGTCCGGAGCAGCAAAGACGGCAAAAGCAAGACAAGTCTCTCACAAAAAGCTTCATTGGATCATGTTCATCTCCAGCAAAAACAAAGTGGAATGTGGACGAACCCGGTATACAATCACAAGCATGAGGGTTGCTGCGCAGGACATCTTCAATGCCCACATAGTGGAAAATCTTGTATGACCTGACAACGTGAAATACAGATATAAGTAAAGTATATTATCGTGTAAGAGCAAAAGAGATGTTCAAATGCAGAGGGTTTTATTTTTAAAAACAATGTGCGTAATGCTGACCTAAAAAGGTAGGAACTTGTACAGAAAGAAAGTGCTTTCATATTACCTGAGTTGATCACGTCCGTTGGAAACTTGGCCACCCAATGACGCATTCAAGAAAGTGACACAGTCGGCTGCATTTTGTAGAGTGCGATTAGCATGAAGAAGTTGCTCTGACAGCAGCTTGCACTTTACCACAGCTCCAGCACCATCCCATTCATCCTTTCTATGTCTAGAGCCAAAGAAATTCCAAACCATTTTACACCCACCAATCAGTGATGGATACCTGCAATCACTATAAAAAACCCGCGTTTTAGATGACGTTAGCGTAACCTAGGCAGACGCATTTTTGTGGACGCACAATAAAACAACTTATGTTTTTATGTCAATACTAACATCCAATGTAATATTTGGATGTTACATTGGATGTAATTATTGACATAAAAACACAAGTTGTTTTATTTTGCGTCCACAAAAATGCGTCTGCTTAGGTTTTGCTAACGTCACCTAAAACGTGGGTTTCTTATAGTGAATAGTGAAGGAGTGAAAGCCACATGCACAATTAGTCATACAAGGACAGGAAACGTTAGTTTGCAGTCCTGCAAAGTACTGCAGTGCAGAATCACTGAAGCTACACGTGTAACACAGTAACTATAACACAATAGATTCAAAATAAAATGGTCTGAGAGTCAGTTGTCAATAATATCACCTTGCAGCAAAGTACAGAGCTCTAGCTCCCTTAAAATGGCTTGAGCACCCATTGTTGAAGACGATGTGCGTATGAGGTGAGAAGTGATTTGAGGAGAACCACTGCCAATGCTGCTGTAAGCAATGCTGCACAAATAGAGTGTCATGAGTCCTGTCATTGGAGATGTAGTAGTGAGTTTTTCTTGTAAGGGAAGGTTGTCATTCACCGTCTACTTCAACAGTGGCAATGTAGTAAGTGACATGAACCAGAAAGGTAATTTGAGTGGAGTTGTAATACATCGATTGAATCTTGTTTTGCACCTGGAAGGTGTAGTTTTCAGCAAAGTCTATGTGGCTGAGGACCATGCCCTCTTGCAAGCACTGCCAAAGTACCTTAGCTTGTTTAGTTTGCCAACAAGCTTCAAAATTGTGCCAAATGAAGCGCTTAACAGTTGGTTTGAAGAATTCCAGAAACTCGGAGAACAGAGTAGTGCATAGGACCTCCTTGATCCGTTTTTTGGGCCTACCATCTACTCCGGAGCCAACAACTTCATACTGGAATTGCTTCCAGTTTATGGTCACTGCAAGAATGTCCAACGTTTCATGTGGGCAAAGTTTGAAGGAACTGACGCCGCACATGTTGCATGTTCCTAGCAGACATTCAAGTTGATGGAATTCTGAGTCATCCAACTTTGGAGATAGCAAGGACTCCCACAATGCCGTGACACCCACAAACCAATGGTCACCAACCTTGCAGACACCGTCGTTGCTGTCTCCACAGACAATGCATTCACAATTGCATTTCATAAGGAAGTGTGCACCAGATTGTGGGTGCCTAAATGCATTGAGGGCCTCCAGGAAGAAAAGAACTTGAACATGGTATCAACAGCAGCACACATTACATTTGTTGCACTTGATGATGAGGTAAGGGTGCAATTAAAATTAAAGCTTGCAGCATAATGACACACTTTAGATGAATAGCAACAAAGCGGTTGTAGAATTCTTTCTACACAATAACATTAAAAAGATTTAGTGAAATGGAAGATGGTGTATTATAAAAGATGCATACAAGTAATCGTGTATGAATTTCATTGCGACAGCAAGTTCTCTGGCGTGCGAAGTAGGTATTTGAATTCTTCAACAACAAGTGAGTACACATTTGTGATGATGTAGTAAGTATTCCTAGCACTTTGGAATACTAACTAGGACTTGAGAGTATTGATCAGTACTAATTAGTACTAGAGGTATACGAACTTCTCATGTCAGTGGTAGACATGTACAGAAGTACAGAAGAGAGAAGTGCGAACTATACTTGTACTACAGAACTCTACGAAGGAAAATGTAGTACACGATTGTCAATGATAGTTTTCACATTGTACTTCGATACCGGCATAACAGTACTATGAGTACATCCTTGCGTCCAAAAGTAGTTCTATACTGAGACCAGTAATTAGCAACACTAACAATACTGAAAGTATGTGCCATTTCAACTGCACTCATGGTAGTCTTCAATAGCACACAGTACTGACCAGTGCTTGTATTAGTACAACACACCAAACTTTTATGATGACGGAAGTCAAACCTCCATGAAAAGATCTAACCTCTAGTACATTGGAGACGAACGATAAACGTAGAAACAAAATTCTAAGTTTAGTGCCACGGCAATGTACAGATGGTACAAAGTGTTGATAGAGTTCATTCACAAATGGACTAACAGTACCGCAGGACAGAGTACGGGAAGCAGATGCTGATACACAGCAACTGCATACAATCATATTTATGCATGTGTTATGCTGCAAGTACGATTCTTGAACCAGTACGCTGTGAGAAGCTATACTTGAAGTCCTACAGAGTACACCAAAGTGGAATAGAATGGCACAGGAACGGCAGTCACTAGTACTGTTCTTCACGACTTCACCTGTTCTATGCACATGTAATACTAATGGAAGTTGTTCAGTGCGCTGTTGTACATTGACATTGAAGCAACAATAAAACCAATATTGCAATTGCATAGTGCAACAACTTTGCCGTATGTGTGGCACAATGACTAACATTTTCTTCTAGAATGGTGAGTGCTGGACATGGACAATCTTGGCAGTGGTATTTTGTGGTACAAGGGGTGATCTTCTGTGAATACGCTATACTGATGGAAAAATGTACTTGGGATGCACTAGACATACATCAAAGTGCTTAGCAAGGAGGGCATATTGGACTACTATGTATTGTTGGCAGTACACGTGACGGACGCACTGGAGAAACAAGAAGTGCATAAATTGAAATGGCCTTGGACTTGTACATGCGACATGGCAGACTAAGTGCACGCATGAAAAGACAACTGAGAAGGATGCTCAAACCTAGGTTTCCAATAGAAGATGAGCTGCATGAGTGTCATACAAGTTTCGCCTAGTCACTTCCTCCAAATGTCCTTTTTATTAAGACTAACACAAGTCTCCTCAGTCCACCAACTCGTCATTGCAGACTTGACGGCATCTGGAATCCCTCCTCCACGTTTTCTTCGGCGGAGCACCAATAATTTGTCACCGCTATTGCTTGAAGTTGAACGCAAGCACTCAATTGCTTCGGTCAAGTTGCTCTTGCATGTACCAAGAATGTGGTGAAAACTACTAATGTCGGCATCTGCTTTGGAAACAACAGCTTCAAGAATGGAGCGCTTACGTGCCAATTTGCCAGCGGAATTTGGAATCTTGAGGAGGTCCAATTGAGCATGGATATTCTTCAAAATTTCTTGCTGCACTTTCACATCTTCCGGACTTGGATAATCAACAAGAAGCAGTTCGCGGACCGAGTCGTAAAGGAAGACCCTTTTCAAAATCACAGCACAAAGTTGTAGGTAGTCGACGTCCTCTAGAAGCTCCATTAAGGTGATGGAGATTTGGTCCGCATGCCGCTTCACTGTGGTACAAAATGAAGACCGATCACGTGGAGGTGTAGTGCCGTCTTCTTTGTCTGGACCAACAGCACTCCAAGAAGCACGACTGTGCTGCTACCGCACTGCATTGTGCCGTCGTTCTTCTTGCTGCTAAGCCTCCACTGCAGCTTGTCTTGTACATGGATTTGCACATGAAGGGGTCAGTTGTCTTCTGCGCAACGCAGACACAATTGCTGTCTGCATTTCAAGAGATTTTGAGAGCGCTCATATAACCAGCGCCTGACCTTCAAGTGCAACACGATGCTCCAAAGTACCCACTTCCTGACAATGCTACTACTTGCATAGGCAAACAATTCCTTCATCTTTCCTCTCTCTGAATTCTACATGACACGTCGTAGAACCCTAGGCTGCCTGTACGACAACTTCGGCTAATTGAGAACCCACCGTCCATGCTATGCCTTGTGCATGACTTGCCGTCAATAAAGGCACAATGAAATTGGAGGCAGCGGCGGCTACAGAGATGACAGCGTGCCACGTTGACATGGGCCAGGGTCTGTGGGTCCCACTTTGAGTACTAGGGAGTACTAATCAGTACCCGGCACTACTATGCAGATCCAAGGTCCAGTTTCTACCCCAAAAATGATACATTGACATTTTAATTTTTAGTAAATGTACGATATCTTGGAAAAAGAAAATGAAAAATGCCATTTCTAGGGACTTTCTTTTTATCACATTTCACTCATTTTATGCAATGAAGGCCATCGTCATTGCTCAGAAACTTGTGCGCAACGAAGCCCTAATCTGACAAGCGTAGAAGACATAAAATAAAATATTTTCAAGCGCCCCTTTGTAGAGGGGTGCTCTCCTACTGTGGAAAGAAGGCACCAAAATTTCAGGTCTAAATCTTTTAATTTGGATACTCCTTAGTACTGAAATCCACCAAAATTCAAAACAAGACAAATTTTTGAAATTACGTAGAAAAAAATTTGTAATTTTCTAAAAATATAAAAAATATGCATCACAATAGCACTGAACAGAGCTACATTCACCAAAAATTTCAACTTCCAACTCTTCCCTGTAAAAAAATTACAACAAGTAATACATCGACAACACTTTCTGTGACAATGTTTCAGTACCGGTGTTTCATGCAATCACCTTGTATTAGATTTTATGTAGAAAAAATATAAGGTGGCAATAATATGTGGAGAAAAATATTTTTGTAGAATGGATATTTAATGCCTTTAAAAAAGAGATGGACAAAAAATGACACGTTCCTTGTTCCAAATTATCCATGAACCTTGGATGAGGGCTCTAGTTGCCTCAAGAATTATCTATAAAGTCCTTAGAATTTGAAGAAGCTATCATGAATTTTACTTTAATATATTCTTATTTGTTTACTCTAAATAGTAAAAAGGTATGAAAGAGCTTGGTGGTCTATCATTATTATGTGTGTAAGAACTTGGTGGTCTTTAAATTTGGATGAAAAGTTTTATAGGAGCTAAAAAGCTTTTCATCCAAGTTTGAAGACTACCAAGCTCTTACACACCTAATACATAATAATATTAGACCACCTAGCACTTTCATACCTTTTTTACTATTTAGAGTGAACAAATAAAAATATATTAAAGTAAAAATCATGAAATTTTAGGTGACTTCAAAAGACTTCATAGATAAATCTGGTATCACTTTAGGTATCTTATGCATCTAACATAGTTCTAATGCAAACTACTAAGCGCCAATGGATAGTAGAACTAGCTCAGCAACAACAGCTCTCTAAAACTAAAGTGCATTTTTTACAGTTTGAACATGCATTTGTTTGGCCATAGTACATTTGTCCAAACATATTGTACTTTAGTTTTTTAGTAACTATAAAAAAACATTTTGAAACCAAATAAAAAAATAATAAAAAAAAGACAAAAAACCATACAATATCTATTAGTTTTATTTTTTTAATCTAATATAGGGGCCAAAAAATTAGACTCAAAAGTGTATTATAAATAATATAGGATGCTATAATAAATGAAATTTTAGAATTATTTTTAAGAATATGGTATATTAAATTGTGAAATATTATATAAATAGCCTCCAATAAAATATTCCCCAATCTCACATATATACTAAACCTCTAAGCTAGTGACCTCCTCGAGCACCAAGGTTCTCAATAAATGTATGTTCTATACATGATTTATTGTTGATATGCATATATGAATACAACAAAAAGAAATTTCTTAATCCACGAGCAATATCAAACTAGACAGCAAAGCTTGATAAGAAAACACAGACTACCTATGGTCATAAGGACTTAAGCAAAATTGTTTAATTGTAACATTCTTTGGTAGATGCTATAGAAAGTGTTATTGGCCAAATTAGGCAACCACATTTTCTAGTAGAATTTGGTAATGAAAAACTTAATTTTTTGTGAAAATGAGAAATTATTGCTAATGTTTGAACCCCTAAAGTTCCAAGGCCATTTTGTCAAAAAACACTCAAAATTGCCTTTTCTATTGCATTTGTCTATAAAAGCAAATACAATATATTTTCTTAAGAATCTAATCATAAGATTTTCTACTTCACTTATTCAAAGTTATGTGGTAAAAATATCATGAGGTTTGACCACATAGATTAGAAGATATTAGCAATAAAAGTTGAAAAATAAAGTTTTTTTGAGCAATTTCTTGCAATTTCATTACTTTAATCTTAATTCTTAAGATTAAACGTAAAACAAAATTGTTAAAAGTTCTAAGATGGATTTGAAAAACAATAATTTGAATGGTGATGTATGGTAATTTGAATGGTGGAAAACATACTTACTCTTGTAAAGCATTTTTTTTGAATAAATTACATTCAAAAATGAATCCTATTAGTTATTTCTTGCAAAAGACTCTAAAATTGCCCAAAATACAATATTGTCTATAATTGTCATCATTAGTCCAAATATATTGAATTAAAGCTTCAAATATATATAAAAATATGATATCTTAGAAAAAAAACTAAAAAGAACTATTTTGATTTTTTGTGATTTTTTTGTATTACCCGCCAATCTTGGTTTTTGACTTATTGTGCCATAACTTTTGCTCCCTTTGGACGCCAGATTATCCACCCTTAATAATAAAATGAATATGACCAGATTCTTAGCTTCTATCCACTATTTGATTTAAGAGGGTGTTTGTGAACGCGGTCCATTGTGCCTTCTAAGCCATGAATCTTGCTAATGTTTCTTAAGTTCTGTGGATGGGCAAAAAAAAAGGTTAGAGATGCAAGTGATGACTTCCAAGTAGCTGCCAAGGATCAAGATCACAGTAATCTAACGATGAACTTCTACCATACTTCTGTCTATTGTTGTCGCACAGGGCAAGCAAATTCCTAGTTATACTACCAAAAACCACTTTAAAGTATAACAAAGTGACTCTAAAGATCGAACCCGCGAGATTCTGTGAAGTATCTAGCCTTATTTGGTCTCTAAGCTAAGTCAGGACCACTATTTCCTCTTCCGGTCCTAACACAACAACCGGAAACACAACAACACCAAGAACTACAATCAAACCCTCTTTTCTTTCTCCTATCCGATCGGTTTTCCAATCCGGTCTGATCAGCTCACATCCGCTCTTACTACCATCCGGTTTAGTTTTACCTCTGTTTCATCATCAGAGGGTTCGTCCCTTGATTTTGAGAGTGGCAGGCCCGCCGCTCCTTCCGTGACTTATAGTGGCTGAAGACCCACTTCTCTATTCCCCCATTTCCTACACTAATCCGGATCCGGTTTGATCCTTCACAACAACCCAAAGAACCCTCCGGATCACCGGTCACACAAGGACCCCCCGTACGATCCTCTCATACTACAACGACCTTAGCGTCACATTCCGTCTATACGAAGCCAGGCGGTTGCAAGTGAACTTGTCCGTTCCAACATCAACTAAAGTCCTTCCGTTTGCCCTCTAAGGCAGCGAGATCTCTCAGGAGATCGGACACTCAACCGGATTTCCCACCTAGGAGTTCTAGCAGGACTAAGGAATCCCTCTCTATCCATCTAATCTAACAACAGCTGTCTCGCCCGGAATCCTAAACCTTAGAGCTGTTGAGGAACTGAAATCCACTCCCAACTCTTTCACAACCCGCTCACTTGTACATAAGATCAAAAGAAGAACGCCAAAGGAAGAAATCCCACCCGCTTTAGCATGCGCCTTCCTAACTCCTCACCACACAACCCTGCCACACATGAGAGAGACACGCAACAAGATGCCAAGAGAAGACGTACACAAAATTTAGGCGAAAAGACTCCCAGCTCCCAAGCAGGGGCTAACTTATATACAACTTGATTACAAACCAAAATGCCCCCGGAAATCCGCGTTGGACATCCGGGTCCGATCCTAACCGGCCAGACTGAATCAACATCCGATCCGGTCCTAACTATCTTACAAAACTTTACATTCCTAACTACCTACCTACTCTCCAACTCCTCCACCCAGCGTAGGACTCTTGGGTTCCTCGAGCAGTTGGTTGAAGACGTCAACAAGGTTCCAGCTCTGCTCCCCAGCAGCTGGATCCAGAAGATCTGACCCTGGCGATGAATCCAACTAAATCAGTTATCCAAGCCTAGGTCTCCGGTTACTCTTCCTGGACTCTGGTGTCTGATCCTTGGGTTCCCTCGGATTCGACCCTCCGTCTGCGAACGAATCTGGTAGCGATATGTCCGAGAGGTGGATCTCCCGGGAGTACATGGACCCATTCAGCTTCCGACTGCTGATGTCCATCCGGTTGGCCGCCTCTCTTGCTGCCACTAAGGATGCTTCCACCCGATCGGTGAAGTCGGTCAGGATCCGAACTATTCGGGAACCGGATACCTTCTTCTCCTCGTGCACCCCTTTATCAAATAGTGCCGCCTTGACTGCGGTGGATCCAGACTCTCTGAGAGTGTCCTTCACTGACTCAGCCACCTTCCGGGTTGCTTCCGCCATCTCCCGGACTCCAGCTTTGTCTTCTCTGAGGGCTACCATGTCAGCCTTCAGTGTGTTGACTTCCTCCTAAAGCCGACGGATCTCTGCCTCCTGCTTCCGATTCTCATCCGGATCGGACAGATACTGGCCCACCTTACCCGGCAAATCACTATCCACCGGTGCACCCATATATCTCCGATAGTGGTGAGAGCCCTCTTCTTGATCTCCCATCCACTCGTATCCCGCACAAGATTACCGTCAACTGGTTGAACGGGCCGATCAAATCTTCGGGATCCGGCATCTCCACATTTGGTCCTTGTTCTGGAGTAGACCGGATGATTGGAGGGGTTCCCCTCTTGCGAGGAGGCGTCGTCTTCATCCGCTTCCTCGGACGGAATTGCTCCTCCTCTTCTTCCTCTTCTGTCTTGGGTTCAAACCTGGTTTGCCCTTCCTGTTCGTCATCCGAACCCGACTCCCCGTACTTCAGGATAGACTCCTGAAGGCTCCACGTCTTCTCCTCCGTATGCGTGAGGAGTTGGTTGCGGTGGTAGAGGTGGAAGAGATAGGGACTCAAAGGAGTGCCCCTACTCTTTTTGATCCTCGTCACTAGCTGGGACACCACATCGGAAAAGATTCGGGCCCAGTTCACTTTCCGTTCCCCGCTCAGGGAACCAAAAATTGTGTTGCCGATGGTCATTGTCACCCTCGTCGGCTTCTCCGGGTGGACGATCAGAACCAGGAACTGGAGGAGATTACGGTGCCGATCGCTCTTGCAATCCGCGACCGCGTACCCGTCCTTGTTGTTCGGTTTTCCATGAAACTTATCATGGATGAACTTGTCCTTCCTTCCAGCCATGCCGGAACCTTCCATCCGGAAGTTGTAAACTTCCCTCCACCTTTCTTCTTCCCATTCGGTCGGGCGGCCCCGGAGCGTGTTGTCGAACTCGTTCGACACCTTACACCTAATCTCTCTCACCATCCGCTCCTCCCTAAACCCCCAAGGTTTATCCATCAATACGAGGCACCCCATGGCGTTGAGATCCTCCATGAGCTCGGACCTGGCCGGTTCCTTCGTAGGAATGACCGGAACTACCTTCCGAGCTTGACGTCGGAGGAGAAACTGGGCACGCCCGGTCTGCTCTTACACAGCTGAGGCATGGACACAAACGGACATTGAACCCTTACCGATCGCTACCTCACTCTCTCCTAGCTGCACGTCCCGTTCCTCACTTTTTCTCGTCCGATCTCAACTGGAAGACAACACAAAACCTGCAACCCACACGCTTTCTACCTTTTCTACACACTCTGATATGCCCGGCCGGAAGCGCACACACATACAACGGCTTTGGCGCAGACGGAGGCGTAAAAGCGCTCAAGGTCAGCTCCAGAGCTCGAGGGAAGTAAAGGAGTGAAAATGAGGACGACCAGCCTTTATATAGTCCCAGGACCCCTGGCAGGTCATCATGACTTTTTTCGGTCCGGTCCACATCGATCCGGTCTATATCAATCTGGTCTATATCAATCCGGTCCAACCCTAATCCAATCTAAGGTGAGATCCGGATGTGATTCCGCTCCTGAATACTAACATTCTGACCGGATCAGATCCAGTTTTCTCCTTACTGGATTAGCGTTGTCTATCTCCAGTTTCCTTCTGCCCCTCTAACCGGATCCGGATCCTAATTACCCGTTTCCGTTCCAATATTTAGATAAGCAAAGGAATACCAAAAATTATGGTTGCGACATCTATCCTATGACGAGTGTAGATTGGGTAGTTGATGCCATTTCTAACAACCTTACCAATTGAAATGGGACCCCCTCAGTTCCTTCCATGAGCCCCTAAGATTCTTTTTTGTTTTTTAAAGTCCAGTACAACACTAGGTTATAATCCCTAAGATTAATTCTAAGTTTTTATTTTTAATCCTAAATTTCTAATTCTAAATGTAATTCTAGATTTTGACCTCTAACTCTAGAAATTTACTTTAAAAACTTAAACTAAATTTTAACCTCTAAATTGACTCTAAGTTTTAACTTTTAACTCTAGATTTTTAATTCTAAAACTAACTTTAAAATTTACCCTCTAAGTTTAACGTTATGTTTTAAATATTCACTCTAAATTTTCACTTTTAAGACCAATTCTAAAACTTACCCTCTAAGTTTAACACTATGTTTTATATTTTAGCTCTAGATTTTTTATTTCTAAAACTAATTCCAAATTTTAATCTCTAAATTAACTCCAAATTAACTCTAACTTTTTTGACCTCAATTCCACTCTAATTTTCACCTCCTAAATCTGATTCTAAATTTTACTTACTAATTTATGGACTTCTAAATCTAAACTTCTACCTTCCGTTACTCTATTCTTGCTAATCATGGATTAAGGTCTAATCAAGAACAATCAAGAAGTAATTGGAGAAGAAACACCAAAAATTAGTTTTAATGGCTTACCTCATCGTTGCTGGTGTTGAAAATACCTTTGTCTATGTTCTCATATGCATCCTCATCCATGGTGTTTCCTTTGTTATTTCTTTTTCTTCCAAAGCTCACCGCTTAATTTAAAAAATATTACACCCTTGCAATCTAACTTCCTTCCTTTCTTTCTTCCTTCATTTTTTTTCTTCTTGTTCCTTCTATACTAGTATTATTCCACCTATCCCACCAACCTATTGATGGTGTCTTACAACTATGGTCTCAAGCTACAAGAAAGTTTAATGGTGCCTCCTACCCTCTTACAAAGTTGACTATGTCCCGGTGGCGATCGAAACACTTAAGGGGCTAGGAGTGAGGGTTTCAGTGATTCCCTCAAGGAAGTATGGCATATAGCATATCATTGGAAAGCTATGAACACAAAGAAAATAGAATGACTAGCATTATGAGGTTTTAAGCCATGAGTCAAAAGTTAAGGCCACGGGAAGCGCCATGGTGAAGGCGTGACGCCTCCTTCGGTAGACCCAAATCTTTGGAAGGCCATAACTTTGTGACATTTTGTCCTAATAAGCTTTGACCGCAAAGTTACGCTATTTGAAAGTTTGGGAGTCCAAACGGTAATGAAACTTGGCCATTTCGGATTGAAAATGGGTGGTCTTCCAAAACCCAAGTGGGTTTGGGGTGTACCTTTGACCCACCAAGGGGGGGGGTCTGCTGAATGCTACAAAAAGTACTCTAAGAGGGTTTGGTCTCCCTCCTCACTCCCTCTTGGAGCCTTGGTGAGTCTCGGTGAACTCAAGATTGGTGATGTGACTTCACCACCGGTCCAAGGCACCATGGGACACTTGTGTGTGTGTTCCAAGGTACCGGTTGGATGGAGTCCTGCTCCTTGCTAGGCCACACTCGATGTGTCCCGAGTTGTGAGTCCCGGTTAGCCATGTTGAAAAAATTAGCAAATGCAAGATGGGCTAGCATGGAGTGGGGTGACACTCAAGGGCGGTTAGGACCGTGGTGACTAGTGCCACCACAAATTCTTATACATTGAGATGGAAGTTCCGCCCCATGTTACCAAGTGACATGCTCGCTGCCACGAGTGGAATGTGTGTTAGTAGTCTCAATGACTGAGACTTGACAAATGAGTTGGAAATGATGACTAACTCTGTATGTGCTTGGCATGTGCAGTAATAGGTAGTTTGTGACCCAAGTGAAGTTGTGAAGGTTTGCCAAAGACGGTTTGGTACTGTGAAGTGTCATTTGGGTTGTGACACTTGGTATCAAAGCAGGGTTATGCTAAGGTGCAGGGAGCTTTGAAATCATAGTGAAAGCAAAGAGAGCTAAAGCTGGAGCTTCAAGGCAAAGGCACCAAAAACGTATTGAAGATCCAACGCCTAAGGAGGCTTCTCCTCAAGAGACTCAAGGAGGAGACTCACTTCCCTTGGAACAAATGGGGCAAGGCATAAATCCCATGCAAGAGGAAAATGTGGAATCAAATGCCAGGGAAGGTGACATTGCTACTAGCCCTGCAAGGCCACCACGGGATCAAAAACGCAAAGGCCGTGACCTCATGTTTGAGGAACTTGTTAAAACCCTTCAAGTGATGCAAGGTGAAATCAAGGAGCTTAAGGAGAAGGGTCCTAACTCTTCTTCACACAAACTGTGCAAAACCAACATGCCATCATCTTTCACAGGCATTAATAAGGCCTATAAAGTGAAGGACTTTTTGGTAGAGTTGGAATTGTACTTTGAAGCTCAAAGAGCACTTGAAGTAGACAAGATCACGATTGCTGTGACCTTTCTTACGGATCATGCCTTGTGTTGGTGGACTCATCTTTGGGGTGAGAATCCAGGGGTAGTGGACAACTTAACTTGGCCTGGTTTCAAGGAGTTGATTAGTGACCGTTTCACCCCTAAATATCAAGGCATTCGAGATGGGGTGGGGCTTGTGACACTCAAACAAACAGGGAGTCTTCGGGGGTATGTTCTGGAATTCAATGCACACTTGAATGTGCTTCCAAGGCTGGTTGAGCTGGCCAAGAAGATCATCTTCTTTAATGGGTTGCAAAGTTGGGCTGAGAGAGCATTGTTTAGAATGCCTCAACTGCCTGAAATGTTGATGAAGCTTGCTGAAAGGATTGGTGAAGATGAAGGACAATCTAAGAAGGCTAAAGAAGGGCCTTCAACAGGTGAATCAAGCAAGCACTCCAAGTGCAAATTGAGGAGGCATGTTTGGATGAAAAACAAGCATGGAAGTGATGGAGCCAAGTCAAGTGGATCCAAAGAAGGGCAAGCCAAAAATATTGATAGAGGGGGTGACAAAACCAAACGGGATGCAAGTCAAGTGACTTGCTACAACTATGGTGAAAAAGGCCACTTCTCACGGAGTTGCACCAAGCCTAAGGTTAGTGCCAGTGGTATGCGCTCTCACATTGGGCAGCATGTCCTTCAAGGTAGTTTCATGGCTAAGGCAAACAAACCCAAGTTGATTTCATGCTTGTTATTTCTGAAAGCATCCATAAGTAAACACAATGTTTCCTTACTCCTTGATACAGGTGCAACACACTTGTTCGTGAGTCCAAGACTTGCTATGGAGTTGGGCTTGCAACTCAAGGAGTCTAACAAGCCCATTAAGGTGCAGTTTGCTAAGGGCAGGAGCCGTATAAGACAAGCAAGATGGCCACAAATGTGGAAGTGAAGTGTGGGAAGTTCACTTTTGTGGAGGACTTCACAGTGTGTGATATGGATGGGGTGGATCTCATCATAGGAAATACTTTCCTAGATACCTATGCTGTAGACATAAGACAGCGACCATCTGTGAAGGTGGTTGCCAATGTAGATGGTAATGAGGCGGAGTTAGAGATAACTAAGTCACCTATAATGTTAGGGACTCGAATCCACCTTGTGGCCTTAGAAGACCTTAGTGATACTAAGTTTTTTCTTGTTATGAAAGTCGGTGTAGATGAAGGGATGAGTAAGTTGGTGTGAGCCCCCAAGTTAACACTTGAACCTCAGAATTTTCTTTTTTGTGCATTTTGCTCACATTTATGGTTAATTAGGGTTAAATAGATAGTATAAGTATGTTTGCATGATATTTGGAGGAAATCCCTACAAATGAGATCTGATTTGACCAAAAAGCCCGAAACCACTCTAATTACTACTATGAACTAAAAATAAGTCTATTTTAGCATTTGAGAGAACATTTGAGGGTTTAGATGGTATTAAGTCTAATGGCCAAACCACAAAACCATCTAGAAATAGATTTTTGAAGGGCATGTGAAATACTTAGGATAGAAAATAGAGGATAGAAAAGAAATCATGTGACAGTGCAGGTAAAACTATAAACCAGAATTACAAGCAATCCATAAGCGGAGGACGGAGGTTTTGACCAAGAAACCTGCTAGGAGCATAACAATGGAGCTTGATTTGCTAGATACCCTTGACCAAGAATGGTTCCCCTCCGGAAGGGAAATAACCCTATATCCAGAATGATTCTCCCCCCGGGTGGGAATTAAACTAGAAGGTTACAAATTATACACTCCTTTGATCAAAGCAAGGAAAGTTGTAAATTTGCACATGGCACTTGGGAACTTCCTAGAGGTTGCCCCAAAAGTTTCGTAATTTTCCAAATGGCGGAAATGACTCCTTGGAAAGTCAACTAGGTTTTTACGCATTGGAAAATTCCTAGAAAATTCCAAAGTGGCTGTAAAATCCCACTAAAAATTAGGATAAAATATTTAGTGCCAATAAGGCGCCCAACCAAATTCCACTACATTCTGACCCCGACAAGTATCAGAACCGACGGCGCTAACGGATTTTTAACGGATTTTAAAACATTCAGTATATTGACCGGCACACCAAGAGCTCCCGATTTTCAATTGGAGTCAACTCAAACTTTTTTCTTATTATCTTGGACCTCATCAACAATCCTGGCCAGTCAAAAGTTGAAAACAAAATTATCTCCAACAATTGGATTTTTACCCTTTTTAGTGATATGCTAAATGTTGGTTTTTACATACAAAACGGTCCGGAAATAGGGTGTTGGAGAACCCTTGAACAAATTTGGGTCTTCTAAAGACAATGGCGCAATTGGTTCAGAGTTTGGAGCATTTCTCCAAAAGTGAGAGTGATCACAGTAGTAGTGTAGAATTTTAATTAGTAAACTTGAAATTACCTAGGAAGTAGAATTAGGAAATTGGGGGGAAGGTGAGGCCTTGAGTGAGTAAATAAGGCCTCCCTCTCCCCTCACTTCGCACCCCTTTTATTTTTTGTAAAGCTTTGGCCAAAACGCGGCCACGTTGTCGAAATTGGCGGTTTTCCGCCAAACATTTGTTTAATGCATTTGGAGCTTTGCTCCTTGACTTTTATCAAAATTTCTCTTGTGTTTTGATCTCTTTCAAAGGAATTTGGGGGCCCTTTGAATTGCTTATTGGCTTGCATGTACTTGAATTGAGATTATCCGCGTTGTATATGTTTTCTTTGTTGAGATTTAGGAAATTGTAGTTTCTAACCCCTTCAAACCGAGCTCCTTGTGTGGGATATCTTGATTCACGTCATAGGATATCCCTCTAGAGCCTTGACGTTTGAAAATGTTGTTTGTAGAAGAATCATAAGTGTTTTAAAGAAATTTGGGTTGAAACCAAACTCTTGTTGTCAAGAATTTCCTTGTCAAAGTTGTCTAGAAATTGAGGTTAATCCCTCTAATACAGCGAAGCTATCACCTTGGACTTAGTTTCATTTCATTTAGAATTTATTTGCCAAAACTCATCTAGAAATTTGACCCTTATTCCCCAAGACGGCGAAGCTTTGCACTTAGTTAGAATTTTTCCATTTTTTATATTTGTGTTAAGGGGTCTCAAAAAGGAGATCCAAGGTGGCGAGCAAAAGCCATTAGAAGTAGAATTGAACATCCAATTAGAAAACATCCAGGGACCAAAACCAATAAGGAGGACCAGAACGAGCAAGGAGCTTGAACGGGCAGCTGGCTAGAAGGCGGCCACGTGTCCAGAGTTGTGGAAGATTGACAGGCTGCTGCACTAAGAGCCGGAAGATTGATGGGCTATTGTACTAATAGATTGTTAATTGGGAGTCCACTCAGAGACTTAGTTAATTAGAAGTCCAAAAATTTGGGGAGTCGGACTTAGCAAAAATTCAAATGGTCATCTATGTTGGAAAGACCACAATTAGACTAATTTAGACAGGGAGAGTTAACCTTTATCCAGTTAGATTTTTGAACACCAGACTTGGTTTTTTAAAAGATTTGGACCTTGAGAGAAAATTCCTAGTGGTGGTTTGTAGTTAGATACAAATTATAGAACCTGTTGATTTAAGTTCAGTGAAAATTTGGAATACCTTAGTAGGGGCTGATTTCTTATTATACGAGGTAATTGGAATTAGCAAGAAGTGAGAAAAAGTTATTAAGCTTGATAATTTCAGATTTGATAAGAATCAGAGAACATCAGAGTTCCTTAGCAAGCTATCAAGCTAGAAATTTCAGATTTGCACAAGGACATAACCATCAGAGTTCCAGCAATCTATTAAGCTTATTTTTTTAGATTTACACAAGGATCAGAGAGTCTCAGAGTCAACCAGCAAGCTATCAAGCTAGAAATTTCAGATTTGCACAAGGACAAAGAACTATCAGAGTTCCAACAAGCTATTAAGCTTATTTTTTTTAGATTTACACAAGGACCAGAGAGTCTCAGAGTCAACCAGCAAGCTATCAAGCTAAAAATTCAGATTTATATAAGGACCAAAGAAACATCAGAGTCCATATAGTCAGTAGCCAGCCAATTCATTTCGAAATTTAACCAGCTCATTTTCAAATCAGCTCCAAACTTTAGAAAGTTCAAACGAACAAAACTTCTGAGCAAACAATGGGAACGAAGACAACAATTAGGACTTAGTAGTTGAAGGGAGAAGAAGAAGGGAAGGTTAGTGATTAGAACCACCCATATAGAATAGTTTGACTTTCGTAGTTATAATTAGCATTTAGATTAGAAGACAAAAGGAAAACAACAAAAAAAAAGAATATTAGATCTCCAAATATTCTCAAGTTAGTTATTAGTTAGAAAAGGTTAGATAAACTTTGTTTCGAGACCTTTTTTGATTCCAAAGGAATTAGCCAAAAGTTGGTATTAGATTTTGTTAGACTTTTTCTCGCAAAATATCTCCAAAAGTCGGTATTAGATTTGATTAGATTTATTTCCTAGGAAATATCTAAGAAAGAAAGAAAAGAAAAGAAACACTTTGAAAAAAGAAATTGGAATTTCTAAAACCCATTAAAGGTTATAATAAATACACACCAAAATACCAAACACGGAAGATGGAGTTGGAGCGTGCGATTGACTAGTGGGTGGCTTTGTACAACGAGGAAAGCAACAATGTGTAGGGTAGTAATTAATTAATTTTTATTGATTATTTTATTTTTTGTATTTTTTCTCAGTTAGTAGATTAGAAGTTAAACTTTCCGAATTGTTAGTGATATTGGAAACTTCATAGGAATTTGGGAAAAAACCCAATAGAATTTACTTTTAGAAAATTACTATAGCAATTATACAAAGATTTTATCACAATTAAGAAAAATTATTAGAATTTATCCCTAGTAGAAAAGTAGCCGTAAAAAGAAAAGTTATCGAGAGGAATCTTTAAGGAATCTTTCAAGGAATGATTTAGAATCTTTTCTAGATTCTTTTTAAGAATCTTTTAGGAATCTTTTAGGAATCTTAGGCTACAAGGTAAAAGTAGCGATAATTTAGAACTTTAGGATAAAAAAGAATTACGGGAGAATTTTGATGAACCAGACAACGGTCAATATTCATCCGTAAACAACAATTATCCAAAAAGTCTAAAGTCTAAAGCTTTTACCTTCTTAAAAACTTTAAAATAAAGATTAAAAGATAAGAATATTGATGTCAAAAGACAAAAGTTAAAACCCCAAATTTATCCAATTAGTAAGAATGAATTGAGAATTTATTATTGAGGATAAAAAGAATTGTAAAAGGTACTTTATTTGATTAAGAATTAATTAGGAAAATTTTAGGAATATTAGAACACAAAGTAAAGGTAAAAATAATTTAGAACCTTAAGGTAAAAAGGGATTACACAAGAATTAGTTAAACCGACACGGTCAAAATCCACAGTAAATAACAATTATCTAAGAAGTCAAAAGTCAGAACATAGAGTAAATAAAAATTACTTAAGAATTTTGATGAACCGATACGGTCAAAATTAATAGTAAATAATATTTAAACTAAAAAGCTAAAGTTAAGAATTTTACCTTCTTAAAGAGTCAAAAGCAAAGGTTAAATGATAAAAACAACAATCTCCTAGGACAACAATAAATTTCAAGTTTATCTCACTAGTAAGAAGTAGTTTAGAATTTATCTCAAAGTTTATTAAAGATAAATTAAATTGAAACTTCATTCCTTACTATTTAGAAATCTCCATTAAAGTTAGAATTCCTTGTCATTGAAGGAAAGGGCAAAACAAACCCTATAAATTAAGTTATCTTTTCCATCTTGTTTCACTAGTAGAAAAAGGGCTGTAAATAACTAGGCAGAATGACTTGAATCAAGTTAATCTGGACATAGTTGACTGCTGAATGACTGAATGGTCCATTTTAGGTCTGAAGTCATTGTGAAGTTATTTAGGACTTTTGAGTCATTGCGGACTTGGGTGTCAAAAAGACATCCATGGCCTTCAAAAAAAATTCATCACCTTGAAAATCTGACAGGTTTTGGGACCTGGACAATTGAGGGATCATGCCATGTCAAGAAAAGGGATTTCAGGGGTGCTAATGCAAAGTTTAGTGACTTCCGGAATGACTAAGTCGCAACTGCCTTGCACAACTTGGCCAACATTGTAAAGCCATGCATCAGTCATGTACCTGGACCATGGCAGTCATTTTCAAGTCACTTCTTATGTATTCGTCAAAACAATGAGCATTACGTGTCAGCGTCTCATTGGCCTTAGGTTAGGATTTCCGGCGCATTTCAACAGCGCGTATGACTTCGGACTGAGTTACATGTGAGTTCTTGTGGAGTCATTCCTTATGATATAAAGTTCTGAGGCAGTGTTGATTAGTTTTGGCTTAGGGTACATGGAGTTCAGACCGGGTCATTTGGGAGAAATGCTGAAGTCACTATTGGATGATTGGATATTTGAAATGACTGCGTAAGTCATTCACCAGTCACTGAATGCTAGTCTTGTACACCAGAATTTGACATAATGACTCTTTTTCATGCGGTTTTAGCGTTATGGCATAGTGAAAATAGCAAAACGTTCACATATAACATGTCTAAGCCATTTGCAAGTGAAATGCAAGGAAATGACTGCATAACTAGTCTATTTAGTTACAAAAGACAATGTCACTGATCGATACAGGCATAATGGAAAATGCAACATTAACAACTATACGTGCTGCATACGTGCACTACCAAAGTTGAATACTGCCTATTGCTATACTATATTAGCCTCATAGGAGGATATCCTGCCTTTGTCCAAGGCATGACCTGCTCAGACACAAAATAGCTGTCACTCCTACTCACAACATACAACATCTTCACTTGGCTGCTGTAATGAACTTCCCATCCCAAATGGCGTTGGAGTCCACCACGTCCTTTAGCCTATGCTAATTTGCAGCAGAATTTGCAAACATGAGAGAAACCTACGGCTAAATTGCCTCCATCACGTCGACTTTGAACCAACCTTGCTAGATCTTAGTGAAGTGATACTCGTGCTCCTTCCATAAGCCACTAACCAACCCAAAAGCCACTGCCTGCTTCGGGGACTTTGAATTCATGAGTAGCACCCTTTGGTCCATAAAGAACTGCGGGATCAAGCAACAAACAGGTTTACCAATGTCAGATGCATAGTACTTCCTCAAGCTACAAAAGAAGAAAGAGCAGCCCTGTGGATGAAAAGAGCCATCTTCTGCCAGGTAATGGCCTCCTCACAAATGACTGAGGTGGTTTTCAATACCAGACACTCTCCAGTGATTACTGAGGAAAGCTGAAGCCAAACTTGAAACACATGACTGCAGTCTAATTGCAGGGTAACTGTCAGCAGTCACACTGGTATCCAGAAGTCACTAAAAAAAGAGAAAAGGGCGACTACTTACCTTCATTGTGGCTGCACTCTTTTGCTGCGAATCCTTACTCTGTGCTTGACGCTCCCCTAAGCTCTTCTGCACAGCCATGATTTGTATGTCAGAGTCATAGTCCAACAAAAGGTGAGGGGACAGTCCAGCAACTAAACCATTTGGTCCATAAGTCCCCTCACCTTGCATGTAGGTGGCATGCTTGGCGTTCCTAGTAGCTTGCTCTGAGTCTTGGTCTGCAAGAAATGACTGGAGTCTAACTTCGAGAGCATTTGCCCTCAAATTGACTATGTGTGCATATGCAACTATGGCTGGCAGCTGCGTCCACAGGGACCCCTTCAGGAGTTGTTGTCATCGCCCATTCTTTGCAATTGCTCCACATAGAAAGCAGATGGAACAATAACATTTGCACATAGATTGCATGCCACCCTTGCAAGCATGGTGGTCCACAATGACAGTGTTCAAATAATCCCACTGTGTCCACTCCTTGAAAACTGTGTCAAGGAACTTACTCCATACAGGAGACTCTTCGTCACCTGGAGACACGGGAGAACAATGCACATAGTTCCAAACAAATAGAGGAGCATAAAGACTCTTCTCCTCCTTCAACAAGTCCAACATGGCTGGCACTATTTCCAACTTGTAACCTTTGCTCTTGCTACTCCAAAAAGCAACTGTAAAGTGGGCAAAGCACTTTGACAAAAACTGCGCTAACCACGGCCTGCAAACCACTCTTCTGGTCACCGTCTTGAAGGTCAAGTGTAGTTTATTATTAGGGTTCTTCTTTAAGAGGAGGCTGGAGTCTAGCTGTCGCAACCAGAATTTGTGATTTTTCTCTAAGTGTCTGAATAACGGAACGGAAACAGGTAGTTAGCATCCGTATCCGGTTAGAAGGGCAAAAGAAAACTACAGATAGGCAGCGATAATCCAGTAAGGAGAAAACTGTATCTGTTCCAGTCAGAATGGTAGTATTCAGGAGCGGAATCATACCCGGAATTCACCTTAAAACGGAACGATATGGACCGGATAGATATGGACCGGACCGGAGAAAGGTCACGATGACGTGCCAGGGGTCCTGAGAGTATATAAGGGCTGGTTGCCCTCATTTTCACTCCTTTACTTCCCTTGAGCTCTAGAGCTGACCTTGAGCGCTTTTTCATCTCTGTCCGCGCCAGAGCCATTGATGCATGTGCGCTTCCGGCTGGGTGTGTCTGAGAGTGTAGGAAGAGTAAAGAACGTGTGGGTTGCAGGTTTTGTGAGTGCCTTCCGGTTGAGATCGGACGAGAGAAAGTGAGGAACGGGACGTGCGGCTAGGAGAGTGTGAGGTAGTGATCGGTAAGGGTCCAGTGGTTATTTGGTGTCCATGCCTCAGCTGCGTAAGGCCAGACCGGGCGCTCCCAGCTCCTCCTCCGATATTAAACTCCGGAAGATAGTTCCGGTCATTCCTATAGAGGAACCGGCCCGAACTGAGTTAGTGGAGGATCTCAACACGATGGGATGCCTCATTCTGATGGATAAACCTGGGGGTTTCATGAGGAGCGGATGGTGAGGGAGATTAAGTGCAAAGTGTCGAACGAGTTCGACAACACTCTCCGTGGCCGCCCGACCGAATGGGAAGAAGAACGGTGGAGGGAAGTTTACAACTTCCAGATCGGAGGTTCCGGTATGGCCGGGCGGAAGGACGAGTTCATCCATGACAAGTTTCATGGGGAACCGAGTAACAAGGACGGGTACGCGGTCGCAGATTGTAAGAACGACCGGCATCGTAACCTCCTTCAATTCCTGGTTCCGATCATCCACCCGGAGAAGCCGACGAGGGTGATGATGACCCTCGGCAACACCATTTTCGGTTCCCTGAGCGGGGAACGGAAGGTGAACTAGGCCCGGATCTTTTCCGATCTGGTGTCCTAGTTGGTGACGAGGATCGGAAAGAGTAGGGCCACTCCTTTGAGTCCCTACCTTTTCCACCTGTACCAGCGGAACCAACTTCTCACTCCTACAGAGGAGAAGACGTGGGGTGTTCAGGAATCAATCCTGAAGTATAGGGAGTCGGGTTCGGATGACGAGCTAGAGGAGCAGACCGGATCCGAACCCGAGACTGAAGAAGAGGAAGAGGAAGAGCCATCTCGACAGAGGAAGCGTCAGAAGACGACGCCTCCTCATAAGAGAAGACCCCCGTCGAACCCCCGGTCCACACCAGAACAAAGACCGGATGTTGAGATGCCGGATCTCGAGGATCCGAACGACCCGTTCAACTAGTTAACGATTGTCCTGGTCGGAATCCGGGCGGACTGGGAGGTCAAGCGAAGGACCTTGACCACGATCTCTGAGCTGGTGGGCGCACCGGCCGATAGCGATTTGCCGGGTAAGGTGGGGCAATTCCTGGCCGATCCGGAAGAGAACCGGAAACAGGAAACGGAGATCCGTCGACTTCAGGAGGAAGTCGATACTCTGAGGGCGGATATGGTCACCCTCAGGGAAGACAAGGCAGCAGTCCGGGAGATGGCGGAGGCAACCCGGAAGGTGGCTGAGTCGGTGAAGGGCACTCTTGGAGAGTCCGAATCCGCCGCAGTCAAGGCAGCCTTATTTGACCAAGGGGTGCACGAGGAGAAGAAGGTATCCGGTTCCCGGATAGTTCGGATCCTCAGCGACTTCACCGATCGGGTGGAATCGTCCTTAGTGGCAGCACGAGAGGCGGCCGACCGGATGGACATCAACAGTCAGAAGCTGAACGGGTCCTTATTCTCCCGGGAAATCCACCTCTCGGACATTTCGATGCCGGATTCGTTTCCAGCAGGAGGATCGAATCCGGGTGAGCGCAAGGATCATACACCCGAGTCACGGAAGAGTCACAGGAGACCTGGGACGGGGCAGCCAATCCAGATAGATTCATCGCCCGGGTCAGACCTTCCGGATCCAGCTGCCGGTGAACGGAGCCGGAACTTGGCGGATGTCTTCAATCAACTACCCGAGGAGCCTAGGAGTCCTACGCTGGGCGGGGGGATCGGAGAGTAGGATAGGAAGTTAGTTAGGAATGTAAAATATTTGTAAGTTAGTTAGGACCGGATCGGATGACTATCCGGTCTGGCTTGTTAGGATCGGGTCCGGATTTCCAGCGCGGATTTCGAGGTCCCTTTTTGCTTTGTACTCAAGTTGTATATAAGTCAGCCCCCGCTTGGGAGCTGGGAGTTCTTTCATCTTATTTTCGCGTACGTCTTCTCTTGGCTGCTTGTTGTATGTCTCTCCCGTGTGCGGCAAGGTCGTGGAGTGAGGAGTTAGGAAGGCGCGCGCTAATGTAGGTGTGATTTCTCCCTTTGGCGCGTTTGTTTTCGGTCTTATGTGCAGGTGAGCGGGTTGCGTAAGCGTTGGGAGGGGATTCTAGTTCCTCAGCAGCTCTAGAGTTTAGAATTCCGGGCGAGACAGCCGTTGTTAGGCTAGGTGGATAGGGAGGGATTCCTTAGTCGCGCTAGAACTCCTGGGTGTGAAATCCGGTTGAGTGTCCGATCTCCTGAGAGATCTCGCCGCCTCATTTGGGGCAAACGGAAGAACTTTAGTAGATGTTGGAATGGACGGGTTCTCTTGCAGCCGCCTGGCTTCGCACAAACGGAACGGGACGTCAAGGTCGTTGTAGTATGGAAGGACCGTACGGGGGGGTCTTTGTGTGACCAGTGATCCGGAGAAGTTTTTTGGGTTGCTGTAAAGGATCAAACCGGGTCCGGGTTAGTGTAGAGAATTGAAGGAAGAAGAAGTGGGTCTTCAGCCACTATAATTCACGGAAGGAGCAGCGGGCCTGCCGCTCTCAAAAACAAGGGGCAATCCCTCTGATGGTGAAACAGAGGTAAAACTAAACCGGGTAGTAGTGTGAGCGGATGAGAGTAATCAGACTCAGCCGGAACGTGGACCGGATCGGAGAAGTAAAAAAGGGTCTGACTGGAGTTCTGGGTGTTGTTGTGTTTCCGGTTATGTGTTGGAACCGGAAGAGGAAATATAGGTATTGACTTAGCTTAGAGACCAAATAGGGCTATTTACTTCACAGAATCTCGCGGGTTCGATCTTTAGAGTCACTTTGTTATACTTTAAAGTGGTTTTTGGTAGTATAACGGGGAAATTGCTTGCCCTGTACTGCAACACTAGCAGCGTCCCACATTAAAGACAATGAATTTTGGAGATCTGCCCCTAGCAACAAGAGCATGTGCTGGTGACAGAGCGGGACAGCTCACCTTTCCAGAGTCTTTGTCCTTATCTGCCTGCGACTTTAATTGACTTCTCTTGGTCCGAGGAGAAGAATAAAGTAGGGCTTGGGATGCTTGAGCCTTTGCTTGCAACAACCCAGCCGCGGTGTCCACCGTAGACTGCGTGGAAAGACCCTCCAATATTGCTGGATCCTTTGACAATGATTGCACTTGCCCCGGCAACTACATTAGTGGCCGCTCCTTTGACACTTGACTGCCCAACTGATTCGTTGCCTCATCTTCTTCTGAAGACAATGAAGAGCTCTCTTGAGGGTCTAGTTGCGTCAATTTAGCTTTTGCTGGCGCGCGCTGAGACTGCCCGCTAATCTCTTGCAGGACCTCGGGCTCAGGGGATGGACCAGCTGCGTACTGCTCTACGTTCTTTGATGACGACTCTTTTGTTGCCTTCAATTGCTTGGCGTGCTCTTTGGGCAAGGCCACGTGCGGTGCCTCCTTCTAATGCGGTGCTAAGACGGGCTAACCTCTTGCCTTCTCCGCCTTCTTGTGCACCGTCTTCAAGGAAGACGTCTTCATCTTCTCTGCTGGGGGAGGCATCTTCTCGTTTGGGTCATCACTGTTGCTTACCAGTATTTTGTGTGTAACTTTTGTAGAGGTCGCGGGCTTCTTTGCTTTGGCTGCGTTTCCGGGTGGCAAAACAGAAAGTCTTAGGCCGCCATGTCCGCCTGTTGGAACCTGAAAATCCACTTTTACTAATTTAAAATATAAATGAAGGAATAATATTCTTCTTAGCAGTAAATTTTTTTCGATTTTAAGATAGTTATAGACCGTCTAATGTTTAGAACCGGAAACCAGAAGTGGACTGATCAGGAATCGATGTAAAGGCTAACCAAATGTACCGGAAATAAGGAACCGGAGTTCGAATTTGCCTAGACCGGATCAAGAAAGGGGTAACAGGAACCGGTATCCAACGGTGACCTACTTAACCCTAGGGAACTACAGGAACGTTCTAATTATTAGTGAACGGAAATCCTAAACGGGCAGGTTTAACGGGCAAAGCCTGGATTAGGGGAATCATTAAGAGCAGCTGGGATTGGCTCTCTTAAACCCCATCTGTCCAGAGACTGGTCACTTACATTTTCCTGCCCTGACTAAAAGCTGTAGCAACGTGCACCATTACTGGTTTCCGGTCTGAGCATCAGTATTGGGTTTTGAGTTGACGGACTGCGGAAGAGAGTGCTTGAGGAACATTAAGCGCAAGAGAGAGGTCTGCTAGCGTCCCAACTTAGCGTTAGTGCTTGCACAGTTGAAAGGGAGAGAGAGAGTCGTGAGGACCACTCTTTTTCCGATTTCCGAGAATAGACCAGCCGCATCCTAAAGGAAGGAGAGATGGCTGCAAGTCAGAGCGGAGGAGCCACCATCTCGCTCCGGTATGTGACGCCACGATTGCCCAAGGAGGAGCTGGAGCTGGCGGAGCTGAAGGAAGACCTGGAGCAGATGGAGTGCGTTGGGTTCCTGATCCGATCGTGGGACTTCAGAAGCGAAGCAATAGTGGCGGAATTAAGGCCTGGAGCGCCAACTCGCGCCGCGACCACAATCCGTGCAAAGCCCAAGCGATGGACGGCGGACATGTGGAGGAAGGTCTATCTATTCGACCAGGAAGGCAAAGGAAGTGCATCTCGGAAACACAAGTATACAGTGGGTAAGTTCCGAAACCCAATTAGTAAGAAAGACGGTTCTCAATCACCGACTGTATCAATCAGAGAGAGAAGCGGTTGTTACAGTATGTCTTGGCTATTCTCAACCCGGAAAGGTCAAGCCGAGTTTTTCTAACATTAGCCAACACAATATTTGGCGCATTGTCTGGAGACCGGAAAGTAGATTGGGGAGTGGTCATCCAGGATCAAGTACTGAAAATGGTGAATAATGTTGGGAAGGCCAAGCCTTCCGCCATCTGTCCATTCCTGTTTGATCTGTATCATTCTAACGGGGTGATGACAAATGAGGAAGAGGTAGAGTATGAGGCCGCTGCTGCCCTGGTAGAGTTTGAAGTTCCGGACTTAGATCCTGAGATCGGAAATGAGGAAGAATCCTCAGATGAGGGAGATAATGAGGATAAGCAGAGCAAGTTTGAGGACAATGAAGATGAGAGTGAGGATGATGATAAGGGTGAGGAAACGAGAGGAAATGGTCAGGTAGAGAAAGAGCAGACCAAAGATACCGATCCGGTCTGGAGAGACGAGCCGCTAGAGAGAATCACCTGAGAATTGAGCGACTTCAGGAACCGGTACGCGATAGAGCGAAGGACGCTGCAGACCATCTGCACCACAGTGGGCGCCGTCCACCAGCTCAAGCCTTAACCTGGGTAATACGGCTTACCCGAGAGAAGGAGAAGAATGAAAACAAGGAAGAATTGGCAAAGCTTTCCGGCCAAGTAGCCACTCTTAAACAAGAGTTGCGCCAGAAAACAGAAGAGGTGGAGAAGGAGAAAGCGTTCTTCAAGCAGACGCAAGACACCATTTTCTGAATCCGGGAATTCATCACCCATCCGGGTGAAGTTGTCAACAAGGTTAACTTGTTTAACCAACAAGTAATGGTGGAAGGACGACAGCTGCATCAGAAGCTCATATTGGCTTTAGTGACTTATCACAAGAAGATGGAGTCCACACTGGAGCAGCTGCGAGAAGTGATGCGCGAGGTAAACCCTCGAAGTGATCCTGCACCAAGACTGGAACCGGATTACGAACCAGTTTAGCAGCCAACAGCAGAGGACAAGGGTAAAGGTGAGACTTCTCACGAGCAACCAAATCTACCTATACCAGAGGAGCACCAGGAAGCCAAGACAAGTCAGGTGCAGGAGACTGAGATGGAGATCACCAAAGTCACCGACCCAGATCCGGAGGATGATGATTTGGAGATCACGAAGGTGACGGGACCGGATCCAGCAAAGGCACAAGGACCGGAACCGGCAACCGGACCAGGAGGGTCCATTCCAGAAGAGAGTACCAAGGCGAAGCAGATCAGTGCCCTCTCACCCTCCAAGTCTTCTCCCAAGACTCCAGGAAAGAAGGTGCAGTTTGGAGATGCAGGGAAGATGACGACCCTGATGCAGTCCGTGGTGAAGACAGAGACTGGAGCCGGTCGCGGCACTTCATCCGGCTCACCAAGTAAGGGCCTAATCAGGAAACCGGCTGGAGGAGATGCAACACCTCAGAGCAAGGTAGCAAGGTCTGCTCCAGTCCCGCATAAGAGAAAGGTTCCTGAGCCACAGTCGACCAAGAAGAAATTCACCAAGGTTCAGGAGGAGGAGGAAGAAGAAGAAGAAGATTCCGACTATGATGAAGAGGAATCCGGTTCCGACCAGGATTCTGAACCTTATTCGGATCCCGATCAGGCCTTGGCAGAGACCCAAGCGACAAAGGCGAAGGCGGCCAGAGAGAAGGCCAAAGCCTGGTCCAAACAAACTGCCAGGCCGCAGACCGGAAAGAAACCCTTGACCCGGAAGGGACCAGCAAAGGCGGGATTTTCTCCAGTTAAGAAGATTAAAAAGTAGGTGAAGGTTCTGACAGTGACTATAGGGCTGCATGCTTAATTTTGACAAGTAGATGTGTAGATATATTTTTAGGTTAGAAGGAGTTAGGACTCAAGTTGATTCCGGATTTTTAGGATCTAAGATCCACTTTTAGAGGGAGCTTTTTGACTGTAGCTTAAGTTACCTAAATTAGATATGAAGTTAGGAATGAAACGTGTCATTCCATTAGCTGTATTTAGCCTTATGTGCTTTTTGAATTTGAGGTGTAGTTTAATATTTAAAGGCGGATTTTAGGTTTGATCCGTGTTGCATTTTCCATACTTTGTATTCCCAACTTTCTGCAAATGCCATTGGAGTTTTCCAATTTACAATTGTGAGCTGTACCTCTTAGCACTTGTCCGTGTTATCGTGAGAGCAATGAAATCATGCAGATTTGGGTAAGGAGGAAATGAAGCCCGGATACAGGAAGTATCCGGTCCTTGGAGAGATTGCGTGTTAGACAGGATACAATAGGATTTTCTTGCGAGGATTAGAGCTAGCTTTTGTCAAGAAGCTGCTTTTGTCAAGAAGTATTATAGCTCTCTCATTTTTTCTTGACGCCCTTTCTCTACCTAGGCCGTGGATTGTCCTGTAGTTTGTCATTGTAGTAATTGTTAGGAGAATCTAGACTTTCTTGCGTGACCTGCTAGCCTGCGTAGCCCATCCGGTCTAGTTGTGAGGACGGTCTCTTTCTCGTTGTTCTTGTCAAAGTTTTCTTTTTAAGTTTATATCGTGGATCTTCTGACACGTTAAAACTCGGAGGGTAGGAGTTAAGCTTCCTTCCTGAAGCCCAAAGTTGCAGATCCCTCTTGGTTCAGAGGTTAAACTTGAATTTATTACATATAGTTACATACTCTAGACCAGATATATAATCGGAAAAGGAGTTTCCGGTTTCGGACTACTGGAACTGGATCCGGTCTAGACTAGTACTTGGGGTTTGTTTTGGAATATCAATTCATTGCATTCTGGCCACTTAGTAGAATTACACCGAGATCTCTGCGGAACGATACACAAGTCACTTTAGGATCCATTAAGGCCTTAGAGAAGGATTTTGTACTTTCTGTGCTACGACACCGCCTGGCTTTCCAAAGCTGAAATCGATAAGGAAGTGTTGCTTGAGTCTTCTACGTTGAATTTGGAGAGGCACTTTGTCATCATGGTCTTCAAGAAAGCAAACTCCTCCGTATGCTCGGTTGCCTTCTTCAACATGATGTCGACCTTCCCATCAAGGTCCGTAACTTGCTTCTCAAGGGAGACAAACCATGTCTCGGACGGATCAGATTGAACTTGTATGCAGGTGAAATTGTCAATTGTTCAAATGGAGGGGAAAACCACTTCAAGGTTTAGAAAACATACCTGCTCTTTCGACCACCAACGTCAATGACTGTGACAGAAGGTCTTATTTGTTAAAATGAGACAATCTGCACATTTTGAGACTTCAATCCTAAACTTATTATAGTGATTTATTGTCGAGTCGACAATAAAATGAGACTACAATCTTTGGGCGATCAAAGGTTTTTATATATATTAATATATTATAGTCTCAACTTACCAAATAGTCTTAAAATTGAACAATTATAACATTTTATCTTTAAGTTGAAGATAAAAATGAGACTAGGAAAAGTCTCAACATAACGAATATGGCCTTATTGGCATTCTAAGCAATAAACAAGTATTTTCTAATGATAAAATGTAAGTGGATTAAATCTTAACTAAAATTGATATAAATTGTAAAATGAGAGGTTTTGAGGTGGTTTTACATGGTTTCATTTAATCTAGGCCAAAACTCTAGACTTGCAAATCCAAGCTAAGAAACTCAAAATGTTTGTAAACTTAAGTTGTAGAGCATTGCATGTCTATTCTAAAATAGTAAAAATCTTTATAATGGGATATTTTTAGCAAAAACTAAGGATGCATGAAGTTTTGTCTCAAATTCATCCTTCAAGACTTCATCCACATTTTTTTTTGCCTATAAGTCTAAATTAATTTTTACTTTCAAGATTGGATTCAAAATATCACCTAAATTTCTAGGTTTCTTTCTAATTTGAATTGGATGACATTTTTATATTTTTATATATACAACTTAATGATGACTTTTATAACAAGTTGTATAAATTCTATCTCTGATCTTATTTTTTTTCTTCAACCTATTTCTTTCTACTTCCCCCTCTTGACTTTTTCTAAATTATTTTCTACATTTTTCCTTTTTTTTCTTTATTTTTTGGGATATTTTAGAATGAAAATCTTTGACTTCTATTTCTATTATTAATTTCTAATTATTTTACAAATCAAACAATTGTAATGACATAAGCCTCATAAGTGCTAACTAAGTATATACTTAAGACTTTAAAACTCCATTTGGTCAACTATGCGTGTTATAATCAACAATTTTTTTTATTAATGCATAGTCAAACCTCTATAAGGGGGTCAAATTAGTCTTCTAACTATGCCCAAAGCTTCAAGTAGCAACTTGGAACCTGTACTTCTACTTCAAACTCTTAGACTTTCAATACAAATTGCTTTCCTCACTTACTCTTGCTCCATGGCCACTCGGGTATGGATTTTTTTCACTCCTTTTTTTCTTCTTTAGATTAGAGTTTTTCCAAGCTTCAAGTGTTTTTTCTAAACTCTACAATCTTCAATCTACATCACTAGATTAAATGCATTAGATTTTACTTTGTATTAATCAATCTAATTAGCTTTCTATTTGTATTACAATCAATCAACCTCACAACAAGTCCCAATAATGCGATAAGGCAAGCCCGTTTTCTAACCTGGGTTCTTAGATTTGGTACTGCCTTGGTGCTATAGTTTGTTCATAGGCTTTAATTCTTCTCTAATTTTCCTCTAAATCTTTAAAAGAATATATAATTATCTTTTGTTGTTAATTGTTTTATTCCTCTCTACTTCCCTTCTAAGTCCTATGAAAATTTTAAATATATTAATTAAAATATAAACATGTGTCTTTCCAAATTATTTGATGCTAGTTCTAAGATAACACAGCACCCAAAAAAATAATGTTTTTAGAGTAGATATGAAATAAAGCCACATCCACACTCAAAGGAATGACCATAATGGCCAAATTACAAGAGGGACATCTTAGATTGCTCACCTTTTCCTTGAGTTGCTCCATAAGAAAAAAAATGGCTATCAAAAAAATGTGATTACAAAATATAAATGACATAAAATATGACTACAAAATATGATTGAGGCAAAAATATAATTGGACACTCTCCAAACATGTTTTCCACCCAAATTTTTTTAAGGCTATCTGAAAATTTAAAATATATTAGTTAAAATATAAACATGTGCCACCTCAAATTATTAGATGCCAATTCTATAATGGACACAACATATAATTTTTTTTTTTTTTAATAGGCACTCATGAAATAAAGTCACACTTATACCCAAAGGAATACAAGAGGGCCATCATAGATTGCACATCTTTTCCTTAGTCTGCCCCCAAAGAAATAAAATTTACTAATAGAAATATGTAACTACAAAATATGAGTAACAAAAAAATATGAGTGGGAAAATGACTAAGGCAAAAATATGACTACTAGCCCAAATTTTCCCTTGGCTATCTCAAAAGAAAAAAAAAAGTCACTACCATGGAAAAATGACTGCAAAATATGACTAACGCCAAAATACGACTGCCCGCCCAAATTTCCCTTGGGCTGCTCCAAAAGAAAAAATTGTCATGACCATGGAGATATAACTGCAAAATATGACTCTAGCAAAAATATGACTCACAATATGACTCAATGTTCCCAAACATGTTCCCTACTGTTCCCTACAAAGTATTTTGGCATTTCCAAAGGGTGTATAGTATACACCCATGAGGTACAAGGCCAAAAAATGACTGGCAGTCATATTTTGCAGTTATATTTTTCACCAAGATATTGGCCTCCAAGAATATGACTGCGAGTAGTTGCCAGTCATCTCCAGTCATATTTTTGCAGTCATAAAATACCTGTTTTCTTATAGTGGTCCTTTAGGGGCTAGATTAAAAACCCAATCATGGTAAATTTCCAAATCTTAGGGGTTTCCTATTTTTAAAAAAGTAATTAGCCCGGGATCTCTAGAAGGTGAAAGGAAGCAAAAAAGACTCCTTGACATTGTTTCGCCGTCGTGTGTCTCCGGAATGCTGGTCAACATCGTAGGGATCTCGCCACGTGATTAATTCCAGTGGAATCTTGCCGATTCGGGTACCTGCCACTATCAAAATTCCGCAAAACTTATTGGAATACATAATTAGCATAAAACAAGCTATCCTCATTTTTAGTGAGATTTTACCGCAACTTGGGTAATTTACAAGAAATTCCCGTTGGAGGTTGAAACAGGTTACTGCCCAAAAAAGGTCCTTCTGTAAGTTGGAAGATGCCGGAAATTTTCATGGAACCTCTCAGGGAGCCTCAAAAAAGATGTGAAGGTGCGTTTTTGTACCCGGCACAATTGGTCAGTAGAGACCCAAATTGGCCGTCTCCTTGAATTGTCAATGGTGTGGTAATCTTTTGCATATGAAGAAATCTTGGCAAATCGCTTTCGCTGTTGGACTCCTGGCATGGGATTCACCCTAGAACACCATCTTTGGATTGTAGATTCCTCCATGGGCTCGTCTTGAGTTTAGTGGCTCCTAAATGCTATTAATCGAGGTTTTTGGAAATTCGTCAATCTAATGGGGAATTGGAAACCTAACCTAGACCCGACCTAGGGACTCACTATAAATCCCTAGGACCAATTTAGCCATGCATTGCCACCTTCCACTGGGATTTAGCCCTTTTGAGGCTATGTGACTAAAACCCTCCAAATCCCGCTATTTTGTGATTTAAATTATATTTCTAGGCGAGGTTTGGGAAAGTTCTAGGTATAAAATCAAAATTAGACCAAATACTATAATGGGTATGGTACAACCCTATTTAGATTCTACACTCTTTTTATGGCTTTTTGTATCAATTTATCTATTCTAAATTGCAAATTTCAAAAAAAGAAATCCATGAGTCCCAAGTGACAATTTGGGAGCTTACACAGAGTACCAGTGTCTTCTAGACATTCATCGGAGGATAAAGGTAGTCGTTCCTGATGTTGAGTTTGACATCACTGTCGTATTTAGGGGGGTGAATGCAAGAAACACTTGTACTATTTGTTGCGTTTTGGATTTATTCTCTTCTAGTACTACGTGTACTACGAGTACTGTGAGTACTAGGAACGTTACAGTAGAGGAAATCTAGACCATTGATTTAATGTTGAATGCAATGCCTGGGCGGCACGTGTTTGCTTCTCATTTGTTCACAAAGACGATTGACAATTTGACCGCCTCAATTTCCGGGTGATTTCCATCCGAAGTGGGCCCCCACCAACACTATGCACCGCTATTCACTATGCTAGAGTACTACTTTCAGCCACAGACTACCTCACTGCCATAATTTGTAAAAAATGGTAGTTCTGGTTTTTTATTTTTCATAAATACTTAATGACTTAAAAAAATTCAGGAAAAAAATGGCCATTTCTTTTAAGTCATTCAAGAGGGCATCCGCACAATCAAATATTGAATTTATTTTTTGAGTTTCTCAGAAATTACAACTAAAGTCATCACACTTTAGGGCCTTCTAGACGGCAGTAGAAACAATATTTTCAAAATCCCTTGCTTGAGAAGTTATAAGGCAGTCATACAAACAAGCATGCCAAGTTACAACTTCAATGACTTCAAAATGGGTACTCCATAGTACTACAAACCTCCAAAACTAAATTTGTGACATTTTTTTGAAATTCGCTTTCTTCTCCACAATTAATTTTAGAAAAATCCTAAAAAATGTAGCGCGTTGGGGACGTGTATGTCCAACTTTGAGTTTCAAGTTGTTTGCATTATTTCCCAAAAACTTATACAACAAAACAACTTTCAATTTGAAGGTGTGACATAAAATAGTACAAGTGTTTCTTGCATTCACCCAGGATTGCTTATGTGAAATGCATGCACAATTTTTTAAATTGCCTAGTAAACTACCATATCAGAGCTTTCTTATTAGTGTTTGAAAGACAACGTGTCATTTTGTATCCATGTCTATTCTCCAAAATCCATAGGGAGACGTCGTTTGCTCAGATTGAAAAAGAGAATGAGTATGTAAATCTATGATACTTGTCGTCATATTTGACGTAACAAAGTTGTAATTGGTGGACGTTGATGTCATTGTAAATATGGCATGTGGTCATGTCTTAGGTTGTTAGGGGTGATTGCAAGAAGCACCTGCAAATTTGTTGCATTTTCACAGTACTTGTGTTTATTTTTCTTGGAGTATTTTAAAATTAGAAAAATGATTTTTGTTTATTTTCTAAATTTGGCCAATGTGTATACCTTTAAGATAATGATATCCAAGGAAGGAAAAGCATAGAAAAATTTTCTAAGTGGGAGAACTAAAAAAGTGCCAATTTCAAGAAAATAGACACTTTGATGCTTTAATTAGTTAAAAATAGGAATTTTTTTTTTAATTAAATAGAAATTGTCCATTTGTAATAACTCTATAGAGATGGTCATTCACTAAAAGAACCACCAAAATAACATTTCATGTATTGTTACATTTTTGGATTCCTTATTGAAAAGGCTACAAGAATTTTCTATGTTCAAACAAATTATATACCTTGAAATTGTACAAAAATGCATTATAAGTGATTATAATCATAGCCATATAATACGGGACTATGGGAATTGCGTACTTAGGACTAAAACTCTACAAATTGCATGAAGAAAAGCTACAAGGCCTTAAAGCACTAACAATTATGGCAAAATAAATCTAAATAGATGCCACGCATTTGTCAAAATATCTACGTCTAGGCACAAAGTTTGCAAGAGCAAAAGTATTTGATAGAGGCAGTCAATAGTCATACATACATCAAATGACTTCGCCAATGTTCATACAGTGCCTTCAATGACTACAATAGGAGTCATTGACAAGAACATGTCACTTATGCTGCTTTGACTAATGAATGCGGCTGAATTCAACTACCCTGGACATAAAAAATTTCATTTTTTGATGGAGGATTGGCATTAGCAAGCCAATGCCATTTGCATTTCCATTTTTTTTGGGCTGCTAGTAGCAGCCAACCTCCATTTTAGGTGTCAAACACAACTGGAACATGTAAGCCCTGAAGGAAAAACACTTACATTTTACGGTGGAGGATTTGGCATTGGCAAGCCAATGCCATTTGCATTTCCATTTTTTATTGGGTCTGCCACTAGTAGCCCAACTCCGTTTTAGGTGTCAAACCCAACCGGAACATCTAAGCCTAGCCTAAGGAAAACACTTACATTTTACGGTGGAGGATTTGGCATTGACAAGCCAATGCCATTTGCATTCCTATTTTTTTTGGGGTTGCCACTAGCAGCCCAACTCCATTTTAGGTGTCAAACCCAACCGGAACATCTAAGCCTAGCCTAAGGAAAACCCTTACATTTTACGGTGAAGAATTTGGCATTGGCAAGCCAATGCCATTTGCACTCCCATTTTTTTTGGGGCTGCCACTAGCAGCCCAACTCCGTTTTGGAAAACAAGACCCGGAACATTTGAGTATGAGGATGAACAACAATTAGACATCTACTTGGTTGAGGGACTGGGCATTTTGAAACCATTGTTGTCTAGGGTTCCCCTTTCTTTTTTGGAGGGGCTGCGACTACCAACCCAAGCAGGTTTCAGCATCTTTGCCAGTATGGACCATCTAAGCGACCTCTACGGTTTACAAATGCATAGGCCTCAAACTGAGGTATGACATTTTTCCTTGGGTACCCCGCAGGAGAAACATGCTATTTTTGGACCAATGAACATAAAATGAACACATCCCTCCAATACAGAAGATGCGAAAGATCTTACTGTGGAGCTCTTCTTCAACACGATAGACAGTTGCAACCCTTGCGCAATGTCTGTCAGGTCCGGGCTCCCTGACTCTAAACTCGTCTACATTCCCAACCAAAAGACCGTGAAAAGCACGCAGCGCACGTTTAGCCAAAGTGAAGTTCCACTGTATGGATTGACTAGACTCAACTTTCAATGTTAAAGGGTAAGTTTACCACCGTGGCCTCCTTCCCGGCTATACCCCTTCTCCCGAAGCTGCCGTAGTTTTTTACCTGTGCTTCAGTGCTTGCCATCTTCACGGACTTGTTCAGCAAGGGGTCGCTTTGCCAATACTCCTGCTGCCTCTTCCACTGGTCGGGGCTCATATGCACCGGACAGGTCTTGTCGCCATTCTAAAACTTTGTCTTCAGCTGTGCTCACTCGGCCTTCATGCAACGCTTGATGGCCAAGCGGAATCCCTGCATGCTCAATGGGTGGCTATTGCAGCCCAGGGTAAGCAATTTCCCAACTATACTTCCAAAAATCACTCTAAATCATAACAAAGTGACTCTAAAGATTGAATCCGCAAGATCCTGTGAAGCACCTAACCTTATTTAGTATCTAAGCTCAGTCAGTACCCTATTCCATTTTTTGGTCCTCTATCTAAAACCGGAACCACAACAACACAAAAAACCACAATCAGACCTATCTCTCTTTTTGGTCTACCCAGCTATCCGATCCGTAAAAATTACTACAATCCCAAGATCCTTTGACTTCTGATCCTAGATGCTCTTCTATATCAATCCGTTCCGGTATATTCACATACACGGTCACTCTTATCTGATTTAGTTTTGCCTCTGTTTCATCATCAGAGGGTTTGCCGCTTGCTTTTGAGAGTGGCAGGCCCGCCACTCCTTCCGTGACTTATAGTGGCTGAAGATCCACTATTCTATTCTCCTTTTCCTACACTACTCCGGATCCGGTTTGGTCCTTCATAGCAATCCAGATAATTTTCCGGATCTCAGGTCACATAAAAACCTCTCATACTACAACAACCTTGACGCCAAGTTCTCTCCGCATAAAGTTAGGCGGTTACAAGTGTATCCGTCCGTTCTAACATCAACTAGAGTTATTCTATTTATCAACTAGGGCAACAAAATCTCTCATGAGATCGGACACTTAACCGGATTTCTCACCCAGGAGTTCTAGCGCGACTGGGAATCCCTCCCTATCCGCCTAGCCTAACAACAGCTTTCTCGCCCAAAACTCTAAATCTTAGAAGTGCTGAGGAACTGAAATTCACTCCCAACTCTTTTACTATCCGCTCACTTGCACATAAGATCAAAACAAGAACACCAAGGGGAGAAATCACTCCCAAAAACAACTTGCACCTTCTGAACTCCTCACCATACAACCCTGCTACACTCGGGAGAGACACACAACAAGAAGTCAATAGAAAATACAAAAGAATTCAGGCAAAAAGACTCCCAGCTCCTTGGCAAGAACTAGCTTTATGCAATCAATTTACAAAGGCAAAAAGGCCCCCAAAAATCCGTGAAGAACTTCTGGTCTGATTCTAACTTGCCAGACCGGATCAACATCCGGTCCGGTCCATCCAATCCCTAACAAACGTAATTCCTACCTACTATACAACTCCTTGACTTAGTGTAGGACTTTTGGATTCCGGTGGTAAGTTGTCAAAGACTTCTTTTAAGTTTTGGCTCCGCTCCTCAGCTGCAGGATTCGGAAGATCCGACCTTGGCAATGAATCCAGATGAATTGTCGTGTCAGGTGCAAGTGCAGGTCCTTGTTTATTCTTCTTTGACTGGGGGGGTTGATCCATACCATCCCTCCGATCAGCCCCACTTGGAAATGACTCCAGATTTGAGATATCCGAAAGATGGATATCTTTGGAGTACATTAATCTGGTTAGCTTCTAGCTGCTCACCTCCATCCGGTTTGCTGCCTCTTGTGCCTCCACCATTGCCTTTTCCACTTGCTTGGAAAAAGTTGGTTAGGATCCGAACCATCCGGGTACCGGATAGTTTCTTCTCCTTGAGCACTCCCTCGTCAAATAGTTTTGCCTTGGCGACGGAGGATCTGGGTTCTCCAAAAGTGGCCTTCACCGTTTTTGCTACCTTCCGCGTCAGTTTCGCCATCTCTGAAATGGCGGCCTTATTTGCCTTGAAGGCAAACATCTTTGCCTTCAATGTGTCAACCTCCTTCTAAAGTCAATGAATCTTTGCCTCTTGCTTCCTGTGTTCAGCCGGATTGGTGATGCATAACTCCACCTTCTCCGGTAGCTCGCTGCCTATTGACGCATCCACTAGATCTCCGATCCTAGAGAGGGTCCTTCTCTTGACCTCCCAATCCGCTCGTATTTTGCAGAAGATGCCAATCAACTGATTGAACAGATCATTGGGATCCGCTTCCTCCAGTTTTGTCTTCTCTACTTCCGGTCCCTTATTCGGAATAGACCTTGTGCTAGGAGGTGTTCCTCTTCCGCAAGGAGGCGTCATCTTCAGTCGCTTGCTCCGCCTGAGGCGCTCTTCCTCATCTTCTTCTTCCGTCTCTGGTTCAGATCCGGATCCTTCCTTAGATTTCTCATCCGTCTCTAACTCCCCGTACTTCAGTATAGTTTCCTAAATCCTTCATACCTTCTCCTCCAATTCAATGAGGAGTTGATTGTGCTGGTAGAGGTGAAAGAAGTAAGGACACAGGGGAGTAGCCTTACTTCTTTTTATTCTAGTAACGAGCTGGGACACCAGATCGTAAAAGATCCGGGCTCACTTCACTTTCCGTTCCCTTTTCAGGGATCCAAAAATAGTAATACCGAGGGTTATCGTTACCCTTGTAGGCTTCTCCGTGTAGAGGATCAAAATCAAGAATTGGAGAAGGTGGCAATGTCAGTTGTTTTTGCAATCCTCGACCGTGTAGCCATCCTTTGGGTTCATTGCTCCCCAAAACTTTCCGTGGTGGAACTCGTCCTTCCGGCTTGCCATCCCTAAGCCACATGACCAGAAGTTGTAAGCCTCTCTTCATCTCTCTTCCGTCCAGTAGGTTAGAGGTCCCCGGACAGTGTTGTTGAACTGATTCGACAATTTTCCCAGTATCTCTCTCACTACTTGCTCCTCTCTAAATCCCTAGGGTTTATCCATCAACCCTGAACAGCCCATCATACTGAGGTCCTCCATAAGCTGGGTCTGCTCTGCTTCCTCGGAGGGGATGATTGGAACCACCTTCCGAAGCTTAACCTTGGCTGTGGAGGAACTGGGCACTCCCGGTCTACTCTTGCAAAGCTGAGGCATAGACACAGACTTGACTAGCCAGATCCTTTCCGGCGCTACCACACCCTCTCTTAGCCGCACGTCCCGTTCCTCACTGTCTCTCGTCCAATCTCAACTAGAAAACCATAAACCTTACAGGCGCAGAAATCTAACCCTGCAGCACACACAATCTCAAACTCTAATGCACACTCTTCACGCTCACACTTAAGACACACACACAACAACTTTGGCGCAAAAGTAGGTGGAAAAGCACTCAATGGTAGCTCCAGAAATCAAGAGAAGTAAAAGAGTGAAATTGGGAAGACCAGCTGTTATATAGTCTCAGGACCCCGATTGGTCATCATGACCTCTTTTGGTCCAGTCCTTAGCAATCCAGTTCAACCCTAATCCAATCCTAGATGAGTTTCGGATATTATTCCGCTCTTGGGTATAAATACTCTGACCGGATTAGACCTAGTTGACTCCTTACTGCATTAGCTTTGTTTATCTCCAATCTTCTTTTGCCTCTTAAAAAAATCCGGATCCTAATTACTAGTTTCCATTCCAACTTCTAGGTAAGCAAGAAAAAACCAAAAATTCTGGTTGCAATATTATCCCTTCCTCATCTGTGAGCGTCCTCACGAATATTATTTGGATTCATCTGAAGAAGTAGCAGCGGTATACTTCTTCACCCTTGGTCCGTTCACACAAGTATCAAGCCACTGACCTTGCAGATTCTCCAATTGCAGGGGTCTGTTCTGGAAGACTTGGTTGACTCGGATAGGTCCCATGCATTGAGCATGCAATTTACTTGGAAAATCATTGTGACGGTTGTCATAGAGGAGAACCAGTCCTCCTTCTCAGATTCCGTGATCCGCTGGAAGTTTCCGGTCATAGTCTTGCTTGCGCTTGTTCTGCACTCCCAGGGTTCTCCCTAAGGCTGCATTCCAGATCTCCTCCAGTTCTGCAATGGCGAGGAGTGGTGGAAGCGTATCCCTTCTTGACTCCGCACTTCAAGCTGGCATGACTCGGAATGTGTCTACATCCAAATCCACTCTATGGATTGCCTCCTGACCAAAGACCAAAAAGTATGGTGTCTTTCCGGTTGTGATTTTCTCTGAGGTGTTGTATGCATGGACTGCTAAAGGTAGTTTCTGGTCCCAATCCGTCTTGTGAGCGGAAACCATCTTGTTCAGAATCTTACCAATGATTCCATTTGCTCGCTCCGTCAATCCGTTCGCTTTTGGATTGTGAGGGGTTGTCTTCCGGTGCTTAATAAGATATTTGCTGGTTAGGTCAACAATGACATCATTGAGGAAATGAGTCCCCCGATCACTAACCAGCTCCAACAGGTGACCAAACCGCATGAGGATTTCTTCAAACAAAAAGTTTGCTAAAGTGTCCGCATCGTTCTTCCGCGTTGCTTTGGCTTCCATCCATTTGGTTTTGTAATCCGTGGCTAGGATAATGTACCTCTTCTTCCTTCCACTAACCGAAAAAATAGGTCCAATAAAGTCTACCCTTCATTTCTCAAATGGTGCCATGGGAATGATAAGAGTCAGTGGCCAGTGATTCCGGAAGGATGGAGCTCCTATCTACTGACACTGATCACAACTCCAAACAAAATTCCTCACATCTTGGTGTAGATACGGCCACCAGTATTGGATTGATTGGATCTGATTAACTATACTTACAAAGGCAAAATGCCCTCCCAAACTTCCAGCATGAAGAGCTTGGATTATTTTCTTCAGTTCTGGAGGTTCCAGACATTGTTTGAGTATGTCATCCGTTACTAACTCAAAAACAACTCCTCTAATCAAAGTATAAGGAGCCACTTTCCTTTGGAAAATTTTCTTTTCCTCTCGACTCATTTGTTCCGGATATCTAGACTTCACTAAGTGATCTATGATGTCTTGATATTTTGAAACAGACTCATTGTTGAGCTAAAAGACCTCAGCTAGAGGAGAATCCAAATTTTCTATCACTGCCTGATCTGCCACAGGATCCGGGAATTCATCCGAAAACTCAGCAAAAATATCCCCTACGGACTTCTATCTTTTCTGTCACAAGAGGTAATCCGCATTCACATTTGCCTTTCCGGGCTTGACTACAACTTCATAATCAAATTCTTGTAAGAGCAAAATCCATCTAGCAATCCGGCTTAACAAATTCGGTTTGTTTACAAGGTATTTCAAAGAGTCATGATCCGTGTGAAAAATTACCTTGTATCCAAGCAAATAATGTCGGAACTTTTTACAGGAATACACCACTGCTAGCGCCTCTTGTTCTGTGGTTGTGTAATTCCGTTTCGCCATATTCATTTGTCTACTTGCGTAGTAAATCGGATTCTCGCGCTTCTCTGTGTCGAATTGCCACAGGATGGAACCCAAACACCAATCGAATGCATCGATAATAACATGGAACTCCTTTGTCCAATCCGGAACAGAAAGGATTGGAGCTTTAGCCAACTAAGTCTTCAGATCTTTAAAGGCCTGCTGTCTCTTTCCGGTCCAAACGAATTCTGTATCCTTCTTGAGTAGTTCAGTGAGTGGGATAGTCCTCTTGGCATATCCATCAATGAATTGTTATTAGTAGCCCACACATCCAAGAAATCCGCGGACCTCTTTTACGCTGGTTGGAGGTAACAAGGAGAGCATCACTTTCACCTTCTCTAGGTCCGCTTGCAATCCGGTCCGGCTCACTACATGACCAAGTAAAATTCCAGATCCCATCCCAAAAAAACATTTTCCCGAATGTAGTTTCAAACTGGTTTCTTGGCATTTTTGGAATGTCTTCCGCAAACACTTGAGATGACTTTCCTGGTTGCTGAATACCGCAAAGTTGTCAATGACACCTCAATGAAATGCTGCAGAAAATCTTTGAAGATGTCCATCATCAGTCGCTGAAACATTCCGAGTGCATTACACAGATCAAATGGCATCCAGTTGAAGGCAAAAGTTCCCATTCCATCTTGAAGGTGGTCTTCAACTGATCGCACCACCGGATGAACACTTGTTTGTAACCGAGAAATCCGTCTAAGAAGCTGTAGCACTCGTGTCCAACTACGTGGTCCAAAATGATGTCCGTGAATGGAAGAAGAAAATAATCTTTCTTCATGACCAAGGTTGTCTTGTCTGACATGTTCCTGAGGTTTGGTGTCGTACAGGACGTCTGATGTTGCGTGTTGTATAAGACAAAGTGTCGAACAGCCGTCGCATCCCGTCGCGTAAGGGTAAAAAATTTTATCCCGTGGTAACTCGATTTTGACTACGTGGCGGGCTGTGAAAACCGATGTGGAAATCCAAACACATGTCAGCGTGGGCGACTTCAAGTGGGGACACGTGCAGGTGTCGCAGCACAGGGCAAGCAATTTCCCCGTTATACTACCAAAAACCACTTTAAAGTATAACAAAGTGACTTTAAAGATCGAACCCGCGAGATTCTGTGAAGTAGATAGCCCTATTTGGTCTCTAAGCTAAGTCAATACCTATATTTCCTCTTCCGGTTCCAACACACAACCGGAAACACAACAACACCCAGAACTCCAATCAGACCCTTTTTTACTTCTCCGATCCGGTCCACGTTCCGGCTGAGTCTGATCACTCTCATCCGCTCACACTACTACCCGGTTTAGTTTTACCTCTGTTTCACCATCAGAGGGATTGCCCCTTGTTTTTGAGAGCGACAGGCCCGCCGCTCCTTCCGTGAATTATAGTGGCTGAAGACCCACTTCTTCTTCCTTCAATTCTCTACACTAACCTGGACCCGGTTTGATCCTTTACAGCAACCCAAAAAACTTCTCCGGATCACCGGTCACACAAAGACCCCCCGTACGGTCCTTCCATACTACAACGACCTTGACGTCCCGTTCCGTCTGTGCAAAGCCAGGCGGCTGCAAGAGAACCTGTCCGTTCCAACATCTACTAAAGTTCTTCCATTTGCCCCAAATGAGGCGGCGAGATCTCTCAGGAGATCGGACACTCAACCGGATTTCACACCCAGGAGTTCTAGCGCGACTAAGGAATCCCTCCCTATCCACCTAGCCTAACAACGGTTGTCTCGCCCGGAATTCTAAACTCTAGAGCTGCTGAGGAACTAGAATCCCCTCCCAACGCTTACGCAACCCGCTCACCTGCACATAAGACCGAAAACAAACGCGCCAAAGGGAGAAATCACACCTACATTAGCGCGCGCCTTCCTAACTCCTCACTCCACGACCTTGCCGCACACGGGAGAGACATACAACAAGCAGCCAAGAGAAGACGTACGCGAAAATAAGATGAAAGAACTCCCAGCTCCCAAGCGGGGGCTGACTTATATACAACTTGAGTACAAAGCAAAAAGGGACCTCGAAATCCGCACTGGAAATCCGGACCCGATCCTAACAAGCCAGACCGGATAGTCATCCGATCCGGTCCTAACTAACTTACAAATATTTTACATTCCTAACTAACTTCCTATCCTACTCTCTGATTCCCCCGCCCAGCGTAGGACTCCTAGGCTCCTCGGGTAGTTGATTGAAGACATCCGCCAAGTTCCGGCTCCGTTCACCGGCAGCTGGATCCGGAAGGTCTGACCCGGGCGATGAATCTATCTGGATTGGCTGCCCCGTCCCAGGTCTCCTGTGACTCTTCCGTGACTCGGGTGTATGATCCTTGCGCTCACCCGGATTCGATCCTCCTGCTGGAAACGAATCCGGCATCGAAATGTCCGAGAGGTGGATTTCCCGGGAGAATAAGGACCCGTTCAACTTCTGACTGCTGATGTCCATCCGGTCGGCCGCCTCTCGTGCTGCCACTAAGGATGATTCCACCCGATCGGTGAAGTTGCTGAGGATCCGAACTATCCGGGAACCGGATACCTTCTTCTCCTCGTGCACCCCTTGGTCAAATAAGGCTGCCTTGACTGCGGCGGATCCGGACTCTCCAAGAGTGCCCTTCACCGACTCAGCTACCTTCCGGGTTGCCTCCGCCATCTCCCGGACTGCTGCCTTGTCTTCCCTGAGGGTGACCATATCCGCCCTCAGAGTATCGACTTCCTCCTGAAGTCGACGGATCTCCGTTTCCTGTTTCCGGTTCTCTTCCGGATCGGCCAGGAATTGCCCCACTTTACCCGGCAAATCGCTATCGGCCGGTGCGCCCACCAGCTCAGAGATCGTGGTCAAGGTCCTTCGCTTGACCTCCCAGTCCGCCCGGATTCCGACCAGGACAATCGTTAACTAGTTGAACGGGTCGTTCGGATCCTCGAGATCCGGCATCTCAACATCCGGTCTTTGTTCTGGTGTGGACCGGGGGTTCAACGGGGGTCTTTTCTTATGAGGAGGCGTCGTCTTCTGACGCTTCCTCTGTCGAGATGGCTCTTCCTCTTCCTCTTCTTCAGTCTCGGGTTCGGATCCGGTCTGCTCCTCTAGCTCGTCATCCGAACCCGACTCCCTATACTTCAGGATTGATTCCTGAACACCCCACGTCTTCTCCTCTGTAGGAGTGAGAAGTTGGTTCCGCTGGTACAGGTGGAAAAGGTAGGGACTCAAAGGAGTGGCCCTACTCTTTCCGATCCTCGTCACCAACTAGGACACCAGATCGGAAAAGATCCGGGCCTAGTTCACCTTCCGTTCCCCGCTCAGGGAACCGAAAATGGTGTTGCCGAGGGTCATCATCACCCTCGTCGACTTCTCCGGGTGGATGATCGGAACCAGGAATTGAAGGAGGTTACGATGCCGGTCGTTCTTACAATCTGCGACCGCGTACCCGTCCTTGTTACTCGGTTCCCCATGAAACTTGTCATGGATGAACTCGTCCTTCCGCCCGGCCATACCGGAACCTCCGATCTGGAAGTTGTAAACTTCCCTCCACCGTTCTTCTTCCCATTCGGTCGGGCGGCCACGGAGAGTGTTGTCGAACTCGTTCGACACTTTGCACTTAATCTCCCTCACCATCCGCTCCTCATGAAACCCCCAGGGTTTATCCATCAGAACGAGGCATCCCATCGCGTTGAGATCCTCCACTAACTCAGTCCGGGCCGGTTCCTCCATAGGAATGACCGAAACTATCTTCCGGAGTTTAATATCAGAGGAGGAGCTGGGAGCGCCCGGTCTGGCCTTACGCAGCTGAGGCATGGACACCAAATAACCACTGGACCCTTACTGATCACTACCTCACACTCTCCTAGCCGCACGTCCCGTTCCTCACTTTCTCTCGTCCGATCTCAACCGGAAGGCACTCACAAAACCTGCAACCCACACGTTCTTTACTCTTCCTACACTCTCAGACACACCCAGCCGGAAGCGCACATGCATCAATGGCTCTGGCGCGGACAGAGATGAAAAAGCGCTCAAGGTCAGCTCTAGAGCTCAAGGGAAGTAAAGGAGTGAAAATGAGGGCAACCAGCCCTTATATACTCTCAGGACCCCTGGCACGTCATCGTGACCTTTCTCCGGTCCGGTCCATATCTATCCGGTCCATATCGTTCCGTTTTAAGGTGAATTCCGGGTATGATTCCGCTCCTGAATACTACCATTCTGACTGGAACAGATACAGTTTTCTCCTTACTGGATTATCGCTGCCTATCTGTAGTTTTCTTCTGCCCTTCTAACCGGATACGGATGCTAACTACCGGTTTTTGTTCCGTTATTCAGACACTTAGAGAAAAATCACAAATTCTGGTTGCGACAGCAGGTCTAGCTAAGGCAACATCAAGTCCAAAATTTAGGGCAACCTTGGGTTCAAGCTGTTGGACGACTTCGGGTTCAAATTCGTGGGCGACCTTGGGTTCACAAGACTGGGCGACTTCGGGTTGAAAATGCTGGGCAACCTTGGGTTCACAAGGCTGGGCAATCTTGGGTTGACAATGCTAGGCGACTTCGGGTTCAGAACGTTGGGCGACTTTGGTTCAAGTGCGACCTTGGGTCTAGATGCAACCTCGGGTTTTGTAGAAGGGCAACTTCAAGTGATTGGCGACCTTGTGTGAAAAGAGGGGCGATGTTGAATTACAAAGCAACTGCGGCTGACATTTTTGTAGGTGACCGCGGGTCCAAGAGCGACCGCGGTTGTATCCACAAGGGTGATGGGGGATACAATTCTGCAAAATACATTTTGTTTTTGGGAACTTCTATAGTTTACGTTTTCTATAGTATATCTTGGAAATTTTTGAAGTTAAAATCTCCCTCTCCAATTCAAATACATAATCCAATATGAGTCCACAAGAATAATATCAATAAATTTTTTTTATATATTAGCAGTAGCTCACTTACATTGGTGTGAAGAAAACTCCAACCAAAGTTGTACTAACGTTGAACTTCTATAATTAGGCTTTGATCATCATCAAACCACCGAAGATAAATACAACAAAAACAATTCAAACCATAATTGTGTATGTCTCACTAATTGTCTAACATGCCTGTTGAGGCACTAGAAAAATACTCACAAATAAGCTATTAAGCAAGGAACTTCAACTGCAAATCTTCAATACATAACATTTATGCTAAATCCTTATGTTAGTACTACATTGTATGCACATCTAGTCCTCAAGTGTAAAAGTTGAATTGCTTGGCACTTCATCAGCATTAGGGTCTATATCTTCATGCGACTCTCTACTGCTGTTGTTGTCGCTGAAGCTCTTGTTCTCGTCATCTTTTTGAGGTACTGGTACGTTTTGTACTTCACGTTCTACCGCAGAATTCAGATTCCGTACTTCAATATCCATGCTAGCTATGCCTTCTGTTTGCACCAATCTTTTTGTAAGCTTGTTCACATCGGTGAATCCATTAATGTTGGATGTGGGGTGTCGTCCTTCTTTGCTTGATTGTCCAACATTTTGGGTGGAACATCCCGCACCATGCTATGTTGCTGGACAACTTGGTTGGCATGTTTATGATTCTTGCGTATCTTCTCCTCAGGTTTCCTAATACGCTTTTTGCCTCTACCCTTGTCCGTCCTGTATCTACACATTTCCAATGACAAATCTCCAGGACACAACACCAATGATGGTTGAGCGGGTTGCGGAGCTGAGCCACGGACTTCTTCATCAATGCTTGCTAGTGCACCTCAATGCCCCCACAGTCGTGCTGGTAGGGTTGGTAAACTTGGTGCAGACTTCCTGGCTGTAGGCAAGTTTGTGCCTCTTCCTCAATTCAAGACCTTGTTACGGTTAATGGGCAAAAGACTTTCCAATGGTGCATCATCATCGAACTCGTCAATTTCAGACCACTATAAGAAAAGCCTGTTTTTGGCGGCGTTTAGGTAAAAACGCGTCATGTTTTTTCAAACATCAGATGTTCTAAAAAACATATACATGTTTTGCAGAAACATGTACGTGTTTTGCAGAAATGTGTAAGTGTTTTGCAAAAAACGTGACTATGTCATTGTAGACGGCTACGTTTGTGATGATGTCGACTGCAATGTGGCCATGATTTTATAGAACGTCGCATACAACAGAAGCTGCCACGTCAACAAGTAGACTTGGAAAAGGGCAACTACGTGGCATATTTTGGAAAAAAAATTAAAAATGGATGGATGAACCTCGGGCCAAATGTTTGGAACAACGGGTTGGATGTCGGACTGGAGATCTGAGACAACATAGGCTAATTATCCCATATTGTTTGTCTCACCATGGACAAAGAATGGGTACAAATATGACCCTGAAAATCTTCATTTTCACGTAATTATGTCATCAAGATAAATTTGATGATAAATGGTAAGTTTTTTTTAAATTCTTGGTGGATTCTACTTTTTTTTTATTGCATAATTTTATTGATTAATTTCTATTGACTAATTAGTTTTTGAAAAATAGATTGGATGAAAAAAAATGGATTGGATGAAAAATAGATTGGATGAAAAAAAATGGATTGGATGAAAAATAGATTGGATGAAAAATGGGTTGGATGAAAAATGGGTTGGATGAAAAACAGATTGGATGAAAAATGGGTTGGATGAAGAAAAATGGATAGATGAAAAAAATGGGCTAGAGGAAAAAGTTGCCTACGTGGCCCTTTGTGGATGAAAAAGTTGCCTACGTGGCCCTGCGTGGATGAGAATTTTGCCTATGTAGCCTCCACGTGCTTTCATTTTGTAAGCTTGGAAGACCTTGTTTTGTAGGATGTTAGAAAAAAACAAGCCAGAAATTGGCACGTTTTTAGAAAACACCAGACGTTTTTTGCTTGTTTTCTATGACGCAATTTGAGGTGACATCTATGTTGACTCTCAGACATGTCAGACCGGACATCATATGACGTTTTTTCAAACATCACAAAAAAGGCCAGTTTCTTATAGTGGACGTTCGAGTGGCCGTTGCGTTGAATACTGCAAGATTTGCAATTCTCTCATGTTCGACCTCATCGACAATAGTTCGCTGTTCTTGATGCTCGCTTCTCACTATACCTTTTGCAGCGCTGCGGAGATTCATTGGCGTTCTCAGAGGCGACTGAGTTGGTACCGGTGATCTCGCCTGTGGTTCTAAATTTGGCATTGGAATATGTAGGTCACCGTTGTTGTCGTCAAGACTTCTTTCCCTCAATGGTGGGATATTCTTTGTTGTATCTTCATGCCATGCACGGACGCGCACTTGTTTTGGAGAACGTAGGACCTCTTCCTCAGCAGCACCGTCCTCAATATTGCCATCCACAAACGTGTTTGCAAAAAATCAACGTTGTCCAGGGGAACTATGCTAAGAGGGGATCATTGCAGCCCATTTATTGTCGCGCAAGCGCTCTTCTTTGTCCCTACAATTCTTGTTCGCTCGCATGAAATCGGGAACCACTTCCTCTAGGTCTCCGGAAGGCAATCTCTCTTCGTGGTCTGAAGCGTCATCTGCATCTAAAAAGAGCTGCTTGTAGAAAAGGGCTAGATTATACCCATGTTTCTGGCGTTCAAGTTTGCTATTTGCGTAGATATACACCAATGTCTCTGCCTTGGATGTATTCAGGCGGTTCCGCACTTTGTTGTGCACAAACAAATACATGCTCCAATTTCTTTCATATAAAGACGCTGAGCACGTCAAACCTAGAATTCCCTTTGCTATCTTTGGAAGACCATTGCCACCCACTCGATTCCACCATTGATGAGGTAGCAAGTTACATTCATTGACATTGGGAGCCTCCAATAAGGGATCGAAAGGTCCTATCTTCTCTTCAAATTGCATCAGTTCATCCATTGCTTCTAGTGCCGACACTCCTAAAGACTGGCTCATTTTCCGTATGACTCGATTCAAGGCTCGTTTGGTTTGGCCATCGGCAAGTACTTCTTGGACATCTGCTAGAAATGGATTCACAAGTGCCCTCGCATAGTGCAGGTCCGTATGCATCAACTTCTAACAAGCGTCAAATTGCTTCTCATATCTGTCTACCAACACTAGATCCAACCAAAATGGCGCTCGCCTCAAACTATAGACGTGGGTTTTCAATTCCCTCATTATTATCCAAGCTCAAAGCATGGCCGAAATTTTTCCATCAAAAAGACAAAGAATAAAGAGTACGGGCTCTACCATATGCAAGAAGTTCTCACATTTTACCTAGAACGCCTCCAAATGAATGTTATGACGGATCTGTCTCGCTCGAGCTTGAATTAAGCGTCTATTTTTCTTCCTCACCAAACTGAACTCAAACTGCATGTAGCTGTCATCATTAATCACGGAATGCAATGCTTGCTTGCAATCCACCAATTGGTCTATTATTAGGAAATTGGTGGCGAAGCGTGTTTCAGAAGGAAGTTGCAAGACTTTGGTCGGTGACCACTTCCGAAAAAGAGCCAACGTGTGTTGATACTTCTTAATGTACTTCACAATATCCCTACACTCCTGTACCAAATTTTTCGTTGATTGAGACTTTCCCCAGTCTTCCAAAAATAAGTCCAAAATGTGTGCAGCACACCCTTGTCTATAGAAGTGAGGGTACTTTTCTTCCAAGCTTGTCATGGCCCCAGTCATTACTACGGCATTGTCCGTACATAGTTGGACAATGTTCAAAGGGCCCACCTTGTCTATGTAATTTCCCATCTTCTTTGTCGTATAAGCAATGTCCTTTCTGTCTCCAGTGCTATCGACCAATCCAAAAAAGACATCCCGGGCAGGACAGACGAGCATCATGTTCAACAATGGACGGACATTGGTATCCGACTAACCATCCGAACAAAAAGTTGTCCAGTATTGGTTGATTGAGTTCGTAGGCCGCTCAAAGACCACCTTCTTAACGGCTTCTTTTTTGACATCTATCATCTTCGTTTGCACTGTGTTGTACGAAGGCAGATGGTACGCAAATCCAGCTACAATTGTTTTCTTCACTGCATTTACAAAGGCAGGGGGTCACACGACATTGAATGCAATGTTGGCCTCATAAAAGAAGGAAGCCCACATCTTATCCAACTTCTGCCTCAAGCCCACTTGTAACGCCTCATCCATATTTCTTTGACAGGAAACGGTTGGCCGATTAATCCTTCTCCAGACTATTGCAGGTGTGGAATCAACTAAATTAGGAGTAGGGGCTGGTGTCTCATTTGTACCACTAGGATTTGCAGAGCCTTCTCCTTCAATGTTTGGTGCAGGTGGAACAACGGACTCATCAACGTTGCCGGTAACAAGATCTTCATACTTTTCTTTATAGCTCATGGATTTAGGGAACACCCCCTGACAACCTCTAAACTTATCACGTACAATCCTAGGCATTTCCTTACAACGGTCTAATGTGTTTGAGCCACCAAATCCAAAATGACTCAATGCCCTCTTCTTTATAAATGTTTTGCTCCACCCACAAAATACGCATTTTCGAGGATAGGCACAAGCATCATCCTCAGTGCACGATACTAGCCAGGGGTCCCACTCTTTTGTGGCTCTATGTGTATCGTTTGCACTATTTCCCCTACCAGCACCTCGTCCAGCCATCTTGTTTATTTGCAATACGTTCAACACAAAACTGTTTAATCAATGAACCTGATAATGTATAAGAAGTAATGACAAATTCCCTTGCTAAGAGTGTTCTTCCAAACCCCTCAAAGCAAAGTTATTGCCTCCGAAGAACCAAAATGTCCACAGGAAGCCTCTTTCAAAGATTCAAGTCAAGAATCTAATCTTCAGAGCAAGTTGTCAAGGAAGGATTGCCCCCTCGGTTTTATAGTCACGGACTTCCACGACCCGAGGTTACCCCATCAACGAGTGCGGATTCATCAGGGGCGACCTTGGGTACCGGGAAATCAACGACCTCGTTCACTTGCAAGTAAAGGGCGACCTCGAGTCCCATTACAATCATGAGCAGCTGCGGCTACATTGGCGACCTAAAGTCTTAGGCTATGGTGACCACGGGTCTTGCAGCAACCTCGGATAAAAAACAGACCGCGGGTGCTGGCAAAAATCGACTGATGAAGCATATCTACACTTCATTTCTCTATGAAATCCCAAGTATGATTCAAACTCCATTTGTTAGGAAAAAAAAGGGATGATTTGAAATAGGGCTATATATTGATTTCTACGGAATTTGTAAGATGACAGAAGACTCTGGATTCTGAACCTCTAAAATACCAGTGCCTTTTTTTTTTGCATGTAATCAATTAACCCCTAAGGATTTTTGACTATGTTTTCACCAAAACCGCTCCAAAATTGCCACTTCTAATACAAGTATCCAAATTTAGAAAAAAAACTTTTTTGAACACATGTAACCATAGGATCTTGTAGTACATTGGCTTGAAAAGATGTGGAAAAAATTTCAGAATTTTCCACCATGTACATTGCAAGACAATAGCGTTTGGATTGACAAAAATCATTTTTTAATCACTGCAAACATCCGGGCAAGCAGCCCTTCACAAGGTCACATTTGTGTGAAAAAATGTCCAAAATGGTGGTTACTCTTTGGACTCATTCTTCAATGTAAGTTGGCTACATGCCTGAAAATGTTCAGATCATTGGGAATTGTACAACATATAGGAAAAAATAAGTAAATAGAAAGAAGTAGAGAATGATTCAAAATACTAAATTGTCAAGAATTTAATTATGGAATTGAGAAATTTCAATTTCAATGATTGTAATGTTTTAATAAACAATATACATCCAATGTTTTTTGTTTTATTCAAAAATATAGAAAATTATTTAGATAAAGGACTTCAAAGTTTATTGTAGAATACAAATTCCATAAGTACCCTCAAATTAAAACCCTTCATAACTTTTGACTTGTTAATCCAAGTGGAATGATTCAAAGCTTTTCAAGTTTATGTAAATCTATTAAACCAATTTCAAATTTTTATTTTTCAATAAAGTGTTTTTTAAAGAATTTTTTTGAGCTGCCCGAGCTACCCGCCAAACGCAAAAAATTACATATCATGCAATAACTTTTTACCCATGTAGTCAAAAGTTATAAAAGTTGTTGGGCCTTGAAGCTACTCCTTGGGCACATCTTGTGTGAAAAATTTCAAAGAAAAAAAATTAAGGTTTTCATTTGTAGTGAGCTGCCCGAAATTGCTATGTTGCCAGAAAATGGTGTTTGGTCCTTTAGAGGTTAAGACTGCAATTTCTATAGCATAGATTAAAATATGCGGAAAGGATGTTTTACGCTCATATAACCGTAGAATCATATACCTAATAGGTAGGACAATAAGTGCAACAAAATTCAAAAATTTAGACAACAGAGATTATAAGATATTTGAAAGCACTTTAAATTGAAAAAAAAATATTCAAAAGCACATTGGAAAAGAACATCAATAGACTTTGAGCCTTCTTAATTTTTTTTCATGCACTAATGAATTTTGAGCTTTAAATCTTTGTGGCGAAAGATTGAGTTTAGAGTCTGCAACCCACAAAAAATAAAGAAAATTGATTTGTCAAATGCCACAGAAATATTATCATTTAATTGCACAAGGCCTGTTTTGAGCCTCTTGGAATTTTCTCCAAACCCTAAACCAAAAGCCAACATTTATATAAGTTGAATCAATTTTTTTATATTATAACTATACAAATTTGAACTACACATGTAATTGATGTAAAAGATCACAGAAGAAAAAATAAAATAAAATCATTTCATGATTCAAAGATTATAATCTTTGATCATCTGGTTGTTAAAACTATGCAAATCTTTGTTGACAAACTACAACGGCTTGGCGGTTTAGATACTGGGGCTTTTCTAATGCAATGGTTTACTCTATTTCTTCGAAAAAATATAAATAAAAACTAGGCAAACCACTGACTTCTCTTTTTGCATATGGAATCAAAAAAATTGAAGATATAAAAAATATGAGATTGACAAGCTTAACAAATACAGCCCCAGTTAATTTTGACTTCTCAAAAATGAATTATATACTTTTTGAAGATGAATTCCTAGTGTGATTCTTCCTCTTAGATTTTGGGTTTCTTCAAGTCTCATTTGCAGAAGCCCTTAACAATACAAAAAGTCAATATTGCAATAGGTACTTTGGCACCAAATCTTGAAAAGAGAACTCAAAATCATTCATTTCCAATACAAAATTGTTCAGGCTACGACTAAACTTAAAAAATAATCTTTCAAAAATATAAACTACTAAAAATTGCAATTTCATTAGGCTCTTTTTTACTTCTATCTTTATTTGACACCACATTAGGATGCCTGCGGCGTTCAGGGATGCAGTAGAATTACGTACAAGATAGAAGAAAAATCTATGGTATTAGTAATTCTAAGATGGAGTTAAATTGCAATAATCTGAATGGTGTGATGTGTCTAGCAAGAAAAGTAAACCACGTGAAAATTTGTTGAAGAATTACTTAAAAAATTGCAACCATTAATGAATTATATTTGTTATTTTTTCAAGAACATGCTCTAATCAATTGACTGGCAAGATTCTCCATAACTTCCTAAAAACAAATCCAAACAAAATGAATCAAAGCTTTCTATATAGAGAAATATATAATGTAGGAGGAAAATATATATTGAAAGAAAAAAAATTTGAACATAGATTTGTACTTTGTTTGCCTCTTCTCTCCTTTTTTGAGCATTTTTGGGCATGCATTTTGTTCTTTTGTATCGATTGCACCCCTCAAAAGCCCCTAAAAATAAATCAAATTTACTTTCTTCAAGAAGAGTTCCAATAAATCATGGCAAACATGGAGACAACACGAAATTGCAGGATATCACACTTCTCTCCCAAAAAGACTATATGCCTTAAGGGATTAAATATTTGATAAATGATAATAACGTGGAGTTCAAAATTTTGGACAAGACAAGCAAATTCCCAGTTGTACTCACCAAAACCACTCTAAAGCATGACAAAGTGACTCTAAAGATCAAACCCGTGAGATTCTGTGAAGTATCTAGCCTTATTTAGTCTCTAAGCTCAGTCAGTATCCATATTTCATCTTCCGGTCCTAATACCACAACCGGAAATACAACAACACCAAAAACTACAATCAAACTCTCCTCTCCTTTCTCGAACCGGCCAACTATCCGATGCGGTCTTATCAACTCCTATATACTCTTACTCTCATCAGGTTTAGTTTTACCTCTGTTTCACCATCAGAGGGTTTGCCACTTGTTTTTGAGAGTGGTAGGCCCGTCACTCCTTCTGTGACTTATAGTGGTTGAAGACCCACTTTTCTATCCTCTAATCTCCTACACTAATCCGGATCCGATTTGATCCTTTACAGCAACCCACAGAACTCTCCGGATCATAGGTCACACAAAGACCCCCTGTACGATCCTCTCATATTACAACGACCCTAGCGTCAAGTTCCGTCTCTACAAAGTCAAGTGGTTACAAGTGTACCCGTTCGTTCCAACATCGACTAAAGCTCTTCTGTTTACCAACTAGGGCAACAATGTCTCTCAGGAGATCGGACACTCAATCGGATTTTCCACCCAGGAGTTCTAGTACGACTAAAAAATCCATCCCTATCTGCCTAACCTAACAACGGTTGTCTTGCCCAAAAACCTAAACTTTAGAAGTGCTGAGGAACTGAAATCCAATCCCAACTCTTTCACAACCTGCTCACTTACACATAAAATCAAAACAAGAATACCAAAGGGAGAAATCACACCCAAACCAACGTGCGCCTTCCTAACTTCTCACCACACAATTCTGCCACACACAGGAGGGACACACAATAAGAGGCCAATAAAAGACACAAGCAAAATTTTGGGCGAAAAGACTTGCAACTTCCAAGCAGCGGCTAGCTTATATACAACTTGTTTTACAAAGGCAAAAAGGCCTCTGAAAATCCGCGCGGACTTCCGGGTCCGATCCTAACCAACTAGACCGGATCAACATCCGATCCGGTCCTAACTATCTTACAAAAAGTACATTCCTACCTACTCTGCAACTCCCCCATCTAGTGTAGGACTCTTGGGTTCCGTGGGCAGTTGGTTGCAGACTTCGGTCAAGTTCCTGCTCCGCTCCCCAGCAGCAAGATCCGGAAGATCTGATCCTGGCAATGAATTCAGATGAATTAGTTGTCCAGGCCTAGGTTCTTCTTTGACTCAAGAGTCCGATCCTTGGGCTCCCTTGGATTTGATCCTCCTGCCGCGAACGATTCCGGCAACGATAGGTCTAAAAGTTGGATCTCCCTGGAGTACATGGACCCGTTCAACTTTTGGTTGCTGACGTCCATCCGGTCGGCTTCCACCCTAGCCGCCACCATTGCTGCCACTATTGCCGCTTCCACCCAATCGGTAAAGTCGGTCAGGATCCGAACTATCTGGAAACCGAATACTTTCTTTTCCTCATGTACTCTCTTGTCGAATAACTCCACCTTGACAGCGGCGGATTTGGACTCTTTAAGGGTGGCCTTCACCATTTTGGCACCTTCCAGGTTGTGTCCGCCATTTCTTGGACTGAGTCTTATCATCTTTAAAGGCAACCATCTCTGCCTTCAAAGTGTTGACTTCCTCCTAAAGCCGACAGATCTTTGCCTCTTACTTCTAGTGTTCATCCGGATTGGTGATATGCTATGCTACCTTAGCCGGTAGCTTGTTATCTCTTGACGCACCCACCAACTCTCCGATACTAGTGAGGGGACTTTTTCTTGATCTTCCAATCCGCTTGTATTCCGCAGAGGATGACGATCAACTAATTGAACGGATCATTTGAGTCTTTGGCATCCAGCATCTCCACTTTTGGTCCCTGTTCAGGAGTAGATTGGTTGGTAGGAGGGGTTCCTCTCTTATGAGGAGGCGTCATCTTCATCTGCTTCCTCGTCCTGAGGTGCTCCTCTTCATCTTCTTCTTCCATCTCAGATTTGGATCTGGTTACGTCCTCCGGTTCGTCATCCAAACCCAACTCCCCATACTTTAGGATGGATTTCTGAATGTTCCACGTCTTCTCCTTCGTGTTGGTGAGGAGTTGGTTGCGTTGGTAGAGGTGAAAGAGATAGGGACTCAAAAGAGTGGCCCTACTCTTTTCAATTCTCGTCACAAGTTGGGACACCAGATCGCAAAAGATCCGGGCCCATTTCACCTTTTGTTCTCCACTCAGGGCCCCGAAAATGGTCTTGCCAAGGGTCATCATCACCCTCATTGGTTTCTCCGGGTGGATGATTGGGATCAAGAACTGGAGAAGGCGGAGGTGTCGGTCGTTTCTACAATCCGCGACCACATACCCATCTTTGCTGCTCGGCTCTCCATGAAACTTATCATAGATGAAATCCGCCCTCCGTGCCGCCATGCCTGAACCCCCTAACCCAAAGTTGTAGACCTCTCTCCACCTCTTTTCTTCCCACTCGGTTGGGCGCCCTCGGACAGTATTGTCGAACTAATTTGACATTTTGCACTTCAGCTCTCTCACCAGGGTTTATCCATCAATCCTACACGGCCCATAGGGTTGAGGTCATCCATGAGCTCAGTCCTCGCCGGTTCCTTGGAAGGGATGACCAAAACTACTTTTCAGAGCTTAATCTTGGAGGAGGAATTGGGCGCTCCCGGTCTGCTCTTGCGAAGCTGAGGCATGGACACGAACTTGCTAGCTGGACCTTTTTCGGTCACTACCTCACTCTCTCCTAGCCGCACGTCCTGTTCCTCACTTTCTCTTGTCCGATCTCAATCGGAAGACAACACAAACCTGTAGTCTATACAAGCTCGACCTCTCCTGCACTTTGACGCACTCGTACTGAAGTTTCCACGCACACATTGGCTTTGGCATAGACAAAGGTGTTAAAGCACTCAAGGTCAATTCCAAAACTCAAGGAAAGTAAAGGAGTGAAAATGGGGACAACCAGCCTTTATATAGTCCCAAGACCCTTGACTAGTCATCATGACCTTTTTTGGTCTGGTCCATAGCATTCCGATTCAACCCTAATCCGATCCTAGACAATTTTCGGATGTGATTCCGCTCCTGAGTACTAATACTCTGACCTGATCAAATCCAGTTTACCCGTTATTGCATTAGCTTTGTATATCTTCAATTGTCTTCTGCCTCTTAGCAGGATCCGGATCCTAATTACTTGTTTCCGTTCCAACTTTTAGGTAAACAAGGGAAAACCAAAAATTCTGGTTGCAACAAAAGTACAATTCCAACTGTTATACGCGCAATCTAGGCGTAAGTATCCTTAATACAAAAAATGTGCCAAGATAACATGAAATTTCGTCCCAGGGAATTTCCGGATTATATGTAGCATATTCTAGCTATCCAGCTTTTCTATCTTTCTTTCTTCTTACCTACTCAACATTTTCCAGATCCGTTCACAATCCGGACCATAAACTATCCGGAATCCGGTTTACGTCTCTTCTTCCAATCCGGTTATCAATACCTTTGTTTTACCTTCAGATGGTCCACTCTTTGATCTTTTGAGGGGGTAGGGACTTCACCACTCTTGTTCTCCTACAATTCTAACAAACACAAATAACAACACCCGAGTATTCAAAAGGTTGCAGCAAGATGAGAAGATCCGGATCCTCACAACTTCCGAATGGCAATTCTGGATAGCAGGTCACTCAGGAATACTTTACTCTCCCTTACTACAACGACAGATCTCAGAGTCCGGAATAAGTATGGGGGTGTGATCTTTCTAGATGTTAGATGAATCCTGAAGTTGGCAGATCTTCCGGACAGGTGGGGGCTTCCTTGGGCGGGCGCTTACTTCCACACGGCTTGACAATTGGACTCACTTCCCCGCTACTCTATGATCCAGACTACTCTTCTAGTAGTTTAAAGACACTGTGCGCAGCTCCTAAGTCAACAATCCAACAACATTACAATAGCACACTCTTGACTTAGACCGTATTCTTCTAAATCCGGATTCTTCCTCACCCGTCTTTTTCTTCCAACACCCAGACCATAGATCAACACAATCCGAATACACTGATAAAGCCAAAATGCATACCCGAGGGTTCAGATTTCGAATAGGGAATGAAATACAATTGAATATCAACTAGGAGGGAATGAGGGGCAACTAACTTGCCCGCCCTTAAAAACTCAAAACAAAACCAAAGTCAACACCCTAAAAGCGAAAAAGGGCTCTCCACAAACTGAGGCAACCACACACACACACCAAGGAAATCCCGAATAAACCGGGAAGTCTTTATCCCTAAGTTTCCGGAAATCAGGCCCACTCTTGGAATCCGATTTCGGGATAAAACTATCTAAATTCTAATCCACTTCCACAAGTAGTCCCCTTCTAACTACTTGGCCACCCAAGATTTCTTTGAACTCTCGGCTCCCTATTTGGCTGTTGGCTTACCGGAACTCTTCGCTGGCGTCATTTTGGTTGCTTGAGGCGGATTCTAACAGGCCGCAAAAGATGTCTCGTCCTCCTCCGTATCTTCCTCAGATTTTGAGCTTGACTCGAACTCACCAGACTCGGAGTCTTCAATCTGTTGCTTCACCGGCTTCTTGCTTTCCGGTTTCCGCTTCTCAGACTTCCAGAGTTTCAGCTGCCTCTCAGGTTCCACCATCTCGAGTTCTTCATCCGGATCCGAGATTTCGGCCTCCACTATTTCCGTCCTCTTATTCAGCCGGGTTCCGGTCTCGCCTCTGGAGCCGGATCTCCTAAGTCAATCAATTGTGTACCTCGTGCTTGTGACTGTTCCGACATATGAGGGAATCTCTCCAGGTGCTCTCTTGCCAGATTGATTGTCCCTAAACCTTCTAACAGATCTCTCCGGATCGGCAACCTCTGCCCAGCCTTTCCGGATCTCGTCGGAGACTATGAGGAAGGGGCAAAAGTATTTACTGTGCCCCACTTCGGAAAATGACTCGAGGAAGGTACCTTAGGTATTTTAAACAGAGACTTCAAGCCTGGATCCTCTTGTGTCCCGAAAGTTCCGGCTCTATGCTTGCCTGGGGACTCCATGAAGATATCCGGAAGTAGTCCAAAGTCGTCCTTGGCCACATCCAGATGACCCAGCAGCTGCCGCATATCGTCCAAAACGATCTTCATCTTGGCCTCGTAATCGACCAAGACTTGCAGCACTCTGGATTCGGTAACAATGCCGTCGTTCTCGAGTTTCTTCGTGTAAAGCACAGACCGGATGATCTGATGTTCCGGTTCTTCTACCAACACCTTCAAATCCCTAACTAGCTTCAGGGCATCCGTCTCCTTCTTCCGGGCTGAGATCGACTGCCCCTCCGTCCAGTAGAACTTGTTCTTGTAGTGATCTCGTTCCGCCTTAAGCAGCTCGGTCTGCTTGTCCTTCTCTTGGAGTAGTGCCGGATCGGATCTCTTCCGGAGTTCGTTGAAGATTTAATCCATATCAACATTTAACTCCCTGGCGACGCCCGTGATTACCTCTCCCACCTCGGCGTGCAACTTCCGGCACTGCACCATCCATCGGGTTCTGGCCTCAGAGAAGTTGAATACATCGGAAAATTCCGTTGATGGCTGGGTGAAGGACAGATTCGGTTCCGGCACGTCCAAACTCGTTCTTCGTGCGTCCGGATTGGTGGTCTTCTGCCTCTTCTTCTTCTCCGTCGGCTTCGGTTCGGGATCTTCTTCTTCTTCTTCTTTCTCTTGTGGCATTTCTTCCATCGGCTTCAACTCTTCCGTGAATCCGTATTGCAAGATCTGCATTCCGGTCTCATAGGCTACTTGTTCCTGCGGGGTTATGAAATCAAAATGATGATACATGTGGAACAAGTAAATGCTGAGCGGACGCTGCTTGGCCTTGTTGATCGCCACCGCCATCTGTTTGACCTTCTGGTGGATTATGGTTGCCTAGTTCACGACCCGGCCTTCAAGTGCTCTGAAAATTGTATTCGCCACTGTAACCATAACCCTGTTTGGCTTTTCCGGATACACGATAGGAATCAGGAAATTCAATAATCGCCTATGGCGCTCATCGATACAGTCACTAACAGTGAAACCCACCTTATGGTGTGGCGGTTTCTTGAACTTGTCTTCATAAAACTTATCCGTCCGGGTCGCATTTCCGGATCCGGACTGCTTCAATCCGTAAGTTTCCGCCCACATCTCTTCCGACCAAGAGGCCCACCAACCCCTTGGCGTCAGCTCGAACTAGTTTGGCGTCCCCATAACCAGTTCACGAAGAAAATCTTCACTCCTAACTGTTTAGGGGTGCCGGATGAATCCGATACACCCTAGTTTGAAGAGATCTTCCTCTAACTCTAAGCGCTCAGCGGAGTTCGACGGAATGACTGGGTACAGGAGCTTAACAGAAGGAATAGTCTTCTGTCCCTATGCCGATGATCCCGCCATCTTCTTGACCTACAATCTGGTGCAATCAGTACCCTCCTTTCCTTCTCTCCTTATCGGCCTAACTCACCACTCTTTCACTCTTCTAAAAGAAATGCGCTCCAAAACCTGCAAGCACACACACCTCCTCGAGCGGAAGAAAGAGGGAGAAAAACAAAAGGCCCCTCTGCTTAAGTACCCGACCAGTGACCGACACCCGTTGGTTCGGCCATTTAATGCGCCGCCATTGCAAACGGATCCCTAGTTTTCATAGGCCGGACCCCTAGTTCGTAGGTTGCCTGAATCCGCATCCCATTCCGGTTTCCGGATTCCGGCAAAAGTCCGTTTCTTACCTATTCTGCAAGTTTTTGTAAGCCGGAACTTCCTGACTACCTAGTTTCTACTAAATGTTCCGGTTTCCGACTTCACTACTACAAATGTTTGAAAATATTTATGGAATTGATCCTAAACTAATCCGGATTTCTAAATATTGATTTTGCGTGTTCCCACACCAAGTCTACCAAAAAGTCTTTCACTTTGTGGGCCATATCAATGCCTGTAAAAGATGATGGCATGTTGGTTTTGCATGATTTGTATGAAGAAGAGCTAGGACCCTTCTTCTTAAGCTCTTTGATTTCACCTTGTATCACCTGAAGGGTTTTGACAAGTTCCTCAAACATGAGGTTACGAACTTTTCGTTTTGCATCTTGTGGTGGCCTTGCAAGGCTAGTAGCAGTTTTCCTGCAGATTTCACCTTCTCTAGCACTTGATTCCAAGTTTTCCTCTTGGATGGGATTTATACCTTGCTCCATTTGTTCCAAGGGAAGTGAGTCTCCTCCTTGAGTTTCTTCAGGAGAAGCCTCTTCAAGAGCTAGACCTTCACTATGCGTTTGGTGCCCTTGCCTTGAAGTTCCAACTTCAGCTCTCTTTGCTTTTACCATGATTTTGAGGCTCCCTGCACTTTAGCGTAATTCTACTCTGATACCAAGTGTCGCGACCCAAATGACACTTCATAGTACCAAACCGTCTTTAGCAAACCTTCACAACTTCATTTGGGTCACAAACTGCCTATTACTGCACATACCAAGCACATACAGAGTAAGTCATCATTTCCAACTCATTTTGTTAAGTCCCAGTCACCGGGACTACTAACACGCACTCCACTCGTGCCACCGGGCATGTCACTTGGTAAGATGGGGCGGAACTTCCATCTTAATGTAAAAGAACTTGTGGTGGCACTAGTCACCACAATCCTAACCGCCATTGAATGTCATCCCACTCCAAGCTAGCCCATCTTGTATTTGCTACTTTTTTCAACATGGCTAACCGAGACTCACAACTCAAGACACATCAAGTGTGACCTAGCAAGGAGCAGGACTCCATCCAACCGGTACCCTGGGACACACACATAAGTGTCCCATGGTGTCTTGGACCGTGGTGAAGTCACATCACCAACCTTGAGTTCACTAGGACTTACCAAGGCTCCAAGAGGGAGTGAGGAGGGAGACCAACCCCTCCTATAGTACTTTTTGTGGCATTTGGCAGACCCCCCTCCTTGTGGGTCGAAATAACACTCCAAACCCACTTGGGTTTTGGAAGACCACCCATTTCCAACCCGAAATGGCCAAGTTTCATCACCGTTTGGACTCCCGAACTTCCAAACGGCGTAACTTTGCGGTCAGAGCTCTAAATACCACATGCAAGCCCGTTTTAGATATCTATGCGACCAGTAAATTCCAATGGGATCTTTACTCGTCCCATTTGGATAAAATCTCACAAAGTTATGGCCTTCCAAAGATTTGGGTCCACCAAAGGAGGCGTCACACCTTCACCATGGCCCTTCTCTTGGCCATAACTTTTGACTCATGGCTTAGAACCTCGTAATGCTAGTCATTCTAGCTTCTTTGTGTTCATAGCTTTCCAATGATATGCTACATGCCATACTTCCATTAGAAAAGAATTGAACCCAAAAAGAGGCCTTGAGTTTTCTTACCACTTTTAGTACAACTTGCATGTAATTGCATGAATATGAGAGCAATCATAGATTCATTACAACCATCACTTGGCATGTGCTCAATCCTTCATGAGGAAACCATCATAAAATTTATGATATCTTGAAGTTAGATTGGATAATGATGACAAATTTTTGAGTTCATAATGTAATTCTTGGCCAATTAGTGAATTAAGAAGGCTCTTCCCACCCACTAATTCAAGAGATCATGGAGATGGATTGAGTAATGATGACAAATTTTTGAATTCATTATAGAATTCTTGACCTAATTAGTAAGTTGTGAAGGCTTTTCCCACCCAAATTTTTGCATTACAAAGCGGCCTCTTTTGGGGTTCAATTCTTTTCTAATGCTTGAGGGAATCATTGAAACCCTCACTCCTAGCCTCTTAAGTCAACTTTGAATGTCCATAACTTTTAGCTCACAACTCCAAATCACGTGTTCTAAAGACGGTTGGGTGCGTATTCTCAAGGGCTTTCCATGCATGTAAGACACTCTACCATATCTTACAAATCCAGGGCGGTATTGCGCCCTATTTGATTGGGAGTCTCACAAAATTCCCTTTCTTAGTCTATTGCAAGGCTTTGGGAGTCACCTCAAGGTCCTCCTTGCTCACCAAGACACTTTGGGCACCTCAAGGGGAAATAGGGGCGTGACAAAGGTGCTCCAAAATAACTCTGTTCACACCTCCAACAATCTCAAAATACTAGTTTAATCCCCAAATGCCCAATACATGGCCATTTTGGCTATACTAAGCTTACAACCACCTCTTAATATGCCTTGTAAAGCCTAATAGTTAACCATTATCAAATAATTTGACAGTTGTTGTGTCACTCTACATCGCCAAGAATAGGTGCTGTAAATTATAAGTATCAAATCACACATACATGTCTAAAAGCAAATCCACACTACAGTAAGGCATAAATGAACAATTTTCCAATTGCTCCTTTAGCTGAGTCAAATTCCTTTGCAATGCAACTAGCAATAGAAGCCAAATCAACTAATATCTACTACATTTACTATAGAATTGTAGATAACCTGATTATATATCTTGTGTGTCAAATTGGATGAGTTTTTGTTCTTTGGGGTTCAATTTGAGTGTTTGGATGGTTGTTTGTTTACCAATTTGGTGTTTTTGGTGTATTAATATCCAATTTAGGGTTAGGTTGGTGATGTATGGTTGTTGTTTCATCAATACCAAGTTGGGTAGGTGTAGCTAGGTAATGTACCAATCTAGCTAGCCAAGTCATTTGTCAGGTTAGCGGTTTAGGAGTCTTTTCCAATTTGGAGGTTAGCCTTGCAGTTAGGCTGTTTTCTCCCAATGGATAACTGCCAATTTTGGGTTTCCTATTTGAGGAGGGGTTTTGCTTCATTTTTCTTTGTTCAGTTTCAAAGAGTGTCCACTTTGCGTCCCAGCTAGTCAAGCTATGTATTTGTATTTGTTTGTGTGTTTCTAATTGGTGTGTGCATGTGCTTGAAATGTTGAATCTAATTGTGAGAATCGTGAGTGTCCCTGCTATATCACGAGGGTGATCTAGGCGAATTTGTAAACGTGAAAGTGTGTCCTAGTTAATGTATTTCCAAAATATAGGATATCTTAGTAGGATAAAATGGTTAAGGAGGAAAATTCACTTTCCATCCTAAACCAAAAATCAGAAATCGGAAATCGAAATCAGGACAAGGTGACACTGTCACCAAAGCCTCATCAAGTGGAAGCGCCTCCAGAACGACTGAAGAAGATTTAGCTGCAATTATTTTAGGGAAGGAAGTAGGTAGGCGGTTTAGAACTAAAGTTCTTTTGATTTAGAAAGTTACTTGCAAGTTGTTGTTTTTGGTAGGAGGAACCTGGACACCCAGATCCGGATTTGTCGAATCTGAGATTCACTTTTTGTGGGTGGGACCAGAAATAGATAGGAAGTTTCTTAGGATAGACTTAGACCAGTAGCGATAAAATCCAAGTTTTGGATAGGTAGGAAGCTATTAGCCAACTGCTTTTCAGTTGGATGCACCTGGACTTTAGTTTCCGGGTTTTTAGGATCTAAGATCCACTTTTTGCGGATCAGCTGGGTTGGTAGGAAGTCAACTTAGAAGGATAAAGAATGACACATGTCATTCATTGATCCTTTATTTTGGATTGCTGGGGTCCACTAGGGTCTCCCTTGGTTTGATATTTAGGGGTTGGAAATTAGTTTCAACTCCGGGCGTTTTCATATTCTTGTTTTCCTATTCAATTTCTGCAAAGAAAGATTGGATTTCAATTCCATGAGTACTGATCTGAAAAGTTTTAGTCTTGTGTTGAGGGGTTAGGCGATGCTTTGATCATTGCTAGTTTAGATAGTTTGGTAGTGAAGATTTGAGGAGAGGAGTCGTCCCCAGATTCTATCCGGATCCGCATCCGAGAGTATTGAGGGTTGGTTCTATAAACTTTGTGTACGTAGAGGAAATTCTACCTGCCGATATTTCTTGGGAGTCTTCTGAGCAAGATAGCCATTCCTAGGTTAGGTGAGTCCTTGAGAGGAAGGACAAACGCTAGCTGACATCTGAGAGGTCTTGCTGTAACCAGAAGAAAGGAACTTGAAGGTTGGAGGAATCTCCTAGTTAGCGGGGTACCACATACTCCTCTTTGGATTGCATCCGGGTTGGTCTGTCATTGTAGTAACATGAGGATTATAGGAGTTTCTTGAGTGACTTGCTGGCGCGGATTAGTTTCCGGATTAGTTGTGAGGAAGAACTTGTGTCCCATCCTTTTTCTGTCTTTTTGTTGTTTTCTTTTTAGTGAAGTCTTCAATCACTTTAATCATCTGGAGGGTAGGATTTACGCGTCCTTCCTTAATTTAAGAGCGGACCCCTTCGTATACAAGGTTAAACTTCTACTTTCTATTACTAAAGTTATAGGGTACGGATCCGAAAGAGGAAGAGGAAAAGGATTATGACACTCCTTCCGATTTCGCATCTGCACTACTGGGTGATAAGTTGTTGATTTGAATAGAGAGAGGCACAGGATAATGACACTTCTTCATGTCTGGTGAAGTGGTATGAGATTGCATGAGTTGATTGAGAGAATATTTTAAAAGTACTGGGGTGTAAGAGGCAATTTTCGGGTTTCAGTTCCAGATTTTTGTTGTCTTGGGTTTGGATTTCCTAATCCTAATCCAAAGATATTAAGGATACTACAGTTGAAATCCTTTGGGAACCATACACGGGTCATCTTGGATGTTTTGTCATTTAAAACGCCTAAAGGTAGGATTTGTGCTTCCTTGTGCTACAACAAGTGGGCCGAATCAGAGTGTGTGAGTAGAAATCGTGGGGATTGTTGGAATGAATTCGAGAATTAATTGAGTGTAATTGTTAGTTTATGAGATGGTGTGTGTGATTATGAATGTATGTGTCCAAGTCGGGAAGTTAATGTAGTGTGCAATGGAATTGGAGAGAAGGAGTTTGTATATCAAGTTGGAATAGGAGTGAAGTGAATTATTTGATTAATTTTCAGATTCCCATTTGGTAGTTAAAGGAAGGAGGATGATCCAGTAGGATTACTGAAGTTAATGAAAATAGTGTTGGTGGAGATCTAGCAGATTTCAAGAAGCATTAAGTTATATACGGTGATTTAATTGCCAATTCAGATTAGTATAAAGAAATTTCATATTGAATTGTGTGTGTGCAAATTGGAGTGATTGTAATTGCTTGTGTTTATGGATTATGGTGCTGGCTGTACTCTGAGAAATCCAAGTTGGAGTATTAAAGTCTGAATGTTGTTTTACCTTGGAGTTCAAATTGTGTCTATGAGTATGTGTATGATGTTGACCAAATAGGGAGTTACCGAGTGTATGTAAGGCAGTCTGTAAAAATTGATGAGAAGAATATACCGCAAGACTAGTGAAAAATACGGAGAATAAGCTTTGCATCTTCAAGTTGGTGACAATAGTAATTATGGAAGCTATGAGGATGTTATTTGAATGGAGAAGTTAAAACATAGGAATCAAATTGGTAGTTGAAGATTCTATGGTTCCTGCTGTAGCAGACAAGATCAAGCTGATGAGCAGCGTAATCCAGTACAAAGGTTTAGAAGCCAAATTTTGAAAGGTGATGCTGTGTAGCAATATTCAGGTTGAAGTGAAAGATAAAGACTGTGATTAAATGGTACCCGAACTGAGCCAAGTTGGAGATAAAGACAAAGAGCTTCCAAGATTAAAGATCAAAGAAAGATTGAAGACCAATTTGGGAGATCACTTTCCCTTTGTGGCTTTAAGAGGGGAGTGTAATGAACTAGTAATTAGGTGGAAATGAGAGGAATTAATGCAATATTATTTGGAAGTTTATTTCCTTCTTGGTGTTTTGCTTCCTAGTTGGTTGTTTTGGATCATTGTAGAAGTAAACCTATTCAAATAGCCTCCCTTGGAACGAACTTATACTATTAGTTTAAACTAATTAAATTAGTACCAAAGCTTATCTACAAGAATCAACATGTTGAAAAAGATAGGCAATAAATCCTTGTCCATTTTTTGTGCTTGAATCAATCAAAAATGAAGGGATAAGTTGGGTGCAATTGAGCCCCATCCTTAGTCGCTTCCAACATTGTAGTTGGACTCCACAAAATCTCCATTCAAGCTTCAATAGCAAGAGCCACCATTCATGTTCCAATATGAAATGTTATCAAGTGATTGCATCCTCCGTCAATAAGAAAAATCATCAATACCAATTGAAAACATAGCATCATTTGATCAATTTTTACAATGGGAATAAGTCAAACTTCCAATAAGAAGAATTATCAATGGCGCTTGAAGACATGCCATGTGTCAATTTTGTTGACATGAAACACATATCAACATTGTTGCAACACCCTTGTTAACTCCAGATACAAACATTTATATCTAGACGGAACCACTACCAACTCTGGATCAATATTTTCTTCAATTGGTAAATGACAAGGAGCACAATGTCCATTCTTTGTGTTGTTTCTATACTCTTGTCCATCCTTTGCCTCTAGAAAAAAAACTCTATTAAGCAAAATTGGCTTGACCCTCAAAATGGTCCACCCTACACAAACATCCAAGATTGCTAGTGCCTAACATAATAAATATATATAATTTTCAACCTTGAACCATTGAAGTTGAGGTCTATAAGTCCTTCTTCTAATGTGTGCATATCTAAAAGTATCTCTATGCTGCACTATTGCCGAATTCTCAACACCCATGGGTATGGCCCTCTAGAGATACTCAATTTGATCTCATAGCACCTCTGTCCAAATTCTTGGGTCATCCAAGTCTATTGTTGGATCCAATTTCTCCCTCTTTGCTGACAATAACATAGACTTTCTACTATACAAGAACTAATAAGAACTATAAGATACAAGAGATGCTTATCGACTAAAACGATTGTTCATTGCTATCTACGGCAACTTCAAATCCCAATCTTGGTGATGTTTGCAAACAACCCATATTTTTGCAAACCATGCTTAACTATTTGTACCACCCTCTCTACCAATCCATTAGCCTCTAGGTGGTTCTTTGATGTTGTACAATGATTAATTAAAGCTTTAGTGCAAAGTTCTTCAAATGCTCCAAGAATTTTTTTTACCTTGGTCCAGATGTCAATATCTCAGTTGGAGCTCCAAATCTAGCCAATACACAATCAAGAAATATCGATATTGCTAACTCTAAGGAATTTTGTGGTAGTGCCACCAACTCAATCCACTTGCTGAAATGCTCTACCATCACAAGTACGTACTTGGTACCTCGTGATGTGGTTGTCAATGGCCCATTAAAGTCAAGACTCCACTTCTAGTCTAAATCCATAATTGATAAAGGGTTAAATTGGGGACTTAAAGTATTAAAACTTGATCCAACTTGAATATTGCAAACTTCACATCCTCCTACATAGATTGCTACCTCTTGTTGCATACCCATCCATCAATATAAACCACATAACATAGAATATGTATGATGTAATCCAAAATAATCTAACTCTTCATGAATCTAACAATCAATTAAAGACATTAATTAGGCCTAAGAACAACTTTCTTTGTTCCATCCGGACATCTACAAAAGATAAGGCCATCTTTCCAATGAAATCTAATCAAGCAATGAGCTATTCAATCTCTTTCTAAAGATGTGGTATTTGATAGAAACTCCTTATATTGAAGATAATGTAGAACTCCTTTGTCGTTCCATACATCTGTGGTAATTTAAGGTTCTTCTTCATCCAAGCCCTCATCAGCAACATCAAATTGGAATTCTCCTAAATTTTGGCTGGATTTTCCATCTATCTATGCCAAATAAAATGAAGCATGCTACCCTTGTACTGCTCTTGATCACATGTGCAAATTAGTGAAAATTGCAGGATAAAAACAGTAAAAATTGAGAAAAAAAACAATAATTTAGGATTTTTTTTCACTAAATCAGCACAATTTACACTAAATTAGCGTTGTTTACACCAAATTAGCGCAATTTTCACTAATTTGGCGCGCTTTATACATATAGGCAAAATTAGGGTTTGGTTCTCTTCTCTCTTTCAATTTCTTGTGTATATGTGTGTTTTGATAGCTTGATAAAAAATTGTGGTAAAAAATGTTAGAAGATTAGAAAAATGATTTAAGACTAATATTAGAACAATTTGTCAAGTAGGTTTTACTTTTGATGGCCAAAATGGATGAAAAATGGAAGTGAATTAGGGATTCTAAGAATGGAAGGAAACCACCAATTTGGCAATTCATACCAGGAGAACAAAATTTGGACAGAGCTAATTTTTATAGAGGAGCTGTGCCTTTAAGTCAACTTTCAATCAAGACCACTCTTGCTCAATTTGGAGCTCCGACATGGTGGTGGTGGTGGATTTTGTAGTGGAAAGTCTGCTGCCATAGGATTTTGGAGCTGCAACTTTAGACAACGACCGTGGCAAATTGATGAAGCACAATGAGCTGAATTTTGAAGGAAAAAAAGATAAAGAGATTAGCTTTCCAAAAAGACCATTTTTTGTGCCATTTAAAGCTCAAATGAATCCATGGTAGCCATTTTTCAATAGGAGATGTGCTGCCCAAGGAGGAAGCCCAATTTAAGGTTTTTGATGAAACTTTGCCTAGTTATTATTGAATGCTTGCAATTTTCATTGCATTAAATCATGGGAAGAATTGTGAATGCATATGTTGCTAAATTGGATGTTTGAAAATGCATGAAAGTTGAATTTTTAGGATTTGGGACACATGTAGAAGAACTACTCTAATTGAATCACAATTAGGGTTTTGGAGATCAATTGTTGAACATGAAAAGCACATTTTGAGGGTTAGAAAAGTAAAATTTTTGACACTTCATAGAGAACACCAAATGGAAGGGATAAATGCAAGGTAATGTATGACAATTGGAATATTGGTCTTTTGAAGATGTGCTAGAATTTGTTTAAAGGATCCATTTTGGGCCAATTGAGGCCTTCATTTGCACCTTTGAGGTAGAATTTGCCTTAGGTATCATCTTTTTTTAATCCATGATTCAAATTAAGGATAGAAAATGGTTTGGAGGGTGTTTGAGAGAAAAAGACAAGAACTACCACTCCCAAAGTAGTGTCATTTAAGCATAATTTTGTCACATCACTTGTAGGAGTCCATTGCTTGGCAAATCAGGTTAGGGTCCACACACTCTCCCTTAGCCAAACTCTAGGGGTGATTTTTTCTTCACGCAAGAAAAATCACTCATAGCTTGATTTGCAATTTTAGCCATTAGCATCCACATTTTGCAAACCCGCCTTGTGGACTACTAGCTTCATAATCATATTTTTGTATTAGTAAAACCCATCTAGTAAACTACCCCATGAATTTATCAGACTCCATCAATCATTTCAGAGGTTGATAATCAATTACAAGTGTAAAATTTTGCCCACAAAGGTATGGACAAAAATGTTGAACCAAAGTGTCTATATTAGGTGTGGATACCTTAACCCCTAAATGTCCAAGGCATCCAATTTGGGTGTCGACAACACTTTGAAGTTAAATAAAACTTGACCAAATTGCTATTTTTTGTGGTTTATGTTTTTGAAAAATTCTTTTTTGAAGTCTAGTTTTAGTATCAAAAATCCAATTTTTTGTAAATGATTGATTATGATTTTTCTTTTCAAGATTTTGTAAAAGGGTGTCTAGTGCAATCTAGATTGTCCGTAGTGCTTGGAAATAAGCCTCAAATACATTAGATCTTGGAGAAAACACCACATTAGAAATTCATTTTAAAAAAATGTAGAGTGGATTTTGAAAAATTGTAGATTGATTGTGGTTATGCACGCAGGCCCTTTAACCTCATATTTTTTTGGTGACCAACCTTTTAGATTTGACATATGAAAAGAGGGTTGAAAGACTTCAAATCACTTTTGCAGTTTTAACCCCTAAAGGTTAGAGACTATATTTTCACCAAAAGCACTCCAAAACTGCCATTTCTAGTACAAGTATCAAATTTCAGAACAAAAACATTTTTGGACACATGTAATCGTAGGATCTTGTAGTAAACTTATTTGAGAATATGTAGAAAAAATTTCAAAATTTTTCACCTTATAGATTGCAATATATTAGCATTTGAATTGACAAAAACCCTTTTTTTGGCCTTGCGGAAACTCGGTCAACTGCACTTTACAAGGTCACATTTAAATGAAAAAATGTCCAAAATGGTGGTTACTCCTTGGATTCACTCTTCAAAGCAAGTTGGCTACATGCTTAAAAAAATTCAGATCATTTGGAATTGTACAACATATAGGAAAAAAATAGGTTGTAGAAAGAAGTAGATAATGATTCAAAACACTAAATTGTTAAGAATTTAATTATAGAATAAAAAAATGTCAATCCCAATGGTTGTAATGTTGCAGAAAACAGTATACATCCTATGCTTTTATTTTTTTCAAAAAATATAAAAAATTGAATTGAATAAAGGACTTCTAAGTTTATTTTAGAGTAAGGAATCTATTACTGCCCGCAAACTAGAACAGCTCATAATTTTTATGTCATAAATCAAAATGGAATATTTCAATTCTTTATGAGAATATATAAATCTGAAGAACCAATTTCAGGGTTTTTTTTTTTTTTTAAAGTGATTTTTCAGAACTTTTTTGAGCTGCCCCCCGACCGTTGAAAATGACATATCATCCAATAACTTTTTAACCATGTAGTCAAAAGTTTTGAAAATTGTTGGGCCACAAAGCTACTCCTCGGGCACACATTGTGTGAAATTTTCAAAGAAAAAAAATAAAATTTTCATTCGTAGTGAGCTGCCCAAAATCGCTATGTTGCTAAAAAATGCCGTTTGGTCCTTTAGGGGTTCATACCCTCATGATCAAACATTATAATCTTTTAATCCATAAGTAATGTTGTTGTATTTTCTTTTCCAATGTGATCTCTAACATGTCTAGTTTGAATTTATATGGTTGCAATTCAAAAAAATTGATACAACTTATCAAAATGTTGGCTTTTTGTTCCATTTAGAGCAAATTCCTAGAAGCTCAAAAAAGGTCTTGGGCATTTAGGGGTTAATGAAGGACTCCACCTCCAAGCGTTGCATGCATGTCACGCCACAAACTTTAAAAAAATTCAAATTGGATGAAAATCATCCGTTATTTTAGTAAGATCCAGCTGTGTTCTGACCATTCATCAGACCCTTTTTGGCTGCTGGTCCGGCGCGGGCGTTTCAGGGTTAAAGGATTTCGTAGCCTGCCACTTTGACTCCTTGTCTCCAGAGTGCCTGGTGCGCTGTGTTTGAGTTCGAATTCCCCATACAGAAGCTACTCTGGTTAAGCTTGCAGTTTGTGGAAGAGGATTGGATTTGTAAGGCGAATACACGAGGGCAGTGATGTTTTAATTTGATCAGTACAGTATATCGAGGATTTTGGTTTGGGTGGCTGAGACCTTGCATACATACCTTACGTGAGAGCCTTTGTCTTCTTCGTGTTGTTGTTGCAACAGTTGGGTTTTGCAAAGAGGGCAGGTATGCCAATCAGGGCATGCTTTGGGAACATCCTCGCTGCTTGTTATTTTTGGTTCGCATTTGCCCGTCTGCAGACAGTTTGATGATCGAGTGAGCAAGTCATATTATCAGCTCACTTCGAATTTAGATCCCGTGCATAAACATCAGACATGTGCTCGGGGATATCTCTTATAAGGATTAGTAGACAATGCTATTCTCTGCGAATGACGGCCAATGGCGTAGTTTCGAAATCTTGGCCGTCACATTAGACGTTAGCGTAGAAAGTGAACAAGTGGAAAATGGCTCTGTGCCGCTGAGAAATCTAGACAAAGGCAAACTGGGATGAGATTCCATTGCTTCGGCAGGGTTACACAATTTGAGAGAGTTTGTCGAGTGGCGAAGGGGCTGCTTCGACATCTTGTGATTGTGTCCTGTGCAGACTTCGGAGACCCTAATGTAATTAGGTCGAATTGGGATTAGTATGGAGTGAATCGTTGTATTGTGTTGTAGTCTTGTTTTCAGTTTATTCTGGAGTTGCGTGCTGTTGTCCTTGGAAGATCTGAAACGCTTCACGCCTTAGCATGTTGTCGTTGGTGGTTGGTATGGAGCTCTTTTTGTAATTTATGTATTGACAAGAGATTGTGCCATTTCAGATTCGTTGATAACATGGGCTTCGGCCATGTCCTTTGAATCGGAAGCTTCATCAAGGAGACAGAGGATGGGAGACCAGTCAAGTGCCTATTTCCTTTCCTTCCTTCAAAGCATTATTCCTAGCTCGAGATAGACAAAGTATTGTAGAAACGTGGTCGAACCTTCTGCCTCCTTCTGAGCCAATGGAACAACCCAGTCCAAGAACGTCGGATGCGAGGAGCTTTGTTTGATGAAGCTGCTGCAGTGAGGTGAACTGTGGTGGGAGGGTTTCGGAAGTGTTCTGACGCCCCCCCCGGCTTAGAGACGGAGGTGGCGACTGGAATTACTCATACGAGTGAGGAGGGTTCTGAAGGGCTGTTGTGAGCTGCGATGATGATGACCTCAGCGTGCAATACCACTAAGTGGATGTCGTATCTGGCGGAGGGTCTGATGGCGGAGGAGGAGGTTCAACCCTCTAATCCCTTTTTCTGGCACCCTGTCGAGCAGGTCGAGCAGGTCTTTTGCAGGTATGCATGCCTGGTCTTTCTCGCTTACTCAAAGATAAGCCCCAACATACAAACGACGGATGTGGGGGTAGCTTTCAAGTTTCAGGGTCCTTACATATGCTGGACTCTACTGGCAAACGGAAAAAATTCTATTGGTATACAATGTCGGTGCTACCGCTGTGGACTTGGTTTAGTGCCCTAGTGTTAAGCCAGCTCTCTGAACTCAGGGAGAGACTCACTTCTATTGAAAATGGTGACATGGGACATAGACATTTTAGTTGGCTGTGTATTCTTCGCTGTGTCTTCCCTGTTTTGGACATTCGCTTTTGTCAATTGATGGATCGTGTCGTGGTGGAGCGATTGTGAGAGCTGTCTTTGTTTACGAATTTTGGCTTACGGATGATGGTTGGAGAACCACATATTACGCAGCTGATGGTCTCTTTGTTAGTCCTTTGTGCAGTATCGACAATGAATGTTCGAAGGGAGAATCGGATGTACCCGAAAAAAGTTGTTCCAGGAAAAGGTTTGTGAGCTTTCACTCCGTCAACAATTTCGTAATTTTTGCTTTGATCACGCGCTCTAAACCGTCGTCTCAATTGTGTGTATCTGAGATGTCTCGCATGTCCGTCCCATTTCTTGTCTCTTTCTTCTCGGAGTGGCGACTGACAGTTTCTGCACTCAGGTCTCGAGAGGAGGCTTGTAGTGGTGCCGGCAATAAAGCATGCCGTGAAAAGATGCGCCGTGATCGCCTCAACGACAGGTTTATCGATTTGAGCGCGGCACTGGAACCAGGCAGACCGCCCAAGACTGACAAAGCGACTATATTGAGTGATGCTGTGCGTATCTTGACCCAGCTTCGTACCGAGGCTCAAGGGCTCCAAGAGTCTAACGATCAGTTCCGAGAAGCTATCAAGGATTTGAAGGTATACAACAGATCTTGTGGTTACCGGCTATGTTATTGAGTGCATATGTAGTACTTGGCCCTGATTGTGACTGAGCGCTTATGTGCGCTTCTATTTATGATCCCCGACGATCTTTTATTCACTTGTAATGTATAAATGAAGGATCTAAGGCACTTAATAGTTTTGAAATTTTGAATGATCTTGGACCTTACGATAGTTTTTCTCTTGGTTTTGCGTAGAACGAGAAGAACGAGTTACGTGAAGAGAAGATACGGCTGAAGGCGGACAAGGACAGGTTAGAGGCGCAAGTGAAGGCCTTCACTCTTCCCACTGGGTACTTGCCGCACCCTGCGGCTGTGCATGCAGCAGCTGCATTTGCAGCTCAGGCACAAGCTGCAACATCAAGCAAGGCTGCACCAATGACTGGGTTTCCTGGCATGGCGATGTGGCAATGGATGCCGCCTTCTGCTATCAACACTTCTCAGGACCATATCTTGAGGGCTCCAGTGGCCTAGAGCAGAACCCTGGTGGCGAGTCTTTTTTCTCTTCAGCCGGTCGAATTTCTATTTCCTTGGTCTTATGTAATCTGTATAATCTGTATGGAGGGGGTCCAATTTTCTGGTGGCCAAATTTGGACAACGTCAGAGGAGAAGAGGTGGCAAGGGAGCGTACATGAGTTTCAGCTCTTTTCACTTTGGACTCTGTGAGCGTCGCCAACTTGGTTAACCATGCGACCTAGTTGCCTTGATCTCACTAGGCGTCTTTGTATTACATTGTGCATCAATGGAAAGAACTTCGCCTTTCCTTCTCAAGGATCTCTTCTGAAAATGTACAGAAGCTGATCATTCCTCTGCCTGGGGATTTGGTATTCTAAGCTTAGGGGCAGGAGTTAGAAGGAGACCATACTAGCTAGCTAGTAGGCTCTCTGTCAAAATATGTTTCTGTAGCCTGGATGTCATGTAGGCATATGTAGGGTAGGTTTTGGGTGTTCCTTATCCTGAGGAATCCCCATTTTCCTTTCCTCAAGCATTGCAGGAGTACAAAGTGTGCTTGGAACGGCCAGGGCTAATCTGGACAGATTAGGCTTCCTTTTGTAGAGATCTCTATGGATCACTTTCTTTTGTGATTCTTCCAATCAACAAAGACATATTCCATACATGAAACCTCTCGGTCCCATTGCAAGATTTTATCATTTGTAATTCATGGTGGGGTGTTCAAGAAGTCAGTCCTTTGGTGAATCTCCTTCATTCGTGCTCTGATTTCGAAAAAAGCATTCAATGAAAAGTACACTTTGCGGATTACCATTTGCCTCATAACAAAAGTACCAAAAATATCAGATAAAATTCAGTTGTGGAACATACAGTAACATTGTTAATTAACAATGGTCCTCCACTCCTACCCCACTCCCTGGGAAGGTATTGTGCTTTGCTAGATATGTGAGGGGATTTAGGAGGGGTTGATATGGAAGGGAGGTTTGATCCCTTACCTCTTGCTTTCTTTCTTGAATTTTTGCGTATTTTTGCTTGTATCTTTGTAAATATATATACTCCAAAATTATTTACCTCAATTTCATCAAACTCCTCATACAAAATGTATTGTTTTCAAAAAATTAAGCATTGGTTTGGATAAATGAGAAATCTTTGTTTAGAAAATTCCGTGGAGGCTCTTTGTTCCATCACCTAAATTTTGGACGTTGGAGTGGTTATAGGTTAAGGTGAGCAACCTCCAAACCGCCACTTTTTGCTGCTATGCATGGTTATTATTACAACACACCAAAGAGCACAATATTTGAATACCATAATCAATCCCAATCCTTGAATTAACTGATAAGTCCTTCCTAGACATCTAGAAAAGCATCATACCTTCCCAGCATGTAGTGGAGGACCAGATTGTCTGCTTATACATTGTTGTGAGTAGATGTGAAAGTGTCTACTTTTGAGGAATTGCACATTTTAAACACTTACAAGTTTCTTTATATTTTGTCTTTTGGCAACTTGCTTTTGGAGAAAGGTTCTATCTATTGATTTTTCTAAGGGTCAAAAGCAGTTGTACCCCACTTGAATCCAACTTTACTTCCAATAGAGATGATTGAATTGAATCCTATTGTAAGGTATGAGTTTTTGTCTAGACTCTAGACCAAATTGGTCCTCAACCTCATTGGTGACACTTTTGATCTCGCATTTGTAGGAGGGAGTGCCCAACAAACAAATGAATGCGGAGAGAGCTTTTTGTAGTGATCAGAATGAGCACAACAACTAAAACATTTGCGACATATGGAGAAATGGATGAAAAAAATAGAATGACCACGTTGTTAAATCAGTGGCACTTCATAAATAAGAATATGTACTACTATACCACTTAGATTTTAGAGCTTTGGATTGATTGTGTCACAAAATTTTGGTGCCAAGAATCACGTCAAGTTCATGAAATTGACTATGTATTTGAATATAACCTATTGTGTCATGAAGTTTTCTTTTATCAATGTTTTGATAGGGTACAATGCAAGTGCAACTAATTTTGACCCTATTACAGTTAATATTGACCCGTTTTGATCTTTACCTAAAATTTGTATCAATTGAATATGAGAGCTGCAAAGGTCAATTTTGGATGCACTTGCCAAATTAGCACTACAAGAATTCATACTTTATTCATACATGTCCAAAATATACATACTAAAAATTTTGGAGTTATATTCAGGGAAAATAAAAGATGTCTAGGGTAGCAACCTTGAGATGATTTACATAGGTTTAGTTGACCATATAGGGACATCAAGTGGACCTCCAATTAGGTGTTTCTTAGGTAGTGTACACAAGCCTTGTTTTCACTAGCATCAAATCACAAAAAGACATTACAATAGTAGGAAATTCTTTTGAGATGGTTCTACTGGTGCAAGTGTTACAATATGCATTTGTATCGATGTGACAAAACTAATCATGTCTAAAAAAAGATGCGATTTGTTTAAAGGTAGATCATTTGTTGATTCTACCCCTGCAACTAACTATATTAACTTCCAACCAATTAGACAACCCTAAGTTTACAAATGTACAAAGAATCTTCATCAAGGAAGTTTTATACTTGTTGACACCAAAATAATACCTGGAAGAGTTGCTTCTTTGTCATGGCAAAAGAAAATCTGAAGACAGAATCAACCATTCATAGTACAGTTTCCATCTTTAATTTGCCAAAGTCAACCCATTCCCGTCATGCATGGCGATGCTCAAAGGACCTCCAACTTGTGATTGGAGGAGCGTCTTTCAGTGTTCCAAGAGTGAGTGGAAGATGCTGCAACAGGTCGGTTGCAGCGACTCGTAAACGAAACAAGCAAAAATGGTGCTGTTTCTAGCTACAAGACAAATTGCATCTTCCACATGGGATGCTTCTACAGGTAGAAACCCAATGCCTTCAAACCGTCATCATGAAGCTTCTTTCTGCCCAAACGTTTTTCAAGGTCGAGCTTATAGTTGTATGACGAGCCTCTTGCGGAGGCCGTTTTACAGACACCCCGTTTTACGCAGGAACATTTCATTTGCAACGCATGAACTTCTTTGCAAATATGAGTTCATATTTGCAATCAGAGGCCCCAAATTAGCTAGAAGAGGTGTTAACACCATTACGGTACAGTGATTCCAAATCGGGCCAGGCAGCCAGGCCCATTAACGTGGCCTTCGACGTCACTGCCTTGCTTTCCTATCATCATCGACACCCGTGACCCGCCAAATCACACCAGCAGCTCGCTACACTTCGCCGGTTTCTCCGGGGTTCCTTTCGGCATCGACATGTGCAGACGATCGGTCGATCGCCCATTTATTAAAGTCCGCATCCAAAATGGATCCATTCAGAAAGGCATATTCGCAAGGGAGACTCTACAGTGGTTCATCTACATGGGACTCACTCCAGCATCCCGGAACGCCGGAACCACTGGGAGCCTGAACCAGTGGAAGCCGGAAGGCCTGGAACGACTGTTCAGTCAGGTCCAGTTCAAATGTGCAAGGCACGTACGGGGAATCACTATTCCTCTGAAAAGATTCCGTTCCCACTGGTTATTAACTGAACAGAAGCCTTGCAACTCATCGAGAGCCGATGATTTTGTGATAGGCAGAATTGTGACATTGCTCTAGATTTTTCTAGAGTCTGCAACTTTTCATAGAAATATCAACATTTCAGATTCCAGAGAATGCAAGTGCGTCCAAAACAATGGAAACTGCTCTTGGGGTTCAGTTAATGTAGAAGCATGTACCAAGTCCGATTCAAGGAAAAGGCGACGTAACCAGCCGTAAGTAACAAAGACTGGAGAATATTCGGCAGTGCGGAATCCTTGCGGAGGTCAGTCATGTGGCCAATGTAACTCTTGGGTGGTACCTTACAAAAGAACCTAGTCTCCACACGACGACCACCCCTCCACCCCTTCCCAGCAGATTCCGACTGTGGACGACGATTCCTTCCTCACTGAGGGAGGGCTCTGTCTGCAGCGAGCGCGCAGTGGCTGGTTCCGCGTGCTCTAAGGGCGCCCATGAATTAGGGTTTCGGCTCGTTTCACAACAGAGGCTTTCGGACAATCTCGTCAAAGGAGTTGTTCAACATTCATACGCCATCTATACCTTAAATGAGGCTGTTTGTTTGTTTGTTTGTTTTGTTTGTTTGTTTTGTTTGTTACGTTGAGATCTCCCGGACCGTGCATCCCCCGGCCGCGTGCTTGGTACCATCGGAAAGGGCTCAGCGAGGAGGGGTGCACCGGCTTGGTTTTGTGACGTTTGGAGTGGTGGTGCAAAAGTTATTGAATTTCAAAGTATTTATTGATTAAAAAATTAGAAAATTACTTTTACTTTGATTTTGGTGGCGTTCTTGCTACTGGGAGTGGAACCGGGAGTGGAACTAGAAGTGGATGAAAATTGGGCCAACGGCACAGGGCCACACTAGTTCAAATGAAATGTGGTTTATGAGAAAACACAAAAAGGTATCATAACAGTCCTCCGTCCTGAGTGTGAGGCTTTGGACACTCACAAAATGGATGCATTCAACATTCAAACAACTTCCATCAATGTCGTGGTCAATAAGATACAATAAAATGACAGACAGTTCTCCAGTGAGAGAGAGACTGTTTTATATTAGGGGTAGTCACGGCTCCTTTATCCCCTTCCGTGAAGGTTGAGAAGAGGGGCGTGGCGTGGTGCAGTTGGCTTGCCGCGGCCTGCGCTGGCTCCTTTCAACGAAGGTTGAGAAGAGTCGTTCTCTTCCTCCACAAGACAAGAACAAACGTGAAGAAGTTTAAGCGATGGTTTTTTTAGTGAAAAGTGACACAACAAGTAAGTTCTCTAGTCTCTTTCTCCACAGGAAGCAAGAGTGTCATTGCTTCTTCATGGAGAATGGGCTCTCACTGACTCACTTTCCTCTCCACATCTTCTCAACCTTCATGGAAGTGAGAAGGTGTGACTACCCCTATTGTAGCAAGTCTGGGTTTCCTTCAACAAAACATAATGGTCTGAAATCAGTATAATGGAGCAATCTGGTACCAAGGTAGGACGCTCTAAAAGCGACAGGCTTCTTCAAATCAACCCTACAAAATGGTATTGAATAGATTATGAGTTGGTCTTTAAATGGACCACTTTAGTCATTGATTGAACAGCGTATTACGTGACCTTGAAAAATGTTTTTAATATTGTAGAAAAGAAGATTTCAATGATTACATTGAAAAGAGAAATACTCGCGTTTGATGATTTGTCTTGAAGAATTCCCAATTTGAATTTTGACTATATTTTGAAATCTAGCTCTAGGTATTGTATTGAGCGCATGACTAACTAATTATGTAAAGATTATTAACAGTATTTCTAGAAGGCCATTTATCCCTTGAAGTAGTATCAATAGAAAGGTTTGATTGTAAATTGAACCCTTTATTGATACTATCTCACAATAAATGGACCTTTAACTCCTAAAAGACCAACATGCGTTTTTTGGCTACATAGGAATTTTGGGCAAGCATGTGTGACTAGTCTATATTTTTTATCCAAATTTTAATAGAAAGTGGGGGCGACAAAAATCTTTCATATGCACCAAATCTCATGACATTTGGAAATACAAGTCAAAAGTTATGGCCTAATATGTTAATTTTTTTATAACTGGGCAGTCCAGGGATATCAGAAAAGTCACTTTTTTCAAAAACAAAAATTTGAAATTGGTTTTCTAGAGTTATACATACGTGGAAAGCTTTGAATCATTCCATTTTGATCAATGAATTAAAAGTTATGAGGAGTTTTGGTTTGTGGGCAGTTATGCATTTTCTATTCTAAAATAAACTTCGAAGTCCTTTACCTTACTCAATTTTCAATATTTTTTGAAAAAAAAAAAATTATAGGATGAAGATTGTTATTACAACATTGCAACCATTGGGATTGATATTTTTTAATTCCATAATTTAATTATTAACAATCTAGTATTTTGAATCATTTTCTACTACTGTCTATTTATTATTTTTTCCTACATGTTGTACAATTCCAAATGATCTAAAATTTTTCAAGAATGTGGCCAAATTGTCTAGAAAAAAGAATTTAAAGAAGCACAACCATTTTGGACAATTTCTCATAAAAAAGTGAGTTATGAAGTGCAGTTGTCCTGTTTTTTGCAAGACCAAAAAAATGATTTAAGTGAGTTTGAAATGCTTATATCTTGCAATCCAGGCGGTGGAAAATTCTGAAATTTTTACTACATGTTGTCAAGTCATCATACTACAAGATCCTACGGTTAGATGTGTCAAAAAAAATTCTTTTGAAAACTTGGTACTTGTTCTACAAATGGCAGTTTTTGAGCATTTTCAGTGAAAACATAGTCATAGAACTTTAGGGCATTTACATGTGATCAGAACTTGACATGTGGGAGTTGGTACAATCATGAGTATGTACATGGTGTGTGTAATTAAAGAGGGTTGATTGTAAACTAAGCCCTCTCTTCACACTATTTCACCATAAATGGGCTTTTAAATGCACACCTATGATTGGAGCTTAGCATATGCGAATTGTACAATCAAGTCTGCACATAGCACAACATATTATGAGGGCTCATAGTATGTGCAATTATGAAGAATGCCCTTATAGTAGAACCTCCCTATTTTGTTCCTCTAAAAGCCAATAAATCTCTATAAGCTAATGTTGTCAGATCGGTCCCAAACTTGTTCCAAATACAAAAGTTATGACTAAAATTGACCCTTCATAAACCGATAAACCTCTCTAAGCTAATCTTAGACTGATCTTGAACCTGTTGCTTTAGAGTGGTTCTACTTTAGAATAGGTTTGAGTGTACAACTTTGGAATATTAACCCCTATAGGACCAACATGTGTTTTTTGGCCGTATAAAATTTTTGGGCAGGTACGTGTGACTAAAGATATCCATATTTGAGGTTGAAATTTTAATAGAAGGTGGGGACGAGTAATATCTTCATGTATACCAAGTTTCATGACATTTCGAAAATGAGTGAAAAGTTGTGACCTAATATATTACTTTTCTTTTATAATTGGGCAGTTTGGGTAGATCAGAAAAAATCATTTTTTACGGAATTTTTTTTTGAAACTGGTTCTCTACATTTATAAATGCTTAAAAAGCTTTGAGTCAATCCATTTCAATCAATGAGTCAAAAGTTATGAGGGTTTTTGGTTTGCGGGCAGTTATGGATTGTCTACTCTAGAAAAAACTTTAAAGTTGTTTATTTAACTCAATTTTCAATATTTTTGGGAAAAAAGAAAATCCTAGGATGTAGATTGATTATTACAACATTACAACCATTGGGATTGGCATTTTTAAATTCTATAACTAAATTTTTAACATTTTAGTATTTTGAATCATTTTCTACTTTTTTCTACTTACTATTTTTTTCCTGTATGTTGTACAATTCCAAATGATGTGAAATTTTTCAAGCATATAGACAACTTGTTTTGGAAAATGAATTCAAAGAAGCACCACCTTTATCGGCATTTTTTCATTGAAAAGTGAGCTTGCAAAGTGCAGCTGCCTGGTTTTTTGCAGGATTGAAAAAATGGATTTCAAGACTTTGAATGCTTATATCTTATGATCCACACGGTGGAATTTTCTGAAACTTTTACCACATGTTTTCAAAATTTCATGATACAAGATCCTACGGTTACATGTGTCAAAAAAAAAATTCCAAAAATTTGGTAGTTGTTTTAGAAATGGCAGTTTTGGAGCATTTTTGGTAATTACATAGTCATAAAACTTTAGGGGTTAATAGAAAAGAGAGGTATGGTAAGATGCATCATTTACCTAATCTATGTAAGGTTGAATAATCTAGTACCACCCATGCTTGATATCAAGATACCTTGGAGAAGCTATTTGTCAACTTGCTTATTTTTAAAACATTAAAAAGTTAAAAAAGACAGTTGCAAGTAGAATGAAGACATTTTGACAAGAAATGAATTTTTTGTGATTTTCAAAGCTTTTGGGGGCTAAATTATTAATGCGTGAATAGACCCATACTAAACCACATGTGTATCCTCTCAAACTGCATTGTCAAGATGCTAAAGGATTGCTAAGATTGTAGTAATGGGTAGTTGATTGACGCAAATGGGAAGATTTAGTAGATGGATAATTGACGCATTGGATGAGATTGAGGTGCTCAACAAGGCCCTGAGTTCCTCCAAATTTCTCCAAATTCTTGGACTTTGAGAACTCCGCCACAGCTGCAATCTAATGTAGCAGAGGGACTGCCACATCAAATAATTATATATATATATATATATATATATATATATATATATATATATATATATATATATATATATATTTAAATTGTAGCCAATAATGACTGCTTCACAACATGGAGATCTAGCGGGACTAAAATGGCCCTCCACTACCCCAGAAAAACACTTAATGATTGTTCTACCTTATTTGCTCTCAACATCTAAAGTTCTTGCAAGCTGGTTTAACCCCTAAAGGACCATTGTCCGTTTGGTGGACATTTGGGGTTTTGGGCAGGTACCTATGTGCTGAATTTTTCTCTTGATTTCCTAAAAAATTTTTAGAGATAGAAAAGCTGATAAGCTTCGTGAAAATATAATTTTTTTTTCAATCGGTGCCCGGAAACAAAAGTTATGCCCAAATAAGTTCTACAAGGGAGAGGGGCAACAAAAAAAAATTTGCAAAAATTCATTTTTTTTTTTTGAATTCTTTTTCCCATAGATTATATTTTTGTCTATCTGGAAAGCTTTTATTCATTCCATTCATATTTATTATGAGAAAGCTATAGACAATCTTATTTTTTGGGCACTTTGAGCATCTTCCTGAAAAAAGTAACTTGTAGGATTCATTTCTGGATGCAATTTTTACAATTCTTCAAAAAAAATTTAATTTTATAAAAAAAAATTCTGAAATTTCTTCAAATTCTGAAATTTCCACACATTGTCATACTAGTTAGGTATAAGATCTTATGGTTAGATGTGGAAAGAAAACAATTTCACTTTCTTTTCTTCTTTCCTATAGAAATAGCAATTTTGAGTGTTTTTTGGCATAAAAATGGCATTAGATGGTATTCGGGGGTCTTGGAGGGCCGTTTCAAGCCCGTTCCCTAATCTGCCCAGATTCAGTGAAGGCCGATACGGGTTGTCAGAATTTTTTTTTCAAAAAAAAAAAAAAAAAAAAAAAAAATTTTTTTTTACCAAAATATCATTTTAAGCAAAAAAAAAAAGTTTTTTTTTTTTTTTTTTCAAAAAATGACGTGGCAATTGTTGTGCCACGTGAGTCAGCTGTTGTTGCTGCGTTCCCGCAGTCTAGAAACGCAGTAGACAGCAGGGAACTGAGAGCCCTTCAAGACCCTTGAATCTCATCTAATGCCTTGGCCCTTTAGAAGTTAATGAAAGAACTCTTGCATCCAGAAGTATGACCTGAGCAATTGAGGGAATGCAAGTGCTGGTGCATACTACTCAAATTTATAGTGCAATTATTGCACTATTATAGACTATGTAAACTTTGAAATTTTTATAGCCCCTTACAATCTGTGCATACCTATGTAGTATGCACCCATTGAAGACAACCTCAAGCAACTAATGTGTATACCTTCTGACTTCCATATAATTGCATTTTCGATTGTCATAAAGATTTGCAAATAGATTTGGAATAGTACCAGGCTTTTGCAATAGAAATTCTTTGTACAAAATCTTTTAATATCCTAAAATTCCAAAATTAATACTAAATTTATTCCCAAATTTCCTTTCTGCTCAAATACTAATTCTCATAATAAAATAGAAATTGTAATAGTTAGCATTGATCTATCATAAAAGATGAAGAATATATCCAAATGATTTGAAACCTCACTATAATATAGATCAACTACTCAACTACTCAACTACTCAAATACAAATTTTTATCCAAATCTAGATTATTGTACAACTTTGGTGGACATTTTCCTATAATTAGCTTTCTAACTTTTTCCACAATAATCTAGAAATTGCCATACTTAGCTTTGATTTAACATAAAAGAAGGAAAGTCTCCTTAAATAAACTGAAACTTCACTACAATGTATTTGAACTACTCAACTACTCTAATATCAATTTTCATCCTGATCTAAAATGTTTGAAAACTTTGGTGGACATTTTTCCACTACTCACTTATATTAAACTACTACTCCTACTTCACAACTTCTCTCCCAATTGCTATTTTGGTCATAACTAATTGAGGTTTAGTCCAAATCTTATGAAATTTTCATATAATGATAATAAAAAAGTAATCAAAGTGTTCATAAAATTTTATAACTATATAATGAAAAACCTTTGAGATATACTCCTTCAAATGTTGTTGCCTTAGATTCATAAATTATTTAGACATCCTTCACTTCAATGCTTCATAACTATCAATCCATAAAAGATAATGCTTCCAAATTTCTTGTAAAAATAGTGTATCTTGGTCAAAACAAACTATCAAAATTTTAAGTCAAATGGAAACACAAAAAGTACGCAGTAGCCAAAAAACTCAATGTCAAATATTGTCATCTTCAAAAATAACGGATGTCACCAACAATAGTTTGTACAAAATGCCATCCTCACCTTCACTACTCACCAAACTTTGCCCACATCCTTTTAAGGTCTAAAAGAAAGACAAGGGCCATCCCTTGCCTCTAAATAGCTTTAAACAAATCCTAACCCTTGGTGGCTAGCTACCGCCTAACTTTTCACTAAACTTACATACCAATTCATTCATCCAACTAACATATTGATGCACATCCATGTAATCAACTAGACTATGGATACACTAACACCATCTAAATAACACCTACAATTTCACTTGAATTAATTCAAACAAAAATAGATGCCTATTTTAAATAATAAATATTTTAAATAACAAATGGCCTACATTATGGGGCTGCTCACCTACTTGTATTTTGTCTCTAAGGAAATTTTGATACAAACTCAAGGCATTTGCCATCCTTTGATCATTTGAGGTAATAAGAAAATAAATAAATAACAAGAAAAATGACATGAAGCTGTAGTCATGGGAAAATCTCTTAGAAATCCTCCTTCGGCTAATTTTGAGAATCAAAGAAATAATTTTTTTCAAAAAAAAAAAAAAAAAAAAAAGTAAAAAAAAAAAAATAATAATAATAAAAAATAAAAATAAAAATAGTATTAAATTATATTTTTAATCAGCGGCCAATTATCAGCCACCTCGGATTTTATTTTAATTTGTAATTTTTTTTCAATCTTATTAGTACACAATCTTCATGATATGTGGTCTTTTGTATCAAATTGGCATCTAATTTTTAATTTAAAATTTTTTTTTTCCAAATTTTTTTTTGGAGAAAAAATCCGGATTGTCACGGATCTCGCGGTCTTTTGGAGCCCTCATCCTTCTCCTAATGTTCATTCATTACAAAAAAAATGGACCCATAATTGGGCTGTGAGTTTAGTTACCAATTTGGCTCACTAGTCCCTCTGCCCAACGATGGAAAAGTATTGCATAGCTTGGCATGCAAACCACCACGCCACATATTGAGAGGGATTCTGACCAATGAATAGACTCGTCCCTCCTGGCGCTATCATATCTACATGGCCCCACAATTTGAACTCAATGGTCCTGCACCACATGCAAGAAAGCGCAAAAGGATAGATGGATAGGTGCATGTTGCCTTTTCTTGTTTAGTCTTTGTTTACCAATAGTCTTTGCCGTCTTGCCTTCTTGCCTCCAATGACCTCAAAATAGAACGGGATGAATAAGGTTTAAGCTTGAATAAGCTCACAAGGCGCCTTGCTCAGGTGCTTGTTGTGCGATGCTACTCACAAATTGTAATCCCCTATCAATTGTTATTTCCAGAGGTTTTATACTTGCTTAGAGACAGGATTTAGAGGTTCAGTGGTTGCTTAGAGATAGCAAGTGTTTTCTCAACAAATTTGAGTTTATAGTTTTGGTTCAATGCAATTGAATCATTTGAGTCTATTTGGGTATCCATAACATGCTGCTTTGCGTGGAGGCATAATTGATATCAAGAGTGACATACTAGAGCGTTTACTTATTGTCCACGAGACTGGGATGTGGATCAAGGTAAGATTAGACCCCGTGTTGTTGACATTTTCTTCTTAATTGCAAGTTCCAATTCTGGAATTTCAATCTCAAGTTCCATGTGCTAGAGCATTGTCGTACCAACTTCCTTAGCTTACAATTGCTGGTCCTTTCTTGCAGGTCGATATGATTCGATTGCTGGTCCTTGCTCATTTTACTCTGCACTTGCTGAGCTTGATTCTCAGCAAATCGAATACTTAGGTTGTAGTAACAGAGAAAACTAAGAAGAGGGTTGTAATCAAGGCTATTCACTAGAATGACTTGTCCGTGCTTTATATGGTTGTTATTACACTAGCTAGAGTCATGGTATTGATCCAATTTTGTGCTTGATATGGTTGTTTTGTGATCACGTTTTTAGATCAGAAATGAGGGTGCCCAGATCTATTGTTCCCTCTGTAGTTTTGTACAACCAAATTGACAAGAATGGAGAGTTCATTCCACAACGATTTGAAGTGAATGGGTGGATAACACTAATGTCTGGGAAGAGAAGCGGTCATGCTAAGGATACAATGAAACACATAAGTTCTTCAAGTATAGATGGAGCATGGAAAGCCAAGATTCTTCAGTTCCGATTCAATGTTGCTGCCAGCAATTTTGCTGTCATTTTTGAGGTGTTGGTATAACATGCCTATCAATACCGACAATTAGAGCTAGATCCTACGGGGCAACTGCCTATGTTAAGATGATGCAATTGTAAATTACATCCTCCGTCTAATGCACTTTTGAAAGCAATTGGTCATTTTCAATTTATTTCTTTTCTCAGTTCTATACTAACTTAGCAATTGGTCATTTTTTAGACTTGTATCCTTCAATTTATGAGGATTGGGTTCATCCATCTAGCCTCACTAGTGTTCTATACGTTGTACATTCGGGCATTGGAAAACCAGCAAGAAATGGGCGATCTCATAGAGAATTGCTTCATGATAGTTTATTTTATTACAATGCCATTTATTATCCTTGGGTGGGAAATAAAAAATATGGACGCCTAGAGCCTATTCCACTTCCTGCATTTGATAATCCAAGTTGGCCTTTATTCAACATGTGTACCACCAAAGCATTCAGAGCACGCATGCAGAATGACTTCCATTTTTCCATGAAATCTAATACAGGTAGTAGACAGATCCATCTACAGTGGTTTCTACCTGTCCCAGTAATGGTAGACTTATTTGCAGTGGCATCCAGCATTCACCGAACACCAACATTATTTGTGTTCAAGGATGTATTGAAGGAGTTGTTAGCATCACTCATGGACAATGGGTGGGACCATAAAGTCATCCATGAAATGGACAAGATCAAATGTGAAGTGGATTGTAAATCAATTGTCTTCCGTTTTCACATTAGTTAGTCTACTTTATATTCCAATTTCCAATATAATTGGCAACGATTTATATCGGGGAGATGGGTTCTCATTGATCAAGTTGGTCCTGTAAACATCATTGAACTTCAATATAAATTTGATAGCACACAAGGCCTAATTGAAGCAGGACAAGATTGGTTGCTGTCAAATGTTTGACAAGAGCTCACATTCACTCTTGGGCTCACTAATATAGAAGATTTCAACTTCTTTATAGTCGAGGACGAAAAACACCTCTGAAGGTATGGATGCTACTAACCTTATTAGTGTTGAACTAGCCTTGTTGAATTAGAGTAGTTGTTGAATCAGTTTCAAATTTAATTGATCAAATGCTGCTACGTGTTTCAAGTTAGTTATTCAATCAATTTCAGATTCAGTTCACAAGATGACGCTATGTTGTACAGATTAACAAACAATACAAAAAGAACCATATAGCAAATGAGGTAACGCCACCAAAACAAATAAGGATTGTTCAGTTAGGTGATATAGAAAGTTAATGTAGAACTAGCTTCATCAAACTATGAACTTTAAAGTTCAGAACTACATACTGTTGTTTTCTATAGGTTGACTCAACAAGGGCTCACTGTTTGAAGGTTGGTTTGGCATCCAATGGGATCCTATCCAGATGCAGTTAGCCCTCCATTCTGCCAAGTGTACGACAGCACTGGAAGCAAAGTACCTTTCACACCTAGCTTGTATTTCACCTTCAATATCATCTGTATTGACCACTGAGCATTGTCTATTACATCTTTGTTTCGTAAATGGGAGCCAATTATGCGGTACTAATGTTCAAATGTCTGCAGAAGGGCACTTTTGCCATATGCACCCAAATGTTGAGTGTGTCTCTGGTAAGCCGCCTTTGCCTTGTGGTGTGACTTCTCCATAGCTTGACAGGACCAAACCGATAACAATCCCCATTGATCAACAAACCATGGACAGTGTCTCACCAACACATGTTGCAGTCAACAAATAAGAAAGGAGTGAATAAAGTGTTAAAAAATAGCTTAATTTCCACAAAATTGTTGCTACCACTAGTAGCTGATGCAAGAAGCTACATGTTCAACATTACATAGATGTGAAGAAAGATTTGAAATACATTGCCATAGTTTATAGTTAGGGTGCTTACCATGTACTGTGTCTCGTGGTGTTCACCAAAGCATAGCACAAACAATTGACCCCAATTTTCAACTTTGGATTTAAAGTCATGCCTTTGATCATCCGTTAGGGTGAGCTTTGTGAAATATACTTGCAATTTATCGAGAGCTTTCCACATCATGAGCTGGTTTCTCCCATCGGCTCTACCATTCATGAAATTCTTTGTAGCTTGGATGATGTCCATCCATACCTTCTCTAACCCCCCTAGTAGTGTACTTTTTTGGAAGATCTTGGAGCAGTGACCTCCAGAGAGACTTGGCTTGTTTGGGACGTCATTACTTTTGCTAGACAAGTCTGCATCTTTGAAGATTAACACATTCCCGCCATGAGCTCCAATGGCTGAAAGAACTCTTTGCATATCTTTAATTGCTTGTATCTGCACTTTCTTATCTTGTATAGTCCATATGAATATAAAGTGAAGGTGAAGGATCTTTTCAACAATCCGACTAAGTGCATGTAATGTGCAAATGTGAACCTTGTCTATTGGAATAGGAAGAATTGGCTTCCGTCGCCCAAGTCCCTTAGCATCCAACACAGGTTTCGGATGTATCGACCTTGAGAATAATCCCCCATCCCACGAGCTTGACCTTTTGCTCAGTAATTGCCGAGCTTCATCAACACTGATAACTACCGATTTCATCCGTTCTTGCATGCAATAGATGCATGAGTGTTTAGTATTTGCACCATGCCTTAAACCATATATACATTTAATGGATTTCATATCCCTTGCAAGATGCCATTCAACTTTGAATTCTCCTATTCTTGACACCTATAGGAGTTGTCCATTTTCCTGAGCCCCGATCAATTTAGGAATTCCAGTTTGATTGAACACCCAGTCCAATACCTGATGCGATTCTTTGGCCATTTGAAAGCTGGCTACTGGCCACACATCCCTCTTACATTGGACTGAAAAGTAATTTGGACTACCAAGCAAAATTGAAGGATCCAAGGCTCGGTTCATCAAAGAGATTGATACTCGTTCCAATTTTTGAGCATGGATAATCTCAGCTTCATCAAGTTTGAGAACACAGATAAGTGGATTGCCCTGCACTTTTGCATATTGAATTCACATGTATTAGATCAAGATTCAAACGAGTTTAATCTACAAACAAGGTTAGAGAGGATTGAGAGTGCTGGTGCGGTGGTTATAAGGCAAGTGCATCCTTGTCGCTTAATAGCACAAGCATCTCTCCTCCAATTGTGACCATTCTAAACTCTAATTGCTCCAGGGTAAGATCAAAGCACAAAAGAAGCAATTCATGAAAACTTCGTCAGTCACCCTTTTCACTAAATTGGAATCTCAACAGATACCCATCACTAGAAGAAACCTGTGTTTAATGTGACGAGCTTGATTTTTCTTGATGGATTTTTCTAGACATTCACAGTAGACAAAACCATGTTTTCATGTCAATTATAACATCCATTGTAACATTAAAACATGGCTTTGTCTGCTGTGGATGTCTAGAAAAATCCGTCAAGAAAAATCAAGCTCGTCACATTAAACACGGTTTACTTCTAGTACATGCAAGCCAGGGACCTTGAAAGTTAGAAATCTTAGTGATAACATGAATAATTACATATAAATTCTTCACATATATAGAGCCAAATTTTCCAAAATACTGCATACGAAGACTTCTACAAGCATACCTACAAATCCGGGGGGGGTCACTTAGAATTTTTTACCAAGGTACATGCGACATAATATAGGGAGCCATTAAATCATAGCGTTAAGAAATTAGAAAAAACTTGGAGGTAATATACAGAGGGTAAAATATTGCAGAGTCATTTACAAGTAAGATACATAGGTAAATAATACAACAACTTAGATTTTTTTATTCCTAAGATAGGGTATAAGGTATTGGGGCTGTAGAATTTTTTTATTATTTTAGGTTCAATTTAGGATACTGCGAGTTTATTGTAGTTGGATGAAAAATTGTCTAACTGTGCCTTAACAGACAAACTCTGTTCGTCACTATGTGCTCTCAAACGGTCTCTTTGGATTCCTAACTTTGGGTGCTGGTTTCTTGAGTGATTTTGTATTCTACAAATTGTTGATGGCGCTCTGTTCAAGGTGCTTGCTATGCAGCTACCAAATTGAATCATGGTTCCCGCTTCTCAAAACATGGCACTTGCCGCTTCTCATGAATGCAACTTTGAACTTGTCTGTGCATGTTGGCAATGTGGAAGGTTTAGAGTTTTGTTGGGGGGCGTTAGGGCGTATATCCGCATGTTGGTGTGATTTCTATCCCTGGAAGCAGATGGTTTAGGGTTTAGTTTTCACTTCTCACGGATGCAATTTAGAACTTGTTTGTGCATGTTGGTAGTGTGGAAGGTTTAGGATTTGGGTGGGGGAGGTTAAGGTGTGTATGCAGGTGCTGGTGCAATTTTTGTTGCTGCACGTTGCTGCAATTTTAGGAACCCGCAAGCTACCGGTTTTATTTTCAGTTGTTGCTTCTCACAAATGCAATTTAGAAGTTGTCTGTAATTGTTGGCAATGTGCAAGGTTTAGGATTTTCTTGGGAGAAGTTAGGGTGTGCATGCACACCCTACTGTGATTTCAGCTCATTGCTGTGCCGTGACATTGGAGATTTGATGGAGACTCCTTTGTGATAGACCAGTTTGACCAGAACTTGGAGATTTTCTTGAAGTCCTGGCAGCTTCAGATTCCCATTTCTGATCACCTACGCACTTCGCCGCTTGCAAAGTTGAGCACACTTGATCTGGAAGAGCTTTGTGACTACTTGAATAGTGGGTGGGAGCCAGCTGAGGTGTATGTGGCGCCAACAAATCTGTAGCAAGGCTCTGCCTTCCTATGGGTGACCTCTGCAGCAAGAAGGTGACAAGATGGTGTTATGTATTTTATCATCCTAGCTTGGTGCTATGTTTTCCCTGGTGCTTGACATAGTGTTTGTAGTTTTGTAGGAGTTTCATGTAATTTAGCCATATTATAATGTGGCAGACCTGAACATTTTGTATTTTGAGTTGTGTTTTTTAACACAGCTGAGGCTTTTACTGGCACAATTTTTAGTATTTGGGGTGTATTTGGGGTGTTTGTTTCAATCTTGTTGTAGTATTTCTAGTTCAATTCTGCATTTCTGATTGTCTGGAGCTATGCACATGTCCGCACTTTCATACAGTGGTTCATTTTTAATATTCCACTTGTTTTTGGAACCCCTGTTTCTGCCTTTTTGTGCATGTTGGTTCTTTCTGATCTCTTCTCTTTGGATTTAAGTGCGTCCATGCCTATTGTCCTTGTGGATTCAATTTCGGTTTCCCATTTTTCTTTTCTCAACAATGTTCAAATCTTCTCTATAGGTTGATTCTTTTTTCCATATCCATTTTTTTTCATCAACAATGTTGCTGCCTTTAGTAGATGTTGATTTACCATAAGTTTTCCATTTTTTGGAGTCAAGAGCATTCAGATCTATTCTACAGGTGGGTTCTTATTTCTTTACCCATTTTTTTTCATCAACTGCGTTGATGGCTTCAGTAGATGTTGATTCACCATATGTTTTTCCATTATTTTCCATGAGCTGCATTGAGGTCTTTCGTCCATGCTTGTTCTTTATTCCTTTTCTATTTTCTGGGGGGGTAGTCAAGAGTGTTTGCTATACTTGTTGGTTCCCTTTTGCATTTCTCATTTTAGCTTCTGTTTGACCCTAAACCGCATGCTCTTTTAGATGAACTGGGGGCCAAAATTGTTTTGTCATTTCACTCCAAGTATATGCATCATGATGTGGTATTTAAGTTCGTGTGCTCTATATTTGTCAACATTGATGTGTTTGCTTTTTTTTTTTCACTTACCTTTTTTTCTTGTAAGAAAGTAAGGGTGTTGGAAAATGACCCTACTTTACAATTCCAAGTAATTGTAGGGAGACATAAAGTATGAAGATGAAGAAATTAGGTAATAATAGGGACCATTTAATTGTTCCCAGTCAGCTAAATACCCCCCAAAATAAAACACCCAGCCGCACGTGATGTACAAACAACATATGGAGTGACCCCCTCGAGCCTACAAATCAAAGGAAATTGATTCCACTAAAGGTAGTACTGTATACTCTCAACACTACAAGAAACCCGTGTTTTTTTTTATCCCTGGATTCTGCGTGCTGATGTTGCGACTGGTGTCTTGAAATGTCTACGTGGACGTCCAAAAAATTGCGTTGCTCAAGACTCGGGTTTGACATCAGATTTGACGTCGGACATCAACATGCTGGGGGACCTGATGTCCAAAAAAAATGGGTCAACGGGGTCCTCAAAGGCCGCCATGTGGCTGCCATCTAAACGCCACATGTGCACGGGCAGCCATGTAGGAAACTTTTTCATCCATTTTTGACCATGACGTGGCATTTGAGGTGGCATGTGACGTGGCAACGGGAAAAGTGACATGGCATCCAGCAAGGATGACGTGGCATGCCACGTCAGTATATTTTTTGTTGTCTAAGAATTTTTTTACTATCTTTGAAGATGTCAATATAGACATCTATATGTTTTCTGAGACATCAACTTAGACGTCTAGACGTTTTCATAGACGTATTTTGAAACATCACCTTAGACGTCCAAATTTCTTGTGACATCAATATAAACATCTACTTTTCATCATGAATACCTTTGGCAATGTTTAGTATGATCTAGGGGAACAAAATGATGTCACATTAAACATTCATGGAATGGAATGGACTATTCAGCATGATGTTAATATGGACGGTCTCACATGTCTCATATGATGTCCCTCATGCATGTCCTAATGTCCAATATAACATGTCATACACAATACATCATACATTATACATCACACATAATATACCATACATTATACATCACACATAATATACCATACATTATACATCATATATCATACATAATAAGCTATACAAAATACATCATAATTGGCAATTATGTCACATGGCTTCAAAAGTCACTTGATGTGAGTTTATGGAGGGAAAAAGATGAGCTCTTCATACAAGTGAAGTGGTAGAGGGGAAGACAAACTATATGGAACATTGAAAACACTGGATTTAAATTTTGGTGGAGTAGCAGACAGACGTCCAGTAGGATGTTTTTTGCATGTCTCAAAGGCCGCCCTGATGACGTCTCTATAGATGTTATACCAATTATAACTATGTTTCTTAAAACATCTAGAAGTCTACAAAAACATACAAGAAAACATCTCAACGTTTTATAAGATGTCTTTAGTGACATCTCTACGTCTACTTAGACATCTCCAATACAAGTGTAGAAAACACAAAGATGGGCTCTTTATACAAGTGGAGTAGTAGAGGGGAAGACAAACTATATGGGACATTGAAAAGACTGGATTTAAATTTTCATGGAGCAGCACACAGACGTCCAATAGGATGTTTTTTGTATGTCTCAAAAGCCGCTCTAATGATGTCTCCATAGACGTTATACCAATTGTAACTATATTTCCTAAAACACCTAGAAGTCTACAAAAATGTCCAAGAAAACATCTCAACATTTTATAAGATGTTTCCCGTGACATCTCTACGTCTACTTAGACATCTCCAAAATAAGTGTAGAAAATGCAAAGAGATAGCCCCGCTATGCTGACGTGGCATGCCACATCAGCATAATTTTATGCCACGTCAACTAATTTACACGTGGCATGCCACGTCATCTTATTTTCTCCAAAAGCTACCCGGAGGCTGCCCAATCCCTTTTTTTTTAACCTTGGTCAGACTTTTATCCAAGGAAAAAGTGATTTTCAAAAAATTACCCTCCTTGAAATTTTTCCCCCAAAGCTGACGTGGCCATCCATGTTTTTGCGGACGCCTTGTTGGACATCAGTGAGTCCTTAAAAATGTCATCAAAAATCTCGATGTCCTCGGGAACACCAACTGGTTCCATTCAAATTTTCCGCAGTCATCTGGAACATCCTTGGAAATTTACCCTAAACTGCAATCCTCTTCTTTAACATCTTGATGTCTCAGCGGATATAGTATGTTAGGCCTTGGACATTGCATGGTTTGGGCAGACATAAAAAAAAACACGAGTTTCTTATAGTGCAATCAATCTCAGTCCATAAACATGGACACCAAATCAGAACTGAATACATCATCAATCTAGGGATTAATTGTTATCCATGACGTACATTCACAGAATAAAACCAATAGTCATTGAGCCCACGAGCAAAGCATGATTGATGAGCCCACAAGCAAAGCATGATCGATGAGCCTACAAGCAAAGCACAATCAATGAGCTGACAAGCTTAAAGCATTTCAAAAAAGATTAACTTTAGGGCAAAGCATTTCAACAAAGATTCACGATCAATTCACGAGTAGAATGTGATCAGACTCAGTGAATACAAATGCTGCTTACAAGAATCCCATGTACTGGAAGTCATTAAATTGGATTCATGACATAGTGATCCAATTGACAAGATTATAGAGGAATGGAACCCCAAAGGAGATTCAAAAATTCAAAGTACCTTCTAGTGTAATGCCGTAGAGCTTGACCATTGTCTGCTGCACTTTTTTTGATGTCTGTGAAGAACAAGTTCTTTGAGTTCAATTCAATCTTAGAGAATGTCTTCAACTTTGAAGATCCCTTTGATAATAGAATGTTAAGAGTGTTGTCAATGTGGGAATGCTAGCCAATTATGTCCTCAAGATTGTCATTCATTTCTCTTTGCAACAAGGAGAGTTGATGCAGATTTGGCAACGCTGGAACACGAAGTCCTTGACCAGCTAACTTGACTGCCCTGTTGAATTGCTTGTACAAGGCACTATATCCACTGTGCGTGATGGCATTCCGATCGCATGTCTCCAATATGTGTTCAGGCTGCATATTTTCTCCAATTTTTTGCATGTACCAATTTGTAAATTGCACACCTTGCCTACTCAACTTTGGTTCATTCAACATAGTTTCCACCTCTGCTTGCAACAATATACATGCAAAATTCGAGCGCTCTAAATTTGCAATGCCTCATCACCATGCAGCCGCCCCAATCGTCCCTCTGCTTTATTCCTCTCCTGCACAATTCTCATAGTCTCCGGTTCTACAAGCGTCCCGAGGAGATCACTGTCAATTTTTTAGAAAACTACGTGAGTTAAAAGATAGGGTCCATTTAATTCAAAAGGGAAAAATTTTATATAATATATAGGGCTACTATAGGGTCCATGAAATTCTACATACTCTATTATATATAAATTAGGCTATATTAAAACATCTTATAGTAGAATTTTTTATTAATAAGTTAGCCTTGACTAATAGGGGTCTTTAAAAAATTTTATATTACAATAAGTTTCAATGTGAACAAATAATTATGTATATATAATAATATGAATGCAATCTATTAAATGTATGAGATTTTTTCTGAGAGATTTGTGGTTGCTGTCTAGCCTGTTTAAATCAGTCTCTTGATAAGTGCCTCAATAATGTGAGCATACATGAATCCATTGTTCCAAGAGAAAAATGTTGAGCTATATGACGCCACAATAAAAGCTGTATGACACTTTTAGTTGTCAAACGTTAAGGACCCAGCCGTTGAGGAGTTATTTTAGGGTTCTGTTACCTTGCTGCTAGGATTACTGAGGACTTGTGGCCTTGTTGACTCTCTTTTGCTGTATTTTGTTGCAATGGAGGCAGATAGGTTTTGCCGCATTTTTTCATCATTGTATTCTAGTGCAAGGTTGATAGGATTTTTGGCGAGTTTAGTAATTCTCTTTTGCGTTTAGAGTTCTAGGTTGCTTGGCAATCGCTTGAGGTTGGAGTTCTCTTTAGGCATTAAGGTTTTGGTGTTTTGAGTTCAAGGTTGCTTGGCAATCGCTTGGGGTTGGACTTTTGTTTAGGCGTTAAGGTTTTGGTGTTTTGAGTTCAAGGTTGCTTGGCAATCGCTTGGGGTTGGAGTTCTATTTAGGCATTAAGGTTTTGGTGAAGATGGGCTACTTCCACAACTTGGCAACTCGACGGGCAAGGCTCGCCTAGCGACTCCCAAGATTCTGAAGGCCATCTGCCTGGAGGAGTTGTGGAAGGAGGAGGTGCGTAAGGCCATGAAGGTGGAGGTGGAGAGCGTGGCGCGGATGTTGTAGGCCGCGGGCACGTTGACAATTTGTCGGAAGAAGGGCAGGCAGAGCAAGGACGTGGTGGACATCATCCGGGCAAACGCAAAGCAAGTGGGGCACCTCACCGTCACCTGGTCGGCACAGTCACCTAGTCAGGCAGTACGTGGTGGAGATCAAGCTGAGCCTGAGATTATAGTTGTAGGTCGTCAGAAATATCCCAATTTTGTATGCTGCAAGGTAAGAGCAAGACCCAGCCACCTGCAAAAAATCCAATGCAATATAGTACTTTGCATAGCTAGAGGGAAGCTCCGAAGTGCACAAAGTGCTCAAAAATTGCGGACTCCATCGAAGTCAACGATGCTTTGAATGCTATAATGTTTTGATCCCTACTGTCAACCCTGCTTAGTACACTTAGCACACTGTCAACCCTACTGTCAACCCTGTCTTAGCACACTTCCAGACCCACCCCTCTCAAAATTCCTACGGTCACCTTTTGTGGATGTTAGTATTGCATTTGGAGGAAGCTGTGATCCTTGCCTATGTCTCAAGAAGCTGTATTTCGGCCATTTTCTACAGGGCGCTCATGCGCTAAGTGTATGGTTTGGGGATTCTACCAAGAGAAATTTTCTGTACAAAGTTAGTTTTCAGTGGACGTGTTAGGTTATTTCTGTGAGTCTTGGATTGTAGGCTTGATGTTGTTTGTATGTTTGTTTTTGCAGCATCGGCCCTTGTATTTGGTTGTGTTTACAAGCAACAATGAAGGACTGTTTGGAGCATCGACTTCCTCATACGAAGTAAACCTCTCCTCCAAGCATGTCCTGTGTCCCAACACTAGCCTCCCACTTTCTTTGTTCCTTCGCTTTTAGTCCTTCACTTGTTTTTGCTATACGAGCTTGTTTTTTTTAAAGATGCAGGCATGCAGCTGTGGATATCATTGTTGGTAGCTGGCCTTGGCAATCCTGGGGTAGGGGTAGACTGCAATCCAGAGCCAGTTGATAACCCCATATCGGTTGAAAAGTGTGTTCATGTGCCCCAGAAGGAAGAGAGAAAGTTACCCCTAAGGGAGGTCTGGTCTGTGCCACTCCCAATCCAGTAGCATTGAAACCAAGTGAGGAGAATTGATGCCCATAACTCCCTTACAACAGTGCAAACAGTAAGTTAGTACATCATTTCTTGCCTTCTGAGAACTTGTTCTTGGCTTCTCTTTCTGGTACTTTAGGGTCTAGGTTGCCTCTCAGGTTTCTGTACTGCTCATCTAGTTTTTAATTTTTGTTTGATTCTAATTATGTCAATTTCTTGATTTTGCTAGGAGTTGAAGAAAGAGGAGAAAGAGCTTAAGGCCAAGGAAGCTAAACTTAAGAAGAAAAAGAAGGTATTTGATCAACTCTATAATATTTGATAGGGATGCAATGTACTTTGTACTATTGTACTTTCTAAGTCTATGGATTGGTATACATCTAATTCAGAAATAAAATATTCTAGTATCTTTAGGATGATGCGGTCGGAATTAAAGTGCTTGCGGCAGATTGGCTATGAAGCTTCTGCTTCGAGACCTTCGCCACTTTCAGTTACAAGTTTTGCAATTAAGAATCTGGCGCAGAATCACTAGGGATGGGGAGAGCAGCGGACATTGTCCGGGTCTTGTCAATTGCCAGTTCTGGAATTTGAAAGGGAATGGAGTGTGCTGGTAGTTTGGTTGGTGGCAGCTGGCGATCTTCTGACGTGGCTGGGTCCACTGCCATGCTGGTGGCCTCCTCACTCCACCCTTTTTCCACCTCAACGTCCGGGTCTTCCTGGTGCCTTCTTGCTTCCACGTCAGCTTGCATTAGCCATTTGTTTTGTGCTGGGCTCAAGTCTCCTTGAGGTGTCTGTCCCCCCAAAACTTCGAGAAGAAAATACGGAGTATTTATTTTTTGGGTTCTTTTTTAGTTCTTTTGTAGAGGCTGTGGCCATCCTATTTGGGTCACAATTCGATTTGTAGCACAAATCTAAGACATTAGCATGTCAACATGGAAATGCAAGTCTACAAGTCTTTTGTGTGTACTTTATATATTGCAAAGAAATGGCTAGGGATGACTGTTTGCACAGGTAGAATTTTCACTCATTATTCAAATTGGTGTGTTGATTTATAGGACCTAAAACCCAGAGATAGGCAACAGCTAGAAGTTGGTATTATTTGATTTATATTGCTTGATGTCATTGTTCACAATGATAAAGCCAATTTTCTCTTTGAAATTGGAAATGACATTTTTTTCTTTTCAGGTGGGTTGCATCTACGATCTGGGATTGTAAGGAGGATGGGCGAAGCTTCACGGTAACTGCTTTTGTGAAGTTTGTGCCGCCTATGACAAAGAGTAAGACATCTGATTTCAAATTCATCCAATAGGGCTGGATTGATTCCGATTGCTTCTACTGCTACATTTTGAGAGCATTGATTATTTCATGAATTGCTTATGGTTATTGTGCAAGAGGTGGTTTACTGTAATGTAAATTATTTTAGCTTGATTGCTTATATTGTAATGCAGTTGGTCATTTGGTTTGATCAGGAGCAGATTTTTTGGTGAAGTGAATGTTAGATGAAGTTAGGTGAATGTTAAGTGAATGTTAGGTGAAGTTGGGTGAATGTTAGGTGAATGCTCCCCCGGGTGCTCCCATTCAATTGTGCAAGTTAGCTAGACTTGATTCCTGCTATTATCTTCCATTTTGAATCATGTGTTAGGTGTTAGTGTAGGTTTAACTAAAGTCCTACTTTCATGTAAATCTATTTTGTGTAAACCCATGATGTGCCGTTGTATAGAACACAAATAAGGAAGGAAGCTTCTTGACAGCATTGTGAATTGGGAGGTGTCGCTATTATGAGATCATTAACTTGCAAGTTTGAGATTCATTTGGAGTTTTGTTTTAACTTAATGACATCAGAGACTCTCTTGGGAAGACCATTTGCTCCCTGTGCTATTTGTGGCTCCCGTTTTATTTTGTGAATGACTGAAGTACTTTGTGACCTATTTCAGGTCTAATGCTGTGAAAGACCAATTGTGTTGTCGGGAGACTTAACATTGATGTTTCTTGTTTGTCAGGATACAGTGCTTCCTGCTGAGTTGAGGGTTGCAAAAAAGCACACCAAAAAGGCTGACTTGGTTTTGTGTCCGAGTATAAGGTATTGTTACTTACATTTTCATTTACTCTCTTTTTGTGGACTTTCTCTTTGTGAAGACAAATCACTTGCTCAATGTCTTTGAACCTTTTTGTTTTTGATCTTTCTCTCTGATATTTCCAATAATGATCATGAATTTGATTGGGATTGCTTAGAGCCGATATTCCTTTCCCATTAACTTGTTGATTTCTACTATACCATTTCTTAATAGCTTGGGGCAGTATTGCAACAGGCATATTTCTTCTATTGGTGTTCTCAAATGGGTCCATACAGTTGGAAGATTTACAAGGGATGGAACTTGACACCCGGGTTAACAAGGCCCGCGTCAAGAAGTATAAACTAGAACCGGATTCAGAATTTGATTGAGAGGATGTTCGCAGGGACTCTCACATTTGAAAAAGGGGTCATGTGGGAGCACGCAATGTCATTATTTAGAAATCCGGATTAGTTTAGGATCAATTCCGTAAATATTTTCGAAATTTTGTAGTAGTGGAACAGTGAACCGGAACATTTAGTAGAAACTAGGTAGTCGGGAAGTTCCGGCTCACAAAACTTGTAGAAGAAGTAAGAAACGGACTTTTACTGGAATCTGGAAACCGGAAGGAGATCCGGATTCCGGCAAACCTACGAATTAGGGGTCTGGCCTACGGAAACTAGGGATCCGTTTGAAAAAGGCGGTGCATTAAATGACCAAACCAACGGGTGTCGATCACTGGCCGGTTACTTAAGCGGATGATCTTCTCATTCTTCTCCCTCTTTCTTCCGCTCGAGGAGGTGTGTGCTTGCAGGTTTTGGAGCGCGTTTTCTCTTAGAAGAGTGAAAGAGTGGTGAGTTAGGCCGGATAGGGAGAGAAGGAAAGGAGGGTGCCGATTGCACTAGATTAGAGTTCAATGGCGGAAACGTCAGCACAGGGGCAGAAGAGAGTTCCGTCTGTCAAACTCTTATACCGGATCATTCCATCTGATCCCGGTGAACGTTTAGAGTTAGAGGAAGATCTGTCCAGACCAGGGTGTATAGGGTTCATCCGGAAACCCTGGACGGTGAAGAGCGAGGATTTTCTTTGAGAGTTAGTTTTTGGGGCGCCGAAACAATTCGAGCCGACGCCAAGGGGGCGGTTATCATCCTGGACGGAAGGGATGTGGGCGGAAACTTACGGGTTGACGCAGTTCGGATCCGGAAGCGCAATCCGGACGGATAAGTTTCATGAAGGAAAGTTCAAGAAGCCACCGCACCACAAGGAGGGTTTCTCCGTGAGTGACTGTATCAATGAGCGTCATAGGAGGTTACTGAATTTCCTGATTCCCATAGTATATCCGGAAAAGCCAACGAGAGTTACGGTCACAGTCGCGAATACGATTTTCGGAGCACTCGAAGGCCAGGTCGTGAACTGGGCAGGCCTAATTCACCAAAAGGTCAAGAAGATGGCGATGGCGGTCGAGAAGGCCAAGCAGAGTCTGATCAGTACGTACTTGTTCCACATGTATCATTATTATGATTACATGACCCCGCCGAAATAAGTTGCGTATGAGACCGGAATGCAAATCCTGAAATACGGATTCACGGAGGAGTTGAAGCCGACGGGAAAAGCGACTGAAGAAGAAGAAGAAGAGGAGGAGCATCCGGAACCGAAGCCGTTGGAGAAGAAGAAGCGGCATAAGGTAACCAATCCGGACTCACGAAGAGCGAGTATGGACGTGCCGGAATCAAATCCGACCCTGACCCAGCCGTCGCCGGAGTATACCAATATCTCCGACTTCTATGATGCCGGAGCCCAGTGGATGGCACAGTGCCAGAAGATGCACGCTGAGATGGCAGCGGTGATCACGGGCGTTGCCAGCAAATTGAACGTTGAAATGGATCAAATCTTCAACGAAATCCGGAAGAGACCTGATCCGGCACTACTCCAAGAGAAGGACAAGGAGATCGCACTGCTGAAGGCGGAACGGGATCACTACAAGAACAAGTTTTATTGGACGGAGGGATAGTCGATCTCAGCCCAGAAGAAGGAGACGGATGCCCTGAAGCTCGTCCGGGATTTAAAAGGGTTGGTAGAACAACTGGAACATTTGGTCATCCGGTCTGCGCTCTTCACGAAGAAACTCGATACCGACGGCATTGTCATCGGATCTCGAGTGTTGCAAGTCTTTGTCAATTACGAGGCCAAGATGAAGACCGTTTTGGACGAGATGCGGCAGTTGCTGAGACCTCTGGATGTGGCCAAGGACGAGTTTGGGCCACTTCCGAATATCTTCATGGAGTCGCCAGTCAAGTACGGAGCAGGAACTTCCGGAACAAAAGAAGATCCAGGCTTGAAGTCTCTCTTCAAGCTGCCCCAGGTACCTTCCTCGGGTCAATTCCAGAAGTGGGGAACGGTGAGTACTTTTAGTCCTTCCTCACAGTCTCCGGCGGGATCCGGAAAAACAGGGCAGAGATTGCCAATCTGGAGGGACCTCTTAGAAGGTATGGGAACGATAAATCTGGCAAGGCAGCATCCGGAAAAATTCCCTCACATGGCGGAGCCATCACCAGCACGGGGGATGCAATTGATCGATTTGGGAGATCCGGCTCTAGAGGCGAGACCGGAACTCAAGCCGAAAACCCGGAAGAACACGAAGACGGAAATAATGGAGGTCGAATTCTCGGATCCGGAAGAAGAACTGGAGATGGTAGAACCTGGGAAGCAACTCAAACTCCGGAAGTCGGAGAAGCGGAAGCCGGAAGGTAAGAAGCTAGCGAAGCAAGAGATCGAAGACTCTGAATCCGGTGAGTTTGAATCCGCTACTGAGTCTGAGGAGGATACGGATGAAGAGGAGACGTCTCCTGCGACCCGACAGAATCTGCCTCGAGCTGCCAAGATGACGCCAGCCAAGGGTTCCGGAAAACCAACAACCAAGCAGGGAGCCGGGAGTTCAAAGAAGTCTCGGATGACCAAGTAGTTCAAAGGGGACTACTTGTAGAGGTGGATTAGAATTTAGTTAGTGAGTTCCGGAACCGGAATCCTAGTGTGGGCCCGGGTTCCGGAAGTTTAGGGATAAGGACTTTCCGGGTTAATCGGGATTTCCTTGGTGTGTGTGTGAGGTTGCCCTGGTTTTTGGGCTGCCCTTTGTTGTTTTTAGGGTGTTGACTTTGGTTTTGATTTGGGTTTTTAAGGCGGGCAAGTTAGTTGCCTCTCATTCCATCCTAGTTGATATTCATTTGTATTTCATTCCCTTTTTGAAATCAGAGCCCTCGGGTATGCATTTTCATTCTATCAGTGTATCCGGATTGTATTGACCAGTGGTCTGACTGTTGGAAGGAAAGGACGGGTGAGGAGGAATCCGGGTTTAGGAGAATACGGTCTAAGACAGGAGTGTGCTATTGTAATGTTGGTGGATTGTTGATTTAGGAGCTGAGCATTGTGTCATTAAATTACTACTAGAGTAGTCTGGATCTGAGTAGCGGGGAAGGGAGTCCGGTTGTCAAGCCGTGCGGAGGTAAGCGCCCGCCCAAGGAAGTTCCCACCTCTCCGGAAGATCTGCCAACCTTAGAATTCATCTAACCTCTAGAAAGATCACACCCCCATACTTGTACTTGACTCTGAGATCTGTCGTTGTAGTTAGGGAGAGTGAAGTATTCCTGAGTGACCTGCTTTCCGGACTTACCATCCGGAAGCTGTGAGGATCCGGATCTTCTCATCTTGCTGCAATCATTTGAGTACTTGGGTGTTTTTATTTGTGTTTGTTAGAATTGTAGGAAAACAAAGAGTGGTGAGTCCCTACCCCTCTACAAGACCAACAGTGGACCCTCTGAAGGTAAAACAGGGGTACAAAAAACCGGATTGGAAGCAGAGACGTAAATCGGATTCCGGATAGTTTATAATCCGGATTGTGAAGGAAGCCGGAAAAAGAGTAAGTAAGTGAGAAGAGAGAAAGATAGAAAAGTCGGATAGTTAGAACCTACTACATAGAATCCGGAAATTCCCTGGACGATATTTCGTGTTGTCTTGGCACATTTTTGTATTAAGGATACTGTCGGAACATGAAAATCTAGTTTTACTATATTAAAATATAAATGAAGGAATAATATTCTTCTTAGTAGTAAATTTTTTCGATTTTTAGATAGTTATAGACCGTCTAATGTTTAGAACCGGAAACCGGAAATGGACTGATCAGGAATTAGTGTAAAGGCTAACTGAATGTACCGGAAACGAGGAACCGGAATTCAAGTTTACTTAGACCGGGTCAGGAAAGGGATAACAGGAAACCGGCATCCAACGGTGACCTACTTAACCCTAGGGAACAACGGGAGCATTCTAATCATTAGTTAACGGGAATCCTAAACGGGTAGGATTAACGGGCAAAGTCTTAATTAGGGTAATTACTAAGAGCTGCTGAGATTGGCTCTTTTAGATCCTATCTGTCCAAAGGTTGGTCACTTGTGATTTCCTACCCTGACGGAGAATTGTACAGCGTACGCGATTACTGATTTCCGGTCTGAGAGGTAGTATTGGTGTTTTGAGTTGACAAGACTACAGACAAGAGTGCTAGAAGGTTATTGAGAGAGAGAGAAGGTTGTTGGCGCCTGAGCTTAGAGTCAATACTTTCCAGCTGAAAGGAGAGAGAGAGTGAGCCGTGAGGATCACTAGTCTTACCAATACCCGACAGTAGACCGGTTCCCTCTGATCGACGGGAGATATGGCCGCAAGTCACAGCGGAGGAGCGACCATCTTGCTGCGCTACGTGACGCCGCGATTACCCAAGGATGACAAGGAGATGGCGGATCTGAAGGAGGACTTGGAGCAAATGGGGTGCACCGGCTTCCTGATTAGACCATGGGATTTCCGGAGTGAAGCCATAGTGGCGGAGTTGAGTTCGGGAGCACCAACTCAGGCCGCGACCACGGTCCGTGCAAAACCCAAGAAGTGGACGGCGGAGATGTGGAGGAAGGTGTACCGGCTCGACCGGGAGGGCGAAGGCAGCGCATCCCGGAAGGACCAATTCACGGTGGGTAAGTTTCATACCCCCATTAGCAAGAAGGATGGGTTCGGAGTTACAGATTGCGTCAATGAGAGAGAGATGCCATATTTAACTACTTTTGGACTTTAGGAGTAATTTTAGACTATGTCCTGGGAGATTTCATTGGGAGAGCTCCCGTTGTATTGGTTTTTGAGACCGCAATGGCTATGAAAGTGGGAACATTAGACTGAAGTAGACCATGTTCTCACCCAAGAAGACGGCAAAGAAACATAAAAACTAAGATATTTCACGCATAGTACATTTATTATACATAAATGTATTGAATATAGAGAAGATTCATCGGGAGAGGTGCCGCTATAGTGCTGATCCCAGACTTTGGGATCTTAAGTGTTGCAAGAAACCAAAGAAACCAAACATTGTTCAATTTAGAGTATTACAAAGACTAGTAAGTAGGCACTGACCCATTAGTATCTCCTTGCAGAATAAGGATCCGTATATCTCCCGATGCAATCCCCACATATAAACTTACGGTATAAGAGGACTGCTGGCTCGGTGGAATGAAACTTGAAAGTAAAGAAAAGATGAAGAAGGTTCACCACATTTTATTAACACCGATAAAGAATGACACAGTGAAGAAGTTGCCCACGAAAAGAAAGAAAAGCAATCCCTATACTATCTAAACTACTGAACTTGACTAATGCGTTTCAGAATTCCCAACTATAAGTAGCTCCTTCTGTACATACCATGCATCTTCTAACTTCAAGAGATCAATATCATCCCTCACGCGTATGGAGGGACCTATCAAATGAGAACGTGGTCATTGAAGAATATCTATCTGAAGAACTACAATAGTTTGATTTAAAAAAATGCTGCGCAGTCTAGAGCTACTTAAGATCATGTTCACGAATGCCGCACGGTGTGGATAAGGATTATTCTTGTCAGGGTTGTTTGACCCGGCAAGATACTGAAATCCCTTCCAAATCTTTCGCGGGAAAAGACGTTGCATAAGCACCTCCAAAGTAGACAAATGCATGGAGGAATACAACCCACAGTGAGCCCATTCAAGCAACTGACTAAGGAAGTCATGGAAACCAGAAGGAACGTTGATTATTTCAGGAAGATCCAAAACATCGCCCTGAACGCATAAAGCACCTGTCAAAACAACTACAGCCGCCTTCTGCATAAATAGAACACAGCAAGGAGGTCAACTCGTCAGATAGAAGAGGACTAAATCCCAAAAGAACGTGAGATTTCCCAATGATATTCTGAAGGACACTCACTGTATTCAGAACTTCCAGTAAACGGGAGATATTCCGATCAATTTAGAACGGACAATAATTTCATTGGAAGCCAGTAAACCACGAGAGATATCCCGATGATATATTATCTCTCGTTGATATATTATATCCCGATGATATATTATCTCTCGTTGATATCCCGATGATATATTATATCCCGATGATATATTATCACTCGTTGAATTACGACAGGACAGCCACTTCACTAAGAAACGCTGAACAACAGAAGATCTCCCGGTCACCGTAAAAAAGACACTCACTTAATGCAGACCTTATAAATGCTAAGTCTGATCAGGTTCAAATAGACGATGAATTAGACGGAGAACCCTTGCGCAGCGGGAGACCTTCCAATCCTGTATAAATACATTCTTATAATCATGTCTAGAAACTATACATCGATGACATGGACAATGACATGAAAGTCTGCCTATGATATTCTATGCGGTAAGGTAAGGAAGACGGAAATCAACAAGTACAAGAACAACAAGAACCTACATGTACATGATAGCGAGTCCATGCTAAAGAACACCGGGACAGCAAGAACTCCGCACATAAACAGTACTTGAAAAGCAAACATGCTAACTTTCTGATTAAACTGGGTATAAATCAGAATCCACGAAGGAACCACAGACTCTAGTTGCATATGCAATGAACTGTAATGAAGTATCACTTCCCTCATGATCCAGTTTCATAATGTCTCGACCAGTCGACAACTACAAGTTCAGGAAAATGTAAATGATCCAGAATTTACAATAATTTACAACAGCATTTACAATTAAAACTACAATTCATCCTTCGACAACTATAAAATATCATTCAATAAACTATCGTCTACAGCAACGGGAAATCTCCCAATGAAGCCCCATGCCAACAGTAATCAATGACGCTGAATTCCGGTAATGATTCCCCAGCCCAAAGTGGATTCGGGATCCACTGCAACTTGGCCGCCAGGAAGGGGATTCGCCTTCACATACACCGGTAACGTCTCATTTGAAAGAAGGAGGCCGTCAAGCCAAGGCATCAACTGCATGAGGAGGTAGTTCTCGAGCAGTTCACCACGATAGGACTGAGGAAAAACAGCGTTATGTACACCGTTTAAGACGTTCTTTTCTGGACTGTCGTCAATTAGAAGAATATTATCCAATGTGGACAAACTAGCCATGTTCGCAAACGTCGTCAGATCCTTCAGGAAAAACGGCTTATTTGGTGCAGATGGGGCTCTGTACGTGGACCTCGTGCATGCCCCTTGACACAGACAAATGACATCTCGACGGCTAAAGGAACAACCTACCAGGACAATGTCCAACAAATTGTCCATGTTCTTCGCATTAACACTACTCCAGAATGCAACATCCGCTCTACAACACAGCCAATTCAAAAACATCGTGACCCCCGGGCGACGCTCAACATGAAGTCTATTATGGCCGTATGACCTGTGAAGAAGCACTCCATTTAAGTCAAGGACCACAGAATACTTCCGCTGAGCTACCTTTTCCAATGTGCTTGGCTGCGATGTCGAAGGTCCACCGCAAATTGCAGTCAATGAGGACAAATCCCCTTTAGAAACAAGTGCATGAAGAAGATAAATCAAGATCAATCAAACGCACATAACTATGCATAGTCTAAAATAAAGTACCTGTCAAAATGTCTTCTGCGAACCTCGTCCCTTCTGATTCCACGACTGTCGCAGTCAAACGACCCCTCTGTCCATCGGCCCCATCATCTGATTCCAGCGTTCCACGGTCAGAGGCTATCCGAAAAATGTCGCGATAAAGAAATGAGTGCGCTTCCCACGCGGTCGGTACCATGGACCGCCTGCTACTCGCCAAATGGCGCGTTTGTCTAGCATGAAAATCCGGCAAACTCAATAGTTTCTCAAATCTACTCCGCATAGACACCATGTCAGCATACGTATATCCCGGGTGTGGGACAGCAACTAATGGATTTACCGTTGGATTAGCTGCATCAGGACTCATTTCCGTGAGGTCCGCCATTGTATCCTCCATAATACTGTCCGGCATATCTACGCGCAATGCAACATCAGGTGCCTCAGGCAACGGGAGATCTCCCGATGCAATAGTAATGGGCTCCTTCCCCTTTGACTTCTGCAAGCCAGAAGTAGGAGCATGTTCATCCAGGATCGGGAGATCTCCCGTTGCTTCAAGGCCCCGCTCCGATCTCGAAGGTATGTCACGTGAGGACTCTACGATGGGGGGCACTATGTCTTTGACTGCGTCCTTGGCAGGAGCAGCTCCACCCTCTACTAAACAGCTAACAAGAATGGACGCCGCCTTGGTCACTTCAGGAGTCCCCGTCTCAGAATCCTGTGGTTCGGACGGTGTAGGAGAGGACATATTGGGTCCCGCCTTAACTGCATCCTGCTCAGGGGCTTGCGTCGGATTATGCGACAGGACGATATCCAGCCTCCGCTTTGTTCTCAACTCATTGCGCGGAGCTGATTGGACCAGAACCACCGCAGAGCTTGAGCCCACCCTCGACTTGATTGTGCCTATCTTCTTCGCCGACCGTCGCGCCACTCTTTGTGCGGACTCATCCTGTCAGTAAAACACATAAGATGTTCTTAGCAGATGATTATGCGCAATGCGGAACAGTCAGCGGGAGATCTCCCGATGATTAGGTACAATGACTGACCTTTCTGCTTGGACCAGTCCCCACGTCACTGCTCACATACTCCAAGTCTTTCGAGGCACAAGGGGTACTTGCGGTATTTTGTGGAGTACGAGTCTGAACTTCCTCTTCCTCGTGATCACTCTCTGTGCGAGAGGAAGTAACATCCTTCTCCGAATCGTTGCCCTCCCGTTCCGCATCGGTTTCGGGGGGCTGCTCGTCTGCTGCATCGTCCTCATCAGCTTCGTTGCCGTCTCCCGGTCCCTCCTCATCTTCCTTGTCTTCGTCTCCTCCACCTTCCTCATCTTCCTCTTCGTTCTTTTCCTCCTGAGGAACATAGCCTTTGGTATGAATCTGCTCCCATATCTGTCGGGCGACCAATATTGCCTTGGACTGTGCCTCGGAGTCATAAACAACTTTGATGACCTTGATTTCTTTCGCCTGACACCATTGATGAAGCAAATTTTAGTGCGATGGACATTGACTGAATTGCGGAGAGAAATGCGGAAGAAAATAGAACGTGGCTTACCCGTCCAAGAGAAGTGAAGTCCGGACCGCCATTCACGTTGACCATGATCATATTATCGGACATGTGTTTACAGAAAATGGCGATCGCCGAGGCAATTGAGAACCAAGGCATATTTGACCTCCTGTACAATGTGTCTACTTTGTCCAGATCTCTGGAGAAATAGACAACAGACATCTCGACAACGCTCGGGAAGAAATTGTGGAAGCTGCTCGTCGGACCGTGGTCCGGGTCGTAGGCAAAGAGCATGACCAGATACACAGTGTAATTTGATCCGGTAACTGGATGCGGGAAGCCATCCGCCTTGTCCCGAATGTAATGAACTACATGCCAGTCCCAGAGGCGGACTTTCATATCTTGCCGCCGCCTCTCCAGGTGTGCGAGAATAGCGTGCAATCCAGCACCATCCGTGATTAGAACTCCTAGGGAACGAGCTCTCACAAGGCGTCGATCCGTATCCTTGTATTCGAGGGCATCAAATACCCGGACAAATTCCGGTTCTCCAGAAATTTTGCACGAGCGCCGCCGCTGGTCATTTCGAAGAGAAACCAGAAGTACATGTGGGTCTTCGCTTCACCTCGCCATGCCTTTACAGAAGGTTCTGATAGAATCTTGCTGATGTCCCAGCATTTCTCGTCCGTGACTTTGCAGAGGTAATCCTTTTCGAAGTCCTCGGCAACCCATTTCTTGACCTCCTCTGTATGGGAGTGCATGAAATTCTCCCACATCTTTGTCACCGCCTCTGGACAGTTCTTTGGATCGTGAGTTTTGTTCAAAGCCTTTGTACGACCCTCCAGCCACTCTAGCCCCAACTCGGTGGCCATGCTCTTATCCGTCCACCACTCCACTTGCTCCCGGGTGATCTTCTTCTCAGCCGCGAATGTATCCCACTCTTGTGTCGTGTAGGGAGAGTATTCTGGCTTCTTGCTCGGAAGGGGGTGCTGCCTGTAGTGGCACATGAACTCGTTCTTCATGGCCCTTAGCTTCTTCTCCCAACCTGCTGCCACGACCATCGTAGTGACCGGCATTCCCATGATATCGAGATTGATAGCCGTTTTCTTCATGCAGACGATTCCCTCCTCCACCTGGCCAGCCAAGTAGTTTAAGTCCTCATCTCGCAATCCCCAAAAGGGCTTGAAGTCCGAGTATGCCAGCGACTTACGGATGCCCTTTGCTTTCGGTCCGTTACCGTCTGGAAGCTTTCTGCTTAGAAACTCCTTGTCAATCTGAATCCAGCGGATGAAGTCCTCATCCTTCTCGATGAAGAGCAGCGGGATTTTTAAATCCGGGTTGTCTACATTCTTGAACCCAATGAAGATTGAAGACATCACAGCATAGAATCCCTGCATCACAACGCCGACATTGCGGGTTTTAATAGGAGTTCTCGGGAAATCCGCAGTTAATGAAACTACATATCATCGGGATATTTCCCGTTGATGCTCTGACTGGAGGTTATGCTCTCAAGAAAGAGAAAAAATTTCGCTCAAAGCCTTAGACAACTCAATTCAGTTGATGGACATTTAGATCTCTCTCGACTAGTAGGAGGAATACTATGAGCCTGTACACATTGGGAGTTCTCTCGGTGGTGTATTCAACGGGAGATCTCCCGCTGATTTTAGGGAAGGAAGAACCATTATATAAGCATTGATTACCATGAGCCTATACACATTGCGACTTCTCTAGGTGGTGATTTCATCGGGAGATCTCCCGCTGATTTTCAGGAAGGGACAACTATCATACAAGCATGGATTCTACTGTTGTTCCGTAACACTTACAAGGTACGCTGCTGAGTGCGCTCGTCCTCCATATGACGGGTGAGGGGACCCCATGTCTTTCCACTTTACTCTAGCATGCGCAAGCTACTGTGCGAATCTCTGCTCCTTCTGCTCACCAACGAGGTTCTGGTTGAGGGCTCTTGAGAGGTGAATGATGTCATTCTTTTTGGTCTCATATAACGTCCAAATGGGAATGATGTTGAACGTTGAAGCGTCAGCCTTATCGGCCTCACTGATATGGTTATTCTCCACCAAATCCTTATGCGCTGCTATAGTATGCTGACCACCAATAATGTAGTAGTGCGATTTGGTGGTCATGCTCTCCTTCTTTGGACAGTTCGCCCAGAACTCTACCAAGTTCTCCAGTCCATATGGTCCTCTCTTTAAAGGCAGAACGGTAATGTATCGGTTCTCCAAGTGGAAATCGTTATCCACGAGAACCTTGTTCTTAATTCCTTTGAGCCGACCCTGATCAATTGCTCTGTATACGAGATCCCCGGCAGTAGCTTTGTGGAGGAACTTGTAGTGCACACGCAGGAGTTCACCTTTCGCATTCGCTAGTGGCTTCTTGTCCCATTTGTACATTGGCTTAAAAACCTGATTGTAGAACTTGTTAATTTCTTTAATTTCACCAGGCTCGAGCTTGCTAACCTCAGCCTCTGTCATGTTCATCGCCTAGGCAATAGTCAACAGGGCGGCCTTCTTCTTCTTTTTACCCTTGCCCTTTGCGTCTGCTTCCTCCACAATCTCATCCCCTGGTCCACCCGCTATGGCTTTCCTCTTCTTCTGCTTCTTCTGAGTAGAAGGCGTTGAAGCTGTAGCAACTACGGGCACTATAGCAGTATTGGACTCGCCACGGCTGTCGTCTATAACGACCCACTCGTTGGCTATCTCCGTTGGTGTCCAGGAATGTGATCCATCTGGCTTGTCTAGAAATCCTTTTACTGTCATTGTCTCACACATCTGTGGATCTATAGTGGCGTAGTCCAAGATCAAGCCGTATGTTCTCGCTTCCTGCTTTTTGGGCACCATTTCCCGGACAATGGCGAGGACGGTACAGTTGTCGAGTGCTTGCAGCTCCAAGACGTCTAACCCAGTTATCGTGTGACCCTTGCCAGCGAAAGATAGCTTAGGACATATGATTGCTGCTGCTTCTGCTTGGTCTGTCCACTCAAGGCCCCACGCTATTACTTTTCGGCAGCAACAAAACACAGCTCCGGGAATGTTGTCACCGATGTACTGGAACGCATGCACCATTGAGTCGATGAACTTGTATAGCCTGATGGGTGACAATTCGGGAGGCAGTTCGTTCAATGTATTCGCTCTGTGCAATGCCACATGATTGTCAAGCGGCCGATTCATGCTTGCACCTATTAATTTTCATCAAGATTAATCCCGTTGATAGTCCTTGCCGTCGGACTCTACATCGTTCCTTGACTGCATCCGTTCATCATATTCAACGGGAGATCTCCCGATGATTCTTGTTATTGGGTGACAGCTGAATCAGCAACTTTCTTATGACACTGATCTCTCTTTTGCTATTGCACTGATTATTATTTTTGCAAAAAATCAACGGGAAATCTCCTGATGATTTCCTGTTTTTACAGACCATTCTCAATTTACAGTGCATACTATACTGTCGACAAAAACCGTAGGATCCTTGAGTTGCGGTTCAACTTCAATGTGGTCATTCCACTTCCTCATTTCCTTGAGCACTTTAGTTAGAATCTACTATGATCATCGGGAGAATTCCCGCTGTTATTTGTCGGGAGAAATCCCGTTGTTTTTTATCGGTAGATCTCCCGTTGTTTTTTGGTTCGTTGTTTCGCTTTCTACTCTATAATTTCCCATTCGATTGCGCGGTTATAGGGCATTTTCAAATTTCTGCGTGTACTCTGGCCTACTGTGCTTACTATAGTGAATTACAAACAAACAAACAAACAAACAAGCACAATAACGACCACAATAACAAGCAACAAACACAAACAACCACAACATTAAACAACCAGTACACCGCTGACAAATACAAAAATCACTGAGGAACAAACAACCACAAAAACGCAATCAAATAATCATACAACCACAGTAACAACCACAGAAACAACCAGCAAACAAAAACAACCACAAAAACGCAATGAAACAAACATACAACCATAGTATCGACCACAGAAACAACCAGCAAACAAAAACAACCACAAAAACACAAACAACCACGAAATTGCAATTACAGAAAAAACAACAAAAGCGATAACAACCACAGATTGAAACAACAAGCAACCATAAAAACAGGCACAAAAACAACCACGAAAACAACAACCACAATATAACAAACAAACAACTACAAAAACGCTCACAAACAAACAACAGACAACCACAAATTAAACAATTAACGTAATCTTACAAGTCATTCTAGAATGCTTCGGTTACTTCGGCTGCCGATGATGTTGTCATGAGGATCTCCTCGTGCCGCCAGAAGATGGTGCTACTCGTCGAGAAGGACCCCCCCGCCTCGTTTTCCGTTGTTCACTACTTCTTGCACAGTCCAAAGTTTGGCTTAACACACATTGAATAACCCCTCCAAAACACACCCCACACACATCCCTACACACCGCGCACAAAGCTACCCACACCATGCACAGGTTTCAGCATAGCACGAACAGGTTTGAAACACACACAACGAACAGATACCTAATCCATAACACACACCCAAAATTCAAATTTTGACCGCCACAGCATTGACCCTGTCATTCAACCAGAGTTCATCTCAATTGAACTATGACCTCGTAAATCGTTGTCTTACAAAAGACAAAAACAAAGAAAACACTCCAATCTCAACTGCGCTGCAATTGACGTAATTTCCCGCTGCCAATTTCTTGCTCCACCTCTACTTCAAAAAAAAACAAATATCCGAGGCAGAAGAAGACGCCTAGACGCAAACACCCACAAGATCCTCCGCGAAGCCTCTGAACCGCGCAAAACTGTCGATCGGTATCGCGTCAAACCGCTGTCACAAAACAATGAGAACAATTGCCACCGCGCGAGCTGCTCACGTTGCAACGGGAGAAAACAATGACGGCGCTTCGTGGGAGAGCATGGGAGGAGGACCCTAAGCAACGGGAGAAGGCAACGGGGCGTGGCAATGATGGCGCGCCGCCTGCAGGGGGGCTGCTCTGACAGGGTGGGATGAATTGACCTCGGGCAATCTGGGGTCATCATGAATGGGATCCTACTTACAATGTAAGTGGGGGGTAATAAGCTAAAATTACTGCGAGGGGGTGGGGGGGTAATCTCATACGTGGCAAAATCATGTAGCCATTTGGGGATGGAAAGAGTTTTCATCTACGAGTTCATTCAAATCTAATGATTTCATTTCAATTTTGTTCATTACTAGCTATCATTTGATACCGACATCGTCATTTTCTTACCCCCAAAAAAGTTAAAAAATAAATAGTAAGTTCTAAACGTTCACCAATAGATGAAATTTTGTTGCCCAAAAAAAAAAGGTAATATAGTGAAGTTACTGCGAGGGGATGAAATACCCTAAAATAGGTAGGGGCTCCAGTCATCACATTTTCTACAACCTTTAATCCCTAAATGCCCAAGGCACGCAATTTAGGTGTCCACAATATTCAAAAGTTAAATTAAAATCTAGCAAACCTACTATTCTTAGTAGTTTCTATTTTTTGAATATTCTTTGTAGAAGTCTACTTTTAGCATCAAAAACCTAATATGAAAAATGCAATCCATATTTTTTATTTTCTGATTTATGTTTTTGTACGAGGGTGTCCACTGCAATTTGCAAATGAAAATTAAGCATTTTCCTCTTCAAAATTTTTTTCCTAAATTATCAGCTCAAATTTCTGACTTAAAGAATAAAAAATCTAAATCCAAATTGCAGCCAATCATTTTTAGTTACAGAGATTCAAAGCCAAGAACTCTAGTCATTACAAGTGAGTCAATTGCAAAAGTACTTGGTTTCTTCCCACTAAATGCACATGTCTTGCAATCTATACGGTCAAAGTTTCAAAGAATTCTTTGACACATTCTTAACCCCTAAGTGCTCGAGTGACCATTTTATGGTCGTTGTTTGACTTTAGGCCAAATTTTCGGCCAAAAAAAAAACTTTTTTTCAACTTTTTTTTTTTTTCCTCCAAAAGATTGGGTTGTTTGACAATATTTATACTCAAAATTCAGATCGCTACGATCAAACAAAAATTATATTAAGAGAAAAAGCACAAAGTGTATAGTTTTGCCTAGTGTTGAAAAACTTATTATTTGGGGAAAGTATTGGTGTTATCATTATTAGATCTCATGCATTTTTACACAAATCAATAGAAACCACAATTTTGACCAATCAAAAAAAATTCAAATGCTAAAAATAGAAATTGTATTTTTGGTGAATTTTTGAAGTTATATCTTCAAAATTCATTTAAAAAAAATCTAAAAGTCAGTTTATAATTTTGACCGAACAGATGCTTTTTATTTTTTGTGCTTCACATTATCTTCTTTGATGCAAACTTCAGAAAAGTTTTAGAACTTATATTTTATAACACGTTTGTATTTTGTCCAAACCCCTTGGACTTTTAGGGGTTAAAGAAGTCTAGTATAAGATCCTATTGTTAGAGTGCCAAAAAAATAATTTCTTATGTTCAGGGTCTCTTTGCTATAGACATGGCAAGTTAAGAATGGTTTTGACAGAAAACGCCCTTCGTCTTCTAGGGTTTAAAGTGAAGAAAACAAATTTCGCAGCACCTTCTACGACTACTATTTTTCACTTTCAATGTTCTTAACTTTATATTCTTACATCCAAGCTTTTGCATTGAGAACTTTTCATATGGTCTGAAATTGAGTTTTGAATGTAGAACTGGAAATGTAGGGAAAAAGCACATCATTTCTATCATCCATGGAAGGGGTCATGAAAGGTGTGTCCAAGATAATTGAACAAAAAAATAACTCATTAACAACTCTAAGATAGAATTGAATGAAGGAAATTGCAACGGTGAGATTGTTCTACCAAGCATATCTGACAAAGTCATTAACTATTTCTTGAGAAATTGTAATATGGATTGCATTTGAAAATGAATCATACAAGTTAATTTTTTCTAAGACATGTGTAGATGACCCCCCCCACACAAAAAAACTATAACCTCCTCATATTTAATCCAAATGCAATGCATCAAGGCTTCCATGTACACAAAAACGTAATCTTCTAGAAAACAAATTCAGAAAATTATTTTTAAATTCACTTTATATTAATTTCTTACATAACCTTGAGCCGTGAACCCTAAGCCGTAAACCCTTCTTTTGGGTAACACAAAACCCAAACCCAGAACCCCTAAACCCTTTTTAGTAGCCAAAAATTGGAGACAGTTTCCTTAACAAAAGATTAAAGCTTATTTAAAAGAAAAAGAACCCTAAACCGAAAATGGAATTACATGTGGTTCATCTCTATAAATGAATATATGTATTTGCCTTTAAAGATAATAGAAAAGATAGATTACAATGCTATACTTATTATTAGGTACTATAGAACTTTATAACAAGGAAAAGGTTTTTAATTTCTTTTTTCTTTTGGTCCAACCAACCACCCTCTAAGCCTGTACTAAGTATATCAAAAGGGAGTACTGAAGGCTTCAATATAATAGAAATTATATCGAGTAGTGTACCAACCGTGAATTAGTAGGATTTATGGTATAAAGTTCAGCAAATCCACTTAGCAACACATCGAGTACATTTACAGTTGCTTTGAAAAAGCTAAAAAACCTCCATTTTCAAGTCAATGAACAAAAATCTGTAACCCCGAACCCTAAACCCTAAACCCTAAACCCCTAAATTGCCATTTCTAGTACAAGTACCAAATTTTTGAAAAATATCATTTTTTGACACATGTAACCGTAGGATCTTGAATTACTCTAGTTTGAGAATATGTGGAAAAAATTTCAGAAATTTTCACCGTGTAGATTGCACGATAATAGCATTTGAAGTGGCAAAAATCCTTTTTTGACCACTGCGAAAATCCGGGCAGCTGCACTTCACAAGGTCAGATCGTTATGAAAAAATGTCCAAAATGGTTGTGCTTCTTTGGTTTCATTCATTAGGGCAAGTTGGCTACATACATAAAAAAGTTCAGATCATTTGGAGTTGTGCAACATATAGGAAGAAAATAGTAAGTAGAAAGAGTAGAGAATCATTCAAAATACTAAATTGTTAATAAATAAGTTATAAAATTAAAAAATTCCAATCCAAATGGTTGAATTGTTATTATAAACAATCTACATCCAATAGCATTATTTTTTTTCAAAAATATTGAAATTTCAGTAAAATAAAGGACTTCAAAGTTATTTTTGGTGTAGGAATTCCATAACTGCCCGCAAACTAAAAAGCCTCATAACTTTTTTTTTCAACTATTGAAATGCAATGATTCAAAGCTTTTTTAATACATATAAATCTGAAGAACAAATTTCAAATTTTATTTTTATTTAAAAGCGTTTTTTTCAGGTCTGTCCAAACTGCCCGAGTTGAAAAAAAAGTAACATATTATGCAATAACTTTTTACTCATATTTTAGAACGTCATGAAATTTGTGCATATGAAAGATATTTCTAGTACCCACATTGTATTAAAATTCTAGCCCAAAATATGCAAAGCTCCACTCTCACGTACCTGCCCAAAAAAGTTATAAGTCGGTCAAACGCAGTCCGATCCTTTAGGAGTTAATGTGGAGTCCTGATCCCAAGAAATGCCAATCCCACAGCTTCAACGGATCCTCTACAGCGACGATGAATGTTGCACAGTTGTTGAATCTGAATGAGATTCGAATTCAAAGACCGCACGTTTCCCTTCACCAAACTCAAAGGCCTCGAATTTCGTACAGAGGCACTCACGCGCGGCATTTCTGCATTCAATAAATCGGAACGAACAAGAATGCAGTCAACATTCCAAAAAATGACCGCATCTCAAGATTCTGCCTGGACACAATAGTGCACGGCTTTGAAGAGTGCACGTGCAGGTGGATCCTGTCCAAGTGAAAGCGGGAAACTGGAGCTCCCACGTCTAGCCCAATATTGCGAATCCTTTGCTGTGTTTTCTCCCTTTTCGCCGGCAGGAGTTCACGTGAGTGAGGAGTGCCAATCGAGGAGCGTGGACACGGAGCTCTTGAGAAGTGACAGCGCTTGTGGGTCGTCGGGAGCTTGGCGATCCGTCGCGGTCCTTCATTTCTTCTCTAGGTATGAATTGTTTGAATCCCTACTTCCTCAGGTGCAGATCATCCAAAGCAGTTCAGTGGTTCGTGGGCAGTAGTGAATTTGTGAAGGAATAGTAACGGGGCAGCTGATAGCAGCAGTGACGAAGGGCCGGAAGGTCGACTTCTACAATTAACTAAATCCGTTTGCAAATCAGGATTTGTTAGTTTGATCTATGAACAATAGTAGCGTATCGCATGAGTGCTGTTTGGTGAATTTGGATTAGTGTGCGCCATCTTGAAGTAGTACAGCGTACTACCGTTTGCTTCGTCTTGGCATACTGCTGTAAGCGGCACTGCGCAGATCACTAGCAATGGCAGTTTTGAATGATAGTTTCTGATGTGATGATTGGCCTTGGTCACTGCGTCAATGGACCAATAGACGAATTTATAAACCGTGAGAGTGTAGACATCATCCTCCCGTATAGTATGCGTCCGTAGACTACGAGTATACACAATGTACGTAGTCAACGCTGTATATGTACGCCGGGATGCTCCGGCATCTAATGATCTCCTTTCTCTCGTTTATTTCATCGAGAGATCTCCCGCTGTTTTCATCGGGAGAAATCCCACTGTTTTCATCCGGAGATTTCCCGCTGTTTCCATCGGGAGATTTTCCGCTGTTTTCATCGGGAGATTTCCCGCTGTTCGCATCGGGAGATTTCCCGTTGTTTTTATGAGCTGCCCTGAGTTGGTCAGTGTGGGACATTATACATGATAGGAGCTACCCTTAACCTTAGTCCATCGCAAGCGGAGTTGCAATCCTCCCAAATGATTGAGTTAGGTGATAAATGAGCACATCAATCCTTGCTGTCGGCGTCGTGTGCGTAGTACATTTTGGACTTATATTCTGATATTCTTGTCTCCAGGATCACTCTTCATTCCCTGGTTCTGCTTTATTGCTTCTGGCTCCAGAGAGTCAGTGACAATGGATTCTTACTCTGACTCGTTTTGGGATCCCATAATGCCTTACGTTGGCGAGTCTGCTAAGGATGCGGACTCTCAAGAATCTACTGTACGGAGTGCTGCGCTGAACGATGGTGACTTAGTGAGGCTCTATCTCCCAAGATTTGGCGAAGTTGGAGTGGGATGCGTTGTAGAGGCCCGTCCTCAAGGTCAGTGGTTGGGTGTTCCAATTCCTTTCGAGCCCTGGATATTTGTTCTGGTAAGGCCTTCATTGGTCGTCCTAGAAGCTCAGCATATGAGGGTATCTCCTTGCCAGAGAGGCTTGCAGACGCTTGGAGATGTTCTAAACAGGACCGTGTTGTGGAGGGCAGCCGACGTGGTAAAGGTCATTGCGGATCCCCATGTGGATGAAAGCCCATTCATTTGTCAGGAGGATTGGATCGGGCTAGAGGTGCATCACCTTGATTCATTAGGTGTCCTTCAATCTTCAGGTCGAATTACTTGTTGGAAGGCGGATGATTATTTTCAGAGTTCTACCCTCGGTGAGGACCATGTAGGCGTGACTGTCCTTGATGTTTTCATGGGAAATCCAGATACGATTATGACTCATGTTCACTGGCCCATTTCAAATTGTTGGTTCCCTGGTGGTCGGTGCTTGAAGGATACAGTCGATCACTTCTCTGCTTTTGTTGTTGAACCAGATCCACTCACCTACTTGGGTGGAAGACAGAAGGCACCCTATCGCTTCATAGTTCGTCGACCCTCTCTCAGTGAGAAGGAGACACAGTTCACGCGGAAGACATCGGATGACGAGATTCAACAGGTCAGCTCAAAGCGATGCTGCGACAGGAATTGCTGCCAATTTTTCCACCGTGAAACGACGCTGAAGGTCAGGCAGAGATACTTTTCAAAATCCTTTGAAGAGCGTCGGGAGTATGGAATCGCTGTAGGTGGACAATTGTATTCGGTGGAGTGGACACAGAAGCGGAAGTACATTACTCTAGAAGAAGCAGAAGTTTGTGCCACAGCGTGGTACATTATACATGGAATTCCAAAGTCAACCTTTCACAATTACCTTGACAAGTACAAGGAAGGGATTGTTTCTTCCACACACGGGAACAAAGGGGTTAAGCGGCCTCGACTTCGGACTGTGCAGGTTACTGGTACAATGAAGGCGATAATCGAAAATACTGCTGACCAGATGCCGCACCAAATGCGGTGCATTGGAAATGGGAGAGTAGACACGCTTAAGTTCATGCCTGCTGGTAATAATTGGAAGCGCGTTCACGCTGACGCCAATGAGGTAGGGCGATGAACCCGTCAGTATTCTGGTTTTGATCACTAATGCTTTGTTTGGACTCCAGTAGTCATCGGGAAATCTCCCGTTGATACTCTTATACGGCCTTCTATTTGTTTGTTCCCCCTTTGGAGAATCTTCCAGACACAGTACTCCATGGAGATTTTATTTTCTTACTTCTTTCATCGGGAGATCTCCCGATGCGTTTCACTGTAGGAGTTGAATGCATTCATCTACTCAGCGGGAGATCTCCCGATTTTTTTTTTGCGGATTCGACTGTGCTCATTGCAGCTGGTCTCTTTGCTTGTGTGTATTTTCGAATGCTCAGAGTGGTACTGCCGTCGGTGCTGATGCTTGTGTTTTACGTAATTTGCAGTTGAATGTGGAGTATGGCCTTCCTCCCATGAGCCAAACGACTGTTAGTGGAATAAAGAAAGAGCTATTTAACAACGTCGCGGTTAAGCCTGTTGGGAGCTCTTTTGCGAAGTGTACGGTGTGCGATGACCTATAGCAGTTCATTCAGAAATCACCAAAAGGAAGCTCGGACTTTGTGGAGTTTATGAAGCAGCGAACTTAACATCTTAATCATCAAGCATTGTGCCATCGTCTGTATGCCTCGTGGCGTGAGGAGTCTAGAAGGAATCCTCAAGAGATTTTGTGCATTATTCACGACAAAATGGACACGAGGAAGACAGCTCTCCCACGAATGCGCGTGACGACGAAGGCCACACAAGGTTTGGGTCAGCTTCCTATGAGTATAACTGGAATGGTGGCTCATGGTCATGCCGATGGTGCGTATGCACATTATGCACCAACATACTAGCCGGGCGATTCGAACTTTACCATTTCATCGCTTGCTAGACTGTTAAGGCGACTTGAAGGTCCACCAATTCGGGAGACGGGCGACCTCTTTCCCTATCCACCGGCAAATGCAATGTTCGACGTGCTACTCAAAGGAAAATCTCGGTGTATGGACGCCTTGAAGTTGATTCCGCAGGAACTTTGTTGTGGATCTAGTCCCCTTCCTAACAAGCTCTATCTTCAGCTTGACAACTCCGCGAAGAATAATAAAAACCAATACCTCATGGCCTTCTTGTCTTTGCTTACTGCACGTGGAGTCTTCAAGGAAATTCAGGTCGGTTTCCTACTAGTCGGACATACTCACGAAGATATTGATGCGTATTTTAGCCACCTATCGAAGGCTTTAAAGAGCAAGAATACATTTGTTGTCGCCGACCTCATGAAGTTGTTCATGGAGTCCCAGGATTTGTCATTCATGTCGGAGTTCATCCAGGAGGTGGCGGATTTCAAGTCCTTTGTGAAGGGATTCCTGTGCAGTGGCACGTCTAAACTAATTGGTTTGGGGGAGATGCACCTTTTCCGGTTCTATGAATACAGTGATGGAATCCCTGTTATGAAGTACAAGAAGTTTGCAGTTGATTCACAGTGGCTACCATCTGATACTCCTTCTCGATGCCTTTGGAAGAAAGACTGCATGGGTCGGGTGACACTCCCTCGAGGTTGCCCTAGGCATGTTCCTTTCAAGCCTATGTGGGGTAACGAAGTTCCGGAAGCCACGGGAAATCAAGAGAAGGCGGTGGAGGTGGCATGGAAAGCGACCTTAAGCAAGGGCTTGATTCTGTTAGGAATTGAGAAGTACATTGAGTATTGGCGAAACGGAATGTCCAAATGCGAGGGATTTGCGGCCGCCTTCGCACCATACGTTGATTACTGGAAACGTGTGTTGCGAGAGCTCAAGGAGCCTCTTCCCGACTTTGTTCCGGAATTGGTTGAAGGCTTCTGGCCACAGTATGATTGGAGATTGCGTGAATCTTCTTGCCAGCGGCCGACCATCAACCCTATCGACATGGTTCCTGAAGAAGAGGAATTTGAACCTTATTGCGGACCCGCAAATGAAGCGCCAAGGGAAAGCTTTAATCCTTGGGTTGATATTCGCCCAGGTTCATGGATTCTGCTTAGACCTGAGGACCCCTTAGTATGTGCTGTCTGGCAAGGAAGAGCACTATCTGACGTCTATAGAGAGGAAGGGCATGAAAACAACGGGAAGTTTATGCTTCAGTATTGGAGACCAGATAATTCCGAAAGTAACTTGGAATTGATGTACCAGAATTGTTGGTATGGGAAATGGGTTGTGGAGAACAGGCCTTCCACTTGGGTGGACGCATCTTGTGCATTGTATGCCAATTGGTCTAAGAAAGTGAACCCAAAATCTCGTACTATTCCTAAGAAAAGTAGAGAAGCTGCCCTAGCAAATTTGAATAGGGCAAACGAGGTGGACCCCTGATCGACTAACGTCTCGTCGCCCACCACGACTATTGGACGGGAGATTTCCCGATGCTTTTTTTTGTTCAATGTGACCGTGGCAGGGTTATCGGGAGATCTCCCGATGGTGTCTTTGTTTCGGCTTCATAATGGCACCATTTCTTTCTTTGGTCACTACAGTAGTTCTCAATGTCTTTTCGGAAGTTACTAGTGGTGGTAGTGGAAGCTGATGTGAGTAGGATGGAGTTATTTTATCACGATTTATCAAAATGTGCGGTTTTTGTTATTTCTTGAGGGTACCTTCCAAATCCCATGTCGTAGTCGTAGCAAATGTCCACGCTCTGTGTCCTTTGCTATTCTTTCTTTTCTTGTATTCGATCTCCTTTGGGATTTCTATAATGTTGCAAGCGATTTTTTTCCTTGCCACTTATTGTTCTCAATATTCATCTCCACTTCCCACCTTGGGAACCTGCATTTGAACTTGTAGCATCATTTGGAGTTTATATTGTCCCTGACATACAAGTTTGAATGCAATTGACCTCTTGGGGTTTCTAAAGCATATTTAGGAAAATGAACTTGAAGGTATCTGGATATCTCTCAATGTAATGCCTAGCACCATGCATCGGGAGATTTTTAATTTTGGACTTTGAATAGTCCAAAAGTAGTTAAATATGGCATAGAGAGGCGTTTGTTGCAATACGTCTTGGCCATTCTTAACCCGGAAAGGCCAAGCCGGGTCTCTCTGACACTAGCCAACACAGTCTTTGGCGCACTGTCAGGAGACCAGAAAGTAGATTGGGATTTGGTCATTCAGGACCAAGTGTTGAAAATGGTCAACAATGTCGGGAAGGCTAAGCCTTCCGCCATCTGTCCATTCCTCTATCACCTGTAACATTCGGAGGGGGTGATGACAAAAGAGGAAGAGGTAGAATATGAGGCCGCCGCAGCACTAGTAGAATTTGAGGTCCCTGACTTAGATCAAGAGACCGGAAATGAGGAAGAGTCCTCCGATGAGGACGATGAGGATGAATCTGATGAGGAGGAGGACAAAAGTGAGGCTGAGGACAAGGGTGAGGAAACGAGAGGAAAGGATTCTGTAGAGAGGGAACAGACTAAGGATACCGATCCAGTCTGGGGAGAAGAGCCTTTGGACAGGATCACCCAAAATCTGAGTGATTTCAGGAAACGATATGCAGTGGTACAAGGTGCAATGCAGACCATCTGCCACACGGTGGGCGTTGACCACCCAGCACAAGCCTTAACTCGGGTGATCCAGCTCAACCAGGAGAAGGAGAAGAATGAGAGTAAGGAGGAATTGGTGAAGCTTTCCGGCCAAGTGGACACTCCTAAACAAGAGTTGCGCCAGAAAACGGAAGAGGTGAAGTTGGAGAGGACGTTCTCCAAGCAGACGAAAAACACCCTTTCCCGAGTCCGGGAATTTATCACCCATCCGGGGGAAGTGGTCAACAAGGCTAACTTGTTTGATCAACAAGTGATGACGGAGGGAAGACAGTTGCACCAGAAGCTCCTACTGGTGATGATAACTTACCATAAGAAGATGGAATTGACGCTGAAGCAGCTGCGAGAAGTGATGCGTGAGGTGAATCCTCACAGTATGCCTGCACCGAGACCGGAACCGGATCAAGAGCCAGTTCAGCAGTCGGCAACAGAAGACACGGGTAAAAGTGAGACTTCTCACGAACAACCTACCTTACCTATACCTGAGGAGCACCAGGAAACCAAGACGAGTCAAGAGCAGCAAACTGAGGTGGAAAGCACCAAAGTACCCGACCCAATTCCGGAGGATGACGATTTGGAGATTACGAAGGTGACGGCACCGGATCCAACCAAGGCACAGGGACCGGAACCAGAAACCGGACCAGGAGGGTCTACTCCAGAGGAGAGAACCAAGACGAAGAATATCAGCAGTCTCTCACCCTCCAAGTCTTCTCCCAAGACTCCGGGGAAGAAGGTGCAGTTCGGCGAGGCAAAGAAGATGACGGCCCTGATGCAGTCCGTGGTGAAGACGGAGGCTGGAGTCGGTCGCGGGACTTCATCAGGTTCACCCAGTAGAGGTCTGATCAGGAAACCGGTTGGAGGAGAGGCAACACCTCAGAACAAGGTGGCCAGACCTGCTCCAGTCCCACAAAAGAGAAAGGTTCTTGAGCCACCGTCGGCTAAGAAGAAATTCACCAAGGCTTAGGAAGAGGAAGAAGACGAAGAGGATTTCGATGATGAGGAAGAGGAATCCGGATCCGATGAGGATTCTGAACCGGATTTAGATCCCGATCAGGCCCTGGCAGAGACCCGAGCAACGAAGGCAAAGGCAGCCAGAGAGAAGGCCAAAGTCCGGTCTAAGCAGATGGCGAGACAGCAGACCGGAAAGAAGCTCGTGGCCCGGAAGGTACCAGCAAAGGCGGGGTTTTCTCCAGTTAAAAAGACTAGAAAGTAGGTGAAGGTTCTGGCAGTGATTGTAGGGCTGCATGCTTAGATTTTTGACAAGTAGTTGAGTAGGAATATTTTTAGTGTAAAAAGAGTTAGGACTCAAGTTGAGTCCGGATTTTTAGGATCTAAGATCCACATTAAGTGGAAGCTTTTTGACTGTAGCTTAGGTTGCCTAAAATTGACAGGAAGTTAGGAATGAAACGTGTCATTCCTTTGGCTGTTTTGGGCCTTAGGCGCTTTTTGAGTTTGAAGGGTAGTTTAGTATTTGAAGGCGGATTTTAGATTTAATCCGGGTAGCATTTTCATACTTTGTATTCCCAGTTTTTCTGCAAATGCCATTGAAGTTTCTTTCAATTCACAAACCGTGAGTTGTACCTTTTAGCACTTGTCCATGTTATTGTGAGAGCAGTGAGATCGTGCAGAGTTGGGTAAGGAAGAAGTGATACCCGGATACAGGAAGTATCCGGTCCCTGGAAAAATTGCGTGTTAAACAGGATACCACAGGATTTCCTTGCGAGGATTAGAACTTGCTTTTGTCAAGAAGCTGCTTTTGTCAAGAAGTATTATAGCTCTCCTGTGTTTTCCTGACGCCCCTTCTCTACCTAGGCCGTGGATTGTCTTGTGGTCTGTCGTTGTAGTAATTGTTAGGAGAATCCAGACTTTCTTGCGTGACCTACTAGCCTACGTAGTCAATCCGGTCTAGTTGTGAGGAAGGTCCCTTTCTTGTTGTTTTTGTCAAAGTTTTCTTTTAAAGTTTATATTGTGGATCTTCTGACACGTTAAAACTCGGAGGGTAGGAGTTAAGCGTCCTTCCTGAAGCCCAAAATTGCAGATCCCTCTTGGTCCAGAGGTTAAACTCGAATTTATTACATAGATAAATACTCTAGACCGGATAGATATATATGTGGGAAAGGAGTTTCCGGTTCCGGATTACTGGAATAGGAACCGGTCTAGACTAGTACTTGGGGTTTGTTTTGGGATATCAACTCACTTCATTCCGGCCAATTAGGAGAATTACACCAAGATCTCTGCGGAACGATACACGAGTCACTTTAGGGTCCACTAAGGCCTTAGGGAAGGATTTTGTGCTTTCTGTGCTACGACAGATACTTACGCCTAGATTGCACGTACGACAAGGGACGTCGATTAGGATATTTGCAAGTGAATGAGTTGTCAAATCATAGTAGGCTAATCACAAAGAAATTAAGGCTTGAAAAAATGTATCATTGGGCAGCAAAAGCACGCATTGTGCAATTGAGGGTTAAAAGGCCTACTTTAAAAGAGGCTGCAAGAGAAGCCTCTAATCAACATAATTTGGTAAAATTTTGTAATGATATTATTTCTGCTCATAGATCAGGGGCATTTGGAGGGAAACCAACTCTTTGGGATTTCATGAGGGATGTTGCATCTAATCTAAATAGGGAAAAAAAAGGATATAGGTTTTCAAGTAATACAAAGTCTTTTGGTCAAGCTATGAAAATATATGGGGGAAGGAGGATGTGTGATCTATTTTCATTGAACCTCTTTGGTCCAACATTTAACACAATAAAAAGGGAAAATAAAAAGGGTGTGCAATTCATTTCTGGGGAGCATGCTAATATTTTTGCCTTAGTGGCAGAAATATACAAAGATGCAAAAGACCTCCATGGGATTGTAGGATCAGTACCTGTTATACTAGCAAAAGATGAAACAAAGGTTAAATCAAGGGTCATGTGGGAGCAGAAATTTGATACCTTGGCTGGATTTTGTGGGGTGATGGCAGATCATGTATGTGTATCATCATTTAAGCCAGTTGTAGGAGTTAGAGAGGTTGGATATAATAAGATTATTGACAGTTTTTGTACTTACAAGGTGGGAGGGTTTGCCAGGGTGATTGTAGTAAATCCACTACACAACAAATTGCCACGACTTGTTCTGGTGGTTTGCAATACGTGTAATTGTTTTGACTCCTCATGGGTTCAAAAGCAATGGGGATTGATTGATCAATTGTGGGATAAAGAGTGCAAGGAATCAGTTGGACCAATTGTAGGCCATGCAAGTGATGGTGATTCAAAAAGGCGCCAATTGATGTTGGAGGATTACAAGGTCACATCTGGAGCACGATTGAAGGTGAATTGGGATGGCTGGTTGTTGACAGCAGGATTAGACAACATAGGTGATGCATTTGGTCTCCATAACCAAGACTACATCCACAACGGAAAGAAGTTGGTAAATCCATTGGATTCCCCTGTAAGAATTCTTCAACTAGGTGGTGATGTTGCTTGTCTTCAATATTTAGGTCTTGTGTATAACAAATTCACATTTGATGATCATGGGCTGAAGAAAGAAGATATAGATAGGAGGGACAGGCAAAATTGGGCATCTGCCCAACGTATTTGCCAAAGAAAGACACGAATGTGCTTAGCTAAATTGAGGACAGCAGCTGATGTTCATCTAGAGCGTACTTTGGGTACAGAAATGTATTTGGAAGTATGTGCAAATTATATAGATATTTTTGCTTCTCCCACACTTGATTTGAGATCTAGATTAGTTCTTGCTGCAAAAGTTTCTTTTTTTTTCCGCCTTTGGAAGCTTTGGCTGCAGCATGGTGATCATTCAATTTTTGGGAATTCTCAAAAACCTAATGCATCTGAGAACTTTGTATCTCAACAATGTTTTATTGATGTACAACTTTCATGTCATTTTGTGGTTTTATTAGTTACTCACTTTAGGGACAAATATCCCCATTTGTCTATACCTCTCCATCTTACAGGTAGTGATTCTTGTGAAATATTTTTCTCTAAAATTGGTGGCATGGTAGGGTTAGAGAGGGCTTATGATTTTCATGACTTGGTGGGGTCTGCAAATACCTTGAATCGATTGGCAAATATTGAATATGGAAACAATGGGTTAAAGTTTGGACGGGTGCACAACAAGATGGAGAATGTGTGGGCCAAACTGCACCCTTTAGAGGGTGCTGAAACTCCTTGTGATTTGGGAGACTATAGTCTTATTAGTGATGATGGACAAGTCATTGCAGCATTGCAAGAGGGCTTTAGAGAAGCCCAAAAACTCTTGCAAATATTGAATATGGCCCCTTCACATGTAGCCAAAAAAAAAGAATGGTTTCAGACCCCATGGAAGTTTGAAAAAGCTGACTGTAAACACTTAGCATTTGTGCCAAGCAGATCACCTATTGGTGGTGAAGATGGTGACTCGGAGGTCCTTAGAGAGACCCTGCATATGCCACCCATTGTGGATTCTGAAGAACATGGTGGAGATCCTAACCTTAACTCTGTACTTAAAGATGTTTTAGAAGATGAACTTGTGGATGATAGTCTTGATTCTTTGGCATTACTTGAAAATGAGACTTGTGATATTTTTAATGAAATGTTAGACTCCCAAGAAGTGCAAGTGTCTAGTATGGTTATCCCAGAGCAGATTGTACCTGTAGTTGAATTTGGAGGTTGCCAAATTTTTAAGTCCACCCTAATGTCACAATTAAATGGAAATCCTTTTCTTTCCAAAGATAGGTTGACAAGGGTGCATAATTCAATTTATTTCAATAACAATGAAGATTACATTTCAGCTGCTGCTTCTATTAACACATGCCTATTAGGGCTGGGTTCTGACTGTGGTGTTTTTTTCTTACAAAGAAGCACCTTAACAAAGTCTTCAATTGTAAAGTCTGCTTTGAAAAGGAAAAGGGGGCAAGGTGCACAAATTGGGGCCCCTTCTAGTATACTTAAGGGTGTAGATGAAGGAACTTGGTGGATTGGACGGGTTCAAAAAATGAGAAGACGAGTTGGGACAAAGTGGGGCCTATCTAGACAGCCAATTGACCTCATGAACCGACCTGTTCAAACCAAGAATAAGATAGGTATTTCTTCACCCTCTGCTATGGTACTACTTAATTGGTTTAGCAAGCCCCTGGACATTTGAAATATAAATATGACCATTCAAACCATAAATGGATAGATGTTGATTCTATAATTTCAACAGTAACTTTAACATATAACGCAAATTCTAAAATTTTTTCATTAGATCAAGAGGATGCAACTTCTCTTAACAATTTTGTTGTTGCAAGAAAATAAATTCTATTAGGGGATTCTTATATTATTTAATTGTCTTCTTCCATATTAACAGAATGTTGGTTATTTTATATTAATTTTAATTGCTTGATCTTATGATTGTCATTTCCAAATATTTTTATTTGTATCTTTAAGGTTAACATATAATGTTATTATTAAAGTATGGACTAAGGTTCTTGAAATTGGGTGAAAGAAATACAAGTATAAAGTATGTTAAGAATTGGAAAAGTTGTTTATACTATTCTTTCTATTTATTAGATTATGAATTGTTTTTTTAATGCTTATTGGAGTTAAGATTTTAAGGAAATTATTATAGAATGTTATATCTAGAATAGCTGAGCAGTTTTGGATATATAATTATGTTAGGTTATGATTTTAATGCAAGTTATCATGTATATGAATAAATTGGATCCTAAACCATTGCAAATGCATATATTCAGATTGAATATATGTTCTCCTAGCTTGTCATGTTCTTATGTGAATACAACTTTTCATGTTGAATTACTTGATGCTTTTCATAGTTCTAATGTCATGAATGTTTGATGTTTGGCTCATGTTGCTTGTCCCTCCCTATAAAAGGTTGTTTGGAATACATGGCATAGAATTTACAAAACTAAGGTTGCATTGCACATTCTTATTTGTTATCTGAAATTTACACTTGTACCATGGCATTGCATATATCAACAAAATTAAATGCAAATGAAAAATATTTGTTTATGGTGTTTATTGTATATGTGTATGAAAAAATTGGATACATATATTTTATATGTAAAATAGCCCAATTATAAAATTGGCATGAAAGAATTTATAAAAAATCATAGGGTACTGAAAATATGCCTCTGGTAGCTTTTTATGTAAAAATAGGATCACCTTAAATACAATAATGAAGGTAAATAGTCCCACATCAAATACCCCCTTAACTCAGGTGTATACCTTAAATTATGAGGAGTGATCTCCCCAGGACAAGCGTACGAGTGAGTCGCTTCAAAGCCTTGGCGTGACCTCCAGTTTGTGACAAGGTAGAAAGATCTCTCCGTTTTCTAGCTTGACTCCAATGTCCAAGAGGAGTTTTTTGTAGTCTACAAAATCTGTCAACCATTTTTATTAGAGAGGCTTTGGTTTTTGCAAGCTCCCTCCGGACTGATTGCTATGCTTCTGAATGAGTTCGTACAAGATTATCAATATCAGTTTTGTAACTCAACTGCTCTTGACTGAACACAATTTGCAAACTGTGCAATCATTCATTGCTCATACTTCTAAAACCTTCAAGGCATGCGATCTGTTCCTCTAATTGTGGAATTTCATGCAACCGGATTTCTTTACTATCAACTTGATGTCGTAAATCTAAAATATAGTCTTTTAGACATAGAATTTTGACGACATATTGCTGGAGTTGAAGACTATTGCTGCAGTTTCCTTCAAGGTTCTTCTCATAGCCAAGCAAACCATTCTCACCCTCTCCCAAGAACTCTAACAAGTCTTTCAAACAATTTAACCTAGGACACTTTCCTGTCATCGGATCCCGTGGATACAAAGATCCCTCGAGCCATAAGTCCAGATTCTTATCACCAACCTCTTTCCTCTGAGGAAAACTGGATTTTGATGCTTGTTCATGCAAGAATTTTCCTCTATGAATGACAGGAGTGTACTTGGCGTCAAGAGTAGCTTGAGCTTTGTAAGAGGGCAAATTTGTCACCTCTTTGAACGCCATGACAAAAAAAGCAGAAGGAAAAAATCGGATGCAGATTCAATTGTCAAATCCTAAACTACTACTGTGAAATCAAGCTCAATATTGAAATCAAATTCAATTGCAAATTCCGATCAAGCGCAAACTCAATCGCCGCAAACTCAATCACAAATCCAAGTCACACATAAACTCAATCAAAAACTTACTTTGCACCTTCCCGTCATCAGAAGTTCAGGTGAGGCTCCATATGTGCTACTTCGACAATTGCCATGGTCTGTTGATGATCTAATTCAGCTTTTGATGAATTGTCAGGAAATGAATGGGGTGAACCTGCAGTTGCAGATATATAGTTAATTTGGTTATTTCTATGGATTGCTTCTATTGAAGTCAATTGCATCTTAGCGCAAAACCAATCTATAAGCACATATAAAGCATTTTGTGTCAAGGGTACAAATGTAGGATTGGAAAATGAGAAGATTGAATGAACCAGCTAGGATTACTCCTTATTAATAAGATAGTCTCACACTCAGTTGCAAATTCCGATCAAGCGGACCAGGCAGATCAAGCGCAAACAAGATTGATCAAAAATGGTGCAAACAACTCCAAATTGGATTCTAGCTTGGACTCTTGATTGGACTCCACAAGGACTCCACGAGGACTCCACGAGGACTCCATGACTATTCATGATAACATCCGAAGCTAAAAATAAGTTCATGATCAGGTTCATGAGAAACTTGAGAACCTCTAAAGCTAAAAATGAGTTCATGATTATGCTGCCCACTACCCCAAAGCAAATGGTAAGCTTCTAGTTGTTTAGATTAGTTACTTTGAATAATGAAGCGAGCACTATAAGAAAACCATGTTTTGGGTGATGTTTTACCTCTAAAGCGCAATGTTTGATAAAGCATGAAGATTTCAAAGGACATTTGACCCGACAAGGTGGATTTTGATGGACGTTGCAAAGAACATTGGCTTTTTACTATAAATCTAAGTTGATGTTATCATTGACACTAACGTTGTATTTGACATAATTGAAATTATGTTGATGTTCTTTGGAACGTCTAAAAAAACATAGACTGCCAAATCAGCAAATAGGTTCATTTTGTCTATGAATAAATTAGTAAAAATTACTACGGGCAATGATGAAATGTTGACTATATTAAAAAATTTAGGGGAAGGGCAGCCACATGGCATACTTTGCAAAAAAAGGATAATAGATGGATGTGCACCATGGATGAAAAGAGATGGTCTTTATACTATAGGGTGGTAGGAAGTGAAACAATCCATGTGGGATATGTAAAGCAAGAGTTGTGTTCAATGTAAAATGTCTAAAATAACATGCTCCAGATGTCTGAAAGAACATCTACATGTTTGAAACAACATCTAGACATCTAAAACAATGTCAAAACTTACAATGGTTAAGTTACCATATTTTAGTTCTCCCATATCTTTTGTCTTGCCATAGACAAACAATGAAAATAAATAGGACCTCTTAATCCTTCATTTTCACTAAGTTTAAATGACTAAATTCCTTCATTTTGCCATCAAAAATTCTCTTGATTGTAGATGGTAAGTTTTATTTAATTCTTGTTGAATTTTTGTCATTTTGATTGTTTTTTTATTTTTTTATTTTTTTAAATAATTTTTTTCTACTGACCTTGTCCTATGGATACAATATGCAGCAATTGATGTTGTGGAAACACGCAATGTCAATATTTAGAAATCCGGACTAGTTTAGGATCAATTTCGTAAATATTTTCAAAAATTTGTAGTAATGAAGCCGCAAACCGGAATATTTAGTAGAAACTAGGTAGTTAGGAAGTTCCGACTTGCAAAAACTTGTAGAATAGGTAAGAAACGGACTTTGGCCGGAATCCGGAAACTAGAATAGGATTGGGATTCAGGCAACCTACGAACTAGGGGTCCGACCTATGAAAACTAGGGATCTGTTTGCCAATGGCGGCGCATTAAATGGCCGAACCAACGGGTGTTGGTCACTGGCCGGGTACTTAAGCAGATGGGCCTTTTGTTTTTCTCCCTCTTTCTTCCGCTCGAGGAGGTGTGTGTGCTTGCAGGTTTTGGAGCGCGTTTCTTTTAGAAGAGTGAAAGAGTGGTGAGTTAGGCCGGATAGGGAGAGAAGGAAAGGAGGGTGCCGATTGCAACGGATTGTAGGTCAAGAAGATGGCGGGATCATCGGCGCAAGGGCAGAAGACTATTCCTTTTGTCAAACTCCTGTACCCAGTCATTCCGCTGGGCGCTTAGAGTTAGAGGAAGATCTCTTCAAACTAGGGTGTATCGGGTTCATCCGGCAACCCTGGACAGTTAGGAGTAAAGATTTTCTTCGTGAGTTGGTTATGAGGACGCCAAACCAGTTCGAGCCGACGCCAAGGGGTCGGTTGGCCTCTTGGACGGAAGGGATGTGGGCGGAAACTTACGGATTGAAGCAGTCCGGATCCGGAAATGCGACCCGGACGGATAAGTTTTATGAAGATAAGTTCAAGAAACCGCCGCAGCATAAAGAGGGTTTCACCGTTAGTGACTGTATCGATGAGCGCCATAGGCGATTACTGAATTTCCTGATTCCCATCGTCTATCCGGAAAAGCCAACCAGGGTTACGGTTACGGTGGCGAATACGTTTTTTGGAGCACTCGAAGGCCGGGTCGTGAACTGGGCGACCATAATCCACCAGAAGGTCAAAAAGATGGTGGTGGCTATCAACAAGGCCAAGCAGAGTCTGCTCAGTACTTACTTGTTCCACATGTATCATCATTTTGATTTCATAACCCCGCAGGAACAAGTTGCCTATGAGACCGGAATGCAGATCCTAAAGTACGGATTCATAGAAGAGTTGAAGCCGACGGAAAAAGCGGCACTAGAAGAAGAAGAGGAAGAGGAGGATCTGGAACCGAATCCGTTGGAGAAGAAGAAGCGACAGAAGTCCACCAATCTGGACGCACGAAGAACAAGTCTGGACGTGCCGGAACCGAATCCGTCCCTCACCCAGCCAGCACCGGAATCTTCCAATGTGTCCGACTTCTATGAGGCCGGAACCCGATGGATGGTGCAATGTCGGAAGATGCACGTCGAGATGGCAGAGGTCATCACGGGCGTCGCCAGGGAGTTAAATGTTGAGACGGATCAGATCTTCAATGAACTCCGGAAGAAACCCGATTCGGCACTACTCCAAGAGAAGGACAAGCAGATCGAGGTGCTTAAGGCGGAGCGAGATCACTACAAGAACAAGTTTTACTGGACGGAGGGGCAGTCGATCTCAGCCCGGAAAAAGGAGACGGATGCCCTGAAGCTAGTTAGGGATTTGAAGGTGTTGGTAGAAGAACCGGAACATCAGATCATCCGGTCCGTGCTTTACACGAAGAAACTCAAGAACGACGGCATTGTTACCAAATCCAGAGTGCTGCAAGTCTTGGTTGATTACGAGGCCAAGATGAAGATCGTTTTGGACGATATGAGGCAGTTGTTGGGACACTTGGATGTGGCCAAGGACGACTTTGGGCTACTTCCAGATATCTTCATGGAGTCCCCGGGCAAGCATGGAGCCGGAACTTCCGGAACACAAGAGGATCCAGGCTTGAAGTCCTTGTTTAAAATGCCTAGGATGCCTCCTTCGAGTCATTTCTCGAAGTGGGGCATGGTAAATACTTTTGTCCCTTCCTCACAGTCTCCATCGGGATCCAGAAAAGCTGGGCAGAGGTTGCCGATCCGGAGAGATATGTTAGAAGGTTTGGGGACAATCAATCCGGCAAGAGAGCACCCGCAGAGATTCCCTCATATGTCGAAACAGTCACCAGCACGGGGTATGCAATTGATTGACTTAAGAGATCCGGCTCCAGAGACAAAACCGGAACCCAAGTTGAAAACCCGGCTGAACAAGAGGATGGAAATAGTGGAGGCCGAAATCTCGGATCCGGATGAAGAACTCGAGATGGTGGAACCTGAGAGGCAACTAAAGCTCCGGAAGTCTGAGAAGCGGAAATCGGAAAGCAAGAAGCCGGTGAAGCAACAGATTGAAGACTCCGAGTCTGGAGAGTTTGAGTCGGGCTCAGAATCTGAGGAAGATACGGAGGAGGACGAGACGTCTCCTGCGACCCATCAGAATCCGCCTCGAGCAGCCAAAATGACGCCAGCGAAGGGTCCTGGTAAGCCGATAGCCAAGCAAGGAGCCGGGAGTTCAAAGAAATCTCGAGTGGCCAAGTAGTTAGAAGGGGACTACTTGTGGTGGTGGATTAGAATTTGGATAGTTTTATCCCGGAATCGGATTCCAAGCGTGGGCCCGGTTTCCGAAAACGTAGGGATAAGGACTTCTCGATTTATTCGGGATTTCTTTGGTGTATGTGTGTGGTTATCCCGATTTGTGGAGAGCCCCTTTTCGCTTTTAGGGTGTTGACTTTGGTTTTGTTTTGGGTTTTTAAGGGCGGGCAAGTTAGTTGCCCCTCATTCCCTCCTAGTTGATAACTTGATATTCAATTGTATTTCATTCCCTTTTTCGAAATCTGAGCCCTCGGGTATGCAATTTGGCTTTATCAGTGTATTCGGATTGTGTTGATCTGTGGTCTGGGTGTTGGAAGGAAAGGACGGGTGAGGAGGAATCCAGATTTAGGAGAATACGGTCTAAGTCAAGAGTGTGCTATTGTAATGTTGCTGGATTATTGACTTAGGAGCTGCACACAATGTCTTTAAACTACCAGAAGAGTAGTTTGGATTATAGAGTAGCGGGGAAGCGAGCCCGATTGTCAAGCCGTGTGGAGGTAAGCGCCCGCCCAAGGAAGACTCCACCTGTCCAGAAGATTTGCCAACCTGAGGATTCATCTAACCTCTAGAAAGATCACACCCCCATAACTTATTCCGGATTCTGAGATCTGTTGTTGTAGTAAGGGAGAGTGAAGTATTCCTAAGTGACCTACTAAGTATGCTGACAAGGCATGCTACGTCAGATATTGACGGATCCATGTCACTTTTCCCTTGGTCCACATCAGCAACAAACTGGATGAAATTTTTTTCCTACGTGGCGCTTATGTGGAGCTGAGTTGTTTGCCAAATGGCACACTTTTGGGACCTTGAAAAAGCATGTCATGTGTGATGTCAAAAAAAAACAAAGCCAAATTGGACATGTTTTTTGAAAACAGCAGACATTTTTTGCCATTTTTCCGTGACGCGATTTTAAGTGACATCTATGTTGACTCTCAAACATGTTTTTCCAGACATCAGACGATGTTTTTTCAGATATTAAAAAAAAGGCCAATTTCTTATAGTGGAGGCAGCCTCTTGAAGAGTCCATATTTTTTGTAATGCATGTCTATTCTCAAAATGGGGAGCAAACAGAGTGATGACAATTGAGGCGTGAAATCCGCAATGGTTATGGATCCATTATTATAGTGTTAACCCCTAAAGATCAAAGACTATATTTTCACCAAAATTGCTCCAAAACTATCATTTCTAGTACAAATACCAAATTTTATAAAAGAATTATTTTGGGACAAGTGTAACCGTAGGACCTTGTAGTAAGATAGAGCCACCTATAACCGATTGAATAAGGAATTCCAACACACTATAAGAAAATGGGGGTGTCCACGACTGCGCAAAATGATTGTTTCACGATTGTGGGACAACTAAAAGCAATCGTGATGACAAAATAGGATTGGCAAGTGACTGTGACTGTTGCAGTCGTGAGACTGTCATTTCTATTGAGCTAAAATCTACCAATCTAAAATTAGCAAAAAAGACAATATCACCATCTTTTTCTTTCTACGTGGGCGATGGATGAGAAAGTCTGACATGGAAAGGGCAGGAGCCAAGCATATAGCGTGGACATCCACGTGTACAGTTGCGACTGACCCCTTATAAATCTGACGTGGACGGCCACGTCATCAGTCATTAGCCAATCATGTGAAAGATTTGCGGACCCCTTTTAAATCTGACGTGGAATGCAGTTTAGGGTTGATAGATGCAGTCACGTCAAAGTCGTGTGGGAGTTGTGGCGCAGTTGAGGTTCAGTGGCGCGTTATGGGGCTTCTAGTCATTACGTAGTAGCGATGGAGTTGTGGAGAATGCTAGGATCAAAACATTGGTCGTGTTGCAATTTTGTTCGACTGACAACGAAGTGCGCAGATGGCAATGCGGGGCACGTGGGTTGGGCAGAAGTCACGCGGTAGTTGTCTTTTGTTACTGGTAGAGTTTCAGTCAAGTAAATGAAAAGACGTAGAGGAGTTGTATGTAAGTCGCACGGTAGTAGCATCACTGCTATAGATGTACCAGCGGTTACCAAATGCAACAGACAGTGACTAGCCACAAATGACAACTGCCTCTACCATTGCGGCGACACTTGTACCGACCCTACTAAAGAAAGACTCCAATTGCGCTCCGACATTGCATTCCAGATAGACTATGGACACTGAGGCAAGCATCTACTTATCATGCAATCCAATCAAAGAGACAACAATTTTTTCCAAGCAACACAACTAATGGAAATAAAAGAGACTTATGCATTTATACAAAAAAAGGACAACCAAATGGCTCCCTGGAGTTACAACTGGGTCTTTTGCAGTTCCATCTACTCCCAACATTGAACTATTCCCTCTTCCGCACTCATCTGCATCTATGTTGAGCATCAAGGTTGATTCAAAGCTTCTTCTTCACATACTTTGTAGCCCAAGGATTGACTAGAGAAATTTTGTCGCCCATGTTAAATTGCAGCTCAATGTGCATGTTAGCCACTGAAATCTGCATATCACTTGCTTGCAAAATTGGTAGCGGAGGCATCACTAAAATGTAACTTACCTACGACTTCATCATGACCAAGACTGCTTCATCACTCCTGCGCAGCTCCCTCACAACTTGTAAATGACTTTAACAAAGCTAGTGACTTTGGGTATTCAATGCAAAGTTAATAAGACCTACAGCTACAAGTATCACATAGAATAAAAGTAAAGCTCTTCTACCTTTTTTGAGTAAGCCTCCCGCTTTTTTTTGTGCCCTGCTGCTACCTTTGACTTTGTCTCTTGCTTTGCCTTCTCTTGCAAAAATCCAACAAAGCAGTTAGATGTGCTACAACAATAACAGTGAGGGGACGTATTTAATAGATGCAACCATGTAATTTGCTAGTCTCTTCACCCTTCAACAATACAAAGAAACTCGTGTAATAAACCCGCATGGTGTTTAGAACTCATGTCATCAACTAACTCCTACATAATGGACAAGTACTTTGAACAAAATGTAGCTTTGTCTAGGCATTTGTGGAGCGCCTCCAGACGTGGCCAGAAGACGTTGATCTCCTCCTCCTCCAAGAATACGTCATCATTGGTGGAGTCAAATTCCTCTATTGCTGCACACGCCACACAGCAACGGAAGGACATTTGGTCAGCATCCTAAACCCTAAAATTGGTAGGTTGCGGATGCACTGAAGTACTGCATCTCCAATGACAACCAATGTGGCACCGCAGCCGCCCTTGGCACTCGCTAGCGCTGTCCACTCCGCAACCAAAAACAAGCTCATATGTAGAAAGACGGAGTCAAAAAATGGACCAAAAATCCTAACTCCAATTGACAGAATCAGTTTTCAAAATTACCTGCCGCCCCTGCCTCTAAAGTAGCCTGCTGTTGCACATAGGAACAAGCTATTGCTAAATTTCATCATACCTTTGGCAATGGCCTTGTCAGTGGACTTTGTCGCCTTGAAGGAAAATTTTGTAGAAAGATACTCATTTTGTCGACAAAACAAATACGCCTCCTCACTGCATTTGGGCACCGCTCCTCTCCCCTTCACAGTGAAGCCTAAAACCCTAAAGCCACTGCACTTGGGCGCTGCTCCTCCTCCCCTACCTCACAGTGAAAAGCCGACCACCCTAAAACCGCCGCACTTGGGCAATGCTCCTCCTCCCCCCTCACAGTGAAGCCTAAAACCCTAAAACTGCTTCACTTGGGCGCCGCTCCTCCTCTCCCACCTCACAATGAAAAGCCGGCCACCCTAAAACCGCCGCACTTGGGCGATGCTCCTCCTCCCCCCTCACAATGAAGCCTAAAACCCTAAAACTGCCACACTTGGGTGCCACTCCTCCTCCCCCCTCATAGTGAAGCCTAAAACCCTAAAACCATTACACTTGGGCGCCGCTCCTCCCCCCCCCTCCGTGTCTTCGAAGACCTCTTGTCAACTGCCTACACTACATGGGGTGTGCCTGCTTCCCCCCAAACCTCTCCTACGTGATTTTTTCTGCGATGCACCAGCCGCACAGTGAAGCCTAAAATCCTAAACTGCAAAATCAATTTACGTTACTACACTAGAGTGTCAATCTAAGCGTTAGAGAACTATAAGTGCCAGCCGTTCATGTAGCAAGTCTAAAGACGGAGTGAAGAAAACATCGAGAGGTTTTCAAGGTCATTGGAGGAATGAGGGTTTATAGACCATTGCGGATTTAGGGTTCACATGGTCTTTTCTTGGAAATAGGCACTCCAATTCCCAATGCAGATGTGCATTAAATGTGCTGTCAATTTCAGCACAACTGTAGAGAAATCGCGAAAGAGTGTCCAGTCCCAAAATGTGACTACCTCACAACTTGGGTTCAACTTTTGAGGCGCTGACGTGGATGGCAGCGCGGAAGAAATAAATATGGCTACAAAAAAACATGCTGCGCCGCTAATGAAGTGAATTGATGACTGATCAAAAGTATCAAATGTAGTGACCAAGTGTAAACGGCAACAACAGGGGCACACTTCCTCCTTCTAGTTCCCTCTGCCTCTAGCAAGGAATGCAAAATGGCAAAAGTACTTGTGAACAAAAGATCTTTACTTGATTAGAAAGGGTGATTTTGGCGGCTGACCATTAATATTTGCCTACAATAATTATTGTAGGCTAATGTGTGAATTGGCAATCTCAAGCTCCCTAGTCTTCCTATGATTGGACTAGAGTGCTATTCATAAAAGGACAATGATAGAAGAATATCTCCATGCTTTCGAGTAGGCCTAGACATAGGTAGAGGTCATTAAAAAGACAATAGAGTTAGTACTCTGAGGTACTCTTCATTCATAGATGTAGGGCATGGCCAAGGGCTTGTTCAGTGTCAGCAACTGCCATTCGACTTCTGCCAATCGCCTGAAGGTTACCAATCGTAAAGAATGACTTTTGTGTGACTCCTGCAAGTCATACTTCAGTTATGACGTGACTGGAGGAAGTCAAGTCAAAGTCATAAGTCATAAAACGGGACTTTGGATTCAGTGCAATATAGACTTCAAGATCTTTGATATCTATAATGAATGTGTGTTCTTATTTTTTCCTTCCTCTTTGAATAGTTTCAGATGTTCCTGTCTTCTTTTTGCTTGTTCCTTGTCAGCATCTTTTGGTTGCCTTTGCTGTTTTCTTCAAAATTGTTGTACCTCTGCCCATTGTCAACTCCATCTCCCCATTTTATTGGCTACCTAGCCATTGTCAAATTGTTTAGGTCCATTTGAGGCTCCATCCTCCGAATTTTGGCAGTGTATTTTACAATTCACCCACCTTACGCCCTTTCCCCTTTGTCAATTTGTTGCTTCCCATTTTTTGGTTCCAACATCATGTCTAGAGCCTTGCATTCTTCTTGTTTTAGCCTCCTTTGCTGTTCATTTCCTCCCTTTTTGCTATTCATTCTACTTTTTTGGTTCTCCTGTTCATGTCCTTCCTTCCTTACCATAGACGTCATGGTTTACGGAAGCTGCTATCATCCTATAGATATTGCAATTTGTTTGGAGGATGATTACAGGTAGTCCATGTGGTTGAAGTTGACTTCTCATGCTTTTCCTATTTTCCTTTAACATTTTTTTTCCTTTCATTCCTATGCTCCACTGAAATTCCTTTTTTGGCATATGGGTGCTTTGTGCTTGGGCGTCTTGGGTAGGCCTCTAATTGAATGCATAAAGGTCCCTACTAATTTGAGTGACATAAAATTTGTGGCCAACCAGTCAACGCCCCTACTAAATTGCAGTATTTGTCCTAAAGCGCAGACCACCTCAGTAGTGAAAGAGTAAAGTGAAGTTGTGACAAAGTCATGCTGAGGTCATTAGCATGAGATAATATTGCGTTGTAGTAGAATGCTACTTCCTGTTGACTTTTTCTCTGCCAGTCGCAATCATCCTGTAATTGTGTCCTTCAATTAGCGTCCTTGCGTGCAGATCTATCTGCCATGTAGGCACCACTGTTGCATTGAATTGATGACTTTGTAATCATTTTATCCTTTGTGAAGGTATTCTAGGATCACCGCTTTTGGTAACAAATTTTGAGTCGACAATGAAACTACCAAGCGACTACTCAGTTACGACAGTGGTGTGGCATTTGTCTTCAAAATGCCATTGGAGAATGCTTGCTTGTCTATGAACTACATTGGGGTCCTAAAAGACATTTTGTTGCTAGATTACGAGGGACTCAGTACACAAATTGTTCTCTTGCACAGCAAATGGGTCAAGGCCCAAGATAATCAAGGAAATGTAACTTATTTAGGAAAGCATGCAGGAACGATGCTGGATTCTTGGTGGTGAACTTTCAACATTTGTTACCTCGCATGGCGGACCCCTTCATTTTCCCTAGCCAGGCAAAGTAGGTGTTTTTCTTAGATGTTGTCAACAAACATGGGTGGAAAGTTGTGTTACGGAAGAAGCTCAAGCAAAGCGTGAGGTTGTGGACAAAACCGACGCCTTCATCACAACCACGTCGGAGAATACTGGCATCATTGCTCCAAAGATGTGGCCCATTCTCTCAGAGGCAGCGAATCTTGTGGGTGCCATTGAGTTGTCCAATGGGAAGGCAACCCATTAGCACAAGAGTATTATTGATCTCTCTCCTGCTATAGAGTCATGTGGTAGTGTTGGCAGAATCTATATTTAGTCAGACAAATCACCGCTATGTCATATTGCGGGCATACTGGCATAGCAGTTTAATGGCCGCAAATAGCACGGACTGAGATTATTGTGCCATGTGTCATGATTCACTGGGAAATAAATAGCTCATTTTGCAAATCCTTTGCATTGTCTTTACATGACTTACAAATTGTGTCTGTGAATACTAGGCCGCAGTGAATTCCATGTGTCATTTTACTTCATGTTTCTTCTTGCCGTAGTGTCATCCTGTGAACAGGAAAAGTTGCCACCCTAGCACAGCTCAAAAGTTCTCTAGAAGTCCACCTTAAAACCGCTAAAGTCACAATAAAGTTGTCCGAGAGTGACCCCCTAATGGCACAGCGTAACTGCAAACCGCAGCTCCTGACTCGCAATGAAAAGCAGGCCATGTCAGCACGGAAAAATCCACGTAGGCAACAAGAATATCCCTTGAAGTTGTTTGAAGTGACTCTCTAGTCATACCATAGTCGCATATCAGTGATGCCAAATTGCAACAAGTGACTGTGAACCATAAAGAAAGAAAATAAATATGCCATCTTTCTAAACACGCACAGAAACTATGGTTTTCATCTACTTTTCGTCCACCAGTCACGCCTATGACTGCAAGACAATTGGGACATTAGCTCTCTGGCGCAAATGGTGCAATTAGAAAATAGCAGTCGTGCTGCAATTGTGCCCTTTGGAAACGTGTGACTCCGCAATTGCGGATACCTCCATTTTCTTGTAGTGACATGATTTGGAGTAGTGAAGGCAAAACAAATATTTTTTAGAGGTACATAAAAAAAAATGACAAGGATCGCAAAAAATTTGGTAATTTATCACTTGAACTAAAATCACCGTGAATTTTGAAAGGCAAAGAGTGCAATGAATCCATAGGTAATGTCTAGACTCTTCCAATTCCGATCATTCAAATTTTTTTTCCTAATCTTTATTTCTTACTTTCTTTCTTACAACTTGGGACATGTGTCAAATATTTTTTAGTTCCAACTTTGAAAAGGAAAAAAAAAACATTCTAAGCTTCGTCAAAAATATGTACACCTATTAGGTTGGGAATGAGTCACTGGGTGGGAATGGGTGGCTCTATCTTACACTAGTTTGAAAAGTTATAAAAAAAATTTCATGAATTTCCAACTTGAGGATTGCAAGAGAATGAGCATTTGAATTGACAAAAATCCATTTTTAGTCCCTGCAAAAATTTGGGCAGCTGCACTTTACAAGGTCACATTTGTATGAAAAAATGTCTAAAATGGTGGTTACCCTTTGAATTCATTCTTTACGGCAAGTTGGCTACATGCTTGAAAATTTTCACATCATTTGGAATTGCACAGCATATAGGAAACAAATAGTAAGTAGAAAAAAGCAGATAATGATTCAAAATACAAAATTGTTAAGAATGTAGATAAAGAATTGAAAAATGCCAATTCCAACAGTGGTAATGTTGTAATAAACAATCTACACCTACAATTTTTATTTTTTTCAAAAATATTGAAAATTGAGTTAAATAAAGGACTTCAAAGTTTATTTCAGAGTAGAGACTCCATAACTACCTTCAAACTAAGATTCCTCATAACTTTCATCTCATTAATCAAATGGAATGATTCAAAGCTTCCCGCATATATATAAATCTAAAGAACCAATTTCAAATTTTTATTTTCTTAAAAGTGATTTTTAAAGAATTTTTTTGAGTTGCCCAATGTGCCCTCCGACCAATGAAAATTACATATCATGCAATAACTTTTTAATCATGTAGTCAAAAGTTATGAAAACAGTTGAGCCTTAAAGCTACTCCTTGGGCACATCTTGTATGAAAATTTCAAAGAAAAAAATTAAAATTCCATTCGTAGTAAGCTGTTCAAAATCGCTATATTGTTCGACAGAAGCTCATTCTGCAGAAGCTCATTCTGCAGAAGCTCATTCTGCAGAAGCTCATTCTGCAGAAGCTCATTCTGCAGAAGCTCATTCTGCAGAAGCTCATTCTGCAGAAGCTCATTCTGCAGAAGCTCATTCTGCAGAAGCTCATTCTGCAGAAGCTCATTCTGCAGAAGCTCATTCTGCAGAAGCTCATTCTGCAGAAGCTCATTCTGCAGAAGCTCATTCTGCAGAAGCTCATTCTGCAGAAGCTCATTCTGCAGAAGCTCATTCTGCAGAAGCTCATTCTGCAGAAGCTCATTCTGCAGAAGCTCATTCTGCAGAAGCTCATTCTGCAAAAGCTCATTCTGCAAAAGCTCATTCTGCAAAAGCTCATTCTGCAAAAGCTCATTCTGCAAAAGCTCATTCTGCAAAAGCTCATTCTGCAAAAGCTCATTCTGCAAAAGCTCATTCTGCAAAAGCTCATTCTGCAAAAGCTCATTCTGCAAAAGCTCATTCTGCAAAAGCTCATTCTGCAAAAGCTCATTCTGCAAAAGCTCATTCTGCAAAAGCTCATTCTGCAAAAGCTCATTCTGCAAAAGCTCATTCTGCAAAAGCTCATTCTGCAAAAGCTCATTCTGCAAAAGCTCATTCTGCAAAAGCTCATTCTGCAAAAGCTCATTCTGCAAAAGCTCATTCTGCAAAAGCTCATTCTGCAAAAGCTCATTCTGCAAAAGCTCATTCTGCAAAAGCTCATTCTGCAAAAGCTCATTCTGCAAAAGCTCATTCTGCAAAAGCTCATTCTGCAAAAGCTCATTCTGCAAAAGCTCATTCTGCAAAAGCTCATTCTGCAAAAGCTCATTCTGCAAAAGCTCATTCTGCAAAAGCTCATTCTGCAAAAGCTCATTCTGCAGAAGCTCTAAGTGATGGGTACCTCGAGCCATACCCGCTACAGAGTTGCAAACACGCTGTAACAGGAGCTCACTGTCATTACAGACAGACACTTTATTCACGCCGGCCTTCTTCGAAGACCGGAGTTTTTATCATCATAACAGGAGCTGAAGATTGTGCACAAAATGAATTTAGATTCTTAGCTTTGCAATGCTCATTGTTCATTATTTTTTATGCAGCTCCTCAAGAATGTTACGAGGGGACTTAAAAAAAAGGAGAATTTCAGCCTCCAATGCAACTATATTGAGAATACATGATGTTTATCACCCGCAGTCGGTTCTGAAATGTTTTCTTCAACTGTTCAGGTGATTCTCAAGAACACACCTACTCTTTTCTCTCCCATGTTCACATTCTGTAGTATTTGGCTTTGGCTGTTATACAAGATTGTTGAAAGAGTAGACTGAATCTTCGGCGTGATGGACTTTGGTGTGAAGTCTTGAGAAGCGGACTCTTGTCCTAAACTGGTTGCAGAAAGACTTCTTCTTGTTCTTCGGGTGAGTTTCGGTTTGATCGCTGGTTTCTCTTCGGTTGAGTCAGTTTTTATGTTTATTAGGGTTTAGGACTATACTAGCTGGTGAAATTTCATAAAGGATTTTAAACTGGTGCGGGATGGCAATATCTCGCCAGAACTAGGGTTTAGGGTTTGGGGTTTGTGTTGCCTTTTACTTCCAAAGTGGAAATCTGGGTGAATTTGAGTCTACGAAGAACTTTTCTTGAATGTATAGCCTTTTTCTTTCGAAGTGGAAGTCGGTGTCTAATTCGTATATGATATTTTCAGAAGCACGTATATGATATTTTCAGAAGAATTGTTTTCTTCAATGCGATTGATTTATTCCTTGTAATCTACTTAGCAATTTTGCAAGAAAGAGAAGAGATGGCCGGCGAGCAGGGCAAAGGAGGGCAGGTGCTGGTCACGGTGGGAACCACGCTCTTCGACGCTTTGGTCAAGGAGGCGTCGTCGCAGCCATGTCGACAGGCTCTTGCTGATCTCGGCTACTCTTCTCTCGTTATTCAACGTGGAAAGGGCTCTTTCACACCTGTCGAGGTGAAGATCGCTTCATTAGGTCAATTGATGCAAGTTTTTTTGCCTATCAAAAATTTATTGCACAGATTTTTGAAATAGAAAATGCCGCTGTTTGTTTATTCGGTGATTTTGTGGCCGTAGGGTTTAGGGTTTGAAGCTACTTATTGTCTCGTGCAATTTGTCCATGTGTAATTGATGCAATTTTTCTCCTCCAGATTCGTTGCATTGGTTTTGGAATTAGATATATGCCGCTATTGCTTCAGTGGGGCTTTCAGTGGGGCTTTAGGGTTTAGGGTTTGAGGCTACTTTTTGTCAGGCAACTTGATGAAAGAATGCTTCCATCAATCTAACACATCTTTCTCTGTTTGCAGTCTGATGGCAAAGATGGAGGCTTGAAAGTGTCGTATTTTGATTTCACACCAAGTTTGAAGGATTACATAGAGTCGTCTGCCCTGGTCATCAGCCATGCGGGTATGGCATTGTGATTACTCTAGCGAACATTTTCTTTTTTTTCCCATTTCTTTGAATCTTCTTGTGCAGTTAGAATGTAAAATGTGGGTTTAAGGTAGAGGATACGATTTGCGTTACGTTAAACATTCTAACATATATAGAAGGGTGATATCTGGGAGATAACCATAGAGCCCTGGAGAGAGCTCTGGGTACAAGAGCCAAATCTGTGGGATCAAATTTTTATCTCTAAGCATTACGCAGATTCATGCTGAGAATTTTTATCCCTCGTGCTCAGTGGTTTTAGACCACTATAAGTGACGGAGACAAATTCTTCCATTCAAAGAGTGATGGCCATAGATATTTAGCCAAGTTTTTCTTATACCGCTGGTCAGTAAGTCGAACCATAACGCATTGAGAGATGCATATCTGTGGGTCAGTATAGGAGATGGGATCAGCTGCATAACGTATCCTCTTCCTTATTTTTCATGGCTGAAGACTAACCCTAGTTCTGATCATTGCTTCCATTCCGCTGACAGGTGCTGGCAGCATCTTTGAGACTTTACGAGCGAAGAAGCCTCTAGTGGTAGTGGTGAACGACCTTCTGATGGACAACCACCAGTGCGAGCTAGCAGAAAAGCTTGCTACCATGAAGCATCTTGTCTATGCCACTAGTCCTGCCACTTTGGTTCAAACTCTGCAAATTTTGGAGCTTCAATCTCTTGTGCCTTACACTCCTGGAAACACACTTGACGTGGTCAGTGCCATAGATCAGTTTCTTGGATTTTTTGTTAGATGACATTCCACGATATAGGATACCTGTAATTAGGAGTAGGAGACCTTGTAATTCCATTGCAGGATTGTTAGCTAATGGGACCTTGCAATTCCATTGCAGGTTTGTTAGCTAATGGGATTATTCTGTCCTCAAACACTGGTCCCATTGTGGACTTACGAAATACTCCGTATGATTCTTCTGGGGACTAGCCCCGACGATCGCTATTGTATACGTAGCTGCCAGATTGAATCTGATAATGTGGAAGCTTTTTTCGTCATCCACGAAAATATTACTTGATGACTATCTGATGTTGTTCTCTCTTCAAACGGGGAAGGATCTGATGATATATTAGTAGATGATGAGCAAGCTTCCATGTGATTTGCTATGCCTTTTTTCTGTTCTTCCATAGTGAGCAAAGGGCCTGCGAAGTTGAGATTGCACAAAATCATATGCATGATATTAACAGACAGAACATTTACAGAAAGCTCCTGTCTATATGAGCTTATTGTACACTTCGTGTGTGATTTGTCGAAACTTCGAACACCATCCACAGCAGTCTTGCAATCAAAGCTCCAAAATTAAGTTTCCGCAGTGGCGTTTCTAACTGTAAGTCATGTGTGGCCAAGGTGATTTTATTCATTAATCACGCTGGTTTTCTATTGTATTTATTCCACTTATTAAAAGTCTTGCATACTTGCAACTACCGGTATTCACGCTAGAAAAACAAACCTCTATCGAAAATTTCTATAATCCGCAAACCTCGGTTTTTGAAGAGACCCATGAGCATTGCAGCAGGCTTCATAGGGAAAGCAGTTCTATCCTATATTTGCACAGGCTCCATTGTAAGGCTCCCTATTTGTGGTTATGTAGAAATCCTACTCAATTCAACCCTACATCCAATTCAAAGCCATTTACAGTAAAGCAAATAAAAAGTGCACTCCAAAAAGTGTAGAAAGTACTCACATACCGTAGATTTAAAAACGCCTACCATCTACAAATAGGTGCTTGTCACTTGAGCAGCAGCTGGCATAACGGGGTCCCATCGTCGATGACATTGAGCATAAGCAGGCTTAGCTGGCTCGTCAAGGAACCACACATCATCAAAATCACAAGCAGGATACTCGCCTTCCGAAGAGACAGCTGATTTTGAGGAACGGAGCGGGCCCCAAGAGGGTGTTCCATCTTCGTAAGCATTGTGGGTCATCCTCGTTAACTCAGAACCATCAACATCGATGACAAAGATTTCACCGTAAGGTTGGTAGGCATGTGGCCAGGCAATGGGCTCAGCCGACACTCCAGCATAGTCGCTTGTGAAGGCTATTCTTTTCCCATCCGGACTGAAAACGGCGTGCATGGCAAGTCCCCCAATTCCAGTGTCCAGAAGCACGCGAAGGTCTGTTCCGTTCGGACGAATGAGAAACAGCGAAAATGATCTCTCACCTGCACCATAATTGTGATTGATTAGTAGTCAACTCCCCTACCACCATTGCAGATATGAACAGAAAAATATTTTCGTCTGTCCACCAATGTATATTAGATGCCTTGCAGTATATAAATTACTAAAAGGACTCGAACTCCACATAACACTCCAGGGTAGTATACAGCTTGCACCCACTTCACTATAGTACAGAAAGAATCATGAGCACTAACGTATTGACGAACTAGCACATTTCTGAGGTAAAATTTTCCATTACCGAGCATGCCATCACTATCAGATGATTTCCCACATGCAAACATGGCAACCAACGCTAAACGAAGGAAGTCAATAATTCTAAAGTGAGCAATACCTGCCTGTGCAAACATACCATGAGCTCAAGATTGCGCACAAACAACAAGTTGACTTTACCACGTACCAGTTGGATGCAATCGATTCGACGAAAATACAATCCATTCATTGTCAGGAGACCAATTGGGCATAGTATCAATCCAAGGTCCTTCGGTCAGTCGCCGCAAGTATTTCTCTTCCCCATCAGCAGCATCCATGATGTACAGATTTTTATGGCCAGATCGACTCGAACGAAAGACGACATACTTGCCATCATGTGAAGGCGATGGAAATGCGTTGTTCCCCGTGCCATCCTTTGTCAAGTGTTTCAATGAGGAGCTTACCTCATCAACCTCCACATCAGCAGTATCAGCATTTGCTATCGCCAGAATGTGCACATTGGTTGTATCAGAAGAGAAACCTGTCCCCTGTGCAACATACACTGTCCCCTTCCCCGTGGGATCCCAGGCAGTACTAAAGAGTTTACCCTTGTAAGCCACACGTCTTCCTGAGCCATCCAGTTTCATCACGGCCAAGCACTCCGTGCCTTTACAACTGTCAACGTAAGCAATCAAGGACCCGTCCGGGGAAATCACAGCAAAACTTCCCCGTACTCGAACCAAAGAAACACCTGAAAGTGGTGACTTAACATACTCAACTCGGGGCTCTAGTTTCTGGGCATCTTGGTCAACTCCCCTGCATCTGTGGTATCCAATTTTGTTTGAGCTTGGAGACACAAAGGGGCTATAGTGGTGAATCATTGGTTTGATGAGAGCTGTTAAGGGGAGGAATTTCTTTTCTTGCAAATCAAAGATTTCGATGTGTCGAATAGAGGTTCGCCGGGTGGCAACTGCAATCCACTTTCCTGACCTTGAAGCTGCGGGAGTGAATGCATGCACCCCTGGAGGAGTTATTCGTTCCGCTTCTGCAATTTGCAGAAAGACAGGACAAGCTGCTGAGTGTCGAACTCAAAAGGGAAAATCATAAACCTCAACGCTAACACAATCGGTTTCACAACATACGCGACTTAGATATAAAATACTAAAAACGTGAGGGCCTGATCTCGTTTCGTACACTGACCTCTGTTACCAACAACAACTCATCTTTTCATACACTTATTAGCAAGTATTGTTGGAATGACTTGGCTAAAGAACTATAGTCACTCATCTTTGAATGGAAGTGAGTTCTCTCCTGTCGGTTATAGTGGTCTACAATCTCCCGCTTTGAAATTGTTTAAGACATCATTCATCGTGATGAAAACTTGATCTCAACGGATTTGACTCTTGCACCCGAAAATCTCTCCACATCGCCCAAAACCACACTATAAAATGACAAAATGCTTAAAGTGTCGCAAACCGTTGTGCACGGATCTAAGGGCTTCAGATCCTGTTAGGATGGTTTACTCTTTTCATATACAAGGAAAACAAATTTATGACCTTAAGCTAATCAACAATTTTCAGAGAACTGCTACACTGTAGATCGAATGTATGGCTGGGAAAACAACAGTCTGCTCTTGAATAAGACTGATCAATAACCAAGTGAGCAGCAGATGATGCAGGTCTATGCAAGAAGAAGAATGAATGGGGGACAGACCTTTCTCAGCATTTGAATCAGACACATTGATCCTGAATATGCTCCACCATCCATCCTCTGCAGCGCGGTGAAAATAAATTGTGCTGTCATCCGCCCAGGTAGGCCAACCGGCATTCTTGATAATCATTCGTCTTTGAGAGCCATCCTCTGCTTTGAAAACATGAAGGTCTAAATTCAACCCTTCAATCTCTCGTTCCCAGCCGCGTCCTTCGTTGGAAGCCACGGCAACCCATTCACCTGTATACCCAACCTCTGTCAGATTAAAAAACAGCATACTCGTACGAAGGATGTGACATTAGAGAAGACAATATTAAGGAGGTCTGAATGCATATGGACGTATGAATTTAGATCGGAACTCTGCGAGTGATGGTACTAAAGTAGGATTCTAACAATCAGCATCACTCCAAATAAGAATGCAAATTTCAGAATCGCATTCCAGGGAAGTAAGTTAGCGCTTGCAGGGAAAAGAACCATGTTGCACACTCATCAGGCAGACAAATAGTCTTCCAAGCGCACTCACATGTAATTCGACATTCAGCGAAACTCATGAAATCGTTCTTAAAAAAATGTTTGTAAAACCAGACTGCATGGGCCTGTGCGTTAAAACCTCACCAGAAGGAGAGAGAGCAGGGCTGTAGTCAGTAACCCCTGGTGGAGTCAAGCGCCTGGTGACAGAGGTTTTGAAGTTCAAGGAAAAGACGGCATTCCAGCCTTGAAGCGGCTTTCCAATGTCCTCTTCCGTCGAAACAAACACCACTATGTCTCCGTTCATCGACGGTCGGTCGTTCAAATATGCCTTCGGGGGAGCATGCTTATCGCGTAACGCAATACGCCTTCGGCTTCTTTTCAATACGTCCTTCGCCTCAAAGTCTGCCAGCTCCAAAACAGAAGTAAAGATCACTAGAAATCGAAATTGAACGCAACTGAACCCGGAACAACGAGATCAGAACTTGATAGAGGACCGTGAAGTGACTGAGGATCTAAAATTGAACCGCGAAATTTGAAACTGAACCATGAAATGACTGGGGTTTTGAAATTGAACCGTGAAGTTTGACGTTACACCGTGAATTGACTAGGCTTCTAAAATTGAACCACGAAGTTTGACATGGAACCGTGACTTGACTGGAATTTCGAACATTGAACAATGAGTTTCGAAATTGGGCAACCGGCGTGCCTACCTTGCAATGGCAAATCAAGGTACAGCTGCGCCATGCCTTCCACTTCCGAAACATAAACAAGAAACTCAGACTCCTCATCCCCAATTTCCACCGTATGATCTCCTCGCTCTTTCAACCTCTTCAGCAACGCGGAACCCTTGTCGGTCTGCACCAGCTGCGCATCGTAGCTCACCGACTCGCCCAACGTCACGCGCGTCTCCTTCATCCGCTTCAGATCCACAGTGTACACATCGAAACCCAAGCTCAATCGACTCAACGAGGCGAACCCAATAGAACCCCCGGCTTTAGAGTTTTCCGCCTGCGCCTGCGCAGCGGCAGCTACGCCGACCATGATCGCCCAAACCACCACCATCCCCACCATCGCCATTGTTCCCATTCTTGTTGTTCTCTCACGACGTGACATAAATGAATTCGCGGCTACAACTGCGAATTGCAGGAAAACGAATGCAAATTTGGGACAACTGCGAATTGTATTATGAAAAAGGTCGAACGATCAATGGAAAATAGGGGTTGTCACGCATCTTTCTTCCTGCCTAGAATTCTCCAAGAATTGGCACCTGGCGTCATTCGAGTGGCTGCTCGGGATGGGCGGAGGTCCAATTCTCGGAGAATTCTAGGCACCCTTTCTTCTCCGCCGCAGTTGAAGAATTGGGTTGCAATTATTTTCTCCAAGAATTTTTTCATCTTGCGCTCCTCTTTTTACCCCTTCGCTGTCGGAATTTCACCACCTCCTAAAATTTGCCCTCTTCACAACCTCTCTAAAATTTCACCGTCGTGGATGTGGTAACTCATTCTCCGAGAACTCATCAAAGCACCAGAAAGGGGTGCCACACATCCTCCAAGGAGGAAGGCTCACCATTGGCTCCTCCTTTTCTGCCTGGAAAAATTTGCATGCAGAATTGTGAGTTTGAGAAGTGTTGGAATGCGATTAGTGAAAGAGACGATGCGGTGCCGGTGAAGATCTTTGGAAGGGGTGGAAAGAGTCGGTCTGTAGTTGTAGGGCAGATTCTGAGTGTACTTCTAGGATAATACTGATAAATTTTGTTGTTTGATAATATTTTGTTTTTGGTTGATTCCAAGTGTGTACGGCACCCGCCATCGAAGTTTCGTCGGGAACGCGAGCTGGGAGCGAAGGGGAACACAAGAAGGGATTGTGGCTAAAAGAGTGTTACCATCCCTGGTGTAGCCAAGTTCGCAGGACGTTGAATCCGTCCCCTGAAGAGGGAAAGTTTTGTGTTTTCCCTATTTTGTGCTGCGTCCAAGGTAAGGTCGGACCACCCATTTCCAAACAGGGACCAATTCCCAACCGGTAGTGTCCCTATTTTCAATCAAGGCTTGTAATGTGTATTTTACTCTTTTTTAAAGTTGGAACTAGTAAGATCATGGCACATGTCCTACAGTATGCAAAAAATAACAAGAAAGTAGATAGTAAGAAGCTAGTTCTTGAGTGATCGGAATTGGAAGACTCTAGTGATTGGAAATAGGGACACTTTTTGGCTCCCAAAATTCATAGAAATTTCAGTTTTGCAAAAAAAATTCTAAAAATTACGCAATCTTAGTATTTTCTATCTTCCTACATGGGAAAAATCTCCATCGCATTCAACTGCTCACCATCTGCGCCACAAGAGCTTAAGTGATTAGGCATAGGTGGTCTGACCTTATGTTATAGACCTCTCCTTGCTAATTCGGCACAAATAAAAAATTTCTAATTTTTTTCCCCGGGATAAATTCACCTTGCTGGTCCCACTTCATGCACGGGGGGTGCACTTGGTGTATCTAATCCAAACTACGTGTGACCAAAACTTTGTACCCCCTATATTATATCCTAAAATTTAAATAAATGAAAACAAAAAAAATATGAATATACTTTCCTAATTTGAAAGTTCATGTTTTGAATTATTGATATTTTTATTTTCTAATGATAATTAGTTACAAATTTTTGAAGTAAATAGATACACTGCAGAACTGAAAAATAACTTTCACACCCCTATATTATATCCTAAAAAATTGTCTAAAAAATGAACAAAAAATTCCTAAAAATAACTCTCTATTGAAAGCTCATTTTGAGTTAAATATTGATGCAACGGTTATCTAAATGTGTTCTCTATAAATATTTGAGTTGAAAAATATGCCATTTTAGGTTCATTTTCAACCTCTTCTAAAAATCATTCCATATTTCATTTGAGTTGGAAATTTTGGCAATAGAAACCTATAGTCATTACCAAACAATGCTCAAAATTTTAGGTTGAAATTATAGTTTATTAGAAACCACTTGTTCGCACGTGGTTTGTAGTAGTAGAACCAAGTGCCCTCCTCGAGACTTCATGAGATGGGTTTAATGTCCCCCGCCAATTTCATCCATTAAAGTAGTCTACTCTAAAAGCAACCATTTAAGGGTTGGTCCACATTTTCATAGGTTTTTCTACATAAACATTTTTATTTCATTTTTCATAGAAAGAAAAATAGATATGGAACTTAATTAATACATATTTTTTCAATAATTTTTGAATTAGTTATGATTTTTTGAAGACTCGGGGCATAGGCATCTATTTATAACTATAGGTTTGTCAAAGTGTGCCCACTTGCAACTTATAAAGAGATGGAAGAAAACAAAGTCAAGTGATTGGTTCCTACAATAATTAATAGATTATCCTCAATTGAATCAATGGTTAAAGAAGTTCATTTAAGGACCAACTTATGTCCATTCAATATTTAATTATAGGAGCGGTTTAAAAAGGATGATCGCTTTTAGCATTCTACTATACTAAGGTAGAGGCATCCACTGTCGATCTGGACCCATTCCCAATCTACAAGGAGTACTATTTCCGATCTAAGCTAGAACAAATCTAAACAAATCTAATCTAAGCTTGGAATGTGTTTTTTGAAGGTAGGAATTAATAAGGTTATGATACATGTCCCAAAGTAGTGAGAGAAAACGCACTTCTTGATGGATCAAAATTGGAAGAGTCTAGAGATTGGCAATTGGTCTTGAGTACTTTTTGGCTCCCAAAATTCATAGTAATTTCAACTTTGGGAATAAAATTATGAAATATTTTCAATCCCCATGTTTCCTATCTTTCTACATGCGAAAAATTTGCTTCGTCATAAACTGTTCATGATCTGCTGGAAAATCCCTTAAAATATTGACAATAGGTGCCTCTATCTTATGAAGATGATCACTCGACATTTTTTATCACTTAAGCAATTTTAGCCTATCTGAAGCATTGGGAAGGTTGAAGAAAAAATTTCCTTGTGCAGAGAAATAGATTTTAGAAGGATTTCATAAGTTTTGATCTACCTTTTTCCCTCAAAAACAACATTACCATGAATTGTTTTTGTGAAGATTTTGTTTGCCTAATTCTCAATATAAAGGCAAATCTATTTGTAACTGTAGGCTAGTTACAAAATCAATATAAGTGATCATTATGGATTTCAATATACATGCAATCATTGTATGCTTTCAATGTACACCTCCCAAACATTTTTGCTGCTCCTATTGGTCCTGTTCTACGTGAATTGGTCTTGCTTTACATGAGTTGTCACCTATACCACACTTCATCTAAAAAATAGCAGCCTAACCTATAAAAATGGAAAGCTAGTCAAAAATGTGTGATCTCCTTAAAAAAGAAGAAATATCAACAATTGTTCCTTCAAAATATTTTTATATTGTTGTTCACAGAAATTTTATTCAAAATAAATTACAAAAAAGAACTAGACATGGAAAGGAGTAAGGTAATTGCCTCTATTTGTGACATGTCTGAAAATTGACCTTGACAAAATTTTGTCAAAAATTTTAGAGCCTCCATACATGAGAACCTAGGTTTAAATTAATTACATTTATTTTTAGCATTTCAAGTTTTCATTGATTATTCATATACTATCCAAAAATGTAACGGAATAGGATTTGATTGCCTCCCAATAAGACTAAGTAAAAGTTGAGGCAGTTTAGTAATTAGAAACTAGGCTCAAGTATTTATATAGATAGTTTTAGAAAATTAGGACAATATAACAATTTTTGTGTCTAATAGATTTTTGAAGCTAAATTAGACTCAAAAATAATATTTTGGATGTGCTAATTCCTAAATGTTTGCACATTCCAAAAATGAATGCACTTTGGTAAACTTTGATTGTAATTTTCAAAAACACTTATTTTTATGTATGATTTTAGCCAAAAAAATCAAATTAACAATTTTTAGTTCGACCATATTTTTAATTTTGAAAAATTGAAAAAATAATTGCAATTGTAAGCTCCAAATGTCATAATCCAAATTACAAAATACTATTTGTCTTTTATTAATATTTTTATTTATTTATTATATAAATAGAAAATTATATTTTACATACCAATATTCATTTATGGTAAAAAATCCCAAAATTTTCTAATATTTATTATAATTGATAATTTTAATTCTATTCTTTTATTTCATAAAAATATAATTGTTCAATTATTCCATCAAAATTTATAAAAAAATCAACTTTAATATATTTTTTCACAAATGAAATTTATCAAGGTTTTTTATACCAATTATATTGTAGGAAAAATTTAGCTTGATAGTAAAATTTGACTTCAACATCATTGCTAGAGGTTTTTTGAGTATTAAAGAAAGTTCATTGAAAATTTTTTACACTAATTTCCATTGCTACCCTTGTACCTTTTGAAATAGTTTCATATAAATTGGACTGTTTTAACTATATTTACTAATTTATTTTCACTTTTAACTACAAAATTAGAACAATGACAAATTTTCATGAAAGATTCAAAGTGAAAGTTTTCACCATAATAGATAGTTCATAATAGCACTTAATTAAAATATAAGATTGATGTTTTAATACAATTTAAAAAGCAAAATTTAGCTCAATATGATGTTTGACTATTTTGCAATGGATCTAGTCCTTCAAGGATTAAAGTATTAAAAAATAGATTATTTTTGGATTGCACTCTTAGAACCTAAATGATTAGATAAGTAACTTATTGTAGTTTTTACTTTGTTATATATAAGATAGGATTAAATAATATTCTATAGAAAATATTTTTAATAATAAAAATCATATTCAAATGCTAATTGGGATGCCTTCATTACAAATTTGTTATATTGCACTATATATATTATATATGATTTATTTTTTCTTCTTTTTATATATATTTTTCAAATGCAAAATGTGAATTTATAAATAAGAATTTTATAAATTACTAGCAATTGGCGCTTGCGTTGCTACACATTAAATATATTACTTTCATCAATTTTTCATGTGATAGAATGTAGATAAACAAAGTATATATAATCTTTAAATGAAAATATTGACATCCTCATACAATATTCTTAAAAAAGAAGTATAAAGTAATTAAAGAAAATTTTTATATCATAATTTATACAAAATAACCTTTACAAAGATGAAAACATTGCAATAAGAATAAATTAATCAAGTGAACAATGTGAGTAGAATCTTCACATTTGAATATGTAGAGCAATGCTAGCGGTTGGTGCTTCTTTGCTCTTTAATATCACATTTTAAAAAGACATGGAATTTGTCTAGAATTTTGTTGTCTAAGAAATTTATTTGAAATTTATTTAGAAGTATCCATTTGATTTTCAAATATTTCACAAAAAGAATATATAATATATAATAGAAAGTATCCTATGGCTATTACAAAAGCAATTGAATTTCTATAATATTATTCAAAATTGAATTGTGATATTATAGAGGTTGTCGTGATTTTAGTAGTATGATTACAAAGATTAAAATTACACATTTGGAACCAAAAAATATATTTTTCATTACATTCAAATCAAAATGACATATCTTAGGCCTTTTGTTAGATTACATCAATTGAAAATACTAGCATGCATCAAACCAAAGTATCATGGACCACTTATTATCAAGAGCCAAATTATTTATTTATTTAATTGCTTGCAATAAATACAATTTTCTTGTTGTTGTTTTTCCAAGAATTCAAAGAAAAATAACTTCTATTGATTCTAAGAAAAAAGAATTTGATTTCAATTAGCCGCCAACTATGACACTTGTAATAATTAGCTCTTTTGATTAACCCTTACATGGTTCAAAACCATGATGACCTTCAAAGATTCATATATTGACCAAAATAATGTGCAATTGAGTGATCATTGATGGGCTTTGAAGCCAAAAAATTAAAGCCATAAAATTTTTGAGGCAACTTGACTTAAGTGTTTTAGGGACTTTTGCCATTTTTTTACAAATGTCCCTTCATCCTCAGTATGGTTCAATTCTTTCATTGCAAATTTACATCTTCTCACGGCTATATGAAGGTATATGTGTGAAATAGGATTAACAATGGAGGTCACATTACTTCCCAAATAAAGCTTGTCTCCAACGAGGCTTTTTAAAAAACAAGTAGACAAAGGTCTCTAAAGCCGAAAACAAAAAAGGGAACAAACCTTTAGTTAGTATCACTAAATATTGTCTCAATCATTTTTGGCTTAAAGATCGTCTTTACAATAATAAACATTTCACTAAAATATATACATTTGTGAAATAACTTTGAAATATTAATTTATAAACTGACATGAAAAGTTTATTTGATAGGTTATATTACAAAAATATAATTTTAATTAATATTCATAAAAAAACTAGTGTGACCCTGTGCCGTTGGCCCAATTTTCATCTACTCTCGGTTCCACTCTTGGTTCTACTTCCGATTCTACTCCCAGTTCTACTCCCGGTTCCACTCCCAGTACCAAGAACGCCACCAAAATCAAAGTAAAAGTAATTTTCTAATTTTTTAATCAATAAATACTTTGAAATTCAATAACTTTTGCACCACCGCTCCAAACGCCACGAAACCAAGCCGGTGCACCCCTCCTCGGCGAGAGCTTTCCGACGGTACCAAGCACGCGGCCGGGGGACGCACGGTCAGGAAGTTGTCCACGCTACAAACAAAACAAAACAAACAAACAGGCTCATTTAAGGTATTGATTCCAACGAAATCAAACGTATTCAACACGTTCTTTGAGAACTCTTTTGAACGTTCTCCAACATTAGAACGTCTTCGTCTTACTTCGCCAAGGTGGGCAAATGGCTAGGTTGGAGGGGCCGTTGACGAATTTGTCTTGAGCCGCAAGCTTTGCGCCTGCGAAGGAAATCAAAACATCGTTGCAGCTCCGTTCCGATTTGGGTGCCTTGTTGCCGTTGCGGAGGGAGGCAGCTACTCCACTGCTGTTCATTGAAATATTTTTCGCTGTTTTTTGGGGGACAATTTTGAGAGAAAACGGGGAGAGTCTGCGTTTGCAGAGTTGAAGGGCAACTAGGGTTTGCGTTTCGATTTGAGGTGCGGCTTGGAGAAGTAACATGTTTTGTGAATAGAACAACCGCGGGGCTGGAGATTTTGTTGCTAGGGAGTTCGTGGTTACGAGGTGGAGTGAATTTTAGGGTTTGAGGGGCGTAGGGTTTGGGAGCAAAGATGGATGTCGAGGCGACGGACCGGGAGATCGCTAAGGTGCAGGAGGAGAGGCGGAAGCATGAAGCGGAGCTAGCGCAAGTGACGTCGCTGAGCTTTGATAGAGATTTGTACGGGGCGTCGAACAGGTTTGAAGGTTATGAGCGCTCTATTGCGCTGAATGATGACGATGAGGAACCGCAGGATGCGACGGATAGGGAATTATCGAAAAAGCTCTCTTCTTACACGGCGCCGAAGAATATCATGAATGATATTCCCCGTGGTGAAGTAATTGATGATGGGATTGGTTTCAAGAAGCCGTCGCGGATTATTGACAGGGAGGATGATTATCGGCGGCAGCGACTGAATCGAATAATTTCACCGGAACGGAACGATGCATTCGCTATGGGGGACGTGACGCCGGACGAGCGGGTCCGGACGTATGCGGATGTTATGAAGGAGGAGCATTCGAGGAGAGCCAGAGAGGAGACTTTGAAGGCAATCAAGAAGAAGAAGGAGGAGGAGGCGGAGAGACGTACTCATGAGGAATCAATGGCACCTACGAAAGCTCAGCAGGCATCAATTAAAGCTCCACCGGCACCTGCTGTACCAGCACCTGCACCGACTTCAGGGGCTAAGAGAAGGAATCGGTGGGATCAAAATCAAGAGCAGGAGGAGCCGAAGAAGCCAAAAACTTCTTCGGAGTGGGATGGCCCTGATGCGACGCCCGGTCCTAGTAGATGGGATGCCACACCGACTCCAGGGCGCACGAGTCTGGATGCTACTCCCATGGCGGCTTCTAGGCGTAATCGATGGGACGAAACGCCCACACCAGGGCGAGCATCTGATGCAGATGCAACGCCGGGCGCAGGCGCGACGCCAGGCGCGACACCAGCAGGTATGACGTGGGATGCAACTCCTAAGCTCGCAGGTATGGCTACTCCTACTCCGAAGAAGCAGCGATCTCGATGGGATGAGACGCCTGCAACGATGGGGAGTGCTACGCCTTTGCCAGGGGCCACACCATCGATGTTCACTCCTGGTGTAACACCAATGGGTGGTGTCGAGCTCGCCACCCCAACACCAGGTCAAATTGCGCTTCGGGGGCCCATGACGCCTGAGCAGTACAATATGTTGCGTTGGGAGAAGGACATTGAGGAGAGGAATAGGCCTTTGATGGATGAGGAGTTGGAGGCCATGTTTCCTATGGAAGGCTACAAGATTCTAGAGCCTCCTGCCTCTTATGTGCCCATTCGAACTCCCGCCCGGAAGCTCCTGGCTACGCCAACTCCTATGGGTGGGACTCCGCTGTACGCAATCCCCGAGGAAGACCGAACGCAACAATATGATGTTCCGAAAGAGGCTGCTGGAGGATTGCCATTCTTGAAGCCCGAGGACTATCAGTACTTTGGAGCCTTGTTGAGTGAGAAAGAGGAAGAGGAGATGAGCGCAGAGGAAAGCAAGGAGCGGAAAATTATGAAGCTTTTGCTGAAGGTGAAAAATGGGACCCCGCCTCAGAGGAAAACGTCGTTGCGGCAGCTGACTGATAAAGCAAGAGAGTTTGGTGCTGGGCCTTTGTTCAACCAGATTCTACCTTTGCTTATGTCTCCTACTCTTGAGGATCAGGAGCGACATCTGCTTGTGAAGGTCATTGACAGAGTACTATACAAATTGGACGAGTTGGTGAGGCCTTTCGTGCACAAGATCCTTGTGGTTATTGAGCCACTTCTTATTGATGAAGACTATTATGCTCGTGTGGAAGGTCGGGAGATTATTTCTAATTTAAGTAAAGCCGCTGGATTAGCCACCATGATCGCCGCAATGAGGCCTGACATTGATAATATCGATGAGTACGTGAGAAACACCACCGCGAGGGCTTTCAGTGTGGTGGCTTCTGCGCTGGGAATTCCTGCGCTGCTGCCTTTTTTGAAAGCTGTGTGTCAGAGTAAGAAGTCTTGGCAGGCCCGACACACAGGTATAAAAATCGTGCAGCAGATCGCTATTCTTATGGGGTGTGCCGTGCTTCCTCATTTGAAGTCACTGGTGGAAATTATCGAGCATGGTTTGAGTGATGAGAACCAAAAGGTTCGGACCATCACAGCATTGTCTCTTGCTGCCCTTGCCGAAGCGGCAGCTCCCTACGGTATTGAGAGCTTCGATTCCGTGTTGAAGCCACTTTGGAAAGGAATTCGGTCTCACAGGGGGAAGGTGTTGGCAGCGTTTTTGAAAGCAATCGGATTCATTATTCCGCTCATGGATGCAATGTACGCCAGCTACTACACCAAGGAAGTGATGTTTATTTTGATTAGGGAGTTTCAGTCTCCCGACGAAGAAATGAAGAAGATTGTGTTAAAGGTCGTCAAACAGTGTGTGAGTACAGAGGGAGTGGAAGCAAATTATATTAGACAGGAGATTCTTCCTGAGTTTTTCCGCAACTTCTGGGTCCGAAGAATGGCTCTTGATCGCAGAAACTACAGGCAGCTGGTCGATACCACCGTTGAAATCGCCGTCAAAGTGGGTGTTGCGGATATCGTTGGGAGAGTGGTGGAGGATCTGAAGGATGAGAGTGAACCATATCGTCGAATGGTTATGGAAACGATTGAGAAAGTGGTTGCCAATCTGGGAGCTTCAGATATCGATGCTCGACTCGAGGAGCTATTAATCGATGGCATTTTGTATGCTTTCCAGGAGCAGACGAGCGATGATGCGAATGTGATGCTCAATGGTTTCGGCACAGTTGTTAATGCCCTGGGACAGAGAGTTAAACCCTACTTGCCACAAATTTGTGGAACCATCAAGTGGCGGCTTAACAATAAGAGCGCTAAAGTGCGGCAGCAGGCGGCTGATCTTATTTCTCGTATTGCAGTTGTAATGAAGCAATGCCACGAAGAACAGTTGATGGGGCATCTTGGGGTGGTCTTGTACGAATATTTAGGTGAAGAATATCCAGAAGTGCTTGGTTCTATTCTAGGGGCGTTGAAAGCAATTGTGAACGTTATTGGTATGACGAAAATGACTCCACCAATCAAAGATTTGTTGCCTCGACTAACCCCTATTCTTAAGAACAGGCACGAGAAGGTGCAAGAAAACTGCATCGATTTGGTGGGTCGAATTGCTGATAGAGGAGCTGAGTTCGTACCTGCACGTGAATGGATGAGAATCTGCTTTGAACTACTGGAGATGCTCAAGGCTCATAAGAAGGGAATTCGGCGTGCAACTGTGAATACCTTCGGTTACATTGCTAAGGCTATTGGGCCCCAGGACGTATTGGCCACGTTGCTCAACAACTTGAAGGTACAGGAAAGGCAAAATCGTGTGTGTACAACTGTGGCTATTGCCATCGTGGCTGAAACTTGTTCTCCTTTCACGGTGCTCCCGGCACTGATGAATGAGTATCGGGTCCCGGAGTTGAACGTTCAGAACGGCGTTCTGAAGTCACTCTCCTTCTTATTCGAGTACATTGGGGAAATGGGAAAAGATTACATCTATGCAGTGACCCCACTGTTGGAAGATGCGTTGATGGATCGGGATCTCGTTCACAGGCAAACAGCTGCTTCAGCTGTGAAGCATATGGCTTTGGGAGTTGCAGGACTTGGGTGTGAGGACGCTTTAATTCACTTGCTGAACTTTTTATGGCCCAACATTTTCGAGACATCTCCCCATGTCATTAATGCAGTTATGGAGGCCATTGAAGGCATGCGGGTGGCCTTGGGACCTACCATCTTGTTGAATTACTGCTTGCAAGGGCTATTTCACCCTGCCAGAAAAGTTCGAGAAGTCTATTGGAAGATCTATAATTCGCTTTATATCGGTGCACAAGATGGTTTAGTATCGGCATACCCGGTTTTGGAAGACGAATCGGAGAATATCTACAGCAGGCCGGAATTAAAAATGTTCATCTGAGTTGCGGCTCATAATGGTAGAGCCTGTGATAAATAGACGAGGATGGTCTGTGGTTAACATTGTTTCTTTCACCTGTTGCCCTCTGTGTGTCTACTATATATCTTCTAATGTCTACTACATACGTGTGTAATCCAGAATACTAGAGTAGATGCATGTAGATACAAGAACTTACCTTCTGAAGATACGTTTTTTGCAGAACATACCTTGTAAATGATCAACATATACAATAACATAGGAGCTCAGACTGGAGTTCTCCAAATGGACAGTATCTTCACCATAGACTGAAGCACGTCGGTCTGAGTATGTGTATGATCAAAGAAGGTAGGTCTGGATATGGATGCGGATGTTTTGGGAAAATTTTAGGGTGTAGCTGCTGGTGCTGCTCAAGCAGGTCTCCTACTCTTTCTGAGAAATCTTGTTTTGAGCCCCAATCTCAATGTACTCTGTGTGCGATCTAATGAGAAACTTCTTCAATCCTGGTTTTACTCGTCTTCTGAGAACAGTATCGCTAATTAATACTTAGGCTCAGTGTTCAGTGACTAGCGCTGTTGGTTCACGTTTCAAATGATCACGTGTAATAGCAATCCACTGTTTGAATTGACTAAAATTTCTTTGCTTTGGTTTTTTGTTACTTGCAGATCTTTTCAGATTCACCTATTGGAATTTGAAGAGGGAAGTACTAGTGTGATACCAATCAAATTTCTCATTCAACATTTGTGTATACTTGGAATGATCTTGGTACACAAGTAGTTTAATGGAGGAGGGTTGTGACAATTATAATGTTATAATAAAAAGAAAATAGGAAATTGAGATATAACTCTCCCTTCCATTCCTGATATTCAAACAAGGTGAATCCTTTTTTTGTCAAAGATTTGGTCTTTCACTAGCTCTTAGGGCTTTGGAAAATAGTTGTGCTTGTCAAACCCTAATAGTCCTTTGGAGAGTTGGATTTTCCTCTAATGCAATTTTTCATTGTAGATTTTGAATGTTAGCGTCAAATGCATTTGTAATTTTAGAGATGAAGAGCATTTGGGTTATTTGATGAGATCACCGGTATTCCTTATACCTTCTTGAGTCACCATATTGATCTCTCTAGTGTGCTCGATGAATAAACGTATATCAAGTTTCATTTTGAGTGTTGCCATTCTGCAACTAGGAGACTTTGACAGATTATATGAATCTCTCAAAAATCATATTATGTATTAGATAACTGACAAGCCACGGTAGCGGCAAGTTCACAGTGTCTAATTATTGTGAATGAAGAATGTTTTTTGGCTACCACAAACCTTCCAGACAACCCTAGCCAATTAGTTTCCTTGGAAAATTCAAATCCCAATAATTAGAATTTTGATCTTTTCTTTGGAGTTACCATTAGTGATTTGGAGGAAGGGAGCAGAGGGTTCCCTTGACTAATTTGGATCTTTGAACGTGATGGCGTCATTGATCTTCAATTTCAAGTTGTTTCTAAAAGAAGAGAGGGTTCAACTGAATATCCTAGGATTTTTTTTAAATAATCTTTGTTTTAATCCAAGAAGTTTCTAGAACAAGCCTTAATTAGCAAGGAAATCTTGTCTAAATTAAATCTAGGATTTTTGCCAAAGATATTTAGGATTTTAACTTAATTTATCCTAGGATATTATGTGATTAACCCCAAGACATTTTCAAAATGCCCACAAACTAACTTAGGATGTTAGGCTTAGTTAAGTTAGTTTTTGGACAAAATAGCAAAGTATCTCATGGTAAATCAAGGTGGTGGGACCTTTTAGAAAGTATATAAGGCCCCCCTCTAAGGTTTCCTACAACCCCTGTCTATTTATTGATACGCTGCCAAAAGTGAGGAGGAACCACATTTTGATTTTGCTTACCAACACTCTATCGGGATTATCTATTGAGGCCAAAATACGACCATCTTTGCTTCAATTTGATTCTCTTAGTGAAGGACTTGGCTAAAAAACGAGGGGTTTCCTTTAAAACCAATAAATCACATTAAAACACGTTTCCAGGAGGTTTTGTCCCTCCAAAATTTGATATGTTGTAAGAGATACTAACCAACTTGTGATTGCAATAGAGTTGATGTGATTAACTCCTAAATTTTGGTTAAACATTTTCATGTGTACCTCATTTAGGGCTCAAACTCTTGGAAAACTTGAAGTACACTTTAATCCTTGATTTTTGGTTTAAATATTGTCATGTGCACCTCAGTTAAGGATTAAAACACTCTTTGGAAGCATTGGGACCGTTTTAAGCAAGTTTAGCTTGGGATTGCTTCGGCAGGGCAAAGCTTTGATCTTAAAAACTAGTTTGTATTTAAAGAATTTTGAAGGGAAAAGGATTTTGAAAAAACCCTGGCTTAATGGGCTATTTAAGCCAAGATCACATCAAGTGACTTCCTTTCTTTCCGCCGGAATTTGCTCCAAGTTGTTTGGTGCCACCTTGCCAACATTATGAATTTTTTGTCCTAGTCGTTGATAGTTAGTGATAGTAGTAACCTTGATCAAAGTTTAGCTATTTGAGGAAATTCCCAAAAAACCATTAAAGAGCTTTAGACTTAGTTGAAATTTCTTGTTCTTCAACCTTTTCAAAAAATCCATAGAAACTAGATTCTTAGTTGATTTAGATGGTTTGTTAAGCCTTCCCTTTCTTTTCTTTTGTTATGTCTTAGCCTTCAAAATTAGAACTAGAATTGAGAACCAAAATTGAGAACCAAAATTAGAACCAAAATTAGAACCAAAATTAGAACCAAAATTTAGAACCAAAACTTAAAACTAGAACTTAAACCAGAACTTGAGTCAGAACTTAGAACAAGAGCTTGGCCAAAGGGCTCGGATCAATGCTAGCACCCGGCCAAGAAGTAACCGATAGTAAAAAGAGGGCCAAGAACCGGCGGGTATTTGAGAACAAGGGCCGAAATTGGCGGGTATCAAGGAACGAGGACCAAGCAAGCGGTATAGGAGAATAAGGGCCTGAGAACTGGCGGATATTAGAAAACAAGAACCAAATAGGCTGTATCAAAGAATAAAGGCTTGAGAACTGGCAAGTATTGGGAGAATGAGAACCAAGCAGGCGGGTATAGGGGAGCGGCTTGGATCTGGTCAACCCCAATGAGACATGTGGCAGGCGGATGGAATCCAAAAGGTAGCTCAAAGTCACATAAAGGTGGTCCAAAGCTCACTAGAGGTAGTCCGAACTCACAAAGAGGTGCCCGTACTTACACAAAGATGTCTCAAGCTCACACAAAGATGTCTCAAGCTCACACAAAGGTGTCTCAAACTCACAAAAAGGTATATAATTTATTTGAATTGACAATAAAACTAAGTTATACCAAAATTTTGAAGTTCAAACATCAAGGCTCTCATTTCCACACCAACTTCTAAACAAAAATAAAGAGAAATGAACTAAACAAGTTGAAGGAAAAAGATTAAGAAGAAGGTATTTGATACTCGAGAAGGAAAAAAAACAAAAAATTGAATTAGTAAGAATCTCACTATTCCCTTTGGAATTATCTTTGATTTTGTTTCCTATTCTTTTTAGAATCATTCTGTTCTTTGATTCCCGTTACTATTTTATTTTTTTGAAACAAAGGAAACGGGATTTCATTGCAAAGGAGAGAAAAAACAACCACCAACCATAGTTGGCCTGGCGGGCTTCTCGTTACTATTGAATAATTTGTTTTTTTGTCACTAAATTTGATTTCGTTGACAACGAGTGGTTGAATGTTGTTTTAGTTTAGTTTTGTTAGGCCTAAAGCCAAATAGGAAAAAACAAAAGTCAACAAATATCTTAGAATAATCCAATTCAACAAATAAACTAATGAATGAAGAATAAACTAACTATTCAATTAACCCCTAAAGTTCCATGACTATATTTCTACTGAAAACACTCAAAAATTGCTATTTTTAGTACAAATACCAAATTTTTGAAAAAAAACATTTTCGACACATGTAACCATAGGATCCTATAGTAAACTAGTTTTAGAAGATGTGGAAAAAAATTCAGAATTTTCCACCATATGGATTGGAAGATATTAGCATTTGAATTGGCAAAAAGTCTTTTTTTTATCCCTGCGAAAAATAGGTCAAATGCACTTCACAATGTCACATTTGTATAAAACAATGTCCAAAATGGTGGTGCTTCTTTGAACTCTTTTCCCTAAACAAGTTGGCTACTTGCTTAAAAAATTTCAAATCATTTGGAATTGTACTACATATACAAAAAAAATAGTAAGTAGAAAGAAGTAGAGAATGATCCAAAATACTAAATCGTTAAGAATTTAATTATGGAATTGAAAAATGTTAACCCCGATAGTTGTAATGTTGTAATAAACAACCTAAATCCTATGATTTTTTTTTTTCAAAAAATATTAAAAATTGAGTTAAATAAACAACTTCAAAGTTTATTTCAAAGTAGAAAATCTATAACTGCCCGAAAACTAAAAAACCTCATAACTCTTGACTCATTGGTCGAAATGGATTGATAAGCTTTCCACGTATATATAACTCTAAAAAATTAATCTCAAAATTTCATTTTTGAAAAAAGTGATTTTTTCTGATCTGCTTGGAGTTCCCAGTTATGAAAAAAAGTAACATAATTGGCCATAAATTTTGACTCCTATTTCCAAATGTCATGAAATTTAGTGCATATGAAAGATATTACTTGCGCCCACCTTCTATTAAAATTTCAGTTTAAAATATGGAATCTCTGGTCACAAGTACCTGCCCAAAATTTCTATACAACCAAAAAATGCATGCCGGTCCTTTAGGGGTTAAGTTAATTGAATTAGACAATTTGATAAAAATTCTTAAGTCTTTGAATTTAAATTAAAAACTAAAAGAATTGGCAAGGCCATTGGAACTAGGCCCTTGAATTTTGGTTAGTTTTAAAAGATCACTCTTAGAACTAACTAGGAAAAATGGGGTATTTAATTTAATTCCTAAATTCTAAGGAATTGAACTAAATACTTGGTATTAACAATTCTTTGTAGGAATTTAGCCAAGAAAAATGCAAGAAAGGAAATTTCCAACATGATTAAATTCTCGGTGACTTCCGAATAGGCAAACTAAAATTACATGATGGAGAACGATGGATACTACAAAACCATCATGCTTGTGATTTGCAATGATGGCATGATAGCGGCCGTTGACACCAAGGTATGTTAGTTTAGGGTATGTTAATCTAGGATATGTTAGTTTTGGTACCAATTCAACAAAAGAGATCTCACACTTAAAAAATAACCAAAAAACAAAGAAATTACAAATTATTGAATTTTAACCATAGAATCAAATAAGAATTTAGGGTTTTCATTCAAAGGGATCAACAAGGAATCTGTTAAAGTTGGAATCGCCCAAAGAATCTAAAAAGATTTCCGAATCCACTTTTATTTTTAAAAATACTTTAATTTTGAAGGATAAAAGCTTGGATGAAATTTGGGACCAATTTTGGATGAATTTCTTTCAATTAGGTCAAAATTTGGTTTAAAATTAGAAATTAAGTAGTCAAAATAATTAAAAATTCAATCCTAAAATTTGGGCTATTTTTAAATCATGTATGAAGCTTTTAAGTTGGATTAAGAGTCAAATTTCATCTGCCGATAACTTTTGTTAGGAATCTTGGAATCTAATTTTCTTTATCATTCTGGAAAGAGGAAGTTACATTCTATCACTTTTCTTAGACACAGTTTTAATTAGTTTAGATTAGCTTTTGTTTTATTACGTGGTTTGATTTAACTGCAACCTTTTAATCTTGTAACAAATAGTGTGATTTAACTATTCAAATTTTTAGGATTTACAATAACAAAAATTGTCCATTGCTTGGAAGGTGAACATTTGATTAGGAATCACACACACAGGGAATGAATCTCTATTTGAAAAGTTGCTAGAATCTGTGTGCAACTTTTTGACTTAAAGGTGGAATTAAGAACACTCACACTTGTCCACGTGGCAAGGTTGCCTAGTGTAGGCACTTTATTACTCACCGTTGATAATATAACAAACAAGTCCCGATTCTAGCCTTTCATCCATTTTTTTAATATATAAGAGTATGACAAGCGCGATCCACTGTGCCTTCCAAGCAATGGATCCTTGCTAATGTTTTCCTAATTTTGTAGATGGCAGTAGAGTTATTTAAACTTGTGAGTGGGGCAAGTGTAAGCTAGGGTGGACCAAAACTGGCACAAATTAGAGTCCATTCACGAACCTATTGTGTGTCAATACCGCAAAATTGGGGGTGATTATGGCTGTCGATCTACTCCATTGTCTCCACGGTAATGTAGTTCTGATGCAGGCCGGTTGACGTCATAAAGATGGAGGCATCATTACAGTCGAGATCTTTTGATCTGACCCATCTGTGGTCTTGAGATTGACTGTTGCTGGTCGTCTTCTTCCTTGGGTCCCAACGGAGTCACGGTTTTCCTAATCTTTTGTTAATCTCACGCTAATTTTTTTTGCTGTCACCATATTTTTGTTTGCTATGCTATGACTGCCGTATGCTTGTCCCATCTAGGGAATACTGTAGTAAAGGTGAAGGTAGAGGGTATGAGCGTGAAGGTAGAGGGTACAAGCGGAACATTGAGGAAGAAGAAAACTGGCTATGCTGCTCCAATGTTTGTTGAACCTCCTAGTCTTTTCCCATTTACATTGTGTAGGGGATACTCTCAAAAAGAATTTGCAGATAAGTAAGGTTTGCACTGTAGCGGCATGAGTCCTAAGCAATTGAGAGATACAGTTGTTACGGACGCAGAACTTGTGGATTTTTTTGGACCGATAGTGAACAAGAACAACCACAGGTACATGTTTGTGAAGGATGCGGACCTGATTCAGCGTATTGAACACATGTGGATGGTTTACCATCAGAAGTTTGTGGTTTTGCAATTACGCTTGATTACAAAGGTAATGGCAAAAGGTTTCTACGTTCAAGAGGTGAAGAAGAAGAAACCGAATTGGGTGCTTTATGGTGAGTGGACCAATAACGAACAACTCAAACGCCGCTTAAAGTTGAAGAGTAGAGCGGAGCCCAATGGTGAAGAATATACCTTTTTTGATGGAAAAGACGACGGGGAGTTAGAGGAGGATGGATCCACACAATCAAAGCTGACAGCTCAGGAGGCTAGCTCACGACACGGTGTTGTTGTTCGTGATTAGCAAAAGATTGAAGTCTTTACAGCACCAGGTGGGCTTTCCAAGACCCTTAGCTGTTGGAAGACGTATTCAAGTATTGCCCATTCTCAAGTTGTTGAAGCACAACAAATTTTGGAGGTTGCAAAGAGTGGCAGAGACGAGCACATGCAGAGTGACTTGAAGGCGCGCTCCCAGGTCGACTTCTGCGAGTTCAAACTCAAAACCACACGGGAGAAGTGCCTTGAATTAGAAGCGGAGTTGAGTGCATTGCATCACACAATGGACGTTAGTGAGGATCTAGCTTTAGGGATTGACGTACTAAAAACCTTATCCCGTAAAGTTGAGTCTCAGAAGAACTTAATCCAGGCGTTTGAAGATTGTTTGGAAGAAGCAAATGTGCAGTTATTGAAAGTCACAGGCGGTGAGGGTTTTGTGTGTTCTCTTGTTTCCTATGCTAGGTTGTGTTTGATGTAGGCCAATCGACATGAACGTGCGGTGAAGCTACTCCTTGGTAGATTGGAAATTAGCACCTATTGCTTCCGATTGATTCACCCTGGATCGTATTCCCATGTTGTTATAGCTGATCCGCCTGTGCAGCATTTACTTAGCAAATGTGTAGCTTGCAATTTAGGATTTGCTCCCATCTGGGCTGTGAAATTAGCCAATTGTTGTCATCCTTACCATGAGTGGTGTTCTTGTATTCACGTTGAGACTAGTAAATCCTGTATAGCTCCTGATTGTGGTGTCGAGATGCACGAAGGCTGGTGGGTATTGACAAGACTTCTAGAGCCTGGAATTGCAGCTCCATTGAAGAGCAGAGTTGAACGGTTCCTAGAGGAGCATGAGGGCACAACCAAACGAGGGCAGCTTCTAATTTTGCCAGGTTATTTTCTATATCCCATTGGCTTGTTTGAATGCAATCACTTCATTTCAAGGTTTAGGATTTGGGGTGTTTTCAGTGGTATGATAGATTAGTATAGGCAATCCAAAATGTATACATGTTTGCTAAATAGATGAGAGTTGCAGATCTGGAATTCACTATGTAGAGTCCAGAGGTTTTAGTTTGCTACAAATTGGCCAGTGAATGTTATTGTGGAGGAATCAGCTTTGAACATTATCCTTAGCATTTTTTGATTTAAGATTTAGGAAAATTACATAAGTAACAATTTTGTATTCAACTGTAGTATTATAGTGCACGAAAATTGTTGTTAACCTTGGAGATAAATAGTATCTTGTATCCCGAGGCTTTGTTGAAGAACTCGTTAGATCTGAAGTATTGATGGAGTCTCGACTAGTGGGTAAATTTAGTAAATTTGAATTGAAAGTCCTTAATGCATGAATTGTGTCACGTTCTTTCCATAGTATCTAAGATAAGAGTTCATTTTTCTGTCATAACAGTCCTCTAAAGTCCTTTATGGAACTCGGTTAGTGAGTTAGATTTTAATTCATTCAAAAAAGTGAGGCAGATGTAAATGACAAGTATTAAGTTCTCCACATCGATAGCTTAAAAAGTGGTACAACTTCACATTAAGTCCACTGTTGTACTTATGTAGTGCACTAGATTTCTATGGAACTAATTTTCAATATACAGAAGTAGTAGACAGATATCCATTCTATTATACTAGTACATATGTTTCACCCTTGCTTTCCATAAGGACAAAGAGAACTGTGCATTTTTTTCCATAACAATCCTTGCAAGTTCTTAGTGCACTTGGATTAGTAGGTGGTTGCAAGAAAGATCGACCAGTTTTCGTAGCGTTCCCCACAGTACTCATGTTTTTTTTGGGAGTATTGTATAATTAGAAAAACAATTTTAAAAAAATATGAAAAATATGTTTAGTATATAAACCTTTAAGAAGAAGGTACCCTAGGAAGGAAAAGCATAGAAAATTTTTCTAAATAGGAGAACTAGAAAAGTGCAAAATCTCATGAAAATAGGTACTTTTACATTTTAATTTGTAAAAAATAGAAAAAGAAAATTTTAAGGAAACTAAAAATTGGACATGTGGGAAGAGTTGGTGGTGATTAGATTTCACCAAAAGAATGATCTTAAAAGCATCTTCAATGTTCAGAAATATGCACGCAAGGGAGCCTTGTTTGCACGCATGTAGAGGATACAAAATAAAGTATTTTTAAATTTCCTTTGGTAGAAACATGACTTCCTACTATGGGAATAGACCCTAGCAATTTCAGCTTCAAATCATTAATTTTGGATACTCCTTGGTACTAAAAAACCCTAAACTGTAAAGTGTGACAAATTAGGGAAATTCAAAATTAATTATAAATTTTTTTTCTTTATTTCTGAAAAATAGCAAGTCTCATTAATATCAAGGTAGCCTTCCTTGAAAAAAAATTCAAGTACATTTGCTTGAATTTCAAAAAGTTATGGCCCATGACAATTTTGAAACGTCAAATGTGACGTAAAATAGTACTGGTCTTTCCTGCATCCACTCTAGTCAATGATATTCTTAACTCATTCACAATAGTTGGGTACATGTGAAGTCGAAGTACTTATTTGTGAATATGCAAATCTTGAAACAATGGTACAACTTTAGCAGAAGTCCTCAGGTCTAACTCCATAGTGCATTGCAGTTCTTTGGAGTCAATTCTTATACACAAAAGTAGTTACAGAAGCAGTATACGTGGACTAATACAAGTTTTTATGTACTGTGGAGGTGTGTCATACCATTGAATCAGGGTATGCGGTTGGAGCGACTGTTGTGAATGCCCTTGACTCCAGAATTGGTGCTATCCCATGCAAATCTAATCCACAATATGCCAAAATTTCCACTCTGATTGACTCGGAGATTGGCTATGAGCGAGACTTCTCTGGGCCACTTCCAAGTAGTTTTAGGGTCAATGTACAACCTGCCTACAAAGCTTATGTCAGTGCTGTTAGTGGTGTGGAAGAAAATGGAGGCTCTGAACTTCAGGACCTCGTGACTCCAAGTAACAGAAGACAGAAGGCATTGGATGAAGTTCAAATGCAGCTTGGAGGGAACCCTGAACTAAGAGGATTGAAAACATAGAGTCTTGCATCCTGCAAAAAGCCAATTTCTGTAATAAAGTGCACCTCGAAAGTACTACCAATGTTTGCAGTTTTAGGAGAGGAAGGTACCAAGGAGGAGGGAAATGAAGAAAAGGATAGCAAAGAAGAAGACGATGAATTTGTGGATGGAGAAGATGATGCGAATATATTGGAGGGTGCAGCCAAGAATCAAAAGAAGACAAAAAAAGCATCTCCGAAGAGGAAGGCAACGAAGAGCAAGAACGGGAAGTCCAATCAGACGAAGAAAATGAAGGTATCTGTTGTAGAACGAATCTTTACAGCGATAAACACTTGGACGTCAAAGAAGAAGAGCTCTTAGACGCACCTGCCAGTTGTCGTAGTACAAAAAAGTAATTTCCCTCCAGTAGATGTTCTAATGTGTGAAAAAAAACCGTCTTTAGGATGACTCAGGTATTGTTCCCTCAGAGATCTAGTTTGGACTTCTATAGTGATGATCGGAATTGGATGCGGAAGTCACAACAACCACAAGCAAACTAGATTCTAGAATGGAAAGCTTAATATTCCTAAGTGATTGCTTCCCATCCGGTTGGACTATCCCACTCTAGTCCTAATTCGCTCAACAACAACAGGGCAGTGTCTCAACAATGTACTGCCCCCTTTTTCTCTAATACTACTCTGATCCTAGGACCCAAAACCGGAACCGGAAGGAGTGTCGTTACCCTATGCCTCTTCCTGTTTCCACTTCTGGATCCTCAATTTTAGTAACCGGTTAGAAGTTTAGCTTCTATATCAGAGGGATTTGCATATTGCAATTAAGGAAGGCTGCGTGAATTCCTACCCTTCAATGTTTAGAGTAATAGAAGTTTCACTAAAAAAAAGAAAAAGAACAAAAGACAAAAAGAAATAGGACTTCAGTCTTTCCTCACAATTAACCCAAAAGCTTAATCCGGATCAGAAGGTCACTTAGGAAACCCCTACCGTCCTCACACTACTAAAATGACAGCTTCTCCCGACCCAAGCTCTCAGACAGAGATGCTACTCTCGGAAACCGGATACAAGAAACATCCGGGGGCACTCATCTTCTTCCAAAACCTGCAATTACAGCTACCCGCTTGAAGTAATGGTTCTAGCATTACTAGCATACCAATCCAGCATCAAGACTTCTCAAACCAACACTTAGGATGTGGAAATCAGAATACTTTGCAATGGAAAATGAAAAAGAACACAAGTGTAAGATAAAACTATCCTATCAAGCCCGGGATTGAAACTAACTTGAACCCCCTAAATACCAAGCCAAGGGAAACCCCAAAAGGCCCTATGAGAATCCTAATTACAAACCAAAGAATGACACGTGTCATTCTCCCAATCTCAAAATCCTAACTAGTAGTGTTGACTTCCTAACAGCCGGCCCTTTCTACAAAAACGAATCTCAGATCCAGAAAAATCGGATCAAGCTGTCCAGGTGCATGCAACTGGAAAGCAACTAGAAAGCTGCTTTCTAAAACTTTAACTTTCCTCTACTTAACTGAACTCCATCTGTCTTTCACTTTCCTAAAGTAAACTTAATTGGACTCTACTTTTACTTTCCACCTACCAAAAACTGGAGTTCCACTAACTTCCTAACTCAACTTCTAAAAAACTTTCTACCTACTTCTTCTATTGCTTGGATGCACTAGTAGAAAATTCAGTTTTTCTGTTGTTTTGGTCGTGTTGATCCGGTTAAAATCTGATAGAATTCTGTTGAAAATCAACAAAGTCAACAGAATTCTGTCAGATTTTGACCGGATCAACGTGACCAAAACAACAGAAAAACTGAATTTCTACTAGTGATGGCGTTGGTGTAGTCTTGACCACTCCCTTCTTTGTTGGCTGCTGTCTACCACCAGTAGACTTAGAAGCTTTCCCCTTTGGAGGAGTTGAAGGTTTACCTTTCCCCTTTTCACGCATAGGTTTCGGTTTCGGTTCCGGTTCAGATTCTTCTTCTCCTTCCTCGAATTCTTTTCTTGATTTGGACTGGTTCTCCTCCTTCTCCGTGGTCTCTAGCGACTCATCCTCTTCAGATTCAACCTCAATCGTGGGTGACGCCTCCCTACCTCTTTTTGATGTTGATTTCTGTCATTTTGTTGCTGGCTTGTCTGACTGACCGGAAAGGGTGCTCTGTGGAGTGCCCTGATTCGGTTCTACAAACTTACTCTGAGTGCAGATCTGGGATCCAAGTAAAAACTCTTTTTTGGTTGCCATGTCAATCTTCAACTTGGAGCGGCTGACTGGTGTGGTCTTCTCTTCCGGTCAGCTGAACCTTTTGACGGCATTGCCTTGCTTAGAGTTTCCTCCTTTACCTTTTTTTTTGCCTTTGCTGGTTCCGGTTCCAAGTGGAAGCCCGCATTCTCCATGACTTCTCTCAACTCAAATAAGGTCTGCTCCATCTTCTCATGATAGGACACCAAGATTGAAACAACCTTGGATCCCATCTGAGATCCTTCCTTGAGAATTCCAGCCTCATAAAGTTTGGCTTTGTTAATTACATCGTCCAAATTTCCAACAAACTTCCGGATCCGGTTAAGGGTGTCTAAGGTTTCAGCTGAAAGCTGTCTAACCTCAATCAAACTTTTTTCCTATCTCCTTCTTCAAATCCTTTACTTGATTGGTTAGGCTAGCTATCTGATTTTTTGACTTCCGGATCACCTCCTTATCACTCATCATTTTTTCTCAAATGCCCTTCAGTTCACTTATAATTGCCCTAAGAGGGTCATTTGACTTCGTTCAAACCGGATCCTTACTAGTCCCCTCTTTAGCTACTTCCTTGCCTTTCTTTTGGGGTTCCTCTGGTTCCTCTTCCGGTTTTGACTCCTCTAGTGATGCTTCTCTCTACTCTTCCGGTTTTGGACTAATGTCATGCTGTAACATCACGTCCGCAGACTTGTACTTGGTTACTTCCTTCCCTCTCAGTAACTCATTGTGCTTATAGAGGTGGAAGAGAAAGGGAGATAAATCGGAAGGTCTGGACTTGCCTACAACTGAGACCATTTTGCCCACAACTTCCTTCAATTTTAAACCCCAACTCATTTTCCTCCCTCCAGTTCGCGCTCCAAATATCGTTTTTGCTATTGTAATGGTGGTCCAAGTAGGATGCTCCGGATTCAAAATTGGAACTAAGAACTCCAACACTCTCCTATGCCTTAAATTTGTGCAATCTGTCACGACATATTCATCCTTAGGGTGGTCAGGGTTGCAAAACTTACCACTATCAAACTCGTGCTGACATCTAGCTACTCCTTCCCCTTCCTTGGGAAAATTGCATACCTCGCTCTATATCTCCGGAGTCCATTTGGTTGGCTACGCCCGGATCGTGTGATGCCACTTGCTTAACTACTTCGTGAGCAGCTCCCCAACAATTGACTTGTTCTTCAGGTTCCACGACCTCCGCATGAAACCATCGCATCCTAGTCCTTTCAGGTCCTCCCGCAAGAGCACCTTCTCCTTGGCATTTTTCAACAGTCCGAATACTACTACTGGAATTTGAATAAAGGCGACTCTTCACTCGCCTTTGCCTTTACCATGGCTCTGAGCAACTACTTGGATTGATTAACAACCTCTCAACTCTTCCTGCCCTAATCACTTGCGCCCTACTGTTGTTCACTCTCATAAAGCTAATCAATCTCACAACCGCCTAACCGGGACCAGAATCTCAAAAGTTGCACTCCTCCAAGCTCTTCATTGCCACACTTCCTTGCAAACATTCACTCACAACCAGGAAACACCAAAATGAGAAGATAGAATGCGGATGCTTCTACCTGACCCCTTCTTCTCTCCTGACCGTCCGATTTTTCCACCGTTGGAATTGGTCGTTCCTGTCTACACCAGGAAATGATTTTTGTTCAACGGCTCTTTTGTTTTCCCGTTAGTGATTGTTGGCTCCTAGTTTTTGTTTTTGATACTGGTTTGATTGTCTCCAAATCTCTGGAATCTTGGTTGTGACCCCACATAGGTTTTTGATTTCCAGTTCAAGACAGGAACAATTAAGATCCGTTTTAACCATTTTATCTCTTTTAAGAGATCCGGTGGCTGTTAATCTAAAAATCTACTAAACTATGTACATTAACCTATAAAACAACAAACAAAATATGGAAATAAAATGTCTTTAACCTAATTCTATTACAAAGTAGTAGAATTTGGCATTCTGGGCTCCCACACCAGTAGACAGGTTTCATTGACAAATAAACTTTTTATTTCATCAAGTGCTGGGGGGAGATTTACAGTGCATGTACATAGGGTAGTGATTTGCTTGTGGGCAGAATTTTAGGGTGCTGGGAGGCTTAGGGTATCGTAGACAAAGAGGAATTGCGGCTAGTATAAGCAAACAATGTTGAGTATTAGGTACCCTAAAACCGCAGGCTGCCGAGGATGAACAATTCTCGAATTGGTGGGGTTTAGGTCGACACAATTTTATAATAGATGTTGCAGTCAAATTATTGGATCTTAGGTATTGATCCCTTTGTTTAGGCTTTCTTGTATATTTATACATGTAGTTTAAATAACTTGAGTCTTGCCATAGATTTGAAGTCATTTGCTGGATTTTAGAAAGGTACATAGTATTAGTTTGTGAAGCATTGATCTATCCAAAGTTAGTAAAAAATATAGTAAGGAACTTTAGCATCAAGATACATGAGGATCTCACTCTCCCAATGTTGGATGAATGTACTTTTTGAACATATACTTAAAAATAGCCAAAATTGTGTTAACACATATTGCACGAAACAAATAAAATCGTAGGGTGTTTAGGGTGGCCTTTCTGTCATTCCATTGCCATTTATGGTTGAAGGCATTAACTGCAAGAAATTGGATTGGGTGAAGCATCTGAAATGCTTCTATGCTACTGCAAATTTGTCATTTATATCTCTAAATATGCCTGCAATGCAATAGCTGGACTTTGTACATCATCCCAATATAATGTGAAGACAGCCAGTTAGATTGAGTGTGATTTTGTAGCAATTGGACCTTTGAAAGCATCCGATGGGCTGTATTTTGACACTGACATATGCCAGCCACGAAGCAGTTTAGCATTTTTGTTCATAAGCAACGCTTCTATAGAAATGGTGGATTTAAGGGTCAAATAATTGTACTCAAGAGATTTTATTAAATTGTAACCATACAAATTCAAACTAGGCATGTTAGAGATCATATAGAAAAGGAAAATACAGCTATAATTAGATAGGAGAGTTTTATTTTTTAAATTTGATTGTTTCATCAATCTTTTTTGTTGTCTAAATTTGAGATTAGACTACTATAAAGTATAGAGTAATAGTGAATGGTTTCATATTATCAAAATCAGTTTTTATATAGTGTATAAAATATTATACATTAAAAAGGAGACTAGGGCTTTTAGGGTCTAGGATCTAGGATCTAGGATTTAGGGTTTAGGATTTAGGGTAATGATTCTATTTTAAGGTGCATGGAAGTTCTATCTAATCCATTTAGTACTGAAAGCAAGGATGTGAAGTCCAAGAAATTCATATATTGGTATACCAAGTAATTAGCTTAATTTACATTTAATCATTAAATGATCAAGATATTTTTAAGTAACACCAAATGGTCCCATTTTATATCCTTTTAGAAATCAGCAAATGGTTAATATTTGTCTCTACTACTTTCTAAAAATTGAATGACAAAATACAATAATGTATATTGTTTTGGAATATTTTTTTGGACCATCACGATGGCTAATATTTGAGGCCACAACAAGCATATTTTTTTGGACCATCTAGGTGGCTAATATTTGAGGCTACAACAAGCATATTTTTTTGGACCATCTAGGTGGCTAATATTTGAGGCCACAACAAGTATATTTTTTTGGACCATGAAGGGGGTAATATTTAGGGCCAATCAAGCTAGATCCTAGAAAATTGAAATAATACCAATGTCAATTCAAAACGGATATATCTGGAAGGATAATTCTTTGAATATAAAATTATCAGAATGATTCACAATATATAGAAATACTCTCTTAGGAAGTGGTTAATACAAATCATGAGATAAATTTTATAAATTGGCACATACATACATATCTAGAAGGTAGTGAAAATTATAGGATCTTAGTTGGTCGATTTTCAGTTTTTTCTCATTTTGTTTGCAAATGAATAGGAATAGGAAAGAAGTTTTAAGATTTTTTTTCCTATAGATTATATTCTTGTATATTTGGGAAGCTTTGATTCATTTCATTTGGATTTGTTATGAGAAAGTTATGGACAATCTTGTTTTTTGGGCACTAACAACATTTTATTTAAAAAATAACTTGTAGGATTCCTTTTTGAATGCAATTTTTACAATTTAAAAAATTCTTTGAGTTGAAATATATATACTTAAAAAATTCAAAATCAGATTTACAAAAGTGGTTTAGAAAAATTTCTCTCATTGGGAGTGGATAATCTTAATAATAAAAAAAATGGGGAGGAAGTGGGTTAGGGGACAAGTGTGGAATTTTAGTGGCATTGGAAGTGCATAATCTTAATGATAAAAAAAATGGGGAAGAAGTGGGTTAGGGGACAAGTGTGGAATTTTAGTGGCATTGGAAGTGGATAATTGCATTCCAATTTTCACATGTTTGAATGTGAACAAAAATAAAACCGGTAGAGTCCAAAATATCCTAAATTTAGAAAATTACTTTTTATGTGATTTATGGTTGCATCCCTCAAAGTTGAGGTTTAGACTTCAAATACCATAATTTTTGGCAATACCGCAAAACATAAAAAAAAAATATTTATTGTAGGAAAGCTAACATGGTTTTTTATCTTGCAACATTTGAAGTTACAAAAAAGTAGATCCAAAATTGGCATCACTTGTCCTCTTTCTGGAATCCCAAGAGTTCTCCGTTTGGACTTCCTAACTTTAGAGATTCATCTTAACCCCTAAAGGACCAAACGGCGTTTTTTGGCAATATAGCGATTTTGGGCAACTCACTATGGACGGAAATTTTCTTTTTCTTTGAAAATTTCACACAATGTGTGCCCAAGGAGTAGCTTTAAGGCCCAACAGTTTTCAAAGCTTTTGACTACATGGTTAAAAAGTTACTAGATGATATGTCATTTTCAGTGGTCGGCGGGCAGCTCAAAAATTTTCTAAAAAATCGCTTTTAAAAAAAATAAAAATTTGAAATTGGTTCTTTAGGTTTATATACACGTGTAAAGCTTTGAATTATTCCATTTTGATTTATGAGATGAAAATTATGAAGTGTTCTAATTTGCGGGCAGTTATAGATTCCCTCCTCTAAAATAAACTTTGAAGTCCTTTATTTAACTCAATTTTTAATATTTTTTGAAAAAAATAAAAGTATAGGATGTATATTGTTTATAATAACATTACAACCGTTGGGATTGACATTTTTCAATTCCATAATTAAATTCTTAACATTTTCATGTTTTGAATCATTCTCTACTTCTCTCTATTTAATATTTTTTTCCTGTATGTTGTATAATTCCAAATGATTTGAAATTTTTCAAGCATGTAGCCAACTTTCTTTAAAAAGTTAATCCAAGGAATAACCACCATTTTGGACATTTTTTCATTTAAATGTGACCTTGTGAAGTGCAACTGCCCGATTTTTTGCAGGGTCCAAAAAACGTTTTTTGTCAATTCAATGTTAATATCTTGCAATCTACAAGGTGGAAAATTCTGAAATTTTCTCTACATATTTTCAAACAAGTTTACTACAAGATCCTATAGTTACATGTGTCAAAAAATGTTTTTTTTCTAAAATTTGATACTTATACTAGAAATGACAATTTTAGAGTGTTTTTGGTGAAAACATAGTCTCTGACCTTTAGGAGTTAAGTGGAGTGGCCAAAATTTTTATATTGCCACATTGGCAATTACATTGAAAGAATCTAGAAACAAAAAATACTTCCTACAATATGAGCACTAGATTATGAGTCCTTGGAAAGTCACTTGTCACCATCCTAAGGGTATGATTCCATTCTTTGGAAGTCCCTTCTCACCAACTAAGAGTATGATTTCATTGGAAGGAAGTCCCTTGTCTCCGTACTAACAGTACATAATTGCATTCTTTGGAAGTCCCTTGTCATTGTACAAAGACTAAAATTTTGTTTATTCTCAAACCTTTGACAACAACTACATTTTCTTCATGACGGAAAAGGGGCCCCTAGTTACAATCCAAAAATAATTTGGTCAAGGGATTTATTTCTATCTGCATCCATCTTTTGGACTAGAAAACACTCTTCTCCCATATTAAGACACTTTTTCATCCAATTTGCAAGAGGCTCATCCAAATTTTAAAGCAATCCTAGAAAATTCAAGGGCGACCAAAGATTACTTTTGTCATGTGGAAAATAGACTTTCATTTAGAAATGGATCCATCTAGACCTATGGTGGTTGGAAAAAAGGGCTGCTTCTTACCATACTGACAGTATTTGCTCACAAGATGAATTTGTTCTCTTCTAAATGACAATTTCATTTTATTTGCTCCTACTGGAGTAGGAGTCAGTTCTCAGAAAACTCTACTACTTGTGTAAGAGTTTGGACCCTGAACCCAAGTGTTACAACTTGAAGAAGGGATAAGAATTCATGACTTAAAACTGGAACAAGTGATCCAAATATTTGACATAACAGTTGAACGAGGGTCATGAACCAAGATCATTTGTACAACACACCATAAACGGACCACAAATCTCTAAGGTGAAGATCATGAAAAAGAAACACAAAAATCAACCCAAACAACAGTCATCATCAACATGCACCCAATTTCACGGAGTGCAACTTCAAGACAAGGAATGCAGCTCCATTGTCCATTAATAGCCTTGCCTATTTGGGCGATTTACAAAAAATGGTTGAGAGACCAAAATGTCCTAAAAGTACCACACTCCTCAAAAATTTCTCTTGAAATGGCTTGTAAAACTATCTTTCTACGGTACAGTTCCAAAAAATGGTTGAAATCCAGGTACCACAATCCCAAAATTTACAAAATACCTAGTAGGTGGGACACAAAAGTCTCTCTCGAACATCCTACATGCCTGACTCCTCAAAAGAACTCGTGTTAAATAAACACAAACATCCTACATGCCTAAACCAATAAAGCATGTTAAGTAAACACGCTGCGGAAGGTGAAGCCGTGCATTGTCACTTGCAAATAGTTCAATTGATCCACAGTCCGTAAAAATGTCTTTCAATTGGGCGAGCTCATCAATAGCCAGGATCTGCAGCCTTGATTCTCGGATGCGACAGGGCAGAGGAACATTGGTGATCCAAGACTTACAGAAGCACATCAAGTTCTTCTCAAACTGATTGCACAGAAATGCTGCATCCATGAACCATTTAGGCCCCTCAAGCTAATCCAAATCCCACAAAGCCAATTGGAGTGCAGAGTACTCAACGCTCTCCTCAATTGCGGCACACCAATCCTGAGAAACAAGACAAAAATCCATAATTAGGTGGAGGGGTGTTGGATTTGGATTTGCACCCATAAAAAGCCTCCACGGGCATATCACCCTCCTTGTGGAACGCAGGAGAACTACGACAAGCGCATTCTCCAAGGGGTATTCCAGCTCCATCGTGCTTGAAGCGTGTATAACGCCAGATTTTGAGAACTTGGGGTGAAGGATTGTGCTTCACAAAGAAAACATCATGAGCAATAGACCTTAAGCTAACTGAACTGACAAAATCCAAGTGTACACAAACAAAGCGCTCTTGCAAGCGCAACGGAAGTAGGTAAATACATCTACGCTCTCTGAATTCTAATGAGGTGCCTCTCACTGAGTTGCCAATTGTTATAGCATAGGGCAAGCAAATTTCCAGTTATACTTCCAAAAACCACTCTAAAGCATAACAAAGTGACTCTAAAGATCAAATCCGCAAGATTCTGTGAAGTATCTAGCCTTATTTAGTCTCTAAGCTCAGTCCGTATCCATATTTTTCTTTCCGGTCCTAACACCACAACTGGAAACACCACAACACCAAAAACTACAATTAGACCTTTCTCTCTTTTTCCAATCCGTCCAACTATCCAATCCGGTCTGATCAACTCATATATACTCTTACTCTCATCCGGTTTAGTTTTACCTCTGTTTCACCATCAGAGGGTTCGCCGCTTGCTTTTGAGAGTGGGAGGCCCGCCACTCCTTCCGTGACTTATAATGGCTGAAGACCACTTTTCTATCCTCCAATCTCTTACACTAATCCGGATCCGGTTTGATCCTTCACAGCAACCCAGAGAACTCTTCGGATTACAGGTAACACAAAGACCCCCCGTACAATCCTCTCATACTACAACTACCTCGGCGCCAAGTTCCATCTCTACAAAGTCAAGTGGTTACAAGTGTACCCGTCCGTTCCAACATCAACTAAAGTTCTTCCGTTTATCAACTTGGGCAGCAAGATCTCTTAGGAGATCGGACACTCAACCGACTTTTCTACCCAGGAGTTCTAGCGCGACTAAACAATCCCTCCCTATCCGCCTAGCCTAACAACGGCTGTCTCACCTAGAAACCTAAACCTTAGAAGTGTTGAGGAACTGAAATCCACTCCCAACTCTTTCACAACCCGCTCACTTGCACATAAGATCAAAACAAGAACACCAAAGGGAGAAATCACCCTCAAACCAATGTGCGCCTTCCTAACTCCTCACTACACAGCCCTGCCACACACGGGAGGGACACACAATAAGAAGCCAATAGAAGACACAAGCAAAATTTGGGCAAAAAGACTCGCAGCTCCCAAGCAGGGGCTGGCTTATATACAACTTGATTACAAAGGCAAAAAGGCCCTCGGAAACCGCACGAAACTTCTGGATTTGATCCTAACCGGCCAGACCGGATCAACATCCGATCTGGTCCTAACTATCTTATACAAAAATACATTCCTACCTATTCTGCAACTCCTTCATCCAGTGTAGGACTCTTGGATTCCGCAGGTAATTGATTGAAGACTTTTGTCAAATTCCTGCTCCGCTCCCCAGCAGCAGGACCCGGAAGATCTGACCCTAGCAATGAGTCTAGTTGAATCGCTTGTCCAAGCCCAAACCTTCGTTGGCTCTTCTTTGACTTGGGAGTCCGATCCTTGGGCTCCCTCGGATTTGATCCTCCTACCGCGAACGATTCCGGCAGCAAGAGGTCCAAAAGCTAGATCTCCCTGGAGTACATGGACCCATTCAGCTTCTAGCTGTTGACGTCTATCGGGTCGGCTGCCTCCTTTGCCGCTTCTACTTGATCGGTAAAGTCAATCAGGATCCAAATTATCCGGGACCCGGATTTTTTCTTCTCCTCATGTACCCCTTTGTCGAATAACTCCGTCTTGACAACGGCGGATCCAGACGCTCCGAGGGTGGCCTTCACCATTTCAGCTACCTTCCGGGTTATGTCCGCCATCTCTCGGACGGTGATCTTATCTTTTTTGAAGGCAACCATCTCTGCCTTCAAAGTATCGACTTCCTACTGAAGCCGACAAATCTCTACCTCTTGCTTCTGGTGCTCTTTCGGATTGGTGATGTGCTGTGCTACCTTAGCCAATAGCCTACTGTCTCCCGGCGCACCTACCAGCTCTCCAATACTAGCGAGGATCCTTCTCTTGATCTCCCAATCTGCTTGTATTCTGCAGAGGATGCCGGTCAACTGATTGAACGGATCAGTCAGGTCTTCGGCATCCCGCATCTCCACTTCCGGTCCCTGTTCTGGAATAGACCCGTTGGTAGGAGAAATTCCTCTCTTATGAGGAGGTGTCGTCTTCATTCGCTTCCTCGTCCTGAGGTGTTCCTCCTCATCTTCCTCTTCCGTCTCGGGTTTGAATCCATATACGTCCTTCGGTTCGTCATCCAAACCCGACTCTCCATACTTCAAGATGGATTCCTGAATGTTCTACGTCTTCTCTACCATGTCGGTGAGGAGTTGGTTGCGCTGGTAGGGGTGAAAGAGGTAGGGACTCAAAGGAGTGACCCTACTCTTTCCAACTCTTGTCACAAGCTGGGACACCAGATCGCAAAAGATCTGGGCCCAGTTCACCTTTCGTTCCCCGCTCAGGGCCCCGAAAATGGTGTTGCCGAGGGTCATCGTCACCCTCATTGGCTTCTCCAGGTACATGATTTGGATCAGGAACTGGAGAAGGCGGAGGCGCCGGTTGTTTATGCAATCCGCGATCGCATATCCGTTCTTGTTGCTTGGCTCTCCATGAAACTTGTTATGGATGAATTCAGCTCTCCGAGCCGCCATGCCGGAACCCTCTAACCAAAAGTTGTAGACCTCTCTCCACCTCTCTTCTTTCCACTTGGTTGGGCGCCCCCAGACAGTATTGTCGAACTGATTCTACAATTTACCCTTCAGCTCTCTCACCATTTGCTCCTTTCTAAACCCCCAGGGTTTATCCATCAACCCTAAATGACCCGTCGCGTGGAGGTTGTCTATGAGCTCGGTTCTCGCCGGTTCCTTACAAGGTATGACCAGAACTACTTTTCGGAGCTTAATCTCTGAAGAGCAACTGGACGCTCCCGATCTGCTTTTGCAAAGCTGAGGTATGGACACGGACTTGGCTAGCTAGACCCTTTCCGGTCACTACCTCACACTCTCCTAGCCGCATGTCCCGTTCCTCACTTTCTCTTGTCCGATCTCAATAGGAAGTCAACACAAAACCTGCAACCACACCTCGCCCGCACTTTGACGCACTTGCATTGAAGTTTCCATGCATACAATAGCTCTAGCGCAGACGAAGGCGTTAAAGCGCTGAAGGTCAGCTCCAAAACTCGAGGGAAGTGAAGGAGCGAAAATGGAGATGACCAGCCTTTATATAGTCCTAGGACCCCTGACTGGTCATCATGACCTTTTTTGGTTCGGTTTGGTCCGGTCCATAGCAATCCGGTTCAACCCTAACTCGATCCTAGACAAGTTCCGGATGTGATTCCGCTCTTGAGTACTAATACTTTGACCGGATCAGATCCAGTTTACCCCTTACTGCATTAGCTTTGTCTATCTTCAATCTTCTTCTGCCTCCTAGCAGGATCCGAATCCTAATTACTCGTTTCCGTTCCAACTTTTAGGTAAGCAAGGGAAAATCAAAAATTCTGGTTGCGACACCAATTATGTTTTAAACCCACTCAACTCAAAACCTCATCAATTTGCAAGATCAAAAAGTAGCATTGAACAAGAAAATAACTTATATTCCAGAAATCCACTAGTACGAGGAGGCGACCCAAAAGTCCGCAATATAATTAGTGAATGTCAAGAACAAAGAAGACGAACCTTGCGGAGAAGGCGCAACAAATGCGGCTAGAAGATTCAGCAATGCCACTAGCAAAATACCTAGGATGAAAACACAAGAAGGCGCAGCAACTGCGGCTAGAAGATTCAACAGCTCCACGCATCCAAAACCCAAGATGAAAACACAGTTGCCCAAATTATTGAGCCGCGCCATCATTAAAAGCTCAAATTTTAATAATTTAAATACATATGCAATCATCAGTGCCTATCATTTAGGGTGCCAACTGAATTCAAGTAGGGTACACTAATCATAGGCCACATCACCAAAAATCACGAGGCGCCCACAATAGCCAGATTTCATCATGAAAGGCATTCAAAAGGTCCCAAGCTCAAATTCTACCAAGGCAAAAATTCTGAAATTATGGAATCAATCTTCATCTAAATCAAGAATAGCAATACATCCCATGATTTTATCCAACTCCGATGCTGGCAACTCATACGTGCAATCATTTCCTGACACATGGTGATTCTTAGGCAACATTAGGAACTTCACAGCGCTCACAAGATGAGCATGCATGAACACAATATGAGAGTTTTTTAAGAGAACATAGTTTTCATGATACTTCTGATAGTAAATTCCAATGACAACCTCATCATCTACTTCAAAGTCAGTGCCCCACTTATTTGTAAAGGCTACTTTCATTGTTTGAAGCGGCTTTGTGCAAATGATGATCCAGAAATCAACTACCTCTTCATTTTCCTTTGCAGCATTCACTACAAAGTTGTCACCAATGTCAAGAGTAACTGAAAGCTGCTCACCACATGACCCACCAGCAATCGACAGTCCATCCCATTCCTCCACCATCATCTTCCTCACAAACTCTTGATTTGTTGCTTGTAACAACTTAGGCTGCCATTCACCTGTCCACTTCAAATTTATGCAACTTGACCACTTATTATCAATACAGAATTCACAAAAGCATGCCAAGTTCTTAACCATTAGATGGATTAGGTGGTTTTTATTGCTTGCTAGAATGGAATGAATTTTTCTAGTACCAGCAACACTGTCACAACCATGAAGGTCAGCTCTCAATGGACGGACTTTTAATTCTAGCACATGCCAGAAATGACGCTCAAGTGGCTTCTTTTCCCTTGTATACAATGTTTCAACCCTCGTTGATAAGAATGCCTTCAAGTAACCCACCACATCTGCTGCATTTTGAAGTTTGATTCCATGAGCTTTAAGTTGCTCACGTCATATGAAAGAGTTCACAATTGCCCCTTCTCCATCATGAGGGCCCTTCCCATGTCCAGAACCAAAAAAACTCCACAGTATTGAGCAGCCATTAGTCATGTTAGGATAACGTGCAACAAAAAACCATGGTCTGCTTGATTTGAATTGGACAGCATACCCATCAGACCAAACCTAATGTTGTTTTGAAGCATATCCATTCTTCTTCATGTGATCCCAGTGTAATCCAAAATAGTATTGGACAAACTCGAAATCATGCTGCTTATCATCCGAGTTGTAGAAGTGATACTCAGTGATGATGCAAGAATCCTCATCATAAGGATCAAAGTTAGGATTATGGCAAAATGTTATCTGAACAAGAATACTAATCTGATACAAAAACCAATGCTGAGATTGGACCTTGTTTTGATTCTTGAATTTATAGTTCTCAGCAAAATCAACTACTGAAATGATTGTGTCTTTAGGAAAGTACTTCATTGACTTCTTGAAGTGCTCATCTTCCTACCTAGCTACAAAATTGTGGGTGACAAAGGCCTGTAGCTTCGGTTTCAAATAGTCAATGAAAACATTAGAGCTAGTTTTCTTGTAAACAAGGTTTAGTTTCTTCATTACTTTACCTTTTTTGGAAATAACTTCTTCCATAGCAAACCTCCTCCATTTTACCACTTGCCCATCAGTTCTATCTATTTCAAAAGGACAAAGAGGTAATTTATCCACACCACAGTTAGCATACTCTCCATACAAGCACTTCACATTGTGCCATTGCTCAAACTCCTCTTTTGGACAAACTATGGCGGCTACATCTCTATCAATCCTTCATATTGGATGTCAGATGCCTCGCAATGCTCACAATTAGATTACCGTCTCTTACAGATTGCATGAAGTTGAATCCAATCTGCAACTCATCTCCCTCCACATGATATATGTAGCAGCAGGTATTTCGCTCCTTCAGCCGTTTGCAAAAAAATGGCCTCAACCCGCAGAATGCACATACTTGCACAAGCACTTGGACATGAGTACTCCTAAACCACTTGAAGAATGCAGCCTGCACAGTCATTCAAAAATCCAGATAAGTATGTGATTCATACTTTTATACTACTTTGCTACTCCATAAATAGTCCACGAAGTGCATGTTAGTAGTTCTTCAATCCCTAAACATACTCTTGCAAGACTATTGTGAAAACCATATGCACTTTGAAGAAGTTTTAGGACCATTTCCCTTGCCATGCAAGACTTTTTTGAAACGTAATATCAATCTATAATAACAACAATGTAATTGCACATGTAGTTTATGGACTACTACTGCAGGCCTGACCCCTTTAATCCACTCACATTCCAGTTATTTACAACAAAAGCACCTTCCAGTTATATGTGTATAAATTCAATAAACTCAATAATACAAGAATCCAACTTAGAACTGCATAAGATTAGAAGTACATAAGATTGTTACCTTTGTCTCCTGCAAGTACTGTGTAGCCTTCTCATCAAACACCCCTGGACTCACCCTCTTCCTTGTGACATCCTTCTTATTGGGTGAAATCCTAGTCTCAGTCACCTACCATTGCACAATGACCTCTTTCTCCTGCTTGCCTAAGCTGTCATTACGTCTTCTCCGAATGGTAAGAACAACCAAAAAATCGCCTCCACTATGGATCAATTTCCGCTTTGCAATAGCCTTTATGATGTTGCAATGATGGATTTCCAAAAGTCTGGATACCTTCCTCATCAAAGAATTCCTATGAGCACTAATAGAAGCATCCAGGATAGCATGCTTTGTGGCCAATTCTGCAATACTATGGACACCCTTGACTTGCCCCAATCTTGCATTCACTCCATCAACAATCTCTTGATAAGCTATTGCAGACTTCGATGGCAAAATATGATCAGGGAGGGCCAACTTAAGAAGAGAGTGATCTAATGTCCTGCTCAGCACTGACTTCCTTGTTATCGGACCAGGACAAGCTCTTAAACCCGATTGAATGGCCTTTGCAATGGTTGAAGCTATCCTACGTTCTTTCCTCTCTGGCAAAAAGTCTTGCTCCTTGTCCTTGGACTCTAGCAATTGCATGCCCCTATTGTTGGTTTCTCTTTCCAGATCGATTTCTAATTTTCTACTCCGACACAACTTTTGTCAAGTATTCTGAGATGCTAAACGAGCTAGTTCATTCACTGCAGCTGTATTGATGCTCCTTTTCTTTACAGCTTCATAGGAAATCCTCTCTTTTGGTCCAAGGCGCCTTTTTCTAGCCCTCTTTTCTGCCAATGCAGCCAATCCCATAGTACACTTCTACCGAACCCTACCCCTGCAAACCCCAAAATCCAAACCCTACACTTGCAAACACAAAAATCCAAACCCTACAGCCTCAGCGCCATGAACAACAGCAACCCTAGCAACGATGAACGAACCCTATCACATAGCAACAGAAAGGAAGTTCACCACAAAAGCAACTAATAATAAAAACAACTTGAACTTACCCAATTGTTAGCAGTCTCCGCTACAACCTGAACTTGTGCTCCATTGTCTTCCAAACTTCATTAAACTTCAAACAGCTCCAATCTAATGTGTGTAGTGAAACACTCAACCCTAAACAATACTTACAATGCTTCACACATTTGCGCTTGAGAGAGGTGACTACTTAAAGCCTAAAACCAGCTGCAAGAAATCAAAGGCAATTCAAAAAATCAGAACACCTGGCCACAAACCCAAAGGACAACTCTGAGTGGAAGTCAAGAGTCAGCATATCCTAACGCCAAATAGCCATTCAAAAACATACATGTGTTTCACCTACGTCACGACAAGGCTGTAACGTCACAATCCTTGCCACAACAATTCTCACTACAACTATACCAAAAATTGTCAATTTAGAAATCTAGAATTGGTCCAGGATAGAAAAACCAGTCTTTTTCATGTTTAGTGAAGGTCATCTTATGAAAAAATTACTTTTAAATGGTCAAAATTAAAAAATAAAATTGTTACAAAATCTGTTCATATAAAAGTCCATTCCACTTAAAATAGGAATGTTATTTGGCATTACATATAGCCAAACATTTAGTTATACAAATGTGATTTGAAATAAACTAATCATTTGTGGTACACAAAGCATTTCATTACAAAATATGAGTCCTTTTCTAAGTGAATGCGGATTGTGATAGTGTTTTATCTCTATCTTTAGAAGTCCATAACGTTCAACGTATTGTACAGTTTTAACCTTTTCTTTAGGGCACCTTTAGAGTATCAAGTCTATATTACATTAGTGAGTCCTTTTCAACATTCACCACCCTATAAATTCTATCTATTAAGGAAATAAGAAAAAAAAACAGGAAATTATGGACTGTGACAGTAAATGTTGGGCCACCCTAGCTTGCACTTGCCCCAAATATGGCCTACAAATTCAATAGTTCATGAATACATTTAATATTTTCCATCTATTCACAGAGATTGGGGCTTCTTATTCCAAAGAAATAGGGAAGCAAATAAATGGGGGAGGTGGGGCCCTAAACCAGAATCCACCCGGTTTTCTCATGAGAAGCTGTAATTTCCCAATTGGCTTCCAAAAAATAGCACCAATAGCAAGCATCTAAACAAAATTTTGTAAGTTCACCCTTGTGGCTGTTGCCCAATTCATTTCAAACAACATTGGATTTAGCAAAACACCCAATTGCATTCCCAATTAATGCAAAATCAGCCTACCAACCAAATTCATTTCACTGACAAGCTCTGGAGCTGCCTTCATTGCGGATTGAGAGGTTATAACTGTATTATACATGTGCATTCCTTCTTCACAATGCCAAGTCCCAAAAATTCTCTTAAAACATTGCAAGTATAAATTAAGTCATGTAGGGAATTTATAAAGCACTTTTGCATTGGTACACTGATTGTAAGCGTACACATCAAAATTTCTCATAATCAAGTCTCTTGACAAGCCCATCAGGTTGATTTCAATTTATTGCAAAAAATAAGTACTAGAAGAAACCCGTGTTTAATGTGACAAGCTTGATTTTTCTTGTTGGATTTCTCTAGACATCCACAATAGACAAAACCATATTTTTATGTCAATTATATCATCCACTGTAACATTAAAACATGGTTTTGTCTACTGTGGATGTTTAGAAAAATCCAACAAGAAAAATCAAGCTTGTCACATTAAACAAGGGTTTCTTCTAGTGAAGCTTGCACTAATGTTGCTCAGCTGTACACAGGCATAGCTTCTTGCCAATGCCAAGTCCTTAAAACACAAACCACACAAACTAGTGCTTCAAGCAAAGTCTGCATTATCCTAAACGGGCCTCAGCTCAAACTCGGAACCATCCTTCAAAAGCATCATCGATACCTGAACCACAAACCTAGAACCATCCTTCAAAAGCATTGTCGATACCTAAACCAAAATAGCCCTGCATGCTACCATGTCCGATGATCAAACACAAAATCACAATTAAGTCAATTACAAAGGAGTTGAACCATAGTAACTGCCCACCATAGCGTGACTGTGAAACCCTATTGCCCTACTCAAACACCCGCATCCCATGAAGCATGATTCTAATCAGCAAAGTGAACTTACAAAAGCCAATGCACTATGAAACCTACGTTGTTTGTGCATCACTGCCAAGTTTGTAGATCACATGAAAGGATTCCAGACAAATTCTCAATTAGCAAAGAATGAACCTAAGGGCTTTTCAATTACAATGTCTAGATTAACCAATAAAGCAGGAACCTTAACTACTACGCTTACAAATACTAAACCTTCGATTTTGTGGCGGCCCCTCTTATTGTCCTCGCCATAGACTTACGCTTTGAACTTGGAGTCGTGGCCCCTCTTATTGTCCTCACTATGGACACAAGCTCTGAAACTAGAGTCCTCTTCTTTTTGTTCCTGCTTGGCTTATCAGCACTTTGATCAGATGCCGCTCCATTGAATTCCTGTTTCAGGTTGGAGGTGCTTGTTTTGGGCTCCGATGAAGTTGCCACTCCAAGTGCTTGTCCATCTTTTTGACAAGAGCCACTTCTGGCCTCCAACAAAGTACCTCGATTTTTCTTCTTGTCAACACCTTGTTGAATCTTGTGGCCATCAAACCCGCTGGAAGACTTGTATTTCCCTAGTCCAGGTTCTTTCATGTTTGGTGATGGCTGGTCACGCTCGTCTTTAGACGAGTCCTCATCGGAGCTCCCATCTAAAGAACTCTCCTCTGATTCTGCCCCAGCAGCCTCCACTATCAGCAAAAGACATTTTTTCACAGCCCCTTTTCTTTTCTTTCATTAGAAGAAAATTGCGTTGGAACCTAGGAAAACACATGGGATTGGTTTATTTGAGTTTCTAGTTTCTAACGTAGATTTTTGCGTTCCAATGCGTTTTTGCGTTGGAATTGCAACGCAGAAACGCGTTAGAATGCAAAAATTTGCGTTAGAAACTAGAAACTCAAATAAACCAATCCCACGTGTTTTCCTAGGTTCCAACGCAATTTTCTTCTAGTGTTTTCACTTGAGGGAATCATTGCGGCTGCATGATCGGATCTCCCCTCCACATGCCCACCCTCTTTGCGCTTTTTATTGGGCAATGTGGGATTCAAGGGACTAAATGAGGTGGTGTTTACATCCAACACCCTACTGCCCACTGATGGACTCATCGTGCCAAATCGTGACTGCCTCAGTGTTTTTTGTATGGACACAGATGTAGATGGCGTCTGGAAATCTAAACAAGTACACAAACCATCCAAGGACACCTTCATTAGAAGAAAATGAAATTCCAGAATGTAACAACAACGCTCATTGAAAGGGATACATGAAAGACAAAAGGAAGTGGAAATGCAACTAGCACGCCTTCAATCAGTTCAACCCATTACCAAATCTCCTGCAGTCACCCAAAATGCTACTAGCACACCCTTAGAGTTAGTTGAATCCATTAGAGAATCCCCAATAATCACCCAAAGTGCTACGTAATTCTCACAAGTCACCCAGCGTGACCTAAAATCTATGACAATCACCCCCTAAGTGCTCAGTGTTCCTGAAAGTCACCAGCAGCCTAAAGAATAGTCCATGTCAATCAACTGAAAGTGCCTGGTCGTCAGAAAATGAGCCGTGTACTGGTTTCACCCTAAAACTGCCTCTATTGGCAAGTTTAATAACTAGTGAAGTACTGTCACCGTGAAGCTGGTACTTCAAGGGCCAGGCAAATATTTAAATTAGGTCACCCCTAGGGAAGCTCTAGTCAGTTGAACCCATTAGAGAATCCCCTATAATCACCCAAAGTGCTACGTAATTCTCACAAGTCACCCAAAGTGACCTGAAATCTATGACAATCACCCCCTGAATGCTTGATGTTCCTGAAAGTCACTAGTAGCCTAAAGACTAGTCCATGTCAATCAACTGAAAGTGCTTGGTTGCCAGAAAATGAGCCGTGTATTGGTTTCAAGCAACTTCCACCACCATTGGCAGGTTTAATAACAAGTGAAGTACTGTCACCGTAAAGCTGGTACTTCAAGTGGCAACCAAATATTTAAATTAGGTCACCTCTAGAGAAGCTCTAGTCAGTTGAATCCATTAGACAATCACCCCCTGAATGCTTGGTGTTCTTGAAAATCACCAGCAGCCTAAGGACTGGTCCATGTCAATCGACTGAAAGTGCCTGGTCGCCAGAAAATGAGCCTTGTACTGGTTTCAAGCAACTTCCGCCACCATTGGCAAGGTTAATAACTAGTGATGTACTCTCACTGTAAAGTTGGTACTTCAAGGCGCAGCCAAATAAAATCAAGTCACCTCCTAGGAAACCTCTAGTCAATTGAACCCATTAGAGAATACCCTACCGTCACTCGAAGTGCTTTGTAATTCTCACAAGTCACCCAACATGACCTAAAATCTATGACAATCATCCACTAAAAGCACAATATTCCTGCTCGTCACCAGCAGCCTAAGGATTAGTCCATATCAATGAACTGAAACTGCCAGTTTGCTAAAAATGAGCCATGTACCGGTTTCAAGCAACTCTCGTACGCATCGACAAATTCAATAACTAGTGATGTACTCTCACCGTGAAGCTGATACTCTCAAGGCGCAACCAAATAAAATCAGGTCAGCCCCTAGGGTAGTTCATGAACTTAGAAAATTTAGGGCAACCTAACCGTAAGGAAGGTCATCAAGATTCAAACTCAAAGTAAGAGAACTCATCCTGTCCATTGAAGATTCCTTCAAGCAGTTTGCTTTCTTCTTCAGCCGAAGGAGGCTTTGGAAGTCCAAAAAGCGCCCACCAGCTAGGGTGCATTTCCTCCTCACAACCCACAAAACAACGCCTCCTGTTGGTTGCAAATCAAGATTTTATACACCAAGAATGATAACCATGCATGCATGAAGCAATTGAATAATCCCATGCAGATGCAAAAGGACCTGAGTAGTAAGAATAGGGGTGGAAAATCACGCAACAATCATTGCAAATATCATTCCTTGTGCTTGGAAAACATGGTGGCCATAGATGCAGCGCTGGTAGGTCATATCCCAACTTTAGCAATCGCAATTGTGATTCAACCTCTGCCGCCTGCTTAGCAAGAACTTTGTTTTTTCTTGCAAAAGCATCCCACTCCATCTCTGTGGCATCATTTGCTTGGGCGTGGTCCCATTCACCTTTCTGAAACATCTCAGTGAAGGTCTGCACCATATCCACATGCAAGTTGAAGCTTCGCAACAACGGGCCAGCGCTTCGCAATGTCTTATGAGAAACTTCTGGAGTATCGACCACCTCAGCTCTTAGCACGGCCAGATCGATTTCAATTTGTGACAGTCTTGTGGAGGCACCTTCAAGCAGTTGCTTCCGATCCGTCAGCTGGACACTGCACCACAGAAGCTCCTGGCTGCACCGCTCTTTTCTCTTGGAAAGAGACTTCAGCCCAACATCGGAAGCAGCCAACTCGTCTTTTACTGCCACCAACAACTCAGTCCACTCTAAAATCATGTCATTTGAAGTAGCTCTATCCAAAGCTCTGTCTGAAAAGATAGTAGTAGGCATCTTTGTGCCCTCCTCAACTAGGACCCCGCCGTCCAAATTCTTCTTTTTTTGCTTTGACGCACAAGGAACAGTTATGTCACCATTGTGTTCTCTTCTCCCCCTTGCACGAATCCCACCCCCTAATGATTTCTTCACCTCTAATCTCTGTAATCGCCTAATGCGATCCCTTATAGTCCACTTGGCAAAAACGCACCAATTCACTAGCACGCTTGGATTCCTCTTCCACACTGCAAACCCACGCACCTCAGCCTTGTTGATGATGTGATTGTATAGATCCACCATTTATTTGTAGCAAATCATCCACGACCGCTCTACCTCCTTGATAACTTCCTCAAATCCTTGTGGTTGTTGTTGCGATAATAATTCTTGTCGTTGCAGGGCCCAAAAAACTTCTCCACCTCCCCCTCTATACCATTGTAACCTATCTTCAGTCGCTTCAGGGATGGACCATTATTGCACAAGCCATAAAACTCCTCAAATTGCTTGCAAGTAACTAGGACTACATTCTCCAAATCGAGCAGCAACGTGGGTTCTTCTGCATACAACGGACGTGCCCACTGATTGTCTACACTTTCTACTTTCACTCTCATGCCTTGTTCTTTGATGTCGTCCCACTCACGCTTGTCCTCGCTACCAGACATTGTATTGACGTCTCACAGACTACACTACTTTGTTGCGGAGCTCCAATCCTCACTTGCAATTATGAAAACAAAAATCAAGTCCGTCACAAGCGTACCCGCTAGGCAAGATGGCAAGGACAGCAAGCTTGCAAAGCCCAAAACCCTAATAAGACCAGGACCATTGATCTCGCATGGCTCCAACATGATCTATGGCTGGGCTTAGGCGCCGCGCCCTCCGCCCACCGATTTGGACTGGTTCATAAATCCACTCCACGACCAGCTCATCCAAGTTTCTCATTCACAATTTTGCCATCAGGGGACTTTTTGGACTTGGTACTTTTGCCAAAAATGAGCCACCTGTGGTCTGTGGACGCTTATTTACCCACCTTTGGTAAATAATCGTACACAACCAAATTCTAATCATAATCACGAAATCCTATCCTAAGTGGGTGTCTAGATGTCAGTCCATTGTGCCTTCCAAGCAATGGAACTTTTCTAACCACTAAACATCTAATCCCCTTGCAAAAAGGCCTCAAACATTCTAGCCTAGGATTGCCTACAATTAAGGTGTCCTAGCTGATTGAGCCACAAGGGTCCTGGGTTTTTTCTAATCTATGATCTAATGCTAGTATTTTTAGATGATAGAAGATTTCACGCCATTTCTAAAAACCTAAAGTTCACTGGAATCGAATGTTCCTAGTAAAAGTTATGCGTGGATGAAGTTTGACTGTTATTCGGTTCATCAAACTTCATCCATGGTTTCCTATGGGTTTCTGCTTTTAATTTCATTTGATACTAGTGTGACCCTGTGCCGTTGGCCCAATTTTCATCTACTCACGGTTCCACTCCTGGTTCTACTTCCGATTCTACTCCCAGTTCTACTCCCGGTTCCACTCCCAGTACTAAGAACGCGACCAAAATCAAAGTAAAAGTAATTTTCTAATTTTTTAATCAATAAATACTTTGAAATTCAATAACTTTTGCACCACCACTCCAAACACCAGGAAACCAAGCCGGTGCACCCCTCCTCGGCGAGAGCTTTCCGACGGTACCAAGCACGCGACTGGGGGACGCACGGTCAGGAAGTTGTCCACACTACAAACAAAACAAAAACAAACAAACAAACAAACAAACAAACAAACAAACAAACAAACAAACAAACAAACAAACAAACAAACAAACAGCCTCATTTAAGGTATTATTAAATGAAATTTTTATCCAAGGTCTGATTTGAGTTACCCTAACTAAATGTGACTCTACGTTTTGACCAAAAAAAATTATCCTAATTTACCCAGTTAAATTTCATTTATCCCTTTGGTAAATGTTTGTTGGATTTTTCCTGTTTTTTCCTAGTTTTTACGCTCTTGCTTTTACAAGTTATTTTTATCCTTCCTAATTTACTATTTTTACTTTGGAATTGACTTTTACTGACCTAATTTACTGACGAATGAAAGTTGGTTGGTAACTTGAATTTGGAACTTCATCTACTATTTACTACTAACCTAATTTCCTAAATTAAATTTTACTTTTATTTTTTCCTTTCTAGGTTAGATTTTCCTCTTAGATGTGAGTTTCCTATCTCTTGGATGATTTTTGGGTGGATTTTAGCCGGTTCGTGGGCCAAACTTCATCCGCATGTAACTTTCTTGTTTTAGCTCGGAATTGGACGTACTTTATCTTTTTGGAAACCTCTAGACCTCTAGTTTCTACTTTTTGACCTAATTTTGACCTGAATTGTGGTCTATGCTACTCTAGCTCTCGGCCCCCTTCTAATTACACTAATTAGGACAAAGTTTAATAAGGCAGAGTGGGGTTTTTAGTGGCCCACCTCCTATTGGAGATCTTGAATAAGGTGGTCGAGATTCCCTTCTTCATCTATGTCCTCCTCCTCTTGATTTTGTCTTCTTGAGTGATTCTTGATTTGGAGAAGAATTTAGAGAGAATTGGTAGATGCAATGGGATTTCTTTCTTCTTTCCCTTTCTCCTTCTCCTTCCTTCCACACTATTCCTTACCGACATAATGACTTTGCTTCCCAAAGTTCTTACACTTTGACTTTGTTCTTACTCCTCTTACACCATAGCCTTATTCTTATTTTCTTACACCTTGACTTTAGCTCTTGGTTTTTTTTACACCTTGACTTTGTTCTTACACCTCTAGGGCACGCGCTTTTTTACTCTTACACTAATTCTCTTAATGGCCCAAATTATTAGTTGAGATTTCCCCTAATCTATCTACAATTGCTCTTCTTCTCTATTTCATCTTCTTTTTTGGATGCAATGCCCAAATTTTTAGTTTGTAGTGTGTGGAGAGCTTGGATGAGTTGTGCATGGAGTGATTGTGTGAGTGTGCAAGTTACCCTTGTGCTTCAACACAAATTCCTCTCCCAACCTAACCTTCTTCTTCCATAACCCTACAATGTCTTACCTCTACTTCTATTTTGCTAGATTACTACTTCTATTTTGCTAAATTACTACTACTATTTTGCTAATTCCCTACTTCTATTTTGCTAATTCCCTACTTCTACTATTCTAATTTCCTACTTCTATTATTCTAATTTCTAGCTTAATTTCCCCTGTTTTTCCTATTTAGCCTTTCTTCTTCATCCCTTATTTTCTTTCTCAAAAAGAGAATTGAAGAAAAGACCAAAAAAAACAAAATTGGAGAGGCGCGGCCTGGGCAGAGCCGGGCTTATTGCTCGGGCAACTGGCTGCCAAGCTATGGCAAACTGACTACGGGTATCGACTAGCCAAGTACCTACGGCTGCCGAGCTGGTGCTGCTGCTCGGGCTAGCTGGCTCGAGTAGCTTAATTTTTGGTTTTTGATTTTCTTTGCAATTTTTGATGAGTGTCGAAAAATGGCCAAGGGGGGCATTTGACCAAGGGGGAGCCAACTTGTCTAACTACTCCTAGTTCTACACAGGTTTTCATCCACCGTGACCCCTAAGTTCTTGGATGCTAAACTTTGAAGGTTTCCAAGAATATCTTGGAAACTAAACTTTGGAAAGAGTTAACCGGGGGGGTTAAGGCTTCGCCGTTGAGTTGGATTTAACACCAATTCTAGGATTTTCCTTACCTATAGGTCCAAAGCTTCACCGTATGGCGGATTTTTAACACACACTCTAAGACTAAAAAAAAGAACTAAAAGTCAAAGCTCCACCGTCTAAGGGGGGGGGGGGGGGGGGGGGGGTCACACGTCTATAAGCAACTTCAAAGAAGGACTTTAAATGTTAGAACACGACAACCCTGGAGGGTCCAAAGCCTCGCCATATTGGCGGAGGGACCATGCACCTAGGGATAACTTCAAAGGGGGGAACTCCAAAACCTTAGAATATGACAACCCTGGGGAATCCAAAGCTCCGCCATATCAAAGGGGGACCATACACCAAGGGGCAAATTAAAAGAGGAAAGTTAGTACTTTAAGATATAACCACTCCGGGGGGGTTCAAAGCTCCGCTGTCTTGAGGGAGAAAACACACATAAGGACATGTGGGAAGAAGACTCAAAAGACCCCAAGTGGGGGAACCCGACTCTGGGTGTTAGTACGACGCACGTGGGTTAGTAAATAACCAGCTTAAAACACTAAAGGACCCCCAAGGCGGCAAAGCCAAGGCATGGAGAAGGGTAGCTTTAAGATTAGTACAAAACTCAAAAACTTCTAAACCAAGCTTAGTGCCTCAACCAAACCACTCCACTTCACAAGTTAGTGACAAACAAATCAAAATAAGTCAAATAACACTCAAGATAACACAAGAGCTTATGAATACAAAGAAAGAAGGACCTCCAAGACCTTCAAAAGTTGAAAATTAAGCAACAACAGAGTACAAAGTGCTCAAAAAACACCGTGGAAGTTCCCTTTGGCTAAAATGCCAAAAAATCCAACATAAGTTGGACCCACGGACCCAAGACAAGAATGGGGGTGGTGTGAGAGGAAAATGAGTCCCATTTTATAGGTTTCCCAAGGAGCCCATATCCCTCAAGCTACCTTGGTAACCTTATCAACTTAGATTTTCATCCTTATCTTTAAGATTTTCACGACACTTGGATTTTACGCTAGTCCAACGTTGTATCTTTTGGAGTTTACTTCGGAACTTCAAACGGATTGTGCCAATGGCTTTAGAAGGCCATTTTTAATCCGAAGATCTTCCTACCTCCTATTTTGACATCTAAAACTTCTCCTAGGTAAACGCTAACTGAGGCCAATAAAAGAGTAAAAATCTAAATTTTGGAGTTGGCCTTTTTTGATTAAAGTAACTAGTTAGGGTTGTCAGGAATATCTGAGGGAGTAAGAAAAGACCCCTTGTTGACTTGATTTCAACTTCGTACGCTCACGGGATGTTGGTCAACTTTACGTAAATCCTGCCACGTGATTAATTTGGAGGAATGTTGCTGATTGGGCCACCTCTCGCTATCGGAACTTGTCAGAGCGTATTATTAACATAAAAGAGACTATTCTAATTTTTTGTGAGATTTTACCGCAACCTGGGAAATTTCCATGAATTTTCTATCGTTAGTTTAAGCGGTTGACCGTTCAGAAGGGATATTTTTCTAAGTAGGAAAATTCCGAAACTTCTCGGGGAACTTTTCATGGAGTTTCTCAAGAGATGTGCAATTTCATAATTCTTCACCCCGCACACGTTGGTTTGGATGGAAATTCCATCTCTTTTAAAGTAACCGGCAGTCAAAGAATCTTCCACATGCGAGGAAATCTTGGTGGGTGGATTCTGCTTTTGACCTCCTAGCATGTTTCCAAACCAAGAACAACATTTGGCGGCCGTAAATTCCTCCACTGGCCCATCTTGAGAAAGTAACTCCTGCAAGCTATCATTTGAGGTTTCTACTATTTCAACGGTAGAATGGGGAAACTAAAACCTCTCCAGGGGAATCTATTTTAAGACTCATCTAGACCTCCCTTGGGCCACTTTTAGCCAAGTAGAATCACATGTACGGCATTTTAGGCTATTTTGGATAAGAACCCTCAAACCTTTAATTTCCTGCTACTTTCCGATTTCTAACCTATTTACAAGTGGGAGTTAGGGATCTATTAGGGAAAAAATCCTATTATTGACCAAAGGCTACATGGGTATGTAACAGCTCTAGTTTGGTCTTTCACTCTTTTTTGGTCTTTTTGTATCTTTTTACGACTTAAATTGCACAATAACAAAAAAAAGAAAACTATGAGTCCCAAGTGACGAATTGGGAACTCACACCACCCATTTGTGCATCTACCCTGAGGAATAAGTACTCAGTGCCTTCTAATAATTCTAACTTGGATATGAGTGAATATGGTCCAGGAGGTAGAAAATCGTTGGACTAAAACAGCACAAAAGCTTTCAACCTTGTGCTCCATCCTCATGCAGGTAAACCTTCAGGGTTTCAAGGAAGTTCAGTGTTCTTAGCTTATCTAAGAACTTTTGCCTCTAGTGAGATTCCTATATATCCAATCAGTTTCTAAACTTACCCTTCCAAAACTTCATGGAGTTTTTTTATTTTCATTTCGTCTCTTTTTTGTAGTGAAGTAGATTGTCTTTGAAGAAGCAAGCGAGATAGTACTTTGCATTGAAGTGATAAGCAGCGGAAGGAAGGCGTTGAGAGACGTTCACCGGGAGTGCACCTTTATTGCTAGCTCATGCTTAGGACAATTTGACTCAACCACAATTAAATTGATTCTAATTGGCTTGGCGCTTAGTTGCACTTCTTTTCTTTTCTTTGAATTTTGACTTTTGAGTATTGTTTTGGAAGCTTGAGTATGTTCAAATTACGTGTAGTGGATGTGAAAAAAATTTATTGTTTACTGCAATTCTTAGCTCTGCCTATAAGTTCACAGTCTCTGACTTGGGGGTAGGGAATTTGAGTTTTAATCAGTGGAACTCATTTGTGAGATGACATTATTGTTTAGCACAACTATTTTGATGTTGCATAATTTTCAGCTTTGCAAAAGTGTGAAATTAATCATTGGTCTATTGTTGAAGCTTACTAGTTTTTTGGAGGTTGACAGTTTGTTACAGCTCTGATTTGTGATTTTTAAGTGTTGGAGTCATTGGACAAGACTAGCTTGTCAGTCTTTGATACAGTGGACGTACTTGGAGCAATGGACGCCCTTAATCTGCTTGAGAATCGCCTTTGAACTACTGGACTAGAGCTTTCAGAATCCAAATATAAGGTATTTTCATTTCACTACACTTCAAATCTTCCTTGTGTGATATTATATGCTATTCAAGTTTTCTTTAGTACCTCTGTGGGAGCCCGGAAAGTAAGATAAGTCTTGTTAATGAGGAAATTAGAGGAAGGAGTTAGTACGGGTACAACTTTTCGGTTTATCCAAGGGTAAACTAAAAAAGTCTTACCACAATTAATATGCCTTACTGGAATAAAGTTAGATAGAAAATTAGGTTAAAAACAATAGTTAAAGTTTCCTGTTCTTACTGAGAACCAGAACCGGATTGAGATCCGGAGTTGTTTTAATAACCAGGACCGGGTACCAAATTATACAGGAGTGGTAACGGAACACCTACCAGGAGCTGGTCAGGCGGATGTAGGATCCAACGGCCATACTAGGAATTAGGATTGACCGTTCAATGGTCGGATTTATCTACACGCAGGAGGATAACGGCTACCCTAATCCAACGGCTCTAACATTTGAGGAAAGTTCTAGGAGTCAAAACTTCCATACTCATTCTTACGTTTGAGTTTGGTTTGTGTCTGGAGCGCAAGAGAGTGAAGCTTTTGCATTTGATTGTGTCTAGATAGGATAGAAAGGTTTTTTGTTCCTGGAGTGACAAAACGAAAGAGAATCCTTACAAGGCAGGAAACTACTCGTAGTTCTTTGAGAGAGGCATCGATTGAGTGGAGCGTAAACAACTTGAGCGATAGTGACGGCTGAGGGCAGCGTAGCAAGGCAGCTCAAATTCAAAATGATCTATCCAGCCATTCTGAAGGATGACGTAGAGCGGAAGTAGTTGGAGGAGGATTTGAGTCAAATTGGGATCACTTCTTTTCTGAACAAACCCTGGAGCTTGAGGAACAAAGATATGATTGGCAGGCTCTTGATAGACTAGTCGAACGAGTGGATGAAGACCGCTCGTGCCCTTCCCAACAAGTGGATGATCAAGATGTGGAAGAAGCTGTATGAATTTCCACGCACTAGAGAAGGATTGGCCTTGCAAACAGACAGATACGTGGAAGGTAAATTCCTAAATCCTCCTCATTCTAAGGACGGCTATACAGTAGTAAACTGCAAGTCACCGAGAGAGAGGAGAGTCTTAGAGTTTTTGGTCCCCATTCTATATCCGGAACGACCAAACCGGATTACAGTAACATGGACCAACACCATCTTTGGAGCGTTGGGTGGAGAAAAGAAGGTGTTCTAGGCAGGATTTGCGAGAGATTTAGTCCAGAGGATGGTCGCCTCTTTGGAGAGTACAAAGGCAATGTCCATAGGTCATTTCTTGTTTCACTTATACGATCATCTAGAGGTACTGAGGAAGCAAGAGGAAGTCACTTTGAAAGCAGCCTCCACAATGAAGAAACTCAACATCACACACACACCCTCAAGAGAAAGAGAGTGAGTATAGGAATAAAGGACCGGATGAGGAATCCAAGAGAATGTCCTCAGTAAAGAAGCAAGAATCCTCAGAGGGAATTCCATCCTCTAAGAAGAAGAAAGGGTCTCAAAGTGGTCATAAGGGTTCTCCAAAACCGGAAGTCGAGAGAGAGGATCCTCTAGGGAGAATTATGAGGGACCTGGAGAAGACCAGTGAGGATTTGGACTTTGAAAGAGGCGCAGTCAGAAAAATCTGTAGGTTGCTTGGTAGGATCAAAATATTTGAGCTCATAGGGTCGGTAGAGGATCTAGTCCGGCAGAAGGATACCCAAAAGTGGGAGAAATAGTTCAAGGAATTGGCCGCAGAGAATGAGTCCCTCCACCACCAAATAGAGAAGAGCAAAGAGGGAAGTAAGGAAGTGCGGAAACTTTTTACTGAGTCAGAGGAGACCCTCAGGAGGGTCAAGAAGTTCATCAGGCATTTCGGGGACATCCTCAACAAAGCCAAGTGCTTTGACGAGGAAGTCCACAAGGCTAGAGCAAAGTCCACGGTCAAGGCTATCTTAGTTTGTGCGGAGTACTCTTATAGTATGGAGAAGATAATGTATGACATCCGGGGAGCTCTACAACAAGGGGGTTAGTTTCTGGACATGCCTGTAAAGTCAAAGAAGAGTGAGGAAGAGAAGACACCTAACAAGGATCCTTTCAAGCAAAAGTCAGAAGGAGGTGAGGGTTCGGCACACGGATCCGGATCCAAGGGCAGGATTCAAAAGAAGAAGGATGAGTTCTGGACTCCGCAGAGCAAAGGCGCCAAACCCTCTCTGTTGAAGACAAGCGGGATAAAGTCAAAGACCACACTTAAATAGGCACAGGAGGTATCTTTTGAGAGTTACCATTCAAGGGAGGACAAGTCGCCCAGTCAGTTAGCAAAAGAGGATAGCGGATCTGAATCTGGATCCAAATCCAAGTCCCAGCATGACTTAGAAGAGGAAGAGGAATCTGACCTGGCCACGATTTCTCCATTGAGCTTCAAAGGAAAGACTTCAGCTAAGGGTAAGAAGACAGCTAAGCCTTCAGCCAGCAGGAAGCAGCCGCCAAAGAAGGACGCCTCTAAAGCCAAGAAACCTTCTTCAAAGCAAGGTAGAAAATAGAAGTAAAAGTAGAAGTTTTTAGGATAAGCCTAGGAACAGTAGGCGGAAATTACAGTAAAGTAAAGTAGAGTCCAGTTAAGGAAAGGAAAGGAAAGGAAAAGATAAGTTAGCTTCAGTTAAGTTAAGGAAGTTAAAGTTTTAAGTGTTAGAAAGCTCGTTGATAGCTGCTTTTCAGCTGCATGCACCTGGACGTGAGTTTTTAGGATTTTAGGATCTGAATATCCACATTTTGCGGATTGGCTTATAGTTAAGAAGTTAGCTAGGAAGGATAAGGAATGAAACGTGTCATTCCCTGGTCCTCTCTTTTTTGATCCTTAGGGCCTTCTAGGATTTTTCGTGGGTGGCTATTTAGGGGTTAGAACTTGGAAATTAGTTTCAACTTTGGGCATTTTTACACTCTTGTTTTCCTACTGGAAAACAAGAGTGAGCTTAGATTTCAACTCCATGAGTATTGGTCTGAAAAATCTTGGTCTTGTGTTGAGGGGTTAGGTGGTGCCTGAGTTGTTAATATCAAACGTCCGAGACCAATTCACGTCCAAAATCCGGACGTCCGGACGCAGCGTCCAACCGGACGCGGTGGGTAAAACCGTCTTAAAAAAAATTACCTTAGGTAATTCGGACGCCGCGGTCGACGGCCGGCGGTTGGTCTGACGACCGTGTCGGACGGCTGACGGCAGTTAGTATGACGACCGCATCGGACGGCTGACGGCGGTTAGTATGACGACCACGTCGGACGGCTGACGGCGGTTAGTATGACGACCGCATCGGCCGGCTGTCGGTGTCGGTCGGCAAGATCCGGGAGGTCGGGGCGGTCGGGGAGGTCGGGGAGGTCAGGGCAGTCGGGGAGATCAGGTTTAGGACAACAATCACTTACTCACTTTAACTCCTAAAACTCCAAGACCATTTTTCTGCCAAAAAGCACTCAAAATTGCCATTTTTATAGCAAAGAGTAAAAAAATTGAAAATTATTTTTTTTTCACATCTGATTGTAGGATCTTATACTTAACTAGTATGGCAATGTGTGGAAAGAATTTCAGAATTTTTGACCGCACACATTGCAAGATATCTGCGTTTAAAGTGAAAAAGACAAGTTTTTCAGCACATTGTGGGATTGGATTTTTTGACTTTGAACATTTTTAACTTGAAATTTTTGCACTACAGAGTTTTGAGCTTTAAATCTTTATAGTGCATAATTGAGTTGAGAGTCTAGCAAAAAAAAATCAAATCAAAAAAACCTAATTTTTATTACTAAAAGAATTGTTAAATAGAAGTAGGTACGAGATAGAAGGAAAATTTAACATATTAATATCTTTTATATGGAAATAAAGTGCACTAATCCCAATGGTGAGATTGTTATAGCAAAAATACTAAACCATGTGGAACTATTTTTTTTGAAAAATTATAAAAATTGCATTCAGAAATGAATCCTACAAGTTATTTTTTTCAGGAAGATGCTCTAAGTGCCCAAAAAAATAGATTGTCCTTTAACTTTCTCATAACAAATCCAAATGGAATGAATCAAAGCTTTCCAGATAGACAAAAATATAATCTATGGGGAAAAAAATAAAAATACAATAAATTTGCAAAAATTTTGTTGCTGCCACTTCTCCCCTCTTTTGAGGTTATTTGGGCATAACTTTTGTTCACGGGCACCGATTGAAAAAAAATTATATTCCCACAGAGCTTATCAATTCTTCTATCTTCAAAAAAAGTTTCAAAAAATCAAGACAAAAATTCAGCCCGTAGGTACCTACCCGAACTCCAAATTGTCCCTCGAGGGGACAATGGGACTTTAGAGGTTAACAGGGACGGGAATAATTTTAGAACAAATAGGGCAGATTAGCCATTGCAATTGCAAACACTTGGGGGTTTGTTTCATTATTGATATTGAAGAGGTCATGGGTTCGAATCTTATTTTGTACCTTGTTATTCGTTTTCAATAATGAGCTCTTATAAATGTTTATAAATTTGTATTCTACTTCAACTTGAGATGGGGTACTATAGAGGTTTATAAGTATTTATGAGAGCTTTTAGCTAGGCCTCAATGTTTTTCCATTCATTTTTTCAATTTCATCCACAAATGGTTCGGTCGGGTTTTCGGACAAGTGATCGGTCCGTCAGCACAGCAGTCAGGTTTTCAGTCGGTCCAGTTTTCAGTCAAGTTTTCGGTCGGGCCGGTTTTTGGATTGGTTTTCGGTCGGTCGGTCGGGTTTTTGGTCGGTCAGGTTTTTGGTCGGGTTTTCGGTCGTTCCAATTTTTGGTCGGATTTTCGGTCGCGCCGATTTTCGGACAGGTTTTGGGTCGGTCGGTCGGGTTTTTGGTCGGACAGGTTTTCGGTCGGGATTCCGCTGCATTCGGTTTTCGGACGGGTTTTCGGTCGGTCAAGTTCTTGGTCAGTCAAATTTTCAATCGGGTCTTCGGTCGGTCAGGTTTTCGGTCAGGTTTCGGTAGGTCCGGTTTTCAGTTTCGGTCTAGTTTTCAGTCGGTACGATTTTTGGTCGGATTTTTGGGCGGTCAGGTTTTCGAGCGGGTTTTCGGTCGGGTTTCGGTCGGTCGGTCGGGTTTTCGGTCGGGTTTTCAGTCTGGTTTTGGGTCGTTCAGTCGGGCTTTCGGTCGGTCAGGTTTTCGGTCGGGCTTTCGGTCTAGTTTTTGGTCGGTCAGGTTTTCGGTCACGTTTTTGGTCGTGTTTTGAGGCTGGATTTCGGTCGGTCCGATTTTCGGTCGGGTTTTCGGTCAGTCCGGTTTTCGGTCAGGTTTTTGGTCGAGTTCTTGGTCCGTCGGCTTTTTCGGTCGGCTTCTCGAGCGGTCGTCTGAGCGGTGTGGACGGCCATCGGGGAATCGGTCGGTCGGTTGGGAAATCGGTCCGGAGAATAAACCTCCAGCAAAAATGCACCACAGCTGTACTAATGAAATCTTAGGGGACAAAAAGGAACTCAAAGTTCAAAGTTCAAACAAGTTTTTTAAGTTCCAAATTCAATCTCAAATGACTTTGTGCTTCACATGTGCTTGAGGTAAACATCAAGCGCACTTGAAGCACAATTCCACTAATGTAATTGCCTTTTAAAAACAATCACCTAAAAATTAAAAACGTTCTTCAAAAATTTCAAATTAGACTAGAAATGTTTCGGTGTGCTTGAGATATGCTTGAGGTTCACGTCAAGAACACATAAAGCACACTTGAAGCGCACTTCCTCTACTGAAATTACCTTGGAATAAGAAGCTATGAAAAATTTAACTTGGATTAACAATACTTGAGTTCTGCATGGAGTAACCTTAAAGCACACTTGAAGTACATTTCCACTATTATCTTATGGTTGGATAATAAAAGCAATTCAAAATTGAAATCTTCTACTACATATACGAAATGAAATCATAAGGTCCTTGAAGTGTGCTTACAGTAGACCTCACACACATCTACAAAACATCTCTTGTTTTTGCATTGCTTTGAAATGATGAAAAATTTAAAAATGAAATGCTTATTTCCAAAATTTAAAGCGTAAGTAAAAGTGATTGATGTGTGCTTGAAGTCTAGCTCAAGCATATCTCAAGCAAATACCATCTTGTCAAGATACCTTGAATAATTTTTATTTTTATTTTAAAAATTGAATTCTTCTGATAAAAATGCGAATCTAAATCATGAAAAGGTTGAAACGTGCTTCAAGTAGACTGTAGAGTGTAGACCTAAGGTCAATTGGGCAGTATACTTTATCTTGTTTCATTGCTTTATAAAGAAGCCAAAAAACAATTCAAATCTAAAAGGGAAAAAAAAAAAAGTTTTTGAGGTCTGCTTCAGATAGACGTCAAACATGCCTGAAGCCCTCAAGCACACTTGTACCGTTTAAATTATGTTGGATTATAAAGACAACTTCAAATTGAAATCTTTTACAATACATACCAAAGAAAATCACAAGTTGCTTCAAGTACGCTTTGCGAAGACCTCAAGCATATGTAAAGTATGTCTCTTTTATTTTCATTGCTTTGAAAGAAAGCTAGACCAGAAGATCAAATTTCAAAAATAAATAAAAAAGCTGAAGGTGTGCTTCAGGTCTACTTCAAGCTCACCTGAAGGTTGAAGCACATTTTTACTACTCAAAATACTTTGGATCCTAAAAATGATTTGAAATTTAAATCTGATATTGAATAATTCAATATCAAATCATCAAATGCTTGAAATATGCTTCAAGTACACCTCAAGCACATCTAGTATACATTTTCACTATTTTCATTCATTTCAAATTAAATAAATCTGAAGATAATAGAATCTTCTTCTCAAGATTTTAAATTTTATTAAAAAATGTTTGAAGTATGCTTCACATGTGTATGACCTGTACTTGAAATATACCTACTGTAAGTTTCTACTATTCTCACCGGTTTTGAAAGAAGAAACTCCTGAAAAAAAAATATTTTTCAAAATTTAAAGTATAAATGAAATGGCTTCAAATGCGTTTGAGGTCTACCATAAGTTCACCTCAAACAAATTCCTACTACTGAGATTTCTTTGTATTAAAAAAATTTTAATTTGAAAATTTTTTTGGTTTAGAAATTAAGCTTAAGTAATAAAGTGCTTGAAGTGTGCTCCTACCATGCTTAACTGCTTAAGGTTTATTTCAACTAAACAAGCAACCTTCAAGCACATTCTTAAAATTTCTGTTGTACTTGAATTTATAAAGAATAAGAATTATATTTATTTCAGTTTATGATTGAAGGGGTGGAAAATAAGGTACCCTGCATGTGAACTTTAAGTTCATATGAAAAATTCTCTCTTAGTTTAAAATGCATTAAAATTAAAAACGTTGTGATTGAGGTGTGCTTCAAGTCTATCTACATGTCTTTAGTATTTCTATTTCCTTTGAAAACAAAAAACTTGTGACTTGATTTTATTAGATGTGGTTTTCCAATGTGTGTTTTATGTGTGCTTGAGGTTTATTAAGCAAAGTTGTTTGCTCATCACTTGTAAAATATATTTTTCCTATACAATTTGGGGGGAAATTTTGATTCCAATTAAATGAGAAAAGCAATGGTGCGCTTTACTTGTGAGATAAACGTTTCATCCTATATGTAAAGACCACATCAAGCACACCTCAAGCGCACTTGTGAAATTTCCAAACAAATTGAATATAATTTATAGTTTGAATCATGATTGAAGTGGAATGAGAGAAGTAAAGTGTGCTTGAGTTGTACTTCAGGTAGATATGTAGGACACCTCAAACACTCTTATATAAAGGAAATTTGAATGCAATTGAGTTTGGGTAGTTCAAATAACATTCGAAGTAGAGTGTTCATTTTCCTTTCAATCCCTAGAAGGCCACTTGTCCCCTTGGGGGACAAACTAAGTCGGGCAAATACCTATGGTCTCAATATGAAGTGAAATTTTTGTGATTTGTGGAATTTGTGTGATTTTGCGAGAAATTTGAGGATATTTAATTTTTAATTTAATTGATGCCCGGAAGTTAGAGTTATGACACAATAAGCAAAAACAAGTTTTGGTAGACCGCACCAAAAATATTAAGAGAAAGTGAAACTAATTTTATCCTCAAATTTGTTTCTCAAAGACTACATTTTTGTCTACATGTGAAGCTTTGTTTCATTCAATTTGGACTAATAATGAGAAAGTTCTTCACAATCTTAGTTTTTGGGTTTAGTGAAGAATCTGTGGTCAAAAAAAAATGGATGTTTCACTTTTGGATGTTATTTTCAGAATTTTCCCAAGGAATTTGTTAGACAATCTTAGATTTCCTTACTACAACACCGTTGAGATTATTGTGATCCAATTCCATCTAAAAGTTTTTAACAATTTCGTTTTTTCTTCCATCTTAAATTCACCTCTACTTAACAATTTTGTAATGAGTGAAAATGAAGTGGTTTTTTTCCTAACTTTTTTTGGTACATTTTGAACTCAACTACTTAATGTAAATAAAGACAAAATCCAAATCATTAGTGTTAAAAATTTGAACTAAAAAGATTCAAAGCAAAAAAATATAGTTAAGCAAGGTGCCAAAAAACTTATTTTCTTCACTCTAAATGCATATATCTTACAATCTACATAGTCAAATTTTTTGAAATTTCTTTCACGTATTCATATACTAGTTAAGGAAAAGATCTTATAGTTGGATATGCAAAAAAAAAAAAGTTTTCATGGTTCTTTACTCTTTGCAATAACGATGACATTTTTTAGTGTTTTTTGATAGGAATATCACCTTGGTCCTCTAGGGGTTAATACAATTGGTCCTTCCATTGGATCTGAAATAAAAACTAAAGAAACATTTAATTGTTTCACATTGCAGTGCATTGAAATTAGGATTTAAAGTGTAGGATTTAGGGTTTAGGGTTTAGAAAATACTATTTAGGGAAGAGGATTAAAGCGTGAAAAAAGAAAATCAATCACACTTACACATAAGTTCTACATGAATTCTACATTGGATGCTTCTTAAAGGAAGCATCCAATGTAAAAACGAATCAAGATTTATTGCAAACTGTAGAATCCCACGATCGGTCTTGTTCTCTGGTCAACCCAGGCGGTCGGCCCGGTCGGCCGTCCGAGCCGGTCGGCGTATGTGGTCGTCTGAGGCAGTCGGCCCCGGCAGGCGTTCGAAGAGGTCGGCGTACCCTAAAACTACCGTGTCAGGTTTGGATGGCTTCTTCAGTTGGGTTTTCCGGTTCGGGCGGTCGGTCACATCGGAGAGGTCGCCGGGGTCGGTCGGCGCGCGGTCAGCAGCCGTTCGGATCGGACTGCAACCGCAGCGACCGCCGCCGAGGCGGGCGGCGTTGGTCCGGGGCAGGTCCGGCGGCGGACGCCGCTTAGGTCTGGGGCCGGTCGGCTATAAGAGCGGACGGCCTCCTCGGACCTCCTCACTTCAACTCCCCTTTGGCGCCAAGTTGGCTGATCTCTGTTGCTTTATGCGCCAGTTGCTCCTACATGGTGGAGAGTTGAAGTCATTGAGCTTTTCATCCGGGAACTTTTTGACTGTTTTACTTGTGCATATACATTGGAGGTCACTTGGGGAGTGTTTTTTGAATTGAAGGTGAAGGCAATTTCGAATTGCCAATCATGACTGGTGAAGGTGATGCGGCTACTGATGGGATGACTTCAGGTGGTGATAATACAAAAAGGATTAAACAGAAGGGAGCCAAACATGAGCTTCATTATGAGATTTTAGATAATCCTGACATCAAAGCCAAAAGCGGATGGGAGCAAGAGGAAGCAGAATATTGGACCTCCAGAATCTGCAAGCAGTATGTTAAAATGTACCACATTGGCAAGTTGTGGCCTCGAGATTTTCACGAGGTCCACACACGGGCTTTCGGGTGCAAGCCAGGAAGTTGCCAAAACGAGCATTTTGTTCATCGATCGAAGGAGGTCTGGCAAGCGCTTTTTGGAGACAAAAAAATGAGTAAGGGGTACATCAATTATACCTTGGCATCTATGGTTTATGCGGAACTCATACTGGGCCGCAAGGTGGATTGGAGTACGTTTCCTACAACAGCACAGTGTCCACTTCTGATTGGAAGAAGCCAGAAAGATATTCCCCATTGTACCCGCAACTCCCAGGCACAACCAAAGGAAGCATTATAAATTACTACAACGTCTACAGCGAAGGTGGGGGAGGGGACAAGTGATGCAGCGCAATTGGGTTCATTGCGTGCCCTTGCGGAAGTTGGCAATGCCCTCATGGGAGGTACAACAGAAGAAGTCTTCTCAACTCCCTCGGTGAAAGTGAGCAACGTCTCTTCGGGAGGCGCTAAGAGACAGGTGTTTATGACTCCTCAAATGTGTTTGACTTCCAAACCGATTTTGAGTATTGTGCTAGGTCAAGAGACTGCTCCAAACAAGCGTGGCCTTGCGATAGGAGATGGGACACCTTTTTTGCCACAATCAGAGGTTGGTGACAAAGAAGTTGCAAGGGCCAATGCTAGAATTAATAGTCTTCTAGAGAGCAATGCCTACAGCCCTTCATGTACACACCTCTTCCTCCTTCGTCTTCGTCGACAAGTCCTATCATAAGTCCAGTAATGGAAGTACAACCGATGCAAAGAAACGGAAAAGAACCCCAGGACGATGCCATGAACTTTATCATTGATGGTAGAGAGACTCAAAACGAGCATCCACATTTGTCAGCTGCGAGTGATCACCCATTGGAGAACCTCAGTCTAACGCCCACTACCAAGGAAGCGGACTTCCTGCTAGAGTGCGACAATCGGTGGAGGAAGCATCAAGAAGAGCTCAAGAAAAATGACCCCAACCACGAGGCCAGTAGCTCTGGGGTGATCAGTAGGTTACCGACTTACCGTAGTATATAGAATTATAGAGATACAGAAGTAGTTGATGAATGTAGAGGTGAGGATTTATCGTATGTAGAGGACGTAGTATATATGCACATATAATGTATACCAATGTATGTGGAATTGGACATACATTTTGATTTTTTGTGTGTTTTTCAAATTGTAATGAATACAAGTGTTTACTCTATGAACTGTATGCTTTGTTTGGATGTGAAGTGCAATATTTCTTGTTAATGGATATTGGATTGGCTCGGTTGCATGACAAATAGCATGATATATGACATTTGGATATTTTGAACTTAGGCGTGAAGCGACACATTTCTAGGGTGAAAGGAATATTAAAAAAATGTGAAGATCCGAAAGGCCAAAAAGTAAGGTGCAAAATATGAAGAAAATTTCAATTCATACCATTCAAAGGATTTATGAGGATTTAAATTTCATACCATTTCAAGGATTCAAATCCCCTACCCACAAAGAAATAAGATGTGAAAAGAGAAGTAGAATATGAAACCAATGAAAGTACGTAACTAAATATGAAAAGGTGTCAATTTGAACCAAAAAAATTTCCCTGAGAAAAATTTGTTTTTGAAAAATTAAGGGTGTGAACTTAACCCTTGAACATTGTTGACTATGTATTCACCGAAAACGCTCCAAAATTGCCATTCCCCAAAAAAGTACCAAATTTTAGAAATAAAATATTGTTGGACACATGTAACCATAGAATCTTGTAGTGAACTGGTTTAAGAAGATGTGGGAAAAATTTTAGAATTTTCCACCATATACATTGCAAGATAGCAAGGTTTGAATTAACAGAAATGCTTTTTTGGTCCTTATGAAAAACCAGAGAGGTACACTTCACAAGGTGTCATTTGTATGAAAAAGCGTTGAAAATGGTGGTTACTCTTTGGATTTGGTTTTGAAGTCAAGTTGGCTCTATGCTTAAGAATTTCCAGATCATTTGGAATTGTAGAACATACAGGAAAAAATAGTATGTAGAAAGAAGTAGAAAATGATTCAGACCACTAAATTCTTAAGAATTTAATTATATAATTGGAAAATGCCAGTCCAAATGGTTATAATGTTGTAATAACCTATCCACATCCAATTTTTTTTTTTTTTCCAAAGATATTGAAAATGGAATTGAACAAAGGACTGCAAAGTTTATTTTTTGAGGCAGGAATCCACAACTGCCCACAAACTAGATCACCTCACAATTGTGATCTCATAAATGAAAATGAAATAAATCCAAAGCTGAAGTTGCATATATAGATCTAGAGAACCAATTTCAAATTTTATTTTTTTCTTAAAGTGATTTTTTAAGAATTTTTTGAGCTGCCCACCAAGCATTAAAAATCACATATCATACAATAACATTTTAATTGTGCTGTACTGCTGTTAGAAATTATGAAGAATGTCGGACCTTAAAGCTACTCCTCCTGAAAATGCTGTGTGAAAATTTGAAAGCAAAAAATAAAAACTTTGCTTGTAGTATTGTAGTAAGCTCCCCGAAATGCTATGTTCTCCAAAATGCATGTTCAATGCCTTAGGGATTAAATTAATACTTTGACAGGAGTCGTAGTATCTTACCCGAAATAAGATGGTGTGAAAATAATTTAAAAAAAATGTACGACAACCATAGTGAGACAATGTTATTCCCCCCCTCCTCCAAAGTAGTGTGCAAAAATAGAATTTTTTTTTCTACACCGATTGAAGTGTCTTCCCACAAAAAGTAGGGATAATAAACCAAAAATTCCACACCTATTAAATTTTCTAGTTTCTGTTTTTTTGAAGTTCATAATTTCTTCTTTTGGTAATCTCGACTTTTCTATTGCTCTTGTTTGGTTACTTCAATGCAATGGTAGTCGCATTTTCATAGCAAGCAGTTGCATGACATTGCGAGATGGCCTTTGTTCTTAATAACTATTAATTCTTTTAATAAAAATCAGCACTCCTCAAGAGATCCTTAATTCATTTCAATCAGTTACATCACTCCAAGCAATTCTTGCCATGGCCAGAACTTCTCAAAGACACTTCCGCAAAATTCGATTTCCACTCAGACAGTCAGACACCCACGTGCCTTCATTGTTGAGTTCCCTGTTCCATTACTCCTATAGCATTCAGTAGCTTGCACCCTAAACCCAAACAAAAGGGGAAAAAACAAGTTTTCTGTACAACTTGTATGACAAGATTATTTGACTTTGTGTCATCTAAACTTATAATTTTTTATCTATTGATATTCATTTTTAAAAAAAAATTTCTTCAATATTTGAGGGAAAAATTTAAGAAACAAATTTAGGAAATCATAACTAAATTTTCATTCATTATAGAATTGGTAAATGGAACTAGGTTTCAAAATAAAGAGAAAATTTGAAATATGAAATTGAAATTCGGAACAGAACTCCCTTGCGATGTATTGTATCATTTTTATCACTGGAAATTGTTCATGTGTTTCAAAAAAAAAAGAAATTCAGAACACAACTATACCAAAGCTCACATTATTTTAGAAACCGATTAGAAGCATGTGTATTAATTTCTTCCAAGAACTTGTAAAAACGGGTCGGGGTTTGGGTCAAGTCGGTCGCCCAGGCTGTTTGAGTCGGGGTTGGGCTCACCAGTCGTCTGATCGTTCGGTCGGGTTTCGGTCGGTCAAGTTTTCATTCGGGTTTTCGGACGGGTTTTCGGACGGGTTTTCGGACGGTCAACTGTTCGGTCGGGTATCAATCGGGTTTTCGGTCGATCTGTCCTGTTTTCGGTCGGTCCGAATTTTGATCGAGTCAGCGGTCGGGTATTCGGTCGGTCAAGGTTTCGGTCGGTTTTTCGGTCGGGTTTTCTGTCCTTCGGTCGCATTTTTGGTCGGTCGGGTTTTCGGGGGCTATTCGGTCGGTCAGGTTTTCGGACGGGTTTTCGGTTGGGTTTTCGGACGGTCAGGTGTTTGGTCGGGTATTCGATTGGATTTTCGGTCGGTCGGTCCGGTTTTCGGTCGGTCCGAATTTCGATCGGGTCGGCGGTCGGGTATTCGGTCGGTGAAGGTTTCGGTCGGGTTTTCGGTCAGGTTTTCGATCCTGTGGTCGCATTTTCAGTCGGTCCGGTTTCGGTCGGGTTTTTGGTGGGGTATTCGGTCGGTCCGGTTTTCGGTCGGGTTTTTGGTCGGGTATTCGGTCGGTCCGATTTTCGGTTGGGTTTTCAGTCGCGGAATTTACCATATAGGTAAAAAACGTAAAAAGTGAATGTCACAGGATGTTACAGGGGCAGCGTCCCCGGACTCTGGACGTCCGGACGTCCTGACAACCCTGGGTGGTGCTTTGACCATTGCTAGTTCAAGTAGCTTGATTGTGGAAACTTGAGAGGAGAAGAAGCCCCCAGATTCTGTCTGAATCCGATTCCGGGAGTTGAAATGAGCTGGTTGAAATATTGTGTGTATTAGGAGTGAAATTTAGCTACTGTAGTTACTTGGACGCTTCTGTTTGGGATAGTCACTCTTAGATTGGGTGCGTTTTGCAAGAAGCAAGCGTATACTAATTGACGTGTTGATGAGGTCCTACTACAACTGGAAGTAAGTGATGTGCAAGTAATTAGGATCACCTAGTTATTTTGTCACCAGATTTTGCCTTAAGGAATCGGATTTGGATAGGTCTGTTGTTGTAGTAAAAGAAGATTGTGGGGGTTTCTTGAGTGACCTACTGGTTTGGATTGATTTCCTGATTAGTTGTGAGGAAGAATTTGCATCTAGGTTTTGTGTGTGTTTTGTGTTTTCTCTAAGTGAAACTTTAGTCACTTTAATCTATTGAAGGGTAAGGTATACATTCCCTTCCTGAAACCAAAGAGCGGACCCCTCTATTATAGAGGTTAAACTATTTCACTAGTTACTTTGCTTATTGAATCCAAATCCGGAAAAGGTATAGGATCATGATACTCCTTCCGGTTTTGCGTTTAGTTAAGTAAGACACTAAGTTACAGCTACTATTGGGAAGAATGCATACCTGTTCTAAGTGGTCTGTGGTAAGATTATTGGTATGAGTTGAAAGAAAGAAGGTTTAGGGAATACGGATGAGGAAGTGCAGTTCCTAGTTTTCAGTTCCGGATTCTTTTGCCTTGGGTTTAATTTTCCGTATTCTGATTTCGGTAATTTTGAGGAAACTACAAGTTAAAATCCTTTGGGAACAATATACGAGTCATCTTGGGTGTTTTACACTAATTTAACACCAAAAGGTAGGATTTGTGCTTCTTTGTGCTACTACAACCTCATCATGATAATAGACTTCTAACTCTTGACTCATAAGTTGCAGATTAAATTCACAAGAGAGAGGAGGATGCCTACTAATGTTAGTGCCAAAGACTCTACACTAAGGTCTATGAACAACTTGACTTACTTGCTTCAAAGAGCGTCAAGTGGAAGCCTTGTAGTTTGCTAGGCTATACTGGATGCACCATTGTGCTTAATGCCTGCAATGTACAAAACCAATAAGATTGATGAGAAGTGCACTCTGACATTGAAATCACATTTATAAATATGTAGCAAAAACGCTATTTGTTGTAGCTTCATACATTGCTTGTATGAAAGACACGTGCATGTTACAATGCTTGAATTCTGGAAGTCGACTTGAATTAATTGGTTGCAAGGTGGCTACAAAATAGCTTCATAAGGAGAGTTTGCCATGTATCAACTACGCAATTCACCCTACAATACTATTGAACTTAAAAGTCATGCACATTTGTGCTGAAAGGATGTCTTCTGACCTTTAAGGCATGTATAATAATGCAAGTCCTAGACACATGGTTTTAAGCAAATATTACTAAAAGCACATGACCTTTCAATATGTATTTTTTACCTTAAAATTGCAATTAAAACACCCCTTTCTCTTGAAGTGGATGCTTCTATAAATACATGCAAGATTGTCATTGAGCACGCATTTGATGCTCTAAAGAATTGGAAGAGGACTCCAAAGAGCTTCAGTGGCAATGTCAACAAGTATAGAACTGTTGTACTTGCTTGTGGTGTGCTATATAATTACTGCAAGCTACATAGTAAAAGGTTTCCAACATCGGAGATCCTTGGGCAAATTGCGGACCCATGGGTTGGCAGGCATTATGGAGCATGAAGTTTGCCTAATGATGGCGATGGAGCAAAACTTTCCAGGGAACATATGCGTAGGGCTCTATATGGGATTTAGTTAGCTAACAAATTTTTTATGTAGATACTTTTTTATATATATTTATAATATATCTACAGTTTTACAAATATTTTTCATATACGTATTCACAATCTTTGTAATTGTATTGTTTCTTTATTTTAAGGAGTGTTTTTTTTTGTCTTATAGTTTCTATCTTTGCCTTTATTTTAGATACCAAAAATTCATTAGTGACAAAAATACTGGAGAGTCATATAATTTATGGAATTCAATCCCTAAAGCTCTAAGGCTTGCCTTTTAATTTTTAATTTATTTATCATGAATCTAGTACCAACATTTTGCAAAAGCTTTAAAACAATGAGAAACCAAGCTTGTTCCATTGCTGAGTATCAAGTACAAATTGATTTTTCAAAATACATAGATGTACTTCGCCTATTTCATATAACTTTAGTACTAAGCTTTTCAAAATATTTACAATCCATGTAATGACTGAAAGTATTGCTTGTGGACGATGACCTCATAGTCTTTTTGGTTTGAAATGCTGGACATATGTAGTAACCATAATCAATTTGCAATACATAAAATATAATGAAGTACAATATAACATTAACGCCTTCAAGACCAAGGGGCAGTTTGTATATCCAAAATTGTGAAGATGTTTTCTAAAATGCAACTTAATAATTGAATGATGACTTTCAAACAATAGTTGTGAAATATGATCTATACATCATATTGATACAATTACATATCTTCAAAAATGAATGTGTTTATTTTATGTTTTTATTGAAGTAATTTTTTTGAAGATTTCCAAATTTAGAACATTTTTTTTTGAAGCTAGACCTACCAGTCCTCTTTGAATTACAAAATATTTGCTAAGCAAAACCTAAAAAATTTGTATGCCAAATTAATGTTGAAGAATTAGTAATAAAATCTTCAAAATTATTGATGGATGAAAAAGTTCATTTCTGTATAATTGGAACGTTGGTCTACCTTTATTTGTTGTTTTGAATTTGAATGTTGAATCTTCTTAGGATTAAATACTTGAAGGATTTGAGCAACAAGATTTGTGAATCAAATACCAATTTCTATACAGAATTTGTTGACTATAAGGAATATTGACTTAGATTACAGATTTATTGAATGTGGGAAAAAAACTATTTGTATATTTTAAACTCTATCATTGTTGCTTAATATAGTGTACAACTTACTTTTTAGAAAAACAATGTAAATTACAAAATTTTGGTACAATACAAATGTAGTATACATTGTTTAAGTGATTGGAAAGTATTAGTTCAATGACATTTAGGTACAACTTTTATGATTGAGGGCACAAAATTCTAACTTGTGCCATTACCATTATATTTGAAGATTGGTACAATCAAATAATATTTCCAACTTACAAAGATTTAAGTAGTGCAACTTTGGTAAATTAGAGCTAAGTATTCACAACAAAACAATACATTAATATATCACAAAGGCTCCAAAAACTTTAAACAAAAGAAGTGACACACGAAAGTTTATATTGAATGTGGTTTGAAGAAACTGCACCAATAATTAGTTCATTTTTTTTCAAAGGACCAAATCCATTCAATTAATCTGACATGTAAGAATAAGCAAATGGGACTAAGTATGTGAGGATAAGCATATGAGAATAGGCATTATGATCCCTTTCCCAATTGTGCCCTTTACCTACATGTGTCTAATATTTGAATCCACTAATATTCAATACAAATTGCAATTAGAAGAAGGGCGACAATAGATACATACAGATGAAATGAATCCCGGAGAGCATGATTGAATTGGGTGTTAGAAAAATAAATTGCAAAATAAATAAAAACATGTAGTCCAATATATTTCAAAGGCATTTAGAACTTTTTCACTCTGGTACATATTCTTTTCCTATTTGCTGGCTATAAATGAGATCAACAAATAAAACAACGACACGTTTTTGAGTAGAGGCGTCCGTTGTTACTTGGGTTACTTAACTGTCCATAGTTACTTGATGTCCGTCTGTAGTTACTTGGGTTCTTAACTGTCGTCCTTAGCATCGGGCGCGGCTAGAAGGAGCTCCTTGTTTTTGGAAGGTTTGAGCGAAGCTGCCCGGAGCAGCTCCTACGAATAAGTTTCATCCAACGAAGCGGCTCCGGATGGCTCCAAAGGTGCATGTGCACGAGACTAATCTAGCTTCTTTGTCTCCTTCATCTTTTGCAAATAAGGCATTTTCTAAAATTTCATTTGGTAGAGATGGGAAGTATACAATGGGAAGAGTGGCGGTTGTCGATCGCAGCAGGGGTGCAAGAAAGCAATCTTCATTTGGACAAAAGTGGAGGTGTCGTATCTAAAGTAGTATTGGGAGCATTTTGCGGAGGTAAAGACCAGAGTGAATGTAAAAAAAGACCCCCTATTTTGTGGAGTCTTTGTTCAATTGATATCACCTCTCCTAGCTAATTTGGGTCCTCTGATTGCATATATGAACTCAGAATTTACAAAAAAATTCATGCATTGCAAATAAAATGTTCTTGCATTTTCCCCAGGGGCAAAATGGAGATCAAAACGGCCTCTGCGAAACGCTTCCAACACTATACTACTTTAGACACGTCCGTCCCTCTTGAACTTCCCAAAATAAAACAAAACTGGATGAAAAAACGACTAAAGTGCCACTGACTGACGAAGGGAGTGTGCGTGTGCCGTCCGTTGTCCGTTGTACATCGGGAAAAAAATGACAACTGCAACAGTATTGCGACCATATTGTTGCAATATTAATAAATTTGCTTAACAGTCTAATATTAATACAAACTAAAACAATATATATTGTTTACAATTAAAATGTACAATATTGATAGAGTATTAAAAATATACAATAACAATACAATTGCAATATTAATAATAGTACAATTGCAATATATAATATTGTATTTTTTCATATTTGATATTGAATTGTTGCAATTAACACTTTGAAATTACATTTGTATTGTTTATAATAAATTAAATAAATGTACCAAATGTGTACATTTTGACAGCTCCAAATGTCTTGCAGTTGTAGATTCAAAAAAATTTATATACACAACAGGGCTAGATTTGTCCATTTGAAATGTCCAATTGTAATATATTGCAAGTAGTTGTAAATGTACAAACCAAGAACATATTGCTTTATTCAAAGCTGGAAAATTTATAATGGATCTACATATACAGTATATACGAACTACATTTTAGTATTTCAAAATCTATCACAATATTACTAGCAAGTACTACTTGAGCTAATCAATTATAGTTTACAAAAGTATATAATGTTCCATCTACATAGATTTCTACTCTAAATCCTAACACCCTCAACACCCTTACTTCCACCTATTCAAAGTTGAACAAAACAAAAGCAACTCAACCCGTAACAAAGACACCAACTTCCTGCAAACAAAGTACCAAAGAATATTAAAATTTTGACTTACTTGTTTCAAGAGACACTGTCTCAAGAGACACTATATTAGGAAATATTGAGAACATACCAATTAATCTAGAGACTAATCCAAATTGAAGCATACTTAAGTGAACTCTGTACAAACAATCTTGCAATAATACCTTGCCAAAACTAGCACATCATCAGTGTTGGTAGCGGCTACTAAAGCTTTGAAATCCCAGCAAACATATTGAATAAACGTAGTAAACGAGACTATATTATAAGATGTTTGAATCTGTAATATTTGCAATCAATACTATCAGAAAAATTGATCATCATCCAACCAAAATTATATGAGCCAAAAGGATCAAAAAGTTACATACCCCAAAGCAGAAGATCATCTACATTGGAAAGCAACAAACGCAACCAAAGTTTGATCATTAGAAACTTATTCAACTCCAAACCAAAAATAACCCATTCAATTCAAGGAAAGATTCATGGTAGGGTTTAGTAATTAATCCCTAAAAGACCAAACACCGTTTTTTGGCAATATAGCAATTTTGGGCAGCTCATTACAAACAGAGTTTTTATTTTTATTTTTTTAAAATTTTACAAAACATGTGTCCAAGGAGTAGCTTTAAGGTCCAACAATTTTTATAACTTTTGATTACACGGTTAAAAAGTTATTGCGTGATATGTGGTTTTCGTTACTTAGCAGGCAACCCGAGTAGCTCAAAAAACTTCTTTAAAAATCACTTTTTTGAAAAGTGAAAAGTTGGAAGTGGTTCTACAGAAATATTTAAGAGTGGAAAAGTTTGAATCACCCCATTTAATAATGAGGTGAGAGTTATTAGATATTCCAATTTGTGGATAGGTTTGGAATCCAGAGACTCCATATCTACCTACAAATTGGAATTCCTAATAATTCTCACCTCATTAAACAAAATGGAGTAATTCAAGTTTTTCCACTTTTAAGTATTTCTCTATAACCACTTCCAACTTTTTATTTTTCAAAAAAGTGATTTTTAAAGAATTTTTTTGAGCTGCTCGGGCTACCCGCCGAGTAACAAAAACCACATATCATGCAATAACTTTTAATCGTGCAATCAAAAGTTATAAAAATTGCTGGACCTTAAAGGTACTCCTTGGGCACATGTTTTGTGAAATTTTCAAAAAATAAAAATGAAAACTCCATTCGTAGTGAGCTGCCCAAAATTGCTATGTTGCCAAAAAACGGTGTTTGGTCCTTTAGGGATTAAAGAGTTTCCTAAGAGCAAGTACCATTTGGGTAGGAATTCCATCTGACCAAGACACCCACATGTGCACAATAACTCAGGACCAAGATACCCACATGACAATAAATAGAATTGCTCACTCACCCATATAGAATTTGAACCAAAAATGTTCAAGACAACATCTTTGAATGCTACTGCAGACATGTCATTCAAGTCAAAGTTGCAAACCCTAAAATCCAAAACTTTGGCATCAAAAAAGTTGTTTTGCAACATTCAAATATTAGTCATCTGAGATTACATTAAAACCATTGACAAAGTTCACTTGCAACATTTCTTATAATAATGAAATAAAAACAAACCCTAAGGATAAAAAGCGCAGCTACAACAACACAAGAAAAAAACAAACCCTAAGAACAAAAAGTGCAGCTACAACAACACAAGAAAAAACAAAACCTAAGAATCAGTGTGCAGCTACAAAACAACTCTGCATACTATCACAAGCGTTCCAAATGTGCACAAGCCTCATAACCGTAGTGATCAGACAAGGATTTGGGAGGAGAATGTTCAAAAAATGTACCTGAAGGACGCCAGTAACGACAGAGCGGCAAGCTGGCGAAGAAGAAAAAGAGGTGCCGGAAGAGACAGAGATGACGCGCAGCTCAAAAGACACCCTAATCTTGACGGCCACAATGGATCGGAATTTGACGGTGCCCACGACGGATCGGAATCTGACAGTGGTGCATCCTTTATTTGATTCAAGATTATCTTTTTTGCATCCCTTATGAATATATGTTATTTTGAGATTTAAACAACAAAAGAAATTTAAGGCTATGAAAGTTGATCAATTTCTTTTACTCAATAGGTTTTTTCAATCAATTGCAAAGTTTTTATCAATGTGCAATTAATCCCTAAATGCCCAAGGCACCCAAATGTGGTGTTGAAGAAACTTTGAAGTTAAATGAAACCTTACCAAATTGCTATTTTTAGTAGTTTACATTTTTGAAAGATTCTTTTTAAAGTCTAATTTTAGCATCAAAAATCCAATGTTGAAAATGAATGATTGTGATTTTTCTATTTAAGATTTTGTGCAAAGGTACCCATTGCAATCTTGACTTTTTGTAGTGTTGAGGGCTCTTGGAAATGAGGCTCAAATACACTCGATCTTGGAGAAAAAATCACACTAGAAATTTATTTAAAAAAATTGTAGAGTAGATTTTGAGAAGTCATAAATTGATTGGGGTTATATATGTTAGGCCCTTTAACCTCATATTTTTGTGGTCTTAAATTTTGTAGATTTGACATACAAAAAGAGAGTTCAAAGATTTTCATAGTTTTAATGCCCTCATGATCAAACATTATAATCTTTCAATCCGTAGATAATATTGCTGTGTTATCTTTTTTTATGTGATCACTAACATGTCTAGTTTGATTTTGTACGGTTACAATTCAAAAAAAATTGATTCAACTTATCAAAATGTTGGCTTTTTGTTCAGTTTAGAGCAAATTCTAAAAGGCTCAAAATAGGCCTCAGGCATTTAGAAGTTATACAACATTGATGAGAACAACATTTTCAGGCAACATAGCAATTTTGGGCAACTCACTACAAATGTAATTTTAAATTTTTTCCATTGAAATTTTCACACAACATAAGCTCAAAGAGTAGCTTCAAACCCTCAAAGACCAAGAAGACGCATTGGATCCACTTCAAATTTTCAATGGCAAATTCTTGGTAGAGTGAAACAAATTTCAATATTTTATAAACTAGAAATTTGTAGAGTAACAAGTTGACATACATATTACATTTTTTGATTTTCAAATTTCCATATAAGAAGTATTTAAAAAATTATTTGAATAATGTAGTCTTATAGAAGAAAGGAGCACATATAATTCTCTTACAATGAAAGGAATAGTGGGGATGGAAAAAAAATTCTTAAACATTTCTAGTCTTTGGTTTGCCCAATTAAACTGTATCAAGAGAAAAACTTTTGAAATTTATATCTTTTGTAATTTAAAAAATACAAGGTTCAATCGGGTGTGAGCAAGAATACAAAGTAATTAGAATTATTAAATTTCAAAATTATAATATAAATTATTAAATTTCAAAAAAAGATGCATATACAAATTTTTAAATTTTTTTGTTGGATCCAGTTTAGTGAATTTGGCTGTCCAGTCTTTCTATTTGTAATGTGTACAAAATTGAGAGAGTTTTTTATTCTTCATTTTCTAAAATTAGAAAATAATAAATGTGCCTTAGATTTTATTACAAGTTTTTTTAGGGGGAGAAAAAACTATTCATCTTCTTATATTTTTTTTATTCCAAAAATGCATTTCTTCTCTATAAAGTTTATAATCCAAAAATTTTATAATTTAAAAATCCAACAGTCAATAATGTCCACAATTAATTCCATGCATATTAAACAAAGTAGTCTTTACTTTTGTATGGTTAAAATTACAATTTTCAAATACAATTATGTGCAAAAAAAGATCAAAGTAGGACAATTCATTGAAAACCTTCATTGTCAAAAGTTGTTGGGCCTTGAGAAGTTAAGGCCCAACCATTTATATTATTAAAAAATTATTTTATAACTAGCGATTGGCGCTTGCTTTGCTACACATTAAATACATTACTTTCATCAATTTTTCATGTGATAGAATGTAGAAAAGCAAAGTATATATAATCTTTAAATGAAAATATTGACATCTTCATACAATATTCTTTGAAAAAATTTATATAGTGCAACATAAAGTAATTAAAGAAAAAATTTATATCATAATTTTTACAAAATAACCTTTGCAAAAATGAAAACATTGCAATAAGAATAAATTAATCAAGTAAACAATGTAAGTAGAATCTTCACATTTGAAAATGTAGAGCAACACTAGCGGTTGGTGCTTCCTTATTCTTTAATATCACATTTTAAAAAGACATAGAACTTATCTATAGTTTTGTTATCTGAAAAGTTTCTTTGAACTTTCTTTAAAAGTATCCATTTGATTTTCAAATATTCCACGAAAAGAATACATAATATATAGTAGAAAGTATCCTATGGCTATTACAAAAGCAATTGAATTTCTATAATATTATTCAAAATTGAATTGTGATATTATAGAGGTAGTTGTGATTTTAGTAGTATAACTAGCGGTTGGCGCTTGCTATGCTACGCATTCATCATTAGAATTTTTATGTATTAGATAAAACGCAAAACAAAAATTTCAATAAATCTTCAAATAAAAATGATTAAAATCTTTGTATAATTTTGTTTATAAGTAAGCACATACTGAAGTCTATAATAGAAATTTATTGAATGATGAATGAAATATATGCAATGGTGAATACTGTAAAAGATACACATTTATTGTAATGCATTCAAAAGTTGACTCAATTGTTACGAACAAGAGCAACTCCAAAACTTGGTGAATTGAAAAGAAAAACTTGTAAATTTCAAAAACTTCATAAACAACTTAATTGTTGTGAAATCCAAAATTGCTTCAATGGAATAAAATTTTCAAATCATTTGGTAGTAGCAATAGAATTTTGAAATCATAAAAGCTGAAAAAGTGATATTACAGAGATGATTGCAAACAATTACTCTATTTTTGTAATACAACATTGTGTAAAAATATTATTTTTATGTATGCATGATTGAAAATATCTTTACAAAATATTAAAATTAATTATTTCAAAGACTTACTGAAATCATTATTATGCATTCTATTCAAATATATCAAGATTTTACTAATAAGCTTTGAAGCATTCCATTTTTCATTAATGAAATGAATACTATAAGGAGTTTTAGTTCGCGGGCAGTTTTGGATTTCTATTCTAAAATAAAATTTTGAAGTCTTTAATTCAAATACAAATATTGAAATTGTATATTTTTTATTTAATACATTGAATGAATCATAAAAGTCATTGATACAATAAGTCAAATATTGCAATTTGGCAAGCCATGTAAAAACATCAATCTTTTTTTCAACCGTAATAAATTAAAAGATTTTGAATTCAAAGTACATAGCTAAAATTAGTCTATGGGGGATGAAAATATTATTTGGTGTCAAAAAGAAGTATGAGGTACATTGAAAATTATGAATTTAGTATATTTGAACATTTGGATTTGTGGCAATATAATTGTAGTCTTGAAATAGTTCAAGAATGATGCAATAGTGATTTTAAAATTAAAATTAAAATAATACAATCTCTAGTTGGATTGAATCAAAATAATAATATTGAAAGTGCATTTCTTTTAGTTCAATTTTTATACAACTACAATTTTACAACAATATAACAATATATAACAACAAAAGAAATAGCAATAGTACTGCAACAGAGTGGAATCATTCAAGAATTGTTGCAATTTTGCAACAGTAATGTTTGCAAATTGTTTCAATTGCAATTCAGAACCAAAAAGAAATTTAAAACAATAATAAGTCAAAAATGAAACAATATTGAAAAAGTTAGCTATAGGACAACAGTGCAACAAACGTTAATGTTTCAATATTGTAATGCATTTGAAACGATTTTGGAAGTGGGGGTAGGCAGTTATTGCCTCTTTTGAGTTCATTGTGATTGTGAGGATATGTCAATTTCAAAGAAAAACACAAATCATTTTCAAAAGGGGTACACGTGGCATTACCCCATTTGTTGTTAAGCTTTTTCACAAATTTTAGAAGGGGAACACAAGTTATTTTTCAATTGGTTGTTTAACTTTTACATTCAAAATTTTAAGAGGTACATGTGGTTTGTTTGTTTTGAAAAGAAGTTCAAAGTTTCCATTACCCGAAACCATGAGCTTTTGTATACTAATTTGCATGCTAAAATCTTTACATCTCCCATAATCAAATATGAACACAAGACCATGCCGGAACCCTCAATCCTAATCTCATCATCTTCAATGCCAATGCCGGCACCTTTTGCTCCTTCTTTGTCCTAGTTTGTAATTCCTGAAATTGAACACACATGAAGAGAGAAATATTTCGGAAATACATATAGCCACTAGCAAAAGATGAAGTTACAACTTGTATTCTTTTCACAAATAAAATCAAAATCTATAGCTTTTCAATGAATTAAAATTTTCAAAATACTTGAAGCAGCGTTTGCTCAATTAGCCCAAAGCATTTCACAGCATGAACCATTACCTCATAATAGATGACAAGTAGAGAAAAGTACAATGAAGAAACTCAAAACAACCAAAGGCATTCCTAACTTGTAATTCACTTTGTATGAGCTTCTCCTCTTGTTAATCCTTAGTTACACAAAAGTACAAATTTGGACAAAGAAGATTAAGGCTGAAAAATTGACAAATGACATTACAAACAATATGTGCTTCACCAACAATTATGAATTTGGACTGAGACAAGTGAAGTAGACTTGATATTTTGAACGATAACATGCTTGCTGGTTATAGTGTTCATCCACAGATGATCTCTGCATTGAGTTTCAAGCAAAAGCAGCAAACCCTAAACTTAAACTATGCAAATAGAATGACAAACATGTTTCTTGATGTGTTATGACCTTCAAGCATCAATTTCCTAGAACAACCATCAAGCAAAATAGAGCAGGAATTCAAAAGAGCACCACATAAAACAAAGCGATGAACCAACATCAGAACTCAACAAAACCAATCTTTAAAGTATTCAAGAACACAAACTACAGCATACAAAATTCTCCACTTGACTTTGCCTCAAACTCCACAGACTCCACTTGAATTCTTCCAAGGATTTCTTACAAAGAAATTCACAAGTTCTAGCAGACGAGAACTACCGCGACAAAATTTCAATCGCGACATACCTCACAAATGAAAACAACGCTCTAACCAAGCTCCAATGAACCTGCAACCAAGCTCCACCCAAACTCCAATGATGCTGCAAGCAAGCCAAGACTATCAGGAGCCACAACGAAGCAATGAAATTTGCCACGCAATTCTCACCCGAACTCGTGCTCGTGAAGATCAGTAGCACATGGAGGTAGCCAAAACTCAAGTGGAGACTACAGAAACGGAGCGTCAAATCCTATCTTTCAGCAATGGTTCATCAACGACTTCATCAATGGTTCATTTTTTTCCCATTGACGGCTACATCGATGGTTGTTCCAAGCTTGACACATTTTTTCGAATACAATCGATCGATTGTGGCGATTCTGTAAAATCAGATCAACAGTACTGCAAGTGGTTTTATTTCCCCACAAGGAAATCAAACGGTCCGCGTTTATTGGCGGCAGGGAGACTATTTCAGCACAGGATTGTTTGCCTCTTTTTGGTACACTGTAATGCATTTGAAACAATTTTGTTTTTTATTGCATACAAAAGTAATTGCCACCTCACTGTTACAGTATTGTTGCAATTGTTTTTATTTTCCCGATGTAGTACCTTATCCATCAGCGGATGGAAGTCCACGACGACGGGGCCTCGTCGTGGTTGTCCCGTGCGTGAGCCCATCGGCTCACCTCCGGAACTCCCAAGGCCGTAGCAGCAAGCCTCAAGGAAGGTCTCGTTGGGAGGTTGGGCAGCACAGCTATGGCGTCCCTTCAGCTGGCCATGGCCATGGCAGCAGCAGCCCCGGCTGGCGCTGCTGCTGCTGGGGTTTCCCATGCTGATGGTTCCGTTGCATTGCGAAGCCTCTCATCTCGGGCAGCTTACTCGTTCACCGGGGGGAGCAGGCAGTTTCTCTCTGGAGCTCCAATTGTCGAGAGGTTCAGTGACGGGCATCATCTCCCCAGGAGGTCACCCTGGTCCTTGCACTGCCAGGCCGCGGCCACTTTGGATATGGCCGGCAGCAGCAGTAATGGCGGGGCTCGCGTGGACGAGAGGCGGCAGCAGCAGCAGCAGCAGCCACTGCAGCTCGTCTTCGGGCGCCAGTTCTTCCCTTTGGCGTCCGTGGTGGGCCAAGACGCTATCAAGTCGGCCTTGCTGCTGGGCGCCGTGGACCAGTCCATCGGCGGAATTGCCATCGCCGGGCGGCGAGGCACGGCCAAGACGGTCATGGCGCGCGGATTGCATGCCATTCTGCCGCCGCTGGAAGTGGTGGCCGGGTCTGTTTGCAATGCGGACCCCAATAAGCCAGAAGATTGGGAGGAAGGGTTGGCGGACCAAGTTCAATACAACGGCGACGGGAGCGTGATGACGGAGATCATCAAGGCGCCGTTTATCCAAATTCCGCTCGGAGTCACGGAGGACCGCCTCATCGGCTCTGTGGATGTGGAGGAGTCCATGCGCACCGGCACAACGGTGTACCAGCCGGGGTTGCTCGCGGAGTGCCATCGAGGCGTGCTCTATGTGGACGAGCTCAACCTTCTCGATGACGGGATCAGTAACCTTCTGCTCAACGTGTTGACAGAGGGGGTGAACATTGTGGAGCGAGAGGGCGTGAGTTTCAAGCATCCTTGCCGGCCCTTGCTGATTGCGACCTGGAACCCGGAGGAAGGCGAGGTACGCGCTCACCTTCTCGACCGTGTCGCGATCAACCTGACCGCGGATATGCCCTTGTCGTTCGAGGATCGAGTGAGCGCCGTGGAGATTGCGACGGATTTTCAGAATGTCGCGGCCAAGGTGATGGGGGACTCGGCGGAAGCTACCGAAGTGGCGAAGACGACTGTAACGCTCGCTCGGGAATGGTTGAAGGATGTGAGTATCAGCAAAGAGCAGGTGAAGTACATTGTCATGGAGGCGATTCGAGGCGGATGTCAGGGCCATAGGGCGGAGCTTGCAGCGGTTCGAGTGGCCAAGGCACTGGCGGCTTTGGAAGGGCGGGACAGGGTTGGAGTGGATGATCTGAAGAAAGCAGTGGAATTGGTTATCCTTCCACGTTCTGTGATTATGGACATGCCTCCAGACCAAGGGCCGCCGCCTCCTCCACCTCCACCCCCGCCACCACAGAACAATGACGAAAAGGAGGACGAGAAAGAGGATGAAGAGGAGAAGGAGGATGAAGAGGAGAAGGAAGAGCAGGAGAACGAAGTGCCGGAGGAATTTATTTTTGATGCTGAAGGTGGCCTTGTGGATCCTCAGCTCTTGTTTTTTGCGCAGCAGATGAATCGAAGGCGCGGCAAGGCAGGGCGTGCTAAGAATGTGATTTTTTCTGAGGATCGGGGTCGTTATATTAAACCCATGATCCCCAAGGGGCAAGTCCGGAGACTGGCTGTAGATGCGACATTGCGTGCGGCCGCACCTTATCAGAAGCTGCGGCGGCGAAAGGCTTTAGAAGCGGGGGAGGATCGGAAAGTGTTTGTGGAGCAAGGGGACATGAGGTCCAAACGAATGGCCCGTAAAGCTGGTGCGTTGGTGATTTTCGTGGTCGATGCCAGTGGCAGCATGGCCTTGAACAGGATGAACAATGCGAAAGGTGCTGCGATGCAGCTCTTGGCCGACAGCTACACTAGCAGAGACCAAGTCTCCATCATTCCCTTCCGCGGAAACGAGGCTGAGGTTCTGCTACCTCCTTCTCGATCAATTGCCATGGCTAGGAATCGTCTGGACAGGCTACCTTGTGGTGGTGGGTCTCCACTGGCTCACGGATTGACGACCGCTGTGAGGGTTGGCTTGAACGCCGAGAAGAGCGGGGATGTAGGGCGAATTATGATTGTGGCTATCACTGATGGGAGAGCCAACGTTTCCCTGAAGAAATCGACGGGAGACGAGGAGGCCAACAAGCCTGACGCTTTGAGGCCCACGCAAGCAGATCTCAAGGACGAGATACTGGACGTGGCGGGCAAGATTTATAAGGCGGGCATGTCATTGCTGGTTATAGATACAGAGAACAAGTTCGTCTCTACGGGATTCGCCAAAGAAATTGCTCGAGTGGCACAAGGGAAGTACTACTATTTACCGAATGCATCCGACGCGGTGGTTGCAGCCGCAACGAAGGAAGCGCTAACAGGTTTGAAGAGTTCGTGATGGACGGGACTTGGTTGTTATTGTTCCCTGATTTCAATTCTATTATGTTGTCAGGGATAGGTTTTGTTCAGTCGTTACTGTTGTGAATAGGTCATCGAACTCCTCGTGACTTTATTGAATGAGGTGCAAGAATTTACTTCCTGAATTCACTTTCATTTAGAGTTACCATAAATAGTGGTGACAACACTCTTAGGTCATCGGCAACTTAGAAACTCCAGAGATTATTAAATGATGGAAAATTCCTGTATCAGTATTGCTAGCCCGCGCTGGTTCTGAGCATTCTTAGCATCTGAGTGGTACTTATGTATTAGGAACTCTAGGTGAGATTCGTGAGAAATTCATCCCTTCACTCGTACGTAAGTTGAGTACCATGTGAAGGCAATGACGGTGTCGCAGTCAGTTTTGCTTCAGTGAGAGATACAGCTAATACAGTGTGTGTGTGTGTGTCTGTGCATGCTCTTATAAACCAAGTATATATTTGGATCATTAATTTCCTATCGTGTTCTTCGTTCTAAGTTATGTGCCACCAGATTTGGTTTCTAAGTTACTAGCCACCAAAAGTAGAAAAGTAAATAGTTCTCACACGTGCAAACACTGTTACTGGCAGGATATTTAGGCTTCAAAGATGAACTCAAGATGGAGTTCAAATCACTTTAAGGTTGCAAGTTATACTGTATTTGGGTGACGTCCTTGTTGAACACAATGCGTCAACACCATGTGGTGTGTGCAAAAGAACATAGAGAAAGAAAGTTGCAGCCCCTGAAACGATGCTGCGGACATTGTCATCTGCCACTGCTTCCGAATCCTTCCGAGACAAAAGTAACAAAAAACACAGCATTAAATAAGCCGAAATTTAGTTTTTCCCTGTGAGAGTTGTGGAAATCTAAATTTATTGAATGCAGTGTTTTTTTGGTTATTTTCGTCTTGGAAGGATTCGGAAGCAATGGCAGATGGCATCTCCATCACGGTTGTACGGTCGTGACGGATGCCCAGCAAGGATTTTTTCAGCTTAGAGCATCTCCACCGCATTAACTTACAGGAACGGAAAAAACCTTTCCGAGGTGTTTCTCCCCTTGTTTCATAAGTGCCGCAGTGCATTCACGTGACATCCCTGGGCACAGAGTATAAAAAAACAAGGATTGTTAAACACGGAAGAAATTACGTGAAGATTTCTCAAATTTCTCAAACTTCTCAAATTTTTTTCTCATCATCAAGTAAATTTATACAAGGGCTGTGTAAATTTCTTCTCATCGTCAAGTATATTTATGCAAGGGCTATGTAAATTTCTTCTCATTGTCAAGATTACTTGTCCTTGCTCAAATTTCAATTGTCCTTGTCCTTGCTCAAATTTCACAAAGAAATTTACACAAAGAAAATTGACAGTTGTCCTTCTTCAAATTTCTTCTCATTGTCGAGATTACAGGAAGAAATTTGAGAAATTTGCAGTCCTTGCTTGAATTTGCTCAAATTTACACAAGGCCTTGTGCAAATTTGGTCCTAATTACTTTAGCAAATTTGAACAAACGGAGCAATTGTCAAGTAAATTTGAGCAAACGGAGCAAATTTGAGTCAGGTTTGTGTAAATTAGAGAAAGGACTCTGAATTTGACTGCAAATTTGAGAAATTCAGAGCAAGCACTTGTGAATATTTGAGCAAATGATTCTTTAAGAATTGCAAGACGTAAAGGATAATTTTAAATCTCAACCTTAAATTTCAATTTTTTTAAATCAACATGACAAATCAATGATTTGTAATTAGGAATTAGGAATACTCTTTGAGAATTGCCCAAAAAAAGATGGAAAGTTTGTATTTAAATCTCCACCATTCACTTTTCACTTTAAATTCAATATGACAAATAATTCATGATTAGAAGGTATCTAGGAGAATTGCAAAACTTAAATGAAGTTTTAATTTCAATCTCCCCCTTTTAAGTTTATTTTTAGATCAATTTTGAGAATTTCAAATTTGACTACGCAAATTTGAACAAAATTACACATTCCAATTGCTGAAATTTATATAGTCCAATTGAGAAATTTACTCAGTTTGATTGAAAATTTTAGAAAGTTACATACCGTACATGCAGGGCAATTTCAGTAGGACAGTGCCAAAATAATTTAGTTTTCAAATTTGGCATTTTTGGTAGGGAGACAGGCATTCTTTTGTTTTTGGCACTTTATGAGGATGCTCCTAATTTGGGATTAATTCTTTCTATTCATGCGTAAATGTGTTGCTTTTTCCGATTTTTCTCAAAAAACAATTACTTCAGATTTCTAAAAAAAGCTGTAAATAATTTTTTTAAATTTCGACATCTTCCAAATTTTCCTGAGTTATTTACAAAACTAACCTACACATACGGTAGTTCGAATTGAGAAATTTACACAGTCCGAATTGAGAATTTTACACAAATTGATTTGAAAATTTTACACAGTCCTACTTGAAAAATTCAAATTGCTCAAATGTACACAATCCGATTGCGCAAATTTACAGTCAAATTTGCTCCGTCAAGCAAATTTGCTCGGATTGTGCAAGGGCTTTGAAAATTTGAGCAAGTTTACACAATCGTTGCTCAAATTTATGTGACGATAAGGGAGAGCTCCTAAGTTTTTATCGTTTTTTTCCTACACGATTCGCTAAAAGAGAATATTTCTTCACTGCATGAACTCTTCCGTGAATGGAAGTAGTGGTAGCCAGCTCGTCCAAACTCCGAACCCGTCTCCGGTAGCGCAAAAGCCCATAAAATTGGCGTTGTCAGAGCTTCGTAGCATGACCCCAAAAAACATGAAAGCCTTTGGCGTGCACGCGGTGGAGCCCAAAAGTGGCACCTTGCCTCAACAGTTGTGTTTCCGTGTGAGCTTCCGCCTGCGGTGGCGATGCTCTTAGGCAATTTTGTTTAGCTGCCATCATACATCGAGGCTAATTTTGGACCGGGGGGCGGGATCATGTTCAAGAAGTCAGCATGGTTGTTCCCGTGAGAGAACTACGACGACAGTCCATGAAACAACGCTGCTTCTATGAGAGAATTTACAGAACCTGATCTGTTGAGGCAGCTGCCACTTTAGCGTGGAATTTATTGTGTGGCTTCCAATTGCGGCTTCCAATTGCATTCCACCTCAAAGCATCAGTCTCTCTCACAGCATAGACATTTCTTTGGATTAACCCAGAGCTCATCAGCATTATAGTTTGTGTCGTTACATTCTGAAGTCACCCATGCCTCGACCCAGAAAAACATATCTTAACCTTTCCCCACATGGTGTTGGTTTCATGTGTCACTTCTCCTGAGTCATATGAGAAGCACACAAACGCTGAGTACAGAATCTGAGAAGTGCCTACTGTAATCTACTGTACACCCCCCTACAAGAAAGGTTGACGCCCCCCTTTTGTACCCTTCAGCTTTTTTGACATTACTTTGAACATAATTGACATTTCTTGTTTTCGTCAATCACCATTTGTGTCTAACCCAATCTCCCTCAAATATACCAAATTTTCAATTTCAAAAAATCAAAATTTCATTTTGGGTGAATATTTTTAATTTTTTTTCACGGATTTACATGAAAATTCATAGAAAAATATTAACAATGAATTTTTTAAATTTAATTGCGGAGATACGTAGGAAACACCCAAACGCACATCTTTCCTTCAACAAGCATCTCCAAAAAAGTTTCACAGCTATCGTGGCAGAAGTTACAGTGGAGGCGTGAATAGTGCCCAAAATTTTGAAAATTCATATCTCTTTATTATAATTAGATTTTGATAAAGTAATTGTACCATCATGCTCAAATGTGTAAAATTAGTTACAACGTGAAGGGAAAAAAAACAAAATCTAATTATAATAAAGAGATATGAATTTTCAAAATTTTGGGCACTATTCATGCCTCCACTATAACTTCTGCCACGATAGTTGTGAAACTTTTTTGGAGATGCTTGTTGAAGGAAGATGTGCATTTGGATGTTTCCTACGTATTTCCGCAATTAAATTTAAAAAATTCATCGTTAATATTTTTCTATGAATTTTCATGTAAAACCGTGAAAAAAAAATAAAAAAATTCACCAAAAATGGAGTTTTGGTTTTTTGAAATTGAAAATTTGGTATACTTGAGGGAGATTGGGTTAGACACAAATGTTGATTGACGAAAACAAGAAATGTCAATTATGTTCAAAGTAATGTCAAAAAAGCTGAAGGGTGTAAAAGGGGGGCGTCAACTTTTCTTGTAGGAGGGTGTACAGTACAGCTGGAGCTCGAAAAACAAGGTCGAACTGGAAAGTCCAATATAGAAAATCTGGAGTTCGAATTCACAGAAGCAACTGAAACTCAAGAATTTCAATCAATACATGCTGTTCAGCAGCTGCACACAGGGTAACAATGGACAGTACTGGAAGCTACTTTGTTGCACAATGCTTGCAATAACATCTGCAGGTTGCAGCAACCCAATTCTCAACTGCTGATTATAATTACACTACGTAGTCGTTTCTCCGGAAGTTCCCTTGCAGCCAACCCTCCCTTGGGCGTCTGCCAGCCAACCCGTACCTGCATCTCTGATTTAGATAGGGAGGCGAGACTGTGCGTCACGTCTAGAACCCAGCGCTCCATCCTAGGATCGTCCTCCTTCCATCTTCCTGGTTCCCTCCCGAAAAATTCGACATCCTCACTTTCCTCTTCGTCTTCCTCCGTTGTAAGAGGAGAGGCAGAATGCTTTCTACTTGTCCTGCTCCACCCAGAAAACACACGAGATTGATAACTTGCCATACCATTACATTCCATTCTGGAACATCCAAATAGGACCCCAGACAGAGATCGACAGGGAACACGACATTATGCTAAATACATTGCCCTCGAGGAACAAGAATAAACATCGTTGCCATGGGTATCAACTTTGCTGCATCGAATAGCAGATAACAGAATCCTCTCAAAAACGCAAAAGAGGTGGTTTGAAGCTCACATTCTTCCGTCATTTACAGGCCCAGGTGAGTGTTCTTCATGCGTTATGTTCTGCATCGATGATTTTGAATAATACATCGTTTCTTCCTCTGGTTGCCATCTCTGTCGCAACAGTGTGAAATCCATGATTTAAAAGCCATACATGTAAACATATGCAGAAATAAATGAAAATATGACAAATATGAAAATATTGAGAACAATACTATATAAGACGAAAGGGCCCGCAGTTTATCATGCATACCTCCAGAGGATTGTACATCTCTTGATAAGCACTTTCTTCAAGAACATGCACGTTTCGTCCACCATGCATATTAAAATTAATTTTCTTTTCAGCTGGTGGAAGTATTTCATCCACATCAGATGCATATCTTCTCTTCTCCTTGCTTTGTGGTGGCTGCCGTTCTTCCTCGTCCTCAGATGTGTATCTTCTATTACCCCTTACTTCTGGAGAACTTCGGTCAGTCTCATCCTTCAAGGTGTCCCTCCTCTTCTTCTTCACGTGCCGTTCAACGGACTCCGACTCCGACTCCGACTCCGAGGAGTCCTTTCTCTTCTTCAGATGTCGTACTTCCTCATCCTCAGAAGTGTCTCTCCTCTTCGCCCTTACTGGAAGTGCGTTTCTCCTGTCCTCAATTGTATATCTTCTCCCATGTGGAGATGGGACTTCTTCCTCTGCGGAATCCTCAGATAGGAATCTTCTCTTTTCTCTCGTTCGTGATGGAAGTAGTGCTTCCTCATCTTCAGATGTGTGATCTCCCTTGCCCCTTGCTTGCTGTAGATTCAATTCTCCTCCTATCTCTGAAAGGTACCTTCCATTGAGTCTTTGCGGTGGCAAAAATCTATCCTCCTCAAGTCTGCGCCCTTCAATTTCCCTTTCCATTCGTGGCATTTCGTCATCTGAAGAATCCTGCCTTTCATCCTGCGCTTTCGATGAGAAGCTCATTATTGTCAGACATTATGGTAACATGACTCCATAGAAAGGTAAACCTGAACCATAGCAAGTAATGGTGTGGGAACATGACAATCTCTCAGAAACTAACAAGATAGCCAACTGTTAACATTCTATTAGATGCATGACATGAAATGAAAACCCACTTTCAGGTGGACCCAATAGCACTGACAATAGACATTCATGCCATGTTACAACAAGTACGGTATTCGTCTAGGATTTCTATGCATTCGATAGGATTCAAGAGTTCAAACACACCTGTATCAAACCCTCTTCTTCTGAGGACGTATCATAATGTAACACCTGTTTTTTAGATTCCTCCTCCAGCTTTCTAGCTTGCTCAGCAAGCTGTTGTGACCTTCCCTCCTCCTCCCTAGATTAACGGGCAGCAGACAAAATGTATAATGTCAAGCAGCAGGGCCTCAACCTGATGACCCCATCCAATCCACAGCAAAACATATCTACAGACGTTCCTTTTCTGTGTCGTCACAAAATTGCAGGGATGACAATACATTGAATTCCTAGCATGCAATGTGTCAGATGAAAGTTCGATTGAATGATACTTATATATTTGATTAGGAAAGGACCAGAACAATTGCAAAGTTAAGTGACTCATGAATCACGGACAAAGGACTTCTATAAAGTACCAACGTTAGAATGCAGACTTCACAACGCTCGAGTGTGATAGACTTAAGTCACACCATTCGCTGGGAAAGTGGGGAGGTCCCATTGAGAAACTCCATCGAGCTATGCCATGTCAAGCTTAAGATTGGCAGAAAAGGAATCTGGTGCAGGATGTAACTTTCTTAGGCCCCCTCTGCTTGCATGATAAAATTATTCATGATTTGGACAGAATCCTAGTCCAGAAAGTATCCTACTAAATGTAAACGTTCTACAGTAGACCACACCAGTGTGAGAGACGAGCAAATACCAAAGTCAATCTACAATCATCAGATGCATCTCTAAATTGACGCAGCTCGTATGGTACTTGGTTCTCTCGACAGAGGTTATCTAAAATCAGAAGAATGTGAACAATAAATAGTAATCACAGAAGTCAAACTTTCTTCCGCCACCTATACATATACATTGGGACTCATGCCATGATGACGTTGAGCAATGCAAATCACATTCATATCCAGGAGATCAGAGACGCACCTCAAAGCAGCGGCCATTTGTTCTCTTTTCAATCTTTCCACCTCAGCTCGTGCGAACTCAGCTTGACGAGCATCCATTTCCTCTTTCAACTTCCTCTCAGCCTCTGCTTGTCGTTCCAGTCTTTCTTTCTCAAATTTTCTCTTCCGGACGTTTAGCACGCTAAAATAGTTCTCTTTATCCCAGTCCACCACATACATCGCTCTGAAGTTTGATCCTGCCTGCACAAAGAAAAAGTAAAGACGGTCATTGTTGCATAGTACAAGGACGGAGATAGGGACCACGGTTATCATACGCGACATTATGAACTGTGATCGTATACTTTCAACTAGATTGAGGCAAGCTTGGATGCACAACTGCTAACCCAAATAAAAAGAAAAACTGAAAACTAAAAACCATAGATAGAAATTGTGCTATAACGTGCCTTCTGCATTGCGCGCCCACAAAACGCATGTAAAGCTTTGCAGAAATTGGTATGGCTGTCGAACTGCACCCAGATCTGGCACTGTAAAGCAGCAGCCACGCTTCCTATATCCATAGGATTACTCCCCGGATCTTCATTACTCAGCACCTCCAAGTTCCTAATACCAAACAAATGCATCAAGCTGATGCCCTGACACAAGTACGAAGGCAGAAGCTGAAGTCGAATGAATATTCGGAACTGTCAGAGGACATCGTAATTAGGGGAGTACCTTATTTCACCGAAGGTGGAGAAGATCGTATGAGTGACCAAAATGGAAGGTTTGGATGACACCCGTGGCTCAGCAAACCATCGAGAAGGTACACCTTTCAGTATAAGGGTGGTCGGTCCTCCTTGTCCTTGTGCTCCTCCTGAAAATTGCAAAATAGACCAATTGCGTTTCACATAAATAAGCTCTGGAGTCAAAAGGAATGCATCAGAGGTTCATCTAAACTGGTTAGGTAGACACCCTCAGAATCGACGCAGTCGGATATGAGCGGAACTGGTATCGCAGAGGACACAAGGACTCGCTAACAAACAAGCTGGTTGAGATCACAGTAGGGAAAACGATAAGGTACAGCTTGCCCTCGTGAGAGTCGAATTATTGCCTTACTAATAACACACACATTCAAATTCAATGTAGAACGAGAAACAGCGGGACGAATGCTGTATGTATATATATGCCACCACAAACCCCACATAGAAGATGTCAAATAAATTAATGAAAATCCAGTTCTCAGCGTTGTGAGTACACAGCTTATCCCCAAACCCTAAAGTCACCCACCTCCACGACGAGGGCCGGATGCCACCTCCCATGCTCGCTTGAGAGCTTCCAATTCATTCGTCTCCTTGACGACCGCAAGGCACTTGAGCTTCAACCCGCCACTGCTGAGCTCCACGCCATTTATATTCTCCACGACGTGCTTCCCGAAGTCAGCCCCCTCGGGACGACCTTTCGCAGACTCTGCGGACCCTCCCCACAAATGCAAAGTCCCGTCCGCAATGGGCTCGTCTCTCCGCTTCTTGAAATAATCCTTCTCTTTACGGACAACAAGATCTCGGTCCGCTATGACCAACCCAAACCTCTTCTTGAACATCGCCATGAGCCCCACCTTGAGCTGCCATTCATCCACCGGCTTCACAGACACGTCCGCCCGAACAAAGGAGAGCGACACGACGGTGCACGGCACTAGTGATAAGCCCTCGCTGAGCTCGATCACGACGCCCGGCGCAGGAGACGTCTCCATAACCCCTTTCGAAAACGTAAGCCCCACCTTGCTTCGCGAAACGAAAACCCCACTTCTACAGCTCCACCACAGACAGTCAATCCAAAAGTATCACAACGCGCTTCCAAATCTTCATTTGCTCAGCACTTCTGATACTTCGCATCAAAATTTCAACGCGAGGTGTCCACTCCAGTGCTCCACGCTCTTCCCGACAACTACATGCTGCAGACGGAGATTCCGAATCTTCCGCACCCATCACCCCAAATACACCGACACAACAGCCAGAGAATCCACCAGAGTCTCCACCATCGAAAATAAACGGCCCCTGATCGTCGCAAAGAGGCAGTGGTGCAAATGCTTCAGGGGCAAGACTCCCAGGCGAGCCCCGACAATCCGGAAGAATTAGGGCTTGGAGGAGGAAGAGTAAGTTCCCACTGCGTTCCCTTGATGTTCCCCCCAAGTGCAGCACATCAAAATCTCGTCCTCCACCAGAACTTTTGGGATGCGACATAGCGTCGGTCGGTCGGCATCATGCGCCGTGTGGCCTGCTGCGTCTGCTGCTGCAAACGTTTGCGTACATTGATTTGTGGCACAAACAAGTAATGGTGGTTTCCCTTACCTGAAGTTAAATGGTTGCATATTCATGAGGTGGTGCGTTGAGGTGGTGCGTTGAAGCGGAGTCGAAAAGTGGCGCCAGAGCCTCTGGTGCACCCTTTGAACCCATGGTCAGACGGTTGCATGCCCCTGTAGAACTTAACGCTCTGTCCCCCGCCTGCTTCAGTTGGTCGATCTCCCGATGAGCGGCGTGGCATGGGAGTAGCCCCCTGGGAGCTTCACATAGGGACCGTGCTGCTTCGGGGATTCACTGACTACCACAAGACCTCATTCCGATTGAAGGTCTTTTGCATCCAGTTGACATCGAAAGGTGGAAGCACAGGAATCGTCATGCCATGGGTTGAGCGCTACCTTCACAGCAGAGCTTTGAATTATCGGCTCCTCCAGTGCTGGACTCATCGTCATAAACCGCAGGGGGTAGAGAGCACAGAGAGAATCCGACGACGACCGGAAGAATATTATTCATCTGGTGCAACAATTTTCTGGAGTTGGAGTTCCGAGGCTTTGTCGACTACGATTGGCACACCAGAAAAAATAGGAATTGCTTTGCTCGCTTGAGCGGCGCGGCAGCAAGGTCGTCAAGATGAATAACGGATTGTTAACGGAGCGTGCGCTCCTTGGGCTGTTCAATAGCTCGTCGTACATCAACTTCGGCACTGCCGATGATCCCTACCCGTATCCCCAGGTTGACGGTATGTGCTCCGTCAATCTTCTCCTTCACGCACAGCGTTGATGACGATCTTCGCATCATTCTCCATTCATGGTTCGTCATGTGTAATCATGTGGCCATCATCCGGGTGCAGTGGAGAGGAGCAACTACAAGGGCAAGCAGCTCACACTACCCTCATCCAAGAAGGGCATGCAGCCCGATGGCACGAACCACATCTTCTTCCAGCAGGAGCACCCGTGGGTGTTCGATGTGAGATTGCTAATCCCTTGACCATCAAATCCTAACTTCTAGTCCACTGAACTGTATGACGCGAACTGTATGACGCGAACAAGGGCTCAAGATCATCCCCAACATCAAACCCTAACTTCTGACTACTTCCACTGAATTTCTCTCCTTCACCAATTCTTGTGAATAGTGGATGCGAGTAATGTTGTACTAGATCATAATATTCAAGAGGATTGTTCTGGTTCCTTCAGGGATGTCCTTACATCGACAAGAACATGTACCTGGAGTCCCAACCAGAGCGATACAAGGGGTTTCTCAGCTCCGACTTCTCCAAAACTGACGAGTTCAGCAATACCATCCGCACGGAGCAGTACCGTGATCAGCTCAAGGTTGGTGGAGAATTCATGCACCAAATGCACCAAATTAAGAAATCCATTACAAGTTTCTGAAATGGTTATTACAAATGAAAGTGATGGCATTGCTTTTGCTAGCTTGCTGAGAAATTAGGACTTGGCAATGGCGTGTGCAGAAAGACACGTTCTTCGCTAAGAAGGGGTTGGACACCATGGCCATCAAGATGAAAGAGATGGCAGCCAAATATCCTGAAATCGGCAAACGCGTTCCCACCAAAGTAAGTTCGTACCGCGTTCCTCTCACTCGTTCTCCTTCCTCTCTAGCAAACTACCTACATTCCTAATATCAATATCCTTATTCTAATTTGTTCCTGCACGCCTTCGTTAATTATCAGTGATGTAGGAGAACCTACAGAACATTCTTCAGAGGTATAAGATCTATTTGCGTCACTTCACGCATTTCTACACAGGAGTGTAATTTTTCGGAGATTAGTACAGAGCTTTGGAGAGGTCACTTTGGGTACGAGAGCCAAATTTTGGTCAGCACTTGAGAATCCACCGAAGTGTACATTATTTGGTTATCAGATGCAAAACTTATGAAGGCTCAGTTTTTTTGTAGATCCGATGCAGGAATTAGGTTCCCCACCTGTGATTCGCTGGTTTGACTAATTGTTCACACCATTGTACTCTCAACAGTATATCTTACATGATTCGTGACCGACATTTCCTTCTCATTCAAGATCTGATATGAACCAAAATCTAGATTGTTAAGACCACGTTGGTCACTTAGGCCTGTTGGTTTTATGTATTGACCAGATTTATGTGGTGTGTGATTTGCATGATGCTAGTTTGAAGGACCAGAATTTGTATACGATGTGGGCAAAGCGGGGTTGTGCACAACTGCACATTGTCACAAGTGCCACAAACAAACGTACTACTGTCCCCATCGGATTGCCTATTGCAACAATAATCCGTACATGAAGAAGGAGAGTGGCGATTACATCACCTCCAGTGACCTTGTTGGGAGCACTGCGTGGGATGCAAATTACGCCAAACCTGCACATGCACGCAAACCCCTCATCCGCGACACGTTCTACCGCCGCTCCAGCATCTTCTTCCCCAAGAAGCAGCCCACTGGCTTCGCTGAAAAGATGTAGCATATTACCAAGTTGAATCAATACAACTGTAGAAGATGAGTATTGCTCATACATCTAGTACTCACCCTTGACTTGTAAGTTGGCTAAGAGTTGCAATTGTAACTTTAGTGCCTCGACAATTCTCCCCGTTTTGGAAAATCAAGAAGCATGATGCACATGATGTATACGATGCATTGACGGACTGAAGGGGCAGTGGAGCACCCACGGCATGTTGCGATTTCTGTGGAGCACCCTGTGCTACTAGGTACAGTACAATCAGCCAATCACCGTGGTAGTCAACCAAAAATGATCCAAAAAGAAGCAAATCCCATAATCGCTCATAGCTTAGCTGCATTACAAGGACGAACTTACAGTAACCCTCATCATGATGAAGTGAATCACGTATCTCCTGCCACTCCTAAGAGTGAAGTATTTCAGATCATGATGCAAACATTATAAAACATTATTCAAGTTCTTACACTGAACCAAATGAGCTCAATATTGCAAGAAACAATTCTTGAAACGCAGGTGCTAACGAAGCATCATCTGCCTTAATCTTTGCTAGAGAGGATCCAGTTGACGTGTTGACGACTAGCTCCACCAAGAAAAAGCCTGACGTTGGAGGAGAATCAGCTGCTTGGGCATAAAAGAAGAACTTAAATGTAGGAGCCTTCCCACCTGAGGCCATGACTTCCACCAAGTTGGCTTGCATGTGAGAGATGAGTGGCTGTGGAGTTGGCAAAGCGGCTGGACTTGACAATGTATGATCCTGTTTGTGAAAAAGGAAATTGTAATTGCAAGATAAGATACTGCTTTCGTGTAATATAATATCTTCAGCGCATAAACTCATCACTAGCAGGGTTCACCCCAAGCTGAAGCCAAACCAGTAATCTCAATCAATTTCTGATTAAAAAAAACAAGTATAAACCCCGGCCCTAAACTTGACAAGTATTTTGTAAGAGAATTCGGAAAAAATGAATATTGCAAAGCGCACAGATTCTTCATCCGAAAATACTTCTCTACACAACTCTACGAATTCCTCCGAAGTGATAGAGCACATCACGGGTTCGTAAAAACGTACCAAAGTTGAGGCGACTGCAAGTTGACCCCACTTTCGTTGAAAAGCCTGGGCAACTAAGGACGGTTTAACCTTGAGCTTCAAAGAGGTTGGAGCAGGTGTAGAGGTCTCATAAATGTTGAGACCAAGCAAGTCCTCGAAGTCCAGTAAAGAGGTCGCAGCAGCAGATGATGTAGTGGTAGTCTGGGAAGTAGAGGTAGACGACTGTGACCTACACAAACATAATAACAATTAACACGAGACTTCATAAAAGTACAATATTGGCACTCTAAAGACATAATAAACAGAAATAGAGAAAAAGATATGCAATATGTATAAGATGAACAACTCAGTTCTGACGAACAGAAAGATTTCCAGCAACCATGTCGCTAAAAGCTAAAGCACTACAAGTCCGACATACAAGTGACACAAACACGACTATCCAGTGACTCTATTCAGGCTGCAAATCGTAAACATCAAGTTCAACCAAATGATACGAAGATAAAGAAAATATTTCTAACTGAAGATTCTATCTGATAACATATGATAACATAAAACATCGCGTTCACGACACATTCTGGTATCCATCACATTAAAAAAAAAATTTAGAAATTGAAACATTCTCACAAGAACTTCACTAACCTTGGAGCAGCAGATGAGCTTTCAAACCCAGCCAAGTCTAAACCACTGTAGTGAGAACCGTTGCTAGCAGCTGCCACACTTTCTTCTTTATCGGATGCACTTAAGAGAAGATCATTATCAGTAGCATCCACAAGCTGGCTCGGCAGCACATCATCAGTAATTGTCGGTCCCATTGGTAATATTCCGGAATCATCTGCTAGCTCAATCGGCCCACGGACTTCCTTGTCCAAAAACATGTAAGAAGGCTGCATACAATAGCAGCATCGTCAGGGATCCACATCTTCTGTGCAACGTCTGAAGCGTGGTCAAAAAAAAAAGAAAAAAGGAAAAAAAAAAAAAAAAGAAGCCTCGCCTTTTCTCATAAAACGATGAACATATTCTTCATGGATATAAAAACGTCAAGCATGATGAGATATCTGCGCTTGCCCTTTTACTTTCAAAAACTAAACTCCATTGTAAACGACTACTTCCTTAGCTGAGTGCGTCAAAATATCCTCGGCATAGATCAATAACTTAGTCGAGCAAACATAAAAATCTACAAAACTGAACACACCTGCTGATATAAAACAGATAAACTGTTGAACTCATCAAATATTCGGTCTTTAATCTCGCTGCTCTGTGTGTCTGCAAAAACAGAAACGGCTTGTTTTGCCGGGTTTACAACTCGCTCAGCTACCTCCACACCCTGCTGCAGTAGCCTATAATACAGAACAGCCCTATCATGCACGTCCTGCAATGATCAAGCACGATCTCCCTTAGGGGGGGGGAGGATAGGTAGGTATGCATGGAGAGCTTGATTGTAAAATAAGAAATGTATGAAAAGGTAAGCAAAACATCAAAGAGTGCTCAAAATCAAAACTGAAATCCTACAAGAAACAATCACTATTTACCTGGTGGACGTCAGCAAGTCCCGCCGAGAGTGCAGCACCCAACATCTTGATGCTTTCAGGAGGTCTCTTAAAGAAAATCTTAGTGACTGCTGTCAAAAGCTCCAACCTTACCTGCCAATAATGTTAATTGCATAAGCTTCACCGAAGAATACAAGACAGTATCTTCACCGAAAAAGCCAAAAAAGAATGTCTCCACGTGAATTAGTCCTAATGCAATAGAAAGTATCCATAATATCCCAAAGCTATATGAAAGATGTGAATGAGTGTCTACTTTTATAGAGGCTCAAGACAACCAAGCTAAAATCATCAGCTTCACTAGAGCTACATTATAAAAAATAAAAAAAACCTCAGCGGAGTCTTCCTCAATCCAATTCTCGATAAACCCCTCCAAGATGTAGGGCGCATCAGGCATGTCATAGGCATACTCGCCGAGCATCCAAACCAACGCAGACTTCGCTTTTGGCTCTGCCACAGTTTTGCTGCTCACGCTACCGACCACTGCAATACAATCATGGCTCCACTGGGGATATTTACGAAGGAGGTCTTTCACCAGAACCTAGTCAAACCCAGTCACACGATTAGCTAACAGTAACATTTGCTTGCGCTTACAAGAAATCTAATCATTTGCAAGTGGCAGAAACAAGCTAGCCCCATGACTTAGCATAATTTCGAGACCTTGTGGCTGCTGTCGCTAGTAGCAAAGGCTACACGCAATCGAAAGCAGTCATAAGACACCATTGCTGAAGACAACAAAGACACGATAATGGAATAATCATGGAACAATAACGAACAATAATGATCAAATAAAGGAACAAGACACGATACTAACCAAAGTTTCCGCTGTCACATAGTCCTTCTCCATTTCAAGGAACTGAAGTAATCGATCAACAATAGCGTTAACGTCATATTGCTGCAATGCAATTTTCCCTACAGCACGAATGGATTCCCGGGCTATAGCCACATCAACATTTGCGGCGTACTCAGTAAGCTCTGTCACTGTAAATCATCACAGAGACATCTTGTCAACTTCAGTACCGCACCTGAAATATACAAATTGAATCCTCTAGGCAAAACAAACCGAGAAAGACGGACGTTACAGGCTCATCCGAAGGTGTATTGACCAATGCCAGGTCAAGATTCTCTACACTACCAAGTCCAAAGTCACCACGCAAACAATAAAATGTAGCAGATGGGAATTGCAACATTTATTAGTAATGAGATTTCTAGCAGGGCGACCTAGAGCAAAAAACATTCTGTAACTTACCAATCTCATATGTGTTTGTTTCATTGGCTACAGCAGTAAGCATCTCCAACTTCAGTTTCTTTACATAACTTGGGTCGCTATACCGACAGTAAAAGTGTTTGTAATCATTCGAGAACAGCACAGGGGCCCTCAAGACAAGCAAGTGTAAATGACTGAGAACTGCGTAGGTTTGTTCAGCGCTTCCAGAGTTAACTAAAGTCAACAAAGGTGCTTTTATTCGCTCATAGACCTGCGCAGATAAATTCAAGATTTTCAATTCAAGTTCACTTGCTGTCAAATGCATTCTTAACCTACTCAACCCTTGCTGCCAAAGCTAAATAAACAGAAAGTACAGGACACACAACCTTTAACAGGTAGAAGAAAGTCATACTTGCTGGTGGATGTCAGCCATTGAAATGGTTAGATGAAGGAAAACTTTGATTGTGGCTAGCACAACAGCGCTGTTTGTATGCTGCAGTCGGTCTTCGAGAATGTTCATCATGTCGAATGACTCATCGGAGTCAGTTGGTATGTACTTTGAGACCATGTCTAATACTAAACACTGAGCCCATTCAGTGAAATCCTTTATCCTGTAACACAACATCGTCTTAGATTTCAAGCCAAAAAGAAATTACATTCGTTTGACTCCAAAGAGCCAAATAAACGAAAGTAGAGCAAAATATCATTGTCCATCACGTGCTGAACAAGGAAAGATGTCGAACCTCTACGCCAGGAAAACATACAAGATACGGCGCTATCACCCTGGATGTTACGATTCAAGTCTTTATGTCACAAACAGGAGTGACATCTTGAAAACATAAATGAAAATAAAATAGGTGAAACACATGATCAGCGTTGAAGGAATGCGAAAATTTGCTGAACGCTGAAATTCGCCACGTTATTCACCTGTTTAGAAGAGAATATATGATAGGCTTGCTAAGCAGATGTTCTCTATCCCTGGCAGCTGTCTCCGGAGAAACATTCGCCTCAGCAGTGTAGATTTCTTGAAGCGCACACAAACAGTTTGCAACCACCTGCCAAATTTAATGAATATGAAAAACCAAAGCTGCTCCCGCTGAAATACCTGATTACTAAGATAGATTCAAGAGTCAACGAGAGGCCATGAATTTTGTCCCAACGACAGACACTAGTTTGAGTAGCTGCCATCATGTAAATCGAGAGGCTACAATAACCACGCAGAGAAATAAAAAGTCTCATACCGAAGTGAGCGATAGAAGAAAAGTGTTAGGGTTTTGGTAGGGAAGGGGTGACATAAAAGCAATTGAAACATTTATATGACAGTGCTTCTTAGATCCATTAGGTCCCAAAAGGAATAAGGACTGCTGACAGCTAGCTTCACCTGATTGCGATGTGCAGAGAGGTGTAACATGTGAGGGTTCTGGCAATGCGAGATTTTCATTATCAATCGAGAATCGGGAAATTTGACAAGCTATAAGACAGGCTGCCGACCACTCGAACGGGTAGAAAATTAGGAAACCGGAGGGGTTAGAAGTCGTACTTGAGCGTCGGGGTCGTTAAAAAGCAAGGCCCTGAGCATGTCCGGAAACTCGTTTTCGGTACACTGTGAAGGCGCGATGCGATAGAGCTTGAGGACTCCCATAGCAGCCACGGTGCGCACATATCCATTGGCATCCTTGAGACCCGAGCGCAAAGGGCCAATGAGATACTCGAGGAGATTTTTGACGCGCAAGGAGCTCAAACTGCGCAGGGCGAGGCCGCGAATCATGGGGTCGTCATCGTGGCAGTCCTTCTGCAAGAAATTGATGGTGAGAAGAGCAAGGTCGGGATGACCGCGAGCGTAGTTGCCGACGTAGAGGTAGCACATTTTTTTGAGGACGAGGTCGGAGGTAGCCGAACACATGACGATGGTGGAGAAGAGGGAGGACACGTCGATGCCGATGGTCATGTAGGAGATGACCTTGGAGAAGAGCTCGCGCTTGAGGGCCTCGACGCCCGGCTGCTTGCTGCCGGCCAGCTGGCGCAGCTGCGTCTTGAGGTCGGCGAGCTCGCCCTTGCGAGCAGAAGGGTCGGCATTCATCTTGCGCGAGCAGAGGGGGAGGGGAGGAAAGGGAAGAAGGGAGGCCAGGAAGAGACGAAGCCTGAACTTCTTACATTAGGGCCTCGCACATGTGCCCCCACAGCCAAAAGGGCCACGACTTGAACCTTGAGTACATGCGCGGGTGACCTGCAGTTTGGGACGGGTGACCTGGGGGTGGAGGGCGGGTCACCCGCGGTCGAGCTCGGGGTCTAGGCACCAGAATTTTTTGTTCGAACTTTCCACCTGCCCGCTCCGATTCCTCATCCACTCAATTATCATCGCTTGAATGTGCCACCAGGCGGCACTCTGCGGCTTCACACTTTGAATCGCTTCTTGTTTTTGCCTTTCACGCCACATCCCTCTTCCTCCACCCATTGATTTGGCCTCCTGCCCTTTGCACTGCCGCGTTTAGCACTTTGGCTGTGCCAGCGCCTGAGGTTGTGGGTGTTCAGCACCCGTTTAGTACTCGTGATGTTGGGTTTTTTTTTTTGCTTTTAGGCGGTTTGGAGAGGAGTAACGAATTGTAGCATGTCCTGAGCCTCGATTGCGGTTTAAGGTGCCCCCCGGGAGAGATCAATTACGCATCCTATTCACGAGAATCTCAATGCCATTTCCTAAACAACTTGTGAACATTGCTCCAGATAAACATGCAAATGATCCCTCAATGAAACCAATTCCACTGATATTAACTCAATGGTAGCAGGATGCTAACCCTTCGTAAGCAGCTTCGACAGAAGCTAACATCTCTCCGTCCCGTTGCAGCATCTCGGCCAAGTATAAGGACTGCTTTAGAAAAAACACGGATTTTCAAACCTGGGAAAAAAAATTTATTAAGGTAAATGTACCCATAGTCGATCATGACCCATAAACCAACCAATAGGGGGCACTATTTCCAACCACAGCTAAAAAGCTTGGAATGTGTTTTTTCAAGGTTGGAATTAATAAGGTTATGAATCGTTTCAAAGTAATGAGGAAGAAAAACAAGAAATAGTGAGTAGAAAAGCAATAGATGATCGGAATTGGATGATTCTAGAGATTGGCTATTAGTCCAGACAACTTTTTGACTCCCAAAATTCATAGTAATTTCAATTTTGGGAATAAAATTACGAAAATTTGGGAATCCCTATATTTCTTATCTTTCTACATGGGAAAAATTTCCTGTGCCTTAAACTGCTCACAATTTGCTGGGAAATCCTTTAAGTGATCAGATATGGGTACATTCATCTTAATCAATATCCATCGTGGTTCCGTAATTGTAATAAAGGCATGGGGCTCAGGTCTTTGTGCCCGATAATGTTAAGAGTCTATGTCGTTGCATTGTATAATTCAGATTCAGTCATCGTTGGTTTGTAGTGCATTTTTTAACCCCTAAAGTTCCATGACTATATTTTCATTGAAAATGCTCAAAAATTGCCATTTCTAGAACAAGTACCAAATTTATTTATTTTTTTAAATTGACACATCTAACTATAGATCTTGTAGTATGCTGACTTGAAAACATGTTGTGAAAATTTCAGAAATTTCCACCGCCTGGATTGCAAGATATAAGCATTCAAATTCACTAAAATCATTTTTTTGATTCTGCAAAAAACAGGGCAGCTGCACTTCACAAGCTCACTTTTCTATGAAAAATTGTCCAAAATGGTGGTGCTTCTTTGGATTCTTTTTCCTAGACAAGTTGGCCACATGCTTCAAAATTTTCAGGTCATTTGGAATTGTACAACATATAGGAAAAAAATAGTAAGTAGATAGTAGTAGACAATGATTCAAAATACAAGATTGTTAATAATTAAATTATGGAATTGAAGGATGTCCTTTCCAATGGTTGCAATGTTATAATAAACAATCTTCATCCTATGATTTTGTTTTTTTCAAAAATATTGAAAACTGAATAAGATAAAGGACTTCAAAGTTTATTTTAGAGTAGACCGAGAATCTATAATTGCCATTGGGAAGCCCGCAAATAAAAAAATCCTCAAGGCATGATTCTTGACCTCCACTGATGACTCTGTAGAAGAACATTTATCTTCACCACAGCTATGTAACCAAAGAGGATATCCACCAACTGATTGCCGGAGCAAAGAATGCAATTCTGGGGCACTATGTGTGAAACCTTCTACTGTGAATGTGCAAATGACAAGCCACTCATGGTGAGGTGCTACAAAAGGCAACTCCCTTGCAGGACTACTTGCGCAGCAAGGTGGTGTTGCAAAACCATCTAAGAGACTCCCTTGACAAACAAATTAATTGCCTTACCTAAATTGTCAATTGGATAAAACGCACCTTCAATAAAATAGTTTTGCACAAACGCACCACTTGACATGGCCTCAGCTAAAATGGGCTACAATCACCAGGAAACATTTGTAGAGCTTCCCACCCTAGCAGGTTATTAATGTCATTTGTTTTCCCTCCATGTTGCCCTCCCCTCTGGCCCATATCTTTTCTATCGCGCTTGTGAGTGAATTTCACCATGAGGTAAAACCCATCCACAAACTTGGCCGAAAAGGAGTGTGTGGACTCTAATCTAAATGCCTCCAAGCAATGGATTTCCCAAATTTTTTCTTTAGTGAATTTTTGATAAATCAAGCCTAAGTGAAAAAAAGGCAGCACCTCAAAATCATCCCATTATGTGCCTTAACACTCCCAATTCATCTTCATACATGTTTTGAAAGGACAAGTAAACTTTCTAGGTCAAAATCACCTTAAAATTGCCTAATTTAGGCCCTAAGTGAACTAAATTGCACCCTAAAAACTAATCACAGCACAATTCACTCACACCAAGTGCCTAATCTAAACTCCCTTTGGGCAATGCTTCCACATGTGCCCTAAAGACCCTAACAAGTAGAATTCACTAGTGATGCATTCTTTTTAAACATCCAAATCATACAAGCCCATGAGGAATGTACTCCAAATATGCAAGACCCAATCTGAATTGTAATTATCATTACATTTTTATTCATTTGGGACCACAAGAACCATAGTAAACACACACAACTCACAGCCAATAGGGTAGCCAACCTCTTCCTACTAATCTGTCCGCCCTGTCTTCATCCTGGCTCCAAATTGAGCGAGCCTTATCTCGTTGAAAAGCTGACTTTTCCATCTTCCTTGCGCCAAAAATTCAGCTCATTCCGCTTGGCCACACTTCTGCAATCGTCCGTCAAGTTGCAGCTCCGAAATTCCTGCGGCAATAGGCCTTCCGCCACAAAATCGACCACCACTGCCTCATCTGTGCTCCAAATCGGTCGAGTTGAGTCTTGTTGGAAAGCTAGCTTGAAGACGCACCATTTCACCAATTTTCAGCTCCATCCGCTACTCCACGCTCTCGCGATAGCTCGCCAAAGTTGTTGCTTCCACTTGCAAGGGCAACGGACTTTCTTTCCCAACACTTTTTGCATCTGATCTCCACAATCCTCACTTTTCACCCACTTTCTACCCCACAAGGTGAAAACCTACTCGACAAATTGACTATCATCCTAACCTACCTCCTTGCAATCATTGTTCTCTTATGTATTGTCCACTTTTCACCTCTTCACACATTCTCCCCCAAAACAAAACAAGAGAGAGAGAGTGAGTACCAAACCCTAATTCGACTAATACCCCAACTAACTAACTAACACTCCTAATCACTTTCATCTACACTAATTTGCTGAAATTCCCTTAAATCACTACTTATTGCCTAAATTAGAGTTTCTACCACTATGTTATTGTTCTCATAGTAATTTTAAGTTTGATCACTTCTTTTGTGCTTTTCCATATTTCTTCTTTTTTATTGGTTTTCTATTTATGTTTAGATCCATTTTCAACTTCTCACCATTGTTTTGGATTCCTTTTTATATCTTTTATCTTTTATATATTTTAGGTTTGCAATTTTGATCTAGTTTCTCTTCCTATGCACTAAAAGCCTTTTACTAATGGTTATAGTTTAATCTAATGTACTAACACTTTTGAACTTAAAAACTCATTCATAGTTTTTATATTTTCAATTATCTGAAGGGTGAACCAATATAGTGGTTCACAGCGCTGTCAAACTTCCCCTCTATTGCAGAGTGCACTTCTGCGTTGTGAACCATTAGAGGCCTCTTCAAAAAGGGGCAGGAGATCTTGTGTTGCGCCTTCTACTTGTCTCCTTGCTGATGTGCCGCTTCTTCAACCTCATTTCAGCAACCTCCAAGGACTCTCGCTTTGGATTGACAGATTTGTCACAATCCTTAGGACTTTGCGACGGACATAAATCTACTGTAGTTGGTGTTCCTCTACACCATAGGTAGAATCTAGGACTTCTTGAGCTCTCCATTGGAAGTGCATTCCTTATCATTGCCACAAGATGCTCGATTGCTTGAATTGGACTTAAAGTTGACACTGGGGCTTCCGACGCCAATGGCCAATTGGAATGAGGCGGGTGGGACGTTCTAGCCTCTTTTGCTCCTCTGCTCGCTATCATCCGCTTCATTTGGATCTGGATATAAGATGTGACTAGTTATAAAATTTAGGTGGTCCAAAAAACCACCAATAGAGCCTTTCCTGCACCTATTGGTCCACCAAGAATGTGTTGAAGATGTCTCCGAATCAAGTAACAATGCCACGCAAAATCTATTATTCCAGATTGCCTAAAATCTAAGGAAGTAGTGGTTGCTGACGCATCCACTATGAGAATCCATCAATCAAGAAGATGCACAATTTGCTTGGTATCAAGCGGAGTTGCTTCTTGCTCCAAACAAAAAGCAAGTGAGTATGATTCAGAATCTATAGTGGAATTCACAAAAACAACATGTGTATTTAGAAGCTCTATGGTGACATATGTGAGTGTAAGCAACCACAAACAAACATGAGTGTATACAAAGATTTGAGTTGTAACCCGGGCCCTCTTTAAGATCATAAGAAGGCTTAAAGCACCACCACCATCTCTCATTGCAACGCTTGCCAATTGAGCTCTTGGGCAAGATAATGTTGCAACCCACTTGTGCCATCAGAGCAATTCACACACCAGAGGAAGATTGTAAGGCTGTTGCATCTAGTGCCTTTCCAACAAAATTGCTACAGCAAGCTAAAATTTGTGTTGCATGGTATGCAAATCCCAATTGATAATGACACAGGACATGTTTGGGCAACCCTTTAAAGCATTGGGCACCCAAGGAATACATAGAATTGTATCTCTGTATAGATAATCATGTATTTTGTTTTCTAGAAGCTATAGGAAGAGTCCAAATGAGATACAAATTATGTCATCATGTAGCTACATATGTCAATACAGAGTTCATATCATGGATCAAGGCCCAATTTCTATTGGAATCCCATGGAATATGTTGAAAATTGTAGATGCAACCATGTACCACACCATAGAAGCTTTAGTGCATGCTAATTCACAATGATATTAGTGAAATTCACAAAGACTGCCATATAAAAGTTCATGTAGAGTTTATATAAAGGTTATGGAGATGCAATGGGGAGTCAAGGTCAAGTAAGACTAAGCAATTTTGCACTATTTGACATTAGCATGTGTGCTGTGATTGATAACCTGCCATATCAATAGTGATAACGCTTTGGAACATTTAAACAAGCTGCATACACTTAATCACATAATTCATCCTAGTTCTGGAAGAGCGGACACATTCACAATTCACTAGGGTTGACAAAGACTTGCATCCATCAAAGTCTGCTTCCTTTTCTCCTTCTAATAAGCTGTGAATGTACACTACATTATGATGACAGTCACTCAATAATCCAAGCTTGGTCTGTGGGCACTCTCATTAGCCCTTTTGTAACATAACCTGCAGAAGTAGTGTCAACACTTCAAATGTGAGTACTAAAGCGTGATCAACATATTACAAAGGATGAACCAAGTAAGTTCTAAGCAAACAGCTTCAATATTCGATCTATTTCATTGCAGAAGATATTGTTACCAATAAATCTGGATATTCTATTTGTATTCTATTTGTTTGTAATCTATTTTGCAAGAACTTTCACAGAATAGAAAAATAATTTAGCCCATCTATCATGCAGGGGAGATTCCCGACCCTGCCAAAACTCTATCACATCTAGGATCAGCCGAAAACCTCTCCAATGAGCTGGCCTTGGTATGAATTTCCTACACAAACAAGTTATCAAAATCAAAATAGGGTATTGAATTACCTATTCAAATTTCTGTGATTCTTTGCTCAATCCATTAATCGGAGACATATCAAAAGTACAAGGTACAAGGATCCTATTTAGAGTTATATAGAATAACACTACTGTCTCAACAATTTTGTGTCAAGAATATATTAAAAAAATTCAAGGACTCATTACATTGGCCAGCTCCAGTAGAAAATGTTGCAGCAAAAATAGAAGGTTGGTAAAACAAATTTTGCTGCATATACTCAACACTAGAATTGTCAAACCGAAAACCAAATTCATACCCATCAGCATATTTTGTGTTTAGACCCTCGTTGGCTTTGTCCAGCACATGTCGTCTAGGTATGACTGAACTCTGTAAACCATGCAGAAATATTACAAAGATTTCAGTACCAACTAAAGCTTATTGCACAACTTCCCTGTCAGTAATATAAAATGCCATGATAGAATTAAAATCTTAACTGAATGGAATTTTCAGAATGATATTCTGTAAAGCAAAAATACAAGATAGTACTTGATTAAATTCTTGGGTAAGCAACCATAGTATAATCAAAATTACTACAAATGCAAGATTTAATAACTTGGGAAGTAATATAAAATGAAGATGACACCTATAAAACCCGCACGCAATTCAATGCTGTTTATTTGAGCACTGACAAGAGCTTCAATCTGACTTCCTTGGGTATTGTTGTGGAAGTATTTGTCTGACTCCTCTGAAGACACCATTTCGATATTGCCTTCAAGTCGCACCTGTAGCGGAGGACACAATAAGCAATGCCTGCTACTAGTATGGTTCTCATCCTGAAACAGAATTTGTTGAGAAAGGTTCTAAGAATCTGAAATCTTCAAGCTACCCTCAATATCCAATCTCCAAGTCAATTCTTGATTTCTAGAAATGTCTTTATGATTCTTTCTAGCATGATTAAGCAGATGTCAGGTTGAACAGACGAGTAATTTATCAATACTGTGACAGGATAGTAAAGTAGAAAAAAACCTGAATTAGCACTCACACATGACAACGTCAAGGAGTCATGTTATAAGCACATTCAAGGATATAAGCATATAGAGCAATGCAGGGTCTCCCAGAAGAAGACCAGAGAGGCTTTTGAATTGGGCTCCAGTTTGGCTGACTTCTGGCTTTCATAATTGGTATACCTACTATGAACACAGAAAAAAATCTTGAGCATTACAGTCAATGGTGGCAACATTGATCATTGGACTGAGACGAGTACATGTCTACTAGGGATTTTGTTGCAAAAGCAATTTGAATACCAATAACAATCATAAGAGATAGACATTATAAAGACTTGCATACAAACAAAGCCCCGTTTGTCATAGCCTTTCAACAACACCGCTTGCACAGACCTAACTTGGTAGTGCACATTCATAATTGGTTGAAAGCATTAAGTAGAAATGAAAAAAAATTCACCAAGTACAAACAAGCTAGTACAAAAGGAGGCAGGCAATCGAGAATTGCAATTGAAGATCACAGGCAATCAAAAAAGCACTCATGGGTGTCCATCTTTACTAGCCATTGCTAAGGTCATGGCATTGGGCTCTGGTAAATTATGCAAAACTGCTTCATCAAACCACACTTTGAGCTGCACATTGTGGTTCTTTAGTTACCCTGCAGTCCACTTGGCCAAGATAAGGTATTCTACATTAGAGGAGCTAAAATTGACATGAGATATAAGATCAAAGATACTAACTAGGATCGAGACTAGGATACAACAGTTTACAAAATCATTTTATTAGAGTGGTTAGACAGAATTTCCAGAAACTCATAAAAAATTTGGCTTTAGAAAATTTTAAGCCTCTTCTTAGACAGTAACTCTCCACAGATTTTTTAAATCATGCCTCCATCAAGGCACCACTCACCATTCACTACTCACAACGGAGGCTACTAGGACTCAGATAACAAACGTCCAAAATTCTTTGAGTACTTGGCGGCATATGTTCACAGTACCAATTTAATCAAAGTAATTGAGACTTTCCTACCAGTTTCTGATTCAAGGAGTATCAATGTTAAGCTACGCAACGGAGTTAAAGAAGAGAAGAAACCCTGATTATCTGCTTAAGGGGATCATTTTTAGCGTGCTTTTCGAGCAGTTCAAAATTAACATAATTGAGTCCAAGTGTTGCAACATCTACGGATTTAGAATTGGTGCCGCCTACATGCATGCACATAGAGTGACCAGGATACGGCGGTAGACGAATAGAGAATTTTTCAACAACTACTGGAGGAACAAATCGACCACCAAGGAAATGATGAGCACCGTTGAACAGTTTTGCGCAGACTCTTGGTTCTGTCATTGAAACCTATAGAGATATCAAGCCACGACATGAGACAAATGGTTCAAGCAGTGAGCCACAGGGAGCAAAGGAGGGATCCATATTTAAACCATAAACCATGAAAAGTGGAGAAATGAGAAAGACCAACATATCTGGCAGCAAACCAGTGTCCTCGGTGTCTCCATTCTCAACGTGCCAGCCAGATGGAATATCCACCAACACAATAGGCGGAACCTTGACTTCCTCCGCTGTCATTCCATTTGGTACCACCAATTTTTTGTAGTAGTGAATCAAATAGTGGACGGGGTATACCTGTAAAGCCGAATCATAAATGTGATGTACATTCATCAGCAACCTATTTAGTTTGCAATAAAATGTCGTGAAAACACAACCATAGTCAGTTGCAGAGACTACCCCGATCTAAACTTCATTCGAAATTGTTATGGTCCACAGCAATTATCCATCAGCAACAATTTTCCATTCGCAGTAACTCTTGTAATATGACTGGAGGGCCAGTGGTGGTACATATTGCTTACCATGGAAAAAACACCCAAACATAGCATTTATCACAAGTTCAAATTCATCCTTCAGCTTCGACGGTAGCTCTTCTGCTGACACAAAAGGAATCCCTAGGCTTTTCAACTGGACACATAGAATGCGCATGATCAGAGATTATGTAACCAATAGAATATGTCAAGAGAACACCCATTGGAGAGTTAATAGGTGTCCAGTGATTCTTGAGATGGTTAAATTGATTTCAGACATCACATTTTGAATTTCTCTCAAAAGCGTGAACGATTAAAAACAGACCTGAATTACAAGTCCGTGGTATATAGGTTTATTTGTCTGCTTCGGATAACAGATGGAGGGTTTGATCAAATCCAAAGTGGTAGAGATGTTGTGCAGCCACAAGTCCATCTCCTCCATTATTACCAGGTCCATAGATAACCCAAACCCGACCATATTCCTTCACTCCATAAACCTGGCACCACACCAAACATCTCATCAACTAGGTTTGAAAATCAAAATGAGGAGGCCCAATGTAGAATAGATATCCTTACGATATTAAAAGCCAAGTAAGTAGGTTAGAAGTGCGTCTTGCTCCGACGCCTAATCATCCAGCCAAAACATATACAGATTGAGATTACTTTCTTATATGTTACGATAGCTAGGATCTAAACTATGGAACATAATCCGCTAAAGAACAACAAGCAGATCCTTTATAGAGAGAGATCTTTCATATTATCCCTGACATGAATATCTTAAAAGGGATTTTTTAATACCTCTGCAATAGCTGAAGCCACACTCAAACTTGCTAGTTTTTGTTCAGAAACACCATCCTCACAAAATCGTACCATTTAGGCAAGTGTCAAATATATTCCATATTCAAATATAAGCAACCCTAAAAAAGCAAAAATTAAATGAGGGAAATGAAATCTTCAACATTTCTAACTGAAATCGTTAGATATTCACCATGAGCTGATCAATTGAAAAACCAAGTTCTCCCATAAGCAACTCATCAACAGCTGTAGCCTGAGCCTAGGAGAGATATGAGATGGACTCGCCATCTTGGTTGCTGTACAGAATTGAGCTCGTCATTTGAACGTTACTGCAATAGTTTAGGCCATGGGTGGATGAGTTAAGTCTACTATACATTTGTAAAAAAGGAACTCTGAACAACAACGTTGCATTGCATAATAAATTAGTGAAAAGGAACAAATCAGATGTCTAAAATAGGACAAATATCAAAAGTGACATGGCAAACCGTGAGGCTGCAAGACAACATTGCCGGATTTGAATACAATAAGTCATAACCATCATCATGAAGAGGCAAATGAACTTGAAATATGATTATTGAACAAAGCACAGGATTAGTTATAATACCTTCAACTAGATGATTGCTCCACTATCCCTGATAAAGCTAACGCCCAACACCTATGAACAGAGAAGGCGGATGTTTTCTTGCAAATCGGCGGTCCCTGATCTTTCAAAACTTGCAAAATTGATCGATTTGCCCCCAAATGAAGCTGCATGAGATCAAGGTTTTGTGAGGCACAATTGCCAGAGAAGCAGCCAAGCACCACAATATCCATGGAAAACATGATTGTATAGATCATAAAGATTCCAAATCGCGAGATCTCAGCCATCATTCTGCTTTATGATCGTGGCAAGCTCCTACGTTTGGACACGTAAGATCGGGTGCAGCCTAGATATCAAATCCTCTCACCATGTCCTTAATGCGCATCCTACTGTTGTTCGCTGCTCTACTCAAGCTCATTAGGGGAAAAAAAACACAAACCTTTGTAGATGCAGAACGTGATTTATTGCAAAGTGGAGAAGCATGCAAAAATTGTACACCATGAATATATATGCACGTGCCACTTCTGATTCACCTATATCATTGCCACCAAACCTATTACCACCTTGGCTCATTAGTGCAGGGGCACAAAAGAAATTTCAAACCGATACCTGCCACATTGAGAAACTCTAACCTAAACCTTACACCCCTAATCCCTACATCCTTGAAACCTAGAAGTTGTACCTGAGAGTTAAGTGAACAATAAACCAATTACGAAGAAAGAACTAGCAATGGAAACAACAAGCACTTTCCTTTTGGCTTTGACGCAACTTATTGGATAACTGTAAATAGTTCCTCCAAAACAACAGAAGCAAATTATAGATGCATTAAAACCTCAAGAAACTTCCAATAAGACTCAATTTTACTACTACATGGAGAAAAGCAGAAAAAATCCAATTTTGATCTTGTGATTTGCCATAGGTCTAGATACACAAACATATTACACTACAAGAAAATGGACAAATATGCGACTGCAAAAAATGACTTTATGAAAAATGTGACTTCAAAATGACTGGGGCTCCCTAATTACACCAGTGCCACTAACTCCACAACATCCGAGTGAAGCCAGAGTCACGTTTGCAGCTGCAAGATGACATTAGATGATATTTGGGGGTCTTGGAGGGCTGTTTCAGGCCTGTTTCCTAATCTGCCCAGATTCAATGAACGCCGATATAGGTGTGTCCGAAATTTTTTTTACCAAAATATCATTTTAAGCAAAAAAAATAAAAAAAATAAAAAATAAAAAAAATGACGTGGCAGTCGCTGTGCCACGTCAGCCAGCTGCTGCTGCTACCTTCCCGCAGTTTGGGAACGCGACAGACAGCAGGGGAACTTGGAGCCCTCCAAGACCCCCAAATCTCATCTAATGAGAGTGAATAAGGGGCAAATTTCATCTACCACACTCTGTTCACAACGTTGTCGACATTCTGATGTGGCAAGGCTTTCATTCCAGTATGACTAAAAAATGACTAAAGTGTAACTAGCAGACAACTTTGGGAAGTTTTGGAAAAAAATTGATGGAAAAAAGAAAAAGAGAGAGGCCACTATAAAAGACATGGCGAAAAAAGATGTTCCGAACAACTTGAATTTCACTGCAAGGCTACTATGAAATGACTAAATAGTCACTGCATCTTATTAGGTATTTTTGGTACAAAATAGTTTTATCCTTTTAGATGTTTTTATATGCCACATTGTTAAAGGATGCAGCTTTAACAAGACGATGTGCTGTCTACAAATAAATTAATAAATTTTAGGCAAGTAAAGTGCTTTAGCTCCTAGTATACACTCTTTGTTTAAGTTTTAAATTTTTTTCATTGGAATCAAATGATTTGAAGTCATTCGTCCGAGATTTAGAAAATGATGCTTACAAAAAGGTTTCTTTCTTCTCCATCATTTTTATTTTTATTTTTATTTTTTGCTCATCCTCATCCTTTTTAAAAGTTGTTTTAATGTTTTAGTTTTTTTTCTACCTTTTTCCTTTTCATGCATTGTTGATTTTTTATTTTTTTTTCTTATTAGTTTCATTTTCTATCATTTCCTAGAATTTTTTCTAGAAACCAACAAAAAGAAATTCTCTTTTTGATAATTTTCATTTCTTCAGATTCTTTTCCCATTTTGTAAATTGTAATCCTTGTAATTTTTTTTATTATTCATTTTTTTCCTTTTTTCTTCTCTTCTCTATTCATTAAATATTTTTTTAACATTCTCTTTTTTCTACTCTTTGCTTATTTTCTTAAGTTTATTTCGTCAACCTTCTTTAAAAAGAATAAAATGCTTTTTTCCTTCTCTTACAAATCATGCATTCCTAATGGCCTTTTTGTTTTGTTAAGGTCTATTGTTTTTTTAATCGGGGTCTACTTTAAGATTCATTTACACTCCTACTAGGACAACAACTATGATTTCGGTCCATTTGCGTTAGTAACTTCACAATATTTCCGGACATTTCATATGATTAAAACTGGACATTCCTGAGGTCCCAAAGTAAGGGCTAGAAGGCATCTTCATAGTCCTAAAAGCAATTGTTAAGTCCCGTTCCCCCTTTATATGGACAACAGGGTTGCTTCTCCGGTGCTGTTGCAAAATGACTTTTTGCAATTGCGGAATGACTTCTTTTGACTGCAAAATGACTTCTTGAAAGAGCAGATTGCAGAATGAGCTGAAACATCTCAGATTATTGTGCAACTATTCAACTACTGCTTCAGTAGTGTATGGTTGTTCCTGCAAGTGTAACAAGCTTTGAATGGTATATGATAATTTACATAACAATGGGAGAATTTCAACCACAGGCACTTCTTAGCACACTAAATTGCAACAAACTCTACAGCTTCCACGAAAAGAAATGGGAGAATAGTTTCTGAGAATCCATTAAGTCATTTCATCCCCCTTTAACATTTTCTTCATTTTTAACAAATACATTTGCTTGCTTGACAACAAACATTTGTCCAAATATCTATCTCTCAATCTCAGATCAAACTAAATCTTGGTCACAAATGTGTACTTTGAGTATATAAAAATAGGACTTACCAAAACAACAGTACACAGACAAAAGATAAATCACTTATAATGAATGCACTTTCAAATGTTGCACGCCCAATTCCTGATCCACATCCATGACATAAATAGGGTCAACTGTATGTCCAGCAAGCAATAATGTTCAACTAAGTTAAAACAAATTCATCATTACCTACACACTAAAATTTTGGCAAAAAATTCAAGCCAATAGTACAATATTATCTGAAGAACAACCACTGAAGGAAAAGTCATACCTGTTCTTTAGATACATCTATGGCGTCTAAGAAGTGGAAGTCAATAAGGTTTGCAATACTCTTCCCTATGTTTGCAGCCTGCCAACAAATAACTCCAATCTTAGTAAAGATGTGTACTTAAGAGCTCCCATTAAGGTTGATTTTCATTACATACCTTGATGATGGTAAACCCATGTTCCATGGCACAAGCATAAATAGCTGCAGATTTACCACACTACACCCCACACAGATAGTATGTAAGAATTCATATAAGCATGATTCCAAGCACTAAAGAGCAAAGCTACAATGAAAACTTAAAGGGTAGATAAGTACTGTCAAACAAGATTTGGCTCAATAGAAAAAATGAAACAAAATTAAGCCTATTGTAGAAATTGTTCTGCAGCTACAATGGATAATTCACAAGATTACAAAAAAAGAATTTACAAAAAAAGGATTTAAAACTTCACTAACACAATAGAAAAACAAACTTCCAAAGAGCTCACCCCAACTGGCCCTGTGGCAAGGAGACAATTATGCAAGTCATCATCGTCATCAGTTTCAGAAGGTGAATCCTCAAAATCGCTATCACCATCGCTGGAGCTACTTTTAGTCTCTTTTTTGTTTGTCAATGCATGTTTTTGTTGAAGCCTTTTTTCTCCCCAGTTTTGAAGCCATGAACTTAGGGTCTTGACACAATCGTTATTTTCACAAACCTATAAAGCCCATACAGTCACATGTTTATATAACTCAAAAAGTAACTGCAAGACTATCTTACTTCTCATAGCATGTACCGACAAAAGGTAAATTAACAGATGTAGAATGAATACCGAGGCAAATTGATGACTTGTCATTATGACAGATCCATAATTTAGATACCATAAATCCAAAGCCTAATCAATGAACACCTTGTGAATCTGCATCTGGACACCATCAACACTAACGCAAGAAGCAGACATTGAAACACTAACATCATGGCAAGAGATTAGTAACCTCTTCAGACATTTGAGGTTGATATTGGTCAATCCACAATGGATTCCTACTACCATTGACTTTTAGTTGGCGCTCTATCACGGGTTGTCATGAGCATTGTATTTTCCTTCAAAGAATCCTTATGCACGCCACGATAGTAATAAGGGAAAAATTTGCAAACAAATAGGTGCTTCTTAAACCTCAGTCTTCCATACAAAAACAGGCACTGAATATCAAGCATAGATAACAGAAAAACTAGCTACATTGAACGCTAGACTGGACATGATAGCATAAGCTCCTTAGAAGCGTATTTTTTGGCAGCTGTTAAAGTCAATCGAAGAACATAAAGCGCAATAACTAGCACCACATGATACGCATGTACACAATTGAGGCCAAAAGCAAGGTAACAACATCTGCAATGAAGAGGACAAGAAGGCTTATATTGAGGTGGTTAAGAATTCAAATACAAAAGATTGAAAGAAAGACAACAGATAAGAGATGAAGCTCACTTTTCAGTCAGTTTTCAAGCCTCATTAGCAATAGACTCCACCTCTTTACCAAGCAAGAATCGTGAACTTGCCTGCTCACCCTGTGGTAGCAGGGAAACAACCTGTTCAGAAGAAGAAAAAAGAACTCCAGAGACTCCAGTAGTAGCAGTCAAATATCCAACAATGAGACAAACTCTACTTCCTGACATTTGTCATCATTCGAAGAATTCTTCATTGAAGAAATCAAGGTGAGTCCACTATAAAAGCACCAATCTTTTTTATTTAGCAATTACCACAGTTGTTTGACATCAAAGAAATTTCAGTGAGCATAAATCTCACATGATTCTAGCAGCAGAGCACAACAAACAATACGCAACAATTCTACAAATCAACTTTTGCAATTTGGGGCATGCTAATCATTTGAACGTTTTTCTAGATCCAGAAAAAGCTACGTCAGCAGCATCCATTTGCTTGAAAGAGGAAGATCAACAGATTTCTTGGTAAGTCCTCTTCAAAATAAACCGATTTTGAAGTTTTTGCAAGCATAAATTCTTGAATCTTGGTGAAACATTAGGAAAAAATTGAACTCCAAAAGTGGCCGTGAGTTTTCTTACCAATTTTTATACTAATTGCATGAGTATGAGAGCAACGACATCTTCATTACAACCACCACTTGGCATGTGCTCCGTCCTTCATGAAGAAACCACCATGAGATTTATGATATTTTAGGAATGGATTGGATAATGATGACAAATTTTTGAGTTTATCATGCAATTCTTGGACAATTAGTGAATTAATCATAAAATTTTTGGCTTAATTAGTGAATTGAAAAGGCTCTTTCCACCCAAATTTTTGCATTATGAAGCGGCCTCTTTGGAGGTTCAATTTTTTCCTAATGGCACGCTCGTCTGCCATTGATCATCACTTAAAAAATTTCAGCTGTTACTAGCTGCAGTGCACATCAAGTTCACAAGGCTAATCAATTCCTGACGATCAATCTGCACTAAGTCCTTTTAACTTGAGCAAATGTACTTCATGTATGATACAAAACATACATCAACAAGCTCACACCTGAGGCTCATCCTAAATATTATGTGTACATATTCAATTCAATCAATTGGGTCCGAAGTTAAGACCAATATTTTTTTCTTGCAGGAGATTTCAACTAAATTCTGGAGAGAGACGCAAGCTGCTTCAGTTTATTGACAAGCTTCAGGGGATCCGTGAAGATTCCAAGGTACAATCTATGGATTTCAGACTGTTTTTCTAGCAAAAACAAACGTGGCTCTGCTTACATTTAGATGGGATAGGTTTGACGCTGAAACAATCTCAAAGTATGGCAAGAACATATCTACATTCTCACGGGCAACTCGATTTGCACCCCTCGCCACAGCCTTGCAATGCAACAACATGTTGTCCAGGGTGACATTTAGCATGGTGTCATATCCATGCAGCACCATGCCCACAGAATCCTCCACCAGTATTAGATTGATTCTTGCTCAATCCACATGCACTCCTACCAATAATACACTCCGTTACAAAATTTCAGAGGATCAGAATAAATAGGAACAACAAATATAAAAGCCTTGCTGACATAAATTGGAAACCCTCGCCAACAAACGGCAAGCAATTGCTGCAATCGCAAGACTGAAAATGGGTAATCCTTTTTTAGAAGTCCAATGTTCACAGCTTACCAACTAGTTATCAATTGCACAATTTGACACAAAAATGAACAAGAAATATCACAGAAACAACCACTTGTTGACTCCTCTTTATCATTATTATTGACCCCTCTTTATCATTATTGTTGCACACCTTCAAATGCTTGCTGTGATCTTAATACTATGCGCTAGAAGAATTATGATAGCTGCATTGTCAGTAAAATGCTAAATTTTTATGTAAGCCTTCATTTATTGCTAATACACAACATGAGAATTTAATGCCAACCGCTCATCTTGATCCTACAGCAGTCCTCAACAAATGAATGAAGTATTAACTCCAAAGATCAATCTAAGTTTACAATATCTCGCACAATTACGATCTCAATAACAAACAAAATAGAACAACCAAGTAAGCTAGAGACACAACAATAATTTGTCACTAAGGACAGCCCAAGAAATGACAGCATTTGCAGTTTAACAGCCCAATTTCCTCGATTCCTAACCAGTTGCCAAGTCTTCAACAGAAAGCACATTTTATATAACAAAATAGCTCTTCAATAAGGAATCAATCACGGTCGTTCAAACCAGCATAAGGCAATCCAATACCATATTGTAGAGTGTGCCTCAGATTTTCACCCATTACTTGTGACACAACCATGGCCAATTTAGCCTCTGTCATATTTAAGAATTGACCCTGGGCTGGAAGACAGTTGAACAGGAATATTCACCCCATTAATCGTTCCTTGCAAGTGGGCTGTAGTTTCATTAGGAGGCTCTTCCACCCTGCTGGCATGGAGCTTGTCGAAATAGGCATCTAGAGCGCTCAAACCCTTCTTCACAGCGTAAACCACTCGCAGGACTTCTCCCGTTCATTCTGCGGGGAAGTTTCTGCGCCGTAATGCCCGATTACGTGGGCAAACCTGCGTAATCGGGCATTACAGATTTTTCATCCGGCTCCAATTTATCATCCGGGTTTTCATTGAATTTTGCTTGTGCTTTACATCGGGCAATATCCTTATCGTTGGGCATTGCGCCAAATAATCGGCCCTCCCAGTCGGGCTCCGCCCTCCTCATTGGCCAATTATTTGGCGCAATGCCCTCCTCTGCGGGCATTGCCCTATACCTAGTCCTCTGTCCTACAGGAGCAATAGGAGCAGGAACAAGATCCAAGTTCATGCCTTCTTGCTCCACTTTACTTGTTTTCAGACAATAATTGGGGCCAATTGAAAGCCAATTCCTGTGATATGGTAGAGGTGATCGCAGTCCGTGTGCCCTAGTATACGGCAACCTTTGTTTCCTTACTTCATAACTGAAATCTTTTGGATTACCCACATGGTCACCCCTACATATATTGAAATTGCTACTGAAAGCACTAAGCTGATAGAGAGATTCAGCTGTCGATATGACTGTAGAGCACAATCTGTATTCCCTACACCATAACCATGGTCTCCGTTTGTACACTAGTGATGGGTTACCAATGACAAATTCCTCAAGATAGGGCATTCATCTTGCATCCTTCTCTGGCAAAGGAATAGAAACTCAGAAACTGGGTTGGTACTATAGCAGTTTCTGGCTACCTGTGACATCAACCCCAAGCATCAATGGCAAACATTAATCCAGGTGCTTCTAAGGTTATTTTTTTACAGTCAAAGCCTATAGATGATAGTGAACGTACGATCAACGTTTTCTAGACGTTTGAATTTAAGCAAGACTAAAATCTGAGTTTGAATGGGGTTAAAATGGCTGAAGTTGTAAAGCTGCTCACAAGCTTTATTGACAAGTGCAGCAAGAGGAAGAGGCCTTAAGTCCAGTTCCGTATGTGGTGGGTGTTGCTGTTCAGTCATCCCAAACAACAAATACTTAACTTCAGAACTACAAGAAGCTTTACTATCACAGAATAAGCAAATATACAAGCAATGAATCAAGGTCACTTATACTCATTTATAAGGTTGGACTCCATGCAATTGATCAACCCACTGCTTTGGCGACGGAACGCTCACAAAAACATTACCTTTGATAGAATGAAATGCTGAAAAGAGACCATCAGAAGATCTTCAGCTTGAAGCCACACATCAAAAGTTGCCCTAATATAATATTGGTTTGGTAGAGGTTCAATAAGCTCGTCATCTCGACCAACCATACAAGCAACCAGTCACAGGGACTATTAGAAAATGGCTGTCAACTGTGACTCAAAATCAAAAGGAATCCATGGTTGCAAAGAAGCACCTCGACAGGGTCTAGGTCACTAGTAGAAAATTCAGCGTCCACAACGACAGAAAAGTGTTGATTTGGTTTGTTAATTTCTGTGTTGATTTGGACGTGTTGACCCGGACACTACATAGCAAAAAAGTGTTGATTTGGACAAGAAATTGAATACTTTTTTGTTAAACCAAGCAAAGAAATGTTAACTTGGCAACAAAAACATGTTCATTTGGCAACAAAAAAATGTTCAATTTTCACCAATTAAAATTAAAAAACTATATTATGAAAAATCAACTTTCTGGCCCAATCAAGGGCTACCACGTGGCACCTTGCCACATGGCAGCCTTGCCTGCATGGCGAGGCACCACATGGGCAAGCGGCCTTGCCAAGTAGGCAGTGTGGCCCCCAGGGTTTGAACTTAGGACCTTGGAGGTTAACCCCTAAAGGTTCTTGACTATGTTTTCACCAAAACTGCTCCAAAACTGCCATTTCTGATACAAGTATCAAATTTCAGAAAAAAAAACATTTTTGGACACATGTAACCATAGGACCTTGTAGTAAAATTGTTTGAGAAGATGTGGAAAAAATTTCAGAATTTTCCACCGTGTGGATTGCAAGATAATAGCGTTTGAATTGACAAAAATCCTTTTTTTGTCCCTGCGAAAATCCGGGCAGCTGCCCTTCACAAGGTCACATTTGTATGAAAAAATGTCCAAAATGGTGGTTACTCTTTGGATCCATTTTCCTAGACAAGTTGGATACATGCTTGAAAAAATTCAGATCATTTAGAATTGTACAACATATAGGAAAAAAATAATAAGTAGGAAGAGGTAGAAAACAATTCAAAACACTAAATTGTTAAGAATTTATTTATAGAATTGAAAAATGCCAATTCCAACGGTTGTAATGTTGTAATAAACAATCTACGCCCAAGGTTTTTACTTTTTTTCAAAAATATTGAAAATTGAGTAAAATAAAGGACTTCAAAGTTTATTTTAGAGTTGAGATTCCATAACTACCCTCAAACTAAGAATCCTCATAACTTTTGACTCATAGATCCAAATGAAATGATTCAAAGCTTCCCACCTACATATAAATCTAAAGCTGCCCGCCGAGCAATGAAAACAACATATCATGCAATAACTTTTTAATCCTGTAATCAAAAGTTATGAAAATTGTCGGACCTTAAAGCTACTCCTCGGGAAAATGTTGTGTGAAAATTTCAAAGAAAAAAAATAAAATCTCCGCTCGTAGTGAGCTGCCCAAAAAAGCTATGTTCTCAAAAAAGCATGTTCAGTCCTTTAGGGGTTAAACTCCATGTCTTAAGCCATTAAACCACAAATGCAATTGCATGTGCAAGAGGGCCAATGGTTTTCATTTATTTAGTTTCTCATTTTTTTTGTATTTGTCATGTGAAGTCAGCAGACTTCAAGGGTCGTTTTGACATAGTAAATTAACTTAATTTTTGAAACTTTCAACTAAGAAAAGTCGGGAAGTGAAGGTACTTTTCGACCTCAAAAATCTATTTGCAATTTGGAGTCTTTAATAAAAAGATATGGACAAAATTCAGAGAGGGTGTTTAAAAGTGTTTAAAAAAATTGGCCAATCCAACCCCTCTCTGAATTTTGTCCATAACTTTTTATTTAAGAGTCCAAATTGCAAATGGGTATTTGGAGGTAAAAGGTACCTTCATTTCCCAACTTTTCTTAGTTGAAAAGTTTCAAAAAACAAGTTACTTTACTATGTCAAAACGGCCCCTAAAGTCTGCTGACTTTTAAAACCACCGACTTGTGAATATTTAAGCTTTTAAATTCTTTTTTACCTATGTGTTATTTCCTTGAAGCATGAAAATGAAGTTTTAAAAAAGTTTTAAGTATATATTTCCAACATATTCTTTCAATATGTAAAGGAGGGTTGAAAGTTCTACATTTGAGGAACGCATTTTGGGTAAATAGTTTGAAAGATAAAACCTAACCACTTGTAACAAAAACCACTTACTTTAAAATTTTCACACCATATGTGTCCAAAAAATAATACCTTTCAGAAAAATAAACATTACAATTTGATTTTCTAAATTTATCTTTATATCAAAAGCTTTGAAGTATTCAATTTTAATAAATGAGATGGAAATTATAAAGATTTTAAATTTATAGTTAGATCTAAAATATAGTGTAATTTTTTTTTTGGTACTCAATTTCAAACACCGTTAAAGAAGACATAAAAACATTGGATGTACATGATTCATTACAACATTACAAATTATTCATGATTGATTTGGACATTTCTGAAATATATAAGTAAATTTTAAAAAACTTTGAACTTTAAATCATAACAATGAATCCTTGAAGATGTTAATCCTTTAATGAAAAGTTATAAACAAAATGGAGATAGGTATTAGAATTTTATTTTATTATAAATTAAGGAAACTTTGGAGGTTGTTTTGGCATAGTATAAGAACTTTTTTGAAAACTTTTTTAACTAATAAAAGTTGGTAATTCAAACAAGCTTTCATCTCCAAAATTCTGTTTGAAGTTTGGAGATTTTACTCAAAAGTTTTGGATGAATTTAAGAGAGAAGTTGGGAATTATTACTTTTGACATTTTTGAAAAACCTCTCTGAACTTTGTCCATAACTTTTGATTGGAGGATCAAAACTTCAAATGGATTAATGGAGATGAAGTCTTGTTTGAATTACCAACTCTTATTAGTCAAAAATGTTTTCAAAAAAGTTGTTTTACTATGCCAAAACGGCCTCCAAACTCTACTGAATTTTAAGAAAAAAAATTTCAACACTTCTTTGAATTTTGGTTATAACTTTTGATTGAACAATTGAAATCTCAATCGGATTGTTGTAGTTGAAAGTTGGTTTAATTTCAAAACTTATTCCAATTCAAAGTTTTTTGAAAAAATTTCATTTATTATGCGCAAAGTACTTCCAAATTCTGTTGACTTTAATGGACATCGAATTGTACACGAATACTAAATTTAAAAGAAAACTACATTGTACAAATAAGATTCCAAAAGATTCCAAAATTGTTCAACAAAAATCTGTTGATTTTGTCACTGCAATGTCCAAATCAACAAAAAAAATGTCGCCATTAACAAAAAAATGTGAAATCGAACATTACAGTACCCAAATCAACAAAAATATGTTGATTTTTTGTTGATTTGGATGTCATTTTCTAGTAGTGGGTGGAGATCATCTTTGAGGAAATAGCTGACAACCAGACGGGCCAAGCCCCAAATTCCCTGCACAAAGTACACCATGGCAATGGTGATGGTGTTTGGCAACATCTCCACTCCAAACAAGTGCCACCCTTGCTTCCTTGCTACTTGTGCCTTGCGCAAAAACTGCGGCACATTCTGTGATGCAGCCTCCAGCAAGCCCACTTCTTCCTTCGGGTCTTGAGCCTTCAACACAGCCGGCTTGTCTGCAAGAGAAATTCATTCATTCAGCTTTTATATGACTCTTAGACTCTTTTCACATTTACTAACAAGAGCATATAACATTTGGAAAAATCTACTCAAAGTAACTATACTTTTTGCGATTCTGTATGTCCCTTTCTGTACTTCTACACCTGAAGCTTGAAACCCTAAATTTGTCACACTTTGTGACAATTACTTCGCAAAACTTGAATTCCTCAACTGAAATCTTGAGAAACAGCAAAAAAGTAAAAGCAGAGATCAACTGCGCATTCATGCTTGTAATGGCGACTCTTCACGAGTGATCTCGATCTGTACAACTCTCAAAGACTTCGCCCTTCTTTTCAAGTACAACTCTTTCTGCTTAACAATTCAGCAATACAAACATCGATTTAGGCATTTAGCTCCCAAATTGCATGAAAAAACGTTAGAAACCACTAAGCCCTGTATCCAAACCTGAGACATGTTTCTTGAGGACTTAATTCTATATTCTAAAATCTTGAAAGAAATAAAACGGTGTACATTTGATAAGTAACAAGGTCAAATATTCCACACAAGACAAAAATTTTCAACTCGACTGCTTACAACTCTGAAACAGACAACAAAATTGTAGCTATTTAGAGTAAATCCTAAGTCTCAATCCCACTTAGAGAATCTAATCTACTGTATACCAAAAAAACCCACCCTTAAACGTGTTCCTTTAGGACTAAATCCTAACAGTAATAAATCAAAATAACTGAAATTGATGTTCATTCTGAACAATAATAAAATCAACTAAAGCATTCCAATTGAAACCCTGAAAACTGCAGCACGCAATTTATGGTAGACCCTAATCCTCAAAAGTTGGCCTCCCAATTCTTTCACTTACAAATTGAAATGGGATATTAATAAATGAGTACTTCGTCTTCAGTAGCGTCGACATCAAGATGCTCTCTTACTTCTGTTGCTTTGAGCCCTAGAAAGAAAATTTTTTATCTCTGGAATAGCGTGAAAGAATAGTGTAAAAAAATACTACAGAATCCTTCACAGCAATTGCTGGAAAACAGTGTGAAATTTCTAATAACTAATTCTATCAATGGTATCTATATTTGAGAGGGTTCACTTAGACTGAATAAAGAAAATCCAATTGGCTTTGGCGTCGTCAGCTTTGACGTCGGCTCCAAAATTAGGTGGACATTTGGTGTTGGAGTTAGAGTTTCATCAGTGATTGAGCAATTCATGTCTTATTTAATCTATATAACATTGGTGAGCACACCATAGTCACCTGTGTCCACTACCCGCAACCAAAAAAATTCCCAAACTCCTCTAGCTGTTGCCGCAATTACGCAACAATTGAAAATAGTGCCGAACAACAGCTAAAGAAAACAGACCGAACTTGATACCTATTTGATACCCACATGATATTAATACCCTGTGAAATAAAAAAGTTAGTTTCATTTGGTAGGAAATATGTAGTATCCAAATCAACAGAAATATGTTGTGTTCTTTACCAACATTTACGTACTAAACAAAAATATGTGAAAACGGTCAATCCGGTACTTAAATCACCAAAAAAGTGTTCATTTTTTGTTGATTTGGACGCCATTTTCTAGTAGTGATCTCTAAAAAAGAGAGAATTTTAAACCCTAGTTCTGTGAAGTAGGTGTGCAAACTTACCTAGACGCAAGAATATCCGCGTGCATCAACATCCAACATCGCTCTCTCTTGCAATGCAGGTTTCGTTGCAATGTGGACACCTCCAGAGAAAGAGCAAGCAATCCAGTGTAGCACAAAAAACCAAAGCAACGTGATCCGACATAGGGTGATGTGGCTTTAGAAGAGAAAGTAAGGGTGACAGACAGGAGACGTTATGTACCCCCCCTTCCAGCTTTTATCTTGGGGAAGTCGCTTAGTGTGTATATTAGAAACTACGTGAGATCTAAAATAGGGTACTATATATTTATTGTATCTAAAATTTTAAAAACATCACATCTAATATAGAGTGTGTAGAATTATATATATATGGTATTACAACTAATATAAGGTTATATTTAATACCATATATTAGATTTTATGTAGAAACAATATAAGGGGCAATAATATGTGTGGGAAAATAATTTTGTGGAGTGGGTATTTAATGTCCTTAAAGAAAAGATGGAGGAAAAATGACACATTATTTGTTCCAAATTATCCATGAACCTTAGATGAGGGGCTCTCATTGCCTCGAGAGTTATCTATAAAGTCTTTTGAAGTCATTCAGAATTTGGACAATCTATCATGAATTTTGCTTTAATATATTCTTATTTGTTCACTTCAAATAGTAGAAAGGTCTGAAAGAGCTTGGTGGTCTATCATTATTAGGTGTGTAAGAGCTTAGTGGTCTTCAAATTTGGGTGAAAAAATTTATAGGAACTGAGAAAACTTTTCACCCAATTTGAAGACCACACCTAATAAGCTCTTACACACCTAATACTTAATAATATTAGACCACCTAGTGCTTTCATACTTTTTTACTATTTGGAGTGAACAAATAGGAATATACTAAAGCAAAATTTATGAAATTTTAGGTGACTTCAAAGGACTTCACAAATAACTCTAATATCACTTTAGGCATCTAGCATAGTTCTAATGCGAACTACTAAGCGCTAGTGGATCATAGAACTAGTCTGCACCAACAACTCTCTAGAACTAGAGTGCATTGTTTACATTCATTGAGTGTTTGTCTATAGTATATTTGTCCAATCATATCGTACTTTAGTTTTTAGTAACCATAAAAAAATGGTTTGAAAGAGAAAGGACAAAAGAATAAGAAGAAAAGGATAAAGAATAGTAATAGAAAAAAATCATACGATACCTATTAGTTTGTTTTTTAAATCTAATATAGGGGCCAAAAAACTGGACTAAAAAGTGAATTATAAATAATATAAGGTATGACAATTTATAATTATTTTTAAGAATAGGATATATTAAATTATGAAATATTAGGTAATTAGCCCCTCTTAAAATATCCCTTGATTTCACGTATATACTAAACCTCTAAGCTAGTGACCTCCCCAAGGCTTTTATTGGGGAGGACGTGGCAGTCCAAGTTGTCCTCAATACCTACCTACTTGAAAGCACCTGGTAGATTGGTAGATGGATAGGTACGTACAAGGTTGAATATTGAAATGTATGTGTGTGTGTATATATATATATATATATATATATATATATATATATATATATATATATATATATATATATATATATATATATATATATATATATATATATATAACTTTTTCTTTTTTTTTTTACTAATTGATTTTTCCTTCATGTATCCCTACTGAAGTTATATTTTTCCTTCATGCATCCCTACTGAAGTTATATTTTTGTTTAAAAAATATGATACTTTTTTTTTTTTGAAGAAAATAGAACTAAAGCTTATTTTGTATTTCTTTCTTTTTGTAACAAGTAGATTTAAGACTCGTACTATAATTTTTTTCTTATTGAAACAAGTAGATCAAAGGCTCATACTAAATTTTTTTGAGACAAATAGAGCTAAGACTCATACTATATTTTTTTGAGACAAATAGAATGGAAACACTTATTATATATTTTTTTTTAGCTATAGAATGTGAACCTCACAATAATTTTTCTTTTGAGCCATAAAGTAAAGACAACTTACTATCTTTTTTTTTTCCTTGGAGGCTTTAGAGTAGAGACAAATAAATTTTTCTAAGACAAAGACTATGAAGTATCCATTAGAGTTTGGAATAATAATGCAAATCATAGTTAAATATTAGTGTTAAAAAATGTAGAGCAAATTCTAAAAGTGTGGATTGTCTCTAAGAGTCTCTAGGCTACTTCCAAACCAACAAAAAGTATATCCATAGTAGTCATTTTATTCACCTTATGTAGTCACAATATTCCTAATATGGTACAATATGAAGACTTTAAAAAGTCACTTCTTGTGATGTATATGTTTTCAATAGGTGGAAGTTCCTATTGATTACTCCATCACCATCATCTATGACATTGATTGTGGCCCCTAACTCAACCTAATGTAGCCTTAATCTCATTCATAAAAAAAATGTTTCATGGTTAATGCAAGGTTTTAATCTTAAAAAGTTGTAGTAGACACTAAGTATCCAATAGATGACGTAGGATAGAAGTGCACTGTTCATCCTTGAAATTTTGTCTAGAAAAAGAAGGTCTTCTGTAGTAGTTTGATCTCTAATGAATGCTCTTGAGTTTTTTTAACCTCTAAAGGACCAACATGCGTTTTTTGGCTATATAGATATATTGAATAGGTAGAAGTGACTAGAGATTATTTTCTATATTTTTGGCCAAGATTTTTACAAAGGGTGTGGTTGACAAATTAATTGAATGCCCAACAAATTTTCATAACTTTTGACTCCATGGTTAAAAAGTTATTGCATGATATGCGGTTTGCTAAATTACCTAGGCAGCCTAGGCAAATTAGAAAAAGTCACTTTTTTCAAAACCAAAGATTTGAAAATGGTTTTCTAGAATTATATATATTTGGAAAGTTTTGAATAATTGCAGTTTGATCTATAAGTCAAAAGTTATGAGGATTTTGTGTTTGCAGGCAATTATGGGTTCTCTACTCTAAAATAAACTTTGAAGTCCTTTATCTTCTTCAATTTTCAATATTTTTTGAAGAAAATAAAATCATATCATGTAGATTATTTATCACAAAATTGCAACCATTGGGATTGGCATTTTTCAATTCTATAACTACTTTCTTAGCAATTTTGTATTTTGAATCATTCTCTACTATTGTCTACTTACTTATTTTTCCCTACTATATTATACAATTCCAAATAATCTAAAAATTTTCAACCATGTGGCCAATTTATCTAGGAAAAAGAATTTAAAAAAGCACCACCATTCTAGACATTTTTCCATAGAAAAGTGAGCTTGTGAAGTATAGCTGCCTTGTTTTTTGCAGGGCCAAATAATGATTTCAGTGAATTTTAATGCTTATATCTTGCAATCTACGCGACAAAAATTTCTGAAATTTTTACCGCATGTTCTCAGGTCAGCATATTATAAGATCCTATGGTTACATGTGTCAAAAAAAGGATTTTTTCAAAAACTTGGTACTCGTACCCAAAATGGCAATTTCTGAACGTCTTTGGTAAAAACATAGTTACGGAATTTTAGGGGTTAAGCACATGATTCACACTTTACTCACTCAAAACATTGATTTCCACAATAAGTTGTCTGTTGAATAATGCAAATACACATGTTGGTTGAATAATGGGATCATTGTAGTGCCTACCTTGGTTATGGAGCAACATCCTTCAAGGGTTGATGAGGGCAGATCCATTGTTTCAAAGTGAAAAAGAATGTGAAATGGTTTTATAGAGTGATGTCGCAAAGCAATGCAATAACGCCTTTGCTTCTTCTGAAGCAATCACAGTGCTGTCTATGCTTCATTCCTTGACAATACCTTATCCAACTTGTTTTACATCATCAAAAATGCCATGAAAGAAAATGATCCCTCCTTAGTCGAAGGATTTGAGTTATTGCATGAGCTTTAGCGTGGTCTCAAAAGACCTCAACAATAGCATAGGCTAGAAAAATTGGAAAACCATAGCAGTGATGCAGTGGAGCTTTAAAACTGTCAAGTTTCTAAGGTCATGTTTCACTTGGAATTTGTGGTGCACCTGTAAGGCGATTCTGCTCCCTAATCAAAGTACCAAACACCATGGCTATATACAGGGTCCAGTATATACAGGGTCCAGTGGCCCAGCGCTTACAGAAAAATTGGAGATGCAGGCCCCAAATTAGCCATCCTTCCCGTCTCCTCCTTCCATTCAGTTCCGTCCTACTGTAAGTGCTTCACAGTCCAAACGTCCAAACCCTAAAAGAGACCGTCCGCCCTTCCCTTCCTTTCCTATTCCCGGCTCCGAGGCTCCCGCAGCCCGAGAGTCATCATCCTGATTGCCATCATTCCTCCCTACCCCGATTTCTCTTTCTGTGCGTGTGTGTCTGTCTGTCTGTCTCTGTGCTTCGCTTCTTCGCTGACTGCGTTGTTCTTCTTCGCTGCAACGCCTCAAAGTTTAAGCTTGCTTAGTACCGTATTCTTTATCTCCTTCCCCCCCGGTCCATTCCTGGCGCTTCTTCGTGTCCTCCTCCTTCACTGGTCTGTCAATCTTTTGTAAGTAATGCGCCCGCTCTCTCTTCACTCCTCGTTTTTCCGCTCCTCTCCCCTGCGGTTCTCCCTTCCCTCTTTCCCCCTCCTTTCTGCCCCTCCTGTGCCGCGTGTGCCTCCTCATGGCCACTGCGCTCTCCGAGTCGGGCTTAGAGGAGGGCGAGTACGATAGTGACAGCGATGGCGCGCCCGCTCTGGCCTTGCGCCGACGCGAAGCTAGTGACGACGAGGACCGCGAACTGCCGCTGGACGCCGTCTCCTCCGCCGATGATGACGACGACGACGACGACGGCTCGCATCATTCTTTCTCCGAGGAGGAGGTCGACAGGGAGGGCACGCCTAACGAAGGCGAGGACGGGGTTGGTGCTGCCTTGCCCCGACGCCGACGCTTAGTTAGTGACGAGGAGGATGACCACGAGGGTTTGCATCAGGAGGACGGTAGCCGCAAAAGTGCGGACCCCGACGATGGTCCGCAAGGCGTTGCTGCCTCGGACGCCATTGACAGCGTCGAGGGCGCGGACGAGGAAAAGAAAGAGGCAGAGCCTTTTGTTGTTCCTACCGCAGGGGCGTTCTACATGCACGACGATCGTTTTCGCGGAGTTGCTGGAAATCGTCCCAGGTAAATTTTCAGATTGATGCAAGCAGTTTGTGTTTCCATCATACTCGAAAACAAACTCTCTTTTGACTGTATCTGCTGAATGTTACCCCGTGAGAGCTCTGAAATCAGTTAAGAACCAAACCGGGTTCTGACGCATATCTCCAGGTTTCGCCATTTCGAAATCACAGGCTTTCGGTAACCGAACTGGATAGTTTGCTAGTTATTTATTTTATTTTACGTGGCATACCTCTTCCGCCAGAGCGGTGCCTGACGCTGGCATCTATTATTCTTGTCTGCATGGAACTGCCTTCAAATCATAGCCAGCAACAGAAAACTCTCTGTATAATGGCTATGCATCACTCGCGATCCAGAGTTATCATAGAAACTATATATTAGGAATAAGGTTGGGACACCTAAAACTACCACTTTTTTCTAGTGTGACCAGTTTCTATTATTAGACTGATCAAATGTTTTAATATTCTGGTTGGTAAATGAAAGGAGATTTTGATGCACCAATGAATTTATCTCTTTCATACCTTGTACAAGTTCTGAAGGATCAATTTTTTTTGGGTAGTTGTTCTAAATAGGAATTTCTACGCTTATGATCCCAGCTCCAGTTTGAAGGTCAACCTGGCTGATGAAATGTTGGCATTCGTGATTTTTGTTGTTTTGACGGATACTATTTCATGGTGGCTATTCGAATTACTCAATTATTGGGGATTTCCTCTTCGCTTGTGGATTTGGTAATACATTTTGCGCGTTTTGCACTGCTTGAGGAAATGTTTAATGGGATGAGAAGTGCAGGCGGGGCGTGGGAGGCAGCAGAAAACTTTGGGAAGCCAAGGATGAAAAGCCCTGGGTACATGATTTATTTGAAGAACTCAATTTGCGGGATGATAGTTTTAGGGATGATGGATTTTCGAGAGGTGGAAGAGGTAGAAGTCGAGGCAGAGGACGTATCAATGGGGATCGAACCAGAGGATGGGTAGGTAAGCTTGCCAGTGATTCAGAGGAGTTGAACCTAAATCGTGCCAGGCGCGGGCGAGGAAAGGGTCGCCCTGCAAGAAGTGAAGGAGGAGACCACAGCAGAGTCGAACAAGAATCAGGTTCTTCAACAACCACCGGAACAAAAGACAATAGCGTGAGCACCAACAGTGAGGGACAGTATGAAAGCATAAAGCATGACTTTACAGCTCCTCCTCGGAGAGTCGGTGCTGGTTCACTGAACTCTGCTTCACCACCTTTTTTTCCTTCAAGCGCTTTGCAACAAAAATTAGTTGAGGGATCAGAGTTCAACCAGGCTAATGTCAATCGAAGCACCAAGGGAAGGGATCGAGGGACAAAATCAGGGTCTCAAGTGTTTGTGGCGAAATCCGGCGGTTCTGGAAGGGGGTCGCAAGTCGGAGGAACATCGCAGAGCTGTGTTCAATCCCAGCAGACAATCATACCATCTACAAGTGAGGAACACACTCTTTTTCGAATCTGGAAAATTAACAGAAACATAAGTTTGACTGCCTGGAGCTTGAGAACCCTTGAAACTTTTTTTAGAGGCATGTCGTCTGTAGATGATTTTCTTGGGGCCGGAAATATTTCTTTGTGGATCTGTAAGCACTAGTCACTCATGAAACATGCGTAATCGATCTGTAAACAGTTATTAGTAGTGGTAGTTTTTCTTCACAAAACTAAAAGTTATTTGTGAATATTAATTGGTTCACTACATCTCTATGCCAAGTCGCATCTCAGAATTGTTTCCTTAGTAAAGCGATCGGACGTGGTGGAAGTGTGGCTTATTGTTGTCCATCCTATCTGGATCGTGTTCTGACAACAGCAGAGGGTTTAGGCTTTTGTTTGAGTCAGTTTTCAATCATTTGCTCCATCTTCTACAGTAGGTTATTTACCCTAGAAATTTTGTGATCATGTCTAAAATATCTATGTTTAGAAAGAATGCCCCATTTTCAAGTGGTGGAATGTTGATTTGCCGGTCCTAAATGTTTGTCCTGCAGCGGCAACAATTGCGAGAACCAGTAGCAGTAGCAGTCAGGGACAACCTCCTTTTGTATCTTCAGTGCAACCTCAGTCACAACTAGGGCAGGTCCAAGAAGCACAAGGTGCTGGCGCCGTTACTCATGTTTCAGCCGGTTCTATTCCAACTAATTTAGGGCAGTCTGTGCAACCTGCCAGACCAAGAACTACTGGAGGCAGAGGGGGTAGAGGAGGGAATACCCAGGTAGTAGGAGGAAGGGGTGGACCGTTCGTTTATCACGGAGGTGCTTCCACTGGAATTAATAATGTACACAAGGTGGAACCAGGGTTTTCTCCTCCGATCCCTGCTGTTGGACCTGGTCAGTATCTAGCTTAATTATTGTCAATCCCGCCCCATGTTGTGGTTTGCACGCCTTCACTAAACTATCATTATCATTGTAATCGTTGTTGAATTTGCATTATATGTGTGTTCACTTCTTTGTCATTTACTACCCTCCGGTCGATAATCATAGTGGGGACGTCTAGTTGCGGAGTATTAACACTGCGTGGTAATTTTGTAGTTGCTGTTCAATATGGAGGTCATCCTCCTGCAGGCATACCACTCCCAGCTGTGGGCATGGCCATGCCAAATTATTCTGGCCAACCGCAGTACGGGTTTCCCAACTCTGAAGTAACTTGGTAAGGTTGAAGTTCGCAGCTGTTATTTTCATCATATGTTGGTTCTATCTTACTTGGACTAACCATTCTGACCAGCCCAATGTTTCTAGTTGGTCATCAATGTCGGTATTGACGGATCGATCCCTTATAACTAACCTTCTGCTTCCTCAAACTGAGCAGGATACCAGTACTGGCAGGAGGTGGAACAATAGGTGCTGGCTATGCAACACCTTACATGACCATGGAGGGCTCACCTTCTCCAATGTATTTCAGCCAGCCAACCCCACAGCCGCCCTCCTTCCGTCCCACTGGGTTAGTTTCTGTGTTTGGAAATATCATATGATTTTTCGCTTAAGCAAGCTACCTGAACAAATGGTCTAGGGGTTAACTAGGACCTGATCTAGTTCTTCGGCTGTGGCCTTCAATTTTCATTGAGCATGCCATTCTAATTAGGTCAAATGAACTCATTTTACTAGTGAGTTTATCTCTGGATGATGGAGAGGCTAGTACCACTCAGCAGTCCTAGTTACTAGCTTCGTACTACCTCATCAGCTGGCTCCAGTGTGTAATGCGTGGAATCTTCTTTGATATTTTCTCAGAAATGGTTCGAAACCAAGTGGGCTGTGGAAACCGCCTCCCAATCAAGGTTATTATGCCGCCTCAACATTTAAATTTCCGTCGATGTATATGAGTGAAGTTGAGTAACAGGGATACTGGAGGACACTTAAGGTTCTGCTTCTTTCAGTATGTGAAAAAAACATTTTGCCCTTTTGGGGATATGGATAGACACTTAAGGTTCTGTTTCTTTCTGTATCAGTGAAAAAAACGTTTAGACCTCTTTGGGATATGGATATAGTATTCTCAGCATGTGCATCTCTCAAGTATTATTAAGTAGGGAGCTCGCTGAATCTTTATAAGCTTTATCTCGTTGTGCAGAAGTTGGCCATGACGAGTTTGGACATCGCCAGAGTAAACCACGCAGGTTTGTATTCACTAGATTCCATATGCCTTTTCTAAAACGTGTTGTACACCGCAAAGGTTGTCGACTGTTTTAATCCGATCTTTAATTTTTCTGTGTTTCTTTCATTGATAGTAGTGTAATTGCAATGTTTGATTGTGCAGATATTCAGAGATGAACTTTGCGCAATGAAGATTTGACAGAAGACATTGCACATTTTTTATATGTTTCGGAATTTGGATCGTTGAAGTGTTTTGTATTAATACATCATATTCCACAGTTGCAAGAGCTTTTTGGGGGTAATGGCACGAGACTAGAGTTTAGATTGCCAAAAAAGAAAGTTGTATACATGAGTTGCGTGTACTGTACTTCTGCAGCTAGGGTACTGGTAATATCATCAAGAGCCTTTGTTTGTCCCTTTTCATGTACTGCTAAATAGGAGTACTGTAATGGTAAAGGAGAGTACTCATTAGCTCCGCATTCACATGGCGGTGGAGTTGTAACGGATTCTTGATTTGAGGAGTCCCCGACAGAAGTGTTCTTGGTTACACATTGCAGAACCCAATTTCACTCTCTACATCCTAATGTAGTAGAAAGTGCACACTGTATGTAATTGCGTAAGGGTTAGAATTAGAACTCCAAAGGTTGGACGAAATGCGTTTCTTTTCCAAAATTCTTGAAAATCCCAAATGTACTGTACAAGAAGAGCTCCCAATTTAGCAAGGTCCAAGTGCTGCCAATGAGATGACAGCACCGAATGGGATAACAGTACTCCCTGAAAATTTTAGAGGCCTTTGTAATTTTAGAGACCCAGTACCAAGTTCTAGGCGTACATAAGACCATCCATGTGTACCAAGTTCTAGGCGTACATAAGACCATCCATGTGTACAAGTTATAGTCACAAGTTCCTCCACTCTTCGTTCAACGAATCAAATCACAATCTCGACACTGTGATTGCGTACGTTCTAGTCACAAGTTCCTCCACTCTTCGTTCAATACTGCTAAACCAATTCTCAACTCAATAGCTCAATATCTCAACTCTGTTGTCTTTTTATGTATTTCCACAGTCCACCCTGTGCCTTCACTACCACCACCATCCACTTGCTCACATCCTCAACGCAAACGAGGATAGACTACTCGAAACAAAATACTTGTAAGCCATAAATAAGATTTCTCCATCTCATGGAACTTTTAAGTCTCAATACAGCATTGCTAGAGGAAAACTCCAACCACCAAGTCTCAATGACCTCCACCTCCAATGGAGTGCTTTTGTAGTTGGTAGGCAATAGAGATTTATCTTCCATATAGCAGGAAATAACTTGAAAACAAAAATTGGGAGAAGAGAGGACTATAATAAATTTGAGTTCTTGATTTGGATGATCTGCATTGCAAGAACACATAATAGGCAAGTTAGCATGACCACATAAACATGGTCAATGGATCACGTGGAAGGTCAAAGTAGTAAAACTGTAAACCAATGTTTGCAATGGTTAGTGGCATACTCTCTCTAATTGCAATGCCCTACTAAAGTTTGTTGTCACATAAACCTCTTTATTTTACCGCATATAAAGTTTATTGACACATAGACCTCTTTACTTTACCGCATATATACTCAGACAGTCTCATTTAGTCATTCAAAATCCTCAAAATGTATTATATATACCTAGCGATTATAGAAACAAGAGTGACATAGATCCTTTATCAAAATGAAATTAGATAAAGCCCATGCAAAGTCACCTCTCCCTTCATCATAATTATTGTGAGAATATGGAAGTGTTAATGAGATCCATTGCAAAAGAAGAACAAAGTTGATTCAAACCTCATAACTATTCGATTAAAGTGAAGGCAAGAAATTCAAAAACAAAAATTTCAACATGAAACTCAGGCAAATGAAGAGAAGCTGAGATTTATTTGATCACATAAAAACAAACATTGAGAACCTCCATCCTCCAAGAGACAAACGAGATATGATCCTTCCAAATAGTTGCCATCAACAATTTGATACACAAATTTCAACAAGGAAGCTAAATAAAGAAATAGGTAAGATGCCCTTGCACATATGCACAGACCTCCCGTTGTTGTAAATGAAACTCACAAGTTTTCTTAGAACATAGTAGAACAACATTCTATTATAAATTTTATGACTTACAAAACAATCACCAAACCAAAAATTTGACTCAAAGTCAAATAACAAGGCCATCTAACTAAATGCAATCATACAAATCATCATTGGAGAGGTTTTCCACCAAATGTTTCACACCCGTTATTTTCTTTCAACAACCAAAGAGAAACTAGCAATCGATGTCAAGATGCATTAAACTTGACTCCGAAAATTCCGAAACCAATACAATCTACATCTAAAAGAAATAGAACTTGAATGACTGTCTTTTTGAGAATTATCCAACAAACCATTGAAAGAGTTCAGAATATTGATGCAATTGCACAGCCAGCTGAATAACATTAAGTCCCAACGTAGATCACACAGAATTGGAAATTAGATTTGGACCATGAAAAATGGGGAAAAGAGCAAAATCTAAATGCAATCCAAAAAATGGTTTTGATGTTTGGTTTTAGAGTTTAGGATTTAGGGTTCTGATGTTTGGTTACCATCATAGCCCGGCTATCTTATGCCGGCCCAGCTGCCCCAAAGCCACCAAGGAAAGAACCTCGCTTCCTGCACAGGTCCCCAATGCGACAAGATTGAGACTGATCGGAAAATGGGGATAGAACCTCGTCGCCACGGCATTGAATGCTCCTGCACTTGCACATCTGCACATGGACTAACCCTATGTAAGCAATTGACTGCGCGCTCAGAGCATCTCCACCAGGGAGATGCCAAACAAGCACACCAGACGCTCTGTGGCGTGTGAAATTTTTGAGAACGAGCCCTTCTTGTTTCCAGGCTCCACCAGCATACACTTCAAATGGCCAAGTGACTTGCCGGATTTTGCTCTTCCAGGCGCCAGATTTTGCACTGGACACAACCAACACGTAAGGTAGTTTTTGTTTAGTTCAATACAGATTTCTTCTAGTGTTTGTTGATTGAGCCTTACACTTCAGGACAGATTGCCAAATTGACCAAGGTTGTGAACTTGCAGTTAGACTGACTTGCCATTCCACTATTCAAAATCAAATTTAACTCATGGGTATTTACATGACATTTGTTAATTTAATCTATAAGCCAAAACTTACCCAACTGGTTTTAATTCAATTACAGAGTTGCAAATTAAAAAACTCAATACACTTGATTTATTTATTTATGAGTCTTGCATACAATAAAGGTAGTTTAAATTGGACAACAATTAGTTTAGTCAAATTATCTTAAAGCCCTTACTTCATTGATAACAAATTCAACCTAATGATTAAGCTTTAAATGGCTTACTGGATCCAAATATGTAGACTCAAACACAAACTCAACCACTCATTTGGACTATACAACACATTATTTCTATATGTAATAAAAAAAAGGCTATAAATGATTGGTGTTAATGATTACAAACCTAGTCATTTAGAACACTTATGATTGAACTATGACTGAAGCCCAATTTTAGGGTTTAAGTTATTTTGAAGAAATCATTTTGGGCATGTAGTGATTTTATTTTCATCCAGCTACTGATGTAGAAGTTCATCAACCTCTGATGCTGACTGGATGTGACGTGGATGTGGTGACGTGTTTGTCAACATGGGACAATACATTTATTTGACGCAGCATCTGCAGAAGTCATTATCTAGTCATTGTCTAATCATTTTTGGTCATTTTTGGTCATTTGTTGGTTATATAGTAATTGCATATATGACTACTATAGTCATTAATTCACTACAAGAAAAAGGGGTGTTTTAAGTAGTGTCCTAGACATCACGTTTTTTAAATAATGTCTTTTAAATAAGTTTTTAATTAAATTTTTATTAAAACGACAATCTTTTTGGTAAAATTTTACTTAAAATTTTACTTAAAAGACGTTATCTAAAAGACGTGATGTCTAGGCCACTACTTAAAACACCCCTTTCTCTTGTAGTGATTGGTTATTTAGTAGTTGTAAATATAAAAACAGGAAGTAAAAGGATTTCAATATAGTATTTTTTGAGTCATTTTTTAATAATAATTACTAAAAAATGGTTGTACAATATTGTAATGCAATTGAGACAAGTCACTAAAGTAGCTACTTTTATAACTACACTATAACTATACTATATTTCTATGACTACACTATGACTGCATTATATTTCTATGACTACACTATGATTGCATTATATTTCTATGACTACACTGTGATTATATTATATTTCTATGATTGCCCTATGACTACACTACAACTATATTATAATCTTCATACTATAATCTTCTTTTGTTTTTTGGTCCACTGCAAATTGTAGCCAACCACTAATTGAAACAATCAACAACTAAAACCACTATGAAAGAAAATAATAAAAATGCAAACTATACAACTGCAGAACATCAAAACAATACAACAACAAAATTGCACAACAACAATACAACTAAACAACAACAATATAAAAATGTAAACTAACACAATCAAGGGGTGGTGTCTGACCTAAACCCTCACATAGAAAACTTGCTCAAGGCATAAATAAGAAGAAAAAAGGAAAAGATGTTCATGAGCAAGAAGGAAAGAGAAGACGATGCACTCAAGAAGTGTCAACTAACCTAAACCCTCACATAGAAAACTTGAGGCAAAAAGAAGAAGGAAAAAGGAGAATATGTTCATGAACAAAAAAGAAGGAGAAGAAGATGCATTCAAGAGGTGTTGGCTGACCTAATAAAACTATGAATTTAAATGAGAGAGACAAAATCTTTGCCATTCATCTTCAACAATTGAATATGCAGCCTAGGATTGCCACGTCACAATGTACATTATGATTTTATTATAACTAAAAAAGGATCAATCAATGACTAATCAATGAGATGCAATTACGACATGCCACATGTCAACCACTTTAGAAGTAGAAATGTAGATAACCTAAAATGTGGCAGTTGACCTAAAATGTAGTAATTTGATCCATCCATTTGTTGCCAAGATGCAATTTGAGCCGTTCATTTGAATCATTCATATGAGTCATTGATCTAAAGTGTCCATCTAAACCATCCATCTAAATTGTCTATTTGAATCATTGTCCAATCATTGTTCCAGTGGCAGTCATTGTTCAGTCATTTTGTAGTCAACTATTGTGTTTAGATTATAACTAAATAATTGAAAAATGACTGGGCATAATCTACATTAACAGCAGAGGCTTGAGATGCAGATTGAACCATAGATGAAATCAATTTTATTGTTGGTCTCTATGAGTGTTTTTTTACAATGATGGCAAAAAACACCTCTAGAAGAGTCCAAAGGGAAGTGTTTACTATCTAGACTTCCAAACAATGAAATTATCCAATAACACTATAGATTATTATATTGAGATGCTGATTTTAGGAACACTACTCAAACACAAATTGTTATTATAATCTGTATTTTTTATATGAACCCCTAATTTCTTCCACAACTCATTTAATCAATTCTTTGGAGCAATTGACACACTTGTCAATTGATGCTAATTATGATTGCAATAAGAATGATTCATGAACAAATTTCCTTCTTAACCACTAAGGATCTTGTCTATGTACCTTTGGTGAATAAATAGTTGGCACCAACCTTGTGATTAGATGTTTTTAGTGATTTAATCCCTAAAGTCCCATTGTCCCCTCAGGGGACAAAATGCATTTGGGCAAGCTCCTACAGCCTCAATATTCATCATAATTTTTTGAAACTTTTTTTGTGTAGATAGGAAAATACATTAGCTTTCTGTGGATGTAATTTTTATTTCAATCGATGTCTGGGAGCAGAAGTTATGGCACAAAAGGTCCTTTTCTTCGGTGTGGCAAGCAGAAATCTCCTCACACAAAAATTTCAAATTTTTGGTGTAAAATGTGTTTCTCATAAATTGTAATTTTATCTATATGGGAAGCTTTGATTTGCTCAATTTGGATTTGTTATACAAAAGTTATAGACAATCATACTTTTCAGGCAACTAGAGCATCTTTTTGAAAAAATAACTTATAGGATTCATTTTTGAATGCAATTTTTAGAATTTTAAAATACAAAAATAAATTTATGTATATTCTATTTTGAAAAAATTTACTTATTAGCTTTTCAGTTTTTTAATTTTTTTTTTTGACAAGGTCAAGTTTGCTTGCTAAAACAATCTCACCTTTGGGATTATAGTGTTTCAATCCCATCTTAGAGATATTAACAATTTAGTTTTTTTCTTAATCTTGGACCTACTTCTATTTAAGAAATATTTAAAGAATGAAAGTTAGCTGTTTTTTCTTTCGACTTTCTTTCCTAAATTTTCAATTCAATTCTTCAACACACAAAATTAAATTAAAAGTCTATAGTGCAAAAAGAATTCACAAATGGTGGTCAAAGTCATTTGAAATTGCAGGCCAGTGTTCAAAAAAATCATTTTTTCCAATTTTGAATGTTTAAATCTTCTAATCTATTCTATCAAACTTTATGAAATTTTTTACCAAATGATTGAAGACAAGTTAAGTACAAAATCTTGCGGTTAGATTCTAAGATGAACATTTTTTCTCTTTTCTTGGATGAACACAACAAAAATTATAATTTTGAATTGTTTAAGACAAAAAGATGGCCTTGGGACTTTAGGGGTAAAACAGACCCCCTATTTTGTGCCGTCTTTTATCAGTTGTTAACACCACTCTTAGCTAATTTGGGGCCTCTGATTGCAAATATGAACTTAGATTCTACAAAATAATTCATGTGTAGCAAATAAAACGTTCCTGCGTTTTTCCCAGGCGGTAAAACAGCCTCCGCAAGAGGCTCGTTATACAACTATAAACTCAACCATTTGGATGAATCCAACATGCCATCAAGTAATCAATTTCCAGACCAACATTTCCATGGCATTCCAAAATTAAAAATAATAATTAATTTGACCCTGTGACCATGGCAAGACTACTGCCTGGATTCCTCCTTGGTCTTGGGCTTGAAATCCAGGACCTTCCTTCACTAGTGCCATGCACATAAGGCTGCGGGCGGAAGCCGTCTTCTGCGGATGAAATGGTTGCCCAGCGAGGTTCCAGCCTGGTGGCAAGCAACTATTGAAGTGGAAAACTGCCCGTGAACAAAAGTGTGGAACAATGTCGGCTTTGGGCGTGGCTAGAAGCGGCTCCTTGTTTTTGGAGGGTTCAAGCGAAGCCACGTGGAGCGGCTCCTGTCAACAAGTTTCATCCAAGGTAGCGGCTCCAGATGGCTTCAATACCGCATGTGCATTGGTCTACATCCACGCATGCATCCTCGTGTTCCATAGTATTTCTTTATTTATTCCCCTTTTTCCAAAGCTCACCGCTTACTTTAGAAATTATTACACCCTTGCGACCTAACTTCCTACTTTTCTTTCTTTCTTTCTTTTCATTCTCCTCCCCTCTTCTACACTAGTACTATTCCACCTAAGATATTGATGGAGGTCTTACACTACGGTTTCAAACTTCAAGAGAGTTTAATCCCTAAAGGCCCAACGCCATTATTCTGCCAAAAAACACTCAAAATTGCCATTTTTATACCAAAGAGTAAAAAAAATTAAATGTTGTTGTTACACATCTAACCATAGGATTTTACACCTAACTAGTATGAGAATGTATGGAAAAAATTTCAGAATTTTTGGCCGTACAAATTGCAATATATCTGTAAGTAAAGTAAAAAAAACAAATTTTTCAACATTGACATTGCGGGACTAGATTTTTTGACTTTGAACATTTTTAACTTAAATGTTTTGCACTACAGAGTTTTGAGATTTAAAACTTTATCGTGGAGAACTGAGTTCAGAATCTAGGAAAAAAAATTTTAAACTAAATTTTCATTATTAAGAAAATTATTAAGTAGAAATAAGTACAAGATAAAAAGAAAATCTAAAATATTAATATCTTTTAGATGAAATTAAAAAGCACTAATTCCAATGGTGAGATTGTTCTAGCAAAAAAACGAAACCTTGTGGAACTTTTTTTTCTAGAAAATTGTAAAGATTGCATTAAAAAATGAACCCTATAAGTTATTTTTTTCAAAAAGATGCTCTAAGTGCACGAAAAACAAGATTGTCTATAACTTTCTCATAACAAATCCAAATGAAATGAATCAAAGCTTTTTAAATAGACAAAAATGTAATCTATAAGTTAAAAAATTAAAAAAAAAAAAAAAATCTCCAATTTTTTTTTTGCTGCCTCTCCAACATTGTTTTGAGCTTATTTGGGCAAAACTATTTTTCCCGAGCACCAATTGAAAGAAAAATTATATTCTCACAAAGCTTAACAGTTTTTCTATCTTCACAAAATTTTTCGGAAAATCACAATAAAAATTCAGCATGTAGGTACCTACCTGAAATCCCATTTGTCCCCGGAAGGGACAATGGGCTTTTAGAGGTTAATGGTGCCTCCTATCCTCTTACGCAACTCCCCTTTTTGACATACTAACCCTTTTTCTAATGGTCACAAGGAATTCCCTGGATTTCCCTCCTAGGTCTACCTATCCTATAGCTAGAGTATTATTTATTGTCTCTCTCTGCTCTCTTCCTACTTCATCCCCTTTTCCTATAATCTCCTTCCATTATTTGTAAGTGTGTTTTTTGTTGGTGAGAGTTGGAACTCTTTGGTGTGCAAGTGTGGTGGTGTTGCTTCTTTCTTCCTTTTTTTCTATTTTTATTTCCTTCTCTTAGACTCTAACCCCCTACTCTAAATCCCTACCTAACCCCTAGCCTAGTAGTATTTTAGTCCAGCATTTTAGGAAAGGAATCACAAAAACAATTGACCAAAAAACTCCAAAAAAAAGTCAGCTGCCTGATCCAAGTGGCCTGCTTGGCTGCCGGCCCCTGGCTGTTCTGGCTCCCCGGCCTTTTGGCTACTTCCGATCTCCCCGGCCTCCTGCTGCTCAACCTCCCAGCTGGCCGACCTCTTGGTTGCTGGCTAGGGGATTGGATTTAAAAAAAATTTACTTTTATTTTTTATTTTTTTATTTTCATTGATCTGGACTAACTGGGCTGGTCTGGTTTGATTGATTGAGCTGGATTTTTTTTGGATTAAATTTTGCTAAACTTGGGTAAAGGCTAGATTTTGCTAAAATTTGGATAAAGATTATATTTGCTAAAACTTGGGTAAGACTGGATTTTACTAAAAATCTGGGTAAGACTAGATTTTGCTAAAACTTGGGTAAGACGGAATTTTGCCAAATTAAATATCTTGGAAGCTAAACTTGGGCGTTTCCAAGAATGCCTTGGAAACTATACTTTGCGACTAAGTACCGTGGAGATTCAAAGCTTCGCCGCTAAGTCGAGTTTAACATCAACTTTAGGACTTTGTGGCACTCTAGGGTCTATAGCTCCGCTCTCCGGGACCATTTAATATACATTTTAGGACTTTGATCACGTCACGGATTCAAAGCTTCGCCGTCTCCAAGGGGGGTCCACACAACAAGGGAGACTTTAGAAGAAGATAAAAAAAACCTACTTAAAAAACAACACAAGGGAGATTTGAAGCTTTGCCATCTCGGAGGGGGGTCCACTCGACAAGGGAAATGTTAAAAGAAGGTAAGAACACTTAACCACTAAAAGCCCGTTGTCCTTTGGAAGACAAATGCGTGTTCAGGCACGTACCTACAGGTTGAAATTTTCTTCTGATTTTTTGAAACTTTTATTGGAGGTAGAAAATCTGATTACCTTCGTGGGAGTATAATTTTTTGCACAATCAGTGCCCGGGAACAAAAATAATGACCAAATAAGCTCAAAACAGGAGATGGCGAGCAACAAAAAAAATTTGCACTTTTATTTTTATTTGTTTTTACTATTTTTTTTCTCATAGATTATATTTTTGTCTATCTTAAAAGCTTTGACTCATTTCATTTGGATTTGTTATGAGAAAGTTATGGACATTCTTGTTTTTTGGGCAGTTAGAGCATCTTTTTGAAAAAAATAACTTGTAGGACTCATTTCTAAATGCAATTTCTCAAATTTTTCAATTTCTTTTTTGGCATGGTTTAATTTACTTGCTAGAACAATCTCACTATTGGAATTAGTGCATTTTAATTCCATCTAAAATACATGAATATTTTAGATTTTCCTTCTATCTTGTACCTACTTCTACTTAATAATTTTTTTAATAATGAGAATTCATTTTTTTTGAATTCTTTTGTTTTTGGTAGATTGTCAATTTAATTCTCCACTATAAACATTTAAAGCTCAAAACTCGTTAGTGCAAAAATTTTATGTTAAAAATGTTCAAAGTCAAAAAATCCAGTCCCACAATGTGCTAAAAATCTTGTTTTTCTCATTTTGAATGTAGATATTTGCAATCTGTGTGGTCAAAAATTTTGAAATTTTTTCCACACATTCTTATACTAGTTAGGTGCAAGATCCTACGGTTAGATGTGCACTCTTTGCTAAAAAAGTGGTAGTTTTGGGTGTTTTTTAGCAGAAAAAAGGCCTTGGGCCTTTAGGGGTTAAAGAAGGAACAAACAAGTTAGAACAACTGAAATAATATAGAACTTACACACTAAAGGCCCTCCAAAGCGGCATTGTGAAGGCACAATGTGGGGTTACTTTAGGGTTAGTGCAAGATTACAAAAGACTCCTAAACCACACAAGTAAGCTCATAAAGATACACAAAGGACACACAAAGCATAGAAAGACTCTCAACTCACAACAAGAATTTACAAAGGCAAGATAGAAAGGCCCCAAGGACCTTCAAAGCTTAAAATCCAACAAAAATGGAGCCCGAAGTGCTCCAAAAACATTATAGAGGTTTTCGGCTTTAAACTCCAAAATATCCAAAATAACTTGGACCAACGGATTGATAACAAATATGTGGGTGATTTTAGAGAGGGAAATGAGGCCCTTATATAGGTTTTCAAGGGCTCACCCCCCCTTAATTCCTACTAGTAACCTTGGATTTTCATCTTCATCCTCCAAGATTTTAATCCTAATCCTAAATTTTGATTATCGACCATCTATGCTGGACCAACATCCCAACTTTTGGAGATCAACTCTAAACGTCAAATGGATTGCACTGTTGGCTCCAGATCGCTGTTTTTAGTCTAAAGTGCCTCTATTCCTTGTATCAGGACCAAAAAGCCATTGCAAGCTAGTCTAGATTAAAAACCAAGTCGTAGTAAATTTCTAAATCTTGGGGGCCTCCTATTTTGAGAAAAATAACTAGCCTTGGATCTCTAGTAGGTGCAAGGGAGCAAAAAAAGACTCCTTGTTGATGTTGTTAACCTGTTGTGTGCCTTTGGAATGCCAGTCAACGCCGTGGGACCCCGCTACATGATTAATTCTCGAGGAATCTTGTCGGTTCAGGTACTTGTCACTATTGGAATGTTGCAAAACTTATTGGAGCGCATTATTAGCATAAAACAAGCTTTCCTGTTTTTTGGTGGGATTTTATCGCAACTTAGGTAATTCACAAGAAATTCCCATTGAGAGTTTGAATGATTGACCGCCTGGAAAAGGTTCTTCTGCAAATTAGAAAATGCTGAGAATTTTTATGATACCTTTCAGGTAGCCTCACAAAAGATGTGTAGGTGCGTTTCCATACTTGGCACAATTGGTCAATGGAGATCCAAATTGTCCGTCTCCTTGAATTATTGATGGCGCGGGAATCTTCTACAAATCTTGGCGAATTGATTTTGCTATTGGACTCTTGGCATGGAATTTATCCAAAAACACCATCCTTGGGTTGTAGATTCCTTCATAGGCCCATCTTGAGTTAGTGGCTTTTTCATACTAACAATCTGTCGTGTAATTACAGATTGCCATACACAACACATTGTGTAACTATAACTGTCAACCAAAACATCAATCAAAATCAACACAAGAGAGTGTCAAAAACGCCTTCTCAAAGAGAAACTTCACAATCTACATAGACACAAAGTCAAGCAGCTCTTGCTCCACAAAAGAAGAATCTAAGAGTGCAAGTGTGAGAAAAGAAATGAAGACTTTACTAAATGATAAACCATCATCTCCAAGCAAAGCCAAGAATTCACAAACCTCTTCAAAAACACTCACAAAACTTCACAAACCAAGTCAAGGGGCTCTCTCCTCCTAAACACTCAAATCCTAAGATTGATGAACACTAACATTTAGATGAAATTCATCCAAAACTAAAATGAACTCCTATAAGAGTTCATCTAATACTATAATATGATGTAAAATGGCCCCAATGTCACTTCATGTAACAGCTGTCTTTACTTACAAATCGCCATACACAACACATTGTGTAATTATAACCGTCAGTCAAAACATCAATCAAAATCAACACAAGAGAGTGTCAAAAATACCCTCTCAAGTGCCCCTCCTGGCTGACAATATCCCCTTGACAAGCAACTAGGACTACAGAACCAATGTAGTTGGATTCAAATGCTGTGATGAAATATTTGTACAACAACTCTTTACATTTAAGTTGAGGTCGTAGGTCAGCCGACGTGTGCAAAAGTGAGTTCAAAATGGAGTAACAAAAGACTATAGGCTAGGTGCAATAGTGAGTCCCACCCTTAATCGTCTTTAGCAAGTTTTTTATTTTATGTTGAATCTCTATATCAACCTCTAATTCCAACCACAATCTCTTACACCGTGTATCTGGAGCCTAATCAACTCAAATGGCATTGTTGTCATCATGAGCATAAGTGGTTTGGCTTTCTAAACATCTTCAGCGCTTGTCCAAAGACGTAGCATGATTTGAAGAGATCCGACAACGAGGACAAATCCAATCTCCTATAGGCAGAGTCAAGCATGTCATATACCAACCATGTTGGCACTAGTCACACAATAGTTACATAGTGGCTGCACCTTTCTTCTCTCCACAAACAAAATAAAGAAAATCTTCTGGTACCACTGCCAATTCGGGGCGTACAATGCCATCAATGGGCAAGTGACAAGGAGTTCAATTCTTTGTATTCTCCCAACACTCTTGCCGGTCCTTGCCTTCCAAAAACAAAATGCCACTAGGCAAAATATCCTTCACTTGGAGGATAATACGTCCTGCCTTGACATCCAACGCTGTAGGTACTTCACGTTGCAAATATACATAATCTCCTTTAGAGAATCTTTACAATTGAAGTCAATAAGCGGCCCTACAAATGCGGGCATAACGCAAAGTACCACAATGTTGAGCAAGAGATAAGTTCTCTACGGCCATTGGCATGGCTCTCTTGGAAAACTCTGCTCGATTTTAAGGACATTGAGTCCAAATATCAGGGTCATCTAAGTTCACAATTGAAGTCAATTTCTCGCGTACCGAGCTGGGCAAAATTGGCTCTCGGCCATACAATAATTGATAGGTGCTATAAGACGCCAATGACGCTTGCCTGCTGAAACAATAGCCCATAGCAATCCATGGCAACATCAAGTCCCAATCATGGTGGTTGCCATGATAACAACCCATACTTTCGTAAATTACGCTTGGCAACTCGCTCAACCAAGCCGTCTGCCTCAAAATGATCTCTAGTAGTAGTACGGTGATCTATCAGGGCCTTAGTACACATTTCTTCAAATGAACCATGGAATTCTCGTCCTTGATCCTTCAAGACCTCAGCAGGTACTCCAAAATATGCCAAAAGACAATTAAGAAAAGCCATAGCCGCCAGCTTTGCCAAGTTTTGTGGTAGAGCTACAAGTTTGATCCACTTGCTAAACTGCTCTACCATTACCAATACATATTTAGCTTTGCGTGAGGTGACTACAAGCGGCTCAACAAAATCCAGAGACCAATGATAGTCCAAGCCCATGATAAGTAAAGGCCTCAACTAAGGTGATAATGTGTTAAAACTTGACCTAACTTGGTGACACACCTTACACCAAGAAACATAAGTGGCAACATATTGATACATGCCAATCTACTAATATTGGTTGTGTCCTGTGCACTTCAAAATGTCCAAGATCTTTGTGCACTTGCCGCACCAAAGAAGCTCTCTGATTTGGCCTTGAAACTATGGGCCTAGTTGTCGTAGCACAAGGAAGCATAAATCCTACCGTTAGGTGTTAAATTAGCGTAAAACATCCAAGATGACTCGTATATTATTCCCATAGGACTTTAATTGTAGTGTCCTTAATATATATATCCGGAATAGGATTAGAAAAACCCATCCAAGACAACAGGAACTGGAACTAAAATCCAAAAACTGCCTTTAAAATACCTGTACTTCTAAAATACTTTTCTCTTCCAACCCATACAATTTCGTACCACTTCACTAGACATGGAGGAGTGTCATTATCTTGTACCTCTTCCTATCTAGATCAACAACTTAGTACCAATAGAGGCGGATGCTGAACCGAAAGGAGTATCATAATCCTGTTCCTCTTCCAAATCGAGATCCATACCCTATAATGCAAATAACCGAAAGTAGAAGTTTAACCTCTTATATGGAGGGGTCCACTCTTAGATTAAAGAAGGACACATAAATCCTACCCTCCAGATGATTAAAGTGACTGAAGACTTCACTAAAGGCAAAACAACAAAAAGACAAAAAAGAATGGGACGCAAGTTCTTCCTCACAACTAACCCGGAAACTAATCCGCAGCAGTAGGTCACTCAAGAAACCTCTACAATCTCCATGTTACTACAATGCCAGATTCATCCGGATGCAATCCAAATAATGGGATGTGGTACCCAATAACTAGGAGATTCCTCCTACCTTCTAGTTCTTCTCTTCTAGGTACAATAGGACCTCTCAAACGTCAGCTAGCGTTTGTGTTGCAACTAGAATTTTTGGTTTTTTCTTGCTTATCTAGAAATTGGAACGGAAACTAGTAATTAAGATCCGGAATTGACTAAGAGGCAGGAGAAGACTGAAGATAAAAAACGTTAATGCAATAAGGGATAAATTGGATCGGATGTGGTCAGAGTATTAGTATTCAAGAGTGGAATCATATCTGGACCTTATCTCGGATCGGATTAGGGTTGAACCGGATTGCTAAGGATCGGACCGGAAGAGATCATGATGACCAGTTGGGGTCTTGGGACTATATAAAGGCTAGTCTTCTTATTTTCACTCTTTTACTTCCCTCAATCTCTGGAGCTGACATTGAGCGCTTTTACGCCTACGTCTATGCCAGAGTCGTTGTGTGCATGAGAACTCAAGTGTGAGTGCGTGAGAGTGTGTTAGAGGTCAAGATTGTGTGTATTGCAGGTTTTGTTTTGTTTTTCAATTGAGATCGGACAAGAGAAAGTGAGGAATGGGACGTGCGGCTAGGAAAGCGTGAGGTAGTGCCAGAAAGGATCCGGCTAGTCAAATCTGTGTCCATGCGTCTGCTTTGCAAGAATAGACCGGGAGCGCCCAGTTCCTCCATAACCGAGGTTAAGCTCCAAAAAGTGGTCCCGATCATCCCCTCCAAAGAACCGGCGAGAACCTAGTTCATGGAAGACCTCAGCACGATGGGTTGTTCAGGGTTGATGGACAAACCCTGAGGATTTAGAGAGGAGCGGATGGTGAGAGAGATACTGGGGAAATTGCCGAATCCATTCGACAACACCATTCAGGGGCCCCCAACCGAATGGATGGAAGAGAGGTGGAGAGAGGTCTATAACTTCCGGTTAGGTGGTTTAGGAATGGCGGGATGGAAGGATGAATTTGTCCACGAGAAGTTTTGGGGAACAGCGAGCTCGAAGGACGGATACGTGGTCGATGATTGTGAAGACAACTGACACCGCCGCCTTCTCCACTTCCTGATTCCGATCATCCACTCGGAGAAGCCAACAAAGGCAACAATGACCATCAGCAATACCATTTTTGGAGCCCTGAGCAGGGACTGGAAAGTAGACTGGGCCCAGATCTTTTCCGATCTGGTGTCCTAGCTTATTACTAGAGTTGAAAGGAGTAGGGCCACTCCCTTGTGTCCCTACTTCTTTCACCTCTACCAACGCAACCAACTCCATACTGAGACAGAGGAGAAGACGTGGAGGATCAGGAAATCGTCTTGAAGTATGGGGAGTCGAAGACGGATGAGGAACCCGAGGAAGGATCCGGATCCAAACCAAAGACGGAAGAAGAAGATGAGAAGGAGTACCTCAGGGGAAGAAGCGACTGAAGACGACGCCTCCTTGTAAGAGAGGAACACCTCCTGCCGACTAGTTAACTCCGGATACGGGACCGAAAGAAGAAAAGGCGGAATTGGAGGAAACGGATCCCGAAGATCCCAACAATCCATTCAATAAATTGATCACCATCCTCTGTGGCGTACGAGCGGATTGGGAGGTTAAGAAGAGGACCCTCACTAGGATCGGAAAGCTGGTGGATGCACCCGTGGACAATAAGCTGCCAATGAAGGTAGCGCAATGCATCACCAATCTGGTCGAGTACCGAAAGCAGGAAGGAGAAATTCGCCGACTTCAGAAGGTGGTTGACGCGGTGAATGCAAAGATGTTCGCCTTCAAGGAGGACAAGGCCGCCATTCAAGAGATGGCGGAAGTAACGCGAAAGGTAGCGGAGACGGTGAAGGACACTCTCGGAGAACCCGGATCCGCCGCTGTCAAGAAAAACTATTTGACAAGGGAGTACACAAGGAGAAGAATGTATCCAATTCCCGGATAGTTTGGATCCTGACCGATTTTACTGAGCGGGTGGAAACGGCAATGGTGGCGACACGAGAGGCAGCAGACCGGATGGAAATGAGCAGCCAGAAGCTAACCGGATCCATATACTCCAGAGAAGTCCATCTTTTGGATCTCTCAATGCCAGATTTGTTTTTGGGTGGATCGAATCCGAGGGAGGGTAAGGAGCAGACTCCCAAATCAAAGAAAAGTGGACAAGGATCTGCACCTGCACAAACAATTCACCTGGATTCATTGCTAGGATTGGATATTCCGGATCCTGCAGCCGGGGAGCGAAGCAGAAATTTGCAGGACGTCTTTGACCAATTACCAGCGAAACTTAGAAGTCCAACGCCGGGTGAGGGAGTTGCAGAGTAGGTAGGAACTAATTTTGTTAAGTATAAGATAGGATGGACCAGACCGGATATTGATCCGGTCTGACCCTCGGGGGGTGTAGTCATCGGGCGGATTAGTAAACTATGAGCGAAAAAATGATAGGGTATTTTTTATTCATTTGGGCTAAAAATTATAAAAGAGTTTAGAGTACTATAGGGTATAGAATATGGCATTGGATGTCTTTAAAGTACTATAGGGTATGGAATAATAGGCCCCATTAGAAAATGCAGTAGTACTAAAATAGCCCCCTTTATATTAAATTCTTTGGCCAAATGTCTGAAATTGCTTATTGTACTATAGGAAATATACATCTTAGTTCATGTAAGACTCTTGGATTCCTACAGTGACTTAACTACTCTTACAACTAAGTGTTATACATTGTACATGGATACATAATTTAGGGTCTGACTACTGTAAGTTAATACGGAATATGATTTAATATTACAGAATACAAGATTGTGCAGATCTCGTTTAGGGTACTCAGTGATGGTTTACTGCGCTTAGGGGTCAGTTCAATCTGGCTCAGTGATGGGGTTTTCGGCTTAGGGGTCAGGGCAATCTGGCTCAACTCGGCTTAGGGGTCAGTTCACTTGAAGCCGACCGTTGCGTCTGAGTTTGCAAGGAAGAGGTTTAGGGTTTGTTCAATTGGTCGGGACTGGGTGCAATCTCCCGACGTGTGCAAGAATCCGGCCGTGGCGTGTGTAAGGACCTGAGTTTGCTGTCGACGAGGTGGAGGGTTTGTGCAATCAATTTGCTTTGGACGAGGTGGAGGGTTTGTGCAAGGACCTCAGTTTGCTGGATACGGGGTTTACGGTTTGTGCGCCCGTTCAGTTTCGGGTGTCCCACAGCAGCCCTCGTTACGGTTTGGGGTGGATCTGTGTTGTGCGTGTAGGGTTTACGGTTTGTGCAATCAATTTCGTTGTTTGGCTACGGGTTTGTGCAATCAATTTTGTTGTTTGGCTACGGTTTGTGCAATCAATTTTGTTGTTTGGCTACGGTTGGTTCGTTGGGAGCATCCCCAAGCAGCCCTCGTTACGTTTTGTTGCAAATCCGTCACGGTTTGGTGCAGATCTGTGTTTTGGTTTTAGGCTTTACGACTTCAGGGTTTGGGGAATTGTTTTTTCTGTGTCTTTTTCTTGCGTGACAGCGTCACATGGTGCCTGGGGTCGCTGCAATCATCTTGGCACCTGCTGCTTTGAGGTATTGCTAGTCTCTAAATTGGGCAACGTAGGGTTTTGTATTGCGGTTGTCTTGTGGTCTTCAGGCTCTTGTTAATTTGTGGTTTACCTTTCAGGGTTTAGGGTGCGTTGCTCTTGCGTTCTGGATCCAGATGTGCTGCGTGGTGTAATGACAGATTCGATTTGTTGAACGCAGGGTTTAGGGGCGTGGATGATGGCGCTCAATTACAAGATCAGATTGTACTCTGTGGAGGATGGTGTGGGGCGGCCGGAGCTACTCAGTCCGTTTTTTTGCAACTCCAGCGATACTTATGCGGATTTGCGCATGCGCTTGGAGAACGGGGAATGCGTGGAGTGGCCTTTCCTTTTTTGGGACTTAGATGATGCATGCCGAATACCAAAGCGGTTCGAGGCCATGAACCCGGTTAAAGAACGCGTTTATGTAATTCCGTCGGTGGAGGGCGACGCCGGACGTCGCAAGCGGTGTCGTGTTGGGGACCAGGTCGACACGAGAAGCAGCGACTTGGCAGCGGAGCAGCCAGGGCAACTTACGGGTTTGGGAGGTGTCCAACCGTGTGGCACGGATGTCTTGCACGCCGGTGCTGCACGGACGTTGGAGGAGGCAGGAGTTGCCGATTTAGGGCATCCCACTGAAGTTCCAGAATTTCCTGAAGACAACGAGGCTGAGCCACAGCCGACACTGTCACCTACTAATGTGCTCGAGGAGACCCTGCTACAATCCACGCTGTTAGCCACTGATGTGCTTGAGAATTACAAGCAGGGTGCAGAAAAGCTGAGAAGGGAGCTAGAGTCACTTGATTTTGCAGATCACAAGTGGGACCTAAAAACTTACGATCACTGTGGCTTGGCTGTTGTGAAGATATATTGCGGGGAGTGTAAGAGAGAAATTGGGGGTACGGGCTGTGATCACTCCCGGATTGCAGTGCAAAACCTATTTGCAAATTTCAAGAAGAGTCATTTACATTCAGCTCTCTACATCAAGCAATGGTGCAGGAAGAGGGGTTTAGTGTACAGCGACCACCCAAAGGAGGGCAAGTCCAGCAAACCCATCATTTTGACACCAGCAGATCATCGGCGACTCGTGGAGGAAGGCGTTAGCATTCTTCAAAGTGTGAATGACTTGATCTCCTCAAATGATCCTCCGTTTGTAATAGTCGGAGATGTGGGTGTTCCCCAGTTGAAGTCCTTTTGGTTCAAGGTGCGCTGCAAGCTCGATGGAGAACTACTGCTCCTGTGCCCGCAGAAGGGGAACCTTAGACAGAACTTAGAGAATCACGTCCATGGCCTGGTTCATACGAAGTGCTGTGAAGACTTGGCTGCGGCAAGCAGTTCGTCGAAGAGTTCATGTGCAGTCAGCTCCGGAAAACGGGGGAGACCCACCGCAAGGTCGAGGTCGACCACCGGCAATCAACGCGACCTCCATTTTTGGTTCAACAGTTCAAGCAGTGTAGGTTCCGAAGCAGCAGGAGAATCCCCGTTAGGTATGCACTCCGACTCTATTTTGTCGTTGCTGTGTTGGGGATTTAGGAAGAAAATCGTTGAGTACACTGGGAAGTCCTATAGAGTCGAGTCGTTGCAGAATGATTCAAAGATTGGATCGGTGTGGATGGCGGAGCCAAGCACAACTGCCGATTTTGTATTTCGAGGTCAACTTGTTCTTATAAGAGGGTGCTTCCGGCATGTACAGTGTAAACGGTTGTGTGCCACGGGAGAACCCTTTACGAATTTCATTTGTTCCAATTGCATGGAAATTGAGCAAGTCAATGATTTCAGACTTAGGGTACAAAGGGAAGGTCGTGCTCTTGTCAAGCGTGGTCGCAGGGATATACAACAAAGAAGAAGGATAGGCTATCTACAGATCACTGAACTGGCCTCACAGTCAAGGACGTTAGGCAGGAAATATCGTGATGAAAAGGCTAGGCACTGGCTCATGAAGTCTAGGGTCGCACAATTGAAAGTAAGTCAGCGTGGTTTGAAACTTAGTGCTGTAGAAAATTTTAATAGAAAAGATGTTCTCTCTTTTTGTAACAACATACTGGCGGCTCACAGAACCAACGCCTTTGGGGGAAAGCCAGCTTTGTGGGACTTCCTCAGGGACGTTGCCACAAACTTAAATCGTGTGAGGCAGGGTCACAGATTCTCCAAAAATTCAAAGTCATTTGCTCAAGCTATGAGGATATATGGTGGTAGGCGAATGTGTGATTTGTTTACCTTGAATTTTGGTGGGCCGTTGTATGATTGTACTAAACGGGAAAATAAGAAAGGGGTTCAATTCATTGCTGGGGAGTATTCTGCGTTGTTTGCTGCTGTGGCTGACATTTACAGGGAGGCCAAAGCGAATCACGGAGTAGAAGGACCTGTTCCTGTCATCTTGGCGGAGGACGAGACAAAAGTCAAGGCTCGTATATCTTGGGACGCTCGGTCTGATGGACTGGTGGGCTTTTGTGGAGTGAAGGAGAATCATCGATGCGTATCCACCTTCAGGCCTCACGTAGGGAATGGTGAGAGTGGGTATGCAGCCATAGTAGATTCTTTCCGTCAGAATGACAAGGGGAGTTTTGCTTGTGTCATCATGGTGAATCCTTTGCATGCTTTGTTGCCACGACTTGTACTTGTTGTGTCTAGCACTTGCAACCGTTTCAATTCCGACTGGGTCCGTAATCAGTGGAATACTATTGACACGCTCTGGCAAGACAGCTGTGGGCCTGTTCTCGGACCGATTGTGGGGCATTCTTCCGATGGGGATTCTAGGAGGAGGCAGCTCATGGTCCATGACTACTGTAGCAAGGCGGGGTTCAGGTATGAAATCCCGTGGGAAGGCTGGTCCTTATCTTGTGAATGGCTTGGCGAGAATAAAGTGAGAGGCTTGCATGATCAGGATTTTATTCACAACGGAAAGAAATTAATCAACCCCCTTGACAGCGCTGTAAAGAACCTGCAGCTAGGAGCTGATGTCTGTTACTTAGATCACCTTGGTCAGGTTTATCAGAGGTTTGGTATTGATCAGCATGGTCTCAGAAAGGAAGATGTGGAGCGCACAGATAGACAGAATTGGGCAAGTGCACAACGAATTTGTGCGAAGAAGGCCAGAACTTGTTTGCAGGAACTGCGAACTACAAGGGACGCACATCAGGAGAGAACTTTTGGGACCGAGCTGTATCTGTCTATTTGTGCTGACTATATTGACATCTTCCTTTCCGTGTCCTTGACTTTGAGGGAGAGAGTGGTGCTTGCTGGAAAAGTGTCATTCTTTTTCAGGATTTGGAAGTTGTGGTTTAGCCATGGTGACCACGGTGTAGGAGGAAATACAAAGAATCTAACGTTGCAAGAATGCTTCGTAAGCAACCAGTGCTACCTTGACGTGCAGCTCTCGTGCCATTTCGTGGTCTTACTCATAAGGTATTTTCGTGATGCATTTTCTCACTTGCCGGTTCCACTACACCTCACAAGATCTGATTCATGTGAAATTTTTTTTAGCAAGGTGGGGGGAATGCAAGGTATGGAGAGAGTGTACGATTTCCAGGAGCTTGTGGGTTATGCTAACACGGTGAACCACCTGGCTGCGATTGAGTACGGATCTAATGGACTGCAATTTGGTAGAGCGCATAACAAGCAGAAAAACATGTGGGCGGACTTGCATCCTCTAGAACGTGGGCAGGCACCTGCAAATTTGGGAGATTATAGCGCCCTTGCCACATATGAGGACTTCGTGGCGGCATTGAAGGAAGGTCTGAAGGCAGCCCAATCCTAGTTGAAGGCGCTAAATATGGCTCCATCGAATTATGCTAGAAGGAAACAATGGTTCTTACAGCCTTAGACGGTGGAGGGGTCGGATCCGAAGCACTGGGCATACGTACCGCCCGAAAAGCCAGTCCCCGGCGAAGATGGCAACGGAGAGGTCATGAGGGACTCCCTTGCTGTGCAGGAAGAGGGAGACACTGTGGAGCATGACGGTGAACCCTTAGCCCCGGACGAGAGTGCGTTGGATGTTGAGAGTGCCAACCTTGACGCCGACAGGACTGCTGCTGACGCATCCTTGGAGAGTGCGGAACACGTTTTGAGTGTTGCCGAAGAAGAGTGCCGGGATGCAATCTCGCAAATGCTGGATTCAGCTGAGCCCAGCCCACCAGTGGAGCTAACTTCTCGGAACCCTGCACAGAAAATAGAGCCAGTGGTGCATTACAATGGCAGGGCCATTTACAAATCAACGTTGGTGGGCGAATTGAACGGGAATCCCTTCCTGTCGAAGGACCGCTTGACTCGCATCAAGAACTCTGTCTACTTCAACAACGCTGAGGATTATCTTGCTGCCGCTAATTCGACCACGACTGCTTTCTTGGGCCTTGGAACTGACTGCGGAGTGCTATTTATGCAATCTCCCACTGTAGGCCAGAGTTCTGCAGTGAGATCCGCGCAAAAGAGGAACCGCTGTAGTGCTCAAGTGGGACGCCTGGCTGCTGTGACCACTGGCCCTGACATTGGCACTTGGTGGCTCGGCAGGGTGCAGAAAATGCGGAGGAGGGTTGGACGAACGTGGGGATTGTGTAGGAACCCAGTCGACCTCATGGCTCACACGCCAGCAGGTAAGAAGGTAGGTTCTTCCCCGTTCATTCAAATAATGCTCAATTGGTTCAAATCAGTGCCAGGGAGGAACAAGTACAAATACGACGTGACGGACACCCAATGGATTGACATTGAGAGCGTGATTTGCACCATTGCACTGTCATTCAATTCAAATACCAGCGTTTATACCCTACGAGAGGCTGATCGGCAGGTGCTAGACGAATTTGTGTCACAAAATACTTGAGCACTGCAGGTGGTCCAAGTAGTTGTACCTTGAGCATCCCGATCTCACAGTTAGCTCTTATTTGTTGTCTAACATGGGAGTTTTGCAACTAGAGCAGCCCTCGCATTTGAAACAAGCAACCTTAGAGGCTCCTGGTTATGTGTGTGAGGAGAGCTGGCGGAGATACTCGCTCAAGAGTAGGTGAATTCCATCTTGATTGCTGTAGTTTAGGGCATGAACTCCTCCGAGACGAGTAATGATGTTCGACTTGCTGCTACGCACGCTCTATATAATGCCCTAGACTTTGCTCAAACTAACTTCGAGAATGATATGGAGCGCAACTATATTATGAGGGTGGTTTGTGAGACCAACCTCTCACCAGATGTCCGAGTTTGTCGTTGCTGCCTTCGAATGTCTAGTCTCCATTGGCTGCACTTATTATGATAAACTTGCCCCATACATGCAAGAACTATTTTGTCACTTCGAAAGCAGTGCAGGAAGATGAAGAGCCAGTTGCACTTCCAGCGATCGAGTTTTGGAGCTCTATTTGCAATGAGGAGATCGAGATTCAGGAAGACTACCAAGGTGATTTCTCTAGACCTGTAAATTTTTGAAACTCGCTTGTGAACCATGATCATATCGGTGAAATTTTTAGGGGCTGCTTATTAGCACTTGGCTGTGAAGTCCCCTAATACTAATTGTCTTCGATTCAGAGGTCCCTTACTTTCACTTCATGAAACAGGCGTTGCCTGCCCTCGTTCCGATGTTGTTGGAAACGTTGACGAAGCAGGAGGAAGATCAAGATCTAGACGAAGGGGCCTGGAATTTTGTCTATGGCTGGTGGGACTTGTCTGGGCTTGGTGGCTCGTGCTGTTGGAGATGACGTTGTGCCTCTTGTCACGCCCTTCGTTCAAGAGAACATTTCAAAGGGTGACTGGATATTTCGAGAGGCTGCTACCTACGCTTTTGGATCCATTTTGGAGGGACCTTCGCTGGACAAGCTAAGTACTCTTGTACATGATGCTCTCCCCTTCATGTTGCAAGCAATGAAAGATGAGAACAACCATGTGAAGGATACTACAGCGTGGATCCTAGGAAGGATCTTTAAGTTCCTACATGGACCTTCTCTCGAGGCTCCAGTTATTACTCAATCCAATGCGTGTTCTTGCTTTTACATGAGCTAACCTTTCCATTCTCCGTTTTGTAGCTAAGTTGCAGGCCAAAGCGACCCTCTGGAAGCCACGCAGGTCCATGGCGGCTGCAGCGCCTGGGCCTCTTCTTCGTCAGCCTGTTCGCCGAGAAGAACTACGTCCAAGCTGGAGCGGTACTTGGAAATATTTTGCCGGACTTTGAAGAGTATCAGGTATGTACACATTATTTTGTTTACAACCTGTCGCCATGCTGGAACTTGGAATGCATTTCGTTTTAGCATAGTTGGTGTACATTTCCATTGATGCAAGTGTGTTTGTTGCAATGCAGGTGCAGGGGATTTTGAGCACCGGTTACAGTAGTGTAGGTTAGCCTTAGTTTTGTTCATGGACCCATAATGTGCAAATTCTGGTCCTATTCATTGTGTTTGTAAACACAATGAGAACATTGTTTTTCTTAACTTCTATTATGTTCATGGATACATAATATGCTAACTTTGGTCCCATTCACTGTGTTTGTAAACACAATGAGCATTATTTTTCTTACTCCATCATTGTGTACGAAAACTATGTTTGATGTGTGTCCTAATACAGCTCCTACATAAGATTGAATCTTGGGAGATATCAAGTAAAGGGTGACACCAAAGTTTTTTTTGGAGTAAAAGCTTTCTTCTGTCAAATTTTGTTGTAACTTAAATTGTCGTTGGCCTGAAATTTTCTCAACATTTTTTGGGTCCATGCTACATTATATATGTTGAGAACATTCCCTAAACCAAACCACCCCATTCAATTTTGGGCCAAAATTATAGTAGAATAATTTTTCAATCTAATTTACCATATCATTTATTCATAGAAAATTGGAATTGTAAGTAATGCAAGCCCCTTCTCTATTAACCCAAATTAGAAAATTACATAATTGTAGCATGTGAAAAAAAAAAAAAAAAAAAAGTAATAGCCCCCTATAAAATAGTGGTTGGTCGCTCATATATCCTTATTTTTTTAAGGCACAGCACCCCCCGAGGTCTGACCGGTTAGGATCAGATCGGAAGTTCTACGCGGGGTTTTTGGGTGCCTCTTTTTTGCCTTTGTAAATTAGTTGTATATAAAGCCAGTCCCTGTCTGGGAGTTGGAAGTCTTTTCGCTTAATCTTTTGTGCAATTGCCAAAAATGTCTTTCTTTGAAGGCATAACCGTAGCACAAGCATACTCTCTATTAGAGAGCTCAATCATTTCCGCTGCTAATAACTCATAGCATCGAGTTTGAACACCCACCTTTTTGGATGCATTAAGCCTATAAAGCCGTCTAAAAATTGAATGGATGTTCTCAAGGTGAATATGAACGGATTTGCCTTTGTAGCCTTCAAGATCCTAGAGGCTAAAGGCAAAACAATTGCATTACGAGCAAATAAATATCCGTACCCTTTGTGCTTTGGTACCAGTAAGATATGGCCCCAATTCCTATGGCCGGTTATCAAACTCTGTGGTTTCCTTCTCTACAAAAGGATCACCACTTGGTATCGGCATGGCCTGTGATTGCTAATCTATGGAAAGGACAACCTCTTTGTCCCTAGCATCTGTATTTGAAACCAAATGAGAAGCTTCTCCACTATAATAAGTCCGTGAGGTTAGATAGCCATTAAAAGGTGAAACATGGAAGCATCTTGTGAGCTTCCATCTTTCCAAAATCTTGGACCAAAGCAGCAAAAACTCGTTGAGTCCAAAGCTCTTCCTCAGCATGCTGCTTTAAACAAAAAAATGCCTCAAACTCTTTAACCTCTGTGTGAAGTTTGGATTGTGGCTCCGTTGCCCCCTGACTATTGCTCTTTGTCCTCAAAGTAATCAATTGGCCATCATTATATTGCTGAATAGCAAAACAAGTGCCAACAATCCACACAAGCGTATTGAGATTCATAGCTTGGCTCAAAGAAAACATCTTTGACCTTCTTTGAGAATATGGGCAATTGTGGTGCCCATAAGAAAGTCCACGGCACAATCCCACTTGTCTATAGTAGATTTTTCATAAAAATGAGATTGTGAATCCCAAACTATATCAGGCCCACGAGATCAAAATGCATAAGATCTCGGATATGTCACAAAAATAGGCAATGCACCTTGAGGGGCTCCCACTTTGTTAACTATTGCAAATGGCAATGCATCATCCTTGAAAACACCCAAAGAAATACAATGATCATCTAAAATATCATCCACCTTGCGATCCACAAGTTGAGGAATTCAAGCAAGTGTTGCTAAGAGCACATATGATGGTGCCAAATTGGTCCAAAACCAACAAAGTCGGTGGGCATAAGAACCCAAAGCTGCAGCATCCACAAAGATTGGAGAAACCAAAAAATTGGCTAAAGTAATGCCCATCTTCTGCAACCTTTTGTCGCATACTACTTAATAAAGGCGCATTCTCAAAAAATTTATGCTGACGGAGTTGATTGGTATATAAACCACTAGGCATTAAGTGGGTCGCATCACTTTTGCAAATAGACTAGACTAAAGGTCATCCAAGCTTTGACCAACTAAGATATCATAGTTGATAGCTCACGTGACTGCATATCTCACACAAAAATGTGAGTAAGTATCTCCTGCATCCACATGGAAGATCAAGCGCAATGGCCCCTTAGTGTAACCTGTGGCATGCTCTATGCCTCCCACCAAAGTCACAATGGTGAAGGACAAGGCTTTAAGTCCGCATTTGTCAAACCAAGAGCTTCAACAAGTTGCTTGCCAATCATAACTAGCTGTTCACTTGAGTCCATCATAACTCAGTCTTAGTGGTATAGCACAAGTAGTATGACTATCCGTACATGAAATGATAAAAATGGCATTGTCATTCACTAGGCAAACAACTCTAGATTGCAAATTTTGACGCTCTCGAGCAGGTTTTGCAGAAACATCTGCAAGATAATCTATTCCTGCCGCAAGGAACATGTCTAAAGATGAATATACTGAAGATTGGATGTCATTGTGCCCTTCAAAAGCAAGAACAACCTCAACTTCAAGTTTAGACCGTAATTTGGCTAATTCCTCAACATCTTCAATTAAAAGCATCTCAGAAATACTCTTGCAAGCTTAAAGCTTGGTACCATCAACTCTAAACTAAAGAAGATTGGCATTTGCAACACCTTGTGAGCCAAGGATTGTGTAACATCTTTTGAAATGGAATCATCATCTATACAAATAAAGGATTTTGGATCCTAGTTGTAGTGGCAGTATCAGCCAAGCCATACGATAAAGGCAATTGTTCTTGGCCAATTTAATCTGCTGGACCACTATGACAAACCTGTGAATGTCCACTGCCATCACTACTTGAGGAAGCCATAAACTTCCCCATTGTTTGAGCACAAGTAGCAACCACCACTACCATCTTTCTAGATGCTCCAAACATATATAAATTAGAATCTAGAGCACTAAGAACTATTCTTGGCTCAGAGATGTAGGCAAGAGATGCAAAAGTCTTGAGTTTCTACTCAAGCTCTGCAACCTTAGCCTCAAGAGTCTTTTCTCACTGTGACTTAATTGACACATAACTTGCGAGTTGTAATTCAAGATGAAGTTGAAAGCAGTAATCATCATCATGATTGATACAACCACAATTATTGTACTTTAACTTCTTCTTCTTAGGCTTTGCCTCAACCTTCACTTCAACCTTAGTTTTTTCTTTCTTCTTAGACTGTGAAGGCTGAGGCAAATCTATAGAAAGCTTTGGACAATCTTTCTTGGTGTGTCCATCTTCACCACAACGCTAGCAATACAAGTGGCGATCAGGTATTGTGTCAGCCAAATTGCTAGAAATTGAAGGAGGCTTCTTGGACTTTGAAGTGTCAGCCATCCATGAGACCATATTTCTAGCATTGTGCTGACAAAGGGCTTGATCACACCTCTCTACCACTGAGAAGGCTTGGGTCAAACTGGCCCTACCCTCATAGTCCAAAATAATCCACGGTGAAGCCAAATCAAGTAACCACTTATCAATCTTTGAAAGAAAAATCTTGCCCAGCTAACTCTCAGTAAAAACACCTCCGGATTCTACTTCAAAGCAAGCCAAACGAGTGTACATGGTCCTCGGAGTCTCTTCCTTCTCCCTTTTGAAGTCCTAAAAGATCTGTTGCATCTGATCCCGACAAAAACCTCCGTATTCAACATTGAAATGCTCAAGAAATAACCGCAACGACTCAAACATAGGCGGTGGCCCAGTGGTTTGCAATGTTGCCTAGATAACTAGTACCATCAAAGAAATGAATTGGCTGGTCTCCTACCTCCTTGTAGGCATCAACTGCTTCGCCTCAGTAGCTACCTCAGAAATTTCGTCAAGAGAAGTCTTAGGCTGTGTCTCCCTTGCAGCCTCAAAAGGCAACAAGGAAGATGCAATACCCTCTTATGAGCAATAATAAGCTCTGTTTGAGCCTCCCAATATTGCTCAATTTGCTGAAGATTGAGCTAGTTGGCCTCTGTCCATTGATTATATGTTTGAAGAGCTTCACTCTCCAAATGATGAAGTAGAAGCTCAAAGGCATGCCAATCATTAAAACTGGGTGACTTTTGACACTTATCCTTCATCCAAGTGCGGAAGCGAAGCTTCCAATCTGGTAAAAAAATGCCCCCAACACGTCCCAAGAATCGATCACGCATTGAATTGCGGTGATCGTCCTCCATTTCGTGAAATGTATCCACACTCCCAATCAAAAGTCTACTAGTGGTATCCAATGCCAAAATAGGCTCAAAAGCCTCGTTGGTATCCATCGTTGGCTCAAAGTTGTCAATGTGGATATTCTCTAAATAGTCTAGTGACAGAGATCAATAATATCGACTCCTAGTGTGCACCATAAAGAGATTATTTGGGTATCTGCAACTATCTAAAGGTTAAAGGCAACTTGCATTTGCATCTATATCACCACTAAACTTGTAGTTCTTGGGTCATCACTTCCCAGTCATCACAATTCAAACAAGCACAGACCACTTGGTGCACATAAAATGATCTCGCCGGTGATTAATCCGACCTCACTACCACAATGTCTATGAAAATGAATGCCATATTACAAACAAAAAATCATGGGACAAAACTGGAAACCACCGGCAACAATGTCCGCCACTAGGGAAGGTACCAAAACAAAATACAAGACATTTAAATTGAATCCTCTTTCCCAAACAACAAATTGCAAAAACACAAGAAAAGTGTGAATCTGAGCCACCGGCATACACCTGTGTTGGATGATCACGAGTTGCCAATCCTTCAAACCCATGCCACACTCAAGAAATTGGTTTAGCCTCCTCCTTAACGATTTGCTACACCACAAAGTTGAAGAAGAGGATTGTTGTCAAGTGAAAAACTTAGCAATCTATAAACATACACAAAATCAAATAGCTCTCGCTCCACAAAAGAAGAATCTAAGAGTGTAAGTGTGAGAAAAGAAGTGAAGACTTTACTAAATGAAAAACCACCATCTCCAAGCAAAGCTAAGAATTTACAAACCTCTCCAAAAACACTCACAAAACTTAACTTGACACCAATATTAAGTCAAGGAGCTCTCTGTACCTAAACATTCAAACCCTAAGATTCATTAACACTAACATTTAGATGAAACTCATCCAAAACTAAAATGAACTCCTATAGGAATTCATCTAATACTATAATATGATATAAAATGGCCCCAATGTCACCTCACGTGACAAATTGGAATTTTTGGGAATTTGTAGATCTAATGAGGAATTCAAAACCTAATTCTAGGACCCAACCTAGTGGCCTTGTTGTCAATCCTTTGGACCGACTTAACCATGAATTGCCACATTCATGATGGGATTTAGCCCTTTTTAGGCTATGTGACTCAAATCCAACAAATCCCGCTATAATGTGGTTTCCACTCTATTTTTAGGCAAAGTTTGGAAAAATTCTAGGTACAAAATCAAAACCAAACCAAATACAATAATGGGTATGATACAACCCTATTTTGGTTCTACACTCTTTTTATGGATTTTTGTATGCTTTTATCTACTTTAAATTGCAAAATTTCAAAAGAAAAAATCTACGAGTCCCAAGTGCGAAATTGGGAGCTTACACTTTAGACTTGAGATGTATGAAGTGGGCTTCAATATCTTGTTTTTATGATGCTTTGTAGTTCAAATGTAGATTTTGCATTTTGGACAGTGTTGATTATAAAAACACTATCTTGCAAGTACGTCTTGTTCTTGCAATTTTTTCCCCCTCTTTTTGAAAAATCTTGAGCTATTGATCTTAGTTAAAAACAATCTCCCTCTTCAGTGACATTGATCTCTAATTAAAAAAGTAAACAATCATCGCTAATCATTGTTGTAAGAGACGATCTTGTCCATTGGTGCTTTAGGAACCAAAAAATCCCACCCCCTCTCACTATCACCTCAAAAGACACTTGTGACTTTTGGCCATAGCCGCTTTGTGTAGATGCAAATTTTTGCAAATTTAGTGAAGAAATTTTTGTGGAGAATTACATATACAAGGATTTATGTAGAGAATCAAATATGCTCTTGATTAAATTATTGAATGCTGGTATTAATTGAATACCTCCTGCTACCACATGATATAAAATTGCTTTGCAAGAAAGAAATTGCGAATTATGCAATTGGGTGAGTTTAAGGGGGGAAATTACATTTGAGATTGTTGTTTGTGTTTAAGAAGATGAGCTTTTGATGTTGCTGTTGGCGACCTTCCCTGGCAATAAAATGCAAATGAGACTTTTTTGAAGACATTTTTGTTTGAATCTTGATAGCGATGTAGAATACCATTTTTGAAGTGGTGATAGATTTTGATGGGTATGCTAGTGCAGAGAGATGAGTGGTGCAAGCTGTATTGCTTAAATATATTGTTTCACTTGTAAGAAGCTGACACTATAGAATTAGGGTTTGAATAGGGCTCAATCTTCTATTTGTAATCTTAATTTTTGACTCTATATGCAAAGGTAAGTTGTGCTATAGAAAGAAATTTTTAGAATTTTGTTATTATAATTTTGTATTTCTTGAGCTATGAGTGTCTTTGCAAGTGTGTCTCTACAAAGGCAAGTAGCTCAACAAGTATTTAGAAGATTTATTTTTTAATTTTGACATTCAACAACACATTCACACGGATCTTTAATACACATGATTCATTTATTCATTAATATATTCAGTTCATTAAAAGAAAATTGCATTGCTTTTAGCAAGGTCAACAAAATCTCATTGATGCTTTTTGTTAAAAAGAAAAAAATATATTAGTATCAATACTTCTTCAATGCAAAAACAAATTATAAACACAATTTTCACCACAATCAACATAATATTCTTACGTGGAGAATCATGTTTATGATCTCTTTTTGTGTTCCAAAAGTGTTGAAACCAACAAATTTTGTTTTTAATAAAAACATCAGCAAGATTTTGTTGAAAAACGCGCTTATAACAAATCTTAACAACACGCTTTTCTTCTAGTGGTTGATTGCTTTGTTTGTTTGAACGTTTTTCTATACAATGTGAGTACAAAGAAAGGAGGCAGAGATTGAAGGCAAGGTTGTTCAAGAGATTAGGGTATAAGATTGAATATAAAAGTGTTACATTCAATGAAAACATGGATAGTGTACCCTTTCAAAATTTGTGTAAATTTTTTACAACCAATGGAAAATTGACACGTGTACTCTTCTTGTCAATTATATATGGTTTTTACTGATTTTGACATTATTTGTCACTATCACTATCACTTCAAAAGACAAACCTCAATTAAACTTGGTCTTTGTAAACAAGAAAAATGACCGCAAATATACTTCCAAGTTGAATAAATGGTTGTATAGGCCATTTTTTGGATAATTTTTTTTTAAATAAAGGAAACTATATTTCTATGGAAGTAGTGATGCAAACTTCTACAAACATCGACTATACGTAAATGTTGGGTGTACAAAATCTTTATCTTGCACAAATTTTTTCTATTTATTTGTAATTCAATCCTTTACTAAAAGACCAAGTAGAAGGACCAAGTGGTAGTCCAAATTTCAAAAATTGTGAATAAATGCAATGTAGAAGAATAATTTAATGATGACTCTCAAACATTAGTTGCAAAATATGATCCATAGATTATATGATTTATATCCATACAACCAGATTAATTGATACACAAAATAATATTTTTCAATAATATTTAAAGCCAAAAATTGAAAATTCCTTCTAAAAATTGTAAATAAATTATAAAGCTGAAAATTGAAAATTAGGTTTTATTGTACAATTTACTATGATATAGACACATTACAATTATCTTAAAGTCATTCTTTGTTTTATGAAATCTTTTATCAAATTAGTCATTGGAGTTATATAATAAGAAAAATAGAAATTCAAAGACGATAATCAACGAATGTCATGTTAAATCTTTTATTTTTTCTTTCACCTTTGAGAAATGAGTATTATCAGTGATAATTCAATGTAATAAAGACTACTTTGCTAGACCATTATACTTGTACAATTTCAACCTTCATTCAAATTATAGATTGGAATTAACCCCTAAAGGACCATTGTCCCTTCGGGGGACAAATGGGATTTTGGGCAGGTACCTACGGGCTGAATTTTTGTTGTGATTTTCTGAAACTTTTTTTGGAGATAGAAAAACTGATAAGCTTTGTGGGAATATCATTTTTTTTCAATTGGTGCCTGGGAACAAAAGTTATGCCCAAGTAAGCTCAAAACAGGGGAGAGCGGGCAGCAAAAAAAATTTGCAAAAAATTAAAAAAAAAATTTGAGTTTTTTTTCCATATAGATTATATTTTGTTCTATTTGGAAAGCTTTGATTCATTTCATTTGGATTTTCTATGAGAAAGTTATGGACAATCTTGTTTTTCGGGCAATTAGAGCATCTTCTTGAAAAAAATAACTTGTAGGATTCATTTTGGAATGCAATTTTTGCAATTTTTCAAAAAAAAAAGTTCCGCATGGTTTAGTTTTCATGCTAGAACAATCTCACCATTGGGATTAGGGCATTTTAAATCCATCTAAAAGATACTGATATTTTAGATTTTCCTTCTATCTTGTACCTACTTCTACTTAACAATTTTCTTAAGAATGAAAATTAAACTTTTTTGAACTTCTTTTTCATTCCTAGACTCTCAACTCAATTCTCCACTAGAAAGATTTAAAGCTCAAAACTCTGTAGTGCAAAAAATTTAAGTTAAAAATGTTCAAAGTCAAAAAATCTAGTCCCACAATGTGCTGAAATTCTTGTTTTTTTCACTTCAAACATAGATATCTTGCAATCTGTGCGGTCATAAATTCTGAAATTTTTTCCACACATTCTCATACTAATTAGGTGTAAGATCCTACAATTAGATGTGCAAAGAAAATAATTTTTAAATTTTTTTAATCTTTGCTCCAGAAATGGTAGATTTGAAAGTTTTTTGGCAGAAAAAAGGCCCTGGGCCTGTAGGGGTTAAACAAAGAATCTTGATAGTTGAAAGATGAAAAAAAGTCAGTGCATAATTTCATTATACCCAATTTGAATTTTGCAAATATTTTTATCTATAATTCCAATATAGGTAGGATTGAAGATTTGATTAAATTGTAATAGTATAATTGATATAACAGAATAGAAATCACTCCAATAAATCATCAACTGATTTAAAACTCTTATGAAAAGAGAACACAACAGATTTCCTCTATGGTAAAATGTGTCTTTCTAATGCTACAAAGTTAATCCCTAAAAGCTCTTGACTATGTTTTCACAAAAACGCTCCAAAACTGCCATTTGTAATATAAGTACCAACTTTAAAAAAAATAAAAATTTGAACACATGTAACTATAAGATCTTGTAGTGTACTAGTTTAAAAAGATGTGGAAAAAGTTTCAAAATTTTCTACCGTGTAGATTGCAAGATATTAGTATTTGAATTGAGAAAATTCCTTTTTCTGTCCCTGCAAAAAATCGGACAGCTGCACTTCACAAGGTCCCATTGGTATGAAAGAATGTCCAAAATGGTGGTTATCCTTTAGATTCATTTTGAAGTCAAATTGGCTATATGCTTGAAAAATTTTAGTTCATTTGGAATTGTATAACATATAAAAAAAAGAGTAGTAAACAGAAAGAAGTAGAGAATGATTCAAAATACAAAATTGTTAAGAATTTAATTATAGAATTGAAAAATGCCAATTCCAATGGTTGTAATGTTGTAATAAACAATTTACACCGAATGCTTTTATTTCTTTTCAAAAATATTGAAAATTGAGTTAAATAAAGGACTTCAAAGTGTATTTTAGAGTAGAGATTCTATAACTACCGACAAACTAAAACTCCTCATAACTTTCACCTCATAATGAAAATGGAATGATTAAAAGCTTTCTATGTATATATAAACCAATTTCAAATTTTTGATTTTTTTATAAGTGATTTTTTTAGAATTTTTTGAGCTATCTGCCAAGCATTGAAAATCACATATCATACAATAATTCTTTAACCACACAGTCAAAAGTTATGAAAATTGTTGGGCCTTAAAGCTACTCTTCCAAAAAATGTTGTCATTGTTGTGTGAAAGTTTCAAAGAAAAATAAGTAAAAACTCTGCTCATAGTGAGTTGTCCAATAATGCTATGTTCTCAAAAAAGCATGTTCGCTGCTTTAGGGGTTAAGGTAGTCTAATTTTGTAATTTTATAAAGAACCTTGTGAATAAAGTTTTTCTAATGCATTGCTAAAAATGACATTTTACTTTTGTTGAATTTGATTCCATTGTAAAGTTTGACATTCCATTGTGTTGCCAAATGCATCACTAAAAGTGTCATTTCACTTCTTGTTGAATTTGATTGCATTGTGAAGTTTGATATCCAGCTGTGTGGCCACTAGATCTGCAACTTCCACCTATCAAAACAGTTCTTGATGAATGAGAAGTTATTTAAACAAAATAACACCCCTATTAAGCACTCCAAATATAAAATGGACTTTGAGTATTTTGTACTAATCTACTTAATGAGTACACAAGATTGTTAATCCTAAAAATGCTAATTTTACATTCCACCCACTATTTTTTATGGAATGTAGATCAAAAGAAGTTTGTATTGCATTTGCACTAATCCCAAAACCACCACATGGTTTTAAGAAGAACCAATGGAATTTAAAGAGCTCTTTGAAGCAACTAATGGGAGTTAAAGCATTTTGTGCTTCAAAGGTGGCCACTGTAGGGAGTCTAGTGGCATGAGGGTGTAAATATCCTATACTTTCAACTTTAAAAATCATAGAACAACTTGGATTGGATTACTTTTGAAGAGGCTAATATTCTTACAAAAAAAAAATTTTAATAAATAAATCATCTTTTGGACCAATTGTAGGTGCTTCTATACTATCTGTAGTAGTCAATCTTCAATTAACTCTTAAAAGATGGGCCCCCATGACCAAGGTAATCACCAAATTTGCTTTGATTATTTGACCAATAGATGCAATCTTTATTTCTATAGTGAATAATGAAGTCATCCATCAAACACTATTTCGACTTAATGTCCTTCAAGGGTTAACCTTTAAAGGATGGACTGGTATCATCATCAGGAAAGTCAAGGCATGTCAATATGGTATCAATTTGGTTGCAGTAAAACACTATCAAGATAATTTGTTGCCAACCTCCTTGCAAACTCAATATCTAAGTTTGCATGGAGGTTGGCACTAAAATGGCATGTGTTGTCAAAATGACATCAAATTGGATTGCCTAACTTTTCTGATGATGGAAATCATCCCTTAGGTTACCATGTAAATCATTTGCTTAAAATTTTGCAAAAGCATTCATTGGAAGTCAAACTATTATAGAAGACCTCCCCTTTTCACAACAAAATTCCAGGGATGAATAGTTGCACTTCTGTCCTACCAAAAGAATTCTCTATCATTCATCGGACACAAAACGTCTTCCTGGACGTTTAAGGGTTGAAAAGGAATGCTGCAGGACAAGGAACATTTCCCCTTACGCCTGGAGACAATAGTTCGACAAGAAGTGGCATGAGAGACCAAATCTTGGGCAATAGCAAGATCCGTTTGCCCTTGGGGGAACATTACCGGCATTCAATCTCCTCGAGCAAATTTAAATATAGAAGAAAGAACCTTCATCTGCATAGCGTGCGCAATTTGCTGCAAGTCCGACTCCTTCTTCTTCAGTCCCAAGTACTCGATCACAGATGGCTTTTTCTCGCCTTGAGATGCTTCTCGTTCCTTGACAAACTGCATGAATGCTTCTTGCGCTTTGGCCTGCATGCTCAGAAAAATTCTTTTAACGGTTACCCACTGTCAGGTTGCTTACAACATTTCACTTTCTGATCCCACATCTCCACCATGCCCTCAAAGATAACGAGATCACCTTTTGCTCTAGTGCCTTAGCAATGTCGTCCTTAACACGGAGAAGCTGCGGCTTTCGCTCGATTAATGTTTCTTTCATAACTTTATACTGTTCAGAAAGCAAGTTCAATTGGGCCTGAGCTTTCTCCAGTGCCTGAGCTTTGCATTTGCGATGGACATCCAAGGATTCCAGGATTAAAATGGCGTTCAATCATACTGCATTAGAAAAACTACGGGGCGATGACATGCACGATTAGCTGCAGATACATAAAGGTGGTGAGGACACCTTCTCAGTTTTAAGGTTCTCCCCTTTCAGACGAAAGACGTCTTTATCACGATCACGTAGACGAGTCTCAAGTTGCTGCTTCTGAATTGCCAATTGATCGAAGTCCACTGCATGCAAAACATCGGAAAGATCTTTCTTAATTTCCAGGGTTGCCTCAGTCTTGGCAATATTCACGTGGAGTGTGGCGTTACGCTCCCGGAGCTTCTCTATTGAAAACCGGGTGGTCTTAATTCTCTGCTGCAAGAACCTGACTGCCATTTCCTTCTAACGTGAGTGATGCGAAAACGCTGTCGCTCACTAGACTACTGCTAACGGCACTTAACAAGAGACAGAAACCAGCTAGATAGTCTAGAAATTGGAATGTGAACATTGGCAACATGAAGGGGAAGTCGCTACTTTAACACATGCTCAGAACTTGCAGTCTTTGTCCCCCTCTCTGCAGCTTCTGCTAGGACTTCACGGCGGAAATCTGAGATATCTCTTCGTGTTTCACCGATTCTCAATTCAGCTTCATCATACGCTGCCTGAAGTTCATCCAACATGCGCTCACTTTCGTGCCTGCAATTCTCACAAAAAAATTCGAGAAGCGACGAGCTTGATATCGGGCCACGCGAGGTCAATAACAACACTTAAACTGACACACGTGTTGCCACCGCCCAACTGGTCAGGTGAAAGAACATTATAATGATGCAGATTCGGTCCGAACTTGAATGATGGACCCATCATTATCTCCTCTGCATGATATTAAGTGCTCACCGATAAATATTCTTCTGCTCTTGAATAGAATTGGTCTCAGCTACTGCAACGTCGCATCGTCCCTCCATGCTCAAGCCCTGGGCCATCTCATGCGCACTGCGCATCCAAGAAGGGCGGTACACACCGGACTCCCGGCGGCCGTCGGAGCTTGGCGAAGGAATGTTGAAAGACATACGTGACGACAAAGCGCGACCAGCCGGGATGAACCCTTGATTCTCCTCCACTTCCTCGTAAACTTCGTCAAGCTCCTCCAAGGAATCCAATTGAATCGGTTGCATGTTGTCTCCGCTCCCCGAGCGCATCATGAGCCTCTGCAGCACGATGCAGCTCGACAATTTCAAAATGCTCGTGACGCAGTAGAGTTGAAGAGCTTGAACAAATTGAAAGGCACCTAATTTTACCTCTTCATACAAGACCCCGTCAGGATTTCGAAGCCAACAGGCAATCACTAATGATCTAAGACCAGGAGCTGACAAGGAGGATGTCAATGGTCATTAATTAGCGCCTTAAGGCCCATGACTCAAGGGGCGAGCGAATTTCATGCAGAGGGTCATGGTAAAATATCTCTGTGCGGCAGAGTACGCGATAGTGCGGGACTTCGTTGCAGGACTAGGATCGAGCACTTTAGGCTGTGGTAGGGCATTAGAGAAGGCGTCAATGGACTCGGAGGAAGAAACACTGATCACGCATGCGTCGTGCCCAATGCAAGACATGAGAGAAGGAACGATCGACAGGTAGAGAGGAGAGGGACACACCATGAGGTGGTCGGACAGCAAGTTGTTCTCGACGTGGATGTGATCCTTCTCCACCACCACAGCATCAAGGGCCGCACGAGTGGCACCAACATCCGGTTGAGACACGGGGGCCGGAGGCATGCCGGCGTCACCAGCGGACTCGGCTGAGGCCGCAGCAGTAGCATCATCGGTCTCCTCCTCGGGATTATCAGCCATGAGGGAGCGAAAACAGTAACCACGCAAGGGATGGGAAGAAGGTAGAAGAGGACAACGACGGAAGGACCGAACGAGGGCAGGAACCGCAAGCGAAAGCAGCACCACATGATTCAGAAGGAGGGCAAACACGGAGCCAGAGAGGAGGCCCAGGCGCCAGGGGGCAATTTCGGCGACCAGTTTCCAACTGGCGGGCCTAGGACGAACGAAAACAGGGGTCCAGACGAAAAAAGAGATCCGGACGTCCGTCCGCGCGTCCGTCCGTTCGAGGAGATATGGTCTTTTTATCCACAAGCAAAGCGCCAGTGCGTCGCTGCCACTCGGAGCAGGGCGAGACGGAGGGACGCTTTCTTAGTTTGCTGCGTGCCTTGCAGGCCGTGTTCTGTGTCCATCCACAATCCCAGCCAATGTCGATCGCATCACTTGAGAATGCGGTTTGACGTTCCGCTTTGTCGTCGTCATCTTCGTCTCGCACCTCTCCGGACCCCTTCTCTCGTGACTCTCCCTCGCTGCTCATCTTATCTCCGCTGCGGCTTCTGCTATGGAGTCCGCATTGCACTTCTCTTCGGTACTCCACCACACGCCTTGCTTTCTCACCCCTCCCCACCTGTCCTTTCTCTCTAATGCTAGCTCTTCGTCTACTTCAAGCATAAAGCGCAATGCGGCCGCCCCAGGTCTGTTGCAGCGTCACGCTGCAGCAGCTGCCGCAGCCGCCGCCGCCCCGCCTGGGCTGTCCTGCTCCGCATCCGCGTCTGGACCCTCCGATGCTCTCGTGATGTCCCGCCGCCAGCTCTCCGTGGTCACATTGCTGGTGACCACGTTCGGCACTGTGGCAGGCGCCCGGGCGGATGCGGAGGAGGATTACAAGCGCGAAACGAGCGACGTGATCGAGCAGGTGCGCACGACGCTGGCATTGGAAAAGAGCGACCCGAGCAAGGCAGCGGCGGTGGCCAAGCTGCGGCAGGCGGGCAACGACTGGGTGGCCAAATACCGCAAGGCCAAGAAGGTGGCGGGCAAGCCGTCGTTCAGCAACATGTACTCCGTCATCAACGCCATCAGCGGCCACTTTGTCAGCTTCGGCGCCACATATCCCATCCCCGTCAAGCGCAAGGACCGCATCCTGGATGAGATGAAGGACGCCGAGAAGGCGCTCAGCCGAGGTCGATAGGGTCGGTTGCTCGGCCGGCGGGTGGCGAGCAGTGCGAGTGGCAGTGACGTTGGCATTACCGCCCCCCCCCCCCTTCCCCCCCCCCGCTTGGCAGGCAGGCAGGCAGGCAGGCATTACCCACCCACCTATCCACGTTGGTACTGTACTAGTGCTGCTCTTCTTCGCCCTTCTTTTGACGGAGACTACCTTACACCATTGCAAGGCCTTACCTTACTCCTCATCGGCGACCTCGCTGCATAGAGAGCAAGACTCTGATCTGGGCGGCGTGCCTGAGTAAGTGAGCGAGTGTGCCGAATTTCATTACTTCTAGGTTCGCGTGAGCCATTGTGTGCCAGGGCATATCCAGCACCAGCAGCAGCAGTCTGGAGTAGGTGTTATTGTGTTGTAAATCCTAATTCTCTAGCAGCCGCAGCTCGTGCCACGAGTTGCTGGCTGGCTCACGAGAGCAGAGTATCAATACCATGCTGGCCACGGCAGTCCCCTTGTGAATCCCCCTTCCCCTCTTGCATGTGAGATTGATATAGTATCTTTGCATGTGCTACCCCGCAGAACTATGCTTGGAATGATCCACGCATCCTAACTCTGAACTTCCGTCCATCAACAGTTGACGTGCAGGAGCCATGTAACTCCCAGACGAGGTTTGCAGGAGGCAATCTCTACAGGAGGAGATGAACAGTGAAGTACAAGTCACATTTCTCTTGATCGATAAGGAAAAGAACACAATGGTACACATTCATTGTTGATATTTGCTCGCACAGAATTGAAACGCCCCAAGCTTGCACTCATCTCCGTGCAAATTGATCGCAGACCAGCTTGATCTAGAAAATGCACCATGCACCAGTATCAGTGCACTGATGGACGGGTAATGCGTTAATACCCGTATTGCGGTAATCAGAAACAATTATATAAACGTTGTAGTTGTTTCCTTTGGGTCCTTGTACACTACCATGTCTTTGATCTTTCATCGCACGCATTACTACATTCAAAACAATTATTACTCCTCGGTTCTCTTGAGTACTTGCCATCCAGAAGAGAATTACCGGGAACATGTCGGCCCAGCGCCTGAACTAAAGAGCCTTATTTTTGCCTCATACATACCTCGGAGAATCCAGCCTGACGAATAATCGCAGTGCTATACTGTTTTATCGACCAATTCCTGGAAACAGATTTATCAGAGACCCAACTCCTGGCCTCTCAAAGGTACACATATATTTTCTTGGTCTCAACAGGTCTTCACAAATTTGAGACCTCCTCAATCAGTACTTGGCGAAGGCTTGAGGCCAATCTGAACCTCAATTGTGGTTTCAGTACTGTACCTCCCACTTCTGCATGCCTAAAAGAGGCCTAAATAAGCCTACGGCTCAATGAACTGATGCATGACACTGAAAGTTCCCCTTAGTGAAGAAAAGAAATTTATCGTACACAGGAGCGATCAGGAGTAGATGTCGGAATAAAAAGGGGGAACAAAAATCTTGCATCATTGCCTCAGATGAGAAATGCCGCCTTTCCCTGGCGTCAATAGTTTGTCCACTCCCGCAGTCGCAGAAACCTCCGGCGTATGAGTGGGCAGGTTGTCGCTATGTCCCGGTCTATCCCATATCTTCAGATGGCCTTCATGGCAGGATGTTACAATTGCTTCCTTGGAAAATAGAAGCCCTGATAACGGCTCTGCATGCACACGGTGTGCCATCACAGGAGCCAGCTTTGGCACCTCCTTCCTAGCAGGAGCATGACGTAATGGACCTGCCGAGTGCACGGCCCCATCCCAACCCGCAGTCTGGTTGGTTGACAGCACAGAAGGAGAACCGCCGGATACTGGTGCCATACGCAGCGGCACGACCACCTCGTCCATGGACAAATCCCAAAGAAGCAACTGCGTATCCTATATAACAGGACCCCACCACAGTTGTAGGACAGAAAGAGATGCTAATACTTCTAACGACAGCCATTACTACAATTTGGACAGCGTATGGAAAGGATACATGCAGGTGAATATCTTGTAAAACACTCTCCCCGTCCCAACCAGCATACAAGTTGTACTAAAGCCACCGGTTCCATGCTATGCAGTAATAGAAACCGGGTAATAATACGCGCACAACTGACCATAGAAGATGCACGAAATCCAGCATAATAGCAATCTGCCACAGTTCACTTCGGGAGGCATAAAAATGACAATCGATGTACCTGTCCAACAGAGCCGAAGCGGTAGGTAGTGACATCTCCAGCTCCGGTGTCAGGTGTGGGAACTTCCCAATATGGATCGAAGGCCACAGCGCTCACCTGCAAATTCAGCAACCACATATCACAGCGTCAGTATCCAAACTGAGGCAACAAACTAGCACTCGTCCATCGTGGCTATTCCAGCATAACTAAAGAGTCCTACGGAACAGCCGTTATGAACAGCTTGTAAGCAAATCTATTAGAGAGTGCTACGAAATTGAAACAGCTGCGGTCAAGGGCACAGTACCCAAGAATTGTGCCCCTCTCCCCACGCAACGACAGCTTGGTCCTCCATACTCCAAATTTGAACAAGATCGTCTTCTCCACCTGTCAAAATGTACTTCCCATCCGGACTGCAAAGGCCAACCGCGTCATGATTACCTGGTTAGTTCTTTACTTGAAGCAACCACCATTGCCTTCGGCAGAAAAAAGGGAAATTGCAGCACATGAAATCGTGTTAGGGACAATACCTCCACGAACAGCAGAGCAAAGCACCAAAATAACTTTTGCAACCACATATAAGGGTCTCTTTTGCATAATCAAAAACCCTCAAATATCCTGGCACATCAAAGAAATAAGACACCCTCAAATGTTAACCTGGAAAAACTTCAGCACAATGCCTGTTCTCCACAGCGCATACTGAAAGGGTTCAATCTTCACTAAGCTTCTCCAAGCCATACAAAACTAAACGCAGAGAGTCAATCTGTTTCCTTAGCAGAGATACCATTTTCGATTGAAGTCTAGAACAGCAACTAAGTTTGGAAGACAAGAGAATCAAAACTCGAAAGAACGTACCATCCCGACCAACTGTAGCCAGAAAAGCACCATCCCGGGAAAAAGCAAGTCCATTAATAGAGCCTTGGCATACATGCCATCTGGCAATTGGGTTGCTCTGCACATTGAATAATCAACCCGGTTGTTTTCAGTTGTAAGCCGTAAAACAAACACTGCTACATCTTCCCCCAGATTTAACTGACACTCATGAAGATACGGCATGACAATAAATTGGAACAAGGGTTTCATTGCTAAATAATCTGTTTCTACAACAGCAACGGTGGGATTTCAAAATCACTATTCCGAATGTTGCCGATAAACAGGATGAAAGAGTCCACTAAAAGTACCTTACTAGATCTGGCATGTGCAACATGAAACTGAGCCACGTCTTTAACAGGAGGAAATGGAGCATCTCCACTACCATCTTTTGTCTGCCAGACAAATGCCAAAGTCATTCTTAGATCCAATCATACTACAAAAAACTTGACTGGTGAAGGGATTAAGTTAAAAAGGCAAGGGAGGAGGTGCAAGACTAGTCACAGCCTGTCAACCTGCAAAGGTTGCTTGGTTTAAAAAAGCAAGGAAAACGATTTACAAGCTAACATTTCGTAAGCGATTCGCAAAGCCAACCGGTTATTCAGACAACTAAAGCCTTCAAAAGAACAACAATTAAAAACGACCAGATCTTCAAAAATTCTTCTTAAGAACTTGGGCTCTTCACACAAACATCCAATAACTGCTCACTTTTCGGCGTAGGGAAACCCAGTCAAAAAAAGAGAGAGAGTGCATTATCTTAAGGTTAAGAATAGAAAAACGTCTTCACGAGATGCTCTCAACAGTTCACTTTTCACAAAACACGATATTTAACACTATTGTCCACACATCTGCTTCCAAAACTGAGTGCTAGTTAGCTGTGATGGCTCAAAATCGGCTCTCCAGATTCACCGCAAAAGAAGAATCAAATGCTGAGGAACTCACTTTGTCGTAAACAAAGAGATTGCCATCCGCATGCGCTGCCACGAAAAGACCCTCGACATTTGGAATATGAGAAACCGCAGTGCACCGACTGCAGAAACACAATGTCGATCTGTTAAAACAATATGCTAGTAATATGCCAATCTACTCAACCTTACAAATACATTCCAGCCCATCTGAAATCCAACCTGAAATATCAAATCACGGTATATCAAAGTGAATTTCTCATTGATAATACTGTGAGAAAAAATCCTTCGTCAAAAAGACTGTTGCGTTATTGTTTTTGGTGCAATCCAAGCAATTCTGACCGCAGACATGTCGCCAGCATACATTGGCTTGAACTCCAAGGGTTACCAACGACTTGTAAGACCTCAAGATACTTGCAAACCTGCACCAAGTGGATAGAAGCGGGGGTATCCATACCTGCTATTGATAGAACCATCTTTATTAAAGTGCAAGGCCCCAACTAACTTCTTTCCCGAGTCTTGCAATTGCTGTCTAAGCGATGCAGTGTAAACTGTATAAACAGTCAATATAGCTTCAGTCTGGGAAGGTCTGAGCAACTGTTCTCTAAATGCTTTCTTTTGTGGTCTAACAAAATAAAGAGTGTCCAAACTAGATGGACTCAACAACACGAAACAAGTGACGGTGTGAATAACTGATCACTACATCCACAACCTGCAGAACATTCACAGGCGATGTACCAAGGGAGCATAGGGTGAAACTATCAGCCAAAAAAAATCTCTTCGTGATTAACAAGTCAGGATTGAGTAACACTCACCATCCCCCGTACTCAATCCAATGAGCAGGTCATTGCCATCCTTCGTATCATCGTCAAAATGGTGACATACTGGATTGGCACCACTGAACTGGATGGCCTTGATTGGCTCCTGAAAGCACAGAAGTAAACAGACCTCAACGACATGGCTCAAGGATGTAATACAACCGGCCACATAGCGCTAAACATATCAAAAGACTCGTATGATGAATGAACTCGCAACTTTCTTGCAGTACTTCGTTAAAGCTGAAAAGTTCCCAACTTCAGCTTCCCTTTTAAAGACCCCCGATGCCCATAATGTGACACTTTCTCTTTGAAAGAACAACAGTAATGACGAGTACCACATACATCTGGAACAAAAGGAGCTAAGGAGTTTCAAGAATGCAAAAAACAAGTTTTACAACAATCGCTGATTGACAAGCAGATTCGAAAACATTGAACCCATGAGATTGTGCAGACATTAGACCTTGGTACACACCATATCCGCCCCAAGATAATATTCATGAAATTTACTGATAGGTTCAACATTAATATCATCTGCTGCAATCGGGTGAAGCTGTGAGAAAATAAGGTGCTGCATTGCAAAAACTTCATGAAAATCTACCTAGTAAAATTTAGCCACGTCGAATAGCAAATGCGAAATTGAAACAGGAAACACGGGTCCGGGCCGATTTTGCAAAAAGAAGCTAGACACTTCAAGCTGTGAGCAGATAGTCGGTTTGATCGCGCGCGGACACAAGCAAGTGCATGTCTGAGCTGAAGAGTGAGAATTCCAACAGAACAGCCCAACACCCTGGGAAGACACACTTGCCTTGTCCTGAGAGTGGTAATCACTGATGAAGATGGAATCACCAACATTGAAAATTAAGTAAGTGCCTTCCCCATCGTAAGAGGAGGTCAAGGGACCGTTGCTCAATCCCACAGTCCCCCCAGCATTGCTTGCAGTTGGAGACTTGCTGCTACCACTCAGTCTATTGGTGAATCCATTTCCTCCTCCAAACCCCAGACTTCTACTGCCGTTGCCTGCTCCTAAAAGCCGAGCAGCTGCGAAGCGCACGCCCCCGGCAGTGCTAGAATTGCCACTGTTCGCAGACGATGATAAAGTAGGCTTCTCTTTTAGATGCGCCAAAGTCACCTGGAGTAGGAGCAGCAGCAACAACAGCAAAGACGAGGGGAGTCCCGGAAACTTGTCAGAAAAGAGGACGCTAATGAGGAAGGGGCAGGGCAGGGCAGGAGCATCATCGCGATGGGGAGGAAGGATGGACGGGCAATTCGAAAGAGACACTCACTGACTGACTGACTGCCCGCCATCAAGGTCCCGAGTGCCAGCAACGGGGAGAGGGTAGCGGAGAAGGAGCAATTGGGGAAAAGCGAGGGAGAACGAACCTGAGTGATGACCTTGGCGGCGAGACTGTAGTGGGGGATGGTGGAGGGGTGGGTTTTGTCGCGCGAGAGATTGTAGCGACCCTCGGGGGTCTTGAAGTGAGTGCGCACGCCGGGGGTGGAGGCAGTGGACGTGGCCATAGGGACGAGGCGATCAGCGGGGGGCGGGCATGGTGGAGGAAACGAAGGGAAGGAAAAGGAAGAGGAAGAAGAAGAGGAAGAGGAAGGAGCAGCCCCAAACACGAGGCAAGTCAGGCGATGCGAGTCAGACGATGGACGGACGAGACGAGGGAGGGAACAAAGAAAGAAGGCAAGAGAAGAGAAACTGTGTGAGAGAGAGAGAGAAGGGAGACAAGTGTGATCAAAGAAGAAGACCAACACCAATACCAACAAAATAAAATACCCGCGGAGGCAGAATAAAAGCGCACAGCCACCAGACAGAAGAGGGACATAAGCAAGCTTGCGACTTCGCAGGGACGAAAGCGGAACTGCACTGCACTGCAGAGTACAGGACGTGCCCCTGTTCCTTCCGCCCTAGGTTTTGCACCGGTCCTGCCGGTTACGCATTCCGCACTCCCTTGTTCACAATTAGAACAAGGGAGGGAAACCAGCGACCGCCCTCCTGACCATGTGGTGTACATTTTTGTTCTAGAATGAACCTCATGGGTACAAAAGGGCAAATGGAGATGGAAGGTTGAGCCTAGTGGCGGTCAAGATTAGAAATAGGTGGAACCAGGAATGGTTGCTGCAGCCAAAGGGCTTCCGAATGAATTTAAAGAACACAAGAAGATGATAAAAGCAAGGCTATTTTTAATAAACTTTGTCGTGTGTGTTTGCTACGGGTGGTAGTATAAGGTTTTTACTGGTTAGGGGAAAAGACCTTATAGGTAGGGCCAATAGGGAGTGGTGCAACACGCCTACAATCACCCAAATAGACGCCCTGACACCCCCACAATCATCTAAGTAGATGGAGGCAACATCCCATGCCATATCCCCAATAAAATTAACAATTAAGGAACCCAAATGGGCTAAATTGAGTCCTTAGAAAATAATTACACTCAATCGCACCAAATCCTCTAGAAAATCACAAACCCGTGAATCATAAGCCTATAATTCTACCCACAATCTTTTCTAACAAATTTCTTCAAGCTATATAGGTTGGACAACAAACACTTGTGAATTCATAGGCATCTGTAATTTAGTTCTAAGGATTCTTCTCATTTATTTTTCAAAACATTCACTACTATAGCTCACAATTCATGCAACAATGAGTTCTAAGGAACTAGGAAAACTATTGTTGTCTTTAATCCCTAAAGGACCAAACGGTGTTTTTTGGCAACACAGCAATTTTGGGCAGCTCAATACGAATGGATATTTTACTTTTTTTCTTTGAAATTTTTACACAACATTTTCTTGAGGAGTGGCTTTAAGGCTCAATAATTTTCATAATTTTTGACTACATGGTTAAAAAGTTATGATATGATATGTAGTTTTCATTGCTTGGCGGATAGCCCAGGCATCAAAAAAAGTTCTTTAAAAATCATTTTTATGAAAAATAAAAATTTGAAATTGGTTCTCTAGTTTTTATATACACGAGGCAAGCTTTTAATCATTTCAATTTGGTTTTTGAGACAAAAGTTATGAGGATTTTAAGTTTTGGATAGTTTGCGAGAAGTTAAAGAATCTCTACTCTAAAATAAACTTTGAAGTCCTGTATTTAACTCAATTTTCAATACTTTTGGAAAATAAATAAAAGCATAAGGTTTAGATTAATTATCACAACATTACTACCATTAAAATTGGGATTTTTCATTTCCATAACTTAATTGTTAACAATTTAGTATTTTGAATCATTCTCTACTTCTTTTTACTTACTATTTTTTCCTACATGTTGTATAATTGCAAATAATTTAAAAATTTTCAAGCATGTAGCCAACTTACATTGAAGAATGAATCCAAAGAATTACAACCATTTTAGACATTTTTTCATATAAATGTGACCTTGTGAAGTGCAGCTGCCCGATTTTTTGCAGAGATGAAAAAGGGGTTCTATGACTTCAAATGCTAATATCTTGCAATCTACACGGCAGAAAATTCTAAAATTTTTTCCACATCACTACCAGAAAAAGGGCCCTTAATAAGCAGAAAAATGATTCATTTACATTGATTGTGCCAAGAAAATATTCTAGATGTTGATTCGGCAAATGAGTTTGCACTCTGTAAAGAACATCTACACAATGATTGCATGGTGTGATGATGTGGCGTTGACAATTGATCATGCTTGCATGGCATGCTGACGTGGCAAAAAATGCAATCCAAATCTATTTAGATGCAATTTAATTTGGAGGAGATAAGATGGTCATGATTAATTCTTCAATTACTACAAATACGGTCGTCCATTACTTTCTTGCGTGGCCTTGAACTTTGCCCATATTTGTTAATATTACTGACACATTGTATTAATTGTGCCTGCACAATGTGTATTTAAACAAAGGTTTAAAAAGCAGTAAATAATGTGCAATCTCATTTCCACCCATTATAGAATATAGACAACTACATATCCTATTTCATGGCCTTCCAGTCAAGCTCTCATCAAAGTCAACGCTGACCTTAGTCTAACTCCCCTTTTGAAGAGGGTCCAGAGTCTCCAATATACCATCATATATTTGCATTTGGTTCTTCTATTCACTCCACAAATGCATTCTCCCTCTGGACAGTACGGCCTATCCTTGTTGCTTCAAGATTTGCCTCGGGCACTATCTCAGGCGGTCGCAGTCCATCATGATTCACATCTCTTCTTGTGTCAAACATGCCGCCACCTTCTTCTACTCCTACATTTTCATAAATTCTTCTGCACCTGACTTCCTTCCAAAGTACTATTTTCCAACTGGGTTTGTCTATATAGTCACTAGAAGACTTGGTCAACATGCATGAGAAGAGCAAAGGACTCAGGATCAATTGGGATCAGCTTCTCAAAATTAGCAAGTGTAAAAACCCAATTGTCTTTCTTAATTGTGGCTGAATTCCCTCGGTAGTTGGCTTTCACCCAAGAGCACAATAGCACGACCACACACATGCGACCATATTTGAGCTCCACAATCTCTTGCAAGTGTTTGTGAGTGTTTCTAACTCCACCCTTGAGTCAGAAAGTGGCACACGGATTCTAACGACTTTTAGAATGAAGATTCACTCTTTGGTGTGTAGATCCTAATCAAGTGTACGCCTTCCAAGCAATGGACACTTTTTGTTACTTGTTAATCTGAAAAATTCAAATAGTCAAGTCACACTATTTGTTAAGGGATTAAAATGTTGCGATTAAATTAGACCACGGGGTGAAAACAAAAGCTAATCTAAACTTACAATTGTATCTTAGTAAAGAGGTAGAATGTAACACCAAAATGGTAAAGAAAGTTAGATTCCCAAGATCCTAGTGAAAGTTATCTGCGAATGAAGTTTAATTTCTAATCTAACCTAAAACTTCATCCACAGATTCAAAATAGTAAATTAATTCAAATAAATTCTAAAATTTAGAGTTGGGTGCTCAACCATCCTAACTATTGAATTCTAAGTCCAAACCTAGTTTGACCTAATTGAAAGAATTTCATCCAAAATAGCATCCAAAAAATTGCACGCAAAAACTCAAATGAAATTAATCCATTTTTCAATCTGTGCAGCACAACTGAAAGGGTGTTTGACCGTCCCCAGGACATAAAACGTCCTCGGCGTTCTTGCAGGGTTATTACTACAGTGAGTACGATGTCACTTACTACAGTACTGTTCTGCTTGAGGAGTCTCCTCTTTTCTCTCTTCCTTTCATTTCCTTGTCTCCTGGCCTCCCTTACTTCCTTCTCCTTCCTCCTTCCTTGCAGCCCGTGCTGTATCTGTTGCTCCTCTGCTTCAATTGTGCTCCTGCTGTTCCCCCTCTTCAGGAAATTCTCTTTCACGGGCAACGGTTCATGCATTCCCTTCTCGGCTAGGGTTTGAGGGGGGCAGGTGCTGAGGTAGGGCGCAGCATGGCACGTCGATTGCCTGGGAGGTCGATCGAGGGAGTGCTGAGGATCGGCAGCATGGCACGCTGACCTCGATCACTGGAGAGGCGACGATGAAAGGCGTGGGGCCACAGCCGCACAGGAGGAAAGAAGAAGAAGAAGAAGAAGAAGCATCGGAAGAAGAAGAGTAGGAGTATAATATGCTGCTGCTTCCGGGGGCGGTAGACTGCAGGATTGTCTGTGGGGAGGACAGCGGAATTGAACAGCTGGCCTCTGCATGGCCTCGAAAGGGGCCAGAGTAAATTCTGGTGAATCAGGGAGGTTCAATTTGTGTATTGGAGTGAGTAAGCAAGGGAAGAGTACGCGAGAGGAGGAGGAGGAGGAAGAAGGAGAAGGAGAAGGAGAAGAAGAGATGGAAGAGAAGAGGACGAGGCAGATTGTGTACTGTTTAGTTCCGGTTAATTAATGTTGGTGAGGAATGAAAGGTTGGGCTGGGTAAGAAGGCGCTGATTATATGTGACAAAGACATCAATAGAGAGCAGATGCAATTGAGGAAGGACCACAGAGACCACTGGCAATGCTGGGGAGTGTGGTGTACCAGGTGCTGGCGGGCTACCTGGGTCACTATGTCAAAGACATGCAGCGGGAGCAATTCCGGATTGGCCTCTGGAGTGGTAGACTTCTTTCGTTCTTCTACTCTCTCGAGGATTCGGAGAGAAACGAGGGTTTAGTTTAGAAGCTGATTTCGTCATGGCCAACTGGGGTGGTGTGTGTGTGTGTGGTGGTGGTGGTGGGGGGGGGGATTGGGAGGGAATTCGGTCCATTAGGACGAATCGGAAGGGACGATAATCTCGTGTTCGGTTTGTTGTGCGTATTGCTTAGTAGGGAAGAACCTGGCCATCACAATGTGGGTGTCAAATGGGAGCTTCAGGTTCAGAATGTTGGAAAGCGAAAGAGATTTCCTTACGTTGTAAAGTCTGTCTGCACAGGGGATAGGTGTTGTTCTGTTTCTTTTCGAATGGAGGGGTGCGTAGAGTAGGAAGCAGCGTTTTTCCCTCAGAAAAAACAAGGTGCACAGTAGAACCAGTCGACTTTGTGATGTCATGTGAACGAGGCAGTAGAGCCATCTCCTATCACAAAGAGTTCCATATTGTTACTGCCCAAGAACCCTAATTATTCTGTCCTAGTTGTCGTCGGTCCCGCTTCTGATTTCGAAGTAATCTTTTGAACTTGCATTGAAAGCTGAAGGGGAAGTTTTCATCAATACGATTGACAGATGAAGTCTACATTTTTCTGATGTATCAGAAGCCAAACCTCAAGAATAGTTTGGTTGGGAATATAGTGAGAAGTAGGTGTGCTGGTCTTGGGTATCCTTAAACCCTTCCGCAGTAGATGAGATGTCGTATTACATGATTTGGTTGATCTCCTCACACTCTCTCCTAATATGCATCTTAATTCAGTGGACATTGCAATTGTTATTAGACATGTCATTGTTTTGGTCTCCATAGCTTAGGGTTCATCATTGCCGTGCAAAATTTCTTGAAAGAGGTTGGTCTTAGAATGGCTTTGGAGCTATTTTTGGATGAATATACGAAGTCTGCGATGGGATATTTTTGACGTGCACACATCTAGAGGAGAAGCAAATTCAAATTATTGAAGTACCGTTTGCTGTCGTGGGTGCAGGAGAGGTTCTTCTGGAAAATGTGGATTTGCGACTGGAGGCCTTTGACTCCTTACAGCTTCCGCTGAGTATCAAGCAAGGCATGCAGCTGGTCTATACACTGTATATTATCCTTTTTCTAAGTGCTAACTGTTGTTTGGCGAGGCTTGAATTGAGAAATAGGCTCGAAGCAACTCGAATCTGACGATGATCTGACTTCTCACCAACTTGATGATTTTTGCTGCAGCTTCAATTGGGAAACTCAGGATTCTTGTTCCGTGGAAAAAGCTAGGCTGGGAACCCATTCTGATATCTCTTGAAGACGTTACTATTCGTGCTGGTCCTCAGGATGACGGAGGGGTGTGTTTACGATGCTTGCTTTAGAAATATACTAGGAGCATTTGTTATACTCCCTCCTTCCCGAAATAAGTGTCCGCATTGAAACTCATGTTGTTTTTTATGTCCGCTTCGCAACTGTCTCATTCTTGTATTTCTGACTTCATTATTTACTGTTTTGGTGGCTTCTTAACATTCTTGTTGACTTGATTCTGCTGCCTCAGTTTCAGATTGTTGACTATTTTTGAGGTTTGGCTTCTGACGATAGTCACACCGTACTTTGATTCCAGTGGGACGCTGAGGCATCTGAGAGGAGAGAGTTGGCTGCCAAGAAAGCTGCTTTGGCGTCGGCAGAGATTGCGAAGTTCTCCAAATGTGTCTCTGGTATGCCCAAGGAGTGATGTTTCTGTACAATTGTGGATCTCGTGCCTTGATATGCCATCTGAGTCGTTTAGGTAGGAATATGACGTGTTCTAAGTCTAGATCACGCAACGGTGTTCAGTTGAATCCAGTCACAATTTACGTTACATCTCATGAATATTCTGCTTTGTGGGGTTTTTCTTTGATTGTTTGACAAGAAGTGCTTTTACCCTCGTTATTAGCTCTTAGAAGGTAGTTCTATCATTTTTGCCACCTTAATTGAAATTTTTCTATCTCCCCTATCTCTGATATGCCTGTATATTGACAGAGACGAAGTCAGGGCAGTCTTTCTTGTCCAATTTCTTCGGAAAGGTATGATGGCTTGGCTTTGATTTTTTATATGTATTGATTTTATTTGATTCGCCCAACACCTTGGTGAATATATGAACTTCGTTAATTTTAAAATAATGAGTGCTGCTGAACAGATTGTTGACAACGTGCAAGTCGCTGTGAGAAACGTGCACATTCAGTACATGGACAAGAAAACTGATCCGGAGGTATTTTTTTGTGACCCATCCTTGGTATAAACGTTCAAGCGAGTCTCGTGCTGTAAGATTCAGTAAACGGGTTTCTATGAAGGGGAATCTTGAATTATAGTCCTCACTGAGGGCTATATTCTTGTGTGGTTGTAAGTTCTAATCTTGCATTTCCTTTCGAGTTGCTGTGAAAATCTCTGGTTTTTGGAAATGGCTCTTGTAGCAATCAAAGTTTCTATAGTGTTAAGGTCTGTACAGTTTCCATTGGGTGTTTATGTCTGTGAGCTCTGAATTATTTTGCGCTTGATTCTCTTACCATTGTTGGTTTTGGAATTAAACACTTTCGATATAAATTTTTTTGTTATGGATGTATATAGGTGATGTTTCTGGTTGGATTAACGTTGTCAGCACTAACAGTCAGCACCAGTGATGCATCCTTTGCAGGGTATGTTGCCTTTTCTGCAGAACGTTCATAATGCATTATCAACTTTTACCCGTGCATGCCACAATTTTCATTCAAACATGAAACTAAATAACATTATTCGGTCATCCGCATTTTTTTGTTTGTAGTGTATTGATGGATATCTGTGTTGGTCTAAAATATTGTGTAATATGCTATATTTTTGATGATGAACATGTGTAATCCTAGATCTACGGGGGTTGGAAAGATTAGAGGCAGTCAAGAACACAAAGTGGTTGAGGTAAAGCAGCTAGCAATATATTGGAATCCCCAGAGTCATCCTTTGGGTGCTTCTTTGGAGGCAAAGGATAATCAGATCATCAGCGTTCTGAAACGGGAGGAAGACACTCCTGGCAAAGTTGTCTACTTACTGCGTCCAACAGATGTGACTCTGAAGCTCCTGGTACACATTTTACTTCTGCAAATTTAGTCTTCGTTTTGTTTCGAAATGAGGTTGTCTAGGTGCGTCTTCTCTCTAGAGTATGCATTTCAAGATTGTGAGACTTGATTTGGTCTTTCCTTACTCACAGAATCACTAATCACGACCAGAGTTGGTTGAATGTTATATATTAAGTGTACAGACAATAGATAGTACCCCAATTACTCTGTAGCATGTAGACTTCACTAGCCTGCTCAGTATATTTAATAGGCAGTGACGTTGAAGAGATCTTCCAATTGGTTGGTGCTATAGTCAGGCAAGGAATAAGGTTTCACTGTGCATTAACCACTTTAGTGGCAAGGTTGTGTTGGTGTCCGTTCTTATTATGATTTTTTTTTTTTGGATAGCTGAACAAAAATATGATGGGGGAGGATGGGGCCGCACAGTATGCTGTTGTCATCAATGTGGATGATCTGGTGAGAGGTTTTATCAACATCTGAGGTTCTTGTTTTTTGTGCATCAAGGTTTTAGCATGAAACACTTTTTACGGAAATAATTCTTGCTTTTGTATGGTCTTGACTGTAGTTTGAGCTATACTACTTGGGCTATTTCAGATTCTCTTGATTTTGAATGTTGTGCATGCTGTTCTTGATCATTTCTTTCAACCATTCGGTTGTTGTTGAACTATTAGGCTGCCATCGTTTGACAGTAATATTGTGTTTTTTCGAGTATAAACCTTGTTTCGAGCTTATCTATATCTCTCTCTCTCTCTCTCTATATATATATATATTGAGCTTCTTGTCTTGATTCAATTCATGAGTTATCATATCCATTTATGATTCTCTTTGTGCTTGCTTGCAGCATTATGGTATTGAAATCGTGTCTTACTTTTTCTTGGGTTATTAAAGCTATAGTTGGGGGGGGCGGGTGTTGCTGCAGTCTCTCGCTTTGGAAGACTTGCAACTTCGAGGGATGCTTTTACTATTTGATGCGATCTCCATTGCAAGAGCAAGAGAAAAGTAATAATGTTGAAATCTCTCCGAGAGATCTTTTTATTTTAGGAGATATGGAGTTTCTTGAAACTCTATTATCTTTCTATACTCCTGGAAGCGAGCACTTGCAGGCCATCGGTCTTTCATTTTCTGAGATGCACAGCTTGAATTTTGGATGCTAGATATATTAGGACGATTATTATATTGTGTTTTGTAGTGAGTTTAACATGTCGTATAGCCCTTTACTAATGCTGTGATGGACTACTGTACTGGCTTTGGTTTTACTTTAATCTGTTTAAATTGATGAATGTATATGTTCTTTGAGGTGCAGGTATGGGAGATTTCGACCACAAGCAAGTGAAGGACAAGATGGGACAAATGCGGAATGGAAAAAATGCCTTTGGCAATATGCTATTGACGCGGTTTTGTCAGATGTTCGTAAAACTCTTTGGAGACGGTCCCTTGGTTACCTTGTCTGGCGAAGGTAATTGCTTCTGCTCGCAGTCTACTAAATCTTCCACACAGTATGATCTTCGTAAATTAATTTACGAGCTTAAACTAATTTAAAACTACGTCTAATTTTGCGTCATTCTTGAGCTTAGCCTCGTGAATTTTCCAAGCCAGGTCTGTGCCCGATGAATCCTTGAATTAGTATCGGATGAATTCTTGTTGTATTTTATGGTCAAGGGAATTTTCTAAAGAGAATTGAAAATGGTTTGCTGAGATATTGCAGGGCATACCGTGAGCGATATGTGGATCTGTACATTGACAAGCTCGAGAACTTGCAGCGTGGACAGGTTTGTCAATAATATGCTCTGACATACATACGTAGTGATTTTCAGCGTCTTTGTGTGAGTAATTAATGGACCTGTGCTCTGCATTCTTATAACTAGTGAACGCCAAGCAGCAATCATTTATCACTTATCGTAGTGTATCAGCTTTACTGTGCTGATGAAATACAAACCAATGTTGAACACGACCATTGTAAACACTGACAGAGTATAGTTTGTTTTGTGTCTTCTTGATTTGGGCTCATTTAGATCAGGAAGATTTAAGATGACGCTGATAATTGTCCTTGTATTTAAACTATCTTTGCATGAGGTGTAATGTAGCCTTCAGGGGAGGAGGAGTCTGCGGAGTTGGAAGAGATTGAGAGACAATTTGAAATGGATGAAATCCTTTTCTTCAGATCGTTAGCCGAGAGAGAGATGCCTCTTGAGGTAAGCGTTCTCCACAGCACTGAGATATTTTCTTGTTGCAGCTCTTCTGTAAGGTCATCACTTTTTGTAAGGTGCTAACTTGATGTTTGAGGTCTAATATGTTATTGTAACAATGCTTAGGTTGATTTAGCAAGCTAAATCAGTCATTGGGATCAGGAAGAGATCGTCATCTTTTTATATATGTCCACATGCATGATGAAATTTGTCTTGGCTTTACAATTTGTCTTGGCTTGTCTTTCCGGAACTTTATCTAAGAAATTTGTCGCCAGGATATCTTTGGAAATGCAGCAATACTTGAGGATGAAAGCGGTGGTGAAGCAGAGGCTCCGACTGCAGAAGACCTCCTTACACCTGAACCTGTCCTTCAACAGAAGGGTTGGCTTAATTGGCTTTCGCTGGGCTTGCTCGGTGCAGCTGACCGCCCTGATGCAGGACAGATATTTCCTCAGGAAATTATCAAGGTAAGACGAACTGCTCTGTTTGGGAAAGAGAGTAGTTATGCTTATTCCTTCAGATTTTCGGATGAGGAATTGATGTTGTTTGTACTTCAGGATCTATATGAGGCTGCTAAACTTCACCCAATGCCAATGTTGGAGAGTGGGGAGTCATCCAAAGGCCAGTGTCATCTCGCTGTTACATTGCATGTTGGAGAACTTCTTGGAAGTCTACACAGCTCGTGAGTTCATCTTCTGGTTGATGAATTATTTTTTATTGTCTTGATGTTGGCTTCTTGGTCTGTATTCTTTTTGAGGTTTGTAGTTTCAGCATGTGACTAGAACACTTGGGGATTTAATATATGCATCTTAGGAAGCCGACTTTATTCATCAAACATGAATTTTTTGATTAGTTATCCGACAAAGACAATCAGTGATACTCCTATTCGTTTGAGGGAGATAAGGTGCCCTCAGTTACATCTTCCACATTACAGCTGTCAATGAAGCGAACTAACGTATCGTCATCCTTCCACAGGAATCTGGGTCAAGATATATTAAATGTATCAGTTCAAGGCATTGCTATGACCGCTCAGATGTGCACTGAGAAGACAACTGTGTCAGTGATGGTCCGCACGCTTGAGGCTGTGGACCTGTGCACACCTGGCACTCGATATCCTCGAATCCTAGCTCCTTGGGTACGCTTTTTTTATTTTTATTTAAAATGATGCTCGAACTTTCTGGTGCTGCAGTTAATTATTAGATCAGCTCGAAATATGTACGAATCTGTAAAGAGAATATTTGGTATTCTGGATTTCAAATCGATGCAGAGACATTCTTATCTGATTTCGCCACATGCATATGGCCACATGTGTATGGTTGTGTCTTCTTGTGGGAATGAATACTTAGATGTTGGATTACAAACTTACTGAAGTAAGCACTTGTAGGGGAAGCTTACACCCCGGGCGTCGCAACGAAAGCCTGCACGACGTAGCTATGCTGAGGCACTGGCTGGCAGTGGATTGGTGCGTAGTGTCAGTGACGGCAGTATGTCAACCTTACAAGGAAGTTTAGCGTCTGATGAAGACGGGTCAATTGGCGAAAAATCTGAGCCACTGCTGCGTTTGGAGTTGGAGTTGCAGCCAAAGAGGAGTGATCATGATCTCACTATCACTGTATGTAATTGATACTGTTCTCTCTATGTGTATTTTATTCTTCAACGTTCCCTCTCAATTGTTTGAATTCCTTACTAGGAACGTTTACATCCTCTGCCAACGGGATTGGATTATATATGTACTTGAATCGATGACCATTAAATTGATCTCTTGTATAACTTATGTAGGTAAAAGTCTTGTCATGAGCTGATGAGACTGGCTGCAGACTTTTAATTTTTGTTGGGATTTTCGCTCAGGTGGTACTGCAACCTATTGAATTTGTCTACAGCGAAACACTAATCAAGCGTGCATCTTTATTTTTCTCCTTTCCGGCGTCTCAAGAGGTTCTTAATGATCAGGTCCGATTGTACGAAAATTTATGTTCATGCTGCTTGGCTATCAAATTTTTTTTCGATCATACTGGATTGGACGATAATATTGAAGTCAGTTCATACGATTATATTACGGAGGATTGATATTTTTATGGTTTCTTGTTATGCTCTCCTTGTAGTTTGAATTCGGCTACAAGTAGAATATATGCACACGGGTAATTTTAGTTACTGGTGGTCATTTGTCTTGATGAACGAAAAGCTGAACTGTAGCTTTTTGTTTGAAGGTACGTGTTGAGGCTACGTTGGTATATCTCATTTACCCGAACAGCTGTCTTTTCTGATTTGCAGGTGGATTCAGCTTTGAAGAAATTGGAAGATGTAGCAGTCACAAACTTCAAGTAATGGTTAACCATTCTAAGTACATCTAAACTGAGTATTTCTAGAGGAGAGTTGCTTCTGTTAAGCTAATAGGTTGACGAATCTGACATGCTTTCTTGGTTTTCAATGGCACCATCCTTGACTTCTTGCTTGGGACCTTCAACATACGCCAAGTGACTTCAATATCTCTAACGAAATCTTTATTATCGCTAGGCACAAGGTAGTCGACAGGAAGCGCTTGAGACTATTATTAGACATCAGGAGGCCGAATTTCCTGTTTCCAGAAAGCAGCTTGACTTCAAATGGGATTCTCATGGTGTATATCTTTACCTTAATCTCTTTTAATTTCAACCGTTGGCCTATTGTGAAGTATCGTTTGACACGTCCTGATACTCATCGATTTGAAACTTGACGATATTGTGAGGAGACCTTGGTAGAGTAATGTTTGGTTGTTTACATTCTGAGTATTGAATAACAACTGGTATTGAAAGATTTGTGTAGTTATTGAGATGAAGGTGGATGCTGTTGAATGCTTGATGATTCTTTACTGAATATTATCATAGTTAGATGTGACTCGGGATAGTGTTAACATTCATGAGTTTGAGTGGCATTTAATGGGTTGATCTTTGTTCTTGTTGATGGTGTGGGTTGCAGATTCTTGCGGTAGACTCAATCATCCTTGCCTCACAAGAATTGCGGTATGCCTTAGAAGACGCATCTTCTAAGGGACTTTCTAGGACTGCCGTCCTTCGGAGGCATATTGGAATCAAGCATGGGATATTTCCGAGTATTCAGGTATGTATCTTTCATCAGCAATGCAATACTGCAATTCACATGGATGCAGGTGACGAGGTCTCTGTTCGGAGGTGGGAGCATTAGTTGCTTCACTTTGTTTATGTTGTCTGCGTGGTAAGACGATTGTGAGCATTAATGGTTTGAAGATGATCGTTATGGTCTTGGATGTGATCAATATGTGTTTGATGTAGAATCGTTCTTTACGACCATGAAACTCTACTTCAACCCTGTATTTTTGCTACTTGGCATGCTGAAAGTTACAAGTTCCCAACCGTTGTTGCGAGTGCTCAAGGTGTTGCATTACAATATGTAGATGCCACTGGATGTTTGAGATGAGTATGCGATCCCACAGTGGCAATGTACGTATCGTACGCTACGATACATGCATTTGGTGCCGTTACCCACAAATGTAGTTGTAGAAAGCTATACGAGTCATCAGGTCATCCAAGATGCGAGGAAAACCAAAAATCCACTGGGGTTTGGCGTTGTGCGTATGGCAACGAGTGTATCCTCTCTGATTTTTTTTATCTCACCTCATTGGCTGGTGTGAAGCTTACATGTTTGTATTATTCCAAATGAATATTTCAGGGGCATCATGGCCGCAGCCAAGATGCTGCAGACATCCCCCTTGACAAGTACGGGCATTATGATCGCTTTCAGCTGAGGCTGGCAGGTGCACAGGTAGTATTTTGAGTAGAATTTATCCTAGGTAGTTGCTTCTCTTTCTTTTCTACATGTAACAATACCATTGGCACTGTAGGCTCGGTCTTATTTATTCGATTGTTAGATTTCGATATTTATCCCGTCTTGATTCGTCCGATTTCCTTTATTGCAGGTCCTTATTTCTGGAAACTCTGGTGATTGGCATGAAACTTTAAACAGTCATGAATCAGACATGGAGTGGCATCTGGTCAAACGTTTTAATTTGCAAGTTGCAATTGACATTTGCATCAAGGAGGACCTTTTACTTCCTCGGCTGAAGGTGGAGAGCACGTGATCTTTTATCTGAAGCACACCCTTACATGTTGAAGTCCTGTAGTTTGCTTCGACTAGTTACAACCTTGTGCCCTCGTTCTCCGCTGAGTCTGCTTGACCTCTTTTATTGTTTGACAGATACATGGGAACTTGCCAGCCTTAAGGCTTCATTTCTCTTTAGGGAAGTGCAGAGCAGTCAACGATCTTCTTTCCAAACTTCTCGAGGGTGGTCAATTGCGCAAGGTTGCTATGGACGTTAGTGCATCTCAAAGACCTTCTCATGTGAGTACACATAGTTTTCACGTAGAATCAGCTATCGTGGTTTGTGCGACAATCCTCTATGGAAGAAAGTTGAATTTTTCTTATTTCCACTCTCAAAAGTTGCTCCCAGATCATAGATCTAATTTACCATTCTCTATTCGTATGCGTCGAATTCACAGCATACTCGTTTCCTGCACTCTCCCCACAGGTTGCCGAAGAGAATACTTTGTTCACCTGGGAGATGAGCTTAAAGCTGAAGGTCGTTACTGTGGAGCTGTCCTTGGATGGTGAACGACATGATGCCCCGACACAGATGGAGAAGAAGACTTTGGTTGCACAAGGACAAGGGATGAACGTCATGTGAGTTGTTGATAGTTAAACTGTCATTTGAACAATTGGTGTTGGCTAGGATATAGTACCTTAGGGGTTGAGAGGTTTGTCTGATAACCAACAAGTTCAACAATTTTTACGTGTACTAGCAATGCACTCTAATTTTGTAGAGGCTTTTAGTTGTAATTTTGTCAATGATTTTTTTCGCTGCAGATGCGTACAACGATCGTCACATGCAGACCTGGAGCTTCTCGTAAAGACGGTACATGTGGAGGATGGTAGTGAATTAGCAACCAGTCCTTTTCGATATTTATTATATTGTGCAGGGTGTCATCGATCCATTTCCCCTCGTCCGCCGATTGTGGATACAAAACCCGCTGTATCAAGACCAGCAGGGTCATCCGAGGAGAAGTATGCGGTCTGCTTGAAAATGGTTGTGGGTGGACCAACGGGTGTGCCCAAATTGGGTGCTATGGCTGCTCTCCATGGTCTCGAGTTTCATATCAATCCGAAAGCTTTTCGAGCGTTGCATGCTTTCGCTTTGGCAGCAACAACTCCAAAGGCTTCAGCGTCTTCTGGAATTGCACAAAACTTAAGTTCTATCAGTGATGCGTTTCCTAATGGCTTTGCTCCTGATATTCATTCCTCAGATGACAATTATATGGATGGAGAGGAAACTGGACTTCGCTCAGCCTTTTCAGGTCTGCCGATTAAATCACCAGTGTATAATCAAATGCAAGCAATCGCTCTTTCACCTACCTCTTCTAGCCATCCAAGTGGTTCGGTTCCTTCAAACATGAACTCTGAAGATGGTGGAGATTATGGCGAGAGTAAAGATAGTCTGCGTTTCTTCTTTGAGAAACTTACTTGCCAGCTCCTGCCGCTGAGTGCCATGTTTCAGAACCAGGTTGCACGTCATGATTCTGTTATCATCGATGTACAGCTTAAGAATTGTGGAATACAGTTTCTGGACGCTGGAGGAGTCGTCGGTGTTGTATTGCTTCCTGATGCAACTGTATGTACTTCAATACCCTTTGCTGCTTCATCGAGCGCAGAGTCGTGGGAGATTGTGGCGGTTTCTTCAGACCTTCAGCTCAAAGGTACCCATTGGGCTTCAGGTAATATCAGTGAGGACCCTGTCGGAAGTTTAAGCTCTGGACCAACTGCAACTTGGGATGTCAGGGTTACGAAGTCTGAAAAGGGGAATATGGATGTGGTTTTTCAAATTCACAACGCGCAAGTTGTGCTTCTAGCTGATTATTTGGCTGGTTTAATCCAATACTTCGATAGTTCACATTGGACATCCCCGAGCAAATTGAACTCCAGAAATGCTGCTAAGAGTTCAACTATTTGTTGGAAGGTCGAAGTGGAGGATTCTATACTCTTTCTACCTCGGGTGCAAGGCAAGGATGAGTTCGTGCAACTTGTTCTTGGGGAATTTCTTTTTACTACAGTGAATGACAATAAACTCACCACCTCCTATTACATCGTCGGGCAGAAAGTTTCGGTACGAGTGCATGGGACAGGTGTTGATGTTGACGATCGATCTGACGCGGATTTTGGCAAGTCGAACGGTGGACAGACTTTAGTTGATAGATGGGATGGTGAACTATTGATTGAAATATCTCCTGCTAATTTTCCAACGTGTTTAGAGATTCATTCATCTGTCTTGGAGCTGATCCTGGATGGTGAGTCATGCCTGACTTACTCATATTCATATTATTACTTCTCTGATTTCGAACAGTGATTTGTCTGTAATATATGGCAACTTTAGTGTTAATTTCTCGTATAGGTCATGGTATATTAGAGTAGCAATTCCTTCTGATCATGTACTGTAGATACCGACGACTCATTAATGTCAGGGCTTGATGGATTTATGCAGGTAACGTTTTGGAGCAGGTTGAAGCATTCCAATTTATCTTACAGGATCTTTCTGACATTGAATGGACTTTGAACACTATGGCTGTGACAACAGCTCTTGGCGGCCTTGCTAGTTGGAATCCTGGTAAACATGTTCATTTGCACAGTCCCGCTACGGGTAGCGGGAACCTAAAATTCTGTGCACTAAAGGTCTGCATTACATTCGCAACTCCTGCTCCTGGAAATAAGTCACTTCTACCAGTTGCTGTTTTTCAAGTGGACACAATTGATGCAGATTTATCTTTGAACCATGGTATATTGGATGCTTTAGCTCTGGAAGTGCTTAATATTGTGCTTTTCAGCCATGCTCCTAAATTGAAATTGCTGCAGTGTAAAGGTGGTGATGAGTTTGCTATTCTGCCAGCACTTAAGCTCGTGGTTAATTCAGAAGGTTCAGAAATAGAGGTTCATATCTCTCTTCCTTCTACTCAAGTATGGCTCCACGTCGCTGCTTGGACTGCAGTAGGCCCCATCATTGTGGCTATCCTTAAGCAGAGCAAGCCTCAGACAGTATCAGACGATGCCGGTCTGTTAGAACCTATTGCTGGGTCATCAAAGCCACCTCCGAAGGTTGAAATTCTTGTGCTACAAGAAGATCCCGACTCCTCTTTTTCGTCACCTCAACATACCCACCCTTTGAATGCAAGGACTGCTCCAACCTCTTCTAGTGTTGACATTCCTACGAGTAAACTGCAGCAACCTAAGAATGCCGCTGTTCTTGTTAAAGTAGGTGCATTCAGATTAGCTCTGCTGGTGTTAGATTCTCCCAGCAAAACACAAGAATCTGAACGAGTTGTTGAGGATGAGGACCCTTTTTTAGTACAGGAAACTCTACCAGGAAAAATAATATCATGCACTTTGTCACTGCGTGTGGATGAGTTTCGATTTAATAAGGACGGCACGTGGACATTAGCAGCTGGTATTACGCAAGGGGAAGGCAATGTAGTAGATGCTTTTGAGGACCAAGATGCTTTTCAGGAACTGTTCTTTCAAGCAACGGAGATAAGTGTCGCTATTGATGGTAGTTTCCAGACGTCACCTATTGTGAGGTTCGATTTGAAACTCAATGTGGACTGCATCAACTTTTGGTGCTCATATCCTATCCTGTTGTTCTTTCGCCAATTTACTTTTGAAGAGTTGCAGACGGGACCTGCTCCAAGTTTGGATGCTGAAGGCAAGGCTGAAATATGCTTACAGCATGCTTCGGTTCTGCTTAGTGATGGTCGTGTAAGTTTTGAAATTCCTAGCCTTTTGCTCTTCATTGCGGTTGCTTAAAAACACGTGGTAGCATCCTCATGTTCTAATGGAAAGTCCTGATTGTGTTTCATTCTTTGATCGTTAATGCTGTAAACTAGAGACCGTCACAAATTCCATTGAAGTACATCAATCTCAGTTCAGTACATCAATCTCAGTTGCATACCACAACCTCGATGGACTTCCATGACTTTATGTGTCTCCTGTGCTCTCTGGAACATTAATATGTTGTGATGAAACCTTAAGCCTGTGATTTGGAATTCTTCCTGCAGTGGAGTTGCAAAGCTCCGATTGTGGAGCTGTTGTTGGGAAATATTATTGCTCACGCATGCTATCGTGCTCAGAAACTGGAGGCTTCGCTGTCTTCTGATTTGGAAGCTAATTATCACAATATGCATAAGGCAGGTCATCTTTCCATCTGAGTTTGTTTTCGGGTTTCCTGCCTTCTATTTGTTTCTGTTTTTTAGTGATTCTTCAAATTTTAATATCTTTGAGTAAGTTGGATTTGCTTGTTTATAAGGCCTTCGATGCTGAAAACTGCAAAATCCATGACCTATCCTGTGAATTGCACCTATGACAATGACAATGACAATGCATGTTTTGTGATTGCTGGTCCACTTTAATTGTAATATTGTCCAGAGTAGACAACAAATGCCTTGCCATGTCAAATCACCTCATGGTGACAGAATATTTGAATTCGCTATCCATGCACTACTTAATTATTTAGGGTTCTATTTTTGAAGTGAACCCACATAACGGTCTATGTGCAATTATCTTAATCAGGTTTCATGGGAGCCATTGGTAGAGCCCTGGAGTGTAAGCTCTACTTTAACAATAGAGAACGCAACTGGTGCGTCTAAAAGTCAAGACTGTACCAGGATCAAAGTTTCTTCATCGGCAAAACTGAACATCAACATCACAGAATCTCTTGTGCAGGTAGTTAACCTATAGAAGTTGTTGTATTTTGGTTGCAGTATTGCACTACTTGATTTCGGTTGGAATTTTGAATGTTCCCTCTGTTATTGGCTATTTAAAACATTGACATCCAAATCGTTTGCAAAATTTGGGTTCTCCTGGAGTTTACTTTCCACGAATCGTATGAGTGTTGGGAGTGGGGCTCTAATATCTTTTACGGAGTTCTGTGTTGTAGGCTGTTTCTCGTGCAGCCGAGATGGCTCATGATGCATGGGCTGATGAATCCATGGCAAGGGATACAAGGCTGGGTAATTCAAGTCAGTATGCTCCTTATTGGCTTCAAAACGATACAGGAGTTGCAATTACATATTGGCTAATAGGGCCTCGCCATAACCCTGAGGACATGAACGACATGGATGGAGGTTTCGGTGGATGGGGTAGTGGGGGTGGCACCGTTTTAGAACCTGGTAAGTCAGAAGCGTTGTACCAACAGGGCAGCGTTGAGGAAATCTCGAGCAGAAAAAGGAGCAGTGGGTTGCTCAGTAGTGCAGAACCTGCGAAAATGTTTGAGGTTTTATTGCAGCATCGCATGATTTGTGTTCAGATAGAGGGCACGTCCCGACCTTCGCCACCATTATCGATAGATCTTGTAGGGTCCCGATCGTTTGAGGCTTCTTTTTCGGAGAATGAATCTGGGGATGGTTACAATTCAAGCGTGAGCAGCACTCCGGGGAACCTTTCGAGGCAAAACTCATTCCAGAAACTGGAAATCGACAACCGTGACAAGGGTGACGTCTTTCGCACCCTTGTTGTGTTTGAGGTTACTATTCAGCGTTACAGCAAGTTGGTCCGCCTCTGCTCAACTGTAAGTCATTACCCATCATGAGATGTACTCGTTAACTAGGCTTGAGTGGTGCAAGCTGCTAAGTGGGTTGAGTTTATATGTGTTTCTTATAGTGGTGTTTTATGTTTAGTAAGAAAACATATGATGTGCAACTGGGAGGCTTGAGACCCATTTGTTTGATGGCTGGTATGATGAATCTAAGTACTATGTCATGCCATGCCAGTGTGCTTTCATTCCATATTGAAGCCTGATTCAGTATCATACAGACTGGGATACTTTAACTGAAGCACATTTTCAACCTATTTTTCAAGAAATATTCATCTTTAAATGAGTGGCTTGATTGGACAGGTATCAGTGGTTAACATGATATCGGTTCCTCTGGAAGTTCGATTTGACATCCCTTTTACGATTTCACCTAAGGTTTGCACTTCTCGCCCCAAGCGTCGCTCCACATTATTAGTTAGGTATGCGTCACTAATCGTGCTTACAACATCTTTGGACTTCCTTTGTTGCCCAGGTGATGGAACCAGTACTTCCAGGTCAAGTAATGCCTCTTCCTGTACACTTAGCTCAAACTGGGAAATTTCGGTGGCGACCGCTAGGAAACAAATACGTGTGGAGTGAAGTGCAGTCTATAAGGCACTTGCTACAATCATCAGAGTCAACGCAAGGACTACATCGTCCCGTTCTTTGTTATCCAAATAGCCGCACCAGCCGTCCATTTCGATGTTGTCTTTCAGTTAGTCACTCTTCCATTGCTGCTGTGGATAGCAACTTTGGAGAGCTGAGGCAAGATCCCCTGGAGGTGGGAAGAGTTTCAATGGAAAGGCCGAAAGAGTTTAAGCTTTGGGATATAGCACTACAAGCTCCGCTTGTTGTTAAGAATTGCCTTCCTTTGCCAGTTTCTATCACCATTGATAGCGGGACGGGTACCATAGTCAGCCACACGGCTGCGGAGGCACGTTCACTTACATATCCTCATGCTCTTGTCCTGTTCAATGTTTAAGTATGCATCTTACGGGACTGCACACGTAATTCTGGACATTTCCATAGTTTGATGGAGCGGTATCTTATTTGTAATGTTTTGTCCGTAGATACTCTAACGGTACTGCTGTTGACAATGGATTTAATGTGTAATGCTCAGTTAGAGGTCTAATTAGAGTTGAACTTTCCGGTATAGTTTTATCAGAAATTGACTTAGCTGTGTTCAGTCTATAGATGTTCTGTCAATGATTGATAGGACTGTCGATTTAGAGGGCCGAAGCCATTAATTTGCAATTTAACGAGCGCGAATCAAAAAACTTGGTTCCTGGAAATGAGTTTTTGTACTGGTATACTCTCTTACATGAAGAGTATCATTGGTGTTAACACGAATCCTGGGTGTGCAGGGGAACTCCAAGTTTGTATATGATGTAGACACTGTGCACAACCTCCATGTCACTTTTCGTGTGCGTGGATTTGTTACGAGCAGTGCAACCATTATGCAAGCGGCCCAATCAATTTCAGAATCTAGTAGGCGGTCAGACAAGGAGGGTCGCATTAGAGCAGTTGAACCCGTCAACTTTTTCCCGGAAATCATGTCTGGTGGGCTTCTTATATCTCATTTCTGCCTGCTTAATAATCTGCTTGGGATTTAATTTTTGTTCTAGATCATTTATTTTGCTTGTACTCTGTGGAGAGGTTTACTTTGCCATTTCTTCTCCCATGCGTCTTTATATTGTGTTTAAATCAGGAGAAATCGAGATTTACTTAAATCCACCCATAGATTCAGGGGGATGAGAAGAAATCCACCCACTGCTCTGGCGTTCATAGGTTTTCCTGGAGAACTCAGCCGTTCAATCTAGGTGTTCGATAGTGATATTGCAGTAAATTTTCAGCATTTGATGAAGATTGATCGGAAAAATGTATTCTTGGCGTCACTTTTGCCTGGAATGGGAAATCGAGTTACTAGGGCTACTCACTGATATATCTTATCGGATGTACAGATCCTGTTGTTGCTGCTGAATTGGAACTTACTATCAATATGATAAGTGGCACTCGAGAAATCTGCATAAGTGTACCCTTTTGGCTCTACAATTGCAGCTCTTTCAATTTGGCAGTGATAGATGGTGATGTGGATGCCTTTTCTGGGCGCCAAAAGTATCTTGCAAAAGTTACTATGGATAGTTGTGATAAGGAGAAACAACAGACAGACACAAGGCCAGGTCTAGCTATCTTACAGACAGGTGAACAGCAGCTCGAAGAAATTAGCTTGGGTTGGTTTCCTGAACGTGGTATTCGATTCGTTTCTCAGAGAAAAACTTTATCTAATAGCAAGTTAATCACTGCGGATGCTCAAGAGACAATGTCATTGAAGGGTGAAATCCTCGAGGATTATTGGAAGTTACTAGTTCCCCACATGTATTCCCCAGTCAAAGGAACTGAATCCAGTGAACACAGGTTAAGAGCAAGAGTTGTTCATCCTGTGCACATGGAAACTCGGAACTCCATTGAGCAGTCATGGTCGCGGCCCTTCTCTGTAGATATTCCCGATGGCTCCTCCACACTGACAGTTCCTCGTCCTCAAAAACAGGGCGCATATGTGTTCTCTGTCATTTGTAATCCTGTTCTTGGATCGGGTGCTGGAAAGTCGAAAACTGTTACCTTTCGACCAAGGTAGTGTATACCCTGACAAGGCATGCTTTCTCATTTTATCCATAACTATACTATTATCCTCTGTTATCTCTTCTGTTGAAGTAAATCTTCTGCAGTTTTTAAATTTCAAATTGACCTTGAGTTGGTTATCTCCTTCCTGTGAATTCGCAGGTTCCTGGTAGGAAATTCGTGCAAAAGAGATCTTTGTGTCAAGCAGCAAGGAACCGATGCATTCGAGCGACTCCCTGTTGGTCAACACTGCCATCTGCATTGGACTGATATGAACAGGTACACTTCTGATCTGACACGATAATGCCTTGTCAGGGTATACACTACCTTGGTCGAAAGACGATCAGACTCATCTTAGTTGCGTAAGCGGGCTGTCTCTTTCTGATGGTAACATTTCTTCTGGTTTGCAGGGCCCTGCTAGTGTCTGTGCGCTTCAGCGATCATGGCTGGGACTGGTCGGGCGGTTTTGCCCCGGACCAATTAGGTGATACCCAGGTCAAAGTGCGGAACCATGCATCTGGTGCAACACAGATGCTTAGAGTGGAAGTCAGCAATATGACGCCCTCAGACCCGAGCTCTAGTAAGGGTGTTGGTCCAGGAATTGGTAATCTTGGCACCTGTCTTATTCTGCTCTCAGACGATGAGACGGGATTTATGCCATACCGCATTGATAACTTTTCTATGGAGGTAGTTTTTTTGGGCTGGGTTTCTTGTATTGTCTTCTTTGTAAACGACCGCGTTGGAAAAATGTCCTGGCAGCTAACATAAGTGGCTCAGGGACCTATATTTATCAATCATCTGTTTTGAGGTCTTTTACATTGATACTCTGGTGGCTTGTATTCTGTAGCTAATAAATTGTGTTGCATTCGTTGATTATAGAGAATCCGCTTTCACCAGCAGAAGTGTGAAAAAATGGAGAACATGTTACACCCATATAGCTCATTCTGTTACGCATGGGATGAGCCCTGTGACCCCCATCGCCTTGTCCTTGAGGTAATTCAACTGGCGCGTTGCTCTCATGTGCTATCCTGCTTCAAAGAGACGTGATTTTCTATAATAGTGTTGTGGCCGTCAAGGCTGTTGTGTTTTCTATTTGAGTTTTGTGGTGTTCTTTTTTATTATCTTTTGATGATTATATATTAGGAATCGTACCTATCTTTCCAGATTTTATACGAGACTTTTAGTTGCTTTAGGACGATGCACTTCCTCAAATCCAATTTAAATTAATATTTGGTGCACATGGCCATACCTTGTTTTCGCATGTGACGGGTATTTGAGAGTGATGTTTCTGATAACCCTTGTTTTTTGCTGGAAATTGCTGTGTTCAATCAGATCCCCGGTGGCGGACCTTTAGGGGTTTATGGACTTGACGAGGTGAAAGAATATTCTCCAATTACGCTGCTGTCGACTGCCCAGGTATGACTGTATAGTTATGAAAATGAGTTTATTTTGTGTGTTTTTCAGTCAACATTGACATTGTGTCGATCATTCATAATGTGCTCTGTTTGTCGGTGGATCTGAAGGTTACCAGTATGTGTATTATTTTGCAGAAGACTGAGCGAACATTTATAGTCTCAGTCCGAGCTGAGGGACCGATTAGGGTAATTGTTTTACACCTTCTGTGCCGCCATTGATTACATTGTCATTACCTTTCCACCTAAACCGTGGATAAATAATGGATAAGGTATACTGGTCATCAATACTAAATATTAATGTCATTAATTTCAATTACAGATCTGTAAGAACGCTGATCGGCTTTCGTTTTGTCTTGGGTGCAGGTTCTAAGCATTGCCGACACATCATTGCACCTGATGAAACCCCCCTCCGAGAGCAGTAGCGCCTTTCCGTCAAACCAACCTTTTGCAACACCAAACAGCCACGTTTTGGAATATACTGTGACAGATACAGAATTTGTGACGGAGCTCTTTGTTGATTTCTCCTACATAGGCTTGTCCCTCATCGACTCTATTCCGCAGGTATGTAATTTGTTGAGGCATCTACCTTGAATGATGGCTTGAACTGAACTGCCTCATTTTTTGTGCATCAGAATCATTTCAACGTCTTCGAATTGTACATCATACTATGCTTATCCATGCTATCTCTCATATTGAGACGGAAGAACCGCTGCTTCTCCTAGTACTTACCAGCGATGACCTGATTAGTCCTAGACAATTTATTTCTAGACCGTTGAATCTAGGATGTTGGAGCCGTTTGAGTTGTCAAGTTATCATTTCACGATGCCTAATGGTTGTTGTAGCATGCTCTGGTCATCATGATTTAGGCTGTGAGTGCGGATCATAACATAAACTGAAATCTATGCAGGAGATCATTTTTGCTTGTGCCAGGGGATTATCTTTGCAGTTAGTACAAGGACAACATCAGCAGCAATTAAAGCTGGAGATTTCGGTGATCCAAATTGATAATCAACTCCGTTTTGCTGTTTATCCTGTCCTGCTGTCAAGCACTTATCCGCATAAAAAGCTTGATGTGGTTGACAACAGTACTCAGGTTGGGAAGGAGTTGAAGCCTTCAGAGGGGGCTTCTTTCACCTTGCTAATTGCAAAGTGGCGTCACCCTGCGGGCTTGGTTGACTGCTTCCAGTTTATTAGCCTTCGGTAGGTTGACATACAGCCCCTCTCGCAAGTTACCTCTCTTTGTATCTTTTACTCAATGTGGGTTTCTTTTCTCTGGATGTAACTTTCTAGGGATTGTGTCTATTATGAATCATGCTTGTCACTACTTTTAGCCTACTTTTCAATCATTTCTTTGTGAAAGTGATAACTCTTCAGTGTTTTATCCTTTGCATTTGCACTGTATTTCTCCTGCCTAGAGAATGTGCACTACAATTACAAAGGTGTATTGAAATTGCTTTTCGTGCTTTTCAGTCTTGTGCCCATGCGATTGGAGGTTGAAGAGCAAGTTGTTTCAAGCTTGCTTGGGTTTATGGACAAAGCAATGGAGAGTTTTCCAGGTATGAAGTTGGACAAGGTGGGTTCATCAAAGGTTCCATTGTGGTCATTACTGCGGTGGAATCGCTTCAACGGCCAAGACCAATTTGCTGGTCGACCTTGGAAATTTGAGGTCATCCAGGTTTCAACACTTCAAAGTAGAGAAGTTACGTTTAGGAAGGTGGTTAAACGGTTGGAGGAGTACCAGTGCTGGGCATCGGTTGGCGCAGTGGAGCCAGTAGGTGGACCTAATCAAAAGCTGCCGTTGCTGGCTAAGGAGAAATCCAAGGCATACATAGAAATTCTGGATATCAGCCCGATTGAATTGACCTTGAGGTTTGACCTGCATCTTTTTGCCATGATCTAGTTATTTTCTTAGAAAATTCTATTGTATTCGTGTTCGACTGTTGTTCAGTCCTGAGTATTGTTCAATTGTTACAGTTGGCGAAAGCTGATTTGACTGGTTATGAATATAGTTTATGCCCTATTTGCATTAATGTTTGCCCATGAGGGGTACTGAAGTATCCTTGTCTGGCATATTTGCTCCCGTGATCTGGATTGGATATTAGCTTCTCAAGCACACCATGGCTGTCCAATAATTCTGAAGAAGCAACAAAAAATTCTTTGCTTTGGATGACCGGGATGATGCTTCAGGTGCTCCATTCAGTGCTTTCATTTCCTTTATATCATGCTCTTCGTTGTGCTTTTCATATCCGCATCACTGTTATGTCTACTCTTCACAGTTTTCTCTATTCTTCATGCACGCTGCTAACTGTGGTAGAATGTGTTCGTTCGGATTGGACAGCACCATGTCATGGCCATTGCAGATGCCGAAGATGCTGTCATGAATTTGCGGCGGTTGACGTTGGCTCACCCTTTGGCAAGTTGGGATGCGATACGAGGGATGATTACTCGACATTACACTCGACAACTTTTCCAAGAAGTGTATAAGGTAGTCTGTCCACTGGGAAAGTGGAGTCCGATCATAGAGCAGTTGTCCGATTTGGACAGAAGATTATTGTCAATTTTTTGCGATGTTTGTCTCTGTTTAATTGAAGAAATACTGCCCTTAGCAAATTGTTGAGGCTGTGCAGGTAGTCGGATCTGCTGATGTATTAGGAAATCCAATACATTTTGTCCGCACTCTAGGTTCAGGCATGTGGGATTTTGTATCCACACCAGCAAAAAGTCTAAATCAGGTTTGTTGAATTCCTGCCCACTTCTTCTATTTTATGATTTCAACTATTTCAGCTAGTAAACTTGGAGATGGTATCATCGGAATAGTAGTAATCTTCGTAGGTCGTTTTCTTTGTGTAATTAATATGCGCGAATTTATTCTTTATTTCTTGTATTGTTCGTGCTATAGCTTGCTTACAAAATTTGCTGAATTCTTTTTTTCTGGCCTTTCGCTACCAGAGCCCAAGGCAGCTGGCAAGGGGACTTGTTCAAGGGACGCACAGCCTTTTTAGCAACACTATTTTTGCATTTAGTAATGCAGCTACTCGAATGAGTAAAGTTGCTCGCAAGGTATTCTTGAGTCTTGACCTCTGCAAGAAATGAAGCAAACAACGGAGAGTTGTAAAAATTTTCTATTTTGGCATTCGAATTGACTCTGTAGAATGTTGCCGCATCTTCTAGTTGTTTTACATTGAAAATAGTAAATTTCTGTATGTCCAGTTCTCAAGAGAATATTGGGTTTATTAGCACCAACAGCTATGGAACTAACTACTGCATTTTTCAGACTGTTACAGCTTTTGCTTTTGATAAGGAGTACGTTGACAAAATGGAGCGCCGTGAACATTCACATGGAATGGAAGACCTCAGCGTTGTCAATGAATTTCTGGAGGTGCGTATTTCATACATTTTTTGTCAGATTTAACCCCTAAATGCCTAAATGCCTAAATGCCCTAGGCCTTTTTTTGAGGTTCTTCGAGTTTGTTCCAAACTAAACAAAAGATAAGCTTTATTTGATAAGATATATCAGTTTTTTTGGAATTATAACCGTTCAATCGGAAAGGACCATGTGTTCAAGCTAACATTACAAGGAATCAAGCTAAGAAAGCTAAGAAGTCAGGCTAGAAGTGTTACCGGTATGGATCACTTAGGAATTGAATACACAACAATGTCACGTATCAGTTAAAAAACTATAATGTTCGATCACAACAGGATTAATAATGCAAAAGTGAATTGAACTCTTTCAATCCACTTCTTGCATGTCAAATCTAAAATTGAGGTCATGAAAAGTAATGAGGTTAAAGAACATAACATTTATTACCATAATCAATTTATGACTTCTCAATGTCTAGTGTACAGTTATTTTAAAGTGGATTTCCAGTGTGATTTTTTCCCCTAGAGTTATTGTATCTAAGGATTATCTCCAGGAGCTCTTAACACTAGAATTGGACAATTGGATGAAGAAATACAAATAGAACAGAAGATTTGCAGTGGACACCCTTGCACAAAATCTTGAATATTAAAGTTAGAAACATTCTTTCTCTAAATCAGAGATTTGATGCCAAGAGCAAACATGCTGTAAATGCTTATAAGGTCATTCACGTAAAAAACGAAAGGACTGAAAATAGTAGTTTAGTAAGATTCTATTTAACTTCAAAATATTGACAAACTGACATTAGTCTTCATTTCCGCCGGAAAGGTTACGCAGAGTCTTGAGATTGGTTACAGTCCATCTCTGGAACTAAATTGACATTTTGGAATCTCATGAATGGATGAGGTTCTGCAATCGCTATCAGAGATTTATAAGCTAGAAAATATTATTTAGGATCTATGTGATGCTTATCAATAGGACGATGCTAGTTGAACGCAGCTTGTGTCGATAGGCACCATCCGGTTTAGACGGTGAATGCACTCCTTTGGTATTTGAACATGATGTATGTCTCGTTTCTGGGACGCAGGGCTTGACAGGGCTGCTACAATCTCCTGTTCGTGGAGCTGAAAGAGCTGGCCTGCCAGGAATGCTCTCCGGTAACCATCTGCACTCCACACTCCTGATACTTTAGTCGCTATTCTATTTGTATTTCTTCGTCCGATTGTCCAATTTCTTGGCTACCTAGCTCAATTCGTCATCAAATTCAGTTAGACTCTTCAGTTCAATTTTTAATAGTGATGAAGACACATAGCGCCTCCAAACATAACTTCGGCATGGTCCCTCTTATCTCGGCACATACTTTACTGATAAAGCATTGCAATCTAGCTTTTCCATATCAGTTAGCTATGAGAAGCAGACACTGCCAACGCCCTTTTTGATCATACAGGAGCTGCTGTTGGAGCATTGGGAGTAGTTGCAAGGCCAGTGGCAACTATTCTTGAGGTGGCTACTAAGACCGGTCAAAGCATCGTCAATCGAAGTAGTCCCAAGCAGTGGCGGGCGACTCGCATACGTTTACCGAGGCACTTGCGAGAGGATTCTCCATTGCTCCCATACTCGTGGGAGAACGCAGTGGGCAGGGCAGTGCTATTGGAAACCGATGGTGGTTGTTTTCGGAACGAGGTAAGCTTGCGAACTTAGTACTATGTATGTATATTGCTGTTCACTTCTCTTTGAATTGAATTAAATGCCCCACATATGACCTGGAGTTCGGATTTATAGCGATTCGGGGAGACGGGTCGTTAAGGGTTTTGTTCGCTTTTCATGAAAGGATTCCGTACCGTTTTGAGCAGTGATGAAGCCCAGATTTCTTTGCCCTCAACATCCATCCTTGCATTTTCTGGTTTTGAACTCACTGTTTGGGTTGGTCCGAACAGGTTCTTATGTTATGTTTGCCTCTAGCTCGTGGGAACGAGTTTGTGTTATTGACGCACACTCGAATACTCAAAGTGAGCAGTGTGATAGTGGATTACCTATCCGGCTTCAAGTGGCACATGGAGTTAGTAGCGGCGGTGGAAGATATTCTGCACGTGGATCACTTGGGAAATCGTGTGAACATTCTGCTGGGCCCTGCCAGGCGAGAGTTCGTCAGGACTCAGCACTACTCAGGCTTAGGTCACAAGGTCATGTCCCTGCCAGCTCATGAAACCCTCGAGTTTCTCGATGAAAATGCTCTCCAGCAGTTTCTGGTGGTTTTGCGCTTCCTTGAAGATCGTTTGCAGCACTGCCGCTCCACAATCTTGATCTCCACACGGATGCTGTAAAATTATATTTGGCACTCGCAACCTACAGTATGCAAAGACTGTCCTGTCCTCTCCTGTCCTCTCCTGTCCTCTCCTGTCCTCTCCTGTCCTGAAATGATTTCCATTTATGGATTGAACATGTTCTCGGTGTCCCAGGGCCGTGACTTCTGCAAACCTCCTCCAACTGTTCCCAGTGGTAGGAATTCGGTGTCGGTATCGCTTCTCGGCGCGGCTGCCGCTACCTTGCGGTACTGATGTTCACGTCAAACTGGATGCTTCCGTCCATTCGCAGTACGTAGGCTTGGATCTCGATAGCGTGCTCCTGAGTGAGTTTCGGGTGCTAGTTCAAACTTTGACTACGCCAGTATCGACACACACATACTGTTTCTGTTGCGCAGTCATTCATGTTAATATTGGTCCGTTTTAGATGTCAATGCTGGCTTTCCCAGGGTTCAAGTGTCCGCAATGAGTGTCCGAAAGTGTCCTTTGGATAGTCAAACAACCATTTTTCTTATTGAAGAATGAATGAGTTTCATTTAGTGTTTTTGTGTGCAACTCTAGTAATGCTGCATCCACATTGTTGACTGATTTTTTGACCTTATAGGGATAGTTTATCAAAAACTGGTATATTAACATAGCAGAGTTAATTGTAACGTATGTGCAATGAGGGACTAGTAGCCGGACTTTAAGAAAAACATGGGCCAAAATCCTTGAAGCTTCCAAACTTGGTCTCAGGGAGTTTGGTGGTGTTTCTTTCCTTGGACACCCTTGTACAGATTGGGGTTCACATTATGATTAATTCAAATGTATTTCAATACTTTTAGTTTGTTTCCTTGACACTAGATTTTGACATTCAAATTGATTTCTTTTGAACAATTCTAACAAAATGAAGTTTTTGAAGTCTAGTGTGTTTTTGAAGTTTTTGAAGTCTAGTGTACTCCACTTAACAATTTTGAAAATTTCTTTAAATTGAGTAAGTTTTTCAAGTTTTTCAAGAAGTTGCTTGACTTGTTCTAGTCAATGGTGTTGAATTTTTCCTCCTTGTAATACACTACCTCCATCCCAAAATGATTCCGGGGTTTTCTAGAAATGGCTAGATTAATGTGTGAATTGCTCCTATTTTCAAGGGATTGCATAGTTATTGTAGCTTCTACTAAAGCCTACTAGGTATGAAAGAATAGAAGTCAATGATGAAGTGGCGCATATTAATAGGTAGCCAAAGTGAAATTTGCTTTGGTGGTATTAATTTTGATCATTCTTTGAGCAATGTTTCATCAATGTCTTGTGATTCAATTCAAGGAAATTCTCAAGAAGAGATTTGTTAGTAGCAATTTTTGTATAGTTTTGGGATGAATTCTTTACCTTTGGTTAGAGGTTGTGTTTCAATTCCCTTTGTAGGGATTGAATTGCTATATAGTCTTTAGAGTATGGCATCTACAAATTCTTTTGCTTCAAGATGTTCAAACTAGCTTCAATTGTTGTCTATCAAGTCGTAGAGAGCCAATGTTGAATTTAATTTGGGACAAGTATATTTATAAACCTTGGATTTATTTTGGGATGGAGGGAATATTTAACTTTCCTACATAAGAAAATGGCAAATCCATAGATCATTGTGTAGAAATGAAGCCAATTTCAAATTTGTCATATTTTAATTTTGAAAATTTTGTAATAGTGTCCACTTTATTGCAATCTATAATTGAGAGTTTATAATTCTTTTTCAAAATATAAGATGATATTAAAAATTAGCATACACTATCATCACAAAGTTTAGAACCTGTAGTTTGTTATTATGACAATTATCATGTGGTTATTGTTGTTTCATGAGTTTGCACATTCATATATAATTTAGCTCATCATTGCAATGCATTGCTTTACAATTTATTGCATCATTACGATGCATTACTTGCATTACAAGTGCAAATAAGAAGAAAATTGAAGTGAACAAAATATAAGACCTTAGCAAATTCTTGGAGTTCAACGTGTAGGTGGCCAATTTGAAGGTGGGGTATAATCATATTGAAAGGTTTCACCACCATTACTTTTCAAGCAAAGGATTGTTTTTTCATCAATCAAGGAAGATTAAATCATGCTTCCTCTTTTAAAAATGGTGAATTAGGAATCTTTCATGAACAAGGAAATCTTGACAAATAGACTTTACTTCTAATCTCTTGGCTTAATCTTGACCCTAGATCACTATCTTTCGATAGTAGATCCCTTCTATCGATTTGTTTTGCGGTTGCGACTTCTATAGTCCCTAATTGGAATTTCTGCTATTTCGTCGATGAAATGGGGAAATTGAAATCTATCCCTAAGATTCAACCAAAGGATCTTGCGGAGACTCCCCTAACCAATTTAACCATGACTAATCACCAATTTTAGGAGGTTTTAGGCTAATTGGAGTATTATCCCTCAAACCTTCTTACTTCCACTAACTTGAACTACTAACCTATGCACAAGTGGGTTATTGGAATTTTCTATGCATAAAATTCTAATATAGACCAAATACTAGATTGGTATGTAATATGCCTATTTTGATTTTACATTTTTTTTTAGCTTTTTGTATATAATTATAATTTAAATTGCAAAATTTGTATGCAAAATTTATATTAAAAAACAAAAAACTATGAGTCTCAACTGACAAATTGGGAGCTCATAAAATGCAAGCCCATTTTGTAATCTAATCTTTCCATGGATCACCATGAACTATTCATTTTCTCAAACAAGATAAGTTTCAAGTAAAGAATGGCCCTCCAAAGGTCTACGTCCTTCAAGAGGTTTAATTCTGATAGATTCTATCTCCTTTGTTCGTCCATATAGTTTCTAGCTCATAGCTGAGATTTTCATAAGCCTTAACATTCTGAAATGCTTGTCTCATTAACTTTTCAACAGTATGCAGCATGTCCTATTTGGACAAGAAACTCCTCCTAAAATCCTTACTCCCATGTCCCACATGTACCTTGAGTTTGTCCAGGACACTACAAATTTTGAAGAGCAATATCTTTTTACTCATAGCTTGTATCCTTCTGTTCTTTGAAGCCAAAGATACATGCTTTCATGAGCTTTCTAAACATGTGTGGTATGTCATCCATTTTGTCTTGACCAAAGCACTACAACGCCATGCCTATTTTGGATTCTACCATTTCTCTCATCTAGTTTCTTACAAGGCTTAGTAAGTCACCTCTAAGGTCTCCCTTGCTAACCAAGGTAATATGGGAATGCTTGTAATGAGGGTTACAACAATAAGTGTGCATTGCAACAAGAAGAAAGAACTACATTAGCACTCCAATAGGTGCAATAATAGTAGGCCAACGCATCATTCTGTCCTTAAATCAAGAAAAGTTAATTCAATGACCACTTTGAAGTTGCCTTATTTTTAAAGGATTGACAAGGTTTTAACAAGGAAATGTTAAAAGAATCACATTCAATCCTTGCTTTTCATTTTGTCAAATTGTTTTGTTGCAAAAGCATAATGAATATTCCATAAATTTAAAGATTATATGGTTTGACCAATGTGAAATGACACTGAATTTACTTATCTGGAGTAGGATAGTAAAGTTGATTTCAAATGCAGATTTTGAGTAATAGACCTTCTAATCATGAAGGAATTTTTTTTATGTCTTCTAGTTCTAGTCCAAAATACAAAAAGCAAAAGATGTGATGACAAAAGACTCTCCTGTAGATTAGAAAGTAGATTGCAATTGGGATAATTTACAATGTAGAAAAAAGACAAAGAATGCACTCATTTCAAGCACTAGATTTTCTCCTCCATAAACTTTTATTTTATTTTATTTTTGGTGACATCATGCACACACTATTTCCACAAGAATGTGTAATGCCTTCTTGAAGTTAACGGAGTTCCACTTTGCTTTGCATTGTTAAGGAAACTAAAGTATAATACAACCTTGATATAGTGAAGCACTAGCCAAAGGACATTGAAGGGGGAAATATGAAAAGGACAAAATAGTGTTTGTTGCCTAATGCCTTTCAATTTGTCCTCCTTTTTATGCTCAATCTTCAAATTGTCATTCCATTCAAATTCAATGCCTATGAGCTCATTTCTTGATGACTTGTCTCAAAGACAAAAAAAGAAGTTGTATTGATTCTTAATCATGTGGACAAAACAATTTGTACTCACTTTGCAAACTATTGCAACACCAAAAAGTAAACCTCACTAATTACCTTCACATCTTGGGATGAATAATTCTACTCTGGCATGCAAAGTGCATAAAGTTTTTTTAAGTACCTAAGTTTGTCTGCTTGGTTGGTTGGTTGGTTTTGTTACGTTGATATCTTCCATACCATGCATCCCCGATTGTGTACTTGGTATTGTCAAAAAGCACTTGGCGAGGAAGGGTGCATGGGCTTAGTTTTGTGGTGTTTGGAGCTACGGTGCAAAAGTTATTGAATTTTGAAATATTTATGGTTCAAAAAATTAGAAAATTACATTTCCTTTTATTTTGGTTGCCTTCTTGCTATCATTGGAAAGCTCTTGGCAAGGAGGGTGGACAAGCTTTGTTTTGTGACGTTTGGATGACAATGTGAAAGATATTGAATTTCAAAGTTTTTTTCATGAATTAGAAAATTAGGAAATTATTTTTACTATGATTTTAGCTGTGACAACGGCACAAGGCACACTAGTGATCCTTATGTTGTGGCAATATAATTATAGTAGTGGCCCTTGGTTCTTTTGAAGATTAATCTCCAATGCAATCTTTTTGTGCGTGGCAAACAAGTTGCCTGATGGTGAAACCTACTATTGACTAAGGTAGAGCCACCCATTCCCGACCAGTGATCCATTCCCGACCTATAGATGCACGTATTTTTGACCAAGCTTAGAATGAGTTTTTCTTTCCTTTTCAAGGTTGGAACTAATAAATATGTAGTACATGATACATGTCCCATGTTGTGAGAAAAAAAGTAGGAAATAATGATTAGGAAAAAAAGTTATTGAATGATCAGAATTGGAGGAGTCTAGAGGTTGGCCATGGGTCCGGAACACTTTTTGCCTCCCAAAATTCCTAGTAATTTTAGTTCAAGCGATAAATTACCAATTTTTTTGCAATCCTTGTCATTTCTATCGATGTACCTCTAAAAAATATTTGTTTTGCCTTCACTACTCCAGGTCGTGTTGAAATTCCTTATTCGGTCAGTTATGGGTGGCTCTACCTTATACTGAACTGCGTCATCAGTTTCTAACCGTCTAATGTTTCATCCACTTGACAATTTCCATCCATTTCGAATGTAACTGAAGTTTTTCATCCCGTGGAGTGTTCGTTTTTTCATCCAGATCCCCGCTGTCCATGTATGTCTCAACTGCAGAAGAATACATACGGTATCCATGATAGGAGCTCCAAACAACCCGAGGTCGTCCAATTTGCCCTGCAGGCGTTGCCCTAATTTCTGCCCCTGGGCTGCAACCCTAATCGAGGGAGTGTCTGTCCGTCCGCCATCGTCGTCGGAGGGAGCGCCGTCGAAGGAAGGCGACCAACACGTTATGGCGTGCGCCAGTGTCGCACGCCGCGCTCTGGAGTCAGGCTTGGTGCTGGTCGTGACCCGCAGGCGAAGAATTCTCAAACCTTCTTGCCTTCGTCCTCGCCTCCTTCGTCAGTTCCCTTCCCTTTGCGATAATTGGATCCGCTTCACCTTGTCCCCCCTCGTTCCCCTGTTTACGTCCGACTTCTTCCATGCGGCTGGCTGCTTCATTGGCACAGCAGCTTTCACTTTCCGAATTCCAGCACAGGGTCACCTGGTCGTCTGCAATCTGTCAAGTGCCGTGCCGAGCTGAGCTCAACTAGCTCGCTCGCTCGTGGCGATTCCATCGACGATGCAGACAGAGCTTTTCGACTCTCTGACGTGGTGGATGGATGGCCCTTTCCCTTAATTGATAAGTTACTCCGTGGGTCTGCAGAAGTTTGGACTCCCCAACACCCTCTTGCGATCCGAGCTGTATCGGGAAGCCCAGCAGTTGTTGCGAAGGGAAAGGAAGGGAGCTTGAAAGGAAATATGGGGTCCAGCGCTCTGATCACCACGGATCCTCCGAGGGGGACCCGAGATTTTCCACCCGAGGACATGCGCATGCGGACATGGCTGTTCGACAATTTCAGAGAGGTGCGACGTTTTCGCCGTTGACCAGTTCTGCTTGGCCTGTCATTCCTGGTGATTTGGTCCCCACCCCGGGGATCGTAGGGAGGCTTTACTGAAATGTCCCATTCCTTTTTTTCATGGTGGTATAGGTATCCAGATTGTGTGCATTTGAAGAAGTTGACTTCCCAATGGTAGAATCGGAAGAACTTTACACTCGCAAAGCTGGCGAAGAAATTGTTGGGCAGGTACTAAGCTTCTTATCTGTAGAGAGCACGTTTTGCCGACGAAAGAATTATTGCATCAGTTCACACGATATTTTAAAACGCCCCTCATTCTTGGGCTAAATTTTATATTGCGCTCAGTCAGGTGATCGTTAATACGTACAGCATAGAGTGATGGATTTTTAGTGATGACTTCTTTCACTCCATCAATGCAGCTCTATAATTTTGAAGACAAAGGCGGACGGAAGGTGGCGCTGCGACCCGAACTTACACCTTCTTTGGCCCGTCTTGTTTTGCAAAAAGGGTCAGTTTCCCTTAGGTTAATCTTCATTCTCATCGACTTTCTTTCTCTGCATGTAATCATGTGAATCTCGAGTATTGGAATAGCGTGACGTATTCTAGTCTTCTTGCTTCGCAGGAGAGCTCAGTCATTCCCTTTGAAGTGGTTCGCTATAGGCCAGTGCTGGCGGTATGAGCGTATGACTAGAGGACGTCGTAGGGAGCACTATCAGTGGAACATGGACATCATTGGTGTTCCTGGTGTTGAGGCGAGTTTCGTGCATCTTATTAGTGTTCATTTTGGAAGCCTTGTTGATTCTTTCAAATAAATGTAATGCTCTGATTTTGTGTAGATTTGGACAGAGACGATAAGCATATGTGTTGGATCTTTGGAGTACCTTGATACACAATGCCCTGAAGCGTGAAATCTTAACTCGAGGTTTAAGAATAATCTTGCTGTTTACAGGCGGAGGCGGAGCTCTTGTCGGCTGTCGTGATGTTTTTCACAAGGCTTGGCATTACATCTAATGACGTTGGAATTAAAGTTTCAAACCGAAAGGTTTGTGATCTTCTACGCTCCAACCCTGTGGTCTCATAAATTGTGTAGGTCTTATTGGTTCAGGGCTCTGCTGCAATCTTGATAAATAGTTTGGGGAATATTCTTTCAGACAATCCTGTTGTCAATCTTTTTTGTTGTCAATTTGGAGGGATGTGTGGGTACCTGAATGTATTTCAAATGTGGTTCCCACGTATCGTTGCAGATATGTAAGTTTCAACTATCCAGGAAACCATTATGATATGTCAGACCTCTTGAAAGTCACAGCACTGTCACGTCATGATTGTCTCCGAGGGTGAAGTTTTTCTTCTTTCTCGTGTAGGGTTTAGCTGAGGTGTGAACTTCCTAATATCACGTCCTTGGTTACAATCCAGGTGCTGCAAGCAGTTCTGGAGAAGTACGACATCCAGACTGATTCCTTCGCAGCTGTCTGCGTGATCGTTGATAAGGTATAGCATACATTCTTTTCAAATGAGAGTTGTGCCACATTTCCTTGCACGTTAGTTTGAACTGTCAGTGGAAAGGTATGCTCCATACAATGCATGTCTTTACTCTCCAGATCTTCTGATTCTTGCTTCTTCTGATTCTGTCATCCTCAATGATGCTGAATACAAGGTAGAACAATCCAGTACCGTCACCTAATTCCGACATCTACTAAGATTATGGTGTGGTAATGGGTGGATGACTTCCATAATCTTAGCAACCCTTTAGCATCATGACAATGTACTTGGGTAGGGGACATGTCAGCATGTGGTTTAGCATGGGTCATGCTTTGCCAATTCAGTTCCAACAAACTTAGAAAAATCACAGAAAATTAATTTCTTGTCGGAATGTCTTCATTCTACTTTCAAATGGCTTCTCTCCAACTTTTCAATCTTTGGAAAATATGTGAGTTGACAATAGCTTCTCCATGCTACCTTGATAGCAAATCTGGGTGGTAATAGGCTGATCTACCTTATGCTCCATTCAGAGAATAGGTTGCGGATGTACAAGACAGGATGTATAAGATGCGGAATGCACATGACACATATTAGAGGGCATCTTCGGTTCCTTCAAGAGCAAATTGTATACGCTCACTGTGTTTTACCAATCTTTGTTTCAGCTGGATAAACTACCGAGAGAGGAAATCGTGAGTGAGCTGGATAAAGCTGGCGTTCCTAGTGAAGCCATCGAAGGAATCTTGCAAGCACTTACACTTCAATCTTTTGATGATCTTGAAGGTAACGCTTGTAATGTGATTTCCATGTGTATGCTGGCGTAGGATCTACTTGTCTGAAGGTCAGCTGTCAAATCTGCACGGTTGTAAAACCTCCTGTGATAGACTAAGCAATTTTCATGATTTTTTGTTCTATGTAATGATTTACTGCACCTTCAATGTCTTTATTTTTTCGATGGACATGTAATTCTGTGCATATGATTTTGGAATACTTTTATTGACTTCTAATCTGGTGGTTGCAGCTTTAATTGGGGCAGATAGTGGTGCAGTCGCAGAGTTAAAACAACTTTTTGCCTTAGCAGAGGGTTATGGTATCCAGGATTGGCTACGCTTTGATGCGTCAGTGGTGAGAGGCCTAGCGTACTACACCGGGACTGTGTTTGAGGTGAGGGTTTTCCGATACGAGCTTTTCTATGAGTGAAATTTTTCTTGACTTTGCAACAGTGAATGGAAAGTTTGGAAGGCCTTATGGAGTGTTCTGTGCTACCAATTTTCTGTGTGAGTTCATCCCTAATATGGTCTCGTGCTACTGTTCGATTTGGGGAATGTGTTCTGATGTTGGTCCGTTTCAGGGTTTTGATAAGGACAGGAAATTGCGAGCTATATGTGGAGGTGGTCGTTATGACAGACTTCTCTCCACCTACGGGGGCGCTGACACACCTGCTTGCGGATTTGGTTTTGGAGATGCTGTCATTGTTGAGGTCAGTGAGCACTCCCGGGTTCTAATGTTCAGGCTTATCCCTTGCACCTTGTGTAACCTTATTGGTGGGTCTACGTGGTCATGCTAGTTTAACTCATCCTGGAGCCTGATTTAGGAGGTCGGTTCACGTACAAGGAATGTACTGATCCTAGCTTGCTGCTGCAGCTGCTGAAAGAAAAAAAGTTGCTTCCTGTGTTTCCCCACATAGTCGATGATGTTGTGATGGCGTTGGAGGATTCACTCAAGGTGCCTGCAGCAGGAGTTGCTGCTCGTTTGCGCCATGCTGGTCGGGTTGTTGAACTGGTCATTGAGAAAGGCAAGAAAATGAAGTGGTAAGCGTTTTGTAGGCGGTCTTTTCATTGTCTTTGAGATAAAATCTTAGACTATCTCAATTTGACGGGATTGCTTGAAGAGCAGCATGGGCGGAGATATGTACTCATTGGACGCTATCCCTTCATCGTGGTACATAGTAAGCAGACAAATTACACAGTAACAGAGTTATTTGACTGAACGTGGCAATCTAGATCTTCTCCTAGATTCGTGCAGAACCTCAAGTGCATGATCTTCTGATTATCTAACTTGGTTGTTCGTGTAGTGCTGTGAACACCGACGAATGTGTTCTCATGTCATTGGTGCTTCTCACAGGGTATTCAAACAGTGCGACACGCTGAAGGCTAAGCGTTTGATACTTCTAGGCACAACCGAATGGGAGCAAGGGAAATTAAGTGTGAAGGATTTGGGTGCGCGGGAACAGACACTCAAGACAGTGGATGAGCTCATAGCGGTGTCATAGCCTGCCTGGATGGAAGTAGTGATTGCTCGTGACCATGAAACGGCCAACACACATTCTTTGAGAAGCTGGCTTCGCCTCTTGTGTATGAGAAGTATCAGCATTGGACAATGTCTGCCATACGAAGTTAAAATTCTCAATTCCATAAATGATCATTCTTGTGATGAGTAGTTTTAAGGGCCGTAAGCGCATTCTTGTGATAATTTTCAGAACACACCAGTCCTCCCTGGTCATTCTCGTTTTTCTGATAGTGAATTCAGCTGAACCAGTGTAATAGGAGATTGGACACTTCATGGTATTGGAGAACCGCCCACTTCGGCGGTGCTTATCAGCTTCACCTCAGTCGGATAGTGGCATACCGCGCACGTGTTCCGAAATGCGTATTCTTCGGGATCCGATATGTATAGGATTGAACCTCAGTTACTTGTATTCTGCGGCCCCCAAAGTTCAGTGTCAGACTACTTCAGTTGCTACTCATAAGACAACTATACCTTAACCCCTAAAGGCCCAAAGGCCCCTCGGGGAACACTTGGGATTTCGGGCAGGCTCGTGTGACCTGAAATTTTGGCCTGCTATTTTGAAACTTTTTTTTGAAGATAGGGAGTCGCATTAGTTTTCTAAAATTATAAAAAAAAATTCAATTGGTGCTAGGAAGCAAAAGTTATGCCACCTGAAGTCAAAACAGCAACTTGTCGAGCAGAAAAAAAAAACTCTAAAAAATTGGGGGTTTTCTTTTTTTAATTTTTCTTCTCAAAGATCATGTTTTTGTCTACATTTGAAGCTTCAATTCATTCTATTCGGACTCTAAATGAAAAAGTTATAGACAATCTTGTTTCTTGGGCAATCTAAGCATCTTCTTCAAAAAAGACTTATAGAATTCATTTTTGAATGTAATTTTCAAAAAAATTAAAAATTAAAAAAAGGTTAAGTTTGTTTGCAAGAACAATCCTACCATTGGGATAATGGTGTTTTAAGACCTATTAATGATTTTGGACCCACTTCTACTTAACAATTTTTTTGCATGTGAAAATCAAGTTTTGACATTCTGAAATCTTTATCCCCAACTCTCAACTCAAGTGTTCAACATACAATTTTTTAATCCATTGGTGTGTAGTGCAAAAAAAATCTACAATTGGCCATCAAAGTCATCTAAAATTGCAGGCCCCAGTTTAAAAAAACTTCTTTTTTCCAACTTCAAATGCAAACATCTTCCAATCCGCATAGTCAAACTTCATGAAAATTTTTACCACATGATCTAACACAAGTGAAGTACAAGATCCTATGGTTAGATTCTAAAAAAAATATTTTTTGGTTTCTTGAGTGATTGCAACAGAAATGGCAGTTTTTAGTGGTTTTGGAGCCAGAAAAATGCCTTGGGCCTTTAGGGGTTAAATCTCATAGTTAAGCATAAGTCATGGAGCTTACAAAAGCAATAAGTAAGCTATCATTTATTACGACGACTTGCTAATCCCAAGAGAGCATATAGCATGTAGAGGGGTTGGATATCCTTTCAAATATGGCCTTATTTGAAGGGGATAGTGAAGGTCGAGGCCGACGTCCATCAGAATTGATTGCTTATCATCCCAAAATTGGACACCGTGTGAAGAAACTACAAATTTCCAAAGTCCTGCAAATCAGTGTCTCTAAAAGCGATGATAGAGTGCTATGAATAATGGGCGTACATTTTAGACAAGAATAATATCCCGAATGAAATTTTTGGAAACTTGTGGTTTTAGGTGTAGTACTTCCCTTGTCTCCAATCCCTGACTCCCTTGGTAAGTTCCCAGATCCCATCTCTTGAATTGTTTCGTTCCTGTGCTTCCCCCACGTGATCAATGTTAGCTCCGTCCCTTGAAGCGTGCGAGAAGTTGATTGTTGGTTGTGCAGTGCAGTGCAGTGCCGTTGTGCAGGTGCAGCAGATGTGGCATTAACCCCTAAAGAACCATTGTCCCTTCGGGGGACAAATGCGTTTTCGGGCAGGTACCTATGGGCTGAAATTTTCTACTGATTTTTTGAAACTTTTTTTGGAGGTAGAAAAGCTGATTAGCTTCATGGGAATATAATTTTTTTCACAATCGGTGCTCGGGATCAAAAGTTATGACCAAATAAGCTCAAAACAAGGGTTGGCGGGCAGCAAAAAAAATTTGCAATTTTTTTATTTTTTATTTTAAGTTTTTTTTTTCCCATAGAAAGCTTTGATTCATTTCATTTGGATTTTGTATGAGAAAGTAATGGACATTCTTGTTTTTCGGCAGTTAGAGCATCTTTTTGAAAAAAATACTTGTAGGATTCATTTCTAAATGCAATTTTTCAAATTTTTCAGATTTGTTTTTGTTGCATGGTTTAGTTTACTTGCTAGAACAATCTCACCATTGGGATTAGTGCATTTTAATCTCACCTAAAATATATAAATATTTTAGATTTTCCTTCTATCTTGTACATACTTCTACTTAACAATTTTTTTAATAATGAAAATTAAGTTTTTTTGAACTTTTTTTTTTTTGGCTAGATTTTCAACTCAATTCTCCAGTATAAACATTAAAAGCTCAAAACTCTATAGTGCAAAAAAATAAAGTTAAAAATGTTCAAAGTCAAAAAATCTAGTCCCACAATGTGCTGAAAAACTTGTTTTTTTCACTTTAAACGCAGATATCTTGCAATCTGTGCGGTCAAAAATTCTGAAATTTTTTCCACATACTCTCATACTAGTTAGGTGTAAGATCCTACAATTAGATGTGGAAAAAAAACATTTTTCAAATTTTTTTACTCTTTGCTATAGAAATGGCAGTTTTGAGTGTTTTTTGGCAGAAAAAAGGCCTTGGTCCTTTAGAGGTTAAGAGCCGGTCTCCATTGGGATCCTGGACCTCCAGGTTCGGGAGGTCTAGGGGCTCTCCATTGCCGGTCACGCTCCGGCTGGACCTCCGATCCGACCTCCAGCCCTTGCAAATCGGCTTTGCAAAGCTAGAGGGCGTGGACCTTGGGCTTGGAGGGGCTATTCTAAGAACAAAACAAACTAGCTTTAACGCGTGATTTCAAATTGGGAGCTACTTTAAGTTAGGACAGACTCCAGTAGTCCTGTCCCAAGTCCCCAGCAGGTGAATCTCGTGAGGAGGTAGCTAAGCTCCGAGCTCTTCATGCGTGCCATGTGATGACTGAAAGGAGGGGCACTGCAGGAAAAAAAAAAAGGCAGCGGCCCTGCTTCGTCAGTGGGCCACATAACGGAAGAGGACATGTGGCGGCCCGAGGAGAACACACAGCTGCCCTTCCAGAAATGGGCCAGCCGCATCCATCCGTCCGGGGACCGCCACCGGCACCAGAAAGAAAGAAAGAAAGAAAGAAAGGTAGAAGCACCCAATTAGGACACCGGCTCACTGGTTTTGATCTACAGATCTGGAAGGTAGCTACAAAATAAAATGATATACATTATGCTTGTTAGGAAATGGTTTAGAAAACCAAAAAAATTGGTTTCGTATTTTTTGGAGCTTGTAGGAATATAATATGAATTTTTGAAAACAACTCCTTAGATGCACCTATTGTGGACACTAGGCTAACACCAAAGTGGGCACACAAACAAATACCCAAAAGAGACACACTTTAATCTTGGATCATACATAGGTGATTGGCAACACAAGAATCTCCATTATAATAGGGACAACTTCTTGGAACCGCACTGTCATTTGGAATTGTACAACATATAGGAAAAAAAAAAAGTAAGTAGAAAGAAGTAGAGAATCATTCAAAACTCTCAATTGTTAAGAATTTAATTATGAAATATAAAATGCTAGTCCCAATGGTTGTAGTGTTGTAATAAACAATATACATCCTATGCTTTTATTCTTTTTGAAAAATAATCAGAAATTGAGTTAAATAAAGAACTCCAAAGTTTATTTTAGAGTAGATAATCTATAACTGCCCGCAAACTAGTACACCTCATAATTTTCATCTCATAAATCAAAATGGAATGATTTGAAGCTTTTTACGTATATATATAAACCTAGAGGACCAATTTCAAATTTTTATTTTCTCAAAAAGTGATTTTTCAAAAAAAAATTGAGATGCCCGCCGAACGTTGAAAATGACATATCATCATACGGTCAAAAGTTCAATACCTGTTCAATACCCGTTCAATACCTTTTTAACCATACAGTCAAAAGTTCTGAAAGTTGTTGGGCCTTAAAGCTACTCCTCGGGCACATATTGTGTGAAAATTTCAAAGAAAATAAAATAAAATTTCCGTTCGTAGTGAGTTGCCCAAAATCACTATGTTGCCAAGAAACGCCGTTTGGTCCTTTAGGGATGAACTGAAAAAGCCTTCATGAGGGTTGAGTCTAAAATAGTGCAACAAGCCTCTTGTAGAGGCCGTTTCCCCCTCCCACCACCCCACCACCCCCCCATCCAATTTCACCCCTAGAAAAAATGCAATAACTTTTTATTTGCAATGCATGATAAAATTTGCAGATTTTGAGTTCATATTTGCAATCAGAGCCCCAAAATTAGCTAGGAGAGGTGTTAGCAATTGAATAAAGATGGCACAAAATAGGGGGTCTTTACTTTTACATTCACTCAGGGCTTTACATCCGCAAGAGGCTCGTTGCACTACTTTAGACTCAACCAGTTCACACTGGAGTGTCTGCCAGAGACAGAGACGGAGTGACAGACTTCCCAAGATGATCCAAAGGAATCCCCTACTCTTTCCATAAATGTCCAACCCAAAAAATTTGATCTTCATACTGATAATGACATTGTAGCCGCACCACATGAAAGACATAAAATAAAAATTGCCATTTTTATGGAACGTGTATAACATTCAATAGCAGAGTGGTGGACTGCCTTCCCCTGACAGAATGGTGTGGTATATTCGACACCATTTCACCCACCGTGGCCACAACTATGCAAGGTGGATTAAAAATTAAAAGAAAACCAATGTTCTACACCCAATGAACCAAACATACAAAAAAAGCATTCTACACTTATGTATTAAATATTTTGGAAACCCAAAATATAATTGATTTTTGTATGAATGCAAACTACATGCTTGGTTCATTGAATTTTTTTTCTTTTTTGCATTTATACAAAATCCAATTATATTTTGAATTTTCAAGTGAGAAGAGAAACTATATATATATATATACATTTGGGGTGGTAGGAGGTAAAACAACCCATGTGGGATATTTAAAATAGAATGAGTGAAGCCTCAACCACTCATAATTAAGTCAAAAACAAAGAATTGTGTTAAAAGTAGAAATTTAGACCTCATTTAGACATAGTAGGATAACTTTTCTCAAAACACTTTGAACTAAAAAACGTTGGTGAATGAGGATAAATTTCACCTCCAAAAATTCGTTTGGCATTTTGAATTTTGAATAAAAAGTTATAGACAAATTTGAGAGAGGAGTTGGTTTGGGCATTTTCTTTAACGTTTATAAAAATCCTCTCTCAAATTTGTCCATAATTTTTTATCGGAGATTCAAAATGCCAAACGTATTCAAAAGTGAAACTTATTTTCATTCACCAATTTTTTTTAGTTCAAAGTGTTTTGGGAAAAGTTATCATACTATGTCTAAATGAGGTCTAAAATTTTACTTTTAACACAATTCTTTGTTTTTGACTTAACTATGAATGCTTGAGAAACTACAAATTCTAATTTATTTATCCCACATGGGTTGTTCTACCTCCTTACCACCCCATATGTATATAAAGAGTTGTCTTCTCACTTAAAAACCCAAAATAAGTTATTGATGGCAAATGGTTAGGTTGCGATAGTGTATTACTCATTGGATTCTTTGGGGTCTTTGCAAACCATCTTTTTCTGCAAATATTTGCTAATTTGTACGTCTGGTCCTAGAATTAAAAAAAAAGAAAATGGAGCATATCATAATGTATTGCCACTATCCCTGTACCAAAGCTTACATTAATACTAAAAGGATGAATTTAGTGGATGAGGACTCTAGAGAGAGAAAGGCAGCATCTCTGATGGCTATTGAATATTATGTAAATAAGCAAATTGATATGTTTAAAGTAAATCTGGAGAACATTATATACAATCAATAATGCTGCAAACTTCAAATTACACACAGGCAAGAAGTAAACAATCAATACCTTAACACCTAATGTTTTCAAGAGAAATTGTCAAAAATTGCCTTTTTTAGTGCGTTGACTAAAATTAAAATAAAACATTTTTTTTTTATTCTTCTTTTCATTCGTGCAAAACGGGTCAATTGACTTCAAGCTTTTTTGGAGTAAAATTCTTGCTCTATACAAAATTGAGACTCTAAACCATCAAGTACAACATCTATTTAGGTGCATTCCAGCAAAATTTCATAAGCAAATAACTGATCTACTTTACTCTAAATCACCTTGTAATATGAGGAGGAGGTTAAGTAATTTAGCAATAAACTATTCATTTTTGATGATTTCTTGTGCAATGAAGAAATTTTTTAGTTGAAATCCAAATGGTGAAAACTTATAATTAAACATTTGGAATGTAGGAAAAATTTAAGAACTTTGGGAGCATGAATTCCAAGAAAATAGCCTTTAAAGTTAGACAAAAACGTATTTTTTCAAACTTGCCAAGCAGGGTTAATAAAGCTTTGCCTCCTTTTAAAATGAGATTTTCTTAACAACTGAATATTATATCATTTTAGTTACATGTGTACCAAATTTCAAAAGTAGATGAGGATTATTGAAAGATGCTAAAATTGCCCAGATTTCTGGAGCAACATAACTTTTGATCCGAGCTTTTGATTATAATATTTTTACATTCTTGCAAAGGAGGTGAATGTCTCCATCTTTTGTCAAATTCTCATAAGCATTTTGTTAGTTTTTTACTTCATCATCACCTATCCAAATTCCAATTGTCTCTTAAATGGTCATTTGATCATTTAGGAATTAAATCCTACCTCATCCTTGCTGCAAGGCCCCTTTTCATAAATCCAAACTCGCATGAGCACGGGCACACGCATCTTATCAGTCGATTGCAACAGGAAAGGCCCAAACTACTAAAAGTTTTCTATAACAATCTGTTTGTGCACCCCACCCAAGTTGCCTACACCCCTACACAAAGTTCCAGTACATCTGATTTCTTTGAGGCATGACAATTGTTGATTTGGCATTGGATTGGCTTCATAGCAACTCCCACTTACAAATCAAATGTCTCCATTTTATGTCAAAATTTTGGAAATATATATACATTATTTACTTCATCACCCCTTGCCTAAATAGTCATTGTCCCTAGAATAGACATGGGGCCTTAAAGGGTAAATTCAAAGTATCCACAAAAACTCTTAGTATATAATACATAGAAAAGCAAAGTTACTACAAACTCAACAATTCTTTAATACCATATTTGGCATCAAGATATATGGGGATTAAAAAAAGTAAAACAAATGAAATACATAATACATTATTACTATGTCAAAAATTATATGAGATAAAATTTAAATACATTGCTGCTACAAGAAGCTGTTTATCTAGGTAACTATGGTGACTCCCACTTCCAATATCAAACTACTCCAACTTCCTAACCTTCATTGTAGATGTAGCTTTAATTTGTGTACGCAAGGCTCCTACTCTTCCTCACTAGAGCAAACTAAATGACACCACCATCAATAAGTTAGTGCTTGAGGTTGATATAGCTTAAGGTAGACGTATCCAATACCAACCGCTGATCTAATACAACCCAAATGTAGGACCTTAATTGATAATAGAATGAGAATCTATAACACAAGTACATGCCTTTACTTCACCTTATTGTGAAGTTAAAGCATGTACTACTATCATTGAATCTAGAATCAATGACAGACCTACATTTGGGTGGTATTAGGTTAGCAGTTGGTATTGGGTATGTCTACCTTAGTAGGTGAAAGTATTGCCACCCTTGGACAACTTAACCCCTAAAGGACCAACATGCCTTTTTTCACCGTATAGAATTTTTGGGCAGGTACGTACGACTAGAGATTTCCATAGTTTTGGCTGAAATTTTAATAGAAGGTGGGGGCAAGGAATATATTTCATATGCACCAAGTTTCATGACATTTGGAAATACAAGTCAAAAGTTATGGCCTAATATGTTACTTTTTTTTGTAATTGGGCAATTCGGGCAGATTAGAAAAGATCACTTTTTTTGAAAATAAAAGTTTGAAACTGGTTTTCTAGAGTTGTGTATAGGCAAAAAGCTTTGAATCATCCCATTTTGATCAATGAATCAAAAGTTATGAAGATTTTAAGTTTGCGGGCAGTTATAGATTCTCTATTCTAAAATAAACTTTGAAGTCTATTATCTTACTCAATTTTCAATATTTTTTGAAAAAAATAAAATCCTAGGGTGTAGATTATTTATGACAATATTGCCACCATTGGGACTAGCATTTTTCAATTCTATAATTAAATTCTTGACAATTTTGTATTTTGAATCATTCTCTACTACTATCTACTTACTATTTTTTTCCTATATGTTGTACAATTCCAAATGAAGTGAATATTTTCAAGCATGCAGCCAACTTGTCTAGGAAAAAGAATCCAAAGAAGCACCATCATTTTGGACATTTTTTCGTCGAAAAGTGCTGCTGCCCTTTTTTTCACAGATTTTAGTGAATTTGAATGCTTATATCTTGCAATTCACGCGGTGAAAATTCCTGAAATTTTTAATATATGTTCTCAAGCCAGTATACAACAAGTCCTACGGATACATGTGTTAAAAAAAGTTTTTTTCAAAAATTAGATACTTGTACTAAAAATGGCAGTTTTTAAGCGTTTTTGGTGAGAACATAGTCATGGAACTTTAGGGATTAAGCTCAGTAGGATCAAAGTTGAGAGCGCTAAAGAATTGCAAGGGCCTGCAATGATAATGGCGGGCATGTTGGACAATTCTGTTATTGGCTTTGGAAGAGGGAGCCAATTGAAAGGCTTTGCATTGAAGCGAAGCTAATGTAAGGTATTGTGAGAAACTAAGTTTAACCTCTAAATGTCCAAACATCGTTTTTTGGCAACATAGCAATTTTTGGCAGCTCACTATGAATGGAGTTTTTATTTTTTTTCTTTGAAATTTTCATACAACATTTTTCCAAGGAGTAGTTTTAAGGCCCAACAATTTTCATAACTTCTGACTGCACGATTAAAAAGTTATTGTATGATATGTGATATTCAATGCTTGGCGGGCAGCTAAAAGAATTCTTACAAAAAAACTTTTTTTAAAATAAAAATTTGAAATTGGTTCTCTCTCTCTCTCTCTCTCTCTCTCTCTATATATATATATATATACATGGAAAGCTTTTGAATCATTCCATTTTGATTAATGAAATGAAAATTATGAGGAGTTTTAGTTTGCGGATAGTTATAGAATTTCTACTCTAAAATAAACTTTGAAGTCCTTTATTTAACTCAATTTTTAATATTTTTGAAAAAAAAATAAAACATTAGGTGTAGATTGTTAATTACAACATTAGAATCATTGGGGTTGGCATTTTTTAATTCCATAATTAAATTCTTGACAATTTAGTGTTTTGAATTATTATCTACTTCTTTCTACTAACTACTTTTTCCTGTATGTTGTACAGTATTAAATAATCTGAATTTTTTCAAGCATGTATCCAACTTGTCTAGAAAACTGAATCCAAAGAGTAACCACCATTTCGGACATGAACTGAGCTACTATTCTGGGGTATCCTCAAGAATTAGTTGTCAGTTTTTTGTCAACTTGGCCCGCCAATACAACACTTGCATGAATAGTGGTTGCAAATGGAGAATGCCATGGTTCCATGGCACGGAAGAGTGGGGGAGCAAGATAGCACCGGGGCTACATCGATGAAGTCAACACAACACAACTCCTTTGCCAAGTCGCATTTCCTGCAAAATGGTGCATATGCTCTCAGAGCATCTATAGTGCATTCTCGGCAAACAATCTTTGTATCCACAAGTAGAGGGACATTCCACAAGGCCCACATAGTGCCAGTTTTTCTTTTGAACAAATTGATTCAATGCAGAACCGGCAATCCAAATATAAAATGGACTTTTCCGCACTGTAAAAAAAAAAAAAGGACAAGATTCTACATTAAAAAAGGACTTTCATTGAAATAAGGGAAGGTTGCATTGATTGGCACATATAACAATGCAAGAAAAGGTATGGATATAATAAATTTTTGTATAACAAGACAAGCCGCGTGCCCTTCATATTTTGAGAAATTGATGGGGTTGGGAAGAAATGACGGGCCTAGAAATGAAAGAGAGACCAATGCCAGATGCATTGGAGCTCAAATTTAATTACAAATCACTTTGACCCCGGGACAGTACTGATATTGTTTTTGTTGTCGGGTGCACTATAGATGCTCTTAACCTAAGTCCTTTACCTCTACACAAAATAATGAAATTAGGTTGCCCCACACTAATTTCTCGATAGTCCACACTATAGAAATATTCATTGCTTTTCTACAATGAAGCATTCAATTCAGAGCCATGTGTTTGGTGTAGATTTGTGCACCAGTTCAAGGCGTGATTCAAAGAGTGGCATGTGGAACAAGCATTGATGCATGAGGTAATGTATCTCAGGTATGGCAACTTAATTGACAAGACAACCTAATTTCACTATTTTGTGTAGATCCATTATGTTTGGAAGACAATAAATTTGATGTATGGTCTACATTTCTAAAAAGCCTAGGATTGATTTTAGGTCCAATTACTTTCAATAGTGAGAATGATTAATACCTCATTTCTGTAGTGTTCAAGTATACAAGCTAGAAAAATATGGAATCCTGTTTCAATTGCTTACAAGATTCAAAAAGAATTAAAAGAATTAAATTAATAATAGGAACTATGTTAAGATGTTTGTTCAATCAACTTTAACCTCTAAAGGTCAGAGACCATGTTTTCACCAAAAACTAAATTGTCAAGAATTTAGTTATGGAATTAAAAAATATCAATCTCAATGGTTATAATGTTGCAATAAACAATCTACATCCAATATTTTTATTTTTTTTCAAAAATATTGAAAATGGAGTTAAAAAAAGGACTTCAAAGTTTATTATAGTGTAGAGATTCCATAACTATCCACAAACTAAGAATCTTCATTACTTTCATCTCATTAATCCAAATGGAATGATTCAGAGCTTTCCACGTATATATAAATTTGAAAAATCAATTTCAATTTTTTTTTTTATAAAGTCAATTTTAAAGAATTTTCTTAAGTTATCTGGGTTGCTTGTCAAGCAATGAAAATTACTCATTATACAATAATTTTTTAATGATGTAGTCAAAAGTTATGAGAATTGTCGCGCCTTAAAGAAAATCCTTGGGCACATATTTTGTGATAAACTTAAAATTCAAAAATAAAAACTTTGTTTATAGTGAGCTGTCCAAAATTGCTATATTGCCAAAAAAAAAGGTATTTTGGTCCTATAGGGGTTAACACCTAAACAACTAAGGAACCCACTTTGGGCTTTTTGAAAACTTGGGTAGCTTCTATCAGTTTCATAGTTTGGAACTCTCGTATGAATGTTTTAGGATGGATTCTACTCATCATAATCAACATGTGAAGCTTTGTTCATGTTGTTCTAATAAATGTTGCAAAGGTTAGAAGGGTTTTTTCAATTTCAATGTCAAATTGGGAGCAAAAAATATATTCCAAAAAAATAAAAACTATGTCTTTGGAATTTTATAGATTGATATTTACTCAAAAAACTGAATCATTCAATTCCAAATCATGAAGTAAAAGTTATGAAGAGTTTTATTTTGCGAGCAATGAAGGTAGAAAAAACATATAAAGTCATCTTTTGGTCTCAACTTTGAAAATTTTCAAACGAAAATTAAGTTAAAGATACCAACTATTTACCAAAATGATTTTGACATTGGAATTAACAATTTTTCAAATTTTGCTCAAAGTTATTAGCATATTAGCTTTATATTTCAGTTAATAATACCTTCCACTTTACAGTTTCTTTTTAAAATGAATATGAAAGTTTTTTTGGTTAAATTTTTTTGAAATATGTTTTCAACCCATATTCCAACATATTGACTAAAATGCACAAGTAATAAGACATCTGTGTTTTTTCCTTAAAATGTAGAAAGATAAAACTTTACCTTCTGGAAGGGCTAGAGAGGCCTATATTGTGAACTTTAGGCACATTGAACTTGCAATTGGTAGGGGTATTTGTTTTAAAATTTTGAGGCAATGTACTTGAGCAAGTTAACCCCTAAAGGTCATAGACTATGCTTTCACCAAAACTGCTCTAAAACTGCCATTTCTAATGTACAAGTACCAAATTTTGAAAAAAAACAAAAAACTAGAAAATGTAACCATAGGATCTTGTAGTACACTAGTTCAAGATGTTGCAGAAAATTTCAGAAATTTCCAACTTGTGGATTGCAAGATAATAGTGTTTCAATTGACAAAAATCCATTTTTTGAACCTGCGAAAATCTGGACAGCTGCACTTCACAAGGTCAAATTTGTATGAAGAAATGTCCAAAATGGTGGATATTGTTTGGATTCATTCTTCAAGGAAAGTTGAATACATGCTTGAAAAATTTCAGATCATTTGGAATTGTAAAACATAAATGAGAGAAATAGTAAGTAGAAAGAGGTAGGGAATAATTCAAATACTAAATTGTTAAGAATCTAGATATGGAATTGAAAAATGTCAATCCCAACGGTTGTAATGTTGTAATAAACAATCTACATCCAAAGTTTTCATACTTTTCAAAAATAATAGAAATTGAGTTAAATAAAGGACTTTAAAGTTTATTTCAGCATAGACATTCCATAACTATCCTCAAACTAAGAATCCTCATAACTTTTGACTCATTAATCAAAATGGAATGATTAAAAGCCTCCTGCATATATATAAATCTAAAGAACCAATTTCAAGTTCTTACTTTTTTTAAAGTGACTTTTAAAGAAGTTTTTTGAACCTGCCCAGATCGCCCGCCAACTAATGAAAATGACATATCATGCAATAATTTTTTAACCATGTAGTCAAAACTTAATGAAAAACTGTTGGGCTTAACCCCTAAAGGCCCAAGACATTTTCTGGCTCTGAAATCACTGAAAATTGATATTTTTGCTGCAATCATTCAATAAACCAAAAAAAACTTTTTTTTTAATCTAATTGAAGGATCTTGTACTTCACTTGTCTTAGATTATGTGGTAAGAATTTCATGAAGTTTGACCGTACGGATTAGAAGATAATAGCATTTGAAGTTGGAAAAAGAAGTTTTTTTGAACTGTGGCCTGCAATTTCAGATGACTTTGACGGCCATTTGCAGAATTTTTTTGCACTACACACCTTTAAGTTAAATTAATTTAAATATTTGAGTTGAGAGTTGGGAAAAAAAATTTCAGAATGTCAAAACTTGATTTTCACGTGTAAGAAAATTATTGAATAGAAGTAGGTCCAAAATTGAATGAAACACTAAATTGTTAATAGTTCTTAGGTGGAACTAAAACAGCATAATCCCAACAGTGGAATTGTTCTTGCAAACAAACTGAACCTTGTCAAAAAAATTTGAAAAAAATTTGAAAATTGCATTCAAAAATGAATTCTATAATTGTCTTTTGAAGAAGATGCTTAGATTGCCTGAAAAACAAGATTGTCCATAACTTTCTCATTTTAGGTCCAAATAGAATGCAGACAAAAACATGATCTTTGAGAAGAAATCTTTTTTTTAAAATAAAACAATTTTTCATATTTTTTTTTTCTGCCCAGCAAGTTACTTTTTTGACTTTCAGTGGCATAACTTTTGCTCCCGGGTACCGATTGAAAAAAAATTACATTTTTAGAAAGCTAATGTGATTTCCTATCTTTATAAAAAGTTTAAGAAAGTCAGGCCAAAATTTCAGGCCACACAAGCTTGCCTGAAACCCCAAGTGTCCCCCAAAGGGCCTTTGGGCCTTTAGGGGTTAAAGCTACTCCTTGGGCACATTTTGTATAAAAATTTCAATGAAAAGAAATAAAAGCTTTGTTTGTAGTGAGCTGCCCAAAATCGCTATGTTGTCAAAAAACCATGCTCAGTCCTTTAGAGGTTAACCAAAGGTTCCTATAGTTTAATTTGTTAAAAAATCAAATATTGGTGAACATTTTGACCTCGCTTTGGAGACAAGTATTTTGAAGTAATTTTGAACCTCTAAACACGTTGGTCCTTTAGGGGTTAAGTGCAATTACATTAATCTGTTCTATGGGTCATGACCAAAACTTGTACAAGACAACCTCTACTTATAGCTTAATACATTGTGGCATTTGAACAAGTATGATTAACCTGCAAAGTCTTAATTGGCTGAAATGGAATCTTGCACTTTAAAAAGACTTGTTTTTCTTTGTTTCCATTTGTTTTTCATGTTATTATTGTGTGTTTTAACCCCTAAAGGTCTTGTGTGTTGAAGATGTGGATTTGGTCAAGAATGGGACTTGTGCTGAAATTGAGACGTAGCCAAAATTTGAGGACATTTTTCAAAATCCCACTCCGTAAGAAAGATATTGCACTCATCTATGACCATTACCTGTCGTAAAAATTTAATCACAAGACTGTTTGTGGTTTGCAAGATCATAAGTTCAATGTAAATTTTTTTACAACTATGGGCCTTAGTTTGTGGAAGTCAAGTTTAAAAGCAATGCTATAGGCATCAAGCAAGTTATTAGGGCAGCGCTATCCTTTAGCAAGCATTGTAGCAAATAACCTTGTATTTAACCCCTAAAAGCCCGTTGCCCCTTCGGGGGACAAATGCATTTTCGGGTAGGTACCTACGGGTTGAAGTTTTCTCTTGATTTTTTGAAACTTTTTTGGAAGGTAGAAAAAATGATTAGCTTCATGGGATTATAATTTTTTTCACAATTGGTGCCCGGAAACAAAAGTTATGACCAAATAAGCTCAAAACAGGGGACGGCGGGCAGCAAAAAAAATTTGCATTTTATTTTGTTTTTTTAAGTATTTTTTTCTCATAGATTATATTTTTGTCTATCTAAAAAGCTTTGATTCATTTCATTTGGATTTGTTATGAGAAAGTTATGGACATTCTTGGTTTTCGGGCAGTTAGAGCATCTTTTTGAAAAAAATAACTTGTAGGATTCATTTTTGAATGCATTTTTTCAAATTTTTCAAATTTTTTTATTTTGCATGGTTAAGTTTACTTGCTAGAACAATCTCACCATTGGGATTAGTGCATTTTAATTCCATCTAAAATATATGAATATTTTAGATTTTCCTTCTATCTCGTACCTACTTTTGCTTAACAATTTTTTCAATAATGAAAATTAAGTTTTCTTGAATTGTTCTTTTTGGGTAGATTGTCAACTCAATATAAACATTTAAAGCTCAAAACTCTGTAGTGTAAAAACTTTAAGTTAAAAATGTTCAAAGTCAAAAAATCCAGTCCCACAATGTGCTGAAAAAATTGTTTTTTTCACTTTAAACGTAGATATCTTGCATTCTGTGCAATCAAAAATTCTGAAATTTTTTCCGCACATTCTCATACTAGTTAGGTGTAAGATCCTATAGTTAGATGTGCAAAAAAAACATTTTTAATTTTTTTCACTCTTTGCTAAAAAAATGGCAGTTTTGGGTGTTTTTTGGCAGAAAAAAGGCCTTGGGCTTTTAGGAGGTAAGGTAAGGTAAGAGGTCCTTAAATGGTGCGGGTTCTAAATGTTTTCCCTGTCTAGGAAAAGGTGACATTATCTTTGAAAAATCTACTACTGTCATAGATGACGTAAGTGGGCTTAGATGCATGCTTTCTGAGCCGATTACCTTAGAACCCCCTATTACTACTGAACCACTGCCCCATCGTCATTCAATAGGGTTTCTTAAATGTAAGAGAGGCTAGCACTCATTTCCAACCATTAGGTCTTGGTTTTCAACCATCAATTCCGCCATTCTTGTCTTGACACATGTGCTTGGTTTGGAGTACCAAAGTGAACAAGAAGTAGTCTTTTAAATGATTGGAATTGAAAGATTCTATAAATTGAACTTAGGTCAAGGCCAACTCTTGGCTTTAAAAATTCATAGTAATTTCAATTCAAACAATAAAACTACCAAATTTTTGCAATCCCCGTCATTTTTATAGATGCACCTCTAAAAGTATTTGTTTTGCATTGTACTACTCCAGATCATGTTGGAATTACTTATTTGGTCGGTTATGGGTGGTTCTATCTCAAGGCTTGCATTGAAACGATTGGGCATTGGTAATTTTATGCATGAGTTAGCACTTATTTTCAGTGTCCACACTGGACATATGAATTGAGACTTATATGCCCAGTGTGGACAGTGAAAATAAAAACATGCTTTCTTTCTGTAAGTAAGAAAACAAGTTTTGGCACCTAAATTTTTTGACTTTGAATCTTTTTAACTTAAAATTTTGCACTATAGATTTTGAATTAAAAATATGTTGTACTGAAGAATTGAGTTGAAGGTCTTGAAAAAAACATTCAAAAAACATTCCATTAACTTTCATTCTTAAAAAAAATTATTATATTTTAGTAAATACCAAATAGAAGAAAAACTGAATCTTTAATAGTTCTAAGATGGAATTGAAATACACCAATTGCAGTGGTACGTTGTTCTAGCAAGGAAACTAAACTATGTAGATTTTTATTTTTTTTAACCCCTAAATGCCCAAGGCACCCAAATTTGGTGTTTGCAAAACTTTGAAGTTAAATAAAACCTAATGAAGTTGCTATTTTTAGTAGTGTATTTTTTTACAAAGTTCTTCTTGAAGTCTGATTTTAACATCAAAAATCCGATCTTGAAAATAATTGATAGCGATTTTTCTATCCATGTTTTTGTACAGGGGTAGCCATTGCAATCTTGACTTCCCATAGTGTTGGGAGCTCTTGGAAATGAGCCTCAAATACACTAGATCTTGGAGAAAAAATCACATTCAAAATTCATTTAAAAAAATTTTAGAGTAGATTTTAAGAAGCCATAAATCAATCAGGGTTATAAAAGTTAGGCCCTTTAACCTCATATGTTTTTGGTCACCAACTTTTTAGATTTGACTTGTATAAAAAGATTGAAAGATTTTTGCAGTTTAAGCACCCTCATGGTCAAACATTATAGTCTTTCACTCCATAAATGATATTGTTGTGTTTTCTTTTCCTATGAGATCTCTAACTTGTCCAATTTGAATTTGTACGGTTGCAATTCAAAAAAATTGATACAACTTATCAAAATGTTGGCTTTTTGTTCAATTTAGAACAAATTTCAGGAAGTCCAAAACAGGCCCTGGGCATTTAGGGGTTAATTGTGAAAGTAGAGTTCAATAATGAATCATATAAGTTACTTTTTGTAGAAGATTCTCTGATTGCACAAAAAGTTTAGAGCCCTTGAAGCACCACAGGCACCTTTGATTTTGTATTCCTAACTGCGGTTAAAAAAAACGTGACTGTCATGTAGCTTCTGCTGGCTACATTGGATGACGTTTTGAGTTCAAATCCATGTGTGCATCAGGCCATTGTTGATGTTACAAAACCCAACATGAAGCTGTTTTTTTTTTTTTTTTTAAACACCTGGACAATTTCCATTGATAGAGGAATTACTTATGAAAGGTACCCCTTAATCACATCTTCTATAAAAGTTTAAAGAAAAACAACCAATTTGGACCAACAATGATATGCTCCAAATAGCTATCAATGTTGCCAAAAAAATGACAATTCACTTGGTCCTTTAGCTAACAAAGTTTGTGTCTTTCAAAACAAATTGATTTGATCTTACATGTGTTCATTTATATAAAATGCTTTCAATCCTTTTGACAATTTTATGACAAGTTATGACAATTCTCATTTCATGAACAATCATAGTTAGTATCTATATTTCAAAATAATATAACATTTAAAGTTTCTTATTGCACTCAATTATTAATCAATTATTAGTAATTTTAGAAGATACAAAAATATAGGGTGTGAATTGCCTACTATAACATTCTCATTACTAATTCAGATTGACATTCTTCTATTATCTTTTAGAGTTATTACTAGTTTAATAGTATAATTCAAATAAGAAATAAGAAATATTTATTGTAAGAAAAACAACTTACTTCCTCATCAATTATGGATTAAACAAACCTCTTTTTGGAAACTCAAGCATCACATTCTTGCAATCAATGAGTTTTTTTTTAATTCCAAATTTCTTCAATTCCAATGAACAATCATGTGCTTGCCAATTGCATTCTAATCCGCAAGCTACTTGTACCTTTCACCTTTCATCACATTAGTATACATTTCATCCCATTTGTCCTTCATAGATAGTGTCATTGCATATATTGTGGGCCTTTAATTTTGTTTCAAATGCCCCATGGGTCCCACCGTGCAACATCTTGATCATGTCAAAAATGCAACTTGGTATCTTACAAAGTGTTTTCTTCAATTAACCCCTAAGGTAGAATCACCTATTCCCAACCAGGGATCAATTCCCGACCTATAGGTGCCCCTATTTGTAATCACGGCTTAGAACATGTTTTTTACTCTTTTTAAAGGTTGGGACCAATAAGATCATGTCCTAAAAGTATGCAAAAAGTAGCAAAAAAAAAGAACTATGAAGCTAGTTTTTGAATGATTGGAATTAGAACACTCTAGTGATTGGCTTTGCGTTCGGAACACTTTTTGGCTCCCAAAATTCATAGTAATTCCAATTTTGGAAATAAAATTACGGAAAATTTTCCGTCCCAATATTTCTTATCTTCCTACATGGGGAAAAATTTTCATCGCTCATTTTGCTCACCATGTGCTCAAAAATTGCTTAAATGATCAGGTATGGGTACAATTGCTTTAAAGACTTGGGCCTTTTTTTTGCCAAAAAACTCCCCAAACCGCCATTTCTATAGCAAAGAGTAAAAACAATTGAAAAATGTTTTTCTTGCACATCTAACCGTAGGATCTTACACCTAACTAGTATGAAAATGTGTGGAAAAAATTTCAGAATTTTTGACCTTACAGATTGCAAGATATTAGATATCTGCATTTAAAGTGAAAATAACAAGTTTTTTAGTTCATTGCGGGACTAGATTTTATGACTTTGAACATTTTTAACTGAATTTTTTTGCACTACAAAGTTTTGAGCTTTAAATCTTTATAGTGGAGAATTGAGTTGAGAGTCTAGGGGAAAAAAATAAAAAACTGCAAATTTTTTTTGCTGCCCCCTAAAAGTTGTTTTGAGCTTATTTGGGTATAACTTTTTTTCCTAGGCACTGATTGAAAAAAAATTATATTCTTACAAAGCTTAGCAATTTTTCTGTCTTAAACAAAAGAATTGGAAAATCACGACAAAAATTCAACCCGTAGGTACTACCTGAAATCCCATTTGTCCCCTGAAGGGACAAGGACAATGGGCTTTTACTGGTTAAGATTCACAAGGTGACATTTTCTAGGTTCTCATGATAACTGATAAGACATTTTGACGCTTTACTCAAGGCATGTGTTGTACACGACTCCACTTGCATTTGTCTATGAGTATCACATTTGCACATGTGTGAGAAATGAACATTGTCATTGGGCACACTCTCTAGAAAGGGCATGCCCCGTACATTCATTCATTCAAATATCCGGATAACATACTGTACCTCTGGCCATTGCCTGTGGCCAAGGCAATAGGCAAGCAGCATGGAAAATGAAGGTTAGCTGGGGAGATGCCTGCATAGGGATTAGGCATTCATTAACTTGCAGTCTCCAACTCCGCCCAGTCTCCCACTATCATGACTCCCACCAGAAGTCCATCCCAGTGAGAACCCTTTCCAGAAGATTTAAAGCAACTTAGCTGTCCCCATTTCTGTTCTCCCCCTGTTGTTGTGATGTACACAAAATAGTGAAATTAGGTTGCCCCACAATAATTTCTCATATCTAACACTTTCAGACATGGTCAACTATAGTCTGGGGCAACCTAATTTCACTATTTTGTGTAGGATTGTTCTAAATATGATCTTAATCCATAAACGGTGCTGCGGCCATTTTCTGGTTGATGAATGAGAGAAAATCTCTCTCTATAGGACAAAAGTGCAACTGTTCATCTTTGAAATATAGGACAAAGTGCAACTATTCATCTTCGGAATTTTGTGTGGAAAGGAGAGATCATAAACAGTAGTTTGACCTCCATTGATCACCTTTGTTTTTATTTTTAAAGTAGATGATGTCATACAATGCCAAAAAGGATGTTCTCAATGGTCACCAGCTGGGTATTCAAGGATTAACCATGGAACAATTTGAAGATCAAAAGTGTTCAATGAATGGATGACTGCATTATTCACCGTAGAAACAAAGAATGCACCTTTTGATTCAATAACCAGAGCATTTTAACCCCTAAAGTCCCAAGGGATTTGGGGCAAGTACATGATCTCAATTATTAGCAAGATGGTTTTAAATTTTTTTACAAGATAGAAATACTGATTAGCTTTTGAGGGAACATAATTTTTATTTCAGTTAGTGCTAAAAGAAAATGTTATGCCACAATGAGCCCAAAATAGGCAAGGACAACCAATAAAACAAAAACCAAAATATTAAAATAATTAAAAATAAATAAAATTCTTATGTACTATATTTTTTCTATTTGGAAGTATTTGATTCATTCCATTTGAACAAGAGTTGTGAAAGTTACAAAGGCATCTTGTTGTGTGGGCAATTTTAGCAAATTCTAAAGAAAATAATGTTTTGAATTTGTTTATGAACTCAATTTTAACAATTTTAAAATATAAAATGTTGCTCATAGTTTAGTTTGCTTTCTTAAACAATTTCATTATTGGGATTAGTGTGTTTCAATTCCATCTTAGAGCTATCAATAATTAGTTTATCCTTCTATCTCCTATTTACTTCAACCTAATAGTATTTTAAAGAATGAAAATTAAAGATGGTTGAATTTTTTTCTTCAATTGTCAACTCAATTTTTTAACTTAATTTATAATTATAAATTAGTTAAAAAACTTAGTTTCTTCACTTTAAATGCTTGTATCTTGTGACCAATACAATCTAGACATTTTCAAACTACTCTAGCGTAGGATCCTCTGACTGAATATGAAAAAAAACCCAGATGTTTAAATTTTTATTGTCTGCAGTGAAAATGGCAATTTTGAGTGGTTTTTGACTTAAAACAATGGCCTTTGGCTTCTAGAAGTTGATAACTACCTTGGGAATAGGGATCCGCATTCTTTGAGGGTTAACCCATTTATGTGGGATGTCTCCAACTTTACACAAGACGCAATATGGTTGCAAAATAATAGAGCTTGTAGTGAATGGTCTTGGATCTTCAATGAATGATTTTAGTTTTTTTTTAAGGTGCTTCAAACATGCACTTGTAGAAGATGTTAAGATTTTATTTTGAAAATTCATAGAAATACATTAAATCTCAAAAAAAAATTCATTTTTGAAAATTTATGATATTCATTTGTCTACAAGTAAAAGAAATCATCTAGTAATAATTTTGACTTCATCTATGCTCATCAGCTCAAGCAAATGTATTTTGGTATTTCTACATTTGGTTTTTTTATTAGAGATGATGAGGAAAGTAAGTTAAGCATTTTAACCCCTAAATGTCCAATCAACCATTTTATGGTAAAAGTGTTAATGTTTACATTATTTATTGTAATGTCTTTTTTCACAAATCAATAGAAACCACAATTCTGACCAATCAAAACAAATTCAAATGTTAAAGATAGAATTTATATTTTTGGTAAATTTTTGAAGTTAAATCTTCAAAACTAATTTGAAGAAATGAAGAGAACGTAAAAATAATTTTATACATTTTGTGATTCAAACTTCAAAAAATTAAAGAACTTTTATAACACATTGTCTTTTATCCAAACAGCTTGGACTTTTAGGAATTAATAGTTGGAGACATGATTACAGTACTAAGTGTAGAGGTTTTTAGATCAATATTATCTATATGTATTTGTGCATAATTTATGAAATAATCTCTTATCTCATAAGAATTTGAATAATTGTATATCTATTATATTAAGTACAGATGGTTACAACCCTGTTACGACCCAGTGTCTCCAAAACGGTCAGGTTTTCATCCCGCTTTTCTCATCATGTTATTTCATCCTGTTTTTTCATCGCGCCCTTGTTGAGCTGCACTGCAATTGCATTGCAACAGGCTCCATTCTAGTTAGTATATGTGTGTGTACAAAGATCAAGCAAAGTGTTGATTGGTAGTTTGGCACCAATGGCGGAAAAAATGGATGCTTAGATCAAAATTAGATGGTGGAATTTGGAAAAAAAAATTGGTTACATATTGAAAACAAAAGGATGTAATTTAAAATTACTTTGATAGGGCCAAAAATGAATTGAGCCTTTCTAAAACTGAAGGATATTTTAATCACCTGTTTCCAACACTTGGTAGATTTCCATTGCTATGAAATAATGATTAGTGGCTAACATTCGGGTGAAGCAAGATACCTTGATGAAATAGGCAAGGTACCAATTTTAAAAGGCCGGTATTGACATAGGAGGCATAGGGCCTAGCTATTGGAGCTAAGGATTTACATAATTATGCTTCACAAAAGGCGTGAAGAGCAAAGAGGAGACATTGAAGCTTGAATATGCAAAATCCTTGACCTCTATTTGCCAAATTGAAGTGGAATCATAACCTTGACCAAATATGCTGTGCAATTTCAGCCAATCGGCAGGAAGAACCCTGTGCATAAACTAAGAATGCAATATTTAGTAGTACTTGCTTCCAATTTGAAATTGACTTTTTAGCCAATTTTAATTTGAGTTTGGAAGAAACAGACTAGTAAAGAATTGATCTTGTAAAAATCAAGTGATAGGTTTTGCAGTTGAAGGATGCACCCGGTGACCATTGCAGAAAAACTGGTCTATTTCAATTGAAGGAAGAACCTATTGGGGCGGCTCTTCCATTTTCATGAACACTCACTGTTCAACCATAGATTGGGGCAGGCGCCACTTGAAGCCGTCATGAGCAGGCGCCTTTGCTTGGGAGTCCGTATGGGCATGATAGAAAAATAAACTAGCAAAGATAAATTTTGAGCATCCCCACCAAGGGCATTTCCTATCCCTATCCTGATGAATTTCATCTAGATAGGGAAGAAAACTCCCCACTAAGGTTCTCTATCCTTAAATATTTAGAAAACTCAAGGCCCAATTTCTTAAAGGAGGGGAGCTGTAGGGAATTCAAAGTCAACTTTTCTATATGTTTGGGATAGAACAACACTAGTAGGGAAGAGTCTTCCCTATGAATCCCTATATTTGATCTTTCTTCATCCACATAGGGATAGGGAAGAATTGGTGGTAATAAAGGAAGGAAGTTCCATTAAGATAATAAGATAAGGTCTTCTATCCTTCCCTTCCATTAGGATGTCGTAGTCTTGAGTCTAGACGACTATTAACTTCCAGGAGATATTCTTCTTAATGCTGGTGTGGTGCTACGGGAAGTATTATAAGGTAGACAAGCCTATTACCACCTTGATTAGCAATTTGAATATATTGGGGCCAAGTCCAAGAAGGGCATGTATTTTTCAGAGGTGTGCGCTTGTTTTACAAATCAAATCCAAGTGGAATCATAAATTTTTGATCAAAATTGTAATTTATGTGAATTTTTGAAGTGTCAACCCTGAAATTACAAAACCGCTTGTAGATTGGAGTCATAAACATCATACTAACAACCCATAACCACCCTTCCATGTATCTATTAGCACGTAAGTATGGACCAATGAAAAATCGACACATTATTCTTTGTGATATCAGTGCTCTGATTTTGTCAAGAAAGTGAGTGGAGTTGGATGAGTGTAATGGCGGAAATGGGGCCAAAAATAGGATGGCGGAAATAGGAAGCAGGCGGCTTTAGGCTGGTATACCTTATCAGATCTCTCTCTCTCTCCCTACTGTAGTTGCCTGGCTCTTGCCAATTGCGAGTCCGTCCCGTGACGGGGCCATAACATTATTAAGCAGTGTTGCATTGTTCCCTTTTGCTCCCTGCATTTTAGGGACTGTTGTAGTGTTATGATTGGAAGTAGGTCTGACAACACTATACAACAGAAGACAAAAATCAATCCTGAATTGAAAATTAAACCAAAGTCACAGCAAGAGACAATATCTTTGTAAAATTAAACCTTGATGTTGGGGAACTTCTGGAGTCAGTATGTAATGTTATGATTTCTCCTCGGCCCACAGGTAGGGTTTCCTTTCAGCCATCTGCAAAACTGCTTTGAAGCCTTCTTAACCCTGGAGCGCCGTGGACGCCATTCTGTGGCGTTCCAATGACAATACTGTGGAGCTAAGAAAAGTTCAAAAGCATTTTTTCATCCTCCTTTTCTTTGTTGACCTTTCACATGGGTTTATAAAGAGTATCCAATTGAGTTTGTACTTTTCCAATTTTTGTCTTCACGGAAATGAGAAGCTATTAAAAAAAACGGATCACGAAGTATGCTATTTTAGAGTATTTTGGAAAGTTGCTGCTCTTTGCTTTAAATCTGAAATTTCTCCACAATCTGCTATTTTTTGAGTTTGAGTCAAACTAACAAAATGAAGGTCATCTATTCTAGTTTCTACTCCAATTTGAATTTTGAAAAAATTCCTAATATTGCATATTTTATTGCAATTTGAACATTGGGTGTAATTTCAATGTCTATTATTGTCTAATTATAGAATGACACAGAAATTGAGTTTACACCATGATGTTTGTCATTGTGATATACACTTATGGTGAAATTTTCAGATTTTTTGAAATATTTTTCTATTTAATATGATTTTTCTTCACTTTTTCTTCAAAAATTCTTAAAAACATTAATTTTCCACAAATTTTTTTAAATTTTTCTGAAGTAAAATGTACCTTCATCTTTGAAAAATAAAAATAAATTTTTTCATACATATCTAGTTGCAAAATGGTAGCAAATTGAATGATGGATAGTGAGGTTTGAAATCAATGGTCATGGGTCCGTCATTTAGGGGTTAAGTTCAATTCAATAACTTAATCCTTGGCAGTCCATTCTTGGGCAGGGGCGGGAGGCTCTCCGTTCCGTCCTTCCATGGCTCCACCCATCCATCCATTGTGATCGAATTCATGGCCGATCCTCAGTAAGTTACCTTGATCTTTGTAAACCTTGGCAGTCCTGACTCTAGACTGATGTGTGCACCCTTGCAGTTAGCCAATTGAAAGGGCATGCATTACAAGAATTTTGAACCCTACAAGGGGCTGCGAGTTTTTGATTTCGGCACCCCCGTAGTGCAATTACAGAAAATAAAAAATATTAAAAAAATAAAAAATATGACGTGGCGCTGACGTGGCACCAGTAGTGCCATGTCAGCACCTAACTTTTTTAAAATAAAAAATAATTTTTTATTTCTATTTTTTTCCCTAATTGCACCTTGGGGGGCAAACTTGCGGCCCCTTCGAGGGCTGAAACTTTTCCTAATGGAAAAAACGGGTCACCCTGGCCCACCACTTGCTGGGAACTAAATGGGGCGGATGGTCGGTTCCATGGTAAGAAGTTACATCAGGAAAGTACCCCCCATTGAAACAATATTGCTGCAATGGCTTTACAGATCAATATTGAAACTTTACTGTTATAGTACTAACCCAACACTGCAACAGTATTGTCTCAATGGGAAAGCATTTTTTATATTGTTGCAGTACTATGTCAACACTGTAACAATATAGTTTCAATACTGATTTGTAAACCCTATAAAACAGTATTGCAGCAATATTGTTTCAATGGGGGGTATTTTTCTGATGTACTACTGATGGAAATGCAGAAGCATTGGGAAACGAAGTTCCGTCGGAGGTGTTATTAATATTGGACAGGTGGATGGAACCAATACTCTCACAAATTTTTCTTTTCAGGTAGGGAGATTCTGCAAAAGATCCATGAATTGCAAGATGTTCTTATGGTCTATACTCAAAAAATGCATAGATTTTCAAATTGCAAATTAGGGCACTGGAGTCATTGGAAAGTGTACTTGACTATCATACCACAACAGTTGGTAAAGAAGTGGAGGCAACTTCAAGGTGTGAAGAAGTTAGTTTGGCCTTCTAATTCACCATAGAGAACTTTGGGAAGACAATCAAAGATTTGTTGACACATTCAAGCAAGTGGAAGACCAAGCAAGAAATGATGCAAATAATCCAAGCAATATGGGATCAAATATCTCTAGAGCAATTGCATAGGCTCGTATTTAATATGCCCAATAGAATGAAAGCTAAAGTTTTATCAAAAAAGGGAAACTCTAAATGGTAGACAATGTATATAAGAAATCCAAATTGTTGTACAATTTTGAATTTTACATGTATATATATTTGTTACGATGCTCAAATATTCTTCACTATGATTCCAACGCAATTTACAGTTTGAAAATCTATTCATTTTTTTAGTATACTAGAGCTCCTTGAACTTCTCGTAAAATTCTCCTCAAATCTGCTTGGGACCATAAATTTGAATGAGTTTTGAACTTTATTGTACTGTACAAAAAAACATTTTAACCCCTAAAGTCCCATGTCCCCTTGAGGGACTAAATAATATATTATAGACCTTTAAAGCAATATATAGCTTCTTCTTGAAGGCCTAAAGGAAGGAGGCTATTCTTGTCCTTTTGGATTTTAACCCCTAAAGGACCATTGTCCCTTCGGGGGACAAATGGGATTTTGGGCAGGTACCTACGGGCTGAATTTTTGTTGTGATTTTCTGAAACTTTTTTTGAAGATAGAAAAACTCATAAGCTTCATGGGAATATAATTTTTTTTTCAATCGGTGCTTGGGAACAAAAGTTATACCCAAATAAGCTCAAAACAGGGGAGAGTGGGCAGCAAAAAAAATCTGCAAAAAATTTAGTTTTTTTTTCTTAGTTATTTTTCCTTTTAGATTATATTTTTGCCTATTCGGGAAGCTTTGATTCATTTCATTTGGATTTTTTATGAGAAAGTTATGGACAATCTTGTTTTTTGGGCAATTAGAGCATCTTCTTGAAAAAAATAACTTGTAGGATTCATTTTGGAATGCAATTTTTGCAATTTAAAAAAAAGAAAAGTTCCACATGGTTTAGTTTTTGTTCTAGAACAATCTCACCATTGGGATTAGTGCATTTGAATTTCATCTAAAAGATATTAATATTTTAGATTTTCCTTCTATCTTGTACCTACTTCTACTTAACAGTTTTCTTAAGAATGAAAATTAAGTTTTTTTGAGTTTCTTTTTTTTTCCTAGACTCTCAACTCAATTCTCTACTACAAACATTTAGAGCTCAAAACTCTATAGTGCAAAAAATTTAAGTTAAAAATGTTCAAAGTCAAAAAATCTAGTCCCGCAATGTGCTGAAAATCTTGTTTTTTTCACTTCAAACACAAATATCTTGCAATCTGTGCGGTCAAAAATTCTGAAATTTTTTCCACACATTGTCATACTAGTTAGGTATAAGATCCTATGGTTGGATGTGCAAAAAAAACAATCTTCAAATTTTTTTACTCTTTGCTCTAGAAATGGCAGTTTTGAGAGTTTTTTGGCAGAAAAAAGGCCTTGGTCCTTTAGGGGTTAATATTGCTCTCACTACAAGGGAATGGGTGTCTGAATTGACAAAATACTGACAAAACTGTGTCATAGAGTCTGTCGATTAGGAGTACTTGTTTCAGATGATGAATTGACAAAATTGCCTCAATTCGGCTGTCATTTAGGACATAAATGTATGTCAGCGTCTACTGCTCGTTGCCCCATTCCACGTTGGATTTATTGTGCCACATGGATACATTTTTTACTTTCACTCTCCGTCAATTCGGCTTCCACTCAACTTTGTTATTGTGCTGTTACAGAGGCAGGACACAATTTTGTGGAAATTCACATGTGTTTATCTTTGATCTTGGTTATTTCTGATTTGTCCACGTTGCGTTTTGGTCGCTATGTTTATTTTCTTTTTCTTCATCACCAGCGTCTACTGTTTTGCCATGAGGTGCAACTTGAGCTGCAAAATTTTAAAGATGCCATTATATTATTTTTTCAGAAATGCACACAATACATGCCACTTGGATTCATTTCACTGGAGCATAAACATCCAGTGACCGGTATCCCTGTGCGTCTAATACGCATCGCACTCCTTTTCCTAGCTACGTTTGCCACACACATATTGGAACGACACAGTGTGTCTGCGATGCCATTACTGTCCCCTACATAATACCCTCCTGTACATAATACCCTAGTTGCTGCAACGACATTATCATATATATAACTCATTACCTTGCCGGTCCTACAAAGCATCAGACTGCAAAAGCTGCAAGACTTCTGCAAGCAACAATTGCATTGCATGGTATACAAAAATTACTTCCACTCATCAATCATCAATTCTGTATCTCAAGCACATGTCTTTTATTCACTATGCCATGGTCATCACTGAAACTGCTGTCTTCTTGCACGTCATCCTCTTCTCCACTTGCTGCTGTAGGATTACTCCCCTTCACGACTTTAGATGCCACCTGCAAGGCTGAACATTCTTTCAATGTTTTAGAGACTGTAATCATTTCAAATAAATGTCTTCTTGCTTAATTTCTATTGCTTAGGAAGTAAGAATTCAATGTACGCAAGCAATCAATCATACAGTGAATTATGTGGGTTTTTAAAATACAAATTCCTGAACATATTTCAGACACATACCATTTCCCTGTAGAAACCAACAATACAATGGATGAACTTATTGAAGTCAAGTAATCTAAGAACATTCCTAGACATCCTTCCAAGGCATGATTGAGAAAAAAAAGGGCATTCCTCTCCACCCGAAAAGCAGAATACAAAGTCAAAAACTCCATAAACAACGGTCCACTACCGAACACAATTTTTTTTTCTATATGACATGAATCACGTCGTAAGCCCATCATCACTGTCAATACCTTACCCTAAGACTTTCACTTCATAGACATTCCATTTCTAAGAGCATTGCACACCTCACAAGAATAAAATTGGCCTTCCACTTTTCACATTTACTAGGTAATTGCCCTTCTTCATGTACCTCATTACAATATACACGTGTACATCACAGTTAGTACTTACCACCAATACTACAGCTTCTTCTTTGGCTGACCACGTCTGCAAAGAAGTTCATTCCTCGGCGCTTCAGAATCTACTCTTGCAGCCTGCAAAACGACAATCATTCACTAAGAACCCAAACACGTCGTCACAAACAACGACTTGTCTCTAATTTTGCCAAACCATGGATCCTCTTCTACTATACACTACAATGTCTGAAAGAATAATTACATTGTCTTGAATGTCCGGAACTCTGAAACGTCATATCAATGTTATACTGTTATATGAAAAGGTACCTCATTCTCTACTTCCGTTTTCGGTCTTATCTCCTACGCTATGGGTACGGGGATGCTCTCTTCTTTCGCAGCGTTTTCACTACTTGGAGAAGTGACTGCCGTACTTTCTAGCGCCTCCAGCCTCTTTATTGTCGTACGCGCAGTCCAGGCGTAAGTATCCTTAACACAAAGATGTGCTAAGATAACACGAAATATCATCCCAAGGAATTCTAGGTGTTATTGCAAACTAAGGATGTCTGGGTATCTCTCCAAAACAAATCCCAACCAGTCTGTAACTCAAATCTTTTACTCTCTTTTTCCGGATAACACTATTTTCCGGAATCCAATCCGGATCCGTCCTTGTTCGAAATCCGGATACTTTCAATCAAAACTTTGTTTTTTTGTACCCTTGTTTTACCGTCAGGGGTCCACTGTTGGTCTTAAAGAAGGGTAGGGACTCACCACTCATAGTTCAAACACTCACACATATAAAAACACACACAATTCTCTTCCGGTATTAAAGCAGGGAAGAGGCAGACAGTAATCCTCACAACTCCCCGGATGATCTTCCTAGAAAGCAGGTCACTCAAAATTTACTTTCTACCTTTTTACTACAACGACAAATCTAGCAGCTGGAACCAGTAGTGACGCATCTGTTATAGACTTTTAGACTGATTCGGCAGTTGGCAGGCCTTTCGGTGGTGGGGAATATTCTGCTGGCGATTGTTTATCTCTACACGAAGCCCTTCTTTGGTTCCAAACGCGCATCCACTCCACTCTTCCGGATCACTATCGCAGCGGATAAAAAGCACGGTGCACTAATCTTCTTTCACAAAACCAGAACTCTCACAAATGCTCACTATCGATCAAACCCAATTGACTTAGACCCGGACTCCTCTTCACCCGTCTTCCTCACACTTCATCACTCTTGTGAACAAACTTACTCATGCACATAGCCGGATCCAAAAATATCCACCAAGTGGTCTCAGGTTAAAGAAAGCAAAAGAACATAAGCAAAAATGCACTCTAATGGGCTCGGATGGAATGAGAGGGCAACAAGCCTGCCCCCCCCCCCCCCCCCCCCCTCTTTAAAACTCAAACCAAAAAGCAAAAAAGCAAAAAGGGCAGACCCAAAAACTAGGGTGGCCAATCACACTAACATCCGAAATAACTCGTAAATCCAAGCCGGTGGCTTCCTAAGAATTCGGAACCGGGTCCCACCTCCAAAAAAGCTGAGGCGGAACGAATTCAAAAATCACACACAAAAGCCTACCAAACGAACTACTTCCTCCTTGATTTCTTCACACTACTCCCTGCCTTGTTTGGGGGTGACTTAACCGGTGTGTTCTTGGCCTGTGCTCGAGTCTGAATCTGGCGCCCTTGAAGCGGAGTGGCATCGTCCTCCGACTCCCTTCCGGTCTCACTGTCTTCTTCCTCGTTGTCCAAGATCTCCACCGGAAATTTCTTACCTTTGGACGGAGAAGCTTGCTGCATGTGTACAAACCCGGCCGAATTGGACTGGGCTACATTCACGATGGCACTCAAAGGTCCGGCCAAGTTACGACAAACAACCGACTTTAGTGTCGCAAAGAATGCGGCTCCAGCTGGTCGGGCCAGCTCATTATCTAGGAAAAATGTGAGCCTCGTTCTTGGAATCAAATCTCTTGCCTTTTCCGGAGTCGATGCTTCCGGCGCTATCACAATAGTTGCTCCCATCCTCACCAGAATAGATGTTCCGGTGCCCTCCTTTTCGGACATTAAGGGCATACTTGAGTCATCAATCAGCATATCCTGTCTCCTCACAGGATTCGCCTCCGGTACTACCTCCTTGGCCGGAGTTTGTAAATAATTTTGGGCATCCGTGACCTCCAAAAACCCATAAAAGCCATTTCCCTACCTAGATCCAGTTGCCCTAGTAGATGCCGCACCTCCGTCAACACCTTCTCCATCCGAGCTTGGTAGTCTATGAGTACCTTCAGCACGTTCGTCCCGGAAGGGTGAGCGTCGTTTGTCAGCTGGTAGGTGAAGAGCCGAGTTCTTAACACTTGCTCTGCCAGAGGTGCCACCAAGGCTAACAAATTCCGAACAAGGTTGGTAGCGTCTTTCTCCTTTGTCCTCGCCACTTCTAGCTCACCTACTAACTGGGCTACTTGGGATCGGAGATCAGTCAGGTCCTGCAGCAAATTCTGGATCTGTAGCTCCTGCAACTTTAGCACCTCCGGATCTGTCCTTTGTCGGATTGCGTCAGCTATCTGTTCCGGTCCATTCACTTCCAATAGTTTTACGGCTCCGGTGACATATTCCGATATTTTGTTGTGGATACCCCAGCACTAGTTGACCCACTGAAGTCCGCGTCACCAGAAATCTTTCATGTACTCGGTTTCCGAATAATCTGATTGCTCTTTTTCATCCGGAATCACCTACTTGCCTCGAGTAGCTCTATCCGTCGATTTCCGTCTCTTGATCTGCTTGTGCTGCAAGGGTGGCTGCTCCGATTCCTCCTCTTTGGATTCAGCCTGGACGGTCTGCTCTGGTTGGACTTCATCTATAAACCCGTACTTCACGACCTCCTCCTCGTGGACGTACGCCTATAGCTTTGGATTGCTCAAAATTTGTTGCTGATGGTAGAGGTGGAACAGATACGAGCTGAGCAGGGTAGCCTTTCCGATAGTGGCACGCGAAACTAGCTTGAAGACTACGTCCGCAATGAGTCTCCTCCAGTTCACAGCTCTACCTTCCATTGCTCTAAAGATGGTACTTGCGAGTGTGGACGTAATCTGGGTCAGCTTTTCTGGACACATAATCGGGATCAGAAATTCTAAAATCCGGCTATGCCTATCTTCAATACAGTCGTGAATATTGTACCCCTCCTTGGAATGCGCCGGACCTCGAAACTTACTCTGTCCGGTCCTATCGTTACGGGAAGCTAACCCGAATCCGGCCTTTTTGGAATGAATATACCTCCGCCCACATATCCTCTGTCCAGAGCTTGGGTTGGCCTCTCATAGTCAACTGATACTAATTCGAAACTCCCCTACAAGTTCCGCAATAATCTCTTCACTTTTCAAACTCTAGGGGCGCCGTAACAACCTAGCGCATCCTATCGCCTCTAAGTCCTCCTCTAGGTGCTTTCGTACTTCTGGATCTTTAGGAATTGCCGCATACATCATCTAGGTCGGCCCTGCCATAGCTCATTGACTCACTAATCTAGTACAATTGGCACCAACCTCACCAATCTCTCCCTAGCACGATCCTAACTCACCAGACTTTCACTCACTAAGCGCGCATTGCAAGTCTGTGAAGACAGAGAGAGGGATGAATGAGAGACTAGGAGTCCTTAAGTACAGAATTGATCGGCTGACAGTTCCCAAGGGAACGAGTATGTGACCGTTCCCGTAACAGTACCCTAGGGTTTCTAGGCCGAAAGGCTACAGGTCATAGGCTTTCCGGATCCGTCTTCCGTCCTCCGGGTTCCGTCATTCATTGGAATACTTATCCGGTTTAGCAATTCTAGCAATCTAGATACCAGCTATTTCAAATTGCTTTGTAGCTGACATGAATTCCTAGATACTAATAACAAATTCAAAAAATTTAGACTACTCTAACCCAGTTTTATTCTATTTCCTATCTATTGGAATTTTTGAATTCTCACATTTATCATGCAAAGAAAAGTTGGGTGCTGGGATACCTCTTCTTCCGACAGAGACAGAACTCTCAATGGCTGACCTCCATTAGCTTCTCCTTCTCCACTTGCTGTTATTCCATTGCCTCTTGCAGTTCCTCCGGTAGACGTCTGTATTGGAGTTGAATCGTCTCCAGGCAAAGCCACATTCCTTTGAATAGAATTAACAGAGCTTTGTCTGCAATCCACATTGTCTGCTTTGGCCTCACCACCACTCATCACATTGTTTGATTGGGCATTACGCTTTGACCTTCCACCGTATTTTTTTGGCCTAGCCATCTCCATTCTTATCTCTAAAGGTGAAGGAGGCCTTTTCAGTTTCTTCCGTAAAGTCTTGCGCACGCCCACTTCACCTGATGGTCATGTTCTCCCAAAGTTCTGCCTACAGGCATTTGCTTTGCTACAATTCTGGGACTTCTTCATCATCGCTGGAGTTTGCATTTGTCTTCCTAATGACTTCCAAATTTGATTAGACATACCGTTCGGTTTAGGTAGATTCAAATGGATTTGCTTCCACAATTTGGAGCGCCTCAAAGACACCCCGCGGGCTACTACTTCCTTCAGTACCTCCCACTTTATTGGCACACTATACTCCCATGTGTGTTGGATCCACTTGGATATTTCTTTCACTGCATCATATGGCTGCCGGTTCATATTCCCAATGGACGGGTCTAAATTTCGGGCTAAATTCTTCGACAATAGCATGACCTCTTTCCTCCAACTTCTTGCCCCTTGACCATAAGGTTCCCCTGTGTATTGATCGACGAGCAGTAGTTCCTCGGCAATCCTTCTGCGCGGTGCATGTCCCCTTCTCTTCTACGTGCCGCCTGCTGCTGCCTTTTTTTTCTTCACTTCTTCGTCTCCGTTGGATATGCCTCGTCTTCCATTTCAACATTATTATTCTGATAATCATTCTTGCAATCTTCTATAGGACCCTTGCCTTTGTTGTCTTCTTCACTGTGGCCACTACTATTCCCGTTCTCTTCGTTGTAGAAAGCAAACGTGGCCGCCTCCTCCTCCTGTCCATGCTCTCCCGTATCCTCCAGGTGGTCTTTGTAGTCTTCATCCCGCATTCCATGATCCTAAATCCAGATCACAGGCAATTTCATCTGTCATTACATGATGCTTATGCACAGTAACAATTACTTATTCACTTACCAGTCTCGTCTCCATTTGCGTTTAGCTATTCTAGTTTTCCTACTTTTAAAACTAACACCAACTGAAACCGATCATCCACTGAAATGGGACTCTGTCTCAAGCTGAAATGCTTTCACATGCTTCTCACGTGACGTACTTCCTATATCCTATACACTTCAATAATTCAAGCATCCGATATTCCATACTCACATTATGTTCACATTCACATGACAAACGTGAACTTCTCGGACTTACTTGTTCTTCACTACCCCCGTTCAACGACATTGACGTCCTCCTTCGCCCATCTGTCTCAAAAGATTTTCTTGAAGGCAAGCTGGGCGAAAATTCTTCTGAATACTGCACACTCCGCCTACCACATTGTCCCACACTATCTTGCACGTCACTGGGCACATCTTCAGGTACACGCCTTGTCCGCTCTCTCACCGTTGACGACATGTTCGGTGATCCACTGTACTGCGGTTCCCTAAACCTTGTCCCCAAGCTGGTGCGTCTGATCTGAGTATTCATTTGCAGACTTGATTCAAAACCCTGCACTCCTGCTGTCGTTGTCTCAACTTGCCTTGAAACTGTACAAAGTCCAACATCAAATGACTTTGGCTTCCCCACATATCATTGTTACGCACAAAGCCCGCAAACATGACATTGATGTACGGCTGATTAGAGAAAACTATTCCTTGCTTCCAAACATTGCTATCAATTCCAATCTCTGCGACAGCCTGAACTTCTCTTTAGCATAAGCTTGCACTTCAAACTCTACAACAACGCTTACCATAGGGTCTCTCTCCTCCTACATTTTGAGAAACGTCTTCTCGGGCTACGCTTTGCTGAACTTGTACTGTCCTCCCCACCTGCTCTCTGCAATTGCCAAGTCGAGCACCTTCGCACGATGTGCTTGCCCGTTGTGCATCACTAAATTGAAAGGACGATGTTGTATGAGGCAAATTGGGTGACAATGACGATGGCAATCCTCGAGGAGGTACGAACTTCATCAGAGCTGCAACAGTGGACACTTGAGAACTGCGTACCGGCACGGATCGAGGAGTTGCTCTTGCATGCACTTCATTTCCATGCTGTAAGCTACTTCTAGGTTGAGGGCTCCAAATGGTCCTAGCCTGCGTTTCCATTGAATTCTGTACTCCTTGTACATCCCGGTCTTCTACTAATAGGGCCTGCTATGCAGTTGCCAGCACTTCCTCTAGATCTATCGCCTTCCACACGCGCCGGTTCCCTCCATTGCACGAATTTCTCTTTCCCTTTACCAGCCGCTGACGTGGGAGCCATATCCTGATTAGTTCCACACATAAATATTAGCTCTTATGATATGTATATATTTTTTTAAATTGTACCTTCATTGCACCTGCTTTGCGATCCTTGCAGGCTAGACAATTTCTGACGACCATGCTTAGACCTTCATAACAATGACATTGGAAATCGTCATAGAGGATACTATTTAAAACCAAATTCTTATGCTCTAGTGCAGGCTGGGTGCCATCAGAATAATTAATACAATGGAGTTTTGTCATTGCAGCATACAGTACAAGCACTTTTTAATTTGGATTTTCTCCAGAATCTTCATTCATTGATTTCTATACGGAGACAAGTTGCAATAACAGACGCCTCATAACTTCCTACAAATCCATTTGCACTTCTTGCTAATGCCATCACGTGTTGCCTTGGCTTCTAGTCCCTAACTTGCCACGGTGACCTTTCCTAAGGACAACAATTGCTCTTCTATATTAACCTAGTGGCACAGTACAGACTTCCTCGAGGAGACCATATCGTGAGGATCAAAGAACTTATCAAACTCCACGTCCCATCAAAGTAAATGAAATGATAACTAAAGAATCAAACCAAGTTCCGGCACAAAAGCACTTCTCACAATGCCCCTTCTCGTTTTTGGTGGGACCTCTGCATAAGACATCACCTCCTCCAAAATTCAACAAAGTCCGGCCCGCATTTCATGCCAAACACTGCATTCCTCGCACATACATTCCACAATACTTGCATAATGTGAACACATACTTGCACCTCGGATAGGAACGACTTCCTTCCATATCCTTTTGATATTATATTCCAGTAAGCCTCTACCAATCATCAACAACAAAGTCTATGTGCATCAACATCTTATTGACGATTCCGGAGAAGTTTGGGACTTGTACAATTCCCTTGCTGCTGCAATTCTTTTTCCCTCAAAAATTGAGCCTTCTAGAGTGACTAAATTCAAGATTTCAATTTCCTCGAATTGCTATGATATGCGGCCGGTTCAGAAAAACTTGCCCACAGTGAATGTCAGTGAAGTTATGCATGTAACCTGAAAAAATGCGAACGACCTCCTGTACACTTTCAACATATTGCGAGAGCAAATACATCATTGCCATCACGCTCATTCCTATTTCCAAATAGTCCATAACTAAAAGCGTCCACATACAGAAGGCTTTGCAGAAACCCTTTCTTGCTTTCGAGTTGTCACTCTCTGTTGTCACTTGTACTCCGCTAGACTATGCAACTTCTTGAATTCCAATAAAATTGGTTGTGACGTTCATTACCTTGTACCGGAAAACTTTCCATTGTTACATGAAATTTGATGTGAATGTCATTATATTTTACACATTCAAACTACAATTGCACACCCTTTTTCAAAAAAGGAAAGAAGCCCAAAATGTAGTCTCTTCCTCTTCACTATTAGATTTTCTCTTTTAAGAAGCCAGCCTCCATGCCTTCCTTTCCTCTGCACAGGACAATGTCTCTCTTATCCTATCCTATTTCCTTTCCAATTCAGACATCCATCATGTCATTCTAGGCTTCCTTGGTTCCGGGGGTACATACCTCATGTGAAGAAAATTGTATCCCACAAGTTATGATGAAGACGAGATATGTAAAATGAAGTGTACTAACAGGTTTATTCTACATGACAACTACATGCACTGCTTGCAAATCATGTTCTACAACTCTTACTGGAGGAAGTAAAAACGTTCATGTTCTAAAACATTGACAGCGAGGCACAACAACAGTTCAGTGAAGTAGAGGTGTTGCAACGTACTCAGAAGGGTGAGAGTGAAGTGCACCTGCGAACTTTGTGCGTTACTGCCTCTGGTTTCATCCAATGTACTCTTCTCGGGATCACTGGCGTCGCCGCATGAATGTAATTCCCCAAAAGTTCTTGCGGGTGTTCTAATCTCGACGTCCACAAACTGCAAAGTTGTGGAAGCAGTACTGGTGTCCGTTCTGCTGAAGTCTAACAACTCCCGTAAGAAGTTGTCCCCGTACGATATTCCTTCAATCCAAGTTGTGTCTGTAGAGCTGCTGGTATGGACTTTGAGATCATGACTGCCAGTATTGTCCGTTGCTGCTTTTGGAGATGTCTCCAAAGCTTCACTCACACCGTCCTCTATATTCAACGTGCCGGGACTTGCTGTCAATTCAGTTGCAGTAGTTGCAAACTGTCTTCCCGCTTCTCCACTTCCATAGATATTACCATAGTCCGCATCATATCTGATCGAAGAAAAGAAGCATGGGTACATACACAGAACCACTACATGGAAGGCCAAAGTTTGGGCAACCAAGTTGACAAAAAGTTTATCAACGGAGCCACTATACTTGGAGACTGTGCCTTGTCATGCACGACGGACGTCTTCATTTCATCCAATTTAACCTAAATGGACAAACTATGTTCTTCAAACTCTGTTAGCCCTTTGGTGAACCTCACAGGTTTAGTTCCTCTGGATAATCCTGATTTTGCAAGGTGGCGCAAGCACAAGTGACAGCCTAGCAAAATCATCGAGATATGACTCTATTTGTGGCTGGCGGAATTAATGCAGCCGCCTGTTAAGCGGTGCAATAATCAGTAAGACCTTCTACTTCTCACACACAACGGAAATACCAGCAGCCATTTTGCTTTTTTGCTACACGCCAACCACATCCAACAATAAGTAGGGGCGAGTAAAACAAAGACAACCACTATCTCACCGCCTTCATTTTTTCTGTTCTTTCTTCGTCTTCCCCCCCCCTCAAAATTATCTTTCTTCGAGCTTTCCAAGCCAAATTGACAATGTAAACAATGGATGCAGAATTACTTTTACCTTCCAAAATGCCGGACGTCTTTGCCGATGACCCTCTCCATCGGCAGAGAAAGAGCCTTTGGCAGATGAAGTTCAAATTTATTGCTGCTGCGCCGATTGTGCTATACGTCTGCATTTGACATCACCACTCTTCATTGCGTGGCTGTGACAGGGTCAACGACAAAGCGCACTCAGTGACCTCTCCACCGCGCGCTCAAAGAACAGATAGTAGTTCGGACAATTTTAAGAGAAAGAGGGCAGTAGCTGTGGACTCTGTTGAGGGAAGTGCTTTGAAGTTCCACAGCGATTCCACCGCAGCGCTCAAGTGCTTCCAGATATGGCTGCTCAAAATCCCTATTCCCTATGAACTGACTCTCCACATGCATTGAATATTTCTAGGTAGAACCACTTACTAACGCGTCTTTTCGTATGTCATAAAACGTGTGCATTCAGCAAGTTGTCTAAGTCTAATGAGTACTACCTCTAGGTCTTCATGTCCAAATCACATCAAACCTTAAATATGGAAATTTGTTTTAGGTAGACTTTATTAATTCATGTTTTGTAATTACTGTGAGACGTGAGATTACACTTCATTTCATAATTTCTTTCAGCTAATGATGTTGACACAGTTCTGAATGCCAATGCTTGTCTCATGATGTTGCAGAATATTTAATTTTACTTATTGTATATGTATCCACTCCAGGCTCATGCTTGCCATCGCATTTTCTGGGCAAGGAGTTCAACACTTAGTACAGGCAGCAAGTACTCAAGCTTTGTGCGCATATTGACACACATATTGAGAAATCGGGAATGTGGGTCGTTCTATTACCTTCACATCATTAATGCTGTGGTCGATGTGTTTTGTATTGACTTCGGCATTGGTTTCTATGCGCAGATGTGTAGGATAAACCTGGTCTTTTTCTCACACCAAATTGCAAATTCATTTCTCTGCATACTCCTAGAGGACAACAAGATTCCGCATTCAATCATGGACATCTTTGTGGGACTCTAATGTCGGTTTTAAATTTTTTTAATTCTGCCAAATCATGCACTGTGTCGTAGCACAGAAAGTACAAAATCCTTCTCTAAAGCCTTAATGGACCCTAAAGTGACTCGTGTATCGTTCCGCAGAGATCTCGGTGTAATTCTACTAAGTGGCCGGAATGCAGTGAATTGGTATCCCAAAACAAACCCCAAGTACTAATCTAGACCGGATCCAGCTCCAGTAATCCGGAACCAGAAACTCCTTTCCCGATTATATATCCGGTCTAGAGTATGTAACTATATGTAATAAATTCGAGTTTAACCTCTGGACCAAGAGGGATCTGCAACTTTGGGCTTCAGGAAGGAAGCTTAACTCCTACCCTCCGAGTTTTAACGTGTCAGAAGATCCACGATATAAACTTAAAAAGAAAACTTTGACAAGAACAACGAGAAAGAGACCGTCCTCACAACTAGACTGGATGGGCTATGTAGGCTAGCAGGTCACGCAAGAAAGTCTGGATTCTTCTAACAATTACTACAATGACAGACTACAGGACAATCCACGGCTTAGGTAGAGAAGGGGCGTCAGAAAAAATGGGAGAGCTATAATACTTCTTGACAAAAGCCAGCTCTAATCCTCGCAAGGAAATCCTATTGTATCCTGTCTAACACGCAATCTCTCCAGGGACTGGATACTTCCTGTATCCGGGTTTCACTTCCTTCTTACCCAAATCTGCACGATCTCACTGCTCTCACGATAACACGGACAAGTGCTAAAAAGTACAGCTCACAATTGTAAATTGGAAAACTCCAATGGCATTTGCAGAAAATTAGAAATACAAAGTATGGAAAATGCAACACGGATCAAATCTAAAATCCGCCTTTAAATACTAAACTACACCTCAAACTCAAAAAGTGCATAAGGCTAAATACAGCTAATGGAATGACACGTTTCATTCCTAACTTCATGTCTAATTTAGGTAACTGAAGCCAAAGTCAAAAAGCTCCCACTAAAAGTGGATCTTGGATCCTAAAAATCTGGAATCAACTTGAATCCTAACTCCTTCTAAACTAAAAATATACCTACACATCTACTTGTCAAAATTAGGCATGTAGCCTTACAATTACTGTCAAAACCTTCACCTACTTCCTACTCTTCTTCACTGGAGAAAACCCCGCCTTAGCTGGTCCCTTCCGGGTCAAGGGTTTCTTTCCAGTCTGCGGCTTGGCAGTTTGTTTGGACCCGACTTTTGCCTTCTCTCTGGCTGCCTTCGCCTTTGTCGCTCGGGTCTCTGCCAAGGCCTGATCGGGATCCGAATAAGGTTCAAAATCCTGATCGGGATCCGAATAAGATTCAGAATCCTGGTCGAAACCGGATTCCTCTTCATCATAGTCGTAATCCTCTTCTTCTTCCTCCTCCTCCTGAACCTTGGTGGATTTCCTCTTGGCCAACTGTGGTTCAGGAGCCTTTCTCTTCTGCGGGACTGGAGCAGGCCTAGCTACCTTGCTCTGAGGTGTCACATCTCCTCCAGCTGGTTTCCTGATTAGGCCCTTACTCGGTGAGCTGGATGAAGTGCCGTGACCGGCTCCAGTCTCTGTCTTCACCACGGACTGCATCAGGGCCGTCATCTTCCCTGCATCTCCAAACTGCACCTTCTTTCCGGGAGTCTTGGGAGAAGATTTGGAGGGTGAGAGGGCACTAATCTGCTTCACCTTGGTACTCTCCCCTGGAATGGACCCTCCTGGTCTGGTTGCCGATTCCAGTCCCTGTGCCTTTGCTGGATCCAGTCTCGTCACCTTCGTGACCTCCAACTCGTCATTCTCCGGATCCGGGTCGGTGACTTTGGTGATCTCCACCTCAGTTTCCTGCACCTGACTTGTCTGTGCTTCCTGGTGCTCCTCCGGTACAGGTAGGTCTGGTTGCTAGTGAGAAGTCTCACCTTTACCCTTGTCCTCTGTTGTTGGCTGCTGAACTGGTTCGTGATCCGGTTCCGGTCTTGGTGCAGGATCACTTTGAAGGTTTACCTCGTGCATCACTTCTCGCAGCTGCTCCAGTGTGGATTCCATCTTCTTGTGATAAGTCACCATAGCCAGTATGAGCTTCTGATGCAACTGTCGTCCTTCCACCATTACTTGTTGGTCAAACAAGTTAGCCTTGTTGACAACTTCACCCGGATGGGTGATGAATTCCCGGATTTGGAAGATGGTGTCTCGCATCTGCGTGGAGAACGTTTTCTCCTTCTCCACCTCTTCTATTTTCTGGCACAACTCTTGTTTAAGAGTGACCACTTGGCCGGAAAGCTTTACCAATTCTTCCTTGTTTTCATTCTTCTCCTTCTCTCGGGTAAGCCGTATTACCCGGGTTAAGGCTTGAGCTGGGTGGACAGCACCCACTGTGGTGCAGATGGTCTGCATCACCCCTCGCTCCTTCTCGTACCAATTCCTGAAGTCGCTCAATTCTTGGGTGATTCTCTCTAGCGGCTCGTCTCTCTAGACCGGATCGATATCCTTGGTCTGCTCTTCCTCTACCTGACCCTTTCCTCTCGTTTCCTCACCCTCATCATCATCGTCTTCAGACTTGCTCTGCTCATCCTCATCGTCTCTCTCATTTAAGGATTCTTCCTCATTTTCGGTCTCAGGATCTAAGTCCGGAACTTCAAATTCTACCAGGGCAGCAGCGGCCTCATACTCTATCTCTTCATCTTTTGTCATCACCCCCTCAGAATGATATAGATGAAACAAGAACGAACAGATGGAAGAAGGCTTGGCCTTCCCAACATTATTCACCATTTTCAGTACTTGGTCCTGGATGAACACTCCCCAATCTACTTTCCGGTCTTCAGACAATGCGCCAAATATTGTGTTGGCCAATGTCCGAGAAACTCGGCTTGGCCTTTCCCGGTTGAGAATGGCCAAGATATACTGTAACAATCGCTTCTCTCTCTGACTGATACAATCGGTGACTGAGAACCCGTCTTTCTTACTACTTGGGTTTCAGAACTTACCCACCGTATACTTGTGTTTCCGGGATGCACTTCCTTCGCCTTCCTGATCGAATAGATAGACCTTCCTCCACATGTCCGCCGTCCATCGCTTGGGCTTTGTACGGATTGTGGTCACGGTGCGAGTTGGCACTCCACGCCTCAATTCCGCCACTACTGCTTCGCTTCTGAAGTCCCACGGTCGGATCAGGAACCCAACGCACCCCATCTGCTCCAGGTCTTTCTTCAGCTCCGCCAACTCCAACTCCAGCTCTTCCTTAGGCAATCGTGGCGTCACATACCGGAGCGAGATGGTGGCTCGCCTGCTCTGACTTGCAGCCATCTCTCCTTCCTTTAGGATGCGGCCGGTCTACTCTCGAAAATCAGAAAAAGAGTGGTCCTCACGACTCTCTCTCTCCCTTTCAGCTATGCAAGCACTAACGCTAAGCTGGGATGCTAGCAGACCTCTCTCTTGTGCTTAATGTTCTTCAAGTACTCTCTTCTGCAGTCCGTCAACTCCAAACCCAATACTGATGCACAGACCGGAAACCAGTAATGGTGCACGTTACTACAACTTTCAGCCAGGGCAGGAAAATATAAGTGACCAGTCTCTGGACGGATGGGGTTTAAGAGAGCCAATCCCAGCTGCTCCTAATGATTCCCCTAATCCAGGCTTTGCCCGTTTAGGATTTCCGCTCACTAATGATTAGAACGTTCCCGTAGTTCCCTAGGGTTAAGTAGGTCACCGCTGGATGTTGGTTCTTGTTACCCCTTTCCTGATCCGGTCTAGGCGAATTTGAACTCCGGTTCCTTGTTTCCGGTACATTTGGTTAGCCTTTACATCGATTCTTGATCAGTCTACTTCTGGTTTCCGGTTCTAAACATTAGACGGTCTATAACTATCTTAAAATCAAAAAAATTTACTGCTAAGAAGAATATTATTCCTTCATTTATATTTTAAATTAGTAAAAGTAGATTTTCAGGTTCCAACACACTGCTTATTTGCAAACTAATCACTATAGCCTCTGTAGTGAGTGGGTAGGACTTACTGAGCCTGGAGATCCACTCCACGTAGGTTATTCACTCTATAGTAGGTTCTCATGTGAAGAAGGTGTGTGCAGTGACAATGATACACATTCCATTCCAGATGTCCTGTGATTTTTTAAACCTGTTTATGCACTTTTGGCCTTATAATTGACTGTACTTCTAAATTGTCGAGTGATACCCTGGACGTCACAATGTACCATTGATTTCCAACATGGTTTGCAGAGAAAAATGTGGTATGAATGCTCTCAACGTCTCTCGCTTTCCTGGCACTTGAAGAAGACACTGCAATAGAATTTCTACTACAGAGAAGAAGAACGACTACATTAGGTACGTGAAATATGGATTCCATATATGTCGTGCTCAATTTCATAGAAAAGATTTCTCTACCCTAGTATCATCTATGTCTTTGTTGCTTAAACCCTCCCCTAATTGACAAAAAATAATATTGCCATGCATAGTGTCGACATTCGGATGCCCACTGTGGTCTTCAATGGTGACCATTGTAGACAGCATTATTCTTAATTTATGTCCCACATTGCAGACGGATAATAAAATGCACAAAGGAAAATAAACATGTTCCTGATTTGATTACCTTGTCAAATGCAACAGTGAGTATCGAATTCATGTAAAGGGCAAGTCGTATAGCAAAATGAATATTGGGCATGTAAAGTTTCAACGCAGTAATGTACATGACATCAATGCAATCAACAACGAGGCAGCGGAGGATTTAAAGCCTTTAGATAGTTGTCTTGAAGAAGATGAGTAGAAGTTGGTTCTATTGGTGGCTCCCTACCTGAACGTGGAAGCAATGCCTACTGCGAGAGAATTTCCTCAGGTAGTTCCTTTGGTGCGTGATGAGAATGTTATTGTTGTTTGCTTCTTTTGGATTTTTGTACACTGATGAGACTTCATATTTGATAGAAGCCAATTCCATAGTACCATTGTAGTATCAAAATTTGTAACAAATTCATGGCAATTGGTCTCTATAAAACAACTAATATGTTTCTTGCAGTTGGCTTCTGAGATGAGACCACACATATTTGGGGAGGCTTACCACATCAAAAGGGGTGTAGCTACTAGGCTGGGAATCTCCAGATATCCATGTGGTTGCGAAGTTTGCCACGGATTCAAGACACAGTCCGTGAAAGTGGTGGAGACTCACCACCGCAAGTACGGTTGTGACAGAAATTTAACGGAATCCCTTCTGGTGAGTCTCATTCTACCTACAATGTCCACGAAGCCAGCACTTACTAAGTGATCAATTTACAAAGTGATGTAGTGGGTATGAATTTTGTGATTGTCACATAATGAATTTTTTATGTTGATTTCTCATCATAATCCGGCCAATTGGCTGGAATCTGAGGAATGCCAAATGCTGAGAACGTGAGAAGTCTAGAAGAAGTTCTTGCGGAGGCACCCGTTGATGTGGAAGAGGAGCACTTTGTAGATGCTGAAGAGGGTGATGAATTTGAAGGCGCACCTCCTAACACAAATGTTGACTTCGATGACTATGAGCCCCAAGGTTGTCACCTGGAACTCAGAGTCTAAATTTTTTTGCTTTTTACTCATTTTAATGAGTAAATTGTTATAAAATTGACTAGTTATACTACTTTGTGAATAATTGAGATAGAATAATACATGTTGAAAGAAAACCCCAAAAAGCATCAAAACCATTCGAATCTGTGCTCTTTCCTAAGTTCTAGCAGTAGAAATGAGTAAATGAGAATCCAAATAGAAATTGGGAGAGTTCTAATTCCAACCTACACCCAAAAATTAGAATACTAATAGAATTTACAAAGAGTTTTTACCACGAAGATGCATACAAATAGTGAATTGGCTAAAAATAGTAAATGTAGGTCATCATAGCTTACCAATAACTTAGAAAGCCCACGAGAAGGATTTGGGTGAAAACTGAGCTTGAAAGAAAATATTGGTAAATAGTTGCCCCGCAGGACTTTTTAAGCCAAAATTCATAGAAAATCACGAGGAGGCGACTGCGACATGGAGAGAGGTGTTTTTGACTTAGAAACATGCTAGGAGCGTAATGGCGAAGACAGATTGCCAAGATTCCCTCATACGAGGAAGATTCCTTCGTAAAGGAATTGAAATCAGGAGATAAGAATTTATTTCTCCTTGAATAAGTACCAGTTTGGGTTGGAATTTTGCAAAAAAGGGTATAAAAACTTCCTAGAAGCTACCCAAATTATTTCGTAATTTTCCAAATTGCAAAAGATGATTCCCTAGAAAGTCAACCAAAATTACTACGGATTAAGAAATTCATAGAAATTAATCTGGTAATGGTAAAATCCCGCTAAAAATTAGGATAGTGTATTTTAGTTTGAATAAGAGCCTAATCAAGTTTCACAACATTCCGACATCGGTAACTACCCAAACCGGTGGCGCTAACGGAATTTAACGGAATTCCAAAACATTCCGTGGATGGACCGGCAAATCACGAGCTGACAAAGTCCAAATTAAGTCAACAGCAACTCTTTTTTGACATTCTTGGACCTTCCGAACAACCCTAGCTAGTTAGAAGCAGCAAAAGTTATAAACTCCAAGAGTTGGATTTTCCACCTTTTTCACTAGGTTGGAAAATACCATCTTTTATGAAGAAAATCGACTTAGGAGTAGGGGATTGGGGGCCTCTAGACTAAAAAGGGTCTTCTGGAGCCAACGCCACAGACCGTTTTCCATTTGGAGCTTTTCTCCAAAAGATATAGCCCATTCAGTTGTAGGGTAGAATTAGGCGTAGTAATTAGTAATTTTAATTTACTTAGATATTATTTTAGTTTACGTAGATATTATTTAGAATAGAAGGAGGTTAATGGGAGCCCCGGAAAAGTATAAAAGGGCTCCCACCGACTCCCTTTGCACCCCTTTTCTTCATTTTATGATAATTGAGCCGACACGAGGCTTTGGATTCTCGCTTTGTTATTTTGCCAAAATCGTTGGCAATTGTTGAGTTTTTGGTCTAGAACCAAAAACCTTGCTTTTATTGCATTAGAGTCTTAAATTCCATTCTTTGTTTGATTTTTGGTACCATTCAAAGGACGTTGGGGTCCCTTTGAATCACTGCTAACGCATATTTTGTGCAATTGCTTCCTTCACCTTAATTTTTAGTACTAACACCAGGGATATTCCAACCGAATCTCGGCGACGCCGGTAGTTGGAACCCTTGGATTTCATATTTTGAGTCTGTGACATACTAATCACTTCTAATTGAGCTTTTTTGAAGTGGAATTTCACACCCTTTGGGTTGTAGAAAATTTCCCCTGAAGCCTAGATGTGGGAAGATGTGGTCCAGAGTATTTGTTGTCATTTGGAGTGAGTTGGGTGAGCACCAACCCTCACAATACTAACCGCTAGTGGACTTGTCCAGAATTTGAGGCCAAAACCCCCAATACGACAAAGCTTCACTCCTGGACTTAACTTTTAATCGCTAACATTTGAGTTTCTTTTGTTATACTTTTGAGGAATTATTCCTCAATACGGCGAAGCTTCGCCTCCGAGAGGAATTGTTTTAGAAAAAATTGTCATTACCATAAAAAGATAGTGTGTTAGTTTTCCTTTAGAATACGGCCTCAAGCCTTAGAAATTTCCAAGTTAGTTTTTGGTTAAAAGGATCCCTGAGGGACCCCAATTAGTGGCAAAGCAACAGCCAAGGTTCTGAATTTGAGAAATACCAGGTCTCCGATAACTAGCCAGAGCCCAAGAGAACCAGCCAAAAGCCGAACCGGTGAACCAGCCAGAGCCAAGAGAACCAGCCGATCAGACTGCCTTGACCAAGCCATACTGGTCACCCATCATCTTGTATTATAAAACCAAACACGGAGAAGATGCCTACGGGCCCCCTTTGGTTGTTTTTTTTGCAAAATCTGAACACCAAGCTTAGTTCTTTGAACTATATCCCAGCATAATAAATTCTAGGTGATATCGGTACTTTTTAAAAAATTTCAGTGCTTAGAGCTAGAAGAAGCCTGAAAATTGCTTAGAGCCAAAAGAAATCTAAAAATTGCTTAGAAGCCAGAAGAAGCCTCAAATTTTGCTTAGAGCCAGAAGAAGTCTGAAATTTTGCTTAGAGCTAGAAGAAGTCTAAGATTTTGCTTAGAGCTAGAAGAAGTCCGAGATTTTGCTTAGAGCCAGAAGAAGCCTGAAATTTTGCTTAGAGCCAAAAGAAGTCTGAGATTTTGCTTAGAGCTAGAAGAAGTCTGAGATTTTGCTTAGAGCCAGAAGAAGCCTGAAATTTTGCTTAAAGCCAGAAGAAGCCTGAAATTTTGCTTAGAGCCAAAAGAAGTCTGAAATTTTGCTTAGAGCTAGAAGAAGTCTGAGATTTTGCTTAGAGCCAGAAGAAGCCTGAAATTTTGCTTAAAGCTAGAAGAAGTCTGAGATTTTGCTTAGAGCTAAAAGAAGCCTGAAATTTTGCTTAAAGCTAGAAGAAGTCTGAAATTTTGCTTAGAGCCAAAAGAAGCCTGAAATTTTGCTTAAAGCTAGAAGAAGTCTGAGATTTTGCTTAGAGCCAGAAGAAGCCTGAAATTTTGCTTAAAGCTAGAAGAAGTCTGAAATTTGGCTTGTAAGCTAGAGAGGGTGATCTCATTCAGAAGTCAACTCACCTGCGATACCTTTCCAAGCACAGGAATAATAACTCATCCCCAGTCCTCCAGCACCTAGTTGCCTCCAAATTCTCTCATACTTTCAGGCTCTCACAGCACTACATCCTTCAAGCATTTGGAAGAAAATCAAACTGAGTCATCAGCTACAAATTTTTTGTGAAGCATAAGGAGTGAGGTGCAAATTGGAAACAAATCAAAAACTAATACAAAGTTTGTGGAAGAAGAAGGAGAAGGTCCCAAAAAGTCAAGGTAAGTTCTCTTTTGAATAAAAAATCAAATCTTTGACATAATTTAAGGTGGGAATTAAAGTTAACGAATAAAAAACAAAATAATGATTGACTTGCTAATGGTTCTAGAAATTAGTTAAATTTAGGAAAGACTTAGAAACCATTTAGTGACTAAAATTTGAATTCCCTAATAGTCTAACCAATATTCCAAAAGTTTAGATTTTTTCAAAGATTTGCCTTTGAAAAACTAAAGACTTTAGTGGAAAGAAAAGATATCACCATAGGAAAAAATAATAGATCATTAAAAATACTTCTAGAATTATTTAAACCATAGGAAAATTTAGAATAAGTTAATTTGCTAAAATTTGACTTATAAAACATTTTAGACCATTTAGAGATTGGAATCATTTGAGATTTGCCTTAGATAAACTTAAAGTCCTAGAAAAAGAAATATAGGAAACCATAAAAATACAACTTACTTAGTATTAAGATAGAACATAGAAGACTAAAATAAAAAAGATTAGAACAAATCCAAAACATTACCTTAGACTTTTAAAAGAGAAGAAAATTAGGACATCTTGAAATTAAATTAGTACGGAAAAAACAAAAACATCAAGGTAACAAGGAGAATTGAAGATCAAGAGACTGGAACAAGGTAATTGTGGAATAACACTAATTGACCAATTTACTTCCAAATGTCAAAGATCGAACATAAACAAAACATTGAGGGAGCGCATCAATAAGGGATGGGCTTCACGATCCAGATGGAACATGAGACCATCGACGATTTCAAGGTATGTGCTTAATCCTCACTCTCTAATTGTGTTTTAATTTTTAATTAAGTTCATTTGTTTTAAAAACCTAGGGCCGAAATTAGGACTTAGAATCAGACATTAGAAAGATTTAATTAGTAAAATTAGAATTTAAAATTAAGTAGAAATTTCGTTTAGCTTTCCGAAAAGATATTAAACATAAAATTTCGATAAAAATTGAGAGAGTGGTGAGGAAATGAAATCCACGTGAGAAAGAATGAAAACCTAAAAAATCATCCAAAAGAATATTCTAAAGGAATTTAGGATCTAACTTAGAATAGGAAATTTAGAAGAAATATTTACAACGTTAAAAATTTAAAATAGAAACCTGAAAAGAATAAACTCAAGTTAAGTTTTCTTCCGAAGTAAATAAGAATTAGGTGAAATCTAATTTCACCTAAACAACCTTTACTTTGGATTAAAAAATTAACTTTGGTTTTGACCTTTGCGATAGAAAAATAGTAACCACGTCAATTTAGTTTAACCAACCTAGTAAGAACCAACAAGAAATTAACCATAGGAATTTTACCACAATTTGTCGTAAAATTGATCAATAAGTTAAATTAGAAATTAACGGAAAGAATTATTAGGAATAGAGTTAAAAGTAATTAATAATTTCAATTTACATCAAGAAGAGGTAAAAGTTAGAGTAAATTTTGAGGAACCGTTAAATTGGTCAAAATTTACTAAAATTTTTTAACTTTAAATAATTGAACTTTTAACAAGGATAGAAAAGTTAGAAGAAGAGTTAAAATAATTTACCAAGAGGAATAAAAACTCAAGGTAAATTTAGATGAACTGTTAATCGGTCAAAATTCACTAAAAATCCTTTTAACTTTAGGTAATTGAACTTTTAACGAAAGTAGAAAATTTTAGTTAAAATAATTTAACGAGAGAGGTAAAATCCTTAAGAAAAGATAAAAATCTAGGGTAAATTTTGATGAACCGCTAAATTGGTCAAAATTTACCAAAGATTTTGCGAATTTGAACTAATTTTTAATTCTTTAAATCAAATTAAAATAGTAATAGTAGAAACTAGATAGAGGTTGATTAATAAAGGAAGATAGAAGAAAAACTTAAATTTGATAGAAAAGTAAAGTCACAAGTACAACAAAACGTATTTTAGATTAGAACTCACATAGAATTGAACGACAATTGAACGCTTAGGATAAGATAATACTTCAAAATAGGAAAAAAACTAGAATTAAATCAATCATCCTTCAATTTCTACTTAGTTACTCACACTTGTGGTAAAAAAGCTCCATTGCTTGGAAGGCAGCTCGTTTACTATAGCCAATCACCCGTAGAATTCACTTAATTACTATAGAACCTGGTTGTGCTTGTTTGGTCTCTTGGATGGAGATCAAAACCCTCACAATGACCTAGCCAGAAATTATTTTGCAAGAGCAAATGAAATTCATAGTGAAGCTGGAGGCTCGGAAGAAGAAGCTTGTGTGGATTTCAAGGATTTATCGTCCAAAGAAGATGAACCAAACAATACAGCTGTAATGGAAGCCTTACTTCGAGAGTGTGCGGAGCCCCTTTTCCCTGGTTTAGGGACTAGTTGGTTACAATTCAGCATCATACTCATGTCGTTGTGCACTTTATTTTCCGTGAATCATCATTTTGTGTATGAGTTGCTGAGCTTCTTGAAGTATGATATATTACCAGCCGGAAATCAATGTCCCCCAAATTCGTATCAAATGAAGACGACGGTTATGAAACTGGGATTGTCTCATGAAACAATCCACTGCTGCGAATGTGGACAAACTCTGTATTGGAAGGAAAACGCAAACTTGCGAGAATGTCTGAAATGCAGGAAGTCAAGATAAATTGACGGATCCAATATAGTCCCAGTAAGAGTTCTCAGGTATTTTTCTTTGATTAGGAGACTTTGTCGAATGTTTCGTTGCCTAGAATTGGCAAAACATATGCGTTGGCATTCAAGAAATAAGTCTGGAGACAACAAGATGCGCTCCGCCGTAGACAATGAGCAATGGAGGTTCATCAAGCAACACTTCCCTAGCTTCAATGCCAACTCTCGGAACATAAGGATGGGTCTTTCTTTGGATGCAGTAAATTCCACTCAGTTTGCAATCCTCTAAACATTCTGTGTGGCTAGTGATGATGGTATTGTATAACTTACCTCCTTATTTGGTCACTAAACAATTCTTTATCTGCCTAACCATGATAATTTTGGACTCGAAATCTCCTTCCGAAAAAACCATTGATGTCTTCTTACAGCCGTTGGTGCATGAGCTGAAGAAACTTTGGAAGGGAGTGACAGCTCTGGACATGTCAGAACCTCCTGGACCACGCAGGAATTTCAAAATGTGAGGTATGTTAATATGGACCATAAACGACTTTCGAGTGTACACATTAATTTCTGGATAGGTAGGGAAGGGTTATGCAAGATGCCCTATATGTAGAGAGGGAACATCTGGAGAGCATTCCAAAGAGGCAAAGAAGACAGTGTACTTGGATAATAGAAGGTGGTTGAGAGGTAATCATAGGTGGAGATCTGCACAAGCAGCATTTAATGGGCATCCAAATCATGAGGCAGCGCCCCCTTGTCAATCTGGACTCACTGTAGTTCAGCGTGGAGGTTGGCGGGAATCGTATTTGCGATGTGGTGGACATCCTAATGGAAAGGACGACCCTATCAAGAAAACAAGCGTGAAGAGAATCAGCATACTATTTGAATTACCTTATTGGCAGGTGAAGTTCACTTCAAATTTCAGTTGCATATTTTGTGATGTAGCTGTAGAGTAGAATATGACTTTTCTTAGGATATGGAGGACTGTATGGACATACATGGAAGTTTTCATATGACAAATGATGTATTTTAACCTTTGCATAGGGGAGTGGGAGGTGCATTTCAAGAGAGGGGTACCGCAAATGAAAGAAGGTGTCCTTCATTTGTTTATGCAAAGCGTTGGAAACGCATAGAGGTGACCCTTTTTATGAAATTGCCGTAGAAGGAGTGAATTGCAATTGGGGATGACAAATCCAGGGGTGTTCACCCTGAACTAAGTAGTAGTCACATGTACAGATTAAGTTCATATTGTGCGCTAGTAGTGGACATGAAGAGGTGAACCAACAGTGGGAAACAATTAGTACTTGTCTTTTTTGGAAGTATGACGGTAATGTTTTTGGAGGTTGCAGAAACTTCCAATTCGCCACACATTGGACCCAATGCATTGCAAGAAAAACATATGCAAAATTTTTTTGCGTACTCTCTTTGGAGAAACAGATGGAGTTAAGTCCCGAGAAGATTTGCGCGCCCAGGGAATTCGAGATCACTTGCACTTACAAGCGAATGCAGATAGACAATCGTATTTTATGCCTGATGCACCGTATGTACTGTCAAGGAAGGACCGAAACAGGTTTTTGAATACAATTAGTGAATTGAAGTTTCCGTCCAACTACGTTGGTGCTCTAAGCAAAAGAATCCATGATGGGAAGCTATGTGGAATGAAAATACATGATTTTCATATCCTACTTCAACAAGTGCTCCCTCTATGTCTGAGGAATATTTGTGATGAAAAAATGGCAGGAGCAATTATGCGTGTCAGCAGGTTGTTTCAAAAGATTTGCTCAAAAGTGGTAGACATAGACGAGAAGGAATAGATGCTTCAGGACGTTGCAGAAACAGTGTGTGCTTTGGAGAAAGAGCTTTCGCCGTCGGTGTTTGTGATAATGAAGCATTTTCCCATAAACTTAGTGGAAGAATTGTTTATATGCGGTCCTGTCCAAACGCGTTGGATGTATCCATTCAAATAGTACATGAAGGGCTTTGTTAAAAATAAAACCAAGAAGGAAGGAAGTATGGCAAACGATTATTTGAGGGAGGAGTTGATTGGGTTCTTGAATGAGTACCTCTCTGAGTACACTCCCACAACCAAGCATGCCTGGGATGAGGAGGAGGAGCCAGCAATGTACGATGAGGTTTTTGAGGGTGCAAAACGTGACCATGTTATGAGTTATGATCTTCAAAAGCTTATACACGGTTTCGTGTTAGACAGCACAAAACACATGGAACCGTATCGAAGGTATGTCAATTAACTCATTTTGAACTGAGATGGCAATCGATCGTTATGGAAGGGTTCCAACTTCCAAGGAACTTATACTTTCTGAGCCAGAAAGGACATATAATTTGACGTGGATGTCGTTTGCATGTTTTCACTTTTTCATTAACTCAGGTTGTCATGTTTGGCTAGAAATGAAGTTTTAATTGAGAATTCAGTTGGGACCACGCATATTGAAAGGCAGGGGAACTACGGCAAGCTGAAACGTGGGAAATCCAAATTGTCTGCTTGAGAGAAATGAATGAAGTTAGGCATGTCATCTATGAATGTGTCGGACTGAAGGCATTTTGCACAAGCATGAGAAGTGCACTGGGTAGTCAGTTCCAAGAGTCGACAAGGTACCTGTGGTTGGACCTCTTTTTAGTTTAATGTAATTTTTTAAGTTGATTGTGATGTAGGAGATATGGTGAAGCCGTCTCGCAACGAGAGGCGGGGAGAGGAATGACTACCGACATCAACAGCGTAGACATGGAAGAAGAACTCGATTCGCATTTCCAATAGAGCTTCAACAGTTACCTGAATTTGCTGACTGGATTTTGGAAGAGGTTAGAAGGGAACAACAATCTGGTGTAAATGTGAACGCAGACGTAGTAGACACTACACGGTGTCCATTGCTTGTAGCAGTAGCTTACAAATCAATGTACGTTTATGGAAACCACTATCACGTTCTAAGCTCAGAGAGGTCGATGAAGACAGCAGATAGTGGTGTGGCTGCCACGTTTAGACAGGTGTGCCAAAATGGGATCCTAGACAACAACCAGGTGAGTGCTAAAGTAGAGTATGTAGGGCACATCGAGGAGATATTAGAATTAAACTATAGACGGCACTGTCTAGTGGTTCTAGTATGTGACTTTGTGAAAGCGAACTATGTAGGGGAAAATGCGACAATAAAAAAAGATAAGTGGGGCTTCACGTTGGCAAATTATGAAAGAAGGTATGGGAGTATTAGTCGAGATAGCTTTGCGTTTCCATCCCATTGTGAACATGTCTTTTATTCGAAGGCAAGCGAATCTCCAGGATGGAGAGTAGTTTTGAAGAAGGGGGTGAAGGGGAAAAGAATGCTACCAACTGCGGAAGAGCAAACAGAGACCGAATTGTTCCAAATGGGGCGGGATGACGATTTTGAGGAACTCTGTCTAGATCGAGGAATTGGGGAAGGTCATGTAGCATCCACAGCTACAGGTTAGCATGTATCAATTGATATTGTGCTGAGGCCACGCAGTACCGGACAAAGAGGTGGAGGAGGAGGTCGGCCCCGTCAGAATCAAAGAAAGGGAAGAAAACGTGCCCAGCGTTCAGTGGACGGACGTGCCGAGAGCGTGGCAGTGGAGGGAGCGTCTAACCAATCAAGCAACAGAGAAGAGGACCATCATGAAGAGGAGACACTGTATACAGATGATTTGACCGCTGAAAATGAAGGTCGCAGCCGACGAAGAGGTGAAGACGAAAGTCCTAGTCCAAGAAGGCTTCATCGTAGGCATGACGTGCAAGAAGAAGGTCTCAGCGATGGTGGCAGGAGCTTAGTCAGTGAGGCGGTGAATAGCAACGTGACGTTGTCTTCTACGTCGTCAAACAATGGAACAGAAAGCGAAGATAGTGAGGTGAGCTTCACGAAATTGGAGAAAAACTGGAAGTCGGTGAAGGCGTGTGGTCAAGATTGTTGACACCATAGATCCAATGATTGTGCAAATTCTGAATACAAAGTTGGGGGAAAGTTCAGTGATTGTATTAGTAGGAATTTTGGGCAGTGGGTCCACTGTGCGAGAGAGATGTTGTTGCTATAGGACTGGTTTGGGAGAGTGTAAGTTGTGGACGTAATGAAGTCTTCAATGAATTGAATGAAGAAGGCGGCTTAGAGTCTATTGTCAAAATTAATTTAAAAAGAAGAAAATGGTGTTCTGTAATGATTACCATGTTTGCAGACGCATGTGATGTTCAGAGCAAAGCTGACCATGACTTTGTTGTACATGCATTAGTGTTCTCAAGGAGAATGAAGTCCAGAAGAGAAACAACGCAGTCGAGGAAGGAAGGGGGGGACAGGAAGAAGTTGTTGGAAATTAACAGCAGAAGTTTTCAAACTGTGTTGACCGGGAAACTTTTCTTCCGGTGCCTTTCTGAAGCGTATTGCATTCTTTTGGCGAGTTTCATTGCAGGAGGGAAAGTACGGAGAGACCATGGCAGATATGAATCTCTATAGAAGCCGTGCTTCTCAAACTGTTTTATTGCTAAACAGACTCTGGATGCCAGAAATGGTAGACTGCCACAGTGTGAACCGGTAACTAGTCTATATTAATGTGTTGTTAGTGATTTTGGTGAGTCGTTGGAAATGTGGAGGACAATGTTGGTCTTCATGAACGTCTCCCGTGGCAAGTCGGAGAGGGAATAGCACTGCAGTTGTGGACTGTATGTGTAGGACACTATTCAAATTTCGACAAGTAGTTTTGAATGTTCCAGTCCATCGTTCATGGAAGTCGTCTAATTTTGTAGTTGTTGCTGTTATAATGCATGTGTTATGCACCAATAGAACAACTAAAGGTGAAGGTGTGCCATCCACTTTCTTGCTCTGCTATTGAGTGCAATGTGATCTCACAAGACAGTTGCGGAAAGTGGTCCATAAAATTGATTGTCCTGATGTTTAATATAGGAAATTATTCGAAGTAAATCCGGAATAATAAGAAATAAATGGTAGTAGCAGTTCCAAAAGAAAGCAGTCTACAGCAGTGGAACAAAAATATGGAGAGGACAAATCTATTGTTAGAATGGCAGTATTTCACAAATTTGGCAGTTGTTGGTTTAGACCATGTGGTATGCAATGTAAACCAATCCTATTTTGTAGACCATGTGCTCTAAAATCTAAACATATGCAAGGAAGTAGATGGAGACATGGGAGAAGAATATTGCCATGTTACGGGAATATATGAGTTCATTGCTTGCCATTTGTTGATACAAAGAAGTGGATGTGGTAGTCGGCAGCAGTTTGAAAGTGCTAATTATAAGAATGAATACTGTAGGTTGGGAATCTCAAACGTCAGGTGGGGACCCTGGACACCCTTGGGCTCTTGGACTAGCAAAGGTTCTTCAATCACTGAAAGAGTGTCCTCGTTTGGCCTTCAATGAGAAGGAACACGTTTACAGAATGGAATGTCACAAAGTGCATGTACTGCAATTGTGCTCAATAGAAATGTAGTAGTCATCCGTTGGTTAAGGTGGATATGCAATCCCTGGCTACCCCAACTCAGTAATGGGCATTGGAGAGGAAAGAGTAAGAAGAATGATTTCAATTTACAATTGTCTGGACAATTACAAGCTGCAGGAGGAGGCTCTCGGTATTAGACTCTAATTAGTGTACAGTACAGTAGACTGAGGGACTGTATAATATGGAGGGAATGAGCCTCTAGAAGAAAAAGTTTTCCCTCATAGGACAATGGAGGAATAGCAGGATACGAGTCCCATTTCCAGGAGGAATTAATAGGTGTGGCCGTGTACAGCAGCTATTATGACGTAATTACTTGATAATATTGATGAAATTGCACGCGTTATAGTATTTTACAACATGTCCTCCAGAAAGTTAGAAAATTCAAGCTGAAGGAAAAATTTATGCAAGGGACGAGCTTTGCATGTAATTGATAAGAAGTTGACAAAGAACATGACATTCCAACCACTTGACACCTAAAGCGCTCAAGTTGTTCACTGTGGTCATCTTGGACAAATTTTTGTCAATTAACTGTCATTTAGACACCCATTCCCTCGTAGTGTCTCTTACTTTCTTCCATGGTTCCGATGAAAATCCAAAAGCATCCCTTTGTACATTGAAATGACTTTGTCATGTGTAGAAGCTCCATGATTGTGAGTTTTTGAATTCGTTAATCCCTAAAGGACCAGGGTGCAAAATATAATATTGCAAAAGCCATTTGGTGGCCTTACAATCCTTTAGGGATTAAATGGTGACTTTATATTACAATTCTAACCCTTTCATTATTAATTTTGCCACTTTTATAGCAAAGAGTAGAAAAAAATTAGAATAGTTTTTTTGTACATTTAACCGTAGGATCTTACACCTGCCTAGTATGAGAATGTGTGGAAAAAATTTCAAATTTTTTTACCATATAGATTGCAAGATATCTGCAATTAAAGTGAAAAAAACAAGTTTTTCAATACATTGTGGGATTGGATTTTTTGACTTTGAACATTTTTAACTTTAAATTTTTGCACTACATAGTTTAGAGCTTTAAATGTTTATAGTGGAGAACTGAGTTGAGAATCTAGCAAAAAAATAAAAAATAAAATAAACTTAATTTTCATTATTAAAAAAATTGTTAAGTAGAAGTGGGTACAAGATAGAAGGAAAATCTAAAATATTCATATATTTTAGATGGAATTAAAATACACTAATCCCAATGATGAGATTGTTCTAGCAAGTAAACTAAACCATGCAAAAAAAAAAGGTGAAAAATTTGAAAAATTGCATTCAAAAATGAATCCTATAATTTATTTTTTCAAAAAGATGCTCTAATTGCCCAAAAAATAAGAATGTCCATAAATTTCTCACAAGAAATCCAAATGAAATGAATCAAAGCTTTTTAGATAGAAAAAAATATAGTCTGTGAGAACAAAATACTTAGTAAATAAATAAATAAAATTGCAAGTTTTTTTTTGTTGCCTGCGATGCCCTCCGTTCCCTATTTTGAACTTATTTGGTCATAACTTTTGTTCACAGGAACTGATTGGGAAAAAAATTATATTCCCACAAAGCTAATTAGCTTTCCTACCTCTAAAAAAAGTTTCAAAAAATTAAGAGAAAATTTCAGCCCATAGGTACCTGCCCGAAAACGCATTTGTCCCCGAAGGGACAATGGTTCTTTAGGGGTTAAATCAAAATCTAGATTGCAAAAAACTAAGGTAGAAACACCCAATAGCGTACTTGTACCTAATCTTTGTTCCTAGTAGGACATTAAACTGTCCTTGAACTTTTGTTCAATGGTCTTTGATGTGTGTCATAAAGTTTTCTCTTCTCTTAATCGTGATTGGATAAGTGCTGGATTTGTCAGAATTTAGATCTCGGTCCACCTGCATGACAATTTTAGTGGTTAGGGGATTGCAGCTTTGAAAATTCTTAGAAAAATTATGCTAAGTTCGAAAAAAAAAAAATATTGAAAATTCATGGTTTTTTCTTGCCTTTACTATAAAAAAATTAATTTTTTGAAATGGTGCCTCCAAGTATGCTGAATTCTTTATTTTGACGATTTTGTGTGCTTCCACTTTAAAGTCAAGAGGATTCAAAGTCTAATAAGCTAATGTGGCAATTGTCCTTCCAAAGAATTTATTTTGTTTAAATGCTAATATGATCCAATCTATGTGAACAAACTTCACTAAAATTTTAGCATGTGTTCTTACACAAGTTCAGTGTAAGGTTCGATAAATTGAATATTCAAATTTTCATTTTTATATTTTTTTGTTTGAATGCAATAGAAATGACAATTTAGAGTGTTTTTTGACAGGAAAAAAAAGGCTTACGGCTTTAGAAGCTAACTAAAGATATGGAATAATCTACGTCTTTGTCAACAAATGTATACATATCTATGTTTGTACAAATAGTCCATGTCATCATAGCCATAGTTGTAGACAACTCAATCCCTCTGTGTTGTTGATTTATTTATTTTTGATATTTTGTCCCCCTCCAATAGCCTGTTTTCCAAAATGGCTTGGTAATTTTGAAGGAATAAAGTCACTAGGAGAGATTTGAGGCCTCTAGCAGACTGCAAGTTTCCCTGCGTTCCCAAACTGCGGGAACATAGGGGAAGCAGCTGGCTGACGTGGTTGACACCGTGTCATATCATTTTTGCAAAAAAAAAAAAAAAAAAAAATTTGCTCAAAATGATATTTAGGAAAAAAAAATCTGACAGCTTGCACCGACTGTTCACAGAATCGGGACAACATTGGGAACGGGCCTGTAACGGTCTTCTAGAGGCCTCAAATGTCCTCTAATGATAAAGATCTACTACCGTTCATTTCAACTAACGTATACAAATAGAGTCAAAATTACAATTAGCTGTTATTTTTGCCATGTAGACAATTGAAAATCATTAATATTTAAAAGTATGTAGACAAAATTTGGAATTTTTGGATATTCTTTATGAATTTTCAAAGCTGTGACTTAACTATAGAAGGATAGAGCCTGTAACCATATAATATATCTCAAGTTTTTTCTTTAGTTTTCTATATTTTGCAAATAAAACTGAATGAGACTTAATTTATTTTATTTTTCAAAGATGGAATCACATATCTTCTATAAGTCATAAAGTTTTATTGGTTAGATTTATTGGTGATATCAGATTTATTGGTAATGATTTCAAATTACTATGATTTTTTGAAGAAAAAGTGAAAAAAGTTCATATCTAATTCAAAATTAGCTTAAAAATTCTTTAATTGTTTCTATAGGTGCATATTGTAGTGTAAACAAAATTTCTATGTCCAACTAGAATAAAAAAAATCAATTGAACATGGTAATAGGTCCAATGTTCCATACGCAATAAAATGTTTAATTCTAGGAATTTTCAAAAATTTCAAATTGGCATGGAAACTAGAATCATCAAGCTTCATTTTATTTAGTGGACTTAAATTCCCAAAGATCATTTACATGGCTCAAATCTAGATCAAGAGCAAGGAAGTTGCCAAAATATACAAGAAAGGCATTTATAGTGATCCATGGCACACAATTTTTTATTTTTAGCAAATTCTTGGACCCCCCCCCATGAGTGGTCCTTCTTTTGTTTGTCAACTATGATAAGGAGAATCTTCTCAACCAATCGTAAAAAATTGGATGAAAGTATACTATTTTACATCTTCCAACAAGCTATTCTTTGTCATCCTCAAGCCACATTTGGACTCCTTTAACATTTTAGGGTTAACCTTTAAACAACACTTCAATTGTTTTTCGGCTGATGAATTCTATATTAGACAAAAGTACCACTAGATGACATTTGAGGGCATTAGAGGGCCGTTTCAAACTCGTCCCCATATTTGGCCAGATTCTAAGAACAATCTGTACGGACTGTCAAAATTTTTAAGTTTTTTTTTTTAAATTCGAAAAATATCATTTTAAGTATTTTATTGATTTATTTATTTTCCAAAAATTGACGTGGCAAGGTTTCGGCCACATCAGCCAACAATTATCTTGCGTTCTCGCAGTCTAAGAATGCAAATTGCAGTCTCTTAGAGGCCTCAAATGTCATCTAATGAATTGTTCATCCTTGGAATTGTTCATCCTCAAAAAGGGGAGATCTTGCACATTAGTTTGTCCTCCAATGAATATTTTTATTTTTTTTGGAAAATGGATTATGTCACATTGTAGCTAAAGGGATGATTTCCACAGCCATCAACTTGGTGTTTAAGGATTCATTCATAAACGCCTTCTCCAAAGTTCTCAATTTGAGAAAAAATCATTATAAAGTGCTATTTGAAGAATGTTTTGAAAGTAATATACAAATTAACGTTGTAGATTTTGAATTTTGGATTCCATCGGTATAATTAGGTTCACCAATTGTATCATAAATCTTTTTTTATAAATTTTGAAATGGAAATTTCAAAATTCCTTCTAAATTCAATTACAAGCAAAATATTATCATTTTTTGAGTAAAATTTGTTGGAATGGATTTGAAATGAGGTTCTCTTGATATGATGAAACTTGAGTTTCAATCCATTTGGGGTTCAAAAATTGGACATTAGAGCGCTCAGGGGTTAATGCCACCTCGACGTATTTGTCAGGTGTATATTTGAAGGGCATTGCAAAAATCTGCCAACCATTCGCTAAAATCTTGTTACTTGACAACCACGAAGCGCCATTTTTAAGGTAGGAAGGAAATATAAGTCATTCCTAGCAACAATAAGGGCATGTTTGCATGGGAAGGCTGGCCCGATCTGGAGATCGGCATGACCTGATTTCCAGGTTCGGCCCTCCCCGCTCTTCTTGCTTCCGCATGCTTATGTCGAGCTTGGATTGAGTAAAGTATTTGTGCTTTAATTTAGAGAAGGAAAGTTCTAAAGAAAGGCAAGTGAACAAGTCCAAAATAAAGCACTATAGCTTGGACTTTAGTGATGGAAAAGGATACGTGGTAGACAATTGTGGATTTAACTAGAAGGTTGGGTTGATGGAGAGAAGAGCGGTCCAGAAATTGTTGCATTCAAGGAAGGTGGAGAGAAGGAGGAACCCGACTTCACCATCAAGTTGCGGGCTCAAAATTGGAACATGCAAACCATCTGCTACAGGCCCAAGATTGGGGTCGAGTCCCCTATGCAAATAGCCCCTAAGACTGAAGGTCATATTGGACTCCTCTTCTTGGACAGAAATGAAAAGTGCGGAGAATTTTAGGTCAGCTTGTGCCTCCCTCAGCTTAACTTTTAAACGTTGAAGAAGGCCAAAAATGGCCTGCAAAAATTCTATAAACAATATGCCTTGCGTTTAACCCCTAAAGGACCGGTTGTCCCCTCGGGGGACAAAATGGGTCCGGGCAGGTACCTATGGTCTCAATATGAAGTCAGATTTTTTGGAATTTTTAGAGGTTGTGTATTTTTGCGAGAGCTTCGTGGATATGTAATTTTTATTTCAATCGGATTCTAGAAAAAAAAGTTATGAGTCTTTTTCAATTTAAGGGCTGACTGGGCTATCACATTTTTGTTGAGTTCAGGGCGGGCAAAACTTTGGGCTGCCAGGATCAGGCCGGGGTGGGCAGCAGGTGAAGACCCTGCACCATGCCTGGTCGGCGCCCATTGGATGGCGGAGGTGGGTGGGGGGTTTAGGTGAGCGCCGACCCCTGGTTAGAGAGGAAGGCCGGACCTTTGCGAGGCCCGGCGCCTATGTGAGGTACTTTTTCACTAACTTTTACTTTTTGTCAAGTACCAGTAGTATAGGAGTTCATCCGTGGATAAGCCAACGTAGTCTATCGTTGATGCGTCTAATGTCACTTTTAAAGTAGATTTAAGTTATGTGTAAACACACTTGTGGTTTATACCTGGAAACTTTATTCTTATACTTCTATTCTTTTTCTTTCTTTCTTCATTCCCAAGTTCTCTCAATTTGGTGAACAGTCCATTACCATTAATGCAGATACAATGCTCTATGAGTCCCAGTCCTATATAGTATTCTAGGGTGGGCAACACATCTTTGACAACACGTCAGGCTGGGCAACACGTCTTATACATGGATGCAGCCTATGACCTAATCATATATATACAAGATAATACTTTTAAAATATACAAATGATTCGTTAATTAACACCTTTTTATGTGTTGGACAACATGGCCAATAACTGCTCTTTATGAGCTTTTCGAATCTATGTGCAAAATGACTACACATGGCAGTCTCAGTGGGCAATACGTCTAGTAGTGGGCAATACGTCTAGTAGTGGGCAATACGTCCAGTATGCAAAGTATGAAATGTTTAGGACAAAATACCAGATTCTTGGTCTTTGAGCTTTCTCCTTTCTTTTAAGATTGGGCAACAAGTCTCAGGGCAATAAGTCCAAAACCACAGGGTGAGTCGTCCCTAAACATAGACAAACATATATCAAACACAAGAACACTAATCTCATTGTTTAAATTTTAAATTCAAAATTTCAATTATAAAATTTGTTTTATAGGCTAGAGGACCTACAACCATTCATAACCCTATGACTGTGCCTAAGGACCTAAGGCCGTGGGCCAGTCCTATGACCGTAACCGTACCCTACAACCGTGGTTGATAACCGGGCAACAGGTCGAGGCGGATATCAATAGGGCAACAGGTCGTGCGGGTTCGCAGCTCGCAGGCGCGAACTGCTTTGCCGCGCTCGTCTGGAAGCTCGTCGGAATCGCGACCGCAGCCACGCCTCCCAAATCTCCTCCGACGGCGCCCAATTCAGGTTCGGTTTTCAAATTTGGGAGTGAAATCACTCTCGCTTACTCCAAACAGTTCACCTCCACCCACAATCAGTCTGAAATTTGGACAAATTTTGAAGTTTGGTAAAAGTTCAGCTAGGCGCTCCCTGCCGCATCAAATGTCAATTTCTTCTCAAATTGGTTATATTTCGTGAAATTTCTTGCTAATTCTCTCTCTCTCTCTCTCACAGTCGATTCCATCCTCCCCAGCCTCTCAGTCGTCCAAATTGTGATGAATTTTCGAAAATTGAGTAGAAATTGAGTTAGGCGCTTGTTGCAACGCTCCGCTTGTTCGATTTACAAATTTCTGGGAGTTTGTCACCAATTCTTGCTCATTTGATCCACGCATTCGTCTCCAAGTGTGCAGCCGATTAGATTTGGGTAAATTCTTTAGATTTGAAAGAATCTATCGACGCCTTGAATGCCGCTGTGAATCCCTAATTCGGCCGAAGCTTGCTCCACGCTGCAATCCAAGAATCTGATTCGACTTTGTCCCGATGCATTTTGCAGCCTCGATCTCCACCTTCTCCCTGGCGTGCTCACCTCGAAATCACAACAGACTTCTTCCAAGTCTGCAGCAAAAACTTGAGTTTCCGTTCTACAGACCAAACTTGCAACTTGTGCACATTCTCGTGAATTCAGTCTCTGGACAATTTCTGCGTGGAAATCTCTTTTCCAAGTACGATGCACCATGCAGCAAGTTTCCGATTTCCTCACCTCACCTTCGAAACTCAAAATCTCTCAATCTCTCAGTGTTTGCCCTCACAGTCCATCTAAGTTACACAATAGGAATCCAGTGCTCAATTTCTATAAAACTTTCAACTTCCCATGTCAAAAAAAAAAAAATATATACTTACAATACACCAAGTTAACTCAAATTCTCACAATAACACAATGACTCGAATTTACAATATAATAATAATAATCATAATTGCAGAGAAAATATAATACAACTACAAATATATATTAGAAAATAATGGGTCTTACAATGCCGTGGTTTACAATTTTTTCAAGGTTTTTATAATCAAAAATTGAAAAGGTATGACCTAATTTTAAAGAGGTGTGTCCGGGATACACCCCATTCATCCATTTTCATATTTTTCATCCGTTTTCAGATTTCATCCATCCACATTGCCCTATTCACACTACATAAAGTTCAAAAACTGCTTTTTGGATTATTTTTAGCTACTTTCTACTTTTTAGTGTTTTTAGCCTACTTTTAAGCTATTTTTCTTACTTTTTAGACTACTTTCTACATACTTTTTCAATAAAAATTAAAAAGTAACCTAAAAACTAAAATTTTTATTCTACAGCTTGCAAGGCCGCGCCTCTGTGGGGCCGCGCCTGCGGGCCTCCGCTGCAGGCCGCGCCTCCGCGCCCCTGCTTCAATTTCACAACGATTCTTCAATTTGGATTTGTAGGTGTTCAATTTGTCAATTCTACATCGTTGAATCAAGGTTTAGGGTGAAATTGAAACAAAAGTAGGTCAAATTTGGTAATGAGAAGAATCTCCGAAGTCCAAAATTTGCATTCAAAATTGACTTTGTGGCACCTAAATTGAAGCTTGTGCAATTAATTTCTCACATTTGAGAAATTACATCACTCTATGTACACAATTATAACCAAAAATGGTTTCCACTTCTTCACTTGTGACACCACTTCTTCAATGAATACAAATCCAGGTCGAATTTGTTGACAATTCACAGTTCCATGACACAACAAGCAAAGCACGAAGGAAAATTAGGCTCCATTCAATGTTCACTCTACGTGATTGACGTCATTCCCAAATTGTAGAAGCATTGGACACTTTTTGAATTTTCACAATTTCTTCATTGTTTTAACTCCAAATTAAAATAAAAATGGATTTGGCATTGATTTTTCTAATTTTATATGTTGGGGTGCTTATTTAGGATTAGTTGAAACTATTGGAAAGTTTTGGGACCATTTTCAAACTTTGAAGGCATGCATTTCAAGAGATTGGTTTAACTGTGACTAACGTGACTAATACCCCCAAGGGGTATTAGTCACATTAGTCACAGTTGAGTAAACATAGCCACAACTTTGTTTTTGGTGGGTGGAACGTTCTAAAAACTTGTGTACATGTGGCTTACTACATTAGGCACCTCCATGTCAAATTGTAGAAGCATTGGACACTTTTTGAATTTTTCACAATTTTTTTATTGTTTTCACGTCCACAAAAAGTTTCAAAAAATCAGGAGAAAATGTCAGCCCATAGGTACATGCCCGAAAACGCATTTGTCCCCCGAAGGGACAATGGTCCTTTAGGGGCTAATCCAAGTCGTTTTATATTTTTTGGACCTTTGCGGAATTAATTATAGATTTTTGAAGTTCATAGAGAAGAGAGTATGCTGTTTTCAAGGGCTGATTGCCTTTTAGGGGAGGATGGAGTGCTTGAAATAATTTTTAGTGAATTTTCAGAGGAAGAAACATGAAAGTGACATCTAATCCAAGTCGTTTCATATTTTTTGGACATTTGTGGAATTAATTATGAATTTTTGAAGTTCATAGAGAAGGAAGTATGCTGTTTTTGAGGGCTGATTGCCTTTTAGAGGAAGATGGAGAGCTTGAAGTAATTTTCAGTAAATTCTCAGAGGAAGAAAAATGAACGTGGCATCTAACCCAAGCCATTTCATATTTTTTGGACATTTGTGGAATTAGTTATGAATTTTTGAAGTTTGTAGAGAAGTAGTTGGATAGAAACATTTGATGGATGGAGTACATTGTAGATGGATGATGTAGTAAGTTGGAGGTCCCATGCAATGGAATGCTATAGGGAACATATCGGGAACACAGGGGAACAAACCGGGACCCTTTTTTTGTCATTGCCCACAAGACTTTGGCTCACCAAAGCATTCTAATTTCAATAGAAATTAGAGTTTTCTTTCTTTCTTTTTTTTTTTTTGGGAGTTTGTTAAAGGAAAATAAATCTTTCAACCCATCGTTGGGAATTTTCATATATTGAATTTATGAGGTAGAAAACTTGCTAGCAAGAAAAGATAGTGTATTGTCAATTTTCTAGGCATTGTGTCATTTTAAATTTTTTTTGGATGTGTTCCACACATTTTTTTGAAGTGATTTTTGGTGGACATATGTATAACATTATCCTCAATACATTAGATCTTTTTATTCAAAGTCCTTAGTGCAAAAAATTTCCACAAATGGCGGTCAAAGGCAGCTGGAGCTGTCGGGCAGAGTTCAAAAAAACTTTTTTCTAAACTTTGAAGGGTCATATCTTTCAATCCGTACGGTCAAATTCGATGAAATTTTTACCACATGATTTTAGACAAGTGAAATACAAGATCCTACAGTTATATTTTAAAAAAATGTTTTTTTAAGGGTTTCCTAAGTGAACGCAGCAGAAATGGCAGTTTTCAGTGTTTTTTGACAGAAAACACCCTTGGGGCTTTAGGGGTTAATGTTGTGCGGCCCATCCCAAAGACTAGCTGCCCATTCCCATGAAAGCTTTCACATCTTTGTTAGACTTCTTTGCCTTTAGATGGATGGCTTCCTTCACTTTGCCCATAGATAGACGGCTCCCTCCTTTCACTTGAAGCCGCATCCCAAGGATTAGCTTGGCATTAATTTAACTTAATCATTAGCATCCCAATTAGTCATTGAAGCTTGGTTTATATTAGTCATTTTCTCAGTTCTTTTAACCCCTAAAGTCCCAAGACCATTTTTCTGTCAAAAACGACTCAAAATTGCCAGTTCTGCTGCGTTCATCTAAGAAAAGAGAAAAAATATTATTTTTTAGAATCCAACCATAGGATCTTGTACTTAATATAGCTCAAATCATGTGGTAAAATTTTCATAAAGTTTGACCATACAAATTAGAAGATATTAGCATTCAAAGTTGGATAGAATTGTTTTTTTGAACACTGGCTTGCAATTTCAGATGACTTTGACTGCCATTTGTAAAACAAGTTTGCACTCCAAACTTTGAATTAACTTTTTTTATATTGAAGAATTAAGTTGAGAATTAAGGATTAAAATTTCAAAAAAATACACTTGATTTTCATTCTTTAAAAACTTGTTAAGTAGAAGTAGGTCCAAGATTGAAAGAAAAACTAAATTGTCAATAGCTCTAAGATGGAATCAAAACACTATAGTTCCAATGGTGAGATTGTCTTAGCAAGCAAATTTAACCTTGCCAAACAAGTTTTTTTGAAAAATTGTGAAAATTGCATTCAGAAATGAATCCTACAAGTTATTTTTACAAGATGCTCTAATTGCTCTAATTGCCCAAAAAGTAAGATTATCCATAACTTTTGCATAAAAAATCCAAATGGAATAAATCAAAGCTTCCCATATAGATAAATGTACAATCTATGAGGACAAAATTTAAAAGCTTTTTAGAAAGCTTTTTGTGTGAAAAGATTTCTGCCTGCCGCACCGAAAAAAAGGACCTTTTGTGCCATGACTTTGGCTCTCAGGCACCAATTGAAATAAAATTTATATTCTTATAAAGCTAGTGTGTTTTTCTATCTTCACAAAAAAATTTAAAAAAAAATGATGAATATTGAAGCCGTAATAGCCTGCCCAAAATCCATTTTGTCCCTCAAGGGGACAATGAGACTTTAGGGATTAAGGCCCAGGTATATTGTATGTAGGTCATTTTGTATTCTGGTCGTTAAAGGGTTAGAGCATCCCCACCCGGCTTGCAAAATGCGGTGGGGATTTGGCTGGCAAAATCTCCAGCCATCCGCTTTGCAAGCCAAGCTGAAATTAGATGACCCACCTAAGCCTCTTAACAGGCCAAGCTTGAGTGAACTCGGAGGTAAAATATTTGAAGTATCAATGGAATTAATCACTGCGTGAGGTGAAACAAACAGCGTGGGAAGTGAAATGAGGTGAAAATTGCTTGTTGCGGAGCAACCTCCCCAGCATTCGGAAAGACAAAACGTTTAGTCCTTTGCGGTTTTGCAGGCCAACTCGTGGCCTGCAGAATGACCCCTATTTGCAAGCCGGAGGTCATTTGCAAGCTGTTCCTGTTAACAAGCCATCCAAAATGCAAGTCCGGTGGGGCAGTTTTTACAGGCCAAGAGGAAGAAGTCATCCATTTTTCCAGCTAGGTGGGAATGCTCTTAAGAGCATCACCACTTGGCTTGCAAAATGTAGGTGTATTTTTGGCTTGCAAAATACAACGCCATCCACTTTGCAAGCCCGGTGGTACGCTAAGCCCCACCCATGACTTGTTAACCAGACACCACTCCCACCAGGAGGGTGATTTTTAGAAATTTATATTAACAACTGAATTCTCGTCACTTCTTCCCAACTAAGTCAGAGTTGCCTAAGGAACTGCGTTAGTGTATATCCTTCATGTAAAATTTCAGTTGCATTTATTCTCAAACGAGATTTTTCCAAATGTTATTTATGACAAAGTATGTGCCTAACCGATTTACTAATAATCAAAAATTAAATTTGAAATTACTATAAATTAAATCAAATTAAAATTCAAGATTACTGTAAATTAAATTCAAAACTATTGTAAGTTCAAAATTACTGTAAATTTACTTTAAAATAAAATTTAAAACTACTGTAAATTATTTTCAAAATTAAATTCAAAACTAATGTAAATTCAAAATTACTGTAAATTTAAATTCAAAATTGGCAATCAACAGATTTACTACTAAAATAGACATTGACGATACTTTTGATCGATAACCTTTCAAAAAAATACAATCAAACTGAAGAAGCTCTGTGAATTACGGAGTATATGAATAAGAAGTTACTCTATGCCTAATTTGTTTATGTTTTGACCACCATGATGATAAGAACTCAAAGGTTGTGTTTGCAAAATTCTTCACCCCAGCAAGTCCCGTGCTTGTTGGGAAAGTGCGGGTTTGTTGTCGTATGCAGTTTGCCAGCCAATTTGCAAGTTGCCCTCTGGCTGGCAAAAGCACCCCGTTTTACAGGCTAGAAGAGGTTTCGGGACCGGTTGTCCCTTTGGGGGACAATTTGGGTCCGGGCAGGTTCCTACAATCTCAAGTTTTAGTAATATTTTTTGGGATTTTTTGAGGTTGTGTATTTTCGTGAGATGTTTGCGATTATCTAATTTTTATTTTAATTGATGCCCGGGAGCAAAAGTTATGGCACAATAAGTAAAAATGGAATTTTGCGGGCAGCACAAAAAAAACACAAAAAGTTAAAATAACTTTTTTCAAATTTTTCCCTCAAAGATTATATTTTTGTCTACATGTGAAGCTTTGTTTCATTCAATTTGAACTAATAATGAGAAAGTTATGGACAATCTTAGTTTTTCGGGCAATCTAAGCATCTTCTTGAAAAAATAAGTTGTAGAATTCATTTTTGAATGCAATTTTGAGAATTTTTCAAATTTTTTTGTTAGACAGGGTTAGATTTTCTTGCTGGAACAGTCTCACCGTTGGGATTATTGTGATTCAATTCCATCTAAGAGCTATTCACAATTTAGTTTTTTCTTCAATCTTGTACCCACCTCTATTTAACAATTTTTTAATGAGTGAAAATTAAGTGCTTTTTTTCCTAAATTTTTTTGGTAGATTCTCAACTCAACTAATTAACGTAAATAAATAGAAAATTGAAATCAATAGTGCAAAAAATTTGAACTAAAAAGATTCAAAGCCAAAAAATCTAATCAAGGAAGGTGGAAAAAAACTTGTTTTCTTCACTTTAAATGCATATATCTTGCAATCTACATGGTCAAAGTTTCTGAAATTTCTTCCACATATTCATATACTAGTCAAGTATAAGATCTTACGGTTGGATATGCAAAAAAAAACAATTTCTTCAACTCTTTTCTCTTTGCAATAGAAATGACAGTTTTGAATGTTTTTTGGTAGGAAAATCACCTCGGTCCTTTAGGGGTTAAGAAGCCATCCAATATGCCAGACGGATGGGGCGGTTTTGCTACCTTCTTGTAACAAGTCATCCAATATGGCAGATGGGTGGGGATGCTCATCCGTCAGAGCATCTCCACCTGTCTTGTAAAACGGATGACTTGTAAACACCGTCTGGCAAAATTGCCCCACCCGTCTTGCATAATGGATGAACTTGTTAAGAGGTTGGGCCAAAAGCCTCCAGTGACTTGCAAAGACGGGCTCTTTTGCAAGCCAAAGGGCGGCTTGCAAACCGCATGAGACAAGCTCCTTTTGCACTTTCCCAACAAACATGGACTTGATGAGTGAATGCGGACGTAGCTCATTGGATCACAATGGCCTCTTAACAAGCCATGGGTGGGGCAGCCCTTCTTCCCTGGCTTGCAAAACGGATTGACAGGTTGCAACCTGGCTTGCATTTTCCCAATCTGGTGGGGATGCTCTTAGGGCATGTTTGCATGCAGGCACCGGACCAGAAGTGGAGCTCCAGGCGTTGAGCTCCGAGGTCTGGTCCAGGCCACATCTTGCTTCTGGATGCGCACTGGTTCTCAAATGAGAATTTCCTCTTTTTTTGTAACGTTTGGAATTTAGTGGCATGTGGCAACCAATGAATGAGGCAAGCCATGGAAGCAAGTCTTGGAATAGGTGAGACAAGGACACATTCAAAAGTAAAAAGCTCTTAGAAAAATAGTAAGTCGAGTTGATGGAAAGAATAGCGGGCTTGAAAATCCTACATTCAAGGATGGAAGAGAATGGGAAGAAGCGGAGCTCCATATCGAAAATCAAGTTGTGAATGCGTCCATGCAGACCCCCCCCTGTGCCTGGTTGAAGAGCGGGTCGGGTCGCCCCATGCGAACAGGCCCTTACCATTAGCTTCGCTTTGTGTGAAGGTGGGGCACGTCTCCTTCCGCCCCGGCAGATTGGACTGGACTTGAGCTGAGCTCGGACAAAAGAACCCTGGTTGGCCAGGTGGTGTCTCCTTGGCCTTCCACATGGCAGTAAGTAAGTTAGGACAGCCCAATCCCTCACATGCCTCCCACCAATACAGAATCCTTGTCGATCAGCAGGGCCAGCCCCAGCACATCAACATTGATCATCGGAACGTAAGCTAACGGTTAGGTCTGTCTGCTCCCAAGCGCGCCACATGGCAATAACAGCCAACCAACACCAATTGGCCCGGGATAAAGTACTGTACTGGACAGGAACGGAGGAATTGGGACTGAAAGAGGACGGGCCTGCACGAGAGAGCTGCTGGCTGCAGGGGTGTGCTAAGCTTAAACCCCTAAACGCCTCAATCCCTTTTAAAATTTTGCACATTTTGGCTTACATCTTTGTACGGATATATTAGAAAGGATTCGTGGCCTTTGAGGGCCGTTTCAGGCCAGATTCATTGAACGGCAATACGGGTGTGTCAGAATTTTTTTTAATTAATTAATTTTTTAATATCAAAATACCATTTTAAGCAATTTAAAAAAAATAATTATTTACTTTTATTTTACAAATGATGTGGTAGTTGCTGTGCCATGTTAGTTAGTTATTGCAGTTGCGTTCCCGCAGTCTGGGAACGCAGAGAAACTTGCAGCCCTCCAAGGCCCCCAAATCCCTTCTAATGCATCATTTATTGGAATTTGTTCTTGAAGGAAGGTTGTCTTTTCTAAATTCATGTATTACACTAGCTGAATGAGAAGTACCTTGAAGCCTTTTGTTCATTGTCCAAAGTATGGACGTCAGAGCGCTCCAGGGTTAAGCTAACTTGAGTTGAATTGAGACTTGGGAATGGGAAGTCTATTAGTTTTCACTTCTGCTTCTCTTTTTGCTTGAAAATCAATTACCTTAAGTTAGGTGGTTTTGTTTTGTTTTTTACATTGAGATCTCTAGACGCATGCATCCCCTAGTCACGTTCTTGGTACCATCGGAAAGCCCTCAGCAAGGAGGGTGTACGGGCTTTGTGTCATGGCATTTGGACCTACAATGTGAAAGTTATTGAATTTCAAAGTTATTATAAATTAAAAAATTAAAAAAGTTACATTTACTTTTGTTTTGATTGTAGCAACAGAACATGGCATACTAGTGATAATGAGATGAACATTATTTCATCCCCATGACTAGTGGATGATGAATAAGTGTTGTAGAAATTGGACTTCTCCCTATTGAAAATTCATCTTCGAGGAGCCAGGAAGCTTCAAAAAGCATGGAATATATCAAGAGAAAGAAGGTGAAAAAAGATGAAGTAATGTTTTAGTATAAAATTTCAAAAATAGTTTTATACTATCTTTAGGTTGAATAATTCATTTGAAATTCAATAGTGTCAAAAATTCATTACAATCTTGTGCATCAATAGATTCATGGTTAAGTGTAACCTCTTTGGCGTAAATCATAGTCTTCATTTACTATAGATTCATTGACTTTTGTGGTACTATTATTTTCTTGTCATAAGCAAAGAATACTATTTAAATAACTATTCCACAGCAATGTCTTGCATGGAATTAAAGCTATTACACCAAATCACATGGCTAATAAACAAGTGTGACTATTTTGTCTAAAATGTTGAATAAAAAAGAGTGTGTTTTGTAAAAATTTTATTCATTGTGAGTAGAAAATCAATTTTTTAATGAAATCTCTCTACATTCTCACCTCTACCAAGGATCCCAAAATATAACAATGAATTCAAGATGTAAGAATTGTGATGGTCAATGATTGTGTAATAAGTGTGGATAACATTTGCATATTTTAAAATCCTACTTTGGCGAAGATTATAGTAACTATAAGGTTTGTTTCAAAATTTGCAGTCCATGCTATTTTTAACCTAAATTGAATGTAGATTACAATTTTGAACTAATCCGTAGTGATTTAAGTGACTAAGAAATTAAGAAACAATAAGTGATATTTAACAAGGCTTTGACTTGATCATAGTAATTTATATGAATTGCAATAATTAACCCCAAAATATCTTTATACTCTGAATAACATGTGTCTTGATCAATTTGATTGTAACTTTGAAAATGTTCATTTTTAATACATGGTTGGTACTAAAAAATGAACCTTGACAAGTTTTGCTTCTAATTAGATTTGAAAATTTGAGAAAATAAAAAATTCAATTAATTATTGCAATTGTAGGCTTCAACCATTCTAATCCAAATTACATGCTATTTTTTAATTTTATTTTTATATTTTTCTTTGAAAATAATTTTTCCTTTCAATATTATCATTCATTCATTTAATAGATTTCTAGTTCCAATTATTAACATAAATATCAAAATTCCTCAAATTGTGGAAGACTCTAATTTTTTTCTCACATAGTTTCAAAGTTGCACCTTCTCCATTGGAAAGTATAAAAAAGTGTTTGCACTATTTTGAACATTATGATCTTGAAGATACTTAGGAAGTAGGCTCTGAAAATTGGTGGAAAAGTAGACATACAAGTTTGGTATAAGATCTTATGGTTACAATTTGCAAAAGGAATTGCAATGCTATCTAGTTCATCTTGTTTTCAGTTTGTACTGTATTTATGTTAGCTTTGTTCTAAAACACCATCAGGCTTTATCAAAGATAAAACTTCATCACTAATAATGAACACAAACAAGATTGTTGTGTTTTTTTCCACATATAATCCCCACTACTTGTACATTACAGTTCTCAAATAATAGAATTTAGTGTTTGCAATAGTAATTACAAACTCTAACACTAAATGTCAACGACACTGCTAATGTTACCAATACTAAATGTCAATGTGAATAGTAATGGTACTAAATTCTACCAAAACATTTAAATTAGGAGCCCGATGGTCCACTGTGCACTAAATCAATATTCAACATGAATACTAATTGTCAACCAAACGAGAATTAGAGGGAGTTACGTAATAAAATTAAATAACACAATAGATATCCGACCACTCAATTTCACTATAATTAGTGTAGCAAATTGAAATAAGCATTCGCCGAAAACTGAAGATGATGTGTCTTTTTGGAAAAGGGCGGCGGGGCAGCTTTCCACGTTGCTTAACCCCGGTGAGGTCGGATAGGAAGAGGTCGGATAGTTGCTGTGGCGTCGCTGAGGGGCGCCTGCCTTGCCTTTCGTGGGTGGCTTTTGATAATGCGCGGGGCGTCAGGCTTTGTTGGGCGATGAGGAGTATAAAGTCCTAAGGCCAGCACATCCGAAGCCTTCTTTCTCCGTCTTCGTCTCGCTGCTCTGCCGTGGCCTCCGCTTCGATCGTCTCAGAGCATGCGGGCTGTTGGGGCGCCATCCCTCTTCCTCCTTCCTTCCTTGCCCTGTCGCTGGTTTAGCTCGGTCGTTCGGTGGTGCAGTTGAGGCTCGGATCCCCGTCGTTAGTCCTCGCCCGCTTCTGAACCGAATCGCAGTTGGCCTGGCGTCGCTTCTTTTCCAGCGTCTCTTGTCCAGTTGTTGAAACTTAGTGGGGTAGTTGAAACTTAGTGGGGTGGTTGTTAATCCTGTGCACCAACAGTTGGCTGTGGCACGCGCAGCTCCCCCCCCTGTTCTGTAACTTAGTTCATCCCGTGTTGCGCATTGTCCCAGGATCGGTTTCCTCTAATGTTTTGTCGTGATTTGTTTTGTTTGCGGCAAGCGTCGTAGCTTTGTAGCGAGCCAAGTTTTTTTTTTTTTTGGATTCACTTCCCTTGTGCGCGTCCTCCGCATTCTGTACTAGTCGACGGGCGACGTTGACCCTTGCTCGATCGAGTTTTTGCAAATTACTATGCGACTTGCCGCTTCTCGCAGAGTCTTCAGAGTGCTTGCGTAACACTTCGTGGGTACAAGATGGGAAGCGGAGGAGACTTAGGAAGAACGGGAAGCATGCGTCGATTTAAAAGAGTGAATATCAGGTTCAAACTCCCGTACCATACGCTCTGGGGCCAGAACCTTATGGTGATAGGTTCCGATGCTCTACTGGGAGCTTGGACTGTGGAGAAGGGCCAGAGTATGACGCCTCATCAGGATGGAGACGTCCTCATTTGGCAGGTTTCGATTTCGGTGCCAGATCATTTTCAGACGGAATATAACTATGTCGTTGTCGACGATAGATTTCATGTGTTGAGGCGAGAGTCTGGCGCCCCTCGAGTGTTGAAATTTCCTGACGAACTTCCTAATGGATCAACTGTAGAGATCCATGATTTGTGGCAGGTGAGTATTTTTTCCTTCGAATTTCCCGGTTTCGAGTACTCTGCAATGTGACAGCGACGTTGATTAGCATTCTGCAAATTTGCATGCCTTTTAAACAAATATGCACTTCTTGCAGATTCGAGTGCTGAACTAGACTGGCACTCTTTTTTCCTTTTGCAATTGCCCGAATTGAACGAGAGGTACACAATTAGTCAAGGATATATGATTGTCCATGACGTGGAGTTTCATCTTAGTTTCATCGATTTGCATTTTATAGCAATCTTTTTCAGCGTTGCATTGCATTTTAGTGGTCTCCTTTGTCGTCCTGGCCTTCATCATCGCGAGGTTAATCAAGGCTTATCGCATTCATTTTAAATGAGTGCTCTAAAGTATTTTCAGCGCGGTAAAGCACTTCTGTGCAGTTATGTACTCTTATTTCGAATTATTGGAGGTCGTTTTCCTCTGTTCGATTTTTCCTTTTGGTAACGTCTGAAGATAACTAGATGTTGTGGATTCAATGCTAGGCTGACGTATCCACTGTCTCTGTGCTGTAAGTGCAGGATTCTGCTGAGACGCTTTTGACGAAAGACGCATACAGGAAAGTACTTTTTGGGGAAGAGAGATGTACAACCGTAACAGACGGAGTTTCCAAGACCGCGCAGAGCCTCCCTTGTATTCCGTTAAGTTTTGCAGGTTGGTAATACTTAAGCGCTAATTTAGAATCGATGGAAAGATTAGTGCAGTTTTCCTGTGAATTGGATTTAATTGGTTCACAACGTGGAACAATTTGGAAAGGGTCCAGTTTAATGTATCATTTTGATTGTCTGTTTGTTTTTCGCTTTGGTTGCTGCTCTTAAATTGTTGATCGAGTGCTCCCATCATGACGTGCAGAGTGCTTGGTGGTGCAATTCCAGATCAAGTGCTCTGTTTTGGATCCTGATCAATCGGTAAGATTTCCTTATACCTTGTTGCTGGCCTCTTGTTTTATTCCCAAGTGTAGCCCGATTCTCTTACTAGACTCTGGTACTGTTTGATGAGTCAAAACTTTCTCCAAGGTTCCGCCATATGTTGGGGGGAACTAACCACTCTGCGATGTGTGTGTTCATGTACTCAGGTTTTCGTCACAGGCAGTTCTAAGGAGTTGGGTGATTGGGACTACGCAGAAGCCATCCCTCTTTCTCATGAGGGTGGTTATAATTGGCAATGTATGGTCATGCTTCCAAGAGAGGATATTCCTGTGTCGTATAAGTATATTTTGAAGGACAAGAATGGAATTGTTACGCCTGAGAATAGTGAAAATCGAGTTCTATCATTGATTTCGATGACCAAGAAGCCCAGCGTAATGATTATCGCAGCTGACGGGAGCTTCAGAGTATGCACAGCTCACTTTTAGTGTTTGATGGGCTTTGTTCCTCTTATTTCCACGGCTCCATTGTGACTACTATGTCTTATAATGGTCGTTTGGAAGTTTGTACGTGGACTTTTCTTAGGCTCTCTTTTTTCATTTCTATTTCGTTGCTCATTAGGGGCAAACGAAGCACGTGGTAACATTCTTAATATTGGTGATGCAGACCCAACCATGGAGGGGGACAGGTGTTGCAGTACCTGTGTTTTCTATTCGGTCTACACATAGTGTGGGTGCTGGAGAGTTTTTGGATCTGAAGGTGGTGGTCGATATAGCGGCTAAGACCGGAATGCGGTTGGTCCAATTATTACCAGTGAATGATACCTCTGTTAATATGATGTGGTGGGACTCGTACCCATACAGGTATGTCTGAGTACAATGGATTATATTCGTATTCCACTTTCGTTGCTGCCCACTTTTCCCTGTGCTTTTGACTCATCATGTATTGGCGGCTGTTGATCTCCTTCTTGGTTCAGCCTTAGATCTTAGGAAGTTTAGGAAGTTTTTGTTACCCCCCAAAATGTGTGTCTTAGTTTCTTCTTTGTGATGACTTTGTATTAGAAAGGGTAATGATTCTTAATTCTTTCAAGATTCACTTTGACCTGAACTAAGCGTACGCTGTAATTATTCATCTAAAATCTTTGGATATTTTGGAATTTGTGCAGCTCATTGTCTGTATTCGCATTGCATCCACTCTACCTCCGGCTCCAAACACTCTCCAGCGAACTTCCCAATGATATTGCGGTACGTTGAGTGAATCACGTGTGGATAGACCTGAATTACCACCACCCAGAGTGCCGTGGAGATATCTGATTGTAAATGACTCGTAGTATTACGTATGTGGATATTACCTTAAGCTGCTACTAATTAATTCTCTTGTATCAAGTGCAGGCGGACATTGAGGACAGCAGAAAGCGGCTGGATTTGAAGGAGGTGGATTATGAGGCAACTATGTCTGCCAAGCTGTCTATTGCAAAGAGAGTTTACCGCCTCGAGAAGAATCAAGTTTTTAGTTCAGCAGCATTTAAGATATATTTTGAGGAAAATAAGGTAAATCTGTTCTTAAAAGTTTTGATCTCGACTAAAGTATACCAATCCGGCGCTTGAAATTTTATCGATTTGCCCTAGGTTCAGTTTAATATGAAACTCGTGTCGCTTGCAGAACTGGCTGCGCCCTTACGCCGCATTCTGCTTTCTTCGCGACCTTTTCGGCACTGCTGATCATTCTCAATGGGGTTTGTATGCTGAGTTCACACCTGAGAAGGTATCATCTTTCTCTAAACTCTAGAACGGTGTATGTGGAACCAAATATCATTCCTAGTTTTCGCGTTCCGTACTTTTAAATGGTTTCAATCCTTATCCTTAATATTGAACTACGCCACTTGGCTTTGGGCTCTGTGTTCTGAAGTGGGACTCTGTTTTGTTGGTTGGCAGTTGGAAAAGCTTGTGTCTCCTAAGAGTGATCATCATGATGCTATTGGCTTCAGCTATTACCTCCAGTTTCACCTGCACTCACAACTGACAGCAGTGAGAGACTATGCGATGAAAAAGAACGTTGTTCTCAAAGGAGATTTGCCCATTGGTGTAGATCGCAACAGTGTTGATACATGGCAATTTCCCAGTCTTTTCCGCATGACTGCATCTACAGGTGCTCCACCAGATTATTTCGATATGAATGGACAGAACTGGGGATTTCCGACCTATGTCTGGGAGGAAATGGCCAAGGATAATTATGGTTGGTGGAGAGCTCGGCTATCTCAGGTCAGAGTGTTTCCTCTACATCAATGTGTGGAGCGGTCTATGTTAACGTTATTGTTATACTCAACGAATGAATCAACGTGTTTTTAAAGTGTCTGTTGGTCCCGTCTTCTCGGAACTTCGGGTCATTGAGTATTTTGGCCTTGGTATCGCTGTCCTAAAAAAACCTAGTGTTCATGTTTTGCCATGCTATTTGTCATTTACTGTGCCATATTTGTACTTATCACTGAATCCTTTTGTATTCCAGATGGCGAAGTACTTCAGTGCATACAGGATAGATCATGTTTTGGGGTTCTTCCGTATATGGGAAATGCCTGATCATGCTGTGACCGGACTTATGGGAAGATTCAGGCCATCTATTCCTCTCAGCATTGTAAGTTGTGACCTCTATTTATGAGTATTTTGTATAAAGCTCAATTCTTGTACATTATTCTTTCCTTGAATCGTGGCGTGGACGAATTTCACGTAGATGCTGTTTTTTGCGTTTGCCTACCGTACGTTAGCTCTTTCTGCGGGACTTCAGCTGATGATCTTCTATTGGCACTTACAGGAGGAATTGGAAAGAGAAGGAATCTGGGACTTCAATCGGTTGAGTACACCGTATGTGCGTTGTCATATTCTTATCGAAAAGTTCGGGGATAGATGGACGGAAATTGCTGATAAGTATTTTGATGAGTTTGAACACTTATGTTATCAGTTCAAGGAGCAATATAATACCGAGAAAAAGGTCGTTGCTGCGACGACGTTAGAAGACGACGCTCCTGAATCTGCTGTGGAAGAAGCTGAAGCAGACCAAGCCCGACTCTTTGAACTCCTACATGTAAATTTCAATCCTTGAAACAGCTTTTGTTTCGAACTGTTTTGTTCTATCGATTATGCCTTGAGGATGAAACAGAAATTACATAGTTGAATATTGCAAATACTGCACACGTTGGTTTGAGAAATTTGGTATTTTAGATACGAAGTACTGGATTTACGCATACCGTATTTTCATGTTCGTTTTTTGCAGGAAGTTCTGCTTATGCGAAACTCAGAGGATCCAGCGAAATTTTACCCACGTTTTGGACTTGACCGATCAGCTAGTTTCGACGAACTGGATGACCACAGGTACGATGCTTCTTCTGTATTGTGCTGGTATTGGTGAGTCAGATTCATCGTCATTTTCTTAAGATCCGACTGTTTCCGATTTTTGAATACGCTGCCTTACGGACGCAAATTGCTTGCTTCCTCTTGCAGTAAGAATGTCCTGAGGAGCAAGTATCATGATTACTTCTTCCATCGTCAAGAGCAGTTATGGCGTGACAATGCTCTCATGACTTTGCCTGCTTTGCTGAATTCGTCTGATATGCTATGCTGCGGAGAAGATCTTGGGATGGTTCCAGCTTGCGTGCAACCAGTGAGTGCCTGGATGATCTTTTGGTTATTCAACTTTTGAGGTTGTATCTTTCCTGAAATGGGAGGTTTTAAACTTATTTGTGACCCCTTCATAGGATCGCGCAGTCTAAATATTGTTTCCTACACAATAGTGCACAAAATTTGCTTTGAATGTGTAAATTTCTGGATGTAGGTTTTGAGCGAGCTTGGACTGCTTGGTTTAAGAATTCAGCGCATGCCTAGTGCTCCAGGACAGGAATTTGGCAATCCAGCTGAGTATGAATACATGACAGTGTGTGCTCCATCTTGTCACGATTCGTCTACGATGCGAGCGTGGTGGGAGGAGGATGGAGATAGGAGGGAACGGTTCTTGAAGACCATGTTCAACATCAATGAAATTCCACCTGAAACTTGTGACCCTCACATATCCCATCTCATCCTCCAGCAACACCTTGAATCTCCATCGATGTGGGCAATATTTCCCATCCAGGATCTTTTGGCTCTTAAAGAGGACTATACTGATCGGGCAGCAAACGAAGAAACTATCAATGACCCTACCAACCCAAGACACTACTGGCGTTTTAGTGAGTCTTTACTTTAGTTTTTAAACCTGACTAATCGGCTGTTGTCTTTCAAACATCTTTGTGAGCACTTTCGAGTAAAAGGAAAAGTCTATATTGCCCGGAGCTTAATTAACTGACTTCCCCTTGCTGCCTGGCTGCAGGATTACATGTTCCTGTGGAGACACTCTTGGGTGACGATGATTTTCTTGGTACTATCCGTGATCTTGTAGTAAGCAGCGGTCGAGCCAGCGATAAGGATTTTGAACAGGTCAATGCTTCCATGAAGACTTCCGCAATTGAATGTGAGCCTGCAGTGAGCGTTCAGGAAGTGGGTTTGCCAGCGCACAGAAATGTATCAGGAGTGGTCTTGAATGACAAGAAAGCCACTTTCGAGAGATCCCTCTCAGGTAGAGTATTAGATGATAACAAGCACGTCGTAGAGATAGGATATAGGGGTCGATCTCTTGTTACCGCGTTGTAGCGTTGGTAGGCATCAGATCATAGAGATCGTAGTCATTGTTTCTACAGGGTGCATTTACCCTATTAATATTCTAGCAAACACAGTTCCAGAATGTCGGACTCACTGAGTTTAGGGCAGGTGATCTTTCATCCCATGTAATTTGAACGCAAGCCATTCAAATTACAGCGAGATATCTCCAGCGAGGCTTTTACAATCCGTGGCGTTCGTGCTTAGCACTAGAAGTGATGCATATGCATATATTTTTGCCGTTTACACACATGTAGGGTATACATAGAAGGATATGACACTATTTAATATAAAGCGCGGCAGGACTTTCCCGATTCTGAAATTTTCTCGTGTTGACGTATTTGTACCATGTATGAAACCAGTCCATTTCGCCTGTTGATACGTGGCCAGGTTTTCGCCGAAGAACGGGGGATTGATTGCTTCGAAGGCTTCCTGTGATGTGTTGCAGAAATCAGTAAGGAGAGAGTAGTTGTCTACAACATTGATAGTGGATTTGGATTGATCAGGGCACCTTCAGATTTCTGTGATAGTGCAAGTGACGTTCTTTGTGCCGAATATCTAGCTGGGTGAGTGAGGGTGAGGGTGAGGGTGACGGTGACGGTGTCGGCGGAGAGGGAAGGAAGGTCTTGCAGGCTGGGCCTCGCGGGCCGTGGCGATTCAGTGGGGCAGGAGCAGGAGGAGCTGGCGGCGCTGCCCTTCGGCAAGCAGCATGGCCAGTGAGCTGGATATCATGGTGGTGTGGTAACTTATGCTCCTCTTCCCAGCCCGACCGTTCTTCCGACCCGGCCTCGTGACAAAAGATCTTCGTGCCCTCATAATGAAGATGATGATGGTGCTCGGGCCAGGCAATCCACGTTCGGATGCATCCAGAGCTACGCTGAGACACTAGAGTTAGAGCCCATTTCCATTGGGGCTGGAGGGGTTCAGGACTGGATCTCCGGCCTCCAGCTCTGCAAAAGCTGAAAACATTCCTGGACCTTCTGGACCCGAGACCGAAGCTTGCCAATGGAAACGGGCTCTTAATCGGAAAGAGTGTGCAATGAGCGATTTAGTTTGAGAAAAATACAGAGTTTGAAGAAAACATAGGATCAAACTCCTTGAAGCATCAAAATTGGGGTCTGATGGAGTTTGGTGTTAGTGCTGTGTTTCTTTTTTTTATACGGAGTACTATTCTTAGTTAACCCCTAAGTGGTTTGGTGGACATATAGTGTCCTCTAAGTCCATACATGGACCTTATTCTCCAAATTGGATAATCTATTGGCCAAATATGTAAACAATCAAATTGAATGTACATCAGCCATTGATTTTCTAGTTGTTAGAATTATAACTTCTCTCTGACATAAAGACTTGGCTTGAGGATTTGTATATGTTTTGGGAGTAGATTATATGCATAATTTCACTTTTTTTCAGTGGGGAGCTGTCTTATATGGGAAGTCCTGATAGGGTGAGCTTTTTGCAAAATTTCCTATAGAAGAACTTAAACAAGTCCTTGTATCAGTTTTTTACGTTAGGTAAGGCATCACTACATAGGAATTCTTATCGTAGGACATTTTGCCCACATGCTTGGGTTCCCCTAGTCAGCATGTTGCAAGTAGGGCCTTACGCCAAAAATTCCCTTGTAGGAATGCCTTACCTTAACCTTTCTAGGATGTTAGCAACCCAAATTGGCCTACAATTTTGGATACCAAAAAATCCTCATATCTCTTGATGTCTGTGAGGAGCATTCAATGAACCTCCTTTATAAAAGTAAAAATCCTCAGAAGTTTAACATGTCCTTATTTAATAGCAAAACTATCCAATAGAAATAACTTAGTAATCAATAGTCAAAGTCTATTTATTCCAAGTAGCAATCATTAACAATAATGCAATAGTTTAGAAGTTGTCACATCATGATCAACTTAATGTTAATTTCTTTCTTCTAAAAAGATAAGATTGTTATGTGTTTTATGTGAACTTTATTCTATAAACTGTATGGCTTCTAACATCCTGAAGGGGTTAATATATAGTTGCATTCCTTCCTTTAGCCCACTGGGCACTAGGCTCCTTGTACATTGCTTTCATATACCATTAAATTCTATCTGGTCTGAGGTAACCCAATCCAACCTATTCTTGTACCCTCAAAGAAATTCGCCTCTTTTTATTATCAAGTCATAATTGATTAGTTTGTGTTGGAGAGAAACTCATTACAATCATGGTTATCTCAGTGAAAGGTGAGTGAACTTCATTGTAACTAGAGTGCCTTGCGTTGCTGCCACAACCATTTGGATGTCAAAGTTTTTATCAAAAAAAAATGTAGAAAATTATTTTTACTTTAATTTATTTGAACTGCGGCAATGGAATAGGGGCACAAGGTACACTAGTCTATACCTTAAGTTTGGCTTTTTGTTTGTTTTGTTTTGCTTGTTATATTGTTACTGAGTCATGCGTTCTTTAATTGAGTTCTTGGTACCGTCGGAAAGCCCTTTGTGAGGAAGAGGGCAAGGACTTTACTTTGTGGTGTTTTGTGAAAATTTTACACTATATGTCCAAACACCACAAAACAAAGTTGTTACCCCCCTCTTTGCGAAGAGCTTTCTATTACATAACTCCTACAATCTGTAATTTCAAATAATAATGGAAGCAAAACAAAGACCCAAATATAGTTATTAACAAACATTTCACAAGAGCTCAAACCACCCGACCATAGAGAGAGATCAATCTCCAAAAAGAGAGAACCTCCTCACCCCTGAACTCTATCTTATATGTCTAAAAAAGACTAATAGTCTTTTTGATAGTCTAGGTCTTCTTTTCTATCTTTAGCTTTCTATTCTTGGTTCTATCTAGAACCATCCATTAAAGTAAAAGGCTTGGTCATACTTAGAAGTATTCTAAATATCTAGTCCTATCTCATCCAATCTTGATCTTCTACTTGAAGTTGTCTAATTCCAAGTTCCATTACATTTATTATCCAAGTGGAGTTGTCAAGCTCCACTTCACAAATCCATTGTTCGGATATGTTTATCCAATGTACTTGTCATCCAACTGGAGTTGCCTAACTCCAATGCATAAATCCATCACCGTGAGATGTCTATCTCCAATCAAATTTTGCTTATCCACTAATTCACATTACATTGAGAATTAATTATCCATCAATGCATTGATCCATCTCTGGTCATCTTGACCAGTCATCATTCATCATCTCTGGTCATTTTGCCAATCATCATTCATCTATCAATGCATTCATCTATCAGAGGGTCATGACACTTTCCAACAACAAGAATGCTGTTGGGAGATTTACAACGTCTTAGATTTTAATGTATCAAAAATACAAAACAAACAGCCTACCTTAAGGTATGACTAATATGCCTATGCCATTGCCACAATAAAAATAAAAATAAAAGTAATTTTGAATTTTTGAAATTTTGAAATTCAATATCTTTTCTTCCGTAAGTTTGAATGCCTCATAACAAAGCTAATGCATTCTTCTTTGCAGAAAGCTTTCCAATAATACTAGGAATGCGATCAGTTGATGCACAATCCAACATACATATAATTCAACATAATTTAACCCCTACAGGACCAAGGCCTTTTTTTGCCAAAAAACTCTCAAAATGCTATTTCTAGAGCACAGAGTAAAAAAACTTGAAAATTGTTTTTTTCGCACATCCAACCATAGGATCTTATACCTAACTAGTATGACAATGTGTGAAAAAAAATTCAGAGTTTTTGACTGCTCAGATTGCAAGATATCTGCTTTTGAAATGAAAAAAACAACATTTTCAATACATTGCGGGACTAGATTTTTTGACTTTGGACATTTTTAACTTAAATTTTTTGCACTACGGAGTTTTGAGCTTTAAATCTTTATAGTGGAGAATTGAGTTGAGAGTCCAGGGAAAAAAAAGAAATTCAAAAAAACTTTATTTTCATTCTTAAAAAAATTATTAAGTAGAAGATAGTACAAGATAGAAGGAAAATTTAAAATATTGATATCTTTTAGATGGAATTAAAATGCACTAATCCCAATGGTGAGATTGTTCTAGAAAGAAAATTAAACTATATGGAACTTTTTTTTTCGAAAAATGCAAAAATTGCATTCCAAAATGAATCCTACAAGTTATTTTTTTCAAGAAGATGTTCTAATTGCCCAAAAAAGAAGATTGTCCATAACTTTCTCATAAAAAATCCAAGTGAAATGAATCAAAGCTTCCCAAATAGGCAAAAATATAATCTATAAGGAAAAAAAATTTAAAAAAATTTAAATTTTTTGCAAAATTTTTTTTCTGCCCCTTCTCCCCTATTTTGAGCTTATTTGGGCATAACTTTTGTTCCCGGGCACCGATTGAAAAAAAAATTGTATTCCCACGAAGCTTATCAGTTTTTCTATCTTCAAAAAAAGTTTCAGAAACTCACGACAAAAATTCAGCCCGTAGGTACTTGCCCAAAATCCCATTTGTCCCCCGAAGGGACAATGGTCCTTTAGGAGTTAAGATCCAAAAATAACTCCAAAATCCATGATTTTTACACTGTAGGTCCAAACGTCACAAAATTAAGCTTGTGCACCTCTTTTAGCAAAGGCCTTTTGAATCGTCCCAAGAACTTGACCAATTGACATACGATTCAGAAGATACATAATTTAACATAATTTAGTATAATTTAAGATCCAAAAAATAACTCAAAAATCTATAACTTTTCCATTGTAGGTCCAAACTCGACAAAACAAAGCCTGTGCAACCCTGTTCACAGAGAACATTTTGATGATACAAAAAATGTGACTGGGTACTTATGGTCCAAGAGATCTCACCGTAACAAACAAACAAAATAAAAAAATAAACTACAACTAACTAACTTCAGGTATGAACTACTGTGCCCTATGCCACAATCAAAATAAAAGTAAAAGTGACATTCTAAATTTTTAATTCACAAAACCTTCCAAATTCCTTAACTTTCTTATTACTGATCCAAATGCCACAAAACAAAGTTTGCGCACCCTTCCTCGCTAAGAGCTTTCCAATAGTACCAAACACACGCCTAGGGGACACATGGTCCAGGAAATCTCACCGAAACAAACAAAACAAAACAAAACAAAATAAATAGCCTAACTTAAGGTAATGGATGGATAATGCCTGCCCCTGCTGCCTACAGAAGAGGAGAGCAGTGACGCCTGACGAGAAAGCCGGGCAGCAGGCACTCTCCTTCCGACGCTAGCAGGGCCACCTCAGATAACTTAAGCTTAGGTCGAGGGGAGCATGCCATTGCTCGTTACGGAGATGTTACGCCCGTCGTCGACGCTTACTGCCTCGCAGCTTCGTCACAGCAGTGCTGCTGTTTGGGTTGGGCCTAAAACCTCGCCACCACCTTGCACATGGCGTCACGCCACGCCACGCCACGCCACGCCACGCCACGCCTCCCATTGCTGCAGCTCATTCCTCCATCGAGCTGGTGGTCCTGCCTTTACCATTCTCGATAGGATCCGCCGTTTCCAATTTGGCGCAACTCGGACTAGCTAGCTTAGTTTGTGGTAAGTGAAGTGAACGGGAAGTGAAGTTATCCCCTCACCGCTACCGCCGCGCCTCGGATGCAATCGAGAAGCCTACAATAGGATAGATCGGAGGGAGGCCTCCGATCCTCTGTGGAGTAATCAGACCTGTAAAGTGAAGTACTTGGCATGCTCCTCCTCCCCTCTCTAATCTAATCTGCCGTTCCTTGCGAGTCCCCACCTGCATCTGCACTCTCCTCTCGCTCTCCTTTCCCTTTCCCTTGGGCCTCCCCCTCCTCCTGTGCTGCATCGTCTGCGTCCACCTCGGTCATTCCCTCGTTCTTGCCCCGTCTTTCCCAGTCCCTCAATCCGCATTCCACACCTGCTCCCTTCTCCCTTCTCCCCTGCTCCTCCCTCCCATCTCACCCTCTCCCGGCCCCGCTGCTTGCCGACTCCCCGTGCCTGGCGCCAGATGGCATCCACTCAAGGTACGCCGCTCCTCGATTCTGGCGCTTTCGAGGTGGTCGCCCCGAGCCGAGGCGATCGATAGGGCTCCTTTCCTAGATTCTCGTCTATTTCTCCCGGCTCTAGCAGTTCTGGATTTCCCTCTGCAGTTTTGCATGGCTTCCACGTACTTTCATGAGGGATATGGACTGTAAAAAGACCGAATGCGCGATTTTCAGGAAGCAGAAGTATTTCTCTTCGTCAATTTCTCTGCCCAACCGCTGCGGGGTGTTCTTGTTCGCTGTGCGGACTGATCGTCCCTCTTGGTTTCGCTTCCTGGAAATCGCATGTGCGATATGTTTCGCCATCCCCGAGAACTGACTGGACTTCATTCAATTTTTTACAGCAGCTGCCAAGAATCCATTCGCTAGCCTGGTGACGAATTTGCCGAAGCCCGGTGGAGGCAGCTATGGGAAGTTTTACAGTCTCGTGAAGTTGAACGATCCCAGAGTTGGTGAGTTTGGGAACACGCTGTCCGTCTTGCATTGGGGACAAGCGGCGCTTCCAGTTGAACCGATTGAAGGATTGATTTCATTGGTATGGGGTTCGTGGGGTGCATCAGTCAATTTATACCTGGTTTTGTCACGCGGTCCGGAAATCCATTTGCTGCAGGGAACTGAGTTGGAATTTGGATTTTCTGGTGGCAATTTGAACGTTCCGTGTGGTCGTGTCTGAATTGTGAACTCAGTTTAGCGATCTTTTGCAATCAGATCGTGCTCTGGCAATCTCAGATAATTCGTGATACCGGAATGTGCAGACTCGCTGCCCTACTCTATCAGGTACCTATTGGAGTCCGCGATTCGCAACTGTGACAACTTTCAGGTAAACCAAAATGATGTTGAGAAGATTTTGGACTGGGTGAAGACTGCTCCTAAGCAGGTGGAAATCCCGTTTAAGCCTGCTCGAGTTATCCTACAGGTGTGATGATGATTCTGCGGAGTCTCCCCCTCTCCCCCTCTTGTTCTGATGCTGCGGCTGTTGAACCTGTTCATGCTATTACATGCTTCCTTTGATGTCACTACGCTTGGGAAGTCTTGACGAGGTTGCAGGTTTGAACCTGCGAAGTCGCTGCCACCATCCTGGTAGGCCGGTCGGTCCGCCAATCTGTCTCATCGCCGTCATCAACACAGAGAGGATGGATCACAGCTCATCAGTACTTCAGGCTTCATTGTTGTTGGCCATGGAGCAGCCTGACGAGCTTGAGTTCACGATTTTGTTTCAGGACTTCACTGGAGTACCGGCAGTGGTCGACCTCGCTGCTATGCGTGATGCCATCACGCGGTTGGGCGGAGATCCAGACAAGATCAATCCTCTGGTGTGTAGTCTGCCTCGATCGAACCTTGGAGACGATCTTAGATTAATTTTGGTCATCTTCTATCAGACAAACCTAAAATTGTGCTCGGAGTCCAGGTAGAGACGGATGTGGAATCTGTAAGGCTTGCACTGAAACGGATGACGTGTTTGAACTGTGTTTGGCGCGACCAGGTACCCGTGGATCTGGTCATCGACCATTCAGTGCAGGTGGATGTTGCTCGCCGTGTCAACGCACTTCAGTCAAACATGGAGTTCGAGTTTAGCCGCAACAAGGAAAGGTTCGGTTTTCTGAAGTGGGGAGCCAAGGCCTTCAAGAACATGCTTGTGGTTCCACCGGGCTCCGGGATTGTGCATCAGGTTTGTGCGTCGATCAAATTACGGACTGGGTGATAACAGCTGCGAGAGGCAATGCAGAATGTTGGCTGAGTGGTGATCTTCGAGGCATCGTTGACGAGTGCTTCGGATTCTGCAGGTGAACCTGGAGTATCTGGCCCGTGTTGTGTTCAACAGCAATGGCGTCCTGTATCCTGACACCCTCGTGGGAACAGACTCGCACACAACCATGATCGATGGACTCGGTGTGGCCGGATGGGGAGTGGGAGGAATTGAAGCCGAGGCAGCCATGCTCGGACAGGTGAGAGCTTCGTGGGTTCATCGTGCTTCGAGTATCGGGATTATTGCGTGGGTGGTAGTTTGCAGCTGTCGGTGTTAGGATGGGTCATGAATCGCAGGATCACTCCTGAGATTATACATGCAATTGCAACTCTGCACAATGGAGTGTGAGGCATTGCTTGCTTGTCGTTTTGATGCACAGCCGATGAGCATGGTTCTGCCTGGTGTCGTGGGCTTCAAGCTGAATGGCAAGCTGAGCACCGGAGTAACAGCCACAGATCTTGTGTTGACGGTAACTCAAATTCTGAGGAAAATGGGCGTGGTAGGGAAGTTCGTGGAATTTTACGGTAAGCAGTCGCGGTTCATGCTGGTGTCTTTGGAAATCGCGCCCTCATGTGATTGTCTTCGTTTTGAATGCTCGAAGCGAATGTCGTTTGTCTATTTTCCCTACCGAACTGATGCTTGGTTGCTGTTTCTTCAGGGAAGGGCATGTCGGAGCTGACCCTGGCCGACAGGGCGACGATCGCGAACATGTCCCCGGAGTACGGCGCTACTATGGGTTTCTTTCCCGTTGACCGTGTCACGCTGGATTATTTGAGGATGACAGGTCGGGATGAGAAGAAGGTGATGCATATTGCTTCTCGGGTCAAGTTGAGGGGTCTGAGGAGCACGAATCATGCTTGAATGAGCGACAGTTTGCATCACGTCGTGTAGCTGCTTGTGGTCTTGTTCCCACTGTTCCGTAGGTCAGCTTGATATCAGGGTTTGCATGTTTAAAGAAAGTGGTTCGTAGATTGTTTTGGCATCCACGTCCAAGCGGAACCTACTGAATCCATGTGCCTGATCAGGTTGAAGAGATTGAAGCTTACCTGCGGGCGAACGATCTGTTCATAGACCACGAGAAGGTGAGAACCGAGTATGAACTCCTGGTTTGGCCCAACGCATCGACTTCTGCAGTCTTGAGTCACGGCAAAAGTGGCTTACAGCATCCTTCTTGAAGCGTTGCTTTTAATTGATGATGTCTCTACTTCTAGGGTCGATCACCTTTCCGGGATTCTGCATAATATTGCGGGTTTAAAACTGCACCCTGTAGGATTGATTGCTGACTGCATGGCTGTTTGCTTCGTTACATGGCAGCCTCAGAAGGACAACACTTATTCAGCCTACCTGGAGCTGGATCTCGATACTGTAGAGCCATGCATCTCTGGACCGAAAAGGTGCGTGAGATGAGACCCAAGTCCAGAGCTTTGAGCGATGACATGAGACCTCGGCCTCACGACTGGAGGATCACTTGTTCTGTTCGGATATTTACTTAGTATCCTCGTGTCATACCTTTCTGAATCGACCTTTTGTCGGTCGTAAGACATGCCACGATGGTGACTGAGTGGGTGGGGATCACTGGATTCTTGTGCATTGCAGGCCACACGATCGGGTGATGCTCAAAGACATGAAGCAGGATTGGCAAGGTTGCCTGGACAACAAGGTTGGGTTCAAGGTAAATCACCCGGGCCTTTGGCACTGTGGTGGGCAGTCGCTTGCCCAGAAACTCATTATCTCCTCAATGGATTGGATGTTGACCGGTGTCTTTGTTTCGGATTGCGCAGGGGTTTGCCATTCCGAAAGAGCAACAAGAGAAGGTGGTGAAATTCACGTTCGAGGGGAAGCCTGCAGAGATGAGGCACGGCAGCGTGGTGATTGCTGCCATCACGAGTTGTACGAACACGTCCAATCCGACTGTCATGCTTGGTGCAGGCCTTGTGGCGAAGAAGGCGACCGAACTTGGACTTGAGGTCAGACCACTGGGCATTATAGACGGAGTTCTTACCATTCGGGATTTGCGTGAATTTTCAGCAGCAGCCGTGAAGTTCTTGCCTTGATGGTTCTATCAGTGAGATAGTATGCGCTTGTCATGGGGAGATTATCTGATCATTTTCCTTTCTGTGGAACTTAATCTGTACTGTTTCTGTCCGGGTGTTCGTGAGGTCTGTCTTAGACTGATCGTCTCGACCACGGCGAGAGGGTGACCTGAGCGTGAATGCTGACTCCACATTAGTTTTTCAATTTTGTTCGAGCCTGCCTATCGTCTGAATTGGAGGTACTGCCTTTTGACAGGTCAAGCCGTGGGTTAAGACCAGCCTAGCGCCGGGATCAGGGGTTGTCACTATGTACTTGGAGAAAAGGTGAGCAGCAGAGTGGGAGTGACGAAATTGGATGCGATGCATGTATTTGGAATACGTCGGTGTCGTTTCTTTCGTTGGGTAGGCTTTTACTTGTTTGTGATTATTGGATAAATTTTAGGTGCGCCTTTGACTAGTTTAATGCGGAATTCGGTGCGAGGTTGAGTTGCTGCCCGCCGACCTCTTCACAGGGGGGTGATGTGATGGCTTATTCTCACCCCTTTCGTGCTCTTGTAACGTGGCAGTGGCTTGAACAAATATCTCGACAAACAAGGCTTTAGTTTGGTCGGTTATGGATGCACAACGTGCATCGGTAACTCCGGCGATCTTCACGAAGACGTCACCGAGGCCGTTGCAGCGAATGGTAGGGTCCCATTGTATGTTGTTTTGAGCGCATTCTGCGCAGCTGTCGGACTCAAGGCGTCGTGGCATCATCCGAGAGCGGTGGCTCTGTCCTGAATGTTGTCGTCTTTGCTCTGCCTCCAGTGTGGAGTGTGACGATCAGTCAAGAAGTCGCGAGTTCACGTTTGCGAGACAGCGAGTTACTTGAGGTGTTCTAATCGCTCAAACGCTGTGGTGCTATGTGATGTGTAGATGTGGTCGCTGCTGCTGTGCTGTCCGGCAACCGCAACTTCGAGGGACGTGTTCATCCGTTGACTCGCGCCAACTACCTGGCATCGCCTCCATTGGTGGTGGCTTACGCTTTTGCTGGAACGGTGCGACCCTGCAGTTTGTGTTGCCGTTGCTTTGAATAGGGTCTGGTGACTCGCAGCTCATGTTTCACAACGTAGAACTATGTGGAGAGAACCTTGCGGGCTCTCCTGTATGAGTTGTTTTAGCACGCCTGTTGAATCTTCTGAGGTCGTGGCGTTCTTGTTGCAGGTGAACATCGACTTCGAGACGGAGCCCATTGGTGTCGGCAAAGACGGGAAGAATGTCTTTTTGAGGGATATCTGGCCTTCTAATGAGGAGGTTGCTGAGGTAAGCGGAGGGGAGAAAGTTGGGCAGAGGTGTCCTGAACTAGACTGCCAAGAGTGTGCCTGATTGTATGTAGGCGGAGACTTGTGTCGCAACCTCGCAAGTGGGGTCATCGATTCGCTTGGTCACTGGGGTGTTGTGTGCGCCCGTCCTATATTTGTGGATAGGGCTTTGAGGTGTCTGATTTTTTCGTGAGAAGGTTGGTGGGCAGGCCAGGGACTGACTGAGGCGTTCTGACATGCTCAGGTGGTCGCAAGGTCAGTCCTGCCGGAGATGTTTCAGTCGACATACAAAGCCATCACGAAAGGTAATGCCATGTGGAACAGCCTGGAGGCCCCCGTGGGCGCACAGTATGCATGGGACCCAAACTCTACCTACGTACACGATCCGCCCTTCTTCAAAACCATGACGAAGAATCCCCCTGGAGTGCGAAGCGTGAAGGACGCATTCTGCCTTTTGAATTTCGGAGACAGTATCACCACCGACCACATTTCACCGGCAGGTAATATCAACAAAGACAGTCCTGCCGCGAAGTATTTACTGGAGCACGGAGTGGATCGAAAGGATTTCAACTCGTACGGCAGCAGGCGTGGTAACGATGAAATCATGGCGAGAGGGACGTTCGCGAACATTCGGATCGTGAACAAGTTTCTGAAAGGCGAGGTCGGGCCGAAGACTTTGTACGTCCCAACGCAGGAGAAGATGTTCATTTACGACGCTGCCGTGGTAAGAGGGGCTTTTTTCACTACTGTTCATACCCCGCCTGAAACATTGCAGAATGGTGCATTCGTGCTGTGATACGGGGTGAGATGACGAGTGTGGAAGGTTGGGTCATGCAGAAATACAGGGACGAGGGTCATGACACGATCATCCTAGCGGGAGCGGAGTACGGTAGTGGAAGTTCTCGAGATTGGGCTGCCAAGGGCCCCTACTTGCAGGTAAGAGTCGCAACTTTGGCCGTATGTGACCGTTTCTAGCATCCTTCAATAGTTGAAAGGTTCAAAGTACGAGGAGCAGCCGCAATGGTGGGTGATGTCTCACGTTTCGCGCGTGTTCCAAGATGTTCAATGGCGATCTATGACGAGGCTGGGCCAATCCAATCTGCCCTGCAGCGATTCTCCCTTGGACCCTTACCGACCGATTGACTGTGCCCTTGGTGTCGATGCAGGGCGTGAAAGCTGTGATTGCGAAGAGTTTCGAGCGTATCCATCGCAGCAATCTGGTGGGTATGGGCTTGATTCCTCTGTGCTTCAAGGAGGGTGAGGACGCGGACACTCTGGGACTGACTGGCTTCGAGAGGTATAGCATAGATATGCCAGCCCTGGAGGATATCAAACCCGGCATGGATATCGCTGTAAAAACGGACAACAACAAGGAGTTCACCTGCGTGCTTCGGTTCGACACCCAGGTCGAGTTGACGTACTTTTCGCACGGGGGCATTCTACAGTACGTGTTGCGACAGCTGCTAAACCAGTAGGTACTATTCACGGAGGTCGGGAGTCGTACGGCGAGTGGTGGGTGCTCAGGTTAAGCTACACAGTTCAGTAGAAGGGAAACCTACTGAGGCAATCGTAGAAGATCTAATATTGTTAGCGTGGAAATTGAAGCTCTGGATAGACGCTGACGTTCACATTTATCGAATCCGTTTACGCTCATTTGAACCGCGCATGGGACCTGGATACCTCAGATTGGTTTGAAAGCACATTGCATGCTGCTGGGGGGTCCTTTGTGGACCTTCCTCCAAGCGCAATTGCGCTTTTGAGTTGTCTGTGACCCAGACTGTCGGCAGAGCTCTCAGCTCTATTTTTAGTTGCGTGGTGTCAATTGCTGTTTGTTGTGTTTGTAACCAGGGCCAACGGGAATTCTCCTTGACCATGTGCAACCTGCTTGGCTCCGACAGTTCTTAAACCCTGAAGGACCAATTCCATTGTCTCGTGGTCAAACATCGTTTCTGAGCTCAATGTAGCCTTTTTACCCTTAAAATGTCTGGTGGAGATCGTAATGACACCACCTATGGGCAGTAAACGGTTTAGGGGGGAAATAATCCTGGTGGTTTTCTTTACCGACACTGGTCAATGGGAGGCAGTGCCCACGGAAGATCACGGAAAATAGGGCGGCTCATACACGGATCACATTTTTGGAGACATTCGCAGTAACAGCTGTGTCATTTTTTCAAGTTCCAAATTTCGTGCGAGGACCGCGGAAGGATCCATGCGATGATGTTGGAGGACCCTCACAGACCCAATTGGAGATTTCGGGATTGCATATGATTGAGGTGGCGATGGTTTTGGCGCGAGGAGGCTGGAGATTAGCGGCAATGCTGAACTGGGCGCAACATCCCGCCGCCGGCAAGAACGATTTCTGTGCACGGGATTGTAACCCCATTCAACAGCTTGACCCTCCTCAATTGCGCGTTTATGGAAAAGATCGCCGTGAACTATCTTCTAACATCATGGTCCCCAATCTGAAAAGAAACTGAAGACTAAATTGATTTCTTCACATTTCAGCACTTCAAATACAACGATCCCCAAATTGAACACATCACATACAACAATATCAACCTACTTCTCCCCCACATTGAACTCATCACGCTGACCAAGCATATTGGCGCTGTGCCCGTCCACCCAACTGAATGCCGGCGTTGCTGCGGACGTTGCCAGTGCCCTCTGCGCACACTCTGCGCACACAAATTGAAAGCTCAAAATACCCACAACCACGATGTTGTCAGCCGCCAAACAACACTGCAAAATCCAGATCCAAGGGGTGTTGGGGTGTTGGTGTTGGTGTTGGTGTTGGGGGAGCTCAATGTCCAAAAACACCAAGTGGGCCCCAAACGGGTTCTTGTACTCTTCTTTTCTTTCAGTAAAGGCTCCTTCACTTGTGTCAGAACAAAAACAAAAACACCAAGTGGTGCCGCAAAATTCAGAAGCTGCAGGTCCGGACCACACAGGTACTGTATGTACTGTACTCGGTAATGTACTACCAAAAACGCCTTAGACTCTTGCCATTACCGACCAAGCAGCGATTCAAACTACACAGCATAATATCAATCGCCCCTGTCAACGACGAACAACACAGCCTACACCGCCGCCCACCCATTCGCGCTGCATTGCAGTGCCCGCGCGTTCCCAATGGAACAGACGGCACGGAACCAAGCTCCCGCGCAGGGCTGCCTGTATGCGCAGCGCAAAATGAACGGCACCCGCATTGCAACCGTGCGCGCCTCGCCCCCGCAGATGACCAGCCCCCCCGCCAGAACGCAGTCGCACTTAAATCCCGACCCGGCTTAGGGTTTTAGGGTTTAAGCATTTACACGTCTCCACTCTGCTCATTCTGCATCCCTTCCTACTCTTCTCTTTCTGTATCCCTCGCTCCGGCTGCGTGCTCCGCTCCGTCTCCGCCTAACCCTTGCTGTGTTGTGCTCGCGCCGGCGCCTGCTGCGCTTGTCTCCAATTCGTCGTCACGCTTGTCACGCGTCGCGTCGCTACTCGCTGCCTGCGAAGGTGAGTTCTGTGGGAAGTTTCTTCTGCGTGGCTTTCATGTAGAAATAGTGTAGAGTGGTTTCATCTGAAATTTTGGTTGACCTGTTCATATTTTATATGACATGGAAGCGAGCCTTGTTATCTCCAGTGTGAAGTATTTCTAACTAACCCTGTTCGCTCTGTCTCTACAGCCATGCCTAAGAACGCTGTGCCACCAAAATCTAAAGCTCCCCCCTCCGATTCTTCAGAAGAGGAGGAGACAGGGAGCAACGACGAGGAAATTGAAGGTGAGGAACAGGCTAAGGGAGGATTTAGCTTTGAGTCTGGAAGCGATGCAAGCACGGATACTACAACAAAAGAGCCAATCAGTTCATCACCGTCGAGGCAGCCAGTATGATTTCACTTCCTTTACTGTATTAGTTTGTATTGTACCAGCTTAAGGAAATTTTTTGTAGGCACCTTGCTCTTATGGCTTCTATGTCCCAAGAGGACCGGTGCTACTTTTTATTACACCATATTTTGAATTCGTCATTGATCGTCGTTGTTGTTGTGCAGTCAGCCGGCAAGGCTGCTGCTCCCGCAAAGAGGACCCGACAGTCCCGACAGTCTATCGGAAAAGAAGATGAGTCAGGAAACAAGAGAAGCAAGCCTGAAGTGGCAACCCCTGCATCACGAGCTGCACCAAAGGTAATTAGATAGGCCACTGCTTTTCATATTGTTGATCGGGTCATTTGTCGCTATTGCTTTGGGGAGTGAATTTGGCATTGGAACTGATTTCTAGGTAAAGGATGAGATGTTGTGATTTTTTACGTGTCATCCCTTGTTCCATGTTGTGGGCAATTCTATTTCCTGGTGTTGTTAATGTGATGCTCCTGAACCTCATTTTCTATCTCTTTGAAAGGATGTCTATTTTCCTCCTAACATTCTTACATTTTGGTTTGTTTAGAAATTACTATTTCATTAAGTCATTTTTGCTGGATTATGATTTAATTCTCTATGAGTTGTCAATTTGCACAGGAATATTGCTTTTGAGACTTGGAGCTAAATTAATTTGTGTTGTGGTCACTCTAACTGTAGTTCTTGAAAGTTACCTAACCTCTTCATGACTTCTGTGCTCATTGTGTTGCTGCTATTTGATTTCTAGGCGGAAGCCCAGTAGTCGATTAAGAAACTATCAACCAAGGCAAAAAGAGCCAAGGTGACACCACCTTTGAAAGAAAAACCGTTGACAGCCGAGAAAAAGTCTTTTGCTAAGAGAAAGAGCAAAACTCCTACGCCCAAGATGAGTGTGTCAAGTAGGTCTGAGGTGAGTATATTTTTGGATTCCCTGTAGTAGAAGACGTACTTGTCTAGGTAGAGATTGGTGGTTATTTGTGGTATCTCAAGTGTGGTTTGAGACGATAGAGTGAACAGCTTTAGTCTTTAACTTATTCACACGAAGACACGTAGCATTTTTTGCTAACCTCGATGTATTTTGCTTCTATTGTGTTTGTTTTGATTTGAAGCATAGTGGTTATTCTTTGTTAGTAGGATAAGACACCACAGAAGCCAAAAAGTTTGTCTCAGCCATAGTCACGGGATGAAGAATTGGCTCTGTCAAGGGAACTCCAAATGGATAGAGTCAATGAGCTTTATGGATCAAGTTTGCCATCTTCTTGAGGGGACCCATACTGGGAGAAGTTTATGAACCGATTGTCCTTTTTGGACAAGTATGAGAAGCAACAAAAGATTGAGAGATTGTGTGAGAAAATCAAGCGCATGAGTATGCGTTATGAGTCTCTTAGTACTCATCTTGATGGGGGCGAGACAAGTGTTTCCAAGAATGTGCATGAAGTGGTTTTGTGGCCTATCTGGCATATGATTTGGGGCCCTGACAAGGTTAGCTGTGAATTTTTTTTTGTTAGGGTGTGTTTATTGTCTTTGATTAGAATGTTGTAACACTTGTGGTTAGTTATTTGGTGGCTCATTGATGTGTATTGTTGTGTATGAAATGATTTTTGGGGATTTTGAGTCCTCTTTCTGTCTTCTCTAGTTCTACAAAATTTGGACAATTTTAGTTATTTAGTATGTGAGTTTCTCACCACTTATTGGTCTAGTTCTCTTATTTGATATTTTTGCAGGCCACTTTGAAAATGTTGGATGGTGGCGATTGTGAGGGAGATAATGAGGAAGAAGAGGATGGCTCTGGTTTGAAAAGATCTGAGGAAGACGAGGAAGACAATGAGGAAGACATTGTGTTGGTTTAGGTCAAAGGACGTCAAGTTGTGGTTGATAGAACATCTGTGAAGAAGAAAGTGACAAGCAAAGAAGTGGTGTTTTTTGATGGAAATAGCTCCGATGAGTCTCCAGTGAAGACCACACCACCAATAGTAGTCGTCAAGGCAAGGAAGCAAAGTCCATTGTTGAAATCTGTTCCAACAAAGGGTTCTATTGTTTTTGCAATGGATGTGGATTCTGGGAGAAATTTACGTACTGCAGTGCAAAATGGTGCCCAAGGTGGTCATGTAGACGTTGTGTGCAAGGTAAGTGATGAGATGTGTGCTGAGAATCTTGCCTTGCTCCGTGATTTGAGGGGCACCTGCGTCAAGATGGTCGAGGAGGCCAAGGTTCAAAGCCTACTCGTAACTAGAAAGATTTTGGAAGAAATTTGTGTGAAGACTACTCAAATAGTAGAGGAGGCAAGAATAAAGAGTTGTTTGATCATGGAGGAATTATGCTTGGTGATCGAATGACTAGGCACTTTAGCTGCAAAGAGTGGAGAAATGAATGGTTCGCTTGGCGGACATTCGTGCAACTTGTATGATAACCCGTTCCGGGGGTGCGGTGGTTGTTTTTGTAGAGTCCCACTTTTGAATTGTGGGTTATATTTCATTTGGATGTTTTTAGTGTTCCAACTCGCTTTTGCCTTTCCTATTGTATTATTGTCTCCAATGACGCGTTTTCATTCTTATTTGTGTTGTAGTATGTTCAAAGTTAAACAAGTTTTTGAAAAAATGATTTTTTGGGTTTGAAAATGATTTGTTGTTGGTTGGGTAAATTAATGAAGACTTTTACAAATATTCTTGACATCTCTTGTTAATAGGCATGGGTCTCCTGTGTGGTGGGAAATTGCCTTCCGGCAATTTAAATGATGTCAAGTGGCGGAAGCAAATTGAAGCTGAACAAGGCCTAAATATCCAAAGGCTACAGCTAGTGCAAGACCAGGCTTGAATCTAGCAAGATTCGACTGAAGTTAAATATTCAAAAGCAGTAGGCTTCAGCACAAGGCAAGCAGGCATAGTCTTGTTTGTCCTTTTTGTGGGCTATGTAGTGACAAACCTACATCATCCTGTTTGGGCAATTAAAGTAAACCAACTCGGATGATATGTGCACTTGTAATGCATAACTTTTTTGTAGTCTAATATTATTATTTAGAAACAACAGTCTTCTATTTTTTTTTTTGATACGGTAATTCGAAAGACAAGGTTTATTTGTCATTGCTTTTTCTCACATCAAAAGCAGGCGTGAGGGTTAAAGCAATCGACTTGGGATTCTTGATCGCCATTATAATTCTCTGAGCATTTTTTATTTTCTGTTTTCACTCTCCTTCCATGTAATCTATATTTCCTCCTTCATAAAAGATACTTCTTCGAATCTCGAATCCACTTCTTGCACGAGCGGGATTGGGACTCTTCTGTTCTGCGGATCTCTTGCATGCCAGTCAGGGGTCTTCATCAATGAGCGTGGTGATTTCCCTTGCAGTCGTTTTTGGGTGGTGCTTTTGGCCTGCGCTTTGCAGTTTAGTTCGTAGCATGATGTCGGACGGAAGTTCATCTAGGTTTGTAATGTTTCGCCGCTGGACTTGGCATTGCTAAAGAACGTTGGAAGGTGGCGAAGATTGATTGCGTATTTTGCTTGCTGAGCTTCGTTGTCGTCGTTGTGAAATGAAATGAGAGAAACGGTGCTTGGGCGGAGGGCATTGTACTGTCGCTGCACGCTTCGAAATTTATCGTTGGTGCCTACATTCGGCTTGGTGGATTACCTGTTGCTGGTGGATCGGACAGGTTTCGAGAATAAGTCCGGTTTTGACTCTTGACCAGTGTGAGAGTGAAGGTTGAACATGAGGTCGCTCCTTTAGTAGCAAAAGAGCCAATGAGAGGTTGGAGCTTTGGACAAGCAGGCAACATGCAGGTTGGTAGCCGCCTTGGTTGTCCGGGCAATTCGATTGCGGAAAGGAGAGTTAGTTGGGGCAGGTACGCTTCAGTTTCTTCCTGTTGGCACTTCCCTGAAGTATGTGAAGGCTTGTCGCACGGACGAGGTTTGACTTCGTACTAGTCTTCACAACTTTCGGGTTCGGCAATTCTTTCTCGTCCAGTTTCGCGACATGAACATGCTAAGTCGTTGTTTGTGATGACTATCCCAGAGTCTGTCAATCGTTTTCAGTTTGACTCTTTTGTTTCCGCCAGTCCCGCGAGATGTCCATTCCTTACACAACTCGAAAGTAGAATGCTCTGAAGGGTGGACATGCTTCTGGTTTGTTTCGTATGTGGACGGATATCTGAAACTTTCTTCACTTACTGTTGGGTGCTGTGATTTCTGCAGGCGCCTGTGCTCGAGTGCACATGGGCCTGAATCTGGAATCTGGTGAACTTATTGCAGACAAACAGGTATGCATTGCACAAAACAACATCACCAAAGACACGGCTCAATCGCATATCTGGGAGCTAGAGGAAGAGGTGAAGCGCCTGCAGAACCTCTCTCATCCCAACATTGTTCGCTACTTGGGCACTGCACGAGAGGAAGAAGCTCTGTACATCTTCCTTGGATTTGTTCCTGAAGGATCTATTGCCTCACTCCTTGGCAAGTTCGTCTCGCTTACGGAGATTGTAATTTGAAAGTATACCCGCCAACTGCTCCTGGGACTGGAATTTCTCCACAATAACCACATTAAGCACCGGGACATCAAGGGTGCGAACACACAAAGGATGCATTGAACTTGCTGACTTTGGTGCATGTATGAAATTCGTCGAGCTCGCTACAGTTTCTGAAGCAAAATCTATGAAGGGGACCCCCTACTGGCCCCTGAGGTTATTCGGCAGACTGGACACAATTGGCAAGCTGATATGTGGAGTGTCGGATTTACCGTCATGGAGATGGTGACTGGCAAACCCCTGGAGTCGGCAGCCGTTCCAAGAAGTTGCGACTCTTTCACATTGGCACCACCAAGTCGCACCCTCCTATTTCTGAGCATCTGTCCGCTGATGGAAAAGACTCCCTATTGAGACTATTAGAGAGAGAGCCTAGGCTGAGGCCGACTGCTGGTGAAATGTTGAAGCATCCATTTATACAGAATTACGAAACATACAATGGACAGGAAAGTGGTGAAGGTCGGCAAATATTGGAAGAGCATTTGCAGCCCACAAACGATGGATGCAGTCTCAGGACGTCCACAGGGAGAACGGGGAGGCGTTACCCTCCCCGGTATTTATTTCCACAGTGAAGCTTCACCCCCCTTGACTTTCTGTTTAACGAAAGTCAAGGGGGGGGTGAAGCTTCACTATGGAAATAAACACCGGGGAGGGTAACGCCTCCCTGTTCTTCCTGTGGTCAACGTCTCTGCGAAATTCCTAGAGGGGTTCCTTCAGGCAGAATGGTTTTAGGATCTTGGAGACGAGGTGGTATGTCTGTTATATCTAGACCGCTCCTTTTCGTTCAAGGATTGCCTATCATCCTTCAAAGTATATTTGAGCATGAGCGGAGCTGGAAATGTGGTGAGGATTTGATTTGTCCAGCGCGCTTGGACTGTAAGAATGGATTCTCCGAGGGATTCCGTGAGGCTAGATTCTATGGGGGATTCTGTGAGGTTGGACTCAGTCCGACAGGACACTTGGAGCGAGAGTTTTAACCCTATTTTAGAGCCGTCATACGTAGATGGCAGCAAGTGGGGTTTACATTTGACAACAAACGGTGGATTCTCTGTAAGGCATTCGACTAGGAATGTTTCACTGATATCGGAATACCCTGCCATTGGAAGACAGCGTGGGTGAGAGGGGTTGGTCCTCACGACAAGAGGATGAAGACGGTAAGATTCGTGCATTTATGGATGAGAAGGCTCTGGAGTTAAGAAAGCTGCGCACATCTTTTTATGAGGACTTCAACGATTCGTTGAGAGCATCTGCATTTCAAGAGAACGGAACCACAGCAGGGCCAGCAGAGAGTTTTGTTGCCCCTTTGAGTCCTGCTATTGCCAAGCAATCAACACCCAGTACAAGCCTGTCACCTAGCAATGCAAGTACTGTGAGCGGAAGGTCTGCGGGTACCCGCAGTAGCCAGGAGAGTGAAACTAGGCTGAGCTCTGACAGCGCAGGTGAAAATGCACTTTCGCCACGAGTGCCAGCTTCAACCCTCTCGTGGAGATACCGTCTCCGAGGTTGAATGACTGAAAGGGCTCAATGATGCCAAGCAGCCTTTGCGGAGTCCTGGTCTGAGTTCTAGTGAGTGCCAAAGGTTATGGAAAGTGGAGCTTCAGCAGGAACTTCCACTGAAACGAGAAGAGAAACGTAAGTACGCTCAAAGAATCGCCCCATATCTCCCTCTCCAAACTCAGGAGCGCCTCAACGGCCTGGTAGCAGTCGATTGAGGTGGTACTCTTGTCTAGAGCAGTCGATTTTCCAGTTCCTCTTAGGTGATTGGCACGGTTACTTATTACAAGCTTGCAAGCTGAACTTTTTACCGCATTTGCGTACGGTAATCCTTTGGACGGCCGTGGAATTTGTCGGCATTGGGTTACCTGGAGCTTTTCTTTACTTGTAAAATTGTAATTTTGACTTCACGAATAAATCTAGGTGCGTGTCCTTGTGCATGTGGGGAGCTTTTTTGGTGCTGCGTTGATTATCATTGTTTATGAACATTCTTTGAAAGTGTCAGTATTTCAGCGAACGATGAATACCCTGTTTGAGGCCATGATGATGAAACTTATGCATACGGATTTTACTCGACATTTGAAGGGTATTGTAGCTTACGATCTTGAGTGGAGTGATCTTGAGTGGAGTGGGCTGGCTGGTTGCCACACCGCAGCAAAATTTTATCTCGTTTGGGCCTTCGCATGCAGAATCTGGATGAGATGGTTTTTACTGTGCTCGGAACGGGGAATAGAATCCATGAATTAGTAATGAAATACTCAGTTTCTTTGATTAAAAATAGAAGCTAATCTAGGTTGTCCCAAGTTCACTTTTGATCATTGAGGCATCCCTGTGGAGGCCTCAATTGCCTTGCCAATTCGGTATCATTTGGGATTTGAAGTTTTCTGAGACAGCCTCCCCTTAACCCTGAATGACGGACCCATGACCATTGATTTCAAACCTCACTGTCCATCACTCAATTTGCTACCATTTTGCAATTGGATATGAAAGGAAAATTTTATATTTATTTTTCAGAGATGAAAGTACATGTCTTCTTTACTTCAAAAAAAATTTAGATTTTTTGGTGGAAAATTATTTTTTTAAAGAATTTTGAAGAAAAAGTGAAGAAAAATCATTTTAAATAGAAAAATAGTTCAAAAAATCTGAAAACTTCACGATAAGTGTATATCACAATGACAAATATCATGGTGTAAACTTAATTTCTGTGTCATTCTATAATTAGAAAGTAATAGACATTGAAAATATACTCAATGTTCAAATTGCAATAAAATATGCAACTTTAGGAATTTTTATTAAATTCAAGTTGGAGTAGAAACTAGAGTAGATGACCTTCATTTTGTTAGTTTGATTCAAACTCAAAAAATATCATTTTTGTGGAGAAAATTCAATTTTAAAGCAAGGAGCAACAACTTCTCAAAATACTCTAAAATAGCATATTTTGTGATCCGTTTTTTTAATAGTTTCTCATTTCCGTAAAGACAAAAATTGGAAAGAGTACAAACTCAATTGGATACTCTTCATAACCCAATGTGAAAGGTCAATAAGGAAAAGGAGCATGAAAATTGCTTTTGAACTCTTCTTAGCTCAACAATATTGTCATCGGAACGCCACGGAATGGCATCTGTGGCGCTCCAAGGTTAAATATAAAATTGGCCCTAGTAACTTACACTTGCCGCTCTTAGAATAGTTCTTCTGTTCGTTGTTAGAAACTTATAAATTGAGTTCAAAACTAACTTGCTCGTATAATGTTGGCAGCCAGCAGGTCTGGCACAAATTGAGCTAAAACTTAATGAAAGATTAAAAATCTAGTCTGGCAAAATAAAAATTTAATGTTAAAAAATTGTATTTTAAGAAAAAAAATTAATGTTAAAAAGTTGTATTAAAAAAAAAAATTAAAAAGCAGCAGCAAGCATGGGATCTCCAAGAACTTTGGGTATAAGTTCTTACATTTTCATCATCAATGAAAATGGGAAAATATTGCTATAAGGTAAGAGGCTATAAAACAGAGCGGGCATTAAGAATGGACCCTATAAATGGCTATGAAATGGACCTGAGTTGGTTTTGAAATTGACCAGTATAGTCATTGCATGAATCAAGGAAAAAAGCATTATTCATTGCAAGGGCCAATAATTGTCTTTGCTTTCTCCATTTTTATTTAGAATTGCAAGTGAACCGTTTATGAGAGACCTAGGCTCACAGACAGGGACCTACAATCCAACTTGTTTGAAAGTTCATAAGTAATTCAAAAATGCTTGGAAAAATACAAAACACTTGGATTCGATTCCTCATCAATTTCTCTTTGCCTGAAAAATGAGCTAAAAATATTCTTATAAACACATGTCCAAGAAAATACATGGAAAATGTTGAAGTCCCAGAAGTCCCTCCAAAAATGGTCTCAAGGGAGGTACCTATGATCTCAATATTTGGCAAGATTCTTTAGAATTTCTTTTTCCAAGATAGGAAAATTGATTAGCTTTCTGAGAATATAATTTTTACGTCAATTGGTTACCAAAAGCAGAAGTTATGCCACAATAAGATTATAATAGGCAAAAATGGGTAGCAGAGAAACCCCACAAAATTTGAAATAATTTTTTTTTAATATAAAATTATAGATTTTATTTTTGTCTATGTGAAAGTTGTGAAGCTTCTTGTTTTGAGGGAAATCTTAGCAAATTTTTGAGAAAATAAAGTATTGGATTAGTTTCTAAATTCAATTTTAACAATTTAAAAAAAAATTGCACATAATTTAATTTATTACATAGAACAATCTCACCGTTGGAATTGGTGTGCTTCAATTACAATCAACTCAAAAGAGGCAGTAACAATGTACTGAAAAGAGGCGAACAACTGTTTGCTGAAATAATCCCCTGGCCGCCAACAACGCGGACTGTTTGATTTCCTTTTGGGGAATTAAAACCACTTGCAGTATTGTTGACCTGATTTTACAAACACGCCGCGATTGATCAGTCGTGTTCAAATAAATGTGTCAGGCTCGGAACAACCGTCGATGTAGTCGTCGTCAATGGGAAAAAATATAAACCGTTGATGAAGTCGTTGATGAACCGTTACTAAAAGAAAGGGTTTGGTGCTTCGTTTCAATAGTCTCCACTTGAGTTTTGGCTGTCTCCACGTGCAACTGATCTTTGCAAGCACGAGTTTGGATGAGAATTGCATGGCGAATTTCATTGCTTCGTTGTGGCTCCCAATAGTCTTGGCTTGCTTGCAGCATCATTGGAGCTTGGGTGGAGCTTGGTTGTAGGTTCATTGGAGCTTGGTTGCAGGTTCATTGGAGCTTGGCTGGAGCGTTGTTTTTATTTGTGAGGTGTATTGCGATTGAAATTTTGTCACGGTAGTTCTCGTCTGCTAGAATTTGTGAATTTCTTTGTAAAAAATCCTCAAAAGAATTCAAATGGAGTCTGTGGAGTTGCGGCAAAGTCAAGTGGAGAATTTTGTACATTGTAGTTCGTGTTCTTGAATGCTTTAAAGATTGATTTTGTTGAGTTCTGATGTTGGTTCATCGCTTCATTTTATGTGGCGCTCTTCTGAATTCTTGCTCTATTTTGCTTGATGGTTGTTCTAGGGAATTGATGCTTGAAGGTCATAACACATCAAGAAACAGGCATGTCATTCTACTTGTACAGTTTAAGTTTAGGATTTGCTGCTTTTGCTTGAAATTCAATGCAGAGATCATCTGTGGATGAACTCTATTACCAGCAAGCATGTTATTGCTCAAAATATCAAGTCTGCTTCAATTGTCTCGGTCCAAATTCATAATTGTTGGTAAAGCATATATTGTTTGTAATGTCATTTTGTCATTTTGCCTTCCTTAATCTTCTTTGTCCAAATTTGTACTTCTGTAAAATAAGGGTTAACAAAAGAAAAAGCTCATACAAAGTCAATTAGAAGTTAGGAATGCCTTCGGTTGCTTTGAGTTTCTTCATTGTACTTTTCTCTACTCGGCATCTATTATGAGGTAATGGTTCATATCATGAAATGCTTTGGGCTAATTGAGCAAACGCTGCTTCAAGTATTTTGAAGATTTTAATTGATTGAAAAGGTATAGATTTTGATTTTATTTGTGAAAAGAATACAAGCTGTAACTTCATCTTTTGCTAGTGGCTATATGTATTTCTGAAATATTTCTCTCTTCATGTTTGTTCAGTTTTAGGAATCACAAACTAGGACAAAGAAGAAGCAAAAGGTGGCGGCATTGGCATTGAAGATGATGAAATTAGGGTTGAGGGTTCCGGCATGGTCCTGTGTTTATATTTGATTATGGAAGATGTAAAGATTTTAGCATGCAAAAGCTCATGGTTTCTTGTAATGGAAATTTTGAATTTTTTTCAAAACAAAAAAACCACATGTACCTCTTAAAATTTTTGAATGTAAAAGTTAAACAACCAATCAAAAAATAACTTTTATATTCCTTCCAAAATTTGTGAAAAAGCTTAACAACAAATAGGATAATGCCACGTGTACCCCTTTTGAAAATGATTTGCGTTTCTCTTTGAAAATGGACATTCTCTCACAATCAACTCAAAAGAGGTAGTAACTGTCTACCCACTATTTTAGAGGTATCATCTTATAGGCAACGACGCTAGCATGTGAGCATGTGAGTGTGAGCCTGAGAGCAGTGAGCGGGGATTGTGTGAGCCTAGAGCCTAAAAATAAAAAACTTGATGTAATTTGTAAATTTATTTGGTTAAAATGTAAAAAAATTGATTTTGTTTATTATATTTAGAAAAGATGCCCTATTACCACTAGACCTATGACCATGGGTTTTATATCTAAAAGCCTGGGAAGTTGGCGTTATTGCATGTTTTGGAATTTATATTACATTTAGAGAGGCCGTCCAAGGGTGGACTAATTAAGTGAGAGTACATATAATTTAGAGGCAATTTCAAAGATGAGAAGAAGATAAATGCAATGAAAATATCTTAGGACGTGGAACACTGTGTACATAATAAAATATTCTTTCATTGCAGCAAGGAATACATATTGGAATATAAATATAATATTTTGCTACTCAAATTTGGAGATTTTGAAGATAATATATCGGTACTACATATCTACTTTATATCATGCTAATATCTGTCAATTAACTTGGTCATTCATATGTCTTGATGATTCCGGCCGTAATAAGCACTTGTTTAACTTCGTCCAAGCTGAGGGTAGGAGCGTGGATGAATGGGTGTATCTTAAAATCCAATTTACACAAATAACAAAAGACATAATAAAGATGTTTGCAGTTAACGTACATGCCACGCTTTCCAATGGACATTCCATTCATACTTCCATAATGGGGACAAGTACAAGATGGGAAATTGCAGAGAGTAATGCTGTAAACCTTCTGGTTAGGTTCAGTCCCAAAAGAAAGCATAATAATAGCACCAAGTCCAGGATAAGGAAGGAAGTTTACTCCAATAATACTTGCAGTAACATTCCTTGCACTTTCCCACTAATTGCGATGATTTTTAGTGGGCGCCTTATTACTCCGTCAAACTTACTTGCCATTTCGAATGGAAGGGATTCTTTCAGCATGTGTTGGTCGAGGATGAGTCCAGAGCATAGGCTCAAATACCCTAGATGAGGTGAATAGACGTCGAGGTGACATTGGCACACTAGATTGCAGGTGAAATCCAGCTTCTTCCAATTCTATGATTTCAGTACGAGTAAGATTGGTACCAGTAAGAACAGGCCAAACGTTAGGGATCTCGGGTCGTGTAAGAACATGAGAACGTTTAGGTCCCATGACACATCGTGCAATTTGATCTGCACAAAACCAAAAAACCTCGGTCTGAACAGCCGTGCCCTTATATTCACGCTTTTGTCCTTTGTAAGTAGGAGCAACAATAGGTTTACCATGTCTAACAATTAGTAGCTTGCATTTGGCTTGTGTGTACTTCTGAATGGCATGACACTGCTTCCTTAACTTGTGTGAAATTCTCGCTAAGTGCCACTCCGATGTATTACAATCTGTTTCCACTATAGATTGAATATGGGGCATGACTGTATTAAATTCCTCACTTTCAGCCCCGATTTGTACACTAGCAACGGCTGATCTAATTTGAACTCAAGGATGGGAAAAGTTCACCTTGTCAGGGCAATGAGAATCACCTTCAAAACCAATTGGAAGATCCAATTTTCTTTTGCCGGACCTAAATACCTCTTCTCCCTCCAAATGCGAAATTCGAGTGCAGATGTCTTCCGCTCCAGGCATCTGACTTAGAGCGTCTGCAATTTTCTTCCCATCTCCAGATGCCATAGCTCTCTTCAGTTTCAAATCTTCTTTAGAGGGGCCTTTCCCAAAAGGGCCTCCGCAAAGATAAGCCCTATAAATCGTCATTTGCATAAAAGCTCGAACCCAATCATCGCAAGTGGCTACAAACAAATCAGATCCGCGTTTGCCAGAAGCTTGCATCCATTTATTATGCACTGTTTCTGCAAGGTTGCACGTTGGGATGTCTGCTAGTTCTTTAGTTGTCAGTTTCTGCAAAGATGATGCTGAAGTCATTATTTGATTGGTTTGAAATGTAGAAAAAGATATGAAAAAAAGAATGAGAGTGAAGATCATACCGTTTCCATGAATCTACCCCACTGCCGATATCGAAAGTGCCAAAAGGCCAGCCAATCCTCGAGTTCATAAATTGCCGGTTCTGATGCAGCTCCGGAGGAATACCACCACGCTCTAATTTCTAGATACATCTTGTCCGCCTCGGACATTGATGTTGCATCCTTATATTGCCTGCACAGTCGGATATGCTGGTTCTGGAACTCATTTGCAATTAGCTTCTCTGTATGCTTGTGCATGCTTGTTGTCCAGTGGAACAAGCAAGTCCTTTCACGATTCACCATCGGAAGGGATGAATCCTCCGACCCATATACAATGCGAACTGCATTGAAGTTGGCTTGAGCACTATTGCACATGAATCCCTTGAAGGTTGGATCTAACATCCCATTTTGTGCCATGACCTTATTCACACAATGCCAAAAAATGATCTGACCTTCGGTGCCTTCAGTCTGCATATCACAGACGGCAATGGTCATGATTTTGCAGTAAGTAGAGTCATAGACGTGACAAGCAATAGTTGTCCATAATTTCACCCTCTTTACATGGTCAAACATGATGAAGCAATTTCCAAGGTCGCCATTTGGTTGCATCCGTCATACAAGATCAACACCGCTCCCAGGTCCATCCACAAGCATCTTGAACAAATAGACCTTCTCTTGTCCTTGTCCTGGAAATACACTATCATGGATATACTCCATTTTGGCATGTCCCTTCATGTCAAGAATCCGATCAATCTCACCACCTCCTTTGTTGTTGTTCCTAAAAGAAGATATCATATTCCGCACATTCGGTGAGCTAAGGAGTTGGAACTTATCCATGACATTCTCTAATGCATCGCCATGAAGCATCTCCTTTGGTCTGGGTCCATTGTGAATCAGAAATGTATCGAGGAACTCCTTGCTTGCCGCTATGGTAATGGCAGAAGTTTTAGCAGTTGGAGTCCTTGCCACTTCGTGAGCAATCAATCCGGTGATTGCTTCGAGAGACTCTCTACACTGGCCATCAGCAACTGGATGTGAATGAACACCCAAGTGGATCACTGCACGTGACAAATTTGCAGTTCTCTGTACATAATAAATCCGCGAGTTACATAGACTGAGATAAGTAGGAGGTTGTCTACAAACTTTACAAAGCACAGTAGACTCTAGTGTAGGAATCTGGCCTATGTTGAAAGGATGCTTGGTGGTCCCAATCCACTCAGTTTTGTTACTTTTTGAAGTTCGTGTGCGATAGTCACATCTCGGATTCTCACAAATCAAATGTCCAACACAATGCAACTTTCTGAACTTTAAACCGAGGTCGTTATGGATGTTAGAGGTCATAGTACGACTCCATGCATGACCATCATACCGTTTATCCATGCCCTCCATGCCCTCCATGCCCCTAGACCCACATGTAGATCCACGACACGGCGGTAGCTCAAAAAGAACATCGCCATCAAATCTAGCTGGGAGGAATTGGACGTTCTGATATTCAATGGCATCAAAATCAATTTGGGCAAGTTCATTCCGTGATCCGGACATAGAAGACAATTTGCGTAGACACTGTAATACAATTAGGGAATCACGATGATTGGGAGGAAGAAGAGGACAAGAAAATCCGGACGATGCGGAACTACTAAAGGAAGAACGAAAGGTAGTAGGAACAAATGACTCCACAGTAGGTGGCAAAGCAACATTTGAAGAAGAAGGTTGACAGACTTGAATTGGTGTCTCGCCTTCAGAATCACTGGATAACTGTATGACTGGTTCTAGAGACTCGCATTTGACATCATTGACATTGAACATAACTGTATTCTCAGACCATCCACTAGTTAGAGATTCCACTTTGACTGGACGTACAAGTGGGAGGTCAGCATTGAAATTATCAGGAAGGGGTGTCAGTATTTTAGTTGAAGTTGGCAAAAGCTCAGGCGAGAGACCATAAACTCTGAAGCGCCCTGCAAAAAGAAGCCAGTAGAACCCTTCTTGATCACTACATTTTGATTGCAAGACTGATTCCTTAACAACGCCATAGTCATCTTGGACTTCTTCCTCTATGACAATAGAAGAAGGGGAGAACCCAAAGCGGACATGGAGGAGATGGGCGGGCATATGTACAGAACCTTGACTACCTAATGGTAAAACAAATGGGACCTCATGACCTCTTGCAACAATAGTAGCCATACTGAAGTGTTACATAAAGTTGCAGGGAAATTGCAGCATTAGGAAGCAAGCAATGATGTTTACAAATGCAAGGGGTGCGAATATAAAGAAGAATGAAAGCTTCTACGGTTGTTTGAAATGAACGGACATATATCAGGGATGCCGTATAATTTGAAATTGGATTGATGATTTCAATGCTTGTTATTGCGTATCATATCAAGATTTGCTCTAGAAGAAGATATATCAACAACATTTGAAATGAAATTGGGTAAGGTGACATACTGCGTAGTATCAATAAGTAAATCAGAAATAATAAATGAATTATAATACTGACAATATATCATTTTCTGTCAGACAATGTTAGTAGAATTAGAGCTGGCACTGATAGGAGACGATAGATCAAAATGCCTTATATTGCATGATCCCTGACATACTTGCAATGATAATTGCATATCTTGAGATAGGTAAAGGTTTTTTTCATTGATGATAATATGAATAACAGACATATGAAGCCGTCACTTACTTATAAAATTGAATTCCAATTTTGTGGAGAATAGCTGTTGAAGTTCCTTAGAATATAAAAGGTTGCAGAGTGGAATGAAGCAGTATGTAAAAATGCATGTTGCAAGAAGTGGGTGATGTAGTATGGAGGATTGGAGGATGCTGATATTGTAAGGCCCTACTAGTTTATTTTTTCAGATGCAAGGATATTTGTTTTCTCCATTGTTAGCGTAAGACACTCCAGTTCAAGGTAGGAAGAAGAGGAGGAAGAAAAGTAGTTTTCGTTATTCAAGTAGAAGGCAATTGTTAAGGGCTAGAATGACTAGACGGGTGCCTCAAATTAGTGCGGTTGATCTGTCTGGCACAACGAGGAATTTGACGTATGAAGGTATTGTTTCATGTGAAGCAATTGGAGAAGATAACGTGGAAGTTGAACCCGTCTCTTACGAAGCTCAAGCAGATATTGGCTCAAGTTGTAGTGATTGGGATCAAGATATTAACGGAGAAGAGGAGGAAGAACAACAACAACAAATAGCCCCAACAATAGAATTGGAGCAAGAGGTAGGAAGCACAAACACAATGGTAGGGAAATAATTATCCCAAGTGATATTGAGTTTGAATATATGTGAAATTTTTTTTAGAGGCAAATTTTGCAACTTTGCATCATTTCATGCGTGTCGAAAGCCCGATTCCAACAATATATAGCATGTAAAAAACAGACAAATATTGAGTATCTTATGCCCTAAAAACTAATTCAGCATCTTAGAATCTTCCCTGAAATGTTCAGTTTCTGATGATTTTTAGGCAAAATCCAGCACTTTTATTTTTAGCAATTTTTGCTGATTTTTGTAAATTCGCTCAAGTGTCCTAAAATTCTGAAAAAAATTGGAGTGAATTTGACGTGTATAATCTATGGGTATAAAATTTTTTGGCTTGAAGTCTTCAAAATTGAAGAAGTTATTTAGAAGATTCCCTTGAGCTATATCTACCAATCTCTTCCTTGTTTTTTTTTTTTTTTTTTTGGAGACCAGTTTCACCCTAACTCTTGTGTTGTCTTTGAACGTTGTCTTTGAAGGCGCCGAGGCAACAACCAATGAGGGAGGGACAAGAAGCGATCACCATGGAAGAGGCGGAGGTTGCAGTGGAGGCTACAGCGGAATCTGTGCGGCAAGATGGACAAGGAAGAAATCACGAGACAAGTGCAAGCATTGAAGGAAATCCAGGTATGCGGCTTTTTTCTTGGCCTTTCTAAACCCTAGCCATTAACGGCTGCGCTTTTTTGGGTTCCGATTTAGAATAGTGTATGCTAGGATTCCGTCCAATGGCGCAGTTCCTTTCACCTTCTTACACCCTAGCCGTTAACGGCAGCCCTTTTCGGGACATAGAATTTTTTTTCCCTCCGGTTCAGATTTCAGATTCATTGCTGAAATTTTTTGGCATCCTACACCCCAGCCGTTAACGACAACCCTTTTCGGGATGTAGAATTTTTTTTCCCTCCGGTTCAGATTTCAGATTCATTGCTGAAATTTTTTAGCATCCTACACCCCAGCCATTAACGGCAGCCCTTTTCGGGACGTAGAATTCTTCTTCCCTCCGGTTCAGATTTCAGATTCATTGCTGAAATGTTTTAGCATCCTACACCTCAGCCGTTAACGGCAGCCTCTTCTAGAACATAAATTTGCTTGCTATATATATTACGGTTTCCTTCAATGCTAAATTTTTGGAGCCTTTCTAAGCTGCAACAGTTAACAATTATTATGTCAAATTACATATTAATCTCTTTCTTGATGTCATTACAGAGATCATGACACAAAGAGATCCAGACGCACCGGGATTAGATGTCGTACACCAACCTCTTTCTGAGGATCAATTGGAGTTACAGTTGCATGGCTTTTTGAAGAAAGAGACTGTCAACACATCTTCTCTGCTTGAGCGGTTGAGGTATCAACCAAAGGCAAAATCAAAAATCAACATTCCTTTGTGTCGTATGGTTTCTTTGCCAGTTGTGAGGCCCTTTTTGAAGAATGACGTTATGAACCTTGCTGCACATTTTGTTACTTGCGGTTACATGGAAGGAAATGGAGTTTTTTATGTGGCCTTGGAGGACAATGAAGGAAAGACAGTAGATGTCACGGATGATATTGTTAAATCCTGGAGTGCCAATTGGATGAGGGCCAATGCTGCATTTGAGAAAGAATTGGAGAATGATGAAGATCTCAAAGTTTTTGCGGGCAAGATGTTTATGGTATGGGATGGCAACCATCATCTACAAGCATGGCTGCCTATTATCAACCGCGATCATGCAGATGACTTCATCTGGCATTACGCGGTTGAAAATATTATTTTGGAGGTTAAGGGAGATATTGCAACTATGTTGGCAGCATTACATGAAGTGAATTGGTAATCTCTTTTCTTTATTTATCAAAGTTTGGTTCATTTCACTTCTTAGTCACTAAAGGTTGTTTGGTTTGAAACATTGGAATTGTTGCTATTCTATATTTTTTTTCTTTCATGTTCACTTCACAAATTTTAACACAATACATCTTGTTTGTCCAGGAGAAACCAAAAATCCCATGTTTCTATAAATCTTGTTCACAAACTTTATCGCATTCAAAGTATTGCTGGCCAACCACTCTCATATTTAGAAAAACTTGTCTCTAACGATGATCTTGTTGCAGCTGAAGCAAAGCAGAAGTCAAAACAAAGAACATGGTTCACTCTCACTCTTGAGGCTCTAAACGGAGTCTTATACCAGGTAAAGTTTTAAAGTTTTATTGGCCACTTCATATTTTGTTTTCAATTTTTATGTCTTCTTTTTGTTCTTATTGTTAATTTGAATTAATATCCTATGAATCATTGTATACATCATTTGTCATCGTGTATCAATTTTCTTATTCTTATACATCAATTATCTTATGCAGCAAGAGTTGAGAGAGTCTGCTGTAGCTGTTCAAAGGAAATTTTATGAGAAATATCCCAATCCAGCAGATTGGACTCCATCTGCAGTTCATGAATGGGTCTCTAAAGTTGTTGACAAGGTCAAGATAGCTTCTCATTCTGAATTGAGGAAACAACTTCCTATTGCAGATCCAAAACACACGATTGCCTTCTTAAAGCAAGTGAAGTTTCACTATGAAACTCACGATGAAAGTCCAGAGATGACTCAAGAGAAACTTTGGATGCTAGCAACTTCAGCATTGGACACTTCTATGAAGATCAAGTGGTTGGAGAGGTGGAATAAGTCTCCTTCTCTTCGCGAAGCACTCAAATTTCCTAAGTCAAAATTCAATGATATTGACTTCCCTGAGTGGCTTCATAAAGCTACATGGTGGGCTTAGGTGAGTACTAGTCTTATTTTTTTTTCATATTCTTCTTTTGAACCTTTTTGTTCAATCATAACATTCTTCTAATCTAAATTTTGTATGTCACAGTTGGCTGTTGAAACAGAAAAGCTATTTGATGCCACAGTAGCTGATCTGGGAGTGTCTATTAACTATCTTCCAGATGGTATGGATCCTTTGCCCACAATCTTTGATTATGTGGAGTCAATGCGCATATTGTTGTGGGATGCTGCATTTTTCCGTGAATTTGATGTGGATAAGGGGATCCACAAGAACCATAAGATTGATAAACAGCTGAACTTCAAACCAGCTATGCAAAGGGTGCTTTACAGATACTTCAAGTATGTCCTTTTTCCTGCTAAAGCCATTTCCAAATCTCCTGCTTTCTTTGCAAATTACTTGGATAAAGAAAGTGAAGATTGCATGTTCACAGAGGGGATCATGAGTTCTTGGGATCCCTTGCATTGGGAAAGGTGTGGGTGGTATTTGGATTGTCCTATCAAAAGACCTCCCACTTTTGACATTGCCCTTTGAGATTCCATTGAACCTGCACTCAAAGGTACAATCGTAGTTACAACGATGGATAAGGATGCAACCAAGAAGACAAGAAAGACAAAGGCTAAGCCAAAGAGAGAAATAGTTCATCTTGATGATTCCAATAAAGATGTGCCAGTTGAAGATAGTTTCAAGGATCTTCTTGTTACTGGACCTTCTTTTTCAAATGTTGAGGCTACCCTCGCCCCTTCAAAGTGACAAAAGACTATTTCTACTCCTGTGGTTTTGGTGCCAACTTCTTCTCCTATCTTTGATTTTCCTCCCCAATTTAAAGGTATGATGGGTACTTTGGCTCCTTTGTCGTCCCCTCGTACATCCTTGGAGTTGATCTTAAATGATTCTTTTGTTAGAATTATCGAGGAGAAAAAGAAGACTGGTACATTTGGCGCGCCATATGACGACATTGTATCTTTTCTATCAAAGGTGAGTTCATTTTTTTTATTGGTTTTCTTTGCTATTTCATGTTTCATTGTTATGAAATCTTACATGTTCTACAAAATCCATCTCTTCGAATTCATAATGTTTTGTGCCTTTAACATCTTCAATTATGAATTAACATTATATAAATTTGTCTTTGTAGGTTGGTGAAGGCAGGGAGTTCTTTTTTGATGGCAAAGTTCAAAAGAAACCTGCAGTGGATCTCATCATTGCAGATTATCCAGATGGTTTTCCAGTTCCAGGGGTTCCAAATTCACCATCTCAAATTCCCCACTGGAATGCCAACATTCCAAGTTTTCTCCAAATAATGATGGCATTTTGTCTCACCTATCTTCATGATGCTGGAGCATTCCTTCTATTTTATCCTAATAGTTTGACGGTGAAGAGAGAAGTGGCAGGATTCTTCAAAAACTACAAGTTGAAGGTCAAGGATGAATGGACTATCATTAACTGTTTGCACTTGGCTAATCCTATGAATCCAACTAAAAAAGTAAGTTGCAATTTCAAATTTTCATTTTTGTCATTGATTCATTTTTATTGTATTTCCTTTGATTTTATGCGCACTTTTTAATTTCATTTGATTTTCATTCCAGACTATGAAGTTCAAGGCTTTATTGTTGGTTCGATCATTTGCTTCTCCCATTATAAGGCAACCTTGGGAGTTTGTGATTACTAATGATCCTTCTATTCCCGAACTTGATTTAGCCAGAAACGACGTCCTCTTCAATTCTGTTACTATAGCAAGTCAATTATGTAGAAAAGAAGATGGCAAGCCATGGAGGGGTGCAAAAGAAAAGTCTGAGGTTCTAATGAAGCTTTTTGTTCATGGCTTGAGTCCTGTAGGTGGCATTGTAGCAGACATGACTGCCTCTACAGGTATTGTAATCTACAATATTGACTTACTTCTTTCTCTATTTTTTGTTTGATTTTTAATTCTATTCTTTAATTTTGATGTTTCATAATTCATATATTGTGTTTCACTCAGGTTCTTCTATTAAAGCGGCACATTCTTCTAATCGCCATATCCTTGCACTAGAAAGTGATGCCAAACTCTTTGATGAGGTACTGAAGCCTCTAAAAACACCTATAACCATCTCCAAAAATCTAGATTCTACTACCACACGTGATGGTATGGACATTGATGATGATTCTCCGATTGAAGACGTTGCACTACTTGACTTATGTGAGTAAGTTCTTATATTATTCTACTTATAATATTCCTTTTCAACAACTTCAATTATAAATCCTATACCTTGTATTTTAATTTGTTACTCCATTTTTGATATATGGTTTATTGTTTGCAGTTGGATGACTCCATTGCCAAGGCAAACCTTGCCTTTTTATCAGCACCCTGGATTTTTTAGAAGTCCCTCTCTTAGTCCTTGTGGCCTCCCTGTTTATGCTGAAGATTTAGCATTAGCTTATGCTAATGATTCATCTGATTCATCTTCAATTTCTCAATCTCCTCGTAGATCTTATGATCCTAGAATATGTTCTTATTTTGAACTCAGTGCATCTGAGTTAGACGAAATCTAAGTTTATTTTCATAATTTGATATTTTATTCCTATTGTCTTGTTTTTCAAATTGAATTTGCCTATACATGATGTAGCAATTTGCAATTTGGACATAGCAATGATGTAGCAGTGTAGCAATTCGAATCCCATTTGCTGCCCTAAAGCTTCACCTTGTGCCTAAATTGCCAATACTTTATGAGCCTTGATTTATACTCCACCACTAATCTATATGAAATTTTAGGAAGTTGAATTTAACTTGGAATTCAATGAAACTACTACCATTAGATTAATTATGTAATCAATTAAAAATAGTCCCCTCCAAAAGGGCATCAACTAGAAAAATAGTGGTTTAGGTCATTTGGGATTTACACATTCATTTGGTATATAAAATATGACTACTATGTTTATTTTATGTATTAGATGTTCAAGATATTTTTAAAATTTTAAAGCATAGTTATAAAAATAAAATAAAATAGGTGGACCATTTTCATTCTTTAAATTTACATGAAGGCCTATAGATCAATTTTTGGTACAAAATCACATAGTGGCATATTCATTTGTTGTTCATTTGGATTGTAGATCCTTTCATATAATTCCACGGTCATAGGTCTTTAACAAATTTACAAACCCTAAATTTCCAAAAAAAAATTGAAGGCTCACAGGCTCATAGGCTCACACGCTCACAGGCTCATGCTCATAGGCTCACATACTAGCATCCCCGATCTTAGAGGTATCAACAATTTTGATTTTCCTCTATCTTGTTCTTTCGCCTTATTATTTTCTAAAGAATGAAAATGACGGATGGAAGGCGGGTCCAAACTCTCAACTCAATTAGCATGAAAAAATTTAAGTCACAATCCGTAGTACCAAAAGTTTTAATTAAAAAGATTCATAGCTTTATAATCTAGTTAGGCTTGGAGCAAGGTAAATTTGTTTTCTTCACTTTAATTGATCATATCTTGTACTCTATAGGGTCAAAGTTTGTGAAATTTCTTCCAGACATGTTTATACTAGTCGAGTACAAGATCCTACAGGCGGATATGCAAAAGAAACAACTGTTTAAATTTTTGGTTGTTTGCATTAGAAATGACAGTTTTGAGTGGTTTTATGATGAAAAAATGGCCTCATGACTTTAGAGATTAATGTACTTATAGATGGCGGAAGACCTCATCATGATATCCTAATAATATTATGTACTCATCGTCTCACTTTGCATTATATTTGCAACATGATGTTTGAACTAATTTTGTTGGTGTGCATCTTTTTAGAGTTGCTTGAGTGTGAGTTGCTTGTTTTGATGAAAGTTACCTCAATTTATATGAAAATGGCAAAGTCAAAAACTATCACTCGCATTTTCATGGCAATTCCTAAGAAGGAGATGCAAGACAATATGAAACACAATTTTCAACCTTGAAGACCAAGTTGGGGCATGAAAAAGCTTTGTTAATGAAGGTTTATTGGCAAACTTCAAGGCATGAAGGAAATAGAATTGCTTATGCCATTAAAAATGCTTGAAATTATTTGAAGATGATGCCCAAAAATCAAAAGAAAGATGTCAAGTCTTCAAAAACTTCTATGAAGTTTCAATATAAAGAATAATTCACTTCAATAAGAAAATTCAAACAAGGTTACAAGAAATATACTTAAGATGGTTTTTCTTTATTCAAAGAACACAACCCATGTTCTACTCTATTTTTCAATCATTAGGAATTGGAAAATTCATCATCTAAACATTGAAAGTACATAGAAAGATTGGGCAGCCTCTTTATGCATGGTCAATCAAAAAAAAGGTACCATAGTTACTTTTGTTCAATAAACTAATAGAATACTTTAGGCTTCTTTGAAATGGGTTAAAGAAGGATTTTGTTAAAAACAAGCTTAACCCCTAAAAGACAATTGTGTGTTGAAAGGGCAATTGAGAATCCGGGTAGGTTCCTATGAAGTCAATTTTGGTCAAATGTTCACAAAATTTTGATACAAGGTGTGAATATGTCTAGCTTAGTGAGAATCTAATTTCTTTTCCAATTGGGTGCTTGAATTAACTTTTATGGTGCCCTGAACTTTTCTAGTAATTCAGGCAATTGGAAATCTTTTGGGAATCTTTTGCAAAAAAGCTCATGAACTTTTGAAATTTGGCAAGTATGTAAATTACATGATACAAGATGCAAATGTCAAAAGAATAAGCATACATAGTTTAAGAATCTCACTCTAGGAGGAGTTAAAGTTTGTTGGCCTTGTTGGGCAAGGTCAAAAAGGAAGATTTCTTCTAACTTCATTTGTTATAATCTTTCAATCCATGTCGTCAAAGTTTTTGAATCTTTTTTCGACACATACCTATAGTAGTCTAGTACAAATTTGTGCAATTGAATTTTGAAAAAAAAAAATTATTTTTATTTTACTGCCCTAAAAAGTGTTAGTTGTTCACAACTTCTACCCAAAGTATGCCTCCAAGCTTTAGAAGTTAATGGAATATTCTTCAAGACAACCATTTCAAGAAGCAAACTATATACCAAAGTATAAGCAACTTCATAGACTAAGAATGGTATACTTGGTTAAGTGTTTCAACATCCTTCTTGAATTTGTTATTAATGTGAATCAAATATAAATTCATCTTGTACCAAGTAGTGGTACCTAAACATAGGAGGCAAAAAGATCTATAAATATGCTAGTGGTTGGAATTGAAGACAAATGACAAATTATTGTGACAATTTCATCATCATTAGTTGACATTTAACCATTTCAAGTGATGTTTATTGGAACAGCATATTGAAGCCTACCATAAAAAAATTAATTTGTGCAACTGTTGGAAGGATTTGTTGGTAGTAGCTAATTAGATGTCCATCCATTGGTCCAATTGCGATTGAGCAAAACCTCAAGGAATACAACATCAACAAAATGGAACTTCAAAGTAGGAAAATAAACAAAAATACGCTTTAAATCTACCAAAATATGTACAACAATTATTGCAAAGTATTCAAAAATTAATTGAAAGTTTTGAAAAGCACCAATGCCAAAAGGTTCAAACAATATATTGAAGTGCAAAATAAAAATAAATAAAGGAAGAAACAAATGAAGGGGTCTTAAAGATATTACAAGATTGGTAAGCAAGCCCTTGGTGATTTTAGAAATCCAATCTTTGACATGAGCTAGCTTCAAGGCATGGACAATTTGTAGAGAGTCTTTGGAAGCAATCAACAATCCTGGGTACCCAATTCCCATATTATATGGCCTTGATTATAATCACTTAAAATGGAATTTAGTCCAATCTCAAGGAAAATAATTTGTTTTAATGAAGAAAACTCTTGTAGCCATTTTAATAAGGAATCCAAAAATGTAATTATATATATGAAAATGGATATTTTTTAAGACATGAATAGCACTAAAAACCTAATTATATGAATTTTCTTAATACATGTATTATGGAACAAGCTACCCAATATTTTGGGCTTTTTAATAAAAAACTTAATTTTATTCGGAGGTAACTTCTTATATGGAATTTTAAAAACTATACATATGTGTTTCAATTCTTCACATGCATTGTGACTTTTTTTTTAATATACATGCTGTTCAACATTTGAACATTTAAATTCCTTTTAATGAGGTCTTCACCTAACTTTTTGGTCTTTCTAATTTGATATAATTTTTACAAAAGCTCTTGTCTAAGCCGCTTCAATGCCAATGACTCCTACATATAGTACATGAGGTGCGTACTCGGATCAACAATCCTAAAAAACAATAAAGACACCAGCAATGGAATTTGTTCACTAGTAGAAAACGTAGGAAATTTAACAAAATTCTTTTGATTTGGTCGCATTGTACCGGTCACTGTTTTGTTGATTTCAACATAAATCTGTTAATTATAATAGATTTTTGTTAAAATCAACAAAACAGTGACCGGGACAACGCGACCAAATCAATAGAATTTTGTTAAAATTCTTGCGTTTTCTACTAGTGTTTTAAAAAAAAGAAACAAACATGAAGACATGCATGGAAAATAATTTGAGCACAAATGGGAAATTAAGAAAGCATTGTATTTGATTATTAAAAAATAGATGAAGGAAAATTAGACGCCAAAATTTACTTTGGATTGGCCAATCCACATCTAGGCAACAAGACCAAAATGCAAGCCAACATCAAGGTGGATCTAGATCCACATACGGAAGATCAGGTCAAGAGGTTCAAAAGTACAAAAAGAAGCAATAATGAAGGAATAGGGCAGAGAAGTAGGGAACAAGTGGCATTAGCATAGGATTTAGGCAATAGAATTGGATAGTCATGCAAGGTAGAGTAGAGCAAAGAATGACAATGTAGAGAAAAGAATTCACTTGAATGAGAGAATAGCAATGGAGCAGGGAAAAATGTGATAGATCAAGGAATAGAACTGAAGGCATTCCTAAAGGCATTTCTGAAGGCATTCCTAAAATTCAAGAAGGGAATAGAGATTTATAAAAAAAGAGGGAGACCAAAAGACTTTTGGAGAGAAAACAAGGTTCTTTGGAGCACGGAGGAAGGACAACAACTAAATTTAGAAGCTTAAAGCTTTAGGTTGAGACATAAATGAGGGATAGTGGTAGAAAAGAAATACATAGGTTGATGAGTAGAATGTTGAAGCATATACAATAAAAGGGCAACATGATTGTTTTTTGTGACAGTTTTTTCTTGAAATAGATAAATTGTAAGTCATCATTCTTCATTGTCTTCATAAACACATTTTCTTTCCTTTTGGTCTACATAATTGCATTTGTCAGCTTGAAATCCCCCCTCAATTTGTTGTATTATTTTTTCTTATTTCTTTGAATTTAGTCAAATCTATATATCATGTGCATTCGGTGGATATCCATTTGGTGGATGTCTCACAATATGACCACCACCAAAGTCTCAGAGCTAAATAATATGAAAATTTTCTTTTTTCAATGCAATCCAATACAAACAATAGAGCTTTGCACCTTAGTTAGCTTCTATTAATAAATTTTAGGTCATGGTTTTTTAAAGGCACAAAAAGTGTTGTCTTTTTGCACAATTTTCAATGACTTCTAAACTTTGAAATACAATATGTTGACAGTGTTTTCATGAACATTCTAGGTATATTTTAAGAATTTGCTTCTTAAATGGACATGAATTCTTGTCAATTTAGGAAGATTTCTATCAAACTTGATGTCATGATGTCTAGCAGGACAACCTTAGTTCATTATATACTATATTATATAACAACAATTGTCTAGGATGGAAGCTACCAACATTCAACTAACTGTTAATCAACCATTAATCTTCTTTATTGTTGTCTATGATCAATATGGTTGGCCTTAACATTTGACTAGGTAATGTCCTCTCTTTAAGTTGAAGGTTAGATATGATTGAAGTTGCAATAAAAACTGAAGAAGTTTTGCATCTCGATGACAATTGTTTTGAAGCAACAAGATCTCTTTAATTATAACTCACACTTGTATATCTTTCTAACAAATGAAACAATCAAAAATAGGATTTTTGAAAAAAAATCAACTTTTAAGAGCAAAATCCGAGCTCAATCTCAAGGAGGTTGAAAGTGATCACAAAAGAGTGTCTTCTACATCAAAAAGATCTTTGTCATTATATTGGTCATAAAAATATAATATTTCCAAGTATACTGCAATCAACATCTATATGTCTTCTAGCACAATCAAAATCCAATTTGTTACGCTTAATTCTTTACTCACAATTTCAAACACTAAAAGAATCTAAGTCAATGATTTGGTTATAGCATGGGTGCTTTTGGTACCAAAGCTCCTTCTTATATAATAGATTTTTTGCTACAATGCTCATAGAAAAATATATATATCTTTTTCCATTAATGTTTGCAATTATCCACTTTGTACAACCAAGTATCCTTGTAGGGTGGCTAACTAGCAACATTCAACCATTTTGTAAAAATAAAAATCATTTCATTTTCACTTTTAAAGAAAATTATTTCATTATCCACAATATATCTCCTAATATAATTGTGGTTGGTAATGCCTTTGGATTTGCTTGGAGGAGCTATAAAAAGTGACCTTAGGAAGGCAATGACTTAACAAGTGAAGAACAGGAGAGAATGCTTGCAAGCAAAGAATCTATATTAGATTTTCTATCTAGAGTCAACCACAAATTTTTGTATTATTTTATGCAAAGTTTTGCGTATTTGGTGCTAACAAGAAGTGAAATCTATGGATAAACCTACGTCAAGACCTATATTGAGACCTATGTTTTCTTTTAGGTTGTTGAGAATAATCAAGTATTTTTGACGTGTATTCTTTTTAATTCTTGTATTTGTTTCATTATTTTTGAAATTCTTCTTGTATATTTTGGTAAGTATGCTTGTTTTGTTGTTTTGATTTCATTTGATTGAATGTACTGCTTTTGGTTTTGCTTCATCTTATGCTTTGAATAATGTACTTTGGATTTGGTGTATTCTCAAGGAATTTATAGAATGTTGTGCAATCAAATTGGCAAAGCCTCATCATTCATGATCTTGTTAGAAGGTATGTGAATGAATTGTTTAGTGTTTAGGTTCATTGAAAGAAATTTATTACTTCCTTTGGATGCATATATATATAAAATTCAACAAAGAGTCTCCCTTCAAAGCCAAAATTGGAAGACATATATAGGTACAAAATGGATGCGAAAGTATTAAACCCAGTTAACCCTTTAGTGCTCCAACATTCTAATACTTGATAATGAATAGAGAGGTTCCAAATTTATTTTTTACCATAAAACTTCTCATTCATCCAAAACAATGATTGGCTTTTAAGAAACCACACTTCAAGTACTAACCAATTTTGGTGAAATTCATTGCGGCAAATTAATATATATTTCTAAAAGATTTAAGCAAAAATTAGCAAAGTTTTAAGATTGTATCAGTTGATTTGAGGGTAATTGCAAGAAACACTTCACGTTTTTGGCTTAGAAGAGCAACTTTTGGTCATAGTAATGGCAATATTATGCAATATTACCAATACTACGTATCAGTAGCGCTTGTACAAATCTAAATTGTTAATTTAGAGCGCCTAGAGATCTGAACCGTTGATTCAATATTATGCAGTACTATAGACTACTTTGGAGTACTACAAAAGCCATGAGGAGCAATAAATAATAAAAAAGGGGTCTGTGGACCTATTCATTTTTAATAATTTAAAAAATATTCAAAAAAATCCACAAAAAAAGCCATTTTGCTAGAGAAGATTCTGCCTGCATTGCACCATAAAAATCTTGTAGGAAATGTTTTCCATCTTCATAACCTTCACGCAAAGGAAGGCCACTTTGACCCCATGTGTGCAATTGACATGTCGCTATTTTCAAAAAAATCTCTTTGTTAGTCGCATATTGATAGACCTCCAACATATACAATTTGTGGCTTCAAATTTGCATTTTTGGGTCAAGTATAGACCCCTCCTTCCAAAATGGCCAAGGTAGACACCCAATCGGGGGCAAGTTGAAATTAGTAAACTAAGTTGAAATTAGTAAACTAAGTTGAAAAAATTCGAAAAAATTAATTTATGTTTGTAACTACTACATGTACCTTTATTCCAAATTTTAGTCCAAACGGACAAACGATTCAAAAGTTATGAACAAAAAAACACGTGTCCAAAGGCAAGGAGATAAGAAATAGGACAATTGTTTCTTGCAATCACCCTTGAGCACATGGATATGATCTCTGTATTCTATTTTACAAATTTTGTTTGAAAGTCATCATTAATTCTCAAATGAAAATATGTCTGCTTGGTAAATACTTAACAAATCAGATAAATTCTTGTGATCTCATTTTTTGGCATGATTTTTGAATCTCTATTTTAAGATAGAATAACAAATAAGCTTTTGATTTACATTTTTCATTTCAATTGGTGCCTAGGAGCAAAAGCTATGCCACACAGAGCTCAAAATAGTAAAAAAAAGGCAGTAAAATAAGCCCACAATAACTTGTAATAATAACTTTAATTTTTTTTTATTACATAATATTTTTGTCTATATGGAAATTTTTGGGTTTATTACATTTAGATGAGTGATGTAAAGGTTATAGAGAATTTTGCTTTGCGGGAAATTTTAGCATCTTTTTGAAAAAATAATGTATTGAATATGTTTTTGAATGTTATTTTCTCAAGTTCTCAAAAAACAAAAGTTGTACAAGGTTTAGTATGATTGTTAGAACAATCTTACTCTTTGGATTGATGTACATCAATTCCATCTAAAATTGATTAATGATTTAGTTTCCCATTTAGTTTTTCCTTCTATCTTGTATTTGGTTCTACATAATAGTTTTTTAAACAACAGAAATTATGTTATTTTTTTTTAATTTTTATGCAAGATTCTCAACTCACTTTTTTGTGGTAATTTTATTTTAATTGAAAACTTGAAATGCAAAAATTTTAAGTTAAGAGGACTTAGGGTCTGAATTTGTCACAATGCCAAAAAATTATATTTTGTGTACTTTGGACTCAAATATCATGCAATCTATGTGGTGAAAGTTTCTAAATTTCTTCCGCACATTTCTATACTACTCTATTGCAAGATCTATAGTTAAATATGCAATTTTTATTCAAAATTTGTGTTCCTTGCACTAAAAAAGGTGATTTTGAGTATTTTTTGATAGATGACGTCTTAGGCATTTAGGAATTAAAGTATTATTCTATGATACATATTATGATACATGGCCAAAATTTTGTAAATCTTAACTATCTGAGTCCTTAATCCTAAAAGAATGCTAGGATCCAAAATGGCCAATGGATGACATTCTAGGTTCTTGTATAAATGAAGAATATACTTGAACTAGTCCATCAAAATAAATTCCAGGCTTGCAAAGGTCGCAAGACTGCATGGCAACAGTCCAATGATTGGAATTTTTTTTTAAGAATCTGATAGGGCACTCTTGGTGCTATGTCAAATCGACAATTTTAAATTTTTATTTAAAATATTTCTCCTAAAAAAATATTTAAAAAAAAAAAAAAAAAAAATATATATATATATATATATATATATATATTTTATTTTATTTTATTTTTTTGTATTTGCACCGCATAGAGTGCCAAACATGAAAAATTATGAAGGATTCCAATTTGCGGATAGGAATGGAGTCTCTGGTTTACAAACCACCAACCAACTAGAATCCCTAATAATTCTCATCTCATTAAACAAAATGGAGTGATTCAAACTTTTCCACTTCTAAATATTTCTTTAAAATCACTTCCAATTTTTCATTTTTTTTAAAAGTGATTTTTAAAGAAGTTTTTTGAGCTGCCCGAGCTGCACGCCGAGTAACAAAAAATACATATCATCCAATAACTTTTTAACTGTGTAGTCAAAAGTTATGAAAATTGTTGGAACTTAAAGCTACTACTCAAGCACATATTATGTGAAATTTTCAAAAAATAAAAATAAAAACTTTGTTCATAGTGAGCTACCCGAAATCGCTATGTTGCCAAAAAACAATGTTTGGTACTTTAGGGGTTAAACTACAAAAAGTTGGGAAATCAATCTCACTTTCATCTACACAAATCTATTTTATATTTCTAGCCTCAAATCAAAAGTTATAGACAAACTTGAGAAAGGTATTAGAAAGGATACTTTCTTTTGACATTTTCTAATATCCTCTCTAAATTTTGTCTTGCCTTTTTGTATATGACCCATGATGAGAATGAATTGTAGATGCAAAGGAAGTGTGATGAAAGGTATGCAAGATGTTTACAAATCGCACCATGCATCACAATGCACAAAATACCAAAGTAGTAGTTGAGTAGTTGCATAGTAATCTGAGATGTTTCAACTCATTCTGCAATCTACATTCTTAAGAAGTCATTTTGTAGTCGCAGGAAGTCATTTTGCAGTCTCAAGAAGTACTGGAGAAGCAACGTTGTTGTCCATGAAAGGAGGGAACGAGACTTAACAATTGCTTCTAGGCCTATGAAAACACCTTCTAGCCTTTACGTTGGGACCTCAGGAATGTCCATTTTGAATCATATGAAATGATTGTGAAGTTACCGATGCAAATGGACCAAAATTGTAGTTGTTGTTCTAGTAGGAGTGTAAATGAATCTAAGGATGGTCCATGACTAAGAAAACAGTAGACCCCAACGAAACAAAAAGGCCATCAAGAATGCATGCTTTATAAGAGAAAGAAAGAAGAATTTTTTTTTTAAAGAAGGTCAAAGACATAAACTTAAGAAGATAAACAAAGAGTTAAAAAAAGAAAAAGTTAAAAAAAAAACATTTAAAGAAATGAAGAAGAAAAGAAAAAGGGAAAAATCGAATAATGAAAAAAAATACAAAGATTACAAAATAGAAAAAAGATCTGAAGAAATGAAAATTACCAAAAAGAGAAAAATAATTTTGTTGGTTTCTAGAAATTTTTTTAGAATTGATAGCAAATAAAACTTATAAGAAAAAAAAATCAACAATACATAAAAAGGGAAAAGGTAGAAAAAGAGATGAAAAGATTGAAATAAATTTTGAAAAGAGAATGAGCAAGAAATAAAAAATAAAACAAAAAATGACGGAGAAGAAAGAAGCTTTTTTGTAAGCATCATTTTCTATAGCTTGGACGAATGACTTCAAGTCATTTGATCCCAATGAAAAAAAAATTAAAACATAAACAAAGAGTGCATATTAAGATTAAATAAGAGCTAAGGCACTTTAATTGCCTAACATTAATAAATTTATTTGTAGACGACACATCATCTTGTTAATGTTGCATCCTTTAACAATGTGGCATACAAAAACATCCTAAAGATTAAAACTATTTTGTGCCAAAAGTACCTAGTAAGGTGCAGTGACTAGTCAGTCATTTCATAGTAGCTTTGCAGTGAAATCCAAGTTGTTCGGAACATCTTTTTTTGCCATGTCTTTTATAGTGGCCTATTTGTTTGTTTTTTCCATCAATTTTATTCCAAAACTTCCCAAAGTTGTTTGCCAGTTACACTTCCGTCATTTTTTAGTCGTGTTGGAGTGAAAGCCCTGCCACATCAGAATGTCGACAACGGTGTGAACGGAATGTGGTAGATGAAACTTGCCCCTTGTGCACTCTTCATCTTGCAGTTGCAGATGTGACTTTGGCTTCACACGGATATTGTGGAGTTAGCGGCGCTAGTGCAATTAGAGAGCCCCAGTCATTTTGAAGTCACATTTTCCATGAAGTCATTCTTTATAGTTGCATATTTGTCCATTTTCTTGTAGTGATGGTAGAACTTCCCATTACGGACAAAAGATCCATGCTAGACACCTAAAGAATTACTCATTTCAATATTTTTTCAATAGATGAAACATGGGCTATATAGGAGTGAATTTATGGTCACATGTCTTAGGTGACAATAATGGAGTGATAAGTGACTACAATAGGAACTTCTACCTTTTGAGTGTGAATTCATTGCAAGAAGTGATATTTTAGGCCTTCATATTGTAGCCATATTAAGAAATTTTGTGATTGATTTAGGTAAATACTACACTATATATTACCTTTTAAGTTTTTTCTAACTTTTGACTCGTGAAATAATACCTTTCTATATTATATTCCACATTGTCTGGCAAAAAAATCTAAGCAACCTTATTTTAACTTCAAATTCACTCCACTAGTCCACCTCAACTTGGGATAGGCTCCTTCTTCTATTGGTTAACTTGGACGGATGAACCTAGCAACTAAGTTCCTAAGTTTCTAATTTCTAAAGTCCCAAGGCCTTTTCTCCATCAAAAACAATTCAAAACTGTCATTTCTATTGCAAAGAGCAAAAACTTCAAAAATTGTTTTTTTTGCATATTCAACTATAGTATCTTGAATTATACATGTGTAAAAATGTGTAGAAGAAATTTCAAAGAATTTGACTATGTACATAGATTGCAAGATGTTTGTGTTTGAAGTGAAGAAAATGGATTTTTTGTCACCTTGCATGACTAGAATGTGAGACTTTGAATCTTCTTAGCTTAATAGTTTTACACTATTGATTTTCAATTTTCATTTTTATATATTCAAAAATTGAATTGATAGTCTAGAAAAAAATATTCAAAGAAAAGACACTTCATTTTTGAACATTAAAAAATTGTTATTTAGTAGCATGTTTAAGATTGAAGGAAAAAATATTAAATTGTTTATAGCTCTAAGATGCATGGAATTGAAATACACTAACTTCAATAGTCAAATTGTTCTGGCAAGAGAATTTCTTTTGAAAAATTGTGGAAATTAAGTTCAAAAATGAATTCTACAAGTTATTTCTTCAAGAAGATGTTGTCATTGCAAAAAATATAACATTGTCTATAACATTTATATACTACAAATCTAAATGGAATGAATCAAGCTTTCCATGTAGATAAAAATACAATCTATTAGAAAATGATTTTAAAATTTAAAATTTTATAGGATTTATTTCTAGCGGTTGAATTAAAATTTGGACTTATTGTGCCATAAACTTCAATGACCATAGCAAGTGAGCCTAAAAATGCGAGTCTATGAGCCTTGAGCTTAAATATAAGTAAATACTCTACAACCACTAAAGGTGTCTATAACATACATATCTATATTATAAATACCCTACATGAGCCATCACATTGGCTCACAAATTAAAACTTGCAAATTTAAAACAAATGGGATGCAATTGTGAGTTAATGTAGGAAGTATTAGAGAAAAGGACTAATCTATCATTACAAATTAATGAATTTCCAATTAGATAGCAATGGGAACTTTGGATATTGGTGTAAAATTTAAGAAATGCACTTAAATAGGAGAAAGGGATGAGCAAATTCCAAGAAAAAAGTAGGAGATTGCAATGAACTAATTTGAATAATATTTAGAAAGTTAAGCAAATTAAGTAGATGATAAAATACAAAGAAGTTGGAAACACTATAGGACTAGTAGGAAACGATTAGTAGGAAATACTACTAGTAAAAAATAAATAAAAAACAAAAACAAAAACAAAAACAAAAATACAAAAAGTTATTATGACAAGGCTAGTAAGAAACATGCCCCAATGCAACAAGCATTGGTCTTTTTTGCTGAACCCATTTTCCATCCCTGGCCTAGCATTTTTGGCAAAATATGAAGAGCCCACATGTTGGCTCACGATAAGGAAAAGTTGCATTAGGAAAATTCTGAGGCCTGCAAAAGGCCGCCAGTTTCTGATTTTCGGCACCTCAGCAGTGCAAGTACAGAAAAAAAAAAAATTATTTTTTTAATAAAAAATTATTATTTTTTCAAAAAAAATTAAAATTAAAATTAAAATTAAAATATTTAAATGTGCTGATGTGGCGCTGACATGGCACAAGTAGTGCCACATCAGATCAATTTTTTAACATAAAAAAAATTCTTTAATTGCACCAAAATTGCAAAGGGAGGTATAGAACTAACGGACTTCTTGAGGTCTGAAAACTTTTGTAATGTCATTGCTATACCTTTTCAACTTTGTATACTAATAAATTGGAATTCCTCTTTTTTGCATGAAAGGTCTTTATTTAATATAGAATCTTTTCTTCTTCTTCTTCTTCTTCTTAAAATGCAGAAAAGTCCATTTGAGGTTTGGATTCATGCACATGCACCCTCTTTTATTATTGTTTATAATTCCCTAGAAAGGCGTTGTATGGTTCCATGACCACCAATGTCTTCATATAATAAAAAAATATGTGTTCACACTTTAGTAACATAATAGGATGAACAAAATAAAAGTATTATAAGATTTGATGAGCAATAGACATATGAGTACAGTTATCCAAAGAATCAATGACATCAAGGTCCCCTCTTGCTTTCTTACTTCTGTTATAGGGAAGTGAAGTCACTTGCTCAAACAACCCAAACTCTAAATATAACTTAGTGGATGTTGCAATTATTTTAAAGCTCCATTTAAGTTTCAAATGGATACTTGTTGGTAGTGATTTAGGAATTCTATTATACAATGATATATAATAGACTAGATAGTGGTTAGATAGAGTTAGTTATAAAAATGACATTTTTGGAATTTGAGGTGACTAATGAAATGAAGCTATCAAGTGTGGTTTCTACTCCAATTAAAAAAATGAAAAAAGTCTTAAAATTCAATATTTTATACCTATTTGAACTTTGGGCCTATAACCATGGCTTGTTGATTTTCTAATTTTTGCATGACAAGGTTACTTTATATGACTAATTTTTAAATAAAAAAATAAAGAGCAAGAATTGGCCAAATACACTACAAAAGTGATTTAAGCATCTTCTTCTTCTTCTTCTTCTTCTTCTTCTTCTTCTTCAGAATAGTCAATAATACCATATTGAAAGAATATACAATATAATTCATCAAAAATGCATTTAAGCAAATCCCTTTCAAAAATTGGATGAAAAAATGTATTTTTCCCCTTTGTAGTTCCACTTAAAGTCATCTAAAGAGAAAAATGTCTTCTTAGGGTTTAACTTTGAAACGCATGAGAGGACATTTTGAGTCCTTTGTATGATTTCAGAGAAGCCTCAAGGGTATAAAAAATATTTTTTCTTTCAATTTTCTTGAGGGAGTTGCTTGAATCCAATGTCAATGAAAATGTTGTATGTTTTCTCCTTGTGATTTTTTTTACTTTCATATATAAAAAATGCTAAATCCATTGATCACTACATAGTATGTTTTTTGTAATTTGTACCATATGTGAATTCAAGCCATAAAATTGATCTTTTGGAGTTTAAGAATTTGAGATTGTACAATGCAATGAAGCTTGTCAAGTTTACTTTCTACTCCAATTTGAAACTTTGCAAAATTCCTAGATTTGAATAGACCATTGTAATTTTGAACTTTGGGCCCATTATCATGGAGTGTTGACTTTCTAATTTTCAAATGACATGATAAGAAAATTTGCACCATGTTGTTCTACACTATAATATGTACTTGTGGAGAAATTTTTACTTTTTTGAAGCATATTTTGTATCTGATATGAATTTTTATCCCTTCTTATTAAAAAATAATAATAATAATAATAATAATAATATTAATAATCATTCCGTTCAAGTTTTTAAGAAAAAGAATCTGATTAAGACTCATATAGAAAATATGCAATTCCATCTCTGAAAGATCAATACCAACAATTTCATTCACATATAGTTGCAGAATAGGAGCATAGATCCGGAGAGGAGAGGAGCTTCAATGTTTGAGAAAGTTGTCATAGGCGCGTCGGTCCTTTCAGGGTTAAGTGGAGGGGCGACGGACGGGCGTCGAGCTAAGGTAAACCAGCCCATTGTGGTCAAACTTTGGAGTCTACCCTCATGCCGTAGCTGAAAGTTTTCAAATTTTTCCCACATAAAGACAAGTGTGAGAAATAGTGAGAGCATTTGAAGTTATATTTTTCAAATAAAGTATGAATTTGTTATGGATTTTTGAAGTGATCTATCCAAACGAGTCAGTAGACTACCTATAACCAACAAAAAGTGTATCCAATATGCTCTTTTTAATCACCTAAAGTGGTCACAAAAAATTCTTATGTAGAAGGCCATAAAAAGTCACTTCCTACAATGATTTACACTGAAAAAGGAAGTGTTCCTAATAAGGTCACTAATCCCTCCATTGGTGTCAAGTTAGACATTGATTGTGGCCAACAAAACTGTCATGAGATCATTAGGTGTCCACTATGGGTCATTTGACCACAATGGGCTGGTCTACCTCAGTGCACAATAGACTAACTTCAGTTCCTGTGCACGACTGAATGCCTCGGTCCTCCGTCCCGGCCTGCTTCGAAGCTTACTTCTTCTTCTGCTGCTTTTTCGTTTTCTTCTTCTTCACTTCACTTCCGTCTCTTCTTACCGGACCTAGCTGACTGCCTTCTCTTCATTTGCTCGCACTCGATCTGCCTCGATCGCCCCTCTTCTTCAGTTCTCCTGCTCCTCGCCTCCTTCCCGACGGACTGCTCGTGCCGCCTTCCATGCCCCGCAGGTCCGCCCGCCCGCCCGCCCGCCCGGATCCCTCTCCTTGTCATTGCTCTGGATCCCGATTGTTGCCTCTAAACCTGCTGCTGCTTTGCTTGCGTCTCTTGTTGATGCCACTGGTCTCGTGTGTTCGGCGTTGTCGTCTTGACTCGGATCTTCTGCTTTCGGTGCTCCCTGCCTAGGCTCGGACGCCGTGGCGCTTTCGTCCTTTTAGGGTGTGACGTTAGGGCACGCGCCATTCGCTTAGGGTTATCAGCTCTCGTTACCTTCCTTCCGTAAATGACTGCTCCGTGTCGCCATGGAGGTTGGCGCTCGGGACAACCATCCTCGTTGGGAATCCGTCGGGGCGTTGGTTCAGCTTTTGCGGATGTTGTAGGACAGCGGGCTGCTGCGTGTCCGTGAGTCCCGGATGACGCGATCACCATGGTGTGTGTGTGTGTGTCTGTCTGAGGGCACATTGTGCTCTTGTCAGTCTCTTCCCTTCGCTTGACACTGGAATTTCACAGGCGGACATTGAAGAGAAGATTATCTCGTGCAGGCTGGCTACCTTGTGAAAGTCAAGGTTTTCCAGACGTCGTATACTCGACAAGGAAAGCTTAGCTCCGCAGGTCTTGGGTACGGACGGAAAACTTGAGATTTGCGTGGTATGCAAAATTGAGGACTTGTGTACTATGTGTGTGGATAAAGCTTTGAATGTATCTGAAGGAATCTTGGCCTTCTTAGAATGAATTTTTCTTATCTAATGTAGGGCAGGATTCGGCGTTGTCGTAACAATCCTAACAAAATTGTGGCAATTGGATGTCTGACCTGACAGGAACAGGTTGTCTTGTGTGGACTGACTCATACATGAATTTGTAGGTGCGTATCAAATTCAAAGCCCTACATGTGTTTCGATGGGTACTACGTTCTTTGATGTTGAGTGGTGGCAAGAGATTGTACTTCGCCTCACTTCGTGTGTGGTCAGCAGATTGTAGGTTGCCCTTCCTTGCTGACTTAAACCATGGGGAGAGAGGGTGAGTGGTCATCCCCTGGCCAGTATCCTCCAGGATCGCAGCCTTCAGGTTATCCTCCCCAAACTATGCAGTCATACCCTGGAGCCTCCGGTGGCCTATATGCTCCAGGGACCGCACCAACGCAACCTGCTATGAGGGGTCCTTCTCCACCAGGGCCACCGCCATCCTCGTACGGCAATGCCGCTCCGTCTTCACGGCCCCCAGGGCCTCCTGGACCTCAGTTTGGCAGCGTGCCTCCCGGAGTGCGACCTCAGTGGGCAGGTGCTGCTAGTGGACCGATGGTTCGACCTTCTCCAGCTTCCGGCCCTCCAGGGCCCCCTCCAGGGCCTCCAGGACAGAGCCCTTTGTCAAATCGTAGTTACGGGGGTCCTCCTCCGGGAGGGCCTCCTCAATTGAGACCCCAAATCCCTCCACCGACCATTCCGAGCGCCAATGCTGCTCGAGGAATGCCTGGGCCTTCAGGTCAGTCATCTCTCACTCCTTCCAGCTAGAGCCGTGCAAGTCCCGGTGGTTTCATGAATGTTGATGTGATAATCCGTAGAATAGCATGCTGTAGTGTCGTGAGGTCTGATATTGCTAGAATTGCTTCAAAATCCTTTCACTTACTATCTAAGTACTTCACTGCTTTTTTAGGTTCAGTTGTGAGGAGATTGCAAGAAAGACCTATTAAAGATTGTTAGTTATTCCACGGATTAAGAGCGTGTGAAAGTGGATGTTGACCTAGTCAGTCGATGACTTCCGGTGGGAATTAGTTGGGAATGCCCTTCAAAGCTTACGTAGTCGAAACCGAGATTGTATCGGAATTGGTATTGACACACGAGCATACATCGGACGCAAATTAATGATTCATTACTTGACGAAACTCGACCGATTATTTGTTCTAGCCAATCAGGATTGGTGGGGTTTCTTTGATTTCCATGCTTGACCACTTACCTTAGATTGTGGAAAACGTAGACTTTGGCAAGTTACATCTGGTGGACGTATGGTTAGTTTTGGGGGTTGAATTTTAGATTCGGAGGTCGGCCCTCTCTACGAGTATCCGTTTTCCTGCAATTTTTCTTGATCAATTTGAGGCCAATCTGGACGAATGGGCAGTATCTCAAATCGAGACATTTTATTGTACCGACCTCCACTTCATGTATAGATTCTCCGGTTCTGACCGAGTCTTTGATGTGTAGGACCATATGGAGGCTCCAGTGTGTATACGGCTGCCGGTGCTTCTGCTGCCGTTAGCAGACCAGCGTTTTCTCAGCCCCAATCTACTCCTCCAGCTTATTCATCAGCGAGACCCTACCAGGTTTCCTCACCTGGTGCCCCTACTGGTCCCGCTATGGGTCCTCCTTCCTTCTTGTATCAGCAGTCTGGCAACCAGGTTCCCGTGTCCAGTACCCCTCCTGGTCCTACTATGGGCCCTCCTAGCTTCTCTTATCAACAGGCACCTGCCAACGGACCTCCTCAAGGTCCTCCAGCTGTGCAGTTCCCTGGAAGCATTAGTCAGTCGCCTGGGCATGGTCCCAGATATTCTACGGGTCAACCTGAGCCTATGCACAGACCAATGTCTAGTATGCAGGGGCCGCCTTCAGTAGCCCCACTCGCGCAACAGTTACAAGGGATGTCCATGGGGCAGGCCAGTCAACACCCATCTGGTCCTCCAGGTCCTCCAAGTTTTTCTGCACCTAGTCAATCTTTGACGGGGCCTCCTTACACGTCTCCACCTACATGGCAAACACCTCAGAGGCGTGTGTATCCAGAGGCCTACACTGGTCAACCTCCAAGCGTGAGATTTCCTTATTTATCTTTAGATTTGTTCGATTGTGCCTCAGATTCTGAGTTTTTAAAGTATATTGATGGCATATTGAAGTAATTTCTACATTTTTGGCAGTTACCGAGAGTTGTTTTAAATTATCGCATTGGCTCACCTTTCTGTTTTCAATAATTGCTCACAGAAGATATCTTGTCTGTTCCTATGCATCTCATTCTGAATGTGTTGATTGTTCCCAGGGTTCCATGCCTCCTATGCCTGTTGCTCCTCAGCAATTACATACTGGGCAGTCCCATATGCCAGGTGGCCTTGCTCCAGGCATGCAGGCTATGTCGCAGCCAGGTTCACCCGCTGGGGGTCAGCCAGGATCTGCATCGCGAATTGATCCTAACCAGATTCCACGTCCTCAGTCCACAACCTCACCTTTGCAGTTTGATACACGAGTGAATGGCTCGAGCAATTTGCCTCCGGTATTGTATATAAATGCTTCTCTTTTTGTCCTTTCTCCTCTACAACTGGGTCTTAGTGGTAAAGATGTTTAGCGGATGCTCCCTCAACATGAATTATCTGCTTGCAAATTTAGAGCTGTCCTGTGATGTACAATGGTCGGTTTTGACTTTGGTTACTCTGTGTGGATGTCAGTCTGCCACGACGCACTTCGTTGTGAGAGATACTGGAAATTGCAGTCCACGATTTATACGGTGCACTTTGAACCAGGTGATGACTTGTATTTCTTTTGAGTGCTGCACATGAAGAACTCCTTCATGTGTGCGAGGCCATTTCTTGCTGGTTATTAAGATATTCGTTTCCTACGAATGGCAGATCGTATTATCTGGATGCAATTTAAGCGTATGTTTGTTCTGGCTATTTGTATGCTCAGTTGTGCATTGATTGAAGTTGGTCTCAAAAGCGAGAGCTCCGCTCCATTTCAGATGTAATAGTTGAGGTCTGTATTCCTTGTTAACCTGTATTTTTGTGTTTGGACATGATTACAGATACCTTGCTCTGGAGATTTGTTATCCAATTCTGGTATGCCGTTGGCAGTAATGGTTCAGCCCCTTGCTCTTCCAGACCCGACTGAGGAGCCTATACAGGTATCTGATGCTGTGGTAGAGTTAACCACTAATGACCCGCGTAAACATTTTGTGACCGCTGCCCGTCTTTGGACAACAGGAAACTAGAAGTTTCAAATTTTTATCGCATAGAAAATTGGGTTGTCCCTGTCTAGGTGTCTAGGTAGATCGCATAGAAATTTCTATTGCGTTACTATTTTTTTTGAGAAATGAACCCAAAGTGCACAATATATTATACAAGTTCTAAAATTTTACTGTTATATGAAAGAAATGATGTTTGACCATTTTGACCATATTTGACCATTTGCTGGGTCCGGTACTGACATCGCGTTGCGGTATATTTTTGTCAGATTGTGGATTTTGGAGAGAGTGGACCCGTCCGTTGTGTAGCACCTCACTGCAAAGCCTATATCAACCCTTTTATGAGATTTATCGACCAAGGTCGCCGGTTCATTTGCAACTTGTGTGGTATGTTTTTTACTGATCAGAATGCAAACCATCACAATATATGGTTCCCTTGGTTAACCTCCATTATGGAGTACTTTCTGCCTCTCGATTTGTAGCTTATTGTCTACACTTTTGCTTATATCCTAGGTGGGTGCGTATACCATACGCTTGATACAGATTGATAGCTTTCCACTAGTTTTAAAATGGCACTTTTATGGCACTTTTATGAACAGGTCATACTAGTGAAACTCCCCGAGATTATCTATGCAATCTGGGACCAGATGGGAGAAGACGAGACGCAGACATGAGGCCTGAGCTGGCGAGAGGCACTGTGGAGTTTGTTGCTCCAAATGAGTACATGGTATGAAATTAGTTTGCGCATTCTCTGGAGAATCATTTTACCTGTATCAAATTGGTGATGAAGACAACTGAAAAGCGGACTCTGGTCATTGGTTATTGGCCATCATGGGCTATCGGTTGTGCATCTTCTGTTCATTTTTTCTAACTGGCCCAGTGATACTGTTCTCACACGCAGGTTCGCCCTCCAATGCCTCAAGTATTCTTCTTCTTGGTAGATGTATCTGTGAATGCGGTCTCTACAGGAGCTGTTGCATCAGCCTGCAGTGCCATCAATCGTGTTCTTGCAGACCTTGGAGTAAGCCTTCCACATGTGCCATTTGATGCCTTGACTCACTCGTAGGACTGAACCCTTTCTCTTGCTCCTTGAACTGACACTCTTACGTCTTATGAGATGGCTTGGACTCATGCTAGTTTAGGTTCTTTATCTTTGGTCTTCTTTATGCTTTAAAATACCCTGCACTTCCGTGGTCATAGGATCCAGAGAATGTCTATGCACTCCTATAATACAGGATTCAGAAATCCATGGTTGATTCAACCATTCTAAGAAGTAAGCTTGGATGGGTAGGAATGTGCTGATCGGTTGCTCTTTCTATCGACAGGATGATCCTCGTATACTTGTAGGCATTGCGACATTTGATTCCACTGTGCACTTCTACAACTTAAACAAGAATTTGCAGACGGTGAGAGTGTGCATGTGCTCATTAATCGTGTTTCTACCGAGTGGGGCTAAAACATATGATATATGGATGGATTGTGATTTGTTGGCAGGACTTCAAATATTTAGATGAGTAGGAGTTTGTGTTCTGTAAATGAGGTTCTTCCGAATTCTCGATTACGTTTCTTTCTTGGACAGTGAATATGCTGGTCTTTAACATGAATTTGCGATACCGAGTAATACATAATTTGTTTCATTGATGTTTTTTAATTTTGATTTGTGTGTCTTATCCTCCACTTTCTCAGCGACTCCGCTGGCATTTTATGTGAGCTTATGTTTTACATTATAGTGAAGTTCATGAGGGCTATTGTGTGTTATGTTTGCAGCCATCGATGTTGGTCGTTCCAGATATACAGGATGTGTACACTCCTCGTCAGACCGACCTGCTTGTTCCTCTTATAGAGGTGAATATTTCGTTGCCTTCTCTTTTCAGAGTGGGAATGGATGTTTTTCCGCTTTCGATAGATAAGTCTAGCATCGTATATTTGAATATTCATATTTCTTGTGTTATCTCATCCCGTGTTTGATGTCTTATATTCTTTTCATAATATGGTTAGGTGCGAGATCGTTTGGAGCAACTTCTTGAGAGTATCCCCAGCATGTTCCAAAACAGTCGAATTCCAGAGTCTGGTTTTGGAGCTGCTGTCAAGGTTAGTTATATGGATCCAAGGTTGACTTTGGCAATTAGGAATTAGAATTTTCTGTTTTTTCTGCTCATGCTAGGTGCTGAAGGAGGTACAACTCCTCTGACGTCTTTACTACATTGTATGTTTGTGCGTACGTACATATTTGGGAGGTTAATTTTAGTCATTCGTGTTGTCCTTCTGCAATCTTCGTTTTTTTACTAAGGATTTGTCTCGAGAAAATGTAATGGAAAAGGTATCATGAAATTGGATAAATTTTTTTTGCTTTTTTGTGTACCAGTCTGAACGGCTTCGATTATAATTTGCTAATTATTATTTGCGCTTTCTAGGGTGCTTATTTAGCCATGAAGGTCACTGGCGGGAAGCTTCTCGTCTTTCAAACAGGTTTGTTAATATTCACCTTTTCTACTTGCCTATTTTCATACTTAAGCCTTTTCTTTTTGTATTTGAAGTCTTTATTCCATCAATGCGAGGAATTGTCTAGTGTATTGTCGGTGGATCTGAATGACACTCATCATACTGGTAACCTAATAGTGGGCACCTGTGGAATGCTTGCAGTCCTACCGTCTGTTGGATTTGGCGCGCTATCAGCCCGAGAGGGCGAGGGAAAAGTCAATGAGAAGGTTCACCTATTTTCTTCTCCAAACCAAATTGTTTTAATTGTATCTAAGCGGTGGTTTGTACAGACAATTCGGAACCAAAGTTTAGAAAGCTGTTTGTCATTGATTTACGTTTGTTCCAAATGTTACTCTGCAGGATGAAGAGATCGTTTAGCTAATGAAATCTCATATGCTCATTTTCTTGAAATCTGTCATTGTGGATTAACCCTGGAAGGACGCTGAGACCAAAAAGTGACCGATGGATGACTGTCAAGATTACTATAGAAATGAAGATTGCACCTATTGGTCCATAAGTCGGATCATTTTTGGCATCAAGTTCTCGTCCTTTCAGGGTTAAGATGAAATTTGGTTCCTGTGGTATTTTTGTATTTATCCAGTGTGGGTTATTTTTACAGGAGGCTCAGAAGCTTCTACAACCCTCGGATAAAATGCTCAGGGCCATGGCACTTGAGCTTGCTGAGTTCCAGGTATACTATATGGGTTTATCTTCAGGCCAATGCTTACGGAACGCTGAACACTGTGCTTTTGTCATGGCTAACAGTTTAAGCTTTCAAAAGGCTAATCGAAGATTCTTAACTTAATTTTTCTTCGTAGCTTGCCTTCAGATTTTTCTGGCGCAATCTATTTCTTAACCGTACGATTCATTATGTCAGCTGCCTTTATTTGAACTCTATGATCCCATTTCTTTGGCAGGTTTGTGTGGACTTATTTTTGACAACACAAAACTATGTGGATATTGCGTCATTGGCTGTGATTCCACGATCAACTGGAGGCCAGGTATTTTTTCTGGCAAACTAATACTCTGGCGTTCTAATGTCTTGTATTTTCATTTTTGGAGGTGGACTTGTTTCTCCCCAGTCATTCGTTTCCGTAGCAGGATTTGATTCTTGTTCAGGGTCATTATCCTTGGGAGAGCTGCCTGATTTTCCACTGTGGGAACCTTTTTGAACGAGTTGATGGATTTTGAGTCCTCAGTTAGAGATCCAAGAATTGATTGCCCTTATATGATCGATTGATTTTTGATTCAGGAAAGATGTGAAGTAGGCTATATATCTATTTGTGTGAATAATTCAGTGTCGCTTGTTCTTTTGAATTCTAGATTTATTATTATCATGAGTTCCAAGCGAACGTGGACTCTGCAAAGTTGTACAACGATCTCCGATGGAATGTGACCCGACCTCAAGGGTTGGAATGTGTCATGCGAGTGCGGTGTAGTAATGTGCGTCTATTTGTCTTCTCATGCAAAATTTCTGCAGTGTCGTGTTTTCAGAATTTTTTCATTCTGATCTTCTCATGTAAGCAGTCTTTGCAAATGAATCTTGTCATGTGAGCTGACTGTTGCGAACTAACATTGTTTTGAGGTTTTGTACCTTCTTAATATCTTATATCTTGTATCTTAACACCTTATTAGTAGCTTGTGCCACATGTTTTGGAAGTTGACATTTGAATTATTGTGTCAACAATTTAACTAGAATATGTTGGGGTTTAGGGATTACAAGTTCAAGATTATTATGGCAACTTCTGCAAGCGCAACCCTACAGACGTGGACCTTCCTGCGGTAAGCTAACTTTATTCCGAATTGATTGCTACTTCATTGCATGATTACGAACTGGATGTCGTAATTGTCCCTTTACTTTTTCGTTCCGAAGTTTTGATCCGTTCTCTACTATCGTGACTGCAGATTGATTGCGACAAGACAATAATGGTGACTTTCAAGCATGATGACAAGTTTCAAGATAATGCAGAATGCTGTTTTCAGGTCTGTATTTGTCTAGCTGTGTCTGATTGTAGTTGATGCTCTCATAGGGTGCTATCTAGTGTTTTATGGAAGCTGGTTTTGCTGTGTGAGATTATTTGGAAATTATCTTGAGTTGATTTTGGGTTAACTTGTCTATTACTCACACAAAAAAATTCTGCAAATGTGAAGAGTGCTTTGTTATACACAACAACAACTGGGCAAAGGAGAATCCGGCTGAACACGCTGTCCTTGTCTTGCACGACTGCTTTAGCCAGCCTTTTCCGGGGAGCTGACTTGGATGCTCAGTTCACTTACTTCTTGAAACAGGGTATGGAAGTGTGTTATTTACTTTGACTTGTTCAAATGAGGTCAGGATAGTCTTTTCTTCACTTCATTAGATTAGACTAGGATTTGTGTGTTCCAATTGTGCGTATTTGGATTGACCAACACTGAAGGACGCTCTGCTTAAATTTTTTTGAGACATACAATTTTTTATTTGCATTATCCCTGATGACTTGCAGCCGCCCAAGATGTCACAACTACACCTGTTGCTCAAGAGAGGGAACGTATGTCTAGTCAATGTGTGAATATTTTGTATACTTACCGGAAGTTCTGTGCAACCGCGTCATCTTCTGGCCAACTCATACTTCCAGAAGCTTTAAAGCTTTTGCCTCTTTACACTATGGGTATGTACTCATACTCTGTCATTTGTGATGTATCCAGCAATGCTGGCATGTAGACGAGTTAAATATTTTCCAGATCACGAAAATGTTTTGTACAGACTGATACGCGCGCATTCTGATGAGCTGCAGGTAGTAAGCACTTTGTAAGGTCTATCACAGATTTCTTATGTTTTTCTTTGTATGGGTTCCAGCTTTGACCAAAAGTGTAGGTCTACGCACTGATGTGCGGATTGATGAGAGATCGTATTGGCTCACCCGAGCGGCTTCACTATCTGCATCTTTGGCGATTCCCTTAGTCTACCCTCGACTGTTTAGTATACACAACCTTCCTTCTAAGGTACCCTTTGTGTTATTAATATGCCTTCTTTATGGAATTTTTTAATGCCTTGAACCCTTTAGTCTTTTACCAACAAAAGCTTATCTGTTTGGGTGATTATTCAATATTTGGGGATTTTCCGATTGTTGAGTATGTTTACTTGTGATGCCCAGTGGGCTTGTTTTCTTGGTCTTATGATCTCTTTATCTTTTGTGATTGCAGGAGGATTTAGGAGGTGCAATACTTCCACCGACATTATCATTGTCAAGTGAAAATCTGGAGCATGATGGCATTTACCTGCTTGAAAATGGGGAAGATGCTATGCTGTATGTGAATTCGCAAGCTTCACGTGAAGTCTTGCATCAACTTTTTGGCGTGCACACAATTGATGAGTTGCCGGTTGGGCAGGTAAATTTTCTTTTCGCTCAATTAGTTAGAAGGTATAGTTCTGTATATGATTGAAACAGACTCTCTTCTAATGCCGTTCATGAAACATTGAATCACGCAACTGTGAATCATGCAATTCATTGACAATGATAATGTCGGTGGAAGTATTGCACCTCCTAAATCCACTGAAATGGATAAAGGGATTACAGTTTACTCTTTCCCATAGGAGTTGTTGCTTTTACTCACTGTCATCTTGTTTGGGGATGTAGTGCTCTTTGCAAGAGTATGATAATGAGTTGTCAAGACGGCTCAATGGAGTAGTTAATGAGATTCGACAGCAACGTTGCTCTTATTTGCGGTAAGCTTTCAATTTTCAATCTCCTCTTTTCGTCGACTAATCAACTTCGCTTCCATGGCAGCTTGTTATGCAGTAAGCAAAATTCTTTACAGTTTGCGTAGTGAGGAATGAGATTGTCTTTGCAGTAGTTGGTCCTGGTTGATCTCTGCAATCTTTTGATTATCTTCTATGTAAATTGGGGCCTGAAGAAGGTACTCCGAAGGATGTTTGTTGGAGTCTTGACTATTGAATGGTTTCTGCAGGTTGCGTCTGTTGAAGAGGCTTGACCCTCGAGGTAAGACTTTCTTTCCGATCCGATGGAGTTTAGCTTCTGCTGTAGTTTATCAATTTTTGAATTTCAAGAAAATTGACGTTCAGTGAGGTTGCACCCTCAAAAGTCGTGGATCGTTGGATCATGCGTTGGATCATCTTTTGAATTTGAGGGAGATTGATGATCTTTCCGAGGGCGCAGGCTTAGTTTGCAACCTTCGCACGGCACCGATTCCTTTGTCTCAACTTCTTCCATCTCTTAATTAGGTACTCCGTATATATATAGCGAGTTTGCATATGAAGTTGCTATGTGAGTGACATCTGAGGTGCTTGTCCTTGCAATGTGCAGAGCTTCTCTTCCTCAACTACTTAGTGGAAGACAAAGCTGCTTTGGGACTCTCTTATGTGGAGTACTTGGTGCATACGCATCGGCAAATTCAAAACAAAATGACCTAAGCTCTCGGTCTTCACAGCGGGACATAGACTTTCTTACTGAAAGTGGGGGTCATGTTTGGCATTTGTCTCACAATTGTTTCCTTATACTAATATGAATTACAGCATCCAGTTGACAAATCTGTATTGTCTGTTAGAGTTGAGCTTAAGGAGCTTGAAAATCATCTTTGCTCCGCACATTGGATGTATATGTTTTTTTTGCCCCACTAGGTAGTTGTAAGCATTTTACACACCTGATAATAAATTATTTGATGCTGAGTCACATCAGGTTGCTGCCTGCCTTGCATTTATTTCTAATTGGAGTGGGGGAGCACATGAAATTCATTCGTTGCAAAACAAACCACTTTGGACCTGCGCAACGACTTGCTCGGCGGAAAAGAACATGTTCTACTGAAAGTTACCCACCGTGGTCTACAATGGCACCACTTGATCCTCATCATGCTCAGGCTTGCAAACACGAACAGTTCTGCACCACCGTTATTATGAATTCAGGCAACTCTCGCCTGGTCAGTAATTTCGGCTGCTCCATATTCTGCTTCGGCTGTTGCTCTTGTTGAATGCAGACGGCGTTGCGTATAACCAGCATAACCAGATTGTATTTCCTCAGTGACAGTACTGTAGTTTGAATCCTTCTGCAAATCTTCTACGTAGTCTGAAGGTTCATCTGTTGACTACCGTATTACGGAGTATCTATTTCTAAGACATGAGGTAAGATCCTTAGCGTGTACCTCCACGCGAGACGACACTGCACCGGATTTCGAGAGGATTCCAAACTTCCAACTTTCTGCAGCGAGATCCTTTACGCTAGGGTCTGATTTGTTAAAAAATAATTTGAAATATAATTAAATATGGCATCTAATGACATTGTCAGAAATTATAAGGTGTCATAATTGAATAGTATAGAAAATATTAATGAAAATAATCTTTATCCTCAAAAAGAACACGAAGTCAAACCTGCGGAGTACCAGATAAGCCACAAGTATTGGTAAAGTCGTGAGTACTGATAAAGTTGTGAATATCACTAAAGGTTACAAAATATTTTAGAGCAATGTGAAAGGTTACAAAATATTTGAACCTTGCAAAATGACTTCCAAAGTTCTAAATCAAGTTAATGAATAAAATTTCAACCAAAAAAGAAATGATTTTGTAGGGGCCTAACAAATCTAACCCCAATGTACAGGCATCAGTAATTTTTGCCCTTCCAAGTTTATAGTATATCTAAATTAAGAAAATTGACCTGTATAATGTAATACTTCCAAACTTGATTGAATTCTAGAATTGGAAAGTTGAAATACTTTTGCAAGCTCTTGAAGTCATTCTTCATCTATTCCTCATCTAGACAATCAAAGAAGAATGAGCAATTGATTCTCACCTCAAATCAAGACTTTGTGCAATCAAAGCCTACAAATCCATGTATGCCTCCCTTCCAAATACCCCAAAGATATGAAAGAAATATTAAATAAAAATCTCACAATTTCATAAAGGATGTTGACCTAACCTATGCTCATTTGCTGATTTTTCTGTTTTTTCTTTCAATATTGGGTCAATTGAATGGATGAATGGATAGCGTGGCATGAGTGCATCACAAGCATGGGTCTCCATGTTTAGGTGGAAATCACTATAGGATAATGCTAGATTGCCTCTCAATGAAGTGAAATGTAGAGAATCTAGGGAAACCTTTGAAAATTGCAAGTACATATGGTCATTATTCGGGATATACTCTATTTGGTTATCCCTTCCTAGGGACAATTTGGATTTTTTCTGCCCTTTTTACAAGATGTCTTTGAGAAAAATTCAAATTTCTAAAGACATACAAAGGGCCTAAGGAAGGCTTGTCAAATTTAATTTCTAAATTCCTATTGTCCCTTCGGGGGAGAAATGGGATTTTGGGCAGGTACCTACAAGCTGAATTCTATTCCTGATGTTTGGAATCTTTTTTTGAAGATAGAAAAATTGCTAAGCTTTGTGGAAATATAACTTTTTTTTCAATCGGTGTCAGGGAACAAAAGTTATGCCCAAATAAGCTCAAAATAAAGGAGAGGGGGCAGCATTGCAACAAAAAAAAATTTGCAAAAGTTTGAATTTAAAAAAAAAATTCTTTTCTCATAGATTATATTTTTGTCTGTCTAGAAATCTTTGATTCATTTCATTTGGATTTCTGAAACACACCTAAAAGACCCCTAAAGGACCGAGGGATTTTCACAAGGAGACATTGAGTCAAAAACTGCGTTTTTTTGGTATGTTATTCAAAAATGAAAATTTTAACTTTTTCTTAAAGCTTTAACCGTACAAAATTGAAGTAATTTACTTCACTAGAGTGCAAAAAAAATTGCAGCGCATCTGACCACGCGGATTGAAAGATTATAATATTTGAAGTGAGAAAAAAAACTTTTTTTCATTCCTGCGAAACAGGGTCAGCAAACTTCGGGCCCTCTTGGAGTAAACTTTAGACTCTATACAAATATGAGGATTTTGACCATTTATAAGTATATGATGTTAGCTTCACTCATGAAAAATTTCAAAGGCAACTGAAATGTCTAGCTTACACTAATTGTCTAATTCACCCTGCAATGCAAGGAGGTTAAGTAAATTAGCAATATATTCGATTGCAAAATAATAGGCCTTGAAGTTAGAAGAAAATGTTTTTTTTGAAACCGCTCCAACTTAGCTAATAAAGTTTGACTCCTCTTAGAATGTGATTTGAATATTGAAATTTGTTTTTCTTTAGACAATTGTATGCCATATTTTATAAGTTACATCCGTGCCAAATTTCAAAAGTTGATGATCTTTTTTGCAAAAGATCCCCAAAAGATTCTCAAATTGCCCAAGCTGCCTTCAAAGTTTAGGGCAACATAACTTTTGATCCGGGCACCGGATCGAAAAAAAAAAAAAATCTCACCAAGGAGATACTTGTTTATACATTGTGTCCAAATTTCATGAACATCTGACCAAAAATGACTTTGTAGGAACCTAATTGAGATTTATTGCGTATGTTGAACGGACACTTGGTTCTTTAGGGGTTAAGTTTGCTTGCTAGAACAATCTCAGCATTGGAATTAGTGCATTTCCATCTAAAAGATAATATTTTAGATTTTCCTTCTATCTTATGTCCATTTCTACTTAACAATTTTCTTAAGAATGAAAATTAAGATTTTTGAATTTTTTTCCTAGACTCTTAATTCAATTCTCCATTATAGTGATTAAAAGCTCAAACTTTGTAGTGCAAAAAATTTAAGTTAAAAATGTTCAAAGTCAAAAAATCTAGTCCCGCAATATACTGAAAAACTTGTTTTTTTCACTTTAAAGTTTAAACGCTGATATCTTGCAATCTGTGCAGTCAAAAATTCTGAAACTTTCTCCACACATTTTCGTACTTGTTAGATGTAAGATCCTTTGGTTAGATGTGCAAGAAAAACATTTTTCAATTTTCTTTACTATTTCCTATAAAAATGGCAGTATTGGGTGTTTTTGGCAAAAAGAAGGCCTTGGGCCTTTGGGGGTTAAGGCGTGATCACTGGTGCTCTCAGTGGTTTTAGACAATCACATTTCTACTAGTGGCAGAAGGAATTTTGTCATATTCTAGTCAAAATACTCACATTGCAAAGCAAAGCAAAGGTTAATAACCTTTGCTATGTGCGAATTGCTACATCTCTATGAGCTCCATAATATATGCTTTAGAAGAAATCTTTAGAAAAACTTTTTTCTTTCTTGGTCCCACTAAATCCTTGAAAGTTCTTTATGAAGTATTAAATTGTGTATGCTATTTACAAAGGTGCATCTTCTTTCAGTGATGTATAGTTCTTGACCTTAGAGTGTGATAAGGTAACGTGTTTTTTAAGAAGATTAGAAATATATATTTTGTTTGTTTTTAATGATTATCTTGGATTTGAGTTCATCTTTGATATTAAAAAATCCCACATATTTGGACTTTAGAAAAATGTAAGATAGATTTAATAGTCTTTTTAACTTTCATGTGAAGTAGAGCTTTAAGTTCTATAGAAGAGCCAAAGTTGAGTCCATGGAAGTAATTAGTCCATCGTTGGTTGGTTTCTAGAACTTCATGTCCATTGGTGGGTGTTATACCTTCTAGTAGCAAGATGATTCTCATCCATGCTTGAATCAATCTTGTAAGAATTCTAAATTCCTTTGATGCCTTATATTTGGATGTTAGTGTCCATTGATATATGGCATCTAATTCCCCTAATTTACTTTTAGGCTTTATCAAAAAAGCATACTATGTCTAAATAGTTTTTGCAAACTACATTTCCTTGGCCTCAAGGATTTAAAAACCTTTAGTTATTAAGATATACAAAAATTCTTCAATATCAATAAGATTCAATCTTTCTTTATTGTTAAATATACAACAATTAATCAATACAGCACTAATTCACAATTGTAGTCAGGGTTGTTACATTGGATGGCTTTAGGATTGCAAATGTGTCTATCAAACAAAGATAAATGGACCTTCTAGGAGTTTTGGATGGATTGTCCTAATTTTCTAGGGTTTGGCTTATATTAGGAGCAACTCTTTTTTTTGGTGTCAGAAGGCCAAATTGCACCATTTTAAAATAAATGTAATTTTGCTAGATAAAAACAATCTTTTTTTGTAGGAAGGCTACAACTATCAACATTTATAGGAAGACTATACTATCCTGCGTAATTCATCTACACACTCTTCTTCACATTCATTTTGACTCGTGAAATCAAGAACTTTACTTATAGTGAGCACTGTAGAAGCAGGATAGTGGAGGCCGGTGATATAAAATTTATTAGAATGTTGAAGAAATCCATGATTATTGAACTTCAATAGTTACTCTTAAAACTTCACAAGACAAAAAACGGTTAGGAACATTTGAAAGTCATTGAACAATACAACAATAGAGGCAAAATGCCTATAATATCAAAAGACTAAAAGCTTTGCTAAATCCTAAATCAAGTATGACGATCAAAGGAAGAGGGAGGGGATATCATTGAAAATGTCCAACACTATTACTTTGGCAAAAGAAGCTTCTCAAGCATGAATGGAAAGAGGATCAGCAGTAGGAAATGTAGAAGGAAGTAGATGATAGAGTCCCAAAACATTAGGGGACAATGAGAGAACTCACTAGATTTTAGATATGCTCTTCAAAGCACAACAAATTCCTACAGCTAGTATAGGTGCAACATTTTCTGTGAATGACACATTAAAAATGTATGGTAGTAGAAATGAGAAATGGAAGTGGAATTGATAGGACAAAGACACTTTAGAAATCCCTAGGCTATAAAGGCTACAACTTTTACAAAATTTTGTACTAGCCCAATAAAGTTGGCCACTGAGCAGAATACATCCACAACATTTGAGTACCACAATTAAGAAGTTAAAGCATTTGCAAAATAGTGGCGACCAAAGAAGAATGATGCAATAAATTTTGTTTCATATCTTCCAATGTCTTGCTCTTACAGGCACAGTGGGTGCGTTGGTTTCCGGAAAACGCCGCGTTGCAAATCCTTGGACTCACACAACCACAACCAAATGAATAAGCTTCTTTAGACGCCTTTGAGCACCAACAAATTGAAAATATAAAATTGCAGCAATAGAGGTGTAGCAAGGACAAAATGATAAGCGCACAACACACAATGCATTACAAACATTGAAGCTGGTTCATAGCGCATTTGAAGTATTCAATTGCATTTCCCTTTTTATTAAACTTGTAGGGGGGTGGAGCCTACCTTCTTCCAATTTTTTTTTTCTTTTCCATCTATGTCATTTGAATTGAAAGTATGATCATTTGAACTTGTAGTAAGTCATGGGGAAGTGGAGTCCACATTCATTTTAATTTTGGGGTGGGACTTTCAAAGTCCTGAAGTATTCAATTGCATTTTCCTATTTTCTTAAACTTGTAGAAGAGGTGGAGCCTATCTTCTTCTATTTTTTTTTTCTTTTCCTTCTCTGAGATTTGAATTAAAAGAATGATCACTTGAACTTGTAGTAAGTCATGGGGAAGTGGAGTCTACATTCATTTTATTTCGGGGGTGGGGTTCATAGCGCATACAAAGTATTCAATTGCATTTCCCTTTTTCTTATACCTACATGAAAGTGGAGTTCATAAGAATTACCTCCTTATTTTGTTTTTTTCTTACGTTTGAGTAAAATTGATTTCATTATAAATTTTATCTATGTCAAGGCACCATGTCTTCCATCTCGTTTTTGCACTAGAAGGGAACCTTCTATGACATTTGAAGAAGTATTATGAACCCCTCAGCCTCTGTAAATTGATATTGAAGTTAGGGTCATAGTTGTAGCCACGTTTCCAGGGGCCGCACAAGTTTTGGTTGTTGTTGACACCACTGAGTATTGATGCATTAATGTCCATGAAAACATCAGTACTAATGTTTCCTTCTTTTTGAAGACATCAGCGTTTCGCACAGCGCAATCTTTGTTAGCAAATTCAGCCGCAATTTACACGATGTATTTCATTTGTTGTGTTTGATCTCTGTTTTTGGGACGGGCCAATGGACGATTTAGTGCATAACAAGTCATTTTGAACTTGCACACGCTTTTTCAAATTGACATGGCAAAACTCTTCTACATTGTTTACGTGCCCCAAATAATGTCCTCATAGCATGGTTTGTTTCATTCATGTAGTGAACACAGGTCCTTCAGTAGGCCATCAACCTCTGTACACTGACCCACGAAGTATATGTCTGTGGTGACATCACGAGGGACATGGACGGCAGGCAGAGACATTGGCGGGCTAGGATCCGCATCAATACAGACAGCCACCTCCTTCGCCACATCCCCTTGGGGGACTTGATTTTGCAAACGGAATTGAGGGTGGCTACGGAAATGAAGGTGGACAAATATCCATGCCCTTGTTCAAATTGCCATGGAGGGCGACGCAGAGCAATGATATGATCCGGAAGCATCATGCCAAGTTGGGACGGGATGCTTTTCTTACAAAGTCAATGATAGGGGGGGACCCTCCAGACGGTTACCCTCCTAATGGCATATGGGTGGAAGATTTAGCTTTTGACAACGACATCATTGATGCCAACATTGACTTACAAATGGACAAAGCACCTGCTGGCAATGATGTTCCAACACCTGATTTCGCACATGTTCATTCCAATGAGGGAGTAGAGGACGGTGGCAATGCTGTTGATTTATAGCACGATGTCCAGAGGCAAGTCATGGAGGCCCTTGACCGTGGCAACGTTATGCACGCGGAGACCATGGTGGCCGAAGAAGGGCCAAACTACGCCAACAATGACGTCAATGACAATACAGTTGACAACAAGCAGCAATTATTTAAGCACGCAACAACCCCAGTGTACGACGGTGTGTCATCTAGCATTTTGTTAGCCACGATAATCATCATGAACATATGCGCCCGAACATTCTCTTTCCAGTTCTAGATGCCATTTTCCTTATATTCTTGTAGACATAGTGTGAACTTGTACGTGATGTCGACAATCATTGCATGGGTTGACGTCATGCCTTATGGTTGACGTCCGCGGTGAAGGAAGCAAAACTTTCAAGACGTCTACTAGAAGACGACGTTAGACATTACGCGCAACCTCCGGAGCAAAATGCCACATCACACCATCAAATGTACTGTCACAGTATGCATCTACGCGTCCGAAGCTTGGAAGGCGGACTTGTCACCCGTGACTCAAGTATAGTCGCTTGCTTCACCCGCCAACTTTGTTGGGGTCTTCTCAATGGGAGGCCACTGGAATCCAGCCAAGAGTATAATGTGGGGTACATTGAAGAAATCTTGGTGCTCGATTAATGAAACCACTGCGTTATTGTGCTGCTATGCGACTGGGTGAGGGGGACACGTGATTCTCAATTCCCGAGCATTCAAAGAGATAGGTACGGTTTCAGTTTGGCAAACTTCAATCAAATGGATGGGAAGGTCCACGCCAACTCATTTGCCTTTCCGTTACACTACCAACAAATGTTCTTCTCTGATGACCCACACCGACGTGGTTGGAAAGTTGTGTGCCAGACAGAGGTCAAGGGGAGATGGAGGGCACCACAATCTACTCAGGCTACTGCAACCATGGTGCAATTGCAGAATGACAGTGACTTTGATGGACTGCAACCTTTGGAACGGGCCGTGGATTCGGTCCAACGTCCTATGGAGAACAGCGAGGACTACCTTGCCACCATTGTTGATGATGCATTCCTTGAGGATGAAGCGTAGGACTTCCTTCAGATATCTCTATAACAGCTTGCAAATATCACTAAGGACGTTTATCCATTACAATAGGTTGTCACGGACTATGTTCTAAAAGATGATCAGGTGTCTCCATTTTATGCAGTTAGTGACATAAGTAGTGGTTGTTAGCAGTGGGTGAGACACTAGTCTCCCATTTTGTAAAGGGGTAGGGTTGCTCATGTAACAGCAAAGAACACCCTTTTTTTTTGTCCTAGCTGTGCTTTGTGGAATATATTGTCATTTGAATGCCATTGCAAATGTCTGAAATGCATTGTGAAGGTTCAGAAAATGGACCTTCTGCTAGTGTGTTTGGACCTTTGTAGCATTGCAGGAACATGAAGATGACATTGCCGGATGGAACGTTCGATAAAACACATAGATGTCTCAAATGATGTCTCACCTGACATCAACGATTTTGTTTGTGGGTGGCCCAAGGTGCTAAGGTTGAATGCCACGTCAGCATTTTGTTGCCATGTCACTGAATTTCCACTGAATTTGCCACGTCAAATTCCACGTCACAATTTTTTTTCGATCAGCTGCCCCCTCCATTTTTTAACCACGGGCAAATGTTTTATTCTAGAGAAGAATAATTTTTATTTATTTACCTGCCAATAAATGGACCATGTCTGCTAATATGGCAGTGATTGTCTTTTCAGATGTCTGCCTAAAACATACATATGTCATCAATCATATTACTGATGACGTTGTTGTTTCCCCTTGTGTCAACTCGTTTGGACTCTAATTTACTATGGTTCTCTTCAGCATCCACGAAAATCTTTAGTTTTGCTGCATCCATCCATTAAACATCTCAATGTTATTCTAGACATACCATGTCCAGTGCTGGACATGATATGTTTTGGTCCGGACATCCAAAAAAACACGGTTTTCTTACAATGTTGCAAAAATTGAGGTCACACACATCTTGGAGACGCGTTTGTCGCAATTTGTGTCATGTCCTGCAGCCCGCAATTGTCCTACTTCAAAACTCACGGTTGTGTCTCCAAGTGTTGATCCTCCGAGCAATGGCGAAGGTAAGGGTCATGCACCGGGGAAGAGGACGAAAAAGACTAAGAAGCCGGGGCGAAAATGATCAAAAACTACCGCTCCTACCATCACCCGTAGGTGGCAAGAAGTTTGGGCTTGTAAATTTGCTTGGGCCGAGGGTGAGTTCAATGTTGATGGAGATGTTGTTGGCATGATGAGCCGCAACTGTATTTTGATAACCGGAAGGCGGAAGGTGATGGTCCCAAAGGCAGATAACCTCAAAAAACATGAAGGCAAACGCACATGTCGCAAAGATGGCGTCCCTCTTGCTCACCTGAAGAAGGGTGATGTATTCGTGAAACAAGACTGCAAGCACCTGCAGTTAGTCAAGCTTTGGGCTGGGCAGAAGAGAGCCGCCAGTGAGGCCAATCAAATGCATGGAGGCTTGGAGGGTGAGTTCAATAGAAAACAAGTCCAATTCTCTACACTGGTTTACCTCTTGAGCCATGGTCGCCCAATGTGCGACTATGAGCGCTAGCAACAGTTGCTGAAGCAACTCAAGGTAAGATTTCTTCCCCGGAAACATTGGTCTGAGACAATTGGCTGGGAGATGAGCAAGCATCTACACAACTCTGTGTTGTCGGCCCTGAAGGCTGTTGTGCAGTCCGCTAATATAATTTTGATCAACGTGGATGAGGTAACGGCAGCAGATAATACATCATAGCTTGGTGTCCACGTTTACGCAATGGATTGTTGGGAACGGATTCCACACCTCTTGCACTTGTCATGTATTTTCGACAATGGAATTGCGGACCATTTAACAAACCTGATAATGCATGCTTTGCTAAGTGAAGGTGGCTTGACGCATGAGGAGATTGCTAGGAAGGTAGTATGCTTCGGTGCTGATGGAGTCTCTACATTTCAAGGTACTCGGAACGGAGTTATCACCCAAATTCGGGAGAAATGGGCTCCATTCCTCATTGGAGCTAGTTGCGTAAGTCACCGTCTCAACCTCGCAGTTGAGACAATGTCAAAATTTCCCATGATCTCCCAACTCGAGGGACTGTTTTAGGCTGTTTATGGTTACTTTTGCTGCAGCAACTAGCGTCATGCTGAGTTGTCTCGGCTAGCTGATCTCATCGAAACTAAAGGTAACCAAATTCTCTGAAAACATAGAAACTTGTTGGATTTCAATGAGAAGTCCCGCAGCAAAGATCTTGTCCAAGTATTGCACTTTGATCATAAAAATGGGCCTGGACATGATAGCAGCATCATATTCAAAGCCTCCTGCGGGGGTTGCCAATAACTTTGACCTTCTCTCCGACATTGAGGTCTTGCTTTCTTTGGCTTGCTTCATTTCCCTTGTCAATGCCATGCATTGCTTGATAAAGCTGTCTTAGGCTCGTGATATTTTTGTATATGACTTTGTCGTACGCGCAATCTAGGCGTAAGTATCCTTAACACAAAAATGTGCCAAGATAACACAAAATATTGTCCCAGGGAATTTCCGGATTCTATGTAGCATATTCTAGCTATCCAGCTTTTCTATCTTTCTTTCTTCTAACCTACTCAACATTTTCCGGATCCTTTCACAATCCGGACCATAAACTATCCGGAATCCGGTTTACGTCTCTTCTTCCAATTTGGTTTTCAATACCTCTATTTTACCTTCAGAGGGTCCACTAGTTGATCTTTGAGGGGGTAGAGACTTCACCACTCTTGTTCTCCTATAATTCTAACAAACACAAATAATAACACCCAAGTATTCAAGAGGTTGCAGCAAGACGAAAAGATCCGGATCCTCACAACTTCCGGATGGTGATTCCGGACAAAAGGTCACTCAGGAATACTTCACTCTCCCTTACTACAACAATAGATCTCAGAGTCCGGAACCAATACGGGGGTGTAATCTTTCTAGATGTTAGATGAATTCTGAGGTTGGTAGATCTTCCGGACAGGTGGGGGCTTCCTTGGGCGGGCGCTTACCTCCGCACGGCTTGACAACCGGACTCGCTTCCCCGCTACTCTGTGATTCGGACTACTCTTCTGGTAGTTTAAAGACACTATGCGCAGCTCTTAAGTCAACAATCCAACAACATTACAATAGTACACTCTTGACTCAAACCGTATTCTCCTAAATCCGGATTCCTCCTCACCCGTCCTTTCCTTCCAATAGCCAGCCCACAGGTCAACACAATCCAGATACACTGACAGAACAAAAATGCATACCCGAGGGCTTAGATTTCAAAAAGGGAATGAAATACAATTGAATATCAACTAGGAGGGAATGAGGGGCAACTAACTTGCCCGCCCTTAAAAACCCAAAACAAAGCCAAAGTCAACACCCTAAAAGCAAAAAAGGGCTCCCCACAAACCGGGGCAACCTCACACATACACCAAGGAAATCCCAAATAAACCAGAAAGTCCTTATCCCTAAGTTTCCGGAAATTGGGCCCAGGCTTGGAATCCGGTTCCAGGATAAAACTATCTAAATTCTAATCCACTTCCACAAGTAGTCCCCTTTGAACTACTTGGCCACCCGAGATTTCTTTGAACTCCCGGCTCCCTGTTTGGCTGTCGGCTTACCGGAACTCTTTACTGGCGTCATTTTGGCGGCTCGAGGCGGATTCTGACGGGTCGCAAGAGACGTCTCCTCCTCCTCCGTATCTTCCTCAGATTCTGAGCCTAACTCAAACTCACCGGCTCAGAGTCTTCAATCTATTGCTTCACCGCCTTCTTGCTTTCCGATTTCCGCTTTTCAGACTTCCGGAGTTTCAGTTGCCTCTCAGGTTCCACCATCTTGAGTTCTTCATCCGGATCCGAGATTTCGGCCTCCACTATTTCCGTCTTCTTGTTCAGCCGAGTTTCTGGCCTGGGTTCCGGTCTTGCCTCTGGAGCCGGATCTCCTAAATCAATCAATTGTGTACCTCGTGCTGGTGACTGTTTCGACATATGAGGGAATCTCTTCGAGTATTTTCTTGCCGGATTTATCGTCCCCAAACCTTCTAACAGATCTCTCCGGATCGGCAACCTCTGCCCAGCCTTTCTGGATCTCGTCGGAGACTGTGAGGAAGGGGCAAAAGTATTTATCGTGCCCCACTTTGGGAAATGACTTGAGGAAGGCACCTTAGGTATCTTAAACAGGGACTTCAAGCCTGGATCCTCTTGTGTCCCGGAAGTTCCGGCTCCGTGTTTGCTCGGGGACTCCATGAAGATATCCGGAAGTAGCCCAAAGTCGTCCTTGGCCACATCCAGATGACCCAGCAGTTGCCGCATATTGTCCAAAACGATCTTCATCTTGGCCTCGTAATCGACCAGGACTTGCAGCACTCTGGATCTGGTAACAATGCCGTCGTTCTTGAGTTTCTTTGTGTAAAGCGCGGACCGGATGATCTAATGTTCCGGTTCTTCTATCAACACCTTCAAATCCCTAACTAGCTTCAGGGCATCCGTCTCCTTTTTCCGGGCTGAGATTGACTGCCCCTCCGTCCAGTAGAACTTGTTCTTGTAGTGATCCCATTCCGCCTTAAGCAGCTCGATCTGCTTGTCCTTCTCTTGGAGTAGTGTCGGATCGGGTCTCTTCCGGAGTTTGTTGAAGATCTAATCCGTTTCAACATTTAACTCCCTGGCGACGCCCGTGATCACCTCTGCCATCTTGGTGTGCATCTTCTGGCACTACACCATCCATCGGGTTCCGGCCTCATAGAAGTCGGATACATCGGAAGGTTCCGGTGATGGCTGGGTCAGGGACGGATTTGGTTCCGGCACGTCCAGACTTGTTCTTCGTGCGTTCGGATTGGTGGTCTTCTGTCGCTTCTTCTTCTCCAGCGGCTTTGATTCCGGATCCTCCTCTTCTTCTTCTTCTTCTAGTGCCACTTCTCCCATTGGCTTCAACTCTTTCGTGAATCCGTACTTCAGGATCTGCATTTCGATCTCATAGGCAACTTGTTCCTGCGGGGTCATGAAATCAAAATGATGATACATGTGGAACAAGTAAGTGTTGAGCGGACTCTGCTTGGCCTTGTCGATAGCCACCGCCATCTTCTTGACCTTCTGGTGGATTATGGTCACCCAATTCACGACCCGGCCCTCGGTTGCTCCAAAAATCGTATTCGCCACCGTAACCATAACCCTTGTTGGCTTTTCCGGATACACAAAGAAAATCTTCACTCCTAATTGTCCAGGGGTGCCGGATGAACTCGATACACCCTAGTTTGAAGAGATCTTCTTCTAACTCTAAGCGCTCAGCGGGGTCCGGCGGAATAACCGGGTACAGGAGCTTGACAGAGGGAATAGCCTTCTGCCCCTGCGCCGATGTTTTCGCGATTCGGAACTACAATCCGGTGCAATCGGCACCCTCCTTTCTTTCTCTCCCTATCCCGCCTAACTCACCACTCTTTCACTCTTCTAAAAATGCGCTCCAGAACTTGCAAGCACACACCTCCTCGAGCGGAAGAAAGAGGGAGAAAAACAAAAGACCCATGCGCTTAAGTACCCGGCCAGCGACCGACATCCGTTGGTTCGGCCACTTAATGCGCCGCCATTGCAAACGGATCCCAAGTTTTCATAGGCCGGACCCCTAGTTCGTAGGTTTCCTAAATCCTGATCCCATTCTAGTTTACGGATTCCGGCCAAAGTCCGTTTCTTACCTATTCTACAAGTATTGGTGAGCCGGAACCTTCTGACTACCTAGTTTCTACTAGATGTTCCGATTTCCGGCTTCACTACTACAAATTTTTGAAAATATTTACGAAATTGATCTTAAACTAATCCAGATTTCTAAATATTGATATTGTGTGTTCTCACAGACTTCATGCAAGCAGTCAAGCTCTGTTAGGACAAATTGGCCCATATCTTTTTTGATTCTGCAATTGCTTTCGCCAAATTCGACTTCTCTTGCTATAGTGACCTGATCTCGTTTTCCAGCAAAGACATTCCTCTTTGGTGGCGGCCATTGCCCAGAGAAAGCGATATTTGTCACTTGGTATTTGATTTTGGAGAAACTCACATTTTTGCAAGATGTTGCGCGATAAGCAAACAGGGGCGCATCTGTTTGTCACGGAGAAGGAGTACAATTGGGTACAGGACAACATTGAACAACAATTTTTGGATAAGGGTTTTCAATGCATGTTTAACTATTTCAATTGTTTTCTTCTTGGAAAATTCTGCTGGTTTCTGGTTTATGTTGTAAATATATTAAAATTTGCTTTGAATTACCCTTCATGATTTCCAAGTGTATTTTGACTAGGTCTTGCTTCACTACTATAGCTGTCATTGCTGCGGCAAGTCTCTCGGACTTGAAGGCGGCAAGAGTGTCTGTCATTTTTGTTTCCAATTTTTTTGTGTTCTCTTGTTTTGGTGGATGTTTTGGCTGTGATGCTGCGGCAGGTCTCTCTTAGACTTGGAGACAGGGGACGGGGGTACTTGTTTCCAATTTTTTTTGGTCTTTCTGCTGGTTCACTGTTGTAGTTGTGCTATAGCGGAAGGAGTGAGGCAACAGAAGTATTATTTGTTTTCCAATTCTATGTTGTTGTCTTTGCCTTGAATGCTTCAAACTGAAAGGTCATGGTAAGAGACTAAGGATGCTTAAATTGAACTGAATGCTTGGATGCTTACAACTTCTAAACATAAGTCATGGTAACTTGGTAAGTGAATGATTACTAGACTGTTTAAATGCTTGAGTTCCCTTGGCAGGTCTAACTTGCTTTAATGATTGAGTATGTTAGAAGGTTTAGTAAGTAAGGTCTAATGCTTATAACATCATATTCATTATTTTGGAAGTTTTTTAGTGAAAAGGGAGTCTTCTTTCAACACTAGTAGAAAAAGGTCTGTAAATAACTAGGCAGAATGACTTGATTCAAGCTATTCAGGATAGAGTTGACTATTGAATGACTGAATGGGCCATTTGAGGGCTGAAGTCATTGTGGACGAGTTGTTTGAGTCATTGCGGACTTCGGTGTCAGAAAGACATCCATGACCTCTAAAAAAAGTTCATCCCCTTGAAAATTTGACATGTTTTAGGACCTGGACAATTGAGGGATCATGCCACGTCAGGAAAAGGGATTTCAGGAGTGCTAATGTGTAGTCCAGTGACTCACACAATGATTGCGTTGCGACTGCCTTGCATGACTTGGCCAACATTGTGGAGTTATGCATTAGTCATATACTTGGACAAGGGAAGTCATTTTGAAGTCACTTTTCAGACTTTGAGAAGTCATTTTGGAAGTTTTGTGGGAACCGCTGAGCATTGCGTGTCCGCGTATGATTGGTAGTGGGTTAGGGTTTGGGGCGTGATTTTTGAGAAAATATAAATGTTTTGCTTAGTTATAAGAGAGTCATGCCATAGTCATTTCTTATACAAAGAGGGTTTAGGCAGGGTTATTTTGTTTGGGGGTATTGCAAATGGAGTTGGAACCTAGTCATTTTGTTGTGCTCTTTCAGTCGATTTTGTGCTTCAATGGTTTCAAAAAATGAAATTACAATTTCGTAACATCAAACATTACTACATGACAGCAACAAAATGGCAGAACAACAATAAAACAGCAGAATAGCAGATCAACCAAGCTAAACAGCACAACACAACAAACTAAATAGCAACAAAACAAAACAACAAAACAACAACACTACAAAACAATAGAACAAGAACTACAACAAAACAATAACAACAAAACAACAACACTACAAAACAATAGAACAAGAACTACAACAAAACAATAACATAACAATACAAGAAAACAACAACACAAGAAAATAACACAATAAAAAGAAGAGTGTAAACTTACTCGTCACTAAGGAAAACTGGAGCCAAAGCAAGAGGAGAAAATGAGAAGATATTTATAAAGAAGAAGGAAGGAGAAGAGGTGGTGGCTGCTGACCGAAAATGTGGCGGCTACCTTAAAATCTAAACCGTCCATTTGTTGTTGAGATTCAATCTCAACTGTCCATTTTTTGCCAAGATGCAAGATTTCACTCATCCATCTAAGCCATTCAAAAAAGAAGCAATCTGATTTGTCCATCTGATCCATCCATTTGATTTGTCCATTTCAATTGTCCATCTAATCCAATGATCTTCAAGTGCCTTTGTTTTGACAAAATGACTCGTGAATGATTATACAATAGTGATTCTGTAGCCACACAGTTTTGCTTTGATGACTAGTAAAGAATTGCTTGGAACCGGTGTCGTAGCACAGAAAGCACAAAATCCTTCCCTAAGGCCTTAGTAGACCCTAAAGTGACTCATGTATCGTTCCACAGAGATCTTGATGTAGTTCTCCTAATTGGCCAGAATGAAGTGAGTTGATATCCCAAAACAAACCCCAAGTACTAGTCTAGACCGGTTCCAACTCCAGTAATCCGGAACTGGAAACTCCTTTTCCACGTATATATATATATATATCTATCCGGTCTAGAATATTTAACTATGTAATAAATTCAAGTTTAACCTCTGGACCAAGAGGGATCTGCAACTTGGGTTTCAGGAAGGACGCTTAACTCCTACCCTCCGAGTTTTAACGTGTCAGAAGATCCACGATATAAACTTCAAAAGAAAACCTTGACAAAAACGATGACAAAAAGACTTTCCTCACAACTAGACCGGATTGACTACTCAGGCTAGCAGGTCACGCAAGACAGTCTGGATTCTCCTAACAATTACTACGACGACAGACCACAAAACAATCCACGGCCTAGGTAGAGAAGGGGCGTCAGGAAAACACAGGAGAGCTATGATACTTCTTGACAAAAGTAGCTTCTTGACAAAAGCAAGTTCTAATCCTCGCAAGGAAATCCTGTGGTATCCTGTCTAACACACAATCTCTCCAGGGACCGGATACTTCTTGTATCCGGGTATCACTTCCTCCTTACCCACTCTGCACGATCTCACTGCTCTTACAATAACACGGACAAGTGCTAAAAGGTACAGCTCACGATTTGTGAATTGAATAACTTCAATGGCATTTGCAGAAAAAAACTGGGAATACAAAGTATGAAAATGCTACCCGGATTCAACCTAAAATCCGCCTTCAAATACTAAACTGCCCTTCAAACTCAAAAAGCGCCTAAGGCCCAAAACAGCAAGAAGAATGACACGTTTTATTCCTAACTTCCTGTCAATTTTAGGCAACCTAAGCTACAATCAAAAAGTTTCCACTTAATGTGGATCTTAGATCCTAAAAATCCGGACTCAACTACTTGAGTCCTAACTCCTTTTACTAAAAATATTCCAAGTCAACTACTTGTCAAAAATCTAAGCATGTAGCCCTGCAATCACTGCCATAATCTTCACCTACTTTCTAGTCTTTTTAACTGGAGAAAACCCCGCCTTCGCTGGTACCTTCCGGGCCACGGGCTTCTTTCCGGTCTGCTGTCTCGCCATTTGCTTAGACCGGACTTTGGCCTTCTCTCTGGCTGCCTTCACCTTTGTTGCTCGGGTCTCTGCCAGAGCCTGATCGGGATCTGAATATGGTTCAGAATCCTCATCGGACTCGGATTCCTCTTCCTCATCATCGGAATCCTCTTCGTCTTCTTCCTCTTCCTGAGCCCTGATGAATTTCTTCTTAGCCGCCGGTGGCTCAGGAACCTTTCTCTTCTGGGGGACTGGAGCAGGTCTGGCCACTTTGCTCTGAGGTGTTGCCTCTCCTCCAACCGGTTTCCTGATCATACCTTTACTGGGTGATCCTGATGAAGTCCCGCGACCGGCTCTAGCCTTCGTCTTCACCATGGACTGCATCAGGGTCGTCATCTTCTCGGTCTCGCCGAACTGCACCTTCTTCCCCGGAGTCTTGGGAGAAGACTTGGAGGGGGAGAGACTGTTGATATTCTTCGTCTTAGTTCCCTCCTCTGGTGTAGATCCTCCTGGTCCGATTTCCGGTCCCTGTGCCTTGGCTGGATTCGGTGCCGTCACCTTTGTAATCTCCAAATCGTCATCCTCCGGAATTGGGTCGGGTACCTTGGTGCTTTCCACCTCGGTCTGCTGCTCCTGACTTGTCTTGGTTTCCTGGTGCTCCTCAGGTACAGGTAAAGCAGGTTGTTCGTGAGAAGTCTCACCTTTACCCGTGTCTTCTGCTACTGACTGCTGAACTGGCTCGTGATCTGGTTCCGGTCTCGGCACAGGCACACTGTGAGGATTCATCTCACGCATAACTTCTCGCAGCTGCTCCAACGTCGACTCCATCTTCTTATGGTAAGTGATCATCGCCAATAGGAGCTTCTAGTGCAGCTGTCTTCCCTCCGTCATCACTTGTTGGTCAAACAAGTTAGCCTTGTTGACCACTTCACCCAGATGGGTGATAAATTTCCGGATTCGGGAAAGGGTATCCTTCGTCTGCTTGGAGAACGTCCTCTCTAACTCCGCCTCTTCCGTTTTCTGGCGCAACTCTTGTTTAAGAGCGGCCACTTGGCCGGAAAGCTTCACCAATTCCTCCTTGTTGTCATTCTTCTCCTTCTCCCGGTTGAGCCGGATCACCCGAGTCAAGGCTTGTGCTGGGTGGTCAACGCCCACCGTTTGACAGATGGCCTGCATTGCACCTTGTACCACCGCGTATCGTTTTCTGAAATCACTCAGATCTCTGGTGATCCTGTCCAAAGGCTCTTTCCCCCAGACTGGATCGGTATTCTTGGTTTGTTCTCTCTCTACCGGATTCTTTCCTCTCGTTTCCTCACCCTTGTCCTCAGCCTCACTCTTGTCCTCCTCTTCATCAGACTCATCCTCATTGTCTTCATCGGAGGACTCTTCCTCGTTTCCGGTCTCCTGATCTAAGTCAGGGACCTCAAATTCTACTAATGCTGCGGCTGCCTCATACTCTATCTCTTCCTCTTTTGTCATCACCTCCTCCGAATTATATAGGTGATAAAGGAACGGACAGATGGCGGAAGGCTTAGCCTTCCCGACATTGTTGACCATTTTCAACACTTGGTCCTGAATTACTAAACCCCAATCTACCTTCCGGTCTCCTGACAGCGTGCCAAAGACTATGTTGGCGAGTGTCAGAGAGACCCGGCTTGGCCTTTCCGGGTTAAGAATAGCCAAGACGTAATGCAGTAAACGCCTCTCTCTCTCATTGACACAATCGGTAACCGCGAACCCATCCTTCTTGCTAATGGAGGTATGAAACTTACCCACCGTGAATTGGTCCTTTCGGGATGCGCTGCCTTTGTCCTCCCGGTCGAACCGGTACACCTTTCTCCACATCTCCGCCGTCCACTTCTTGGGTTTCGCACGGATCATTGTCGCGGCCTGAGATGGTGCTCCCGAGCTCAACTCCGCCACTATTGCTTCACTCTGGAAATCCCACAGTCTAATCAGGAAGCCGGCGCATCCCATTTGTTCCAAGTCCTCCTTCAGATCCGCCATCTCCTTGTCATCCTTGGGCAATCGCGGCGTCACGTAGCGCAGCGAGATGGTTGCTCCTCTGCTGTGACTTGCGGCCATATCTCCCGTCGATCAAAGAGAACCGGTCTACTATTGGGTATTGGTACGACTAGTGATCCTCACGGCTCACCCCCTCTCTCTCCTTTCAGATGGAAGGTATTAACTCTAAGCTCCGGCACCAACAACCTTCTCTCTCTCTCAATAACCTTCCAGCACTCTCGCCTGCAGTCGTGTCAACTCAACACACCAATACTACCTCTTCAGACCGGAAATTAGTAATCGCGTACCCTGTATAATTCTCCGTCAGGGCAGGAAATCACAAGTGACCAACCTTTGGACAGATAGGATCTAAAAGAGCCAATCTCAGCAGCCCTTAGTAATTACCCTAATTAAGGCCTTGCCTGTTAATCCTGCCCGTTTAGGATTCCCGTTAACTAATGATTAGAATGTGTCCCTTGTTCCCTAGGGCTAAGTAGGTCACCGTTGGAAGGCGGTGTCCTGTTTTCCCTTTCCTGACCTGGTCTAAGCAAAGTATAATTCCGGTTCCTTATTTCCGGTACATTCAATTAGCCTTTACTCTAATTCCTGATCAGTCCATTCCCGGTTTCCGGTTCTAAACATTAGACGGTCTACAACTATCTACAAATCAAAAAAATTAACTACTAAGAAGAATATTATTCCTTCATTTATATTTTAATATAGTAAAACTAGATTTTCATGTTCCGACAACCGGCGTACTCATAAAAGAAATAACTGCACACACGTTCGGAGATGAATCGAAGTCTCAATCCCTCAATTATAATTATCTCCCCCCAAAAAACTTTAAATTACACGTTCTAAATTGCTTGAGGGAAAATCGAGTCATCTGCGAGTCATTCATCGATGAAAGCCGGAGCTCTGCTCCTGACAAATGACTGATCCCGTGCCATGAGATCTTTCTGTCCCGGAGTCTTCAACAAAATATGTTCATTGCCTCCTTTCAGGGCCAGATTTCATCCCACTGCCATCCACCCACATGTTGAATGACTACATAATGACTCTGGACCTAGTACCTACAGGGTGCAAGCCGAATCTTGGTTCTTGCAGTCACGATTCAGTCATAGTAGACACCTAGTCATTGAATGAGTGGTTACATATCCTTGTTTTTCTACTAGTGCAATGACATAGGCATCTTTGGAAGCACATAAGTGAAAAACAAAGAAGAATTTCAGGTATGCAACACGTAAAATACTAAAATGGAATGCAATGACATCCAAAACAAGTTTGCAAATGAAAAACTCGGAAATGTCATGTACCATTTGCGATATGAAATATTATTGATTGAAAATTGTCATCACATATACATGTAAATGTTGGATGAATGCATTGCCTAACAGAATCCAATAGAAGCATTGCCTACCATTACACTCATGGTAGCAAAATATCAAATATGATATCATCATCGCCCATGTTAGACACTACAAATAGATTGCTTAAAAAGACAAATGCATGGTGATTAAAGAATGAAGTGGATGCTAAACTTTGGTCTAGATCAAGGCACAAATAGTGTAGAAACAAATCATTCAAACGCCACCTTAGGACTCTCAGAAATCACACTCCACACGCTGCAATTTCAAGGATCATTTATGAATGTCCTTAGAGCAATGTTTGGATGTTTTTGTTTCTTCACTATTTGTGCCCAGATCTAGGTCAAAGCTCAACATCCACTTCATTCTTCAATCACCAAGTCCTCATTTCTTTAAGCTTCTAACTGCATGACTATCACGAGCAATGAAGATGTCATATATTGACTACCTGATTTGTAACCTGTACTTCACTAATACGATTACCTTCAGTCAACAACAAGGACAAATTCAGGAAAGGAAAAGCACGGAAATCATAGAACCAAATTCTAGCATCTCCCTTGAGATGAATTCTCACTCACCGCACTATGTGAAGTGTAGAGTATGAGAGTCCTTCTCAAGGGTGATGCAACAGTTTGATTCTACAAGCTCTGTAATTTTCCTTCCCTAAGTTTGTCCCTATTGTTGATTGAAGTACTTCAAAGACATTGTTTCTATTACCTTCCTGTGAATCCCATAGTTCATTCTACCTAATAGTCTAAGAACTTTGCTATCATTATGAAACACTATATTAGTCCTACTGCTATTTTCTATTTAAAATCAGATTTTGGTTCTCTGCTACATAATAGCAGAATGATAAGAATCCAAAATTCTAAAACACTCAATAATCTTTGAGTGATACACCGAAATTCTATAGCACTGAAATGGAGACAATAGGTTGTCCTTCATAGTCTTAATCTACACACTACGAGTGCGACCTACTCTTCAACATCTCCATTGCCTTCATTAACTCTGGTCCTTGACTGTATCCAGTACTACCACTGGACCTTTGGAGAGCAATTTCTCGCCGTTGTTTCTTCAAAGACCTCTACTCCCAAGCATCCCATGGACAATAGCTACAATGAAGCGGAGGCAATCCATCATGTATTTTGCATTGCCATTTGGTAAAGCTCAATGAAGACTGACAAGGTAAAGGAAGCAACATGCCATTACATATAGTAGGCCGTTCTTCGCATTTTCTTGGCTCTGCATCTTTAAAATTGATGCTGCTGATGGCAAGAGACGTAGGCACCATCTCCTCCACCTACAAGTACACAAATTTTAAAAGAGATTCATAGCCTACAACGTCTACAAAGCATTACTTAAAAACAAACAGGATTGCAAAGACAAAAATTGTTGATACCGTACCTCCACAACAGCCACACCACCCACTTCATCGTAGAGCTTCCTCTACGTTTTGGAATTCATTCCGGAGCGCTCTCGTGGGGACATCAACTGAGGTCGGGACTTTAAAGGAGATGGAGAATGCACTAGCACAAGACGCTTTCCTCCATTGGAGGATTGTTAACTACACTATCATCTACGTCCAGCATTGAAAAATCCATGGTTGACTGCGCAGTGGCTGTTGGGTTCATGATATGATAACCCCACCTTGCAATATGTTTAGCTCCCCATAGTCAACAAGGGAATCATTAGACACCACACACTTGGTTCTAGAAGGAAATTTGGGTGCTCCAGAAACACCCACACCCTGAGCACAAAACAAAGGTCTCCATTGTAATGAACTGCTACATTGGAAGTACACTCGCATCGCAATAAGGGTTATGAAAGCCAAAAATCCTATGGCCTACAAACTCCTCTGGCGGGGAGGTGGACAACGCTTGAAACAAATGCTCTCTAAAGCCTATCTGCCTACAAATGCTCTCTAAAGTCCACAAAATATAAAGGAGATTCAACTCAAGTTGAGTTGAAGAAGAGGCTTAGAGAGTCACAGGGAACAACTTGGAGAATTCTCAGTCATAGGCCCCCGTGACTGCTCGGCCTCTACTTCGTGCATGGTGACATCTGCTAGGATAGGGTCAATGCTAGTGTCCGGTGCAATGTCCTCCACATCCACGCCGTTTTGAATAGAATCCATCTACGTTATACCCTGTGCGGCAACTATTTTAGGTAGCTAATTGCTGCCAGTCTCCGGGGCAGCACAAACTTGCTCCATGACTTGCAGAACTGAATCCATGTCTTGTGATCCCTCCATGGCAACTCCTAGAGCAACGCCAGTCGCCAGTGCAGCATCATCCTTCACCTCGCCCTGCCGAATAGGCTCCACCTCCATGTTGTTGGGACCTCGCGCAGACTCGACCTGGTTTGGACCAGAACTCGGGGACGCTTGGGCCAGCAAGTTCTGTGATGTCGATGGCACTCCAGTGAGGATCTCTGACCATGTGTGAGCTTGCTTGGCAATATCGGCCGACCCTTGGGCATGATTTGCAATCATCAATTGAGGAGTTCCTACAGCGACATCAACAACTTTGCACTGAACATTGTATTTACGGCCGTCACTGTCACCTTTGTTGCAATATTGGGAATACTCTCCAACAACCCTTGATCATGTCTTTGCTCTCCCGACGGGCCCGCTTGTTTTCTTTCCTCTGCACCTCATGATCTTCTTGACAAGCCCTAGCCTGATTCTCATTGTTTTTCTCAATGAAGTTCATTATCCACTGCTGCAAGAATGGAGCAGTCACCTCTGGTAGATTGGTCTTCTTCTTTGGTGGTTCATGCAGAGGGGACTCAGTGGTAACATTATGTCTGGCAGACGAGCCGAATGATCCCCACATGTCGCTACTCTTAGGGAAATGCGTCAAATCACCAATTGCTCCCAATGTCAACTCCAGCACTTCATCAATGTCCGCAGTGAGGTTTACAAGAACAAAACTCTCAGACCCCCCAGGAATCTCAATGCAGTCGTCATTGGCTGGTTCCTTCCCCTTCTCAGATCCAAACGCCTCCCTAGCCTCTGAGGTGGACACTCCTTTCTCCTTGCTTTCGTCAACATTGTGCTCTTCCACAAAGTAGGCCAACTCAAGGAAATCATCCTTGTCCATATTCTCTGACTCCAAGCACAAGTTAAAGAAGTCTTCCTTCTTCTTGCTATTGTGGGAACACGCAATATCAATATTTAAAAATCTGGATTAGTTTAGGATCAATTCCGTAAATATTTTCAAAAATTTGTAGTAGTGAAGCCGGAAACCGAAACATTTAGTAGAAACTAGGTAGTCATGAAGTTTTGGCTTACAAAAACTTGTAGAATAGCTAAGAAACGGACTTTTGCCGGAATCCGGATTTAGACAACCTACGAACTAGAGGTCCAACCTATGAAGACTAGGGATCCGTTTGCAATGGCGGCGCATTAAATGGTTGAACCAACAGGTGTCGGTCACTGTCCGGGTACTTAAACAGATGGGCCTTTCATTTTTCTCCCTCTTTCTTCCGCTCGAGGAGGTGTGTGTGCTTGCAGGTTTTGGAGCGCGTTTCTTTTAGAAGAGGGAAAGAATGGTGAGTTAGGTCGGATAGGGAGAGAAGGAAAGGAGGGTGCCGATTGCACCGGATTGTAGGTCAAAAAGATGGCGGAATCATCGGTGCAGGGACAGAAGACTATTCCCTCTGTCAAGCTCCTGTACCTAGTCATTCCGTCGGACTCTGCTGAGCGCTTAGAGTTAGAAGAAGATTTCTTCAAATTAGGGTGTATTGGGTTCATCCGGCACCCCTGGACAATTAGGAGTGAAGATTTTCTTCGTGAGCTGGTTATGGGGACGCCAAACCAGTTCGAGCCGATGCCAAGGGGTCGGTGGGCCTCTTGGACGGAAGGGATGTGGGCGGAAGCTTACGAGTTGAAGCAGTCCGGATCCGGAAATACGACCCGGACGGATAAGTTTTATGAAAACAAGTTCAAGAAATCGCCGCACCACAAGGAAGGTTTCATCGTTAGTGACTGTATCGATGAGCGCCATAGGCGATTACTGAATTTCCTGATTCCCATCATGTATTCGGAAAAGCCAACCAGGGTTATGATTACAGTGACGAATACGATTTTTGGAGCAACCGAGGGCCGGGTCGTGAATTGGGCAACCATAATCCACTAGAAGGTCAAGAAGATGGCGGTGGCTATCGACAAGGCCAAGCAGAGTCCGCTCAGCACTTACTTGTTCCACATGTATCATCATTTTGATTTCATGACCCCACAAGAACAAGTTGCCTATGAGACCGAAATGCAGATCCTGAAGTACGGATTCACAAAAGAGTTGAAGCCAATGGGAGAAGTGGCACTAGAAGAAGAAGAAGAAGAGGAGGATCCGGAATCAAAGCCGCTGGAGAAGAAGAAGCGACAGAAGACCACCAATCCGAACGCACGAAGAACAAGTCTGGACGTGCCAGAACCAAATCCGTCCCTGACCCAGCCATCACCGGAACCTTCCAATGTATCCAATTTCTATGAGGCCGGAACCCGATGGATGGTGTAGTGCCAAAAGATGCACACCGAGATGGCAGAGGTGATCACGGGCGTCGCCAGGGAGTTAAATGTTGAAACGGATTAGATCTTCAACAAACTCCGGAAGAGACCCGATCCGACACTACTCCAAGAGAAGGACAAGCAGATCGAGCTGCTTAAGGCGGAATGGGATCACTACAAGAACAAGTTCTACTGGACGGAGGGGCAGTCAATCTCAGCCCGGAAAAAGGAGACGGATGCCCTGAAGCTAGTTAGGGATTTGAAGGTGTTGATAGAAGAACCGGAACATTAGATCATCCGGTCCGCGCTTTACACAAAGAAACTCAAGAACGACGGCATTGTTACCAGATCCAGAGTGCTGCAAGTCCTGGTCGATTACGAGGCCAAGATGAAGATCGTTTTGGACAATATGCGGCAACTGCTGGGTCATCTGGATGTGGCCAAGGACGACTTTGGGCTACTTCCGGATATCTTCATGGAGTCCCCGAGCAAACACGGAGCCGGAACTTCCGGGACACAAGAGGATCCAGGCTTGAAGTCCCTGTTTAAGATACCTAAGGTGCCTTCCTCAAGTCATTTCCCAAAGTGGGGCACGATAAATACTTTTGCCCCTTCCTCACAGTCTCCGACGAGATCCAGAAAGGCTGGGCAGAGGTTGCCGATCCGGAGAGATCTGTTAGAAGGTTTGGGGACGATAAATCCGGCAAGAAAATACTCGAAGAGATTCCCTCATATGTCGAAACAGTCACCAGCACGAGGTACACAATTGATTGATTTAGGAGATCCGGCTCCAGAGGCAAGACCGGAACCCAGGCCAGAAACTCGGCTGAACAAGAAGACGGAAATAGTAGAGGCCGAAATCTCGGATCCGGATGAAGAACTCGAGATGGTGGAACCTGAGAGGCAACTGAAACTCCGGAAGTCTGAAAAGCGGAAATCAGAAAGCAAGAAGGCGGTGAAGCAATAGATTGAAGACTCCGAGCCTGGTGAGTTTGATTTAGGCTCAGAATCTGAGGAAGATACGGAGGAGGAGGAGACGTCTCTTGCGACCCGTCAGAATCCGCCTCGAGCCGCCAAAATGACGCCAGTAAAGAGTTCCGGTAAGCCGACAGCCAAACAGGGAGCCGGGAGTTCAAAGAAATCTCGGGTGGCCAAGTAGTTCAAAGGGGACTACTTGTGGAAGTGGATTAGAATTTAGATAGTTTTATCCTGGAACCGGATTCCAAGCCTGGGCCCAATTTCCGGAAACTTAGGGATAAGGACTTTCTGGTTTATTTGGGATTTCCTTGGTGTATGTGTGAGGTTGCCCCGGTTTGTGGGGAGCCCTTTTTTGCTTTTAGGGTGTTGACTTTGGCTTTGTTTTGGGTTTTTAAGGGCGGGCAAGTTAGTTGCCCCTCATTCCCTCCTAGTTGATATTCAATTGTATTTCATTCCCTTTTTGAAATCTAAGCCCTCGGGTATGCATTTTTGTTCTGTCAGTGTATCTGGATTGTGTTGACCTGTGGGCTGGCTATTGGAAGGAAAGGACGGGTGAGGAGGAATCCGGATTTAGGAGAATACGGTTTGAGTCAAGAGTGTACTATTGTAATGTTGTTGGATTGTTGACTTAAGAGCTGCGCATAGTGTCTTTAAACTACCAGAAGAGTAGTCCGAATCACAGAGTAGCGGGGAAGCGAGTCCGGTTGTCAAGCCGTGCGGAGGTAAGCGCCCGCCCAAGGAAGCCCCCACCTGTCCGGAAGATCTACCAACCTCAGAATTCATCTAACATCTAGAAAGATTACACCCTCGTATTGGTTCCGGACTCTGAGATCTATTGTTGTAGTAAGGGAGAGTGAAGTATTCCTGAGTGACCTTTTGTCCGGAATCACCATCCGGAAGTTGTGAGGATCCGGATCTTTTCGTCTTGCTGCAACCTCTTGAATACTTGGGTGTTATTATTTGTGTTTGTTAGAATTATAGGAGAACAAGAGTGGTGAAGTCTCTACCCCCTCAAAGATCAACTAGTGGACCCTCTGAAGGTAAAATAGAGGTATTGAAAACCAAATTGGAAGAAGAGACGTAAACCGGATTCCGGATAGTTTATGGTCCGGATTGTGAAAGGATCCGGAAAATGTTGAGTAGGTTAGAAGAAAGAAAGATAGAAAAGCCGGATAGCTAGAATATGCTACATAGAATCCGGAAATTCCCTGGGACAATATTTTGTGTTATCTTGGCACATTTTTGTGTTAAGGATACTTACGCCTAGATTGCGCGTACGACAGCTATCGCCAACAAAAAAGTGGTCCAACGACAGCATCTACAAGACAAACCCAAAGAGCAGTTAGAAAAGTATGATCAACTCGAACCAAGTTAAAGAAGAGTACATGACCGTCAGAGATCCAGAAGACCTGCCAACAAATCTGAATCTACTTGACCCGAGTTAAAGAGGAGCAATTTAGACGCCTAAATGTTAGCGTTCTAAATTGAATCCTAGTCAGGATTGCACAAAGCTGAACTCACCTACGCAGCTAAAATCATCTTTCTTCCCGCTAAATAAGAAACCACCACGTCTCTCAGTGACACGAACAGTTTCATGACGCTCAGATAAAACTCCATGCAGAGCTCTGTGTCATGTATCCGGTACTCCACCTCCACATTCTGCTTCTTCATATTGTGATGCAATTTTGGTGCCACTGCAAATGATATTGGAATCTGGCGGGTCTTGACGGCTGCCCCATTCTTCACCAGAAACAACAGTTGGATTGGATCCTTAGCTCGGGAGCTCTTTTCCGAGACGTCTCCAATCCATTTGAAAGCGGATGTCAGATAATCCGCATAGCCAACTGAATATGACTTGCTGAACTCGGATGTCCTGATGAAACTCTGCAGGTCGACTTCAACATCCTTTTCACCAGCAATCCACAGCCAAACCTCCGGGTCCATGAGCTCCCCCTTAGCATCCTCCTCTAGGACGCTCATAAACTTCTCATAGTACAAAGCATTGGCGCCCTTGTTTATGATTCCCAGGATATTCCTGAAGTCAATGATTTCCAGCTTGATCTTTGACTTTACAGACTCATTCCATACATTCGAGTCCCACTTGCCGAGCTTGTTATCGTCCATATCATAGGGCCTAAAGAACGCCCTAGCTTTAGGCTTCACGAATTTATCCTTGCTCTCCAAGAAGACCTTGAAGAAATCCTTGGCGGTAGGTGACAGTTCCTCAATGGTCTTCTTTTTGTTAGAAGGCATCTTCACCTGAGAGAAGAAGTGTTCTCCTGGACCAATGAGCAGCGTGTTCTTGGTGGCCTTATTCACGTTGTAGTCCCGTTTGAAGGCCTTCTATGCTTTCTTCCTCAGATTTCCCTCATTGTCAAAGTGTTTCTGCTTTGGATCCAAGTAATGCAGTTGTATCCTTATAGCAACCTTCCTCTTCACCCTCTCAAGCCAGTCCTTTGCAGTATAGCAGTCAAGGAGGACAAACTTTGGTGCCCTCATAGTGACTTTCGGGTGTCCTGCAGTCCAACGAGGAGACTAATGCAAGGCGAGCCTCCTCAGATCATCTTGTGTGCTGCAGTTCCCAATCCATTTGAAGAACTCCCTAGTCATCATGCCATCCTTTGCCGAGTCCCAGCCTTTGCAATACTTGAACTTCATCAGCAAATCTGGATCGATAAGCTCTCTATGAGCCTGGCCAGAGATGACCTCAGCCCATAGGTCGTAGACGTCTTGCTGAGTTGTAATTAACTTGATCTCATTGTGTATGTCAAGCTCTCTCTGGTTCTTCTTGCTTAGAAACCCCTGGTTCTTTTTTATGTCAATCATGGCGAACCTTAGCTTGATTGCATTCTTGAACGCCTACACATCTAGTTCCAACAAAGACCTCATGTCAGCGATAGGTCTTAACTCGATGTAAGTTAAGCTAGGGAATGAATTGAAGACAGTGGAATGACAAATTAACTCGGTACGAGTTGAAGATAGTGGACTTACTACAAAGAGCCTTTGGTTGTTGCCGTCAACCTTCAACTTCTTTGTTGAAGTTACTGCCTTTCCCAGCGCCATGGGCTCTTGTGGTGGCGGTGGACATCCCATACTCGTCCAGACAAACTTGGATGCCAGGATGTTGGTGGACTAGGTTGGTATGAAGTTGTCAAAGTGGTTCACCTGATTATAGTAGGCTGACACTTTCTTGATTAGGTTATTGTCTTTGTTCTAGTCAACAAAGCACTTCCATTTCAGAAATTTAGCCTTCTTATCTTCGGGAATCTTGTCCATCTTTTGCATTCTCTTCAACGCCTCCATGCAATGCTGACCGTTTACCATCCAAAATTTCCTGCCTTGAACTTCCTCAAACTTTTCGGCCTTCTCCTTGACAATTTGTGGGTAATTATGCACAAAGTGTCATCTTCTTGTCAAAGTCAGGCATATTGATGAGGTAGTTCAGTGTCTTTTGAACACCTTGCTCTCCCAACATTTGGATGTTGAGTGTTTGTGGTGGCGTCTCCAGCTGATCAATTGAAATTTCAAACTTTTCCCCAATCTTTGGTATGTACAACTCTTTGCATGCCAACCAGTACTCTTCAAAGTCTTTGCATGCTTCCTTGTAATCAATCTCCTTCACGTTTCCGCTGAGGTCTTGCGGAATGTCTACAAGCTCTGATGCCATGCTACTCTCTGGCACCAGGAGGTTCTTCAAAGTGGTCTTCTTCCCCCGAGCTTTTGGTGGAGGTGGTGGAGTCTTTGATGGTTCTCCTCTACCAAAGCAATCTGTTTGCTTCATGCGAGTGTGGCTCCTACTAGTCTCCGGGGTCACCATGACGAGGGATCCCTGGCTTTTTCCCTGACTGCTGTAATCTCTAGTCAAGGACATGGGCTGCATTCTCTGCGATTTGTTCTCCAGGGTCATCTTCAAACCCCTTGATCAGTGCATTTACTCTTGAAACAAAAGTAATGAATGTCAGAGAACCCCTGTCTTTTGCTTTCCACCTCTTCTCCTTTATATGCAGCTCAATTTCCTTCTGCAGCACTTGGTAGTTTGTTCCTTCAAGGGTCCTGTAGTATGCAAAGGCAGAGAATTTTATTAGCTTGTTGTTTACCACGTACAAGAAGATGTACTCTTTTTACTGATCTAGATGTTGCATCCGCAGGAGACAAATACTAACCCATTTGGCCCAGTGGTGACCTCTCTGACAACCTCCGTAAATGTGACCTGTAGGTTGTCCTTGACCTTCTTGTATTTTGTCCTGAAGGATAGGTTTGAGTTCATGGGAACAAGTGCAAGTGTCCAGTAGTCAACTTCCTCAGGTTCCTTCCACTCCTAGCATTCCCCGAGCATGTCAAGTTCGCCGTACTTGTCTCTGTTCTCATCTGGAATCTGGAAGCGCTTCAGGTATACCTCTAGTCTCTGTATCTACCTCTCCTTTTTTGCAAGTCCATTACAAGAACACATGTTAACTCAAATCGAGTTAAAACCAGGAGCACATCGCACACATTTCTGTAGTGTCTGCTTGGTACTCTCCTACTTCGCTTTCTTTGGGGTTCATTTAACTCAAGCCGAGATGAGCAATGTGCTCGGTCCTAATCAGATCCTACTATCCCTATTCTTTGGGCTTTCTCTAATTTGGGACAAGTTGTTGGAGATATCCTTTTTCTTCTCCCCTTATGTGTTTGGTTCTCAAGTCATTTAACTTGGGCCAAGTTAAACCTTTTTAAGCCGTTCAGGCTGTTCTTGTCTTACTATATCCTTTATACTTTTGTTTTATGTGTGTCTCTTTTGTCTTGGGTCGAGACAGATTCAACCATAGTTGCTTCTTTTTTTGCATCTAGGATGTCTTTTTTAACTTGAGCCAAGTTAAAGGAATTGGTTCTCTCTTGGTTTGCTATCTATTTTGGTGGTGCAAGGGCCTTTAGTGTTGTTGTTTTAACTCGAGTCAAGTTAAAACTTTTGGTGTTTTGAGTCTGTTATCTCGTCTTGAGATAAATTTCTCTAGGTCATTACCTTAATTATGTCGTGTATCAAGTTAAACTTGCGTCGAGTTAAACTACCTGCGACTGAAACCTACATTGCTGAGGTTGCTACAAACGCAGTTTTCTATGTTCATTGCTTACAAACATGTTCTCAAGAAATGAACACAGAAAACTAGACAGTACCAAAAGCACACCATACGGACAAAAAAAGAACCAACATTAAAGAGAAATGCAATAACAACGACTTGACCCTAAACCTTGAAATTGAGATGGTAATGTAGTGAAGATTCACTCATGGAACCAAAAAAAATCCTAAAACTGAGAAGGTTTAGGGTTTAGATTCACTCATGGAACCAAAAAAAAACCCTAAAATTGAAAAGGTTTAGGGTTTAGATTCACTCATGGAACCAAAAACAAAATGCAAAAAACTAAAAACCAGAATTGGAATTCAAAATAGTATCTTACGCAAGCAACAAATGCAAATCCTAGAAACAAGACTAATGCAATCAGCAAGAACTCACGACACTAGAAACAAAATGCAAGAAATTCAACTACAAAACCTAAACCAAGACCATAAAACTGATGAATCCAATTGCACGCCCAGGCCTGAAGAACCCATTTGCAGCTCGGGTCACCCAGCAAAACCAGGTCGCTTAGCAAAATCAAGACCAAGAAATTGTGCCTTGCATGACCCGGAAAAAATGGTAAGCCCCGAAACACCTCAACTCCCCGCCTTCAATACCACTTCTAATTACGATGCATGAACAAACCGTCAAAGTGGTTTATACACCAGAAATAAAATTCCAAGCTGCAATAGAAATCACTTGACCACAATGCAAGCATGTGCAAGTTCCACATTGCAAAGAATGAAAGATTGCCTCTACAATTTCTTGGTCACCCAGCAAAATCAAGCCGCCTCTACAATTGCACATTACAAAGAATGAAAGAAAACAAGGATTTGTCCAGCACATACCAACACCGCCAAGCTCCACTGAGAAACCAAGTCCGTAAAGCTCCACCAAAAACCCCAGTTGCCTCCCCAATTGCACACACCCAAGTTGCCCAGCAAGAGCTCCACGCCTCCACAAGGAGGCACCACGAAGCGCGTGTCCAAGTTGCCCAGGAAGAGGTCCACAACGACGCAGTACAAATCTGGACGCCCAAAAATCAAGGAAGCTCCCCAAATTGAGTAAGCCCAAGTTGCAGCAGAAATCAAGGAAGCTTAGAGCACCACAAATCACGCAGAAGCACAAAATCACGAAAGAAAACAAAAGAAGCCTAGAAGAAGTCTGCAATAAAGTCGCAAACGAGAGTTGCCGGAAATGGCGGAGCAGGGCGAGGGTTCCCAAACAAGAGAGAAGAACTCTACTCCGCGCTGCCCAATGCAAACTTGTGTCCATGGCCCTTTGATTGTGGCCCATTCACTGTGGCCTTATGATCATGTCACTTTAAACATGCCCTTATGACCATGCCATTTTAACCCCAAAAGGACCGGCGTGCATTTTGTGGTTTTATAGAAATTTTAGGCACGTACATGTGACTATAGATCATTTATATTTTATGCTAAAATTTTAATAAAAGGTCCATGCAAGGATTATTTTTTAGATGCACTTATTTCATGACATTTGGAAATGTGAGTCAAAAGTTATGGCCTAATATGTTATTTTTTTTCGTAACTGGGCAGATTGGGCAAATTAAAAAAAAATACCTTTTTACAGAAACAAAACTCTGAAATTGGTTTTCTAGAGTTATATATACATTAAAAACTTTGAATCATCTCATTTTGATCAATGAGTCAAAAGTTATGAAGATTTAGGGTTTGTTTTACCAAAGACGCTTCAAAATTGACGCTTAGAACTTGCCAATTTAGATGAAGAATCTTCACAGCATTTTGGGACATTCATGCAATTGTTCATTCTTGAAAATTTGTGTAGAAAAGGTAGGTCTAGAACAGTAGTTTGACCTCAATCGAGTACTTTTAATTATCTTTAAGTAGTTTATGCACACTGGATGATTTTCACGGAGACTAGCCCATCCTTATAAGGTTAAGTCATTTAATCTTTTACATGATAGGAAGCCCATATAGAGCATCCCGTTTTGTGGAACAATTTTGAAGAGTTCATATAGGGATTTTAATGTACTATTAAAAAAAATTCTTCCAAGTTCCCTTCAAAGAAACATGTAATTTAATTATATGCTAAAATAAAAATTGTGCCATTCTTGAAGTATTAAAGTTTCTTTTCTTACACTTCATATATATACCAATTTCTAAAATTTGAAAGTCAGTGTATAGAAATGAAAGTATAAAATGAAACTGGAAAAAAGGTTTTAGGGTTTAGGGTCTTTCTGGCAACTAAAAGACAACTGCAATAATTGTACGGTAAGTTAAATAGGAACTTTGTGCCCTCTCTACAATGTTTGAGTTCAAGGTCAGCAATTATGAAGACCATTGACTAGGACTATAAAGCAAAGAGAAATATACTTATACACATCTACAATTAAACATATAAAAAGAAAAGTTTGTAAATTTGTTTTTTAAATAATGAAATAAAAAAAATATGTAACATACTGAAGAAGCTTATTGTGTACTTCCAACAATATACCAATTTGTGTTTCAATAATTTATAAAAAGCTGTGACAGAAACTTCTAGTAGATTGGACTTTACATTATAATATTTGGACACAATTGAATATCCTAAAAGTGTTTCTAAGTACTAAAAATGGTTGGACTTCAAATTATAATTTTTGGAGGGAATTTGAGTTTCCTAAAAAGGTTTAAACGTGCTGAAACGAAAGCATTCATAAACCAGATTGCTACAAAGCTGGCATCATTAAAGACATTGATTGTAATGACAAACAGTGGTGGACCAAGAAACACATGTAAAGAAGTCATTCTATGGAAAATGTTCATGAAAATCACAGCTGCATTAAATTTTGGGCACTTTCATTCCATTTTTAAAATGCCATGCATTGAAGAGCATGACCCATTTTTTTTTTTTTTAAAACACAGTCAACACGAATGCTTATTAAATACCATGCAAATGGAGCCCAACATCTAGAGTGGATCACTGTATATATATTCTATACCCTTATGCAACGAGGGGTATAGTATATACATATAGTGATCCACTCTAGATTCTTTAGAAGATTACTTACCTCCCCAGCAATTACAAAAGGGATCCTAGTATAAAATTGGACCCTATATTTTAATGACAACCAATATCAAAAGCCATAGACTTTGAATATAAAGGGCTTAATGAAAAAAATGTAGAAGTTGTAAATATCATAAAGATTAAGAATCCATGAAAATATTTAATTTATGTGCATTTGTGATGAATCTGTACGTGAATTGAAAAAATGGGAGTAAATTGGACTTTGTACTAACTTCAACATTACAACCATTAGGGTTGGCATTTTCCAATTTTGCAACGGTTTAGGCTTTCTATATGGGTACCAAAAAGGGATGTTCGATTGAACATTGTCATTTTGAAACTCATTTAATGGATTCTACAAATGAAATTTTCTCACTTCACGTGAAATTCACAACAAATTCCTATAAAGATTATAGTACTCAATCCCAAAATTTTTATACACAAAAATATGAACTGAATAAGGTATATGATTATTTTAAAGTGACGAGGTAGTACTGAATATGATAAATTAGAGAAAAATTTAATTTATAGAACAGACCCAATATATTAATCTATACAAGGTCCTTTATGTGTGGAAATGTGAAAGTAGCACTCATAAATATGAAGTTTGCTTTGATTTGATATAATGAAAAACTTGAATTTGGAAAAAAAACAAAGAATTAACTACGGCGCCCACTCATGTGCTGTCTAGTCAATTAAAAGAAAATGCCATGAGCACCCTAAGTTGGTGTTTGTCAAATCCAAGCTCCTTCATTAAACAAGAGAGGCAAAACAATTTTTGATGGCAATCTTAAACGAATGAATTGAACTTCTGATATGGATGGAAAACATGGACGACATCCATTTTTGAAGTTGTCATTTTCATCCCTTACAATCAATTCCTTTTTATCATGATAGTCTTTGTGTTGCTATTCTTGTTCATAGCAAGTTTGCAATCGGCATTCAAGCAATACCTAATTTTAATTTGAAACTCTTCAGAACAAAGTTCTATTTTTTTTCTTACTTTGCCCAGGAAAATTTAGGCAATAATTGTGGCTATCTAGTCTAGCCAACAAATGTAGGTGAAAATCCGTATAAGAAAACATTATTATGATTTCATATACTGATGTTTTTCAATCCGCATGGTGGAGATGTCATAAATTTTTTCCACATGATGTTGTCCAAGTCACTATACAAGAAGATCCTATGATCACATGGATCTACAACTTTTTTTTCTTCCAAAAATCAATAGTTAGGTGTAAGATGTGAAAATTTCAAATTTTTTCCAAATTTTTTCAAATTTTTTTCTTTTTTCTATAGAAATGGCAATTTTGGGGTCTTTTTTGGCAGAAAAAGGGCCTCGGTCCTGTAGGGATTAAAGGAGAAGGGTGAAAAAAAAATTTGTACGTAATTGAAGTTAGAGCTTTTGAGAATGGAATGAGTTTCGTATTATGATCATAGATCTCACAAATATCAATCATTTAGAACTTGTGGGACCGTAGTGTTCTTATTATACACCTATGTGCAATTTTCATATCATTCACATTTAGTAAGTGTGGTTAAGACCAAATAGATGTCAATCATTAAATTATTTGAGATCATTTTGTTCTGTATTAGTTTCAAAAGTTAACCCTTAAAAGACCGAGCTACTATAATACATACTATGTACGTTGCTGTAAAAGTGGCATTTGCTACCAACATTTTTTTTTAATTTGGGATCTTGACTACTTCACTAGAACAACGTTGATCTATATTTTAACTTCTTTATTGATCCCAAATGTAGTAAAGGGGTGGATGCACTCCAAATACAAGAAAAATACCTCATATTGTACTGGACGCAAAGGGTTGCTTGGTCCTTTAGGGGTTAAAGAATGCATAGTATTTGATGATTGAACTTCTCTTATTACTTGGGATAGTGTTACAGTTACTTCTAGAATCAGGGGTCTTTGCCATCCATGAAAAAAAATATTTTGTTGATTCTCTTGTGCCTCATCAACTTTACAAACTTATCACATATGAAAATTTTTAATTATTTCTGTCTTCCAAACAAATTGAAATATATAAGAAACAATTATTGATAAGTGAGATTACTAATTTTTTTATTCAAATTCTAGGTCTTTTTTTATAAAATTTGGTCTTCTAAAGGTCTAGATATAGATCCTTTTGCTTTTTAATGCCCATGACTTTTCATGATTTTTGAAGACTTTTCATGACTTGTACATAGAATTTATGAAATTGTAAGTTACTTTCCATGATTTTAAGTGTCACTTAATTTTAGATCGTTGGATGTTTATTTGTTGTAGATCGGATAAGTACGTTAAATACGTGAATGGAGCATTAAGCATGATTCTCATATCTGTCTCAATTTAGTGAATTTGTTAGTAGATATACTGATTGACTCAACGGAGTTTCGATTCAAAACTCTCCACTTGTAGGTACTACTGCGTGTGTTTTAGTTGATTTCCAATGAGCCCATTTTTGGAAATATATGTAAGTTCAACAATTTATACGGCAATAGCTATGAATAATTTCAACCTTAGCATTGCACAATTTTGCATCATAAAGAAGCTTTTGCTCTCAAGCTTGACGTCAATTCCACCGGTGGACATTCAAATTATTCCACTTCTAAATATGCAATATCTTATGTAGCACCATGCTCTTTTGTGGAGAAAAGTTAGCTCTGTTGCAAGGCTTAGCTTGTGGCTTCCATATTTGTGAGTGTAGTTGTCAGTACGTACGTTGATTGATTTTAGGTGTGTCAATGCGACATTCAATGATCCATTCTTCACCCTTCTCAAGAATTCCAAGAGCCATATATACAAAACAATTGTTGTTTCCCCTAACTTTTTTAAACCATTCAAGTGCTTGCAAACAAGGATTTTTAGCCAAGAATATGAACAATTGATACTTTTCAGCTGAATTGAGAAGGAAATTGGTACCTTCTAGGGCGTGGAGTGCTTGGACGGTGCCTCAAACTGGGAAGCTTGTATTACCAGTCTTCCAAGGTACAGCAGCAGTAGGCTCTTCAATGGAGACGCATCGTCAACTTAGTTAGGTGCGCCTAATTCCAGTTTTCTTTTCTGAAACAACAAGCTTTTTTTGTTTTTATTTTGACGTAAGCCATTGTTCAACACCCACCATCTTTGCAATGTCTGATTAATTTCAACCTACAGAGCAATCCTTGAACATTCTTTACTTAATTGAAAGACCGTTAGTTTTGGGAAGTAACTGAGTAAGCTTAATGTGGACTCATATGAATCATGGAGAGATGAATAGTGAGGATGGTAGAACAATCAAATAACTAAGAATGTTTCTGGTGAGCTTGAGTTTGAAGAAGTAGGGTTCCAAGCATGAACTTACACAACCCTTGAACTATGAGTATTGCATTTATGAACTATGATCAAATCCCTAATTGAATGTTGTCTGGACAAGGTCAATGCATAATTATGTATTGTGCGTTTTTTTTCTACTTGTTTTTGTAGCTCTAACCTAGAGTGCTCCAAGATGCATGCATCAGTAGCTAACTACTCTTGCTTTGGCACATGAATGTCAGTAAAAATTTCTAAGAAGTTGTTTAGTCCTACTTTGACATCCTAACTTGCCACAGAGAAAAGATTAATAAAAAAGGGGAAACAACGATTGTATAGAACGGCTCTTGGAATTCTTGCAACATTCAGAATGGCTAAGTTGTCTCAAGCAGGTATATCCAAGTTTGTAAGCTGCAATTTAGTGAATCACCCACAGGCACAAGCATCTCCATCATGAGGCAAAAAATGAAGCCAATTCTGTGGCCTTCCACAAAACAAGAGGTCACCAACATGAATGATGCTCTTGCACAAATTCAACATTCAGGAAGCATCTATTCTGTGAAGTCACTCCCAAAGACAACAACACAGAAAAGAGAGACCTACAAAAAATATATTGAATTGGTACACTATTGACCTACTGCACTAATCCTATCAAATTTGATTAATCTTAATCTTGTTTCCTTATAACCTAAGTAGGTGGTCTTATAAAGTACTTAAACATGGGGCTTATTTTGTTTTCTATAAACTTTGCCAGCACAATTTGTACCAAAGAATTGCGACAAGGTTGAAGAATGGGTCATTCTTTGAAGTCAATCATCAGGTGGAATATCCTCAAGGCCATGGCTTGTGAGACTCAGAGTTACCAAAACAACAATAATTCATATTGATCTTGGATGGTATTTGTCACAGCACAGGGCAAGCAATTTCCCAGTTATACTACCCAAAACCACTTTAAAGTATAACAAAGTGACTCTAAAGATTGAACCCGTGAGATTCTGTGAAGTAGATAGCCTTATTTGGTCTCTAAGCTAAGTCAGTACCTATATTTCCTCTTCCGGTTCTAACACAGCAACCAGAAACACAACAACACCAAGGACTACAATCAGACCTTCTTCTCCTTTTCCGATCCGGTCCACTTTCCGATCCCGTCTGATCAACTCACATCCGCTCTTACTACCATCCGGTTTAGTTTTACCTCTGTTTCACCATCAAAGGGTTCGCCCCTTGCTTTTGAGAGTGGTAGGCCCGCCGCTCCTTCCGTGAATTATAGTGGCTGAAGACCCACTTCTTCCTTCTCCAATTTCCTACACTAATCCGGACCCGGTTTGATCCTTCACAGCAATCCAGAGAACTCTCCGGATCACCGGTCACATAAGGACCTCCCGTACGATCCTCCCATACTACAACAACCTTAGCGCCACATTCCATCTATACGAAGCCAGGCGGCTGCAAGTGAACCTGTCCATTCCAACATCAACTAAAGTCCTTCCGTTTGCCTACTAAGGCAGCGAGATCTCTCAGGAGATCGGACACTCAACTGGATTTCCCACCCAGGAGTTCTAGCACGACTAAGGAATCCCTCCCTATCCGCCTAGCCTAACAACGGCTGTCTCGCCCGGAATCCTAAACCTTAGAGCTGCTGAGGAACTGGAATCCACTCCCAACACTTTCGCAACCTGCTCACCTGCATATAAGATCTAAACAAGAACGCCAAAGGGAGAAATCACACCCGCACAAGCATGCGCCTTCCTAACTCCTCACCACACAACCTTGCCACACACGGGAGAGACATGCAACAAGAGGCCAAGAGAAGACGTACACAAAAATGAGGTGCAAAGACTCGCAGCTCCCAAGCAGGGGCTGACTTAAATACAACTTGATTACAAAGCAAAAAGGCCCCCGAAAATCTGCGCTGGACATCCGGGTCCGATCCTAACCGGCCAAACTGGATCAACATCCGATACGGTCCTAACTATCTTACAAAACTATACACTTTTAACTACCTACCCACTCTCCAACTCCTCCACCCAGCGTAGAACTTCTTGGTTCCTCTGGCAGTCGGCTGAAGACGTCGGCAAGGTTTCGGCTCCGCTCCCCGGCAGCTGGATCCGGAAGATCTGACCCTGGCGATGAATCTAGATGAATCGGTTGCCCAGGCCCAGGTCTCCGGTTACTCTTCCTTGACTCGGGTGTCTGATCCTTGCGCTCCCTTGGATTCGATCCTCCGGCTGCAAACAAATCCGGTAGCGATATATCGGAGAGGTGGATCTCCCGGGATTACATGGATCCGTTTAGCTTTCGACTGCTGACATCCATCCGGTTGGTCGCCTCTCTCGCTGCCACTAAGGACGTTTCCACCCGATCCGAACTATCCGGGAACCGGATACCTTCTTCTCCTCATGCACCCCTTTGTCAAATAATGCCGCCTTGACTGCGGTGGATCCGGACTCTCCGAGAGTGTCCTTCATCGACTCAGCCACCTTCCGGGCTGCCTTTGCCATCTCTTGGACTGCAGCCTTGTCTTCCCTGAGGGTTACCATGTCAGCCCTTAGGGTGTCAACTTCTTCCTGAAGTCGATGGATCTCTGCCTCCTGCCTCCGGTTCTCATCCGGATTGGCTAGGTATTGGCCCACCTTACCCAGCAAATCGCTATTGGCCGGTGCACCCACCATCTCTCCGATACGGGTGAGAGCTCTTGTCTTAACCTCCCAGTCCGCTTGTATCCCACACAGGATTACCGTTAACTGGTTGAACGGGTCGGCCAGGTCCTCGAGATCCGGCATCTCCACCTCCGGTCCCTGTTCTGGTGTGGACCGAACGATTGGAGGGGTTCCTCTCTTGCGAGGAGGCGTCGTCTTCATCCGCTTCTTTGGCCGGGACGGCTCCTCTTCTTCTTCCTCTTCTGTCTCGAGTTCGGACCCGGTTTGCTCTTCCATTTCATCATCCGAACCCGATTCTCCGTACTTCAGGATAGACTCCTAAATGCTCCACGTCTTCTCCTCCGTATAAGTGAGGAGTTGGTTGCGCTGGTAGAGGTGGAAGAGATAGGGACTCAAAGGAGTGGCCCTACTCTTTCCGATCCTCGTCACCAGCTGGGACACCAGATCGGAAAAGATCCGGGCCCAGTTCACTTTTCGTTCCCCGTTCAAGGAATCGAAAATTGTATTGCCAATGGTCATCGTCACCCTCGTCGGCTTCTTCGGGTGGACGATCGGAACCAGGAACTGGAAGAGGTTTCGGTGCCGGTCACTCTTACAGTCCGCGACTGCGTACCCGTCTTTGTTGCTCGGCTCTCCATGAAACTTGTCATGGATGAACTCGTCCTTCCGTCCAGCCATACCGGAACCTCCCATCCGGAAGTTGTAAGCTTCCCTCCACCTTTCTTCTTCCCAGTTGGTCGGGCGGCTCCGGAGAGTATTGTCGAACTCGTTCGACGCCTTACACCTAATCTCTCTGACCATCCGCTCTTCCCAAAAACCCTAGGGTTTATCCATCAAGACGAGGCACCCCATGGCGTTGAGATCCTCCATGAGCTCGGATCGAGCCGGTTCCTCCGTAGGAATGACTAGAACTACCTTCCGGAGTTTGACGTCAGAGGAGGAACTGGGCGCGCCCGATCTGGTCTTAAGCAGATGAGGCATGGACACTAAATGACCGCTAGACCCTTACCAATCGCTACCTCACTCTCTCCTAGCCGCACGTCCCGTTCCTCACTTCCTCTCGTCCGATCTCAACCGGAAAGTACCACAAAACCTGCAACCCACACGTTCTTTACTCTTCCTACACTCTCGGACATGCCCAACCGGAAGCGCACACACATACAACGGCTCTGGCGCAGACGGAGGCGTAAAAGCGCTCAAGGTCAGCTCTAGAGCTCGAGGGAAGTAAAGGAGTGAAAATGAGGACGACCAGCCTTTATATAGTCCCAGAACCCCTGGCAGGTCATCATGACCTTTTTCGGTCCGGTCCTTTATCAATTGGTCCAATCCTAATCCGATCTGAGGTGAGATCCGGATGTGATTCCGCTCCTGAATACTAACATTCTGACCGGATCAGATACAATTTTCTCCTTACTGGATTAGCGTTGCCTATCTCTAGTTTCCTTCTGCCCCTCTAACCGGATACGGATCCTAATTACCTGTTTCTGTTCCATTATTTAGACAAGCAGAGGAAAACCAAAAAATCTGGTTGCGACAGTATTCTTTTGTTGCTGGCAGTCATCTCAAAGAGGAAGATTCTTTATGTTTTCTTCTCAAAGAGGATGCTTGATTAGAGTTTGAAGTCCGTATGTTTCAAAGACCCCAAGGATCTCCACACTTTTCAAATGAGGAAAAAAGTTCTCCCTTTGATGAAGAAGACAAAGCAAAATATTCTTATGCCTCAGAAGAAGATAACTTCAACCTATCCCATTCTCTTTTTCTTAGGCATGATCAGGTTGAGCTTAATGAAGCAAATACAAACTGGCACTTGGAAAAGAACTGCATTTATCCTAATTTCTACAAACAATTAACTGCTACCAGTATCAGACAATTTGACGGTGATAGTAATTCAGGACAATTTCTGAGTTTTTGACTAGGAACCTCAAGCTCTAATAATATTAGAACAATCACGCAAATGGCCTTTCATGAGATTGCGGATAGGTAGTGATGCATTGCTCATTCAAGTTTGTCCTTGTGTTTTGCCTAAAAGACTATTTTCCACTTTCCATCCAATTCTCTTGAATATTGATTTGTCCTTGCGCATGTAGGATTTTCCATGGAGCTTTATGAAGACCCATGGTAATCAGCTCCACGGTTCTGTAAAACTCTAAGGAATACATAAAGATTCCCCAACTTATTTCGTAACATGTTGTCAGAATTTGCAGTATTGTTTGAGGATACGCTTCGTTCCTTCTTAATGGAGTAAATTTGTATAGGAAAATGGCTTGAAGAATAAGCACAGACTTTAATTTATACTTATTGAAGAATCATACTTTGTGTTGTAAAAAGTTTACGTGGCTTTGTTTCAAATGCCATAGTCTTTGCAGAAACATGGAACATTTCTGATGAGCTTCTGAATTCCAGAACAAAGCTTCATATGTCCTCTTTATGTAGCTATTTTTTATCGGTTTAGGTACGTTTGTTGCATACATTCCTACAAGCAAAAGAAGTATCATTCTTGTAAATGCTATTAATGTTCATAGGCTCACAATTTTGGTGAGGACCAAGATACGCTCCAAGTTGCGTGATGACACTTCTTTATTCTCTAAACTTATAACTTCTATTTTTTGGATGAATTCCATGTTAATGTAGGATTGTGAAGATATTAGTTGCAGGATGGTGAAGAAGTGAAATGTTTGGTTCAGAGTGAGAGCTATACTCACTTAATTTTTTTGATTAGATTGTCAACTGTGTCAGCTCTAGACTAATGCCAAAAACTAGAAATTTTGCCTTCTTGACCTTTATAGGCAATCCGGTATTAACTATGAGGGAGCTCAGGGCCTCTTCACACTATGGCCATCCAAGTCGAGAGGCCGTGGGGTTGAAAGTCCAAACTCAAGGAGAGTTTGGGTCCTACATTCTGCGACGGATTTTGGATTGTGGCGCGTAATGTGAAGACTCGAGAGGCCAAACTTCGGGATTTCTAAAATCTGATTGGTGGAAACCGACGGACTCTCAACCGATGGGTGTAGTGTGAAATGGCCCTCATTGCCACTTAGTTACTTCTTCTAAAGATTGAAGCATGAATCAATAATTTTGGTTCATATTGTCCTGATGGAAATTCTTCCATCATATAAATATTAGATTTAATCTTTATTAATTCTATATACAATATTTAATAAAAGTGGTTTGATTGTAGTCAGAACCACAGTTATTAAAGGCAATTTGCACCTTATAGGTGCTCACTGTTCTTGTTACATGCACAACTCAGGAAAGTAGATAGCAGGTTGGTTGGTACAACTTTCCTACCTCACTAGCGTGTCAAGCCATAGGTCGCCCAAGCCAATCAACAAGCCATTGGGATTTGAACCCGAATCGATGGATTTCAGGCCCGGACCAGCTAGTGACCTTTGACCACCGCTTCTCCAACCAACCAAGTCCACGACTTGGCGATTGGCGATTTATTTTAGAACCTTTAATGCAACTTTACGGCATATATAGGCCTTTGATAGGGATCTTTAGTAATCCCTTAGTTTTATTTTATTAGGTTCAGATTGGAGATGGTTTAAATATTGGCCTTCTGATTAAATAAAATGGCTAGGGAATGTAGATATATGGTAGTGTGAAGAGGGCAAGAGAATATATTTATCTTTTTAAAGGACTTTAGAAAAAAGAGTATAGGCTGATGTGTTCTACTTTCACCTTAGAAAGGGAAAAAAGAAAGATAAGGAGATTCCTTGTCTATGTTGAGGGTGTGTGGAAAGGTGTGTGTGTGTAGTTTTTTGGGGGGAGAGAACCAAATTTCAAGGAGAGATATCTCCATATGTATGAAAGTTTTTGAAATGAAAATTTGTGAGTTTGTTCCTTGTGAAATTAGCTTTTCAAAATGAGTTTGCAAGCTTGATTTGAAGGATTATTGAGGGAATTGTGATAGTTTGAAGGTAGAAAGTTTGCGGTTACCCAACTAAGAGGAGCTGAGACTTTTGAGGCCTACAACAAATGGACAGTAGTTTGAATTTGTATAAGATTTTGTGAGGTTGAAGATTATGTGACTAGCTTTTCAAAATCTTATTATACTTCATAATTGAAATATTTTTGAAAGAGATATGGAGATTCGAAGGTGGAGAGGATTGCTGCCTTTAGAGAATGAAGGCTGAGATTTGTTTTGTCTATAGTGTCTGGACAGTAGCTTAGAATGAGCTGAATTTTGGAGGAGTGTTAGTATATTTTGTTAGTTTTCCAAGATACTTAACATTTGAAGTTGTGAGGCATCTATAGCATTAGTTTAAAGTTCAGAGGTATTTTAGAGTTAGTTTTTGATTTTCTTGTTGTATTTTTGAACACTTCAAGAATACAAGACAAAAAGAAATGAAGAGATGAAGACTTGAAGACCCTTCTGTGTTGTGGTTTGTGGCCTGATTTGTTTAGTTGTTATTCCCAGCCGGTTTTGGAGGCTAGTTATTTTTCTTTTCAGTATTGTTAACTTGTTGCGGGCTCTGTGGAAATCCAAGACTAGCCCCATTTTGTGTTTGTGGCGACGAAGTGGGATTGATCATCCACATGGTCAATCTTATATGTTGTTCCCATTGGTGAGGCACAATTGCTGGTCACCGTAGGTTTGAAGTTTAAGAGCTCATCATCCAGACGACATCTCGTGTTATGCTGTCCCGTTTTACCCGTCCAAGGCCCGTGATTTCTTATTACCTACCTGACCGAACCCTAACCCGTTAAGAGCCAATATATGATAGGCCAGGGGGGGGAGTTTGAAGATCGAAGTTTAAAGATTGAAGACTGAAGATCAGAAGACACGAAGGTTGTTTGAAGTCCCTGGCTAACTTATCCCAGTTGCAGCCAAATACCCTATATATTCCCAAAGCGCGCTCCTCTCAACCCGACAACGTGTGGAATTTCATTTGTGAAGGTATGTTGTCTCTTTCTAGTTCATTTTTGCATATATAAGCAGACTCAAATGCCAATTTCTATGGCTTATATTCCTGGATGCTGAGCATTGTCAATTTCATATGGCAACATGTAAGCTTATTCTTACATAACCAAGAAGCAGGGCAATTCTTTGATTTTTCTTCTTAAAGAGGATGCTCAATCAGAGTTTTAAGCCTAATTATATATTTCGAGGATCCCAAGGGTCTTTGCAATTTCCAAATGAGGAAAAAGAGTCTTTTATTGATGAAAAATACAGAGTAGAGTATTTGTCTTTTTTAAATATGACATATCCATTTTATATTTTAACACCCATTTTATATTTTAACACCCATGACTTTTCATGACTTCTGAAGAATTCTCATGACTTCTCCAAAAAAGTTATGACATTGTTACTTTCTATGACTTTAAGTGAATTTTGTAACTTTATGGATTTAACAAGTGAGAACTATTCAAAGTCACCACACCTAATGATGTTATTTTTGTCAACATTTTTAATAAGTGATATCAAAGAGAAATTTCTTTTTAAACACAAGAAAAGGAAGGTAGGAGGAGAAATTTGGAGGTGGGTCAAAGCACACTCAAAGGGATCATTTAGATTACTTTACTAGGACAAGACTTGAGTCCTTTTTTGAAATTTCAAAGCTATAAATTACTTTGATGTTTTCAATCTTTTTAAGACTTTATAGATGAATATTATTGCAATGCATCCATTTAATAAATTGGAGAAAACCTTTTTTGAAAAAAATCTATAAAGGAATCTAAATCATCAATTTTAGGACTAAATTTAGTGTCTTTTTAACAATAAAGTACTTCAAACAGATATTTTTATCCAAATTTTTTATACTACTTAAGAATACAACTATTAAAAAAGATTTTATGTCATTAAATCTCAACCTTAAAATAGTATAATTATTTAATAAATTAATTGATTATTGACAAATTACTAATTTATTCTAAAATTTCACTTAAAACATTCAATTCTAAAAATAGCTTACATAGTACCCTTAATGTGAATAATATATATATTTATTTTGACACAATCACCATATGGATTCTTTTTTACATTGAAAAGGGCATTCACGTGTTTTTACTTCTGAATATTATAGGAAACAAATAAATATTTAGATTGTATCAAAAGAGTCCTTTTCTATTCTATTATATGATTATATACGTGCATGATTTATTTTGGATTCAATCACATTATTATTCATTAGAAATTAGACTCCTTTTTGCCCATTAAAGAAGTTGATAGGCTGACATTTATAAGTTATTATCTTGTAGTGATTTCTCATGGCATCATTACTTTTTATGATTTACAATGAATTTAATCACTTTTTGGATTTCACAAGCAAGAGAATTGTGAAAATACTATACAGACCTTATGATGACATGGTTGTCAACACTATAAATAAGTGATTTTTTATACGTGACAAGAAAAAATTTCCGTATCAAATTGTTCTTTAAGAAAAATGACATAGGAATTTGATCACTTCCAATTTATCATAATCGGAAAGTGAATGCCTCCTTCAATATCTTTAGTATTTACATTTATAGGTTCATTTTGGTGCAGCACCAATCTAGTGAAATGTATGGGACGTGCGATACTTGTGCTAACACTATGCAACCATTACCATGTATTGATGTAATTGTATAGTAATTTGTAACCATGATCACAAATGCAAAAACGGAAAAATATCAACTGTATCCATCATTGTGTTTTCAAGAGTTACATATTTAGATGAGCCAAGATAGTATTCTTTGATTTAATGAACTGCATAACATTCAAAGCTGTACATGTACATAGTACAATCTCCAATCTTTGACAATCCGCATTGAATGCCCTTGTCTAGCCTTATATCATCACCCTAAACTTCAAAATGTGGTCTATTAGTTAACCTACTATTTGAACAAATTAAATGCAAATGTGGTATAATCCTTTAGTCCTCCCATTCCAGAAACGGGCCCAGAAAATGGTCTACAAAATTCAAATTGTTGCAAGAATGGATCAATTAAAGGTATTTTTGCTCTGCTATCTTGAAGATAGGTATGCTTACATTTTTCTTAGGTCCAATATGAAAGAAAGAAAAATTATTTGCTTTCCTATGTGTTGAATGTTAGGATCTGGGCCGTACTGATAAAACGTCTTTGTTCACTTTTTGTGTTTAAATTGCCTTTGTTTGCTAGCTCTTAATACTCGCTTCTAGACGATTATTGTTACTGTGCCTGCGCTTGTGGTCGAAACTTGGGTTTGTGTCTCATCAATGTGTCTCCATGGTGTAATTGCTGATTTATATTTGTGCACTTAGTTCAAAAGAATTCTGATTTTGAAAAGCTTGTAATAATTAAAGCCATGCTAAACTCTGCACGTTTGACATTAGCAACCTGTGCTTGTTTTAGCCAAAACCTGTTTAGGAGAAGAATCTATTTGTTGAAATACATGAATCTATTAGTAGGTTCTCATCCTAAACTAGTGCAGACAATACTTCACAATTGTTTAATTACATGAACCTTTTTGCAAAAATGGATAGCAATTTATGTGGTACTGTCCAGTTGCTATTTTTTCCTATACGTTGCACAATTCCAGATGAAGCCAAAAAATTTTAAGCATATATAGAACTTGTTCAGAAAAAAGATTCCAAAGAAGCACCATCATTTTGGGCATTTTTCATAGGAAAGTGAGCTTTTGAAGTGTAGCACCCTTGTTTTCTAGAGGGCCAAAAAAATGCTTTTCATTGAATTTCAATGTTGGAACTTGCAGTCTACGTGGTGGAAAATTCTGAAAATTTTACCACATGTTTTTGGTTCACCATAGTAGAAAACTTTCCGGTATATGTGAGAAAAAAGAGCTTTCAAGCCTTACCCTAAAAATCCCGACCCTGAACCCTACCCTAATATTGAACCCTATACCTTAATCAAACCCTGAACCTTTTTGCTATACCTCAGAACCCTGACCTGACTATGTACAATCATACAACACTCGGACTCTTTCCATTACTTTTTCTGTAGCCGCCGATGGATTTAACTTTTATTGACAATAGTTTCTGGGAAATAGGACCTTCTTAGTGCAGTTGAAAAGCTGTAAAAGAATGACATAATTATTCAATAGAAATTGAAACTGGAAGATTCCAAGTCGTCAGCATTGAATGCTTACAGCTGCCAGCGACAGTGAAAATTGCCTACCTATTTTTATTCGGTCTTCAAGAGGACTGTTTGAAAATCTTGCGTACATTCCCTCGCTTACCTTCCTGCGTACCGTTCTCACTCTCACCATCCCGCAATTGTCCATCAATTTGGTTCTCTACCGGCGTCGGTGTTCCATCTCCATTCCCGCTTTGAAGTCTTCTCTTTTTTGTTGTCGCCGCCCACATTCACAAACGTGCTTTTCTTCTCACAATATGTCTCATTTTCGTGCTTTTAGAGCTCTTTCCATTTGGTTTCTTGGGCTTTAGCTCATCTCCATTTTGTTTTTGTAAAAGTTGCTGCCGTAGTTTCACTTCAGGAATTCAGGGTCTGCTTTGTCACCGTTTCGGTTCATGAGATTCTGGGTATGCAGTAGTTATCCCTGAAGCGCAGCACTTGTTCCCTCCATCACTTGTTGTATTCTCAACCGGAGGGGTCCCTATTTTGCATTATACATTTACTTCTATACAATGTATTCCTTGTGCCCGTGTTGTAATGGGTCTTTCTTCCAATCTCTTTTGTGCATTTGTAAGATTCTATGTCACAAATCATGAAGTTATCATGTCGTTGGAATGTAGAAATTTTAAGTTTTTGTCTGCATTGCGTTTGATGTTCGCAATGTTTCAGATTGGTTCGGATTTTCTGTTGTTACTTGTGATCAACCTTGCGCCAACGTCTGCAGGCAATTGGATTGCTTCTAGTATCCTGCGCAAATAAGACAATCTGATATTGTCGCTGGAATTCCCGGGATTGAAACTTAACAACTATAAAATATGACGCCCTGTGAAATGTGGAATGGACATTTAACTCAAGTCAAGTTAACTGATGAACCTAACAATATGTACACCGTAACATGAGCTTCAACTCAAACCAAGTTAAATCGCATATTTTGATTTGGGTATTCTGTATTTGGAAAGTTTCAACTCGACCCAAGTTAAATTGTCATGGAATATCAATTATCTGGATATGATTTAGGTATCTTCAAAATTAACTCAACCCGAGTTAAATTGTCATGGAGTAACAGTTATCTGGACACAATTTAGTTGTTTTCAGAATTAACTCAACCCAAATTAAATATTGTCAAAATTTACTTGGCTTGAGATAACAATCATCAGTGTTTGTGTTCATGTGTCTGTTTGTCCACGTCAATGAATTATCTGGATCTCTAGGGGACACACACTGTTATCTTTTAAGTTATTAGGTGGTGTTTTTCAAGTGTATAGTATGCCGACCGGTGGTGAATTCATCTCGCTTCAAGTTGAATATTCTTACGCAGTTCTCCATATTTTTTACCACGATGCAAATTTAATTCACTGAAGAAATTCTTCAGTATTAGTAGTCAGTTGATATATTTGAGATCATGTCAATAAGTTTATTGGGAATGGATGTCACGTCCGGAAATCTAGATTTAGTCTATTCTCTAATTGGTTTTGTCTCGTGTCAAGTTGACCTGAAGTCTGTAGGGGATACGGGATTGAGGATATTTTATTATTACTAGTCCTCTGTTTTACCGCTGGTGTCTTCAACTTGATTCAAGTTAAAAGTTTTGCTGTCATACGTGATCTGCCTTTGGACATTTTGCTCTGCCATATCCAATATGTCAAGGACTCAAACTCCTGTCTTCTATGCTTTTGAATTATTGCAATAGCTTAGCTTTAGTTAGTGATTTAACTCGCCTCGAGTTGAGTGTGTTGACAGCTCTTGGGGCCTGCATTGTGAGTCTTATTTTTTTATTGAACATCATCTATTTTGTGTGCAGGGATTATGGATGCCTTTTGGCCGCTTGTCAAGGAGTATTCTTCGGATGACGGTGAGGTGGAGAATACGCAATTCCAAGACATCATAGTTCCTGACTGTGATGGTGTCCCGTATCAACTTTGGAGCACAAAGATTGTTCTCCTACACAATGCTAATGGTCAGCTTGTGGTTGAGGGAATCTGTCACAGCGTGAATTCTGATCACGTTGTTGGTAGTGATGATCCTCTAGGAGATTCACTCGTTGCAGTTCAGATTTCTAAGTTGCTACAGGTCGTTGATGTTCCTGAAGACTGGAAGTACTCACTTTGTACATGGCCAATTATTTGTATCTTTCTGAATGGGGCAAGTTTGAGCAATCACGAGGTTCGAGACAAGTACAATTGTCGACAAGCAAGACTGTTGCAACCATCATCATTGACTAGGAGACCATATACGAGCGTTGTCAGGAATGCTCCACCTCCTCAAATTTGTGTGAAAGCCAACAATCTCCTCACTCAAAAATCTGTCATTTTTGTATTGAGCAAGATGTGTTGAGCAAGATGTGTTGTTTGGGCAACTATGTCCAACCTTTTCCTAAAGAGAAGATTTGTCTCTTCCGTGAGCGTATGTACCACAAGACAACCTTCAAATTCCGTTACCACATGAAGTTGGACGTGCATCGACAGGTCCATCATGACAGTCAAGGAAAGAGAGTGTTCACTCTTGAAGGGATCGAGGTCTGTATGGCAGCATGGTGACATATGGCAAGTCTCTAAGAATTGACCTTCCATCGTTTTCAAGGATATGCTGCTAGAGGTGATCAAGCTCAATCTCATGGAAAATTTAGGCACGCAAAAAACTCGGAAGCATTTGTTGCAGGCCACTGCAACATTGAAGTGCTTGCTTGAGAAGTCAATTGACCACATGCAGCATCGTACGCACACTCTTCTTCTTGGAGAGAAGATTGTGTCCAAGGTTCTGCCGACCACCTTCACATGGAAGAATTTACTTCCTGACGTCAACGTAGCAAATGCTGTGTTTGGGTTGAAGAACGTCTCCACCTCAAGCATCAACAAAATTAGGAAACTGAATTTTCTTGAGTATTCTGGAAGAAACTCGGAGATAATTTTGCTTGTTGCGTGGATTGTGATAGATTTCAAGCCCAAAGAAGGACCGCCCCCATTGGATTGCGACGGAAGTGGGACTGTCTACTAGAGAATCACAATGTATATGCTTGAGCTTATCGAGATAATTATTATGCAAATTGGTATAGGTCAATTGCATACCCTCACAAGTGCTTGACGATCATGCATGACAAAATGGATCATACCAAAACGGCGTCTCATGTGTACTTGCACAAAAGCAAGCAATTTGACGGACTCACGAGGATGCCGGTCTCAGTCACTGGAATGATTGCTCATGGGCATGGCGATGTGTGTTATGCCCATTACGGTTGTCGTTCGCGCAATCTAGGCGTAAGTATCCTTAACACAAAAATGTGCCAAGTTAACACGAAATATCGTCCCAGGGAATTTCCGGATTCTATATAGTATGTTCTAGCTATCCGACTTTTCTATCTTTCTTTCTTCTCACTTACTTACTCCTTTTCCGGCTTCCTTCACAATCCGGATCATAAATTATCCGGAATCCGGTTTACGTCTTTGCTTCCAATTCGGTTTTCTATACCTCTGTTTTACCTTCAGAGGGTCCACTGTTGGTCTTTTAGAGGGGTAGGGACTCACCACTCGTTGTTCTCCTACAATTCTAACAAACACAAATAAAAACACCCAAGTACTCAAAAAGATTGCAGCAAGACGAGAAGATCCGGATCCTCACAGCTTCCGGATGGTAAATCCGGATAGCAGGTCACTTATGAATACTTCACTCTCCCTTACTACAACGACAGATCTCAGAGTCAAGTATAAGTATGGGGGTGTGATCTTTCTAGAGGTTAAATGAATCCCAAGGTTGGCAGATCTTCCGGACAGGTGGGGGCTTCCTCAGGTGGGCGCTTATCTCCGCACGGCTTGACAACCGGACTCGCTTCCCCGCTACTCTCAGATCCGGACTACTCTCGTAGTAATTTAAAGACACAATGCTCAGCTCCTAAGTCAATAATCCAATAACATTACAATAGCACACTCCCGACTTAGACCGTATTCTCCTAAATCCAGATTCCTCCTCACCCGTCTTTTCCTTCCAACACTCAGACCATTGGTCAACACAATCCGGATACACTGATAGAATGAAAATGCATACCCGAGGGCTCTGATTTCGAAAAGGGAATGAAATACAATTGAATATCAACTAGGAGGGAATGAGGGGCAATTAACTTGCCCGCCCTTAAAAACCCAAAACAAAACCAAAGTCAACAGCCTAAAAACAACAAAAGGCAGCCCAAAAACCAGGGCAACCTCACACACACACCAAGAAAATCCTGATTTAACCGGAAAGTCCTTATCCCTAAACTTTCGGAACCCGGGCCCATGCTAGGAATCCAGTTCCGGAACAAAACCAACTAAATTCTAATCCACCTTACAAGTAGTCTTTTTTTAACTACTTGGTCATCTGAGACTTCTTTGAACTCCCGGCTCCTTGTTTGGTTGTCGGTTTACCGGAACTCTTTCCGGGCGTCATCTTGGCAGCTCGAGGCGGATTCTGCCGGGTCGCAGGAGACGTCTCCTCCTCATCCGTATCTTCCTCAGACTCAGTTGCGGATTCAAACTCACTAGATTCGGAGTCTTCAATCTCCTACTTCGCTGGCTTCTTACCTTCCAGCTTCCGCTTCTCCGACTTCCGGAGTTTCAGTTGCTTCTCAGGTTCCACCATCTCGAGTTCTTCATCGGGATCCGAGAATTCGGCCTCCACTATTTCCGACCTCGTAATCCGCCAGATTTCTGGCTTGAGTTCCGGTCTCGCCTCCGGAACCGGATCTCCTAAATCGATCAATTGTGACCCCCGTGCTGGTGACAGCTCCGACATGTGAGGGAATTTCTCCAGATGCTCCCTTGCCGGATTCATCGTTCCCATACCTTCTAAGAGATCTCTCCGGATTGGCAATCTCTGCCCAGATTTTCTAGATCCCGCCGGAGACTGTGAGGAAGGACTAAAAGTGCTTACAGTCCCCCACTTCTGGAAATGACCCGAGGAAGGTACCTGGGGCAACTTGAACAGAGACTTCAAGCCCGGATCTTCTTTTATTCCAGAAGTTCCGGCTCCGTACTTGGCCGGCGACTCCATGAAGATATCCGGAAGTAGCCCAAACTTGTCCTTGGCCACATCCAGAGGACTCAGCAACTGCCGCATTTCATCCAAAACCATCTTCATCTTGGCCTTGTAATCGACCAGGACTTGCAACACTTGGGATCCGGTAACAATGCCGTCGTTCTCGAGTTTCTTCGTATAAAGCGCGGACCGGATGACCAGATGTTCCGGTTGTTCTACCAACCCCTTCAAATCCCTGACGAGCTTCAGGGCATCCGTCTCCTTCTTCCGGGCTGAGATTGACTGTCCCTCCGTCCAGTAGAACTTGTTCTTGTAGTGATCCCGTTCCGCCTTAAGCAATGCGATCTCCTTGTCCTTCTCTTGGAGTAGTGCCGGATCAGGTCTCTTCCGGAGTTCGTTGAAGATCTGATCCGTCTCGACATTTAACTCGCTAGCGACACCCGTGATCACCCCTGCCATTTCAGCGTGCATCTTTCGGCATTGCACCATCCATCGGGCTCCTGTCTCATAGAAGTCCGATACATCGGAAAGTTCCGGCGATGGCTGGGTCAGGGCCGAATTCAATTCCGGTACGTCCACACTCACTTTTCGTGAGTCTGGATTGGCTACCTTATGCCGCTTCTTCTTCTTTAGCGGCTTTGGTTTCGGATCCTCCTCTTCTTCTTCTTCTTCTGCTGCTTCTCCCGTCGACTTCAACTCCTCCGTGAATCCGTACTTCAGGATCTGCATTCCGGTCTCATAAGCAACTTGTTCCGGCGGGGTCATGTAATTATAATGATGATACATGTGGAACAAGTACGTGCTGAGCGGACTCTGCTTGGCCTTCTCGACAGCCACCGCCATCTTCTTGACCTTCTGGTGGATTAGGGCTGCCCAGTTCACGACCCGGCCTTCGAGTGCTCCGAAAATTGTATTCGCCACTATAACCGTAATTCTGGTTGGTTTTCCCGGATACACAATGGGAATCAGGAAATTCAGTAACCTCCTATGGCGCTCATTGATACAGTCACTAACGGAGAAACCCTCCTTGTGGTGCGGTAGTTTCTTGAACTTTTCTTCATGAAACTTATCCGTCCGGGTCGCGTTTCCGGATCCGGACTGCGTCAGCCCGTAAGTTTCCGCCCACATCCCTTCCGTCCAAGATGCCAACCGACCCCTTGGCGTCGGTTCGAACTGGTTCGGCGTCCCCAAAATTAACTCACGAAGAAAATCTTCACTCCTAACCGTCCAAGGTTGCCGGATGAACCCGATACCCCCTAGTTTGGAGAGATCTTCCTCTAATTCTAAGGGTTCACCGGGATCAGACGGAATGATCAGGTACAAGAGTTTGACAGAAGGAACCGTCTTCTGCCCCTGCGCCAACATTTCTGCCATTGACCTACAATCCAGTGCAATCGGCACCCTCCTTTCCTTTTCTCCCTATCCGGCCTAACTCACCACTTTTTCACTCTTCTAAGAGAAAACGTGCTTCAAAACCTGCAAGCACACACCTCCTCAAGCGGAAGAAAGAGGGAGAAGAAGGAGAAGATTGTCCGCTTAAGTACCCGGCCAGTGACTGACACCCGTTGGTTCGGTCATTTAATGCGCCGCCATTTCCAAACAGATCCCTAGTTTTCGTAGGCCGGACCCCTAGTTTTCGTAGGCCGGACCCCTAGTTCGTAGGTTGCCGGAATCCAGATCTCATTCCGGATTCCGGGTTTCGGAAAAAGGTCCGTTTTTTACTTCTTCTATAAGTTTTTGTAAGCCAGAATTTCCCGACCACCTAATTTCTACTAAATGTTCCGGTTCACGGTTCCACTACTACAAAATTTTGAAAATATTTACGGAATTGATTTTAAACTAATTCGGATTTCTAAATAATGACATTGCGTGTTCCCACAACGGTCTAGATATCTTTCTGCACAACTCCAACTACATGGTGGGTTCACTAGCTAAGCTCTTACAAGACCTTGAACTCCCTCCAAAGTACTCCTCTAGGGAGTTGTTTGTTGAATTGGGCTCTGCTCGTCTATTTGAAGCGGTGCTAAAAGGAGCTGAAATGTGCAACTCATCACTTCAGCCACCGCTAGAAGTCCCGATTGGAGCGACTCCCCTTCCTCCGGTTCTCAATGTTCAAATGGACAACGCTACAGGAGACAACAAAAATTGATATGTGTTTGCATTTTGGTTTCTCTTCATTACAAAGAAGATATTCCGATAACTTTATGTGAGTTTCATGTTGGTTGGTCATACACACGACAACATCGATGCTTTGTTTGGCAGATGGAGCATGCAGTTGAAGAAAGAAAGCTTTTCCACCATCCTAGTCCTCATAAAGTCCTTCATGGATGTGGATTCTGTACCTATCATTCCTCACTTGATTGAAGAGGTACCGGATTTCAAAGCCTTTATGGAAGGCTCTCTTTTGGAAGGGGATGAAGCACTCATTGGCCACACTGAAGCACAACAATACAAAGTTTATTTGAATTCGGCGGGTGTTTTGATCATGAAGTACAAGAGGCACTGTATGGATAGTGATTGGCTCCCAGAAAAAGGGGGGATCAAATTGTGGAAAGAAGACTCAGAAGGGCAGAGTCTATGGCCTTGTGAAGAGCCCGTGCCTGTTGCCCACCTTCCAATAAGAAGTATGGATGACATTTCCAAGGGGATTTTTAGATTCATCAAATATTGGAAGGCATTACGCAATGAAGATGAGAGTGGAGAGTATAGGAGATCCTCTAGTATTTGGTGTTCTATTGGCGGGCGGTAAAAGTATATTTGATGGAGCCTATTGAACCATTTGAGTTGTTGAAAGAGGGCTTTTGGCCTTCAATCTGAGTGGAAGTGATCGAAGAGGACGAACTTGATGACAATGGCGAGGTTTGTGAGGAATTTGCTAAGAATGATGTCTTTATGGGGCAACGTCGTGATCATCTTTTGCCATCTTTCCGAGTGGGTCGTGATGTTGAGAAAGATTTTTTTGTTGCTTTTTAACCTACTGATGGTGATACAAAACCTGTATGGATTGCTAGAGTTTTATCTGCCCCTTTCACGAACCCGGAGCATCCAAATTGTATCTTGATTCAGTACTTTAAGCCAACGGCACGAGGGAGAAATGTTCAAGAATTTTACAATGATTGGGACTCTATTAAGGGATTGCGTTGGAAAGTGGACGAGGTCCAAGAACCTGTTTGGTATGACACAAATGCTCTCAAAACCGCATGGAGGTCTAAGGTTAAGAAAAACACAATGGAATGTGTCCTTCAAATCCCTGCAGCTCAAGTTGAGGTCATCAACGGAAGTTTATGTTTGTATGATTCCGATTGAGCATGCACCGCATGTCTGCATATTGTGGAGATACTTTGTAATATTTAAAGCTAAATTTGATAGTTAGTATTCCATGGTCCGTATCTGTTGGCATAAGTATAGGTAATTTTATATGATTTTATATTGTATGTTGTAGAGCAAATGGTGTAGATTGGAGTAAGGTGATTGGATTTTATAGAACTATTTTGGGAGTATTTCTATATTTTGTGTGTAGTCATTTGCGTAGCAAGTGCACTTTTTTATATTATTTAATAAATTTTTTATTCAATGATACATGTGTTATTGTGTATGTTGGCATCATTTCACTATCAGATTATGTAACTAAATTATATCTTTTAAAAATACAATACAAGCTGAAAAAATTGGTAATGGCTAAAACCACTTATCACGATTTTGGATAGGGGGCTGATTGGTTATTTTAACTTTCTAGCCTCTAAAGTTCACTGAGCAGCACCAAGTCATGTGTATCTCATAGCTGCTCATACAAATTCAATGGGAATCAAACTTGGACCACCTGGATGAGATAAATAGCCTCTTACAACCAACCGTTTAGCTCATGACTTGGTATTCAAAGACAACCACACAATGTATTTATATGGAAACGACTATTGTCACTCTAATCAATAATTAGCCCAACACACACAAATTGCCTAAAACTCTCATTTTAATGGAAATTGCACGTATGAACTAAAGAATTCAGTTCCCCTAACCTTATATTTGTTTCAACTCGAGTTCAATTTTTGAGACACAAAATAGGACATTATTATTTTGGGAGGTCTCCTATCTCCCAAAGTAATGAATATGATGTTTTATGTGCTTCAACTTCTGCAGAGATTGCCCAAAGTCTTAGTGACAAACTGGAATGCAAGTTCCCGCAGCAAGAGCTTTTAGATGCATTCGGGATTATCTATCCCTAATACTTGCAGCAGGATGGTGTTGATGACAGTTTTGCCCATCACTTGGCGATGCTCAAGCAGTTTTATGCAAAAGCCAAAGTTGTAAACAAAAGGCAACCTTGGTGGGCTGGTAGGTTGCTTTATACTGTGCTTAAATTGCTCTCAACGTCCAACCTTGACAACCAATAGGGCCTCTTGAAGATAACAATGAAGGCAAATGCAGAGTCTACTTGTGGCCCACCCTTATACATCAACCCCGTCATTAAATTGTGGCGGAAACTTCCAATCACAGCATTTAATTAAGCTAATTATAGAATATTTTAAACTTGCTGAGATTAGTTGTTGCTTGGCTTTTGCTTCAATGGAGGATGAGAGGTGTTTCTCTACTCTAAAGTTCCTCAAATCTTGCCAAAGAAATAGATTAGGGAAGCACTTACCCCTTCATCTCAAAGTTCAAATCCAATAAAATGTTAGCAATTATCATGTAGTTAATATAATTTCATGGGTGCGTACGTCAATTTGCAAGTTATTACATCGTTAGGATGGACACTATTTTGTAATTTATATTAACTATGTAGCTTTTATACATTAATCACAAATGCACAAAAAACACAAATTATGCACAAAAATTTACATTCTTCATTGTGCATAATTTGCCTTTGAATTTCGTCCATAACTTTTGACTGGAGGCTCTAAATCTTAAATAGACTTTTGAAGATGAAATCTGGATTTACTTACCAACTTATACTAGTTCAAATTTTTTTGAAAAAATGTATTCTACTATGCCAAACTGAGGACTGAATTTCTACTTTGAACACGATTTATACATTTTCAAAATAACTTAACTATGAGAAGTGAAGCTTTCATCTTCAAGTTATCCCATATCTTTTGAATGTCTATAGATTGGATTATAGTATAAAGAGCACTTGTCCACCCTCAACTCTTATCAACTGCCAATAAAGAGATTCCATTAGTACGTTATCAAGTTTCTTGTTGACCTACTCATGTAATCAATTCAAGATAAAATGAAATAATTCTTTCACCATGCTATCAAGTTTCTTGGTGGTGTGCGCAAAACACAAACACTGCAAATTGGGCAGTTTAAAAGGATTCAAATACCTTATTTGTAGCACTTTTCATATAGACTAGGACTTAGATTCTCAGAGGAGAAGCTTGTAACGATTCTTTTGAAGTATAATGTGAAAATGTACTTTGCCTTTGCAACTGAAATTGGCATTAGTCCAAAACCACACCTAAAATACAACATATTTTTTTTTCACTTAGCAGTTCTGCCATGTGGAATTTTAAACATTAGCCATTAGTCTTGCACAAAATTCTTCTTCATGTAGCAATTTCCACTCTACCAAAAAAAAAAAATTTATGCATACTCCCACTTTTCAAATTTGCAAATATATCTCTGTTTCTACCAATGGAATTAGGGGGCGCGGGAATAGCACCCTAGCCTTGCACGGCTATAGCCTACTGACAAATTCTGGGAAATAGGTTCTGGAATTGCGTCACGTCACCGTTTTGACGCTTTTAATGTGGTCTTATGGACCGAATTGGCAGTAGTAATTTCATCATGGAATGACCCGTACCATAGCATGATCGATGTACATTGGAAAATGGAAACGCACAACCCCACAATTGCGCCAAAACAGTGAAGGAGTGCATTTGAGGATAAGGAGGTGTATCGTAAGACATCTTTGGCTGTACTAGTTGTTGCATAGAAGTTGACCTGCCCCTTGTCTGGCTTCATGCGTATCTTGACATATTTGCAAGTAAAATCGCCACTGCTATTCTCCATGCCGCCGAGGAAGTCCGAAACCCTATTACTGGGAATGAAACATTGCTCCACAAATCAATTGCGCTTATTACGGTTCAAAACACTAGAAAAAAACTGCATTCTACTTGAATGTCAAATCTACGTTTTCCTTGACAGAAATTGCGCTGTATTCAACAAAACAGTATCAAGTAGTTTTTGTTGAGTCAACAAAATAGTATCATGTAATTTTTGCTGAGTTCTCCATTTGTAACGCAAAATTTTGCGTTTCAACGTTTCAGCACAGAATTTGACAAGTAAAACACAGATTTTTGACAAGTAAAATGTAGATTTTTGACAAGTGAAATGCAGAATTTAGTTTTTGAAATGCAGAATTCTGCGTTACGAATAGAGAACTCAACAAAAACTACTTGATACTGTTTTGTCAAGTAGAACGCAATTTTCTTGTAGTGAAACTATGCGCCGGAGGCGTTGGATCTGACAAAGGTCCACCACAGCAGGTCTGCTTTGCAGATTGGACCCGGGGGTGGGCACTGCACCTTTGCTTCAATCTCCTGCAGCACCACGTTGAATTGGTCTAGGGATTCCATCAACAAAAAAGGAGTATTCTAAACACTTAGACGCACACGTGGAGGAGTATCTCCGCACCCAAAAGTTGAACGGAAATAAAAAGACACCAGTGGATCCGTAGAACAGGCAATCCGTAGAGAAGAATGTTGCTGACAATGAACTTTGTGACATTTTCCTCAATACACTACAAATGGCAACATCTCGAATCCAGAAATAAATTGACATCGACAACTGACCCTGAACGGCGAAGCAAGGGTTTTGACCCTAGTTCGAAGTCACCGCTCTGTGATCCTAGCGTACCAAAGCCACCCACACTGTTGCTGGGCCCAATCCCCCCTAAACCTGGTGCCAAACCCCTCAGAACACTAGCCCGTGCATGGCCATGGATGTGGCTAGGATGGAATGGCATGGAACATAAGCTGCAACGTCATGCCCGTCCGCAAAACATTGGCGCCTGCTCGGTGAGTCAGATCCCGAAAAAACAGGCGGGTGTGCAAGCAACCACCACCGCACGGGACACGGCCATCAAAAGGACCCAATAGGAACGCAGTGCGTCAAAAAAGTAATGAGCCGCATTGCAAAGGGTGAGAAATAGTGGTTTCCGAGTTCAAGGGTTCAACACTAAGTTACAGTAAGCTTCCCAACAGTCGGTCCTCTTCGGGGTTCGTTCCCTCCCTCGTTCGTCAGCCCGTTCCTGGCCTGCCTGTGTGCCATGGGCCCCCGTTGTCGCCGTCGCCGTCGCCGTCGTCGCCCACCTTGGCCTCCTACCGCCTCTGCCTCTGCCTGACGCAACCCCTTCGCTTCTTCCTCCTCCACATCACTTCGCATTTCCCTCGCACTCCCTCTCTCGTCGTCGTCGTCCTCCTCCTCTCGGTCTCTCGGTCTGCCTGCCTGCCCCCATCATAACAGAAGTCACTAACACCTCTTCCCTTCCCTTTTGCTCTGTCCTGCACCTTCACATCCACTTCGACTTCCCTCTCTGCCTCATTCCCCTCACACCTTCGAACTTCTCGGCGACCATGCAGCCCCCGACGCCTGGCCCCTGGCGCTTAAAACCCTAGGTGGTCACCGTCGTCGAGGGACGACGCTGCGCTGAGCCAGGCGGCGGAGGGTCGTTGGAGGGAGGCCATGGAGGACGAGGATGCCGAGCTCGAGGAGGGAGAGGCGAAGGAGGCCCTCGATCCCGACAAAGACTTTTCGTACCTCGTAAATGACCGCCTCCCTGTGCCAATTGTAGTACTGTGCTGCAATTCCTTCTCCTCCGATTCCTCATGCGATGGCTGCTTGTTGCTTGTGAGAGCGGAATTCCTAGGGCTTGTGTGTTTCGAGCGTTCGAGAGCGGGGCGGATGTCTCTAGCCCCTCTCTTTATGCTGAATCCAATTGGACTGAATTCAAAGCTAAAAGGAAGACGGGGCAAGTGCTGAACGCTATCAATGGGAGGACTAGGTTTTCCGGCATTGTCACAAGAAATCTCCTTTAGCCTAGTCTGCTTTCGTAGGGCTTTTTACAGACTCCATGAATGTGCCAAACAAGATGAACGGGGAGCTTGATATAGGCAGTGACTGGTTCAACTCCGCGTGATTGAGCGAGGCAGGGCAGGGGATATTCGTGAATCGATGGAAATCCCTCACTCTGATGGCGTTGAGGGCGATGGCTTCCTTGACATGTCGCGGAATTTATCATGGTGGATGATGTTTGAGCTCTGGGGCTACAAAGGTCTGGCTGGAGTGCAGTAGAAAGTTTCATTGTGGGAGTTGACTGCGCGTAGATTTCATGCTCTGAATCGCCTTCGTCCACCGACATTTCAATGCGGGTGGGACGAGTGAACCTTTTTACGATGTTGTGGCACTTTCGCAGAGTTCGTTTGTCCTTTCGTATCAGGGAAGGGTTTTCAGAATGGCCAGATGAATCGGGCGTGCATGTCGTTGTAATTGCGAAATTTGTCTAGTGGAGAGGCACAGGAGGACCTTCCTGACATTATTGGAAGGACTATCTGCGGTTTTGTCAACATCTCGCAAAGTGGAAGAGAAGTACACATTTGAAGTTCTCTTCTTGTAGAGAATTTCTCGTAAAAGCTATTAGGGCTTTGTGCCATCGTCCACTCGTTGGAGGAAGAATTTATTTTTGTGCTCGCATGGGCCGATGCAGATTTGATATGCTTGTGGCCTGTGGTCCGTTGGCTAATGATATGTTGATGGTGGCAGGATTCGCGGTTGGAAAGGTTACTCGGTGACTGCCAGAAGGAGTTTCAAGGGGGAAACCTTTCTACAGAGAAATTGGGTACGCTCTCCCTAATCTGCTGATGAACGGAATGCTTCTTCTCTGGCCTTGTCCCTTTCCGCGTTTGGAAGGAGATCCTGAGGGGTTCCGCCGGATGTTGGGATTGGCAAGGTGCACCTTGTAAAGATGTTTGCTTTGTAGGTGATGTCTTTTGCCACACCTTACTGCATTGACTGGTCTAGTGACCAGGGGTGCCATCTGGTCACAACCACGTGGTGTTGCGAAGAAGGTGATTCTTCTTAGTCGGAGCCTCCATTTACAAAGTTATCGATTTACTTAAGGTACACACACTGATGTCGAGGTTGGATGATCTCAGGGTCCAAATACGGAGGTTATGGTACATTTCTGCCGACCCAGGCTCGTGTTCCATCTGTTCTGGCCGATCCTCATCCTGCACTGCCTGCTGCAGAGGTTGGACGACCGGTGGGTGAAGGAGTTGCATCTGAGGTGACAACGATTTTATTTATTTTTATTTGTGTTTCTGCTACCTCTTCTTGAACACGGGATCTATGTCCTTCCGTCTGACGTTATTAACACAGAGCGGTGCGTGGATGGCAGCCTGCGAAGCGGTCGACCGGCACTTCTATCCAACATGCCAGTGTGAAAGAGAATGGCGTCGTCAGTGCACCCGCGGCTAATAAGGTGACACTAAAAATTAAGTTAGGTAAACAAGCGGCTGACACCGATGAAGCGAAACGAAAGGCGCTGTACAATGGACTTGGCCTGAACGATTTGTCCGAGGATGATGATCCGTCGTTGGACGACGATGATGATGATAACTATTCTCGTTCCAATGTGGAGTCCCCCGAACCCAGCCCCATGGCCATGATCGAGGTATGTCTGTCATGTTCCCTTCACAGCACTTAGATGGGTTCTGCATTAGAACAACACATCATGCATGATCTGTGAAGCAACCTGATGGATTCCTCGGCATGGCTCTTGGGACAGATGATGACCGCGCCCTTTCCGGAAGGAGGCTTGCTCTCACCATTGTCCGATAGCACTCTCGAGCTCCTCGATTCCAAGGAGCTCAACTCTTACCTGCCTAAACCTGGGAATCTATCCATTGCTACTGGGAGTGCCTATCCTTCTGGCAGCAAAGTTGATGTGAATTCTCCTCGTGCGCCTGGTTCAGACTTCCGGAAAGGCAAGGGGTTCGATTCCGACAAACCCAATCTGGATGCCAGGAAAGTTGTGGATTTTGTAGCTGATTCTAATGGCGGAAGGAAATCTCGAAGGGACTCTGATCCCGACAAGACATTTGCCAAAGAGAGGCAATCAAAATCTAGAAGGAATGATATTGTTAGAGGGGAGCTGCAAGAATCTCTTGACGAGAAAGGGATGGAAGGAATTGGCAAGGAGGAATTTTTCGACATTGTTAGAGACCCTACGTTATCGAAAAGCTCTCGGAAGCCACTTGAAATCAATAAACCACCAATTGTGAATGGTCAAAAGGAGAAGGAAATCACAGATGCTAGAGGACCTGGGAAATCACAGGCTTCCAGAACTAAAGAGTTCTCTCGATCGAAACCTACTGGAAAGGCCCCAACATTGAAGGATAATGAGGGCGTCCGGGTGACTGATGGTGAGAAGGAGAGCTATGAAAAGGGCGTTAGCCTGTCTGAAGTCCGAAAGCAAGGGAAAGAAGATAGCAAACTCACAGCTCCTGTAAGAGTTAAAGAGAACCCCAAGGAAGGGTTAAGAGAAAATCAAAGGAAGGATGCTGTAGGAGACTTGAAATCTAAAGTTCCGAGCAGGGATGTTTCCAAGCCTGGTAGTGCCACCAAGAAACCTAGTGGCGTTGCAGGTCGGAAAGTTGTTCCTCTCGAGCATAAGAGTTCAAAGAATGCTCAGGACAAGAAACCGTCTATGAAGGAGCTTGAGAATCCTTTGGCGAGTAAAGGAGAGGAGAAAGTTCCGGTAGCTGTAGAGGCTACGCCCGCTGTGGTCCCCCAACTTGTTTTAGAGAACTGGGTTGCCTGTGACAAGTGCGAGAAATGGCGCTTGTTAATGCCCAATATGGACCCAATTTCTCCGTCCAAGAAATGGCGCTGCAAAATGATGGATTGGCTGTAAGTACCTGAGGGAGCATTACTTTTTTGTTATTTTGTTTTTCGTCACAGCTGTCTACATCCTTTTTAACCTAAATCTGAATATTTTAAAGGGTTGTAGAGATTTGGTCATGTCTTAACAGATGTTTTGTAGCACATACATGGATCGTCTGATACCCCCGTCAGGTCGTCACATGCAGCAGTTGTCTGTTTGTGCTTTAACTGCTTTCTTCTGAGGCTAATAAATAATGACTGAGGGAACAGGCAGGGAATGAACAACTGCAAGTTTACGGAGGACGAAACAACAGCGGCCGTATACAAACTTTTGGGCTTACAGAATCCTGCTGCGGTGCCTGCTCCAGCCCTTTCAGCTCCTGCTGTCCCTGTCGCATCACAGGATCCAATCCCGGTAGCAGAGCCAGTGTTGGATAAATGGACAGATGAAGTAGATACCAAGAAGAGTTTTCTACCTAAGAAAGGTGTACCACGAAAATTACTAGTTACCGGTGTTAAGGTCGCTGGGAGCAACAAAGGGGTTGATGGAGCAGTGAAAAGTAAGAATATCAATGACATGGGTCTTGATAATTCTGGTGATGGCCCAACAGCGAGCGAGAAGCAGAAGCCTAAAGCTAGGGAGAAGGTCAAGCGTTCGCGTCCTAGTGAAGGTTGTTTTTTGAGCTGATTCCCTATGTTTTGGATCTCAACATTTCAGCGTCGTCTTTACAGGGTTAAACTTTGTTTTATTTTGCTTGTTTCAAGTAACTACCAGTAGTTCATAACTCCAGGTCTAGTTTAGCATGCAGCGAGGCTTAATTGTAATCTATTTTTTAATTTAGGCACGTGCTGCTTTGTCAACCTGGGTCTGAACTGCAAGCATTGAAAGTTTTGCGCCACGTTTTGCAACAGGTGATGATACCCGCGCAAAGAAAAAAACTCTGCAGGATCAGGAGCGTACTGTAGAAGCATCACAATGGGGCAACGAGGCATTGGATCTAGAGCCTCTCCATGGTGATAAGGAGAGAGATCTTGTACCACCAGGGGAAACGCAAAGTGGTGGTCCATGGAAGAGGAAGAAGGTGGGGGCTGTTGAGGATCTGGACGAGACTCCAAATCTAAAAAAGAATAAGGGCGGAAGGCCAAGATTACAATTTGATGATCCACAGGTGCCAATTGAGGATGATTATGTGGACACTGAGAAGAGGGCCAATGTACAGAAATCAAAGAGAGAGACGTCAATGCTGAAGCCAAAAGATCTCTCACACTCTGGCCTACAAGATAAAGAGACACAAGACATCAACGCGGTGTTGAAAGATCTGAGGGGGGATTATGAAGGGGCACCAGAGAAGCGCAGAGAAGACAGGGATCAAGGGAGAAAGTCCAAAGGTTCAGAGATACCGTGGAGATCAAAAGAGGATGCCAGCGACTCAGAGCAAAGAGCATGGAAGAAGCGCCGGGACGATGTTTCTCAAGACAGGCCCAATCAAGCCAGTCCTGTGAGGGAAAAACCGACATACGGGAAGGAAGAGATGTACCCTTCAATATCATCGAAGGTTTCTATCTCGTCATCAGGCTCATCTGGCCTGGGGTTGAAGGGCGTTGTCTCTCCGCTGGAGTCTACGGTCTCATCATCTCCTGTGAGAGCAACAAATGGAAATAATAATAACAATAATATTAATAATAATAATATTAATAATAATAATAACAGGGAGTTGTTAAATGCTAGAATGGGTCCAGGCCATGCCGGGATGGGCACTGACATTGCAATGCAGTCATCACCGGGCCCTAAGCATGTTCGCGCTGCTTCACGTGGATCCTCTTTGGACGAAGGAGAATACCGTCATCCTGGAGTTCCGCCCAATGCTACAAGATTTGGGAAGCAGGACTCCAGTGGGGAGGCACGTGAGGATGGTTGGTATGACGAGGACGATCGAGGGGTGTATCGTGGACACAACCACAATCATCACCCAGAGCGCAGCTCAGGGGACTTGGATGACGTCAATGGCCAACAGGTACGACGGAAAGGCAATCGTGAGCGGGATAGTTACAACAGAAGGCTTGATATCCGGGACAATGATCAAATTGATAATTGCGATGACAATGCCAAAGATCGGAATTCAAGACGAGATGATAGAGGCCGTCTTATGCGGGAAAGCGGCCTGGACAAACCTAGCGAAAGGCCTTCGGAGGACTCAAAGACCCACAGAAGAGATGATGCCTCTACTCAGGGACCGGGAGCTAGGGTTGGTCCTCCTATCAAAGACATCAATCGGGAAACTGACCACCTTGTTCAGAGTGTCCGGAAAGATAGTGGTGGAATTGCAGTCGGACCCTCCGATATCTCTAAGAGACCAGGTGCGTCCTCCAATACCCGCGGCGGTGGTGATAGAGGAGAGGCGTTGAAACGAGATGATTTGGTGGATGTCGGGCTAGCGAAAAACTCTATCGGAGAGGCAGCAACGAGCAGCCCTGCAAAGAAAGACAAGGAACAACATGCCCAAGTCATGCAAACAGCAAATAATTACCTCAAGGATGCTAAGGATCTGAAGCACTCTGGAGATCGGCTGAAGGTATTTGTTCTCCTGCAATATTTTGTTGAGTGGCGATCTTTTGCATCACCAGATATTACCGCTGTTTTTTCGATCTACTGTCATACTTGAACAGTATATCGGATTGATCCTTCTTGTGAGGTTCTGACAGTGGTTTTGTTCGTGTGCAGCATGCTGATGAAACTGAGAGTACCAACTTGTATTTACAGTCAGCTTTGAAGTTTCTACAATCTGCAGCGTTAATGGAGTCTGTCCAAGCAGAGATTCGTTCCATGGACCTCTACAAGGACACTGCTGTCCTTTGCGAGTATGTTCCTGATGATGTTCTTTCCTGATTTCGTCTTTTCTCATTTATTAGCTTGCTATGGACTATGGATATCGTTCAAACAAAGTGTAATTAACAGCATATCCATGGACCCCCAATGAAGATTCCTTGATCTATTTGTATGCATGTGGCAGGTTTTGTGCCATTCAGTATAAACGACGTGGAGATCTTCGGGCTACTGCGCTTGCTTACACATGTGCAGCTGTGGCTCGCACGAGGCTCATGATGTCTAAAAGAACTTCCTTTGCTAACGACTGCAAAGAGTTCCAATCTGCTTCCCAGTTAACATCTGGCCCACATATGCCCTCAAATGGTGATCTCTTTTGTCATCTTTTTGCCTTCTAACACCCAGTTTACCTGTTCAATAGATGCTCCAAATGATCTAGTCAATTTGTTCGCCTGATCACTGAAAAGGATTTTATTGTCATGTAGGGGAGTCTCCATCGTCTTCATCAGCTTCAGATGTGGACAATCTTAATAAGCACCACGGTTTAGTTCCTGGTAACAAGGCCTCTTTAGGGAAAGCGGCAATAGTATCTCCTCAAGTACCGTCAGGGGCATCTGGCACTTCACTTAACATTCCTGCGCGGTTGCGCCCGGTTGCTTCTCGATTTCTGCGAGATGTGAGTGATTTGTGTTCGTTTTCACTTGCTGCTGTTTGCTATCCTTGTTTTGGGGGGTGACATCTCAGCTTCCCACTTCTCGTTCCAGCGTTGGTGTGAGTGACTGACGAAATTAAATAATTCGGACATTCAGGCTCTTGATATGAACGCACTTCTGGATTCATGGAAGACAGCAGCAGATGCAACAGCAAAGGCTGAGGCAAGCAAAGAGACCGAAGGGATGGCGAATGTGAAGCAGGTGGGTGAGTTGGGTGGTCTTGGAGATATTGATGGAGTTGTACGATTAGTGCGAGTGGCACTGGATGCCATTGGCCATTAGATAGGCGTTCTCTTGCATCTCAAAGATACAAGAATTGAGTAGGGGAAGGCAGAAATGACACAATGCAAGTGCATATTCTGCCTTGGTTTGTAAGTTAACACCCCCATTTTAGTACATCTTGAGAAAATTCCCTTGTACCATGTAATGTCACAAACAGAGAGTTTGAATAGGTTAGGACACATCGCTTGCACCTGCGCCCTCTTTCATCCAAATGGCTGAAGAGCGCCCAGGTTCTAAGTTTCACTCCTTTGGTCGTAGACAATAGAAGATTAGAGGTAGCTTTTTATAGAAGCTCAGAAATTTTGCTGGCTCTTCTCTCAACCAATGTGTAAGAAGTCATTTGTCCAATAATACGAAAATCTGCTATGCATCGGTCATCCTTCCACAAAGCATTGTATTCTAAGGACAAGTGGCACTGCGAGAACGGTGTTTTCAATCCGATTCTTCTTTTGAGCGATTTCATGTTCTTGTACTGTTATTGCAGTGGATTTTTGAAAGCGCCGTTCACGAGGTAGGATTCAAATCGCACGAGAAGCAGTACTCTCTGTAATTGCATCACATGATAATTACATCGCATGATAATTAGGTGGTTAACCCTGTAAGGACAAGCCGGTCTCCGCGGAAATTATGTTTCTGATACAGTGGGAATCAATGGCTTAAAAAAATGGAGAAGTACTCATTGGAAGTCAAACTATTGTAGAAGACCTTTCCTTTTCAAAACAAAATTCTGACGATGAATAGTTGCACTTTTGTCCTCTACACAAGGATTCTTTGTCACCATCGGACATTTAATGTCTACGGCAGCATTACAGGGTTAAAACTGTACCAAAATGAATGTAACTCGGTACTGCTAGCGCTCTCCACCTTGGACACTAGAGGGTTGGAAAGTAAATGTATCATTGCACTTGATGTTAGGTGTGATGTTTGCAATGTGAATCCGGTCTAGAAGTAGGATCTAAATTTGTTCCTAGGACCCTCAGTGAGAATATTCCTAAAGCCAGCCAAAGTATTATCCCTAGCTTGTTCTTGAGTCTTATTGATGGCCAAGTCCAACTAAGGACGTGAGAGAGGGAGAATTGGGAGGCTAGTACCGAGACGATGGAAATCACAAAACTAATCCATCGACTGCTTGAACTTCAAAAATATAATATTTTCAATGTTCCAACGGTGACATATCATTTTTAATTTTTTGTAAAAATGTTTGTGTCCTACATGTACATAAAATCTTCAAGATGTGAGCATAACTTTTCATTCTACGACTGCATTACTTTGATAACAAAATATGAATAGGAAAAAAAATGCAAATGCAAAAACACAAGCTTCATTTTTTAAATATTAAATTTGAAAGATAGACTTTAAGGGAAAGATAATTGAGGAATATCAATCAAAAATGGCAAAAAAATAGTAGCAAGTAGCCCACACTTTATGCTTGTGGATGGCTCTGCCCATAGGATAGAAACTATCCATCAACTTTTCAATTTTGAGGGTCTAATTCTTGGTGTTTACATTTGAAAGAAAGTTGAATAGTCTTTCATCCTACCTCCTTCATCATATCCACCACATTTGAAAAAAATCCTTCATTGAAACCTTCATTGTCCAAATGTTCTACCATTTTTTCACTAGGGATCATGGCATAAGGGGTAGCATTGGCAAATGGATGCAAATGGAACACAAGGACTATAGTTGCATGCATTATGAGCTTTGTATTTTGATGTAAAATTTGTTGCAACGATTTACGTCTTTGAAGCTTGGAATCTTAAACAACTATAGATAGGTGTCGCAATTAGGAGAGTATCACTTCTAAGTGCACATAATTACCTTCATATCCACTGCTGGGAATTAGAAACATGCATTACATTTTTTTTTTATTTTTTTTATTTTTTTTTCTTCTTTCTTATTCTATTTTTTTTTTCCTTTTTTATTTTTTTTTTATTTCGTTTTTTCCCCTTCTTATTTCTTTCTTACTATTTTTTTATTTACTTTTTTATTTTATTCTTTATTTTATTCTTTTTTTATTTACTTTTTTATTTACTTTTTTATTTTATTCTTTTTTTATTTACTTTTTATTTTATTCTTTTTTTATTTATTCATATTCTATGTTTTTTATTCCTTTCTTATATCTTTCTTATTGTTTCTTTCTTATTTCTTTCTTATTGTTGTTATCTTTGAAATGGAATGTATTCAGTAAACATCACACTGTGAGAATATACATGGGTTTACAATAAATTGCATCATTTATAGTTGGCATTGATTTACTCAATCTTAGTTTGCGTCAATTTTCTCATTTATAGTTCTGTATTGATTCAAGTCATACATTCACCCAAACCTATGCATCACAAGAAAAGGAGAATATGAAACATATACATGCTAGTACAGAAAAAAAGAATCACATACAGGCAAGCATAAAAGGAGAATAAGACACACATCAAGGCAAGTATAAAAGCAGAATTAGGATATAAATGAATACCGATTTTGCTCTTACAAGTGTTGAGAAACACAGGGCATTCCCCAAAAAACTTTGAATGGATTCTAACTACTCTCAAGCTCTAAACTACAACCTATTCCTATACAAAGAGCATGCAATGAACCACAAAATCATTACTACAGCTCACCAAAAAAATGCAACAAGTTTACAAAACAACTAGAATTAAATAATTACCAGTCAATGCAGTTTAGCCTTGCGCTCTGAAGGGGACACCCAGAGAAGATCCAGATTGCACCAGTCTTCACCTTCTAGAACTAATGCCCTCATCTACCAACCCCAAGTAAGAATGTCCCGCAGACAACATAGCTTTGCTGCGGACAGCTCGTACAGAGGGCTCATTTGAAGGTGGTTTGCAATGGACTTATGCAACGTCCTTGTCGTCAAAAACACCTCAACAGTTGGTGGTCAAACTAAGTCACCATCTCGGGAAGTTCCTTGTGGTTGAGCCTCCCACTTCAAGTCAAATTGCTCAAATCTGAGCACACAACACTCAACATGCGCTTCAACCATGTTCTGCCAATGTTTACTAATAGTCAAGAATTCTACTACAAAACGCAATACTGCTGCTTTGTTGCGTGTCCCTAAGAGACAAAATTTCCACCTTCGTTCACCACACGTCCACACTTGCTCTACTCCACAAGCCACAATAGCAGCAAGTTGCGGTGCAATGGTGTGCATTTGCTACAACCAGCCAATGATGTTGCGTTTTGTGGTGAGCCCCGTCCCTCCTAACTTTGTAATGTTGCCAAGCACAATACAATCTGTACAAATCCATTATATTCTTGCAACAATACCAACGACGGCAAATATTGGTTCACAAATCAACCTCATGCAAGAATCTAGGAGCTTAAAACAAGAACAAGGAAGAAATCCAAGGTTGAACTTAGCCTTGACTATTATACCCTAAACTAGTCGCAAATGCAACAAATTATTGCCTCAGAAGAAAATAAAAGGCCAAGTTTCCCATTTCTTTTATTACCAAGGAATCGGGGCACACGGCGACATTGGAGAGCTTGGAGACACCTGCAATTGGGTCCGCTTCCGAATCACCCACCTGCCCATCAAATGCCAAAGTTGCCATCGTCAAGCGTCCCTACCCAGAAAACCTACAATTAACAACCTTGGCAACGATGAATTCTCTACAAAGGCAAGTGCTTCTAACACAATCTAAGATTCCAATACAAAGTTGAAGAGTGTAAGCAAAGACAAGGTTTAGGAAGCAAATGAAGCTCACGCAGGATTGAAGAAGAAGGACAAAATTCATAGCACGCATCTTCTTTATGGAGACATAATCATCAAAAAATATTGGGAAAGCCACCAATTTGAGATTCTAGACGCAATTTGCCTCCCTTGCATCATTGTACAAATCAAAAGATTCATGCAAAAATAATTGCAAAACAAAGGCACTCAAAAATTCTAATCATTCCTAATCATTTTTGCAGTTACAAATGATACATGCTCATTTTGAAAACAAAAAATATTACAGTCCATATAGGTTTAGAATTTAGGGTTTCCTAAATACAACATTGTGCAGACTAGTGATGTACTATATATGGGTTTAAAGATTAATTCAATTTCTATCTGAGAATGGTCTGAAAAAATCCTGCCTATGCAATTTTAAAAAAAAAAAAAAAAAATCTCATAAACAATATTTTGAATTATATTTAAATGGTGAACTCTATAACTACTAAAAGTACTCACAAAGTACATTTGTATTTCTAATTCAACCTTCCTAGACTGATGACAAATCAAACACTATAGTGTACAGTCAAGTACATAGACAATGGAATTGCACCAACATATACTCATGATTCCTGGTCCTTCCTTTTCAGCCTACAAAATATAATTCCTACATGTGATCGAAACCAAAGCACCTCATCACATAAATTGATTTAGTGCATTGGCATCTTCTGAATCTAGGGTATACACATTGTTGGAGGAACTAAACTAGACTGTGACTATGGTGATTATGGTCTCTACATCAATCTACATACTATCAATATGGTCACACTTGAACTTCAAAGGACCAATTCATAAGGTCTATGGCCTTTCAAAGCAAGCCCCATTGTCTACCAACACGTCTCTACATGGGTTGCACCCAGCTGATCCACCATGTCCCATTGTCCACTTCGTGCACTGCTTGTTGGTGTTTTGGATTTTGACATTGCTGTGGGCCGACTCTGCTTCCCCTTTTTTGCTGACCTTGCAATAGAAGACATGTTTGTTGTATTGCGCTGCACAAAATAAACACCACAATCCAACCCTATACCAAGGAGACAAGTACTTGAAGATATTGTAGTTGCAAAATAATAATCATAATTATTAAACTACATAGAAATCTTTATTCTTGTCAATCTGTCTTTAGGTCTACAATAAAGGATTTTTGTTTAATTGAGATACCAATGTGGATTTATAAATAGTATGCCTTGCAAAATCTACAATGAAATTTAACCGAGTTAGGCATGGTATAATTGTCATTTGCTCTTCATGTGCACTCAACATGTTGGAGGTTGCATCCCTCACTTCTCCTTCTAGCACAACCTCTGCATCTTGGTGTCATGGAAGACTTCAATCTTCAATGTGCTCCAATGTTACTCATCCACCCCTTCTTCATCTCCCAACCGCCTTATAGTCAAGCTCTCTCAAATCACTTTAGAATCATTGTCCTCACCACACCGGCCTAGCACCTTCTTTGAACCTCATGAATCGATCATCTACCTTCTCTATCTCCTATGGCTTGGTGAACCACACTTTCAATCCAGCATGTGTATGTACAATTTGAGCCATATTCTAATGTCTCAATATGATTTGTGCCATTTTTAGATCCTTTTGTAATGCCAAAACAACCTTGTTGTTGGTATTGATGTTGCCATAGTCACCAAGGTCATAAGAGGCTTCATCATTTTCAAGACAATGTATTTAAATAAGGGGCAATGTATTTATATAAGGGGCAATTTCCAAGACAATGTATTTACATAAGCCCCATTAGTAGAACACCAAAGTGATAAGGCAATTGGGGTGATTTCTACATAAGGGGCAATTTCCAAGACAATGTATTTACATAAGGGGCTTCATCTTTTCCAAGACAATGTATCATAGTTTTTCATTTTATTATGTTCTTTATTTAATTTCAGGCCATTATTAGCGTACTCATCTTCAGAGAGATAGTTAAGAGTTTTTTCTATATTAAACAATTCATGAAAGTCATAAGCCCTTTCATTACTATTCATACCACCAATCTTGGAAAAAAATAACCTTGCAGCTGTTACTCCCAATTAGATGCAGCAAAGTTTGCAAGTGTGGATACTTGTCTCTAAAGTGGCAAATTAGTAAAACACCAAAGTGATAAGACAATTGGGTGTCAACAAAACATTGTTGGCTAATAAAATGATGGGCCTCAACAAAGTCCATAGAGTTGCCCTACATGCCATAATAGCCATGTTTCAACCATAATCTCTAAATACAAAAAAAAAAAATCAAGACCTTAGCAGCCAACATTATCCTAGACCGCAAATTATGTCTAGGCAAGCAAAAGATGTCTATGTAATCAGTACAAATCTCAATGTAATATTCAGTCCCTAGGATAAAATCCCTATGAACATTGTCCGCCTCTCGCAAACATCTTAAGTACGTCTTGACTTTCTTAGAACACAAACGTTGGACTAAACCCCAATCTTGGCGATCTTTCCTATCAATATCTTCTTGCCTTAGGCCGTGTCCATCTGTAGTAAATCAATTAAAAACATGTCCCACGTGTTGGAGTAAACATACATCACCCTAAGATGCAAGCAACACATAGAAGACAAGAAAGGATTTATTAACTTCTTACTATTGTAGAATGTAATCTTGGTCATATTGCCCAAATGTATCCTCATCCTAATTTAATGATGCTACTAGAAACCATCCTTTCCAACCTACAGAGAGACGATCCCTAGCCAGATTTCTATCTAGTTGTTTAACATTAGTTGCCTTCTGCAATTGTCTCCATCACTAGCATGCCCATTAATTGGTTAGACTTTTGCTTTGCACTCAATAGCCCACAATGCATCAATGGTGCTCCACTATTGCCTCACCTAGTTGGCAGTTGAGCAGTTACAAGTTGTGCATCTCTAAGAATTTGAGCAACAACTTTAAAAATGTTAGAGTGCTCACCCGGCACAAATTGAATCCCTTTTTCCAAATCTCTTTTATTATACTACGAAGCTCAATGCAAACAAGTTTCACATTTGCCTCCCATTGTGGGCCTTCATGGCTTGAGCAAAAATACTTTGTATTTTCATTGTGCCAATGACCCTGAGCATCCCAATGAAGACTTTTAGCCACATCTTGAATAAAGTCCCAAAGTGCAAGCTTACCTCCAAATGCCCACGTCTGATGGGCATTCAATATATTACGGCAGAAATTATGGACATTGTGATTTGTACTTGCAGTCCTTTCCATCTCAACCAACGCAAGGTGCTTTACTTTAAATTAAATTATTTTAGCGTGGGTAGCCCAGTGGTACAAATTTTCCAACCTAAAATTTTTGGCCTTATCCCTAACAATGAAGAGAAAGTTCATTAATTGACAAATATTCCATCCTAATACCACCTAAAGTGGTTCTTGAGCCCTTCTTGATGATGGACTTGTTCTCCCTAAGTACCTTTAGCTTGAAATCAATTTCTTGAGGAATTTCAAGCCATGACTTGTAGGTCAAATCAGAAAATCCTTCAATAGACAAAGACACCCTAAAGCATTCCTATGTCTAAACATACTATGGACTTATATGTCATTGCCAAAGGAGCATATAGAAGCTTGCAAGTGCGGTTCGAGATACCAATCTACACCAATATGTCAATCTTCTGACAATGAGATTACACAATATGAAACTCCACCATACTCCACATTTGGTCCATGGTAATTCTAGCACATCAATTTCAACAATGAACATTTGTAATTTGTTAGAAAATCACCCGCTTGTCCACCTATCTAAGATGCACTAGAAGAAACCCGTATTTTTTTGATGTCAGGATTCTACATGGACAGTTTGCGGCTGATGTTTTCCAACACCTATATGGACGTCCAAAAATCGCGACCGTGCAGACTTGCCAAAACATAAAAAATCTAGCCTGACATCACATGTTTTCTACTAGACATTACAAAAAGCATGGGTCAGCGGGATCCTCAAAGGTTGCCATGTGGCTACCACCTTGTTGCCACTTAAGCACGGAAAGCCAGCTTGGCAAATTATTCATCCGTTACCTGTTGATGATGTGTTCTTTGACGTGGCAAAGACGTAACATCTGATTTAGAGGCCAAATAGGGTGACATGGCACCCAAAGCTGCTAACATGGCATTTTCAGAAGTGGTCTTTGACATTGTCGGAGAATTTTAGTGATGTTTTATACAACATCAACATAGATGTCTGAACATCTTAAAAGATGTCAAGAAGGACAAATACATGTTTTTTGTGATGCTCACCTCCATGCATGTGGTATTCACTTAGACGTGCATTTCATAAAATATACCATCATCAAAGATGTCTACCTCGGCGTGACAAATGTCACCATAGACGTACTATTCTTCAAAGTTGCAGCCAAAAATGTTTTTCAAGACATCTAGGTTTCATACTTTCCAATCAAATGTCCAAACATTTTCTGAGATGCATTTTGAGATGTCACCTTAGATGTCTAGCCAATTTTTGAGATGTCAACTTCAACGTCTATATGTCTTGCAACATTAATGTAAACGTTCGCATTATTTTCACCATAAACACTTCTTGCAATGTTTAATATGATGTTAATATGGACAGTTACACGTGTCTTATATAATGGGTATGTACATTTTATAACATCCAATACAACATGTCATACACCATATACAGTATGCTATATATAGTATATTATACACAATATGCCATACATAATACACCATACATAATATGCCATACATTATACGTCATACAAAATATACCATATTTGGCAAATTTGTCACATGGCTTGAAAAAGCATTTGATGTGATTATATAGAGAAGAGAAGACAAACTCTTTATACAAATGGGATGGTAGGAAAGAAGACAAACCATATGGGATAATTAAAACGCAAAAATCACGTTTCAGCGAAGCAGCATGCAGACGTCTAGCATTATGTTAGGAAGATAGAGGGGGTTGTCCACCTCTATGTCTCATTGAAGAGTGTGGGCTTTTTATTACCCACCCTTGGTAATTACGCGGACATGTCCCGGTTCTAGCTTTTTATCTACTATGTTCATATATACGGGTGTTACAAACGCGATCCACTGTACCTTCCAAGCAATGGATCTTTGCTAATGTTTCTTAGTTTCATGGATGGCAGTAGTGGTATCTATAGTCTATATGCAAGGATCTACTAACTAACTGCTAACTCAAGAGGCCAGCCTAGGTAAATAAGGAAAAACAACTTATCCAAATACTTTATCTATCCTATGCAACAACGTTAGTGTGTGAGCTTGGAGCCCTAAGCTTGTGAGCGTGGAGCGTGGAGCTTGTGAGCCTAGAGCCTAAAAAAAAAATCCCATTTTTATTCCCCAATTTTTTTTTTGTTAAAAGAATTCAAAAAATTGAATTTTTTTTGCTATTAATGGTAAATTTGGGACCTATGACCATGTATCCTATAACTGTGGATTGGTAAATATTTTATGTGGTGTTTGAGTTCTTTGTAGTAGATCTATTCCGAGCTCGGGTGGATCACTCTTTGTATGTTTTATACCCCCTATGCTGCAAGAGGGTAATTTTTAGGGGGCTATTTACATCTAAGGCCTCAATAAAAGGGCCCCTATAATTATGTAATTTGGCAAAATGGCCTATATTATGGTACTCTATTATTACTTATATTAGCCATGTAAGGACAATTTTCTTTAGGCTATTTTCTTTATAAGAAAAAAACGTGAATTGAAAAGCAATGTGAAAGCAAAAAGGTTAAAAAAAAGTCCAAAGATTGCATGCGTGGAAATCAATCATATTCCATGCATTTTGAAACAACTTAGTGTTAGCATTCCAACATTGGAAATTTTATTTGGTACAAAGCATGAATTCTTTTCCACACCCAATTTTTTTGTGGAGAGTCTATGATTGATGTTAAACTTTTTTTTCTTTTTGAAATCCTATTTTTTCTTGCTTAGGCTACTTGATTTAGGGTGTATTTTTTATTCCTTTTCCACACCATATTTTTTTGGGTTTAGGATGAACGGTTGGTGTGACTTTTTTTTTCCTTTTTGACAACCTATTTTGTTGGTAAGGCACTTTGGGTGGTTTGAAAAGGGTATTTATTTTGCACCCTATTATTTTGGTGACACTTTTATTGGTGGGCAATATTGAAGCAATTGTTGATATTCTATTTTTGGGATTAGGCTATTTGATTTAGGGTGTATTTTAATTCCTTATTATCTTTTTTCACACCCTATTTTTTTTGGTTTAGGATTGACGGTTGGTGTGAATTTGTTTTTCCTTTTTTACATCCTATTGTGTTTGTAAGGCACTTTGGGTGGTTTGAGAAGGGTATTCTTTTTTCACACCCTATTTCTTTTGTGAGACTTTTGTTAGTGTAAAGTATGTCTTTCTTGTTGACATCCTATTCTTGAGGCTAATACACTTTTGTTGATTTTAGGACACCAATGTATTTCTATAAGAAAAAAATATATCGCATACCCAAAATTCAAATGGCATTCCAACTTAAAAAAGGGTAAGGATATCAAAAATGCTCCAAAACATGTCAAACCACTTGGGACTAAGGTCCATTCAATTTGGCTTTCATGTAAATTTATTGAGAAACTCTGCAAAATGGTTAGTTGAAAAAAATTCAATTTCATCTTGGTTGTATAATTCAGGTTCTGCTATGGCCAGCATACCAACGTACCTTTGGAAGTGTAGATTTGCTAGTTGGATTTTTAAATTTTTTAAATTGGGCAGGTTTTTGTGTTGTTTTGAACTTGTTTTGTAAGTTGATTGCTGGTTTTATATTGATTTGAGTTGTTATTTTATAAAAATTATAAATGGTGATTTTTTCACCTATTTGGAGTTATACAAAATATCTGCAACTCAGTTAATGTTGATGCAAGTATATATGGTTAAAATGGTCTGAAAAATGCAAAACTATGATTGTTAATTAGTGGTTGACTATGATGTGATTGTAATTTTAAAGGCTGGTTATTGAAAGTTTATAAGCTGCTTGATGGTTGTAAGTTTATATTCCCTAAGTGTTTAGTTTAGAGAAATGTAGAATTGCACTTAACATGGTTGATATGATGAAGGCATGGAGGAATTTATGTGATCTACTAAGATGAGAAGTATTTCCCATGTGTACATGAAATGCTAGGGTCACGTGATGTTATAAAGTGTGGTTTGTGGCTGTACTTGGTTTTGAATGAAAGTCTACAAGTGGGTGTTAATGAGTGTTGTGTCACATGAGTACCTGCTGAAAAGTACTGGAAGTGATAAGAATAGTTCTGGACTAGAAGGAGTGTAAATTTTGTAAGGGTGAGAATTATATGAAATCAAATTGTGTGTAAAAAAGCAATCATAACCTAGCTGTAATGTATTAGATATATGAACCCTATTAAATACAATATAAAGGATTCCAGTGACTAGCCCCTAAAATTAGATGTAAAAAAAATTAATGGTCTAAATTTTCAGGCTACCTAACTTATTTATAATAGATTTTCCCCTTTAAATGAACCCTAATTTATTTGTAAAAAATTATAAATTTTACCTCAAAAGAATAAACCCTTCTCTATATTATGCCGCTCGTTGTTTCTAAAATGCGCTAAGTGATCCACCCAGGATTTTGTGTTGTATTCCACATCAAAAAAATCAAAACATTTGACGTGTGACACATATTTCCGTACTTCATGAATAGAACATTTTTCATACTATATGCTTTAAATCATTTCAATTGTACCAATTGTAAACGAAAACAATATGAATAAATCATCAATTGAATGTGGTCACTCCTATTCTAAAATAGTGATGATCCTTGCTTGAAGTAGTAGAAGCTTCAACTCGTTGAAGCTATAACTAGGTGCGTGGATGAATTGGTCATCATGGATGTCCATCTTGCAGAAGTAACGGTACAGGTAGTACAAGTGCTTGCAATTTACGTATGCTTGATGCCCTCCAATAGCGGAAACAAACATCTGAACAAAATCTATGCATGTGCATGTGGGGAACATGCCTAACATAATTCGGTACACATTTTTGTTAGGGTCTGTCCCAGTCTCCAATGACACTATTGCACCTAAGCTCGGAAAAGGAAGCAAGGTCACTTCCAAAATTTGTCTTCTAATGTTGCCAGTACTTTCTCACTTGTTTTGTTGTTCTATGGTTGGTGCATTTGCATTCCGCCGTATGACTAGGTTGTTTTTGACCGTTGGATATACATCTGCATCTTCTGGCGGTTGTTGATCAAAGAAGACACTTTTGAAAATGTGGGACATATTGAAGAGTCGTCGTGGCAACAATGTAGGGCGCTCTTCCCCTTTGATGGACCAAATCCAGACGCGTGTCCTCTTAAGTATGCACGGTAGTTTGTCATCTGTGTCCATGCTTGGATACTGTCGTCACAAGTGGCATCAAATAAATTGTTACCTCGGTTGCCGAACATTTGAAGCCATTTGTTATGAATTGTTTCCGACAAGTTGCAGGAAGGCATGTCTACTAGCTCTTCCAAATTCAAATCTTGCAAAGACATCCCCCAAAAATATGACTTTAGTCGTTAAATTTCAACCATCCAAATTCAAAACCATTGTAAATTGAACCACTAAAGTTTGTAGATCATTGTATTTTTACATACAACTCAAGAATATATGAAGGATATCCCAATGCTCAAATATACAAGATATATATAATTTTTCTACATTGGAACATTGCAACTACGACTCAACTTCACTTGTAGACCAACAAGCAACCAATTTTGAATGCCCTCCATTTTTTTTTTTTTTTTGTGGGCATCTGACCAAAATTTTAGATACCGGGCGGCAACCCAAAAACTATTGTCGGATTTGACAGCATTTTTGGTCTGCCTTCTGATACCCACAATTTTGGTCAGATGCCTACAAAAAAAAAAAAAAAAAAAATTAATGGAATAGACACTCCTAAAATTTTACGGCAAATTCATGCATATATACTTGAAACCAATTATGAATAAAATGTTTTCACACACTTCAATTTCAAAGAATGGAATTTAATGTTGAACTTCGAAAGGGCTATGTATTTACCATTTGCATAAATCCCCCCCCCCCGCCAGTACCTAAAATGCCAAAATGCAAGCCAATGGTCAAGATGATGAATTGCGTTTGATGTAGCAGCTCCAGATGATAACCACCATGACCGAATTGCAAGGAAACGTGTCTCCGCCTCCTTCATAGTCTTTGTATCTTTGTACTGTTTGCACAACATAATGTATTGCTGTTGGAATGCTTCCTTGATGTGCTTCTAAGTACGCTTTTGAAGAGAAGTACTCCAATGCAATAAGCACATTCTCTCACGATTATCCATTTTCTCATTGGCAGAACCAGATCTATAAACAATCCGTACTGCATTCCAATTGGCCATAATTAACGCTATCTGCTATGAATCCCTTGAAATTTGGGTGATCTATTCCGTGTCATGACATTACAGCATTTAAGCACCTCCAAAATATCACCTAGATCTCTGTATCTTTAGACTGCATGTCGCATGTTGAAATGGTCATCACCTTTTTGTATTTTGCATCATACACGTGGCAAGCCATTGTGGTCTACTCCTTCACCCGTTTCACGTGGTTGAACATCATCCACGCATTCTGCAAATCTCCTCCGGTTTGCATACGCTTGACAAGGTCCACTCCACTTCCAGGTCCTTCTGTCAGCATTTTAAAAATATACACCTTCTCCTTCCTTTGTCCAGGAAAGACACTTTCATGAATATATCCAAACCTTAACTCTTTCTTGAAGGTCATGATGTTATCAATAACACCTCCCCGATTGTTTGAGTGGAATGAAGATATCACATTCCTTATATATGGACTGCTCAAATATTGGAAGCGATTCATGACCTCCTCCATTTCCTCTTCCTTCAGCATCTTCTTCTCTCCCTCTCTGTTGTGAAAAAGATAGTTTGTAAGGAAGTCCTTGCTAGCAAAGAGAGCAATGGCCAAATTGGTGGCCGTCAGTGTCTTTGTCACTTGCTCTGCAATGAGTCCAAAAATCTGTTTTGTAGAATCTCTATACATGCCCTTTGTGATAGGGTGAGCATGCGTACCAAAGTAAATTGTGGCCTTGCTCATTTTTGGATTATCTCTGTAGGAATAGTAAATCCCAGCATCACAAGTCTTTAAACACATAGGAGATTTTCTACATAGCTTGCAAATTAGAGTATACTCTTTGGGATGACTGTCTCCTATTGTAAGAGGGAATAAAGTGTAACCAGTCCACTCTATTTCATTGCGCTTGGAAGCCCTTTTCAAGTATTTACAGTCTGGATTCACACAAGCAAGGTGACTAGAACAATAGGACTTACAAAACTTTAGATTGTCAGAGTTGTGAATGTTTGTCGTCATCAATTTGCACCAAGGATGTCCGTCGTAACGCCTGTCCATTTCCTCCAAGTTCCGAGCTGCTGACGAAGACAAAGATGAGCGACACGGAGGCAGTTCAAAGATGACATTCCCGTTGAATACTGCTGGAAGATATTACACGCGATGATGCTTCACAATGTTCAGATCCATTGTGGACAACTCGTTCCTAGAACGATGCATACTGGATAGTCTCTTCAAACACTCCACTATGCTAACTCTATCGACGGGACTCGAATGCAATGGTAAACGTGATGATACAAATTGCACAGGACTATTGGATGGGGTGCCACATTCCAAGTTCACAAGAGTCTTTCTATGTGATCCAGTTTGCACACACCTTTGTTGCTTAAGTAGCGTCAATATTGGAGACTCTCCTTCGGATTTGCTAGACAACTCTATGATAGGATCCAACCTCTCAACCTTTATTGCTCAAAGAATAGTAGTCTCACAAAGGATTGGAAGAACTTCACGAGGTGGACTAGATGAAATAGTGTGCGTGATATATGGCATATCCATTGATGACGCATCTGATTGGCGACTCAATATCTTGTTAGATGCACCTAGCATGGACAATGGAAGCCCATAAGCTCTGTAATTTCTAGATGCAAGGTACCAACACTGACCATCCTCTTCTACAGACTTATCTACGGGAATAGATTGTTCTAGTTCTCTGGATTGCGACCTCCTCTCTTCCTCAACATAGATTGAAGACTCCAAGAATCTGAAACGCACATGAAGAAGATGGCTCTGTACTCTTGCATGTCCTCCTTCATTGACCGGAAATACAAGAGGAACCTCATGACCGTCTACCCGAATGAAAGCCATGACTCATACTTTGCAATCAAAGAGAAGTGAAAAGAATAGAATTGAGAACTTAGTAAGAGAGAGGGACTATTGAACTTTGTGGAAGTACTTCAGCCTATGTACAACCCTAAACCATCTATTCTAGAAGGAGCTAGCACAATGAAAGCAAGAAGATGAACATTTAGCGTCCATGAAGATTGAAGAGTACCTATCTAACACTAAATTCTCCCTTCCTTATAGAAATACATTGAATGAAGAAGGCGACTGTATCAAGCGCAATTGAAGTGGCTGCATTTTGAAATTTTGGCGCACCAATATTAATTAGCGTACACTGTTAATTGTGACTATGGAAAAAAGAGTCCGGCCTGTGTCAAAGATCTTTGTGGATTTGCTAGATTAGTATCCCTCCGACTGCCGGAGCATTTTACAAGAAGACGGTTGTCAGTTTTAAATGCCGGCAACTGTTATTTACCTACTCTTAGTACTCTATGATAGGGCCATGGAAGCTTCTTTCTCAAGGCTGATAAGCAAGTATAAGTTCCACCCACTTCTACAACTTGGATACAGTCTTTCCCGTTGCTTTACGAGAGGAAAACCATGTGCATTTTACCTTGATAGTTCAGATATAGTGTATTCTCACCTCATGCTTGTAAAGGACCATAGCTTTCTACCGGTTGTTTCTAAGCAAACTAGGAAGCGTAAGAAGTGTAGTTCTCTATACTTTTCATCTTCAAAGGCTCTGCGGAGATCTAGGATGATTTGTGGAAAGAAAGTAGTGCCAAAGACAGGTCATTCCACAAACGGAAACCTCAAGAAAGTCCTTCACTTTAGAGGAAGCAATAGCGCTGAAGAGGAGGCCGTTGGAGTTCAAAACTTAGATTCATTGCAAGCAATGTCGAAGGATACTAGAAGCGTACAAAGAGAGACGGAAGAAGATAGAGTCCCAATTGTAAGAATCTCTTCACTCTATGTCTCTACTTTAAACTGTGATGTAGTCAATGAAGTTGTATTTAGGGTCTAGGGTATGGCCACAATGAGATTTTGCTTCCTTTTAGTCCTTACATGCATGTATTCAACATATACTATTCAAACCCTTACCAACAATAGTAGAATGATATGCTTATGGAGAGTAAAGTTGTAAAGAAAGGAGAACAATTTTTGTAATAATCACTACTTAGTGTCGTCCAATATGATAATCACTACTACAGACCCGACTTGAGATATGTTTAGGATTTAGGCTTTAGGATCATATGGGGTGGTTGATTCATTGATTGCAAACTAATGTGCTCATCCATTGCAAGTTTTGAATCCACCGTATATATACTGTGACACATTTGATTGTAATATAGCTTGGCACAGAAATTGAAGTCTTCAAAACACCTGTTGTCTCTACTTATACCGCAAGAAATGCTTACATTCAATAAATTTTTCCAGTAAATTCAATAAAGTTCTTTAATATTAAATGCTTGCTTTAGGTTAAATGAAACCGGCTTAATCAGTAAACTCCCTGAATTAATCCAAATGCCATATTTAACTACTTTTGGACTTTAGGAGTAATTTTAGACTATGTCCTGGGAGACTACATTGGAAGAGCTCCCGTTGTATTGGTTTTGAAGACCGCAACGCCTATGAAAGTGGGAAGATTAGAATGAAGTAGACCATGTTCATACCCAAGAAGAGGACAAAGAAACATAATAACTAAGATATTTCACCCATAGTACATTAATTCTACCTAACAGTAGAGAAGATTCATCGGGAAAGTTGCCGCTGTAGTGCATATCCCAGACTTTGGGATCTAAAGTGTTGCAAGAAAACAATGAAAACAAATATCATTCAACTTAGATTATTACAAAGACTAGTAAGCAAGCACTGTCTAACCCATTAGTATCTCCCTGCAGAATAAGGATCTGGAATTCTCCCGGTGTAATTCCCGCATTCAAACTTACGGTACAAGAGGACTGTTGGCACAGTGGAATGGAACTTGAAAGTAAAGAAAAGGTGAAGAAGGGTCACCACATTTTATTAACACCGATAAAGAAGGTCACAATCAAGAAGTTGCCCACAAAAAGATAGAAAGGCAATCCCTATAGTATCTAAACTACTGAACTTGACTAATGCGTAACAGAATTCCCAACTATAAGTAGCTCCTTCTGTACATACCATGGATCTTCTAATTTCAGGAGATCAATATCATCCCTCACGTCTACAGAGGGACCTATCAAATGAGAACGTGGCCATTCAAGAGGATCTATCTGAAGTACTGCAATAGTTTGATCCAAAAAAATGTTGCGCAGTCTAGGGCTACCTAAGATCCGGTTTAGTAATGCCCGTCGGTGTGGATAAGGATTATTCTTGTTAGGAATGTTCGAACTGGCAAAAAAATGAAAACCTCTCCAAGTCTTTTGCGGTAGAAGACTCCGCATAAGCACCTCCAAAGTAGACAAATGCATGGAGGAATACAACCCACAACGAGCCCGTTCAAGCAACTGACTAAGGAAGTCATGGAAACAAGAGGGAACGTCGATTACTTCCGGAAGATCCAGAACACCACCCTCCACGCATAAATCACCTGTAAGAACAACGACAGCCGCCTTCTGCACAATCAGAACATAGCAAGGAAGTTAACTCGTCAGACAGAGGAGGACAAAATTTGTAAAGAACGGGAAATTTCCCAATGTTATTCCAAAGGGCACTCACTGTATTGAAAACCTTCAAAGAACGGGAGGTATCCCGATGGATTTAGAATGGACAGTCACTTCACTTAGAGCCAGTAAACAATGAGAGGTATCCCTATGATTTATTACGGACAATCACTACACTGAGCAGAAGTAAACAAGTAATGATCTCCCGTTGAATTAAGAATGGGTAGCCACTTCACTGAGAACCGCTAAACAACAAAAGATCTCCCGGTAAGCTTACAAGGGAAATTCACATTACACAGATCTTGTAAATGGTAGATCTCAAGAGGTTCAAATGGACACAGAACTTGACGGAGAACCCCTGCCCAACGGGAGATCTCCCAATATAGTAGAATTACACTCTTACATTACTGTATACAAATTGGATATCGAAGACATGGAAGTGTGCCTACGAATTTGTAATGCGGTCACTTGAGATAGACGGAACTGAGCAAGCATGAGATGCAATAATTATCTTGCATCTGAACTACGAGCTACAAGTACAATCATGGTCGCGAGTCCTTGCCAAGGAATACCTGGACAGCTAAGAAATGACGGGGAAGCTTAGAAATTATGCATGTGACCAATAATTGAAAAGCAAATACGAGATCACAGCTCACATAGAATTCATGTTGGGTGTAAACAAAGAACCATGAAGGAACAACTCGAGTGTGCATATGCAATGAATTGTCAAGAAGTATCACTTCAATCATTATCCATATTTGCTAATGTATTGACTATTTGACATTTACAGATTCAGAGAAATGTCTGATCAAGAATTTACAATAGCATTTAGAATTACAATTACAATTTGTAATCAGACGATTATGAAACATCATTCCAAGAAACTGTTGTCTCCAACAACGGGAAATATCCCGATGAAGCCCCATGCCAACATGAATCAACGACACTGAATTCCAGTAATGATTCCCCAGCCCAATGTGGATTCTGGATCCACTGCATTCTGCCCGCTTGGAAGGGGATTCGCCTTCACATACATCGGCACCGCCTCATTCGAAAGAAGGAGGCCATCAAGCCACGGCATCAACTGCATGCAGAGGTAGTTGTTGAGCAGCTGACCGCGAAACAACTGAGGAAAAACAGCGTTACAAGGATCATTCAAGATGTTCTTTTCTGGACTGTCGTCAATGAGAAGAATGTTATCCGATGCGGACAAACTGGCCATGTTCGCAAATGTCGTCAGATCTTTCAGGAAGATCGGCTTATTGGGTGCAGATGGGGCCCTGTATGTGGACTTCGTGCATGCCCCTTGACACAGACAAATGACATCTCGACGGCCAAAGGAACAATCCGCGAGGACAATGTCCAATAAATTGTCCATGTTCTTTGGAGTAACACTACTCCAGAATGCAACATCCGCTCTACAACGTAGCCAATTAAGAAACATGGTGACACCCGGGTGACGCTCAACATGTTGTTTATTACGCTCGTATGACCTGTGAAGAAGCACTCCATTCAAGTCAAGGACCACAGAATACTTTCGCCGAGCTACCTTTTCCAATGTCCTTGGTTGCTTCGTTGAAGGTCCACCATAATTTGCAGACAAGTACAGCAAAGCCCAGTTAGAGACAAGTCCATGAAAAAGCAAAAGGAACTTCAATGAAACCCTTAGAAATACGGAAGGTGTCACATGAAGTACCTTTTACAACGGCTTTTTCCTTCCTCGGATGTTCTGCTTCCCCGACTTTCGCACTCTTTCGAACCCATTGTCCTTCGGCCCTTTCCTCTGTTTCCACCGGTCCACTATCAGAGGATATCTGAAAAATGTTGCGATAAAGAAATGAGTGTGCCTCCCAGACGGCCGGAAACTTGGACCGGCTGTTATTCGCCAAATGGCGCGTCTGTCTAGCATGAAAAGCTAGCAAATTCAAAAGATCCTTAACCCTACTCTTCAAAGAAACCAGGTCAGCATGGTACGTCTTGGGTGTGGGACAGCAATCATTAGATTCACCTTCGGTTGAGCCGCATCCGGACTCATTTGCGTGAGGTCCGCCATTGTATCTGCCATAATGGTATCCGCCATTTCCGCGAATGGTGGAACAATAGGTGTCTCAAGCAACAGGATATCTCCCGTTGCATCAGACCTGGGCTCCTTCCCCTTTGGAAGCTGAGGTCCAGGAAAAGAAGCATGATCACCCGGGATCGGGAGATCTCCCGCTGCACCGACGCACTCCTCCGGCCTCGAAGGTATGTCATGTGAAGACTCTGCTCTAGGGGCCACTATGTCAACGATTGTGTCCTTCGCAGATGCAGCTCCTCCTTGTACTGCAACGGTAAGAAGAATGGACGCAGCGTTTGTCGCTTCAGGAGTCCGCGTCAAAGCAACCTTTGCTCCGGACGGTGTAGGGGAGGAGACGCTGGGGCCTTCATTCCCTACAGGCTGTTGAGGGGCATGCGGCCGACTAACCGAAGGGTCATCAGGAAGGAGGCTGATATCCAGTCTCATCTTCGTCCTCAACTCATTGCGCCGACCTGACTCGACCTCAACGAGTGCTGAGCTTGAGGCCATCCTCCGCCCTACCGTGCCTATCTTATCCGCTGGACATGGCTTCCATCTCCATGCAGTCTTATCCTGCGATTAGAACACGTAGGATTTCCTCAACAGATGATTATGCACAATGCGGAACTGGCAGCAGGAAATATCCCGATGATAAGGTACAATGACTGACCTTTCTGCCTGGACTAGTTTCTTTGTCATTCTCCATGTCCTCTTCGGTGTGAGGGGTACTTGCAGTGATCAGAGTAGTAGGAGTTCGAATTTCCTCATTGTCATGATCACTCTCTATGCGGGAGGTACTGTCTTCCTTGTCCGAGGTGTTGTCCTGACATCCAGTCTCCGTTTCCTTGGTCTCGTGGTCTGGAGAATCGTCCTGCACTCCCTGATGAGAGGAATCCCCCTCGCCTGCGGCAGCGACGACTTCGTCTCCTTGTTTACTTTGTGAAGACCGGCGGTGATCTAAAAAAACTATGTCAGCATCCTCGCCAAGTCCTCCAGCCTCTCCCCCTCCCTCTTTGCCCTCTCCTCTCCCCTCCTCTTCTTCTTCGTCGCCCTGTCGTCCCTCCTCCTCTTCCTCGTCGCCGTCTCCACCACCCTCCTCTTTTTCTGAGTCTTCATCCTCCTGGTGAAGGAATTGAGCAGTATGCAACGACTTCCAAATCTGCCGGGCAACCAAAATTGCCTTGGACTCTGATTCGGAGTCATAAACGACTTCGATAACCTTATTCGAGGAGACCTGACAGCATTGTAGAAGCAAATGTCAATGCACTAGAAATTAATTGAGTTACAAAAAATAATGGGAGTGAAAATGCAATAGGGCTTACCAGTGTAAGAGAAGTAATTTCCGGACCGCCGTTAACGTTAACAATGACCATGTTGTCGGTCATGTGGTTAAGGAAAATTTCAATCGCCGCGGCAATGGAAAACCAAGGCATATTCAACCGCCTGTACATCTTGTCCACTTCATCCAACTCTCTCGAGAAATATACAGCAGACATCTCGATTTTACTCGAAAAGAAATTGTGGAAGCTGCTCGTCGGATCGTGGACTTCGTCATAGGCAAAGAGCAAGACCAAGTACACGGTGAAATGCGATCCTGTCACTGGAGGGGGGAAGCCATCCGCTTTCTCCGGAATGTAATGAATTACATGCGAATCCTAGAGCTGGACTTTCATGTCCTGCCGCCGCCTCTCTAGGTGTGCTTGAATTGCGTGAAATCCAGCACCGTCCGTTATAAGTACCGCTGGTGAACGGGCTCTCACAAGGCGTCGATTGTTATCCTTGTACTCCATGGTATCGAATACGCGGTTCAGATTCCAGTTCTCCAGGAATTTAGCACGAGCACCGCAGCTGGTCATTTCGAAGAGAAACCAGAAATACATGTGGGTCTTCGCTTCACCTCGCCATGCCTTTATGGAATCTTCTGCCAAAATCTTGCTGATGTCCCAGCATTTCTCGTCCATGACCTTGCACAGATAGTCCTTTCCGAAGTCCTCGGCAACATATTCCTGGATCTCCTCTATATGCGCATTCATGAAGATCTCCCACATCTTCTTTACCGCCTTTGGACAGTTGCTTGGATCGTGTGTCTTGTTCAGGGCCTTTGTACGACCCTCTAGCCACTCCTTGCCCAGCTCCGTCGCCATGCTCTTATCCGTCCACCACTCGATTTGCTCCCGAGTAATCTTCTTCGCAGCCACAAAGTCTTCCCATTCTTCTGCTAGGTAGGGAGAGTACTCTGGCTTCTTGCTCGGAAGCGGGAACTGCCTGTAGTGGCACATGAGCTCGTTCTTCATGGCCCTCACCTTCTTCTCCTGACCTGCTGCCACCCCCACTGGAGTGACAGACGTTCCGTCAATATCGAGGTTGATAGCCGTTTTCTTCATGCACACCACTCCCTGCTCCACCTGGCTAGCCAAGTAGTTCAAGTCCTCATCTCGCAATCCCCACAAAGGCTTGAAGTCGGTGTACGCCAGCGGCTTACGGACACCCTTTGATTTTGGTCCGGTCCCGTCAGGAAGCTTTCTGGCCAGAAAGTCCTTGTCAATCTGAACCCAGCGGTTGAAGTCTTCATCCTTCTTCATGAAGAGTAGCGGGATTTTCAAATCCGGGTTGTCCGCATTCTTGAACCCAGTGAAGATTGAGGACATCACATTATAGAATCCCTGAACATGAATGCCGACAATGCGAGTTATATTGGGGATTACTGAGGAAGCAGAAGGCAATGAAAGTGTTCGACATCGGGATAAATCCCGTTGCTGGATTCATTCGGGGCTATGCTGTGAAGAACGGGATAATTCCCGCTGAATGCCAGCGAGAGATCAGTGCATTTTCATAGCATCTGGATCTCTCCCTCCCAATAGGAATATTACTCTGATCCTGTCGACAACGGGATATGTCCCGCTGTGGACAGTCATCGGGATATCTCCCGCTGATTTCCAGGAAGGAAGAAAACAATGTATGACCATAACTCAGGCGTAAGTTCAGTACAACTTACAAGGTATGCTGCTGAGTGCGCTCGTCCTCCGTATGATGGCTGCAGGGACCCCATGTCTTTCCACTTCACACGAGCGTGAGCAAGCTGCTGTGCAAATCTCTGCTCCTTCTGCTCACCGGCGAGGTTCTGGTTGAGAGCTCTCGAAAGGTGAACAATATCATTCTTCTTCGTTTCATGCGGTGCCTATATAGGAATGATGTTGAATGTGGAAGCGTCGGCCTTATCCGCCTCACTAATATGTTTCTTCTCGATCAACTCCTTGTGCGCTTCAACAGTGTGCTGACCACCAATAATGTAGTAGTGGGATTTGGTGGTCAGACTCTCCTTCCTTGGACACGTGTCCCAAAACTCTACTAGATTATTCGGCCCGTATGGCCCTTTCTTCAACGGCAAGACGGTTATGTACCGGTTCTCCGAGTGGAAGTCGTTGTCCACAAGAACCTTGTTCTTTATACCTTTGAGCCGATCCTAGTCAATAGCTCTGTATACGAGATCCCCGGCTTTTGCCTTGTGGAGGAACTTGTAGTGTACCCGCAGGAGTTTGCCCTTCGCATTGGCTAGTGGCTTCTTGTCCCATCTGTACATTGGCTTAAAAACCTGGTTGTACAACTTGTTGATCTCCTTTATTTCACCGGGCTTAAGCTTGCTGACCTCAGCCTCTGTCATTTTCACTGCCTGCGCAATAGTCAATGGGGTGGCTTTTTTTTTCTTCTTACCCCTGCCCTTCTCCTCTGCTTCCCCCGCAATTTCATCTCCTGGCCCACCCGCTATGGCTTTCCTCTTCCTCTGCTTCTTCGGGGTAGAAGGCGTTGATGCAGTAGCAACGACTGGTACTATGTCCGTATTGGACTCGCCACGGCTGTCGTCTATAACGACCCATTCGTTGAACATCTCCATTGGTGTCCAGGAATGAGATCCGTCTGGCTTGTCTAGAAATCCCTTTTTTGTCATAGACTCGCACATCTGGAGATCCATGGTGGCATAGTCAAGGATGAGGTGGTAGATCCGTGCTTCCTGCTTCTTAGGAACCATCTCTCGGACAATGGAGTTATCTAGCCCTTGAAGCTCCACGACGTCTAAGCCTGTCGTGGCATGAGCCTTGCCTTTGAACAAGAGCCTAGGGCATATGATTGCAACACCCCCGGCTTGGTCCATCCACTGAAGGCCCCACGCTGTAACTTTCCGGTTGCATCAAAATACGGCTCCTGGATTGCTGTCGCCGATGTACTCAAACGTGTGCACCACTAAGTCGATAAACTTGTACAGCCTGATGGGTGACAAGTCTGCAAGTAGGTCGATCGATGTATTTTCTCTGTGCAATGCCATGTACAATGGTCAGTAGTCCACCTCATATCCCGTCCTCTGTGTTTTCATCGGGATTATTCTCGCTGAACGTCAATGTCGTCTTGCTCTACATCACTTCTTAATTTAGGCCGTCTACCATATTCAGCGGGAGTTCTCCCGATGAGTATGTCCAGTAGGTGCCGGCATAAGCAACACCTTGCATATTATAATCGTTTTTCCTCTACTATTGCACTGATCATTACTTATTCTTCAAATCATTGGGAGATCTCCTGTTGGAGATTCATATCTTACTGGACCGTCCTCAGTCTCCAATGCATACGACTCCTATCGACATTATTCACGCAATCCTTCCCGTGTTCTCTTACCAATCATATTCAAACAAGAGCATTTTGAGAAATCCCACTGATTTTCTGTCCACCTTATTCGTGTTATGCCCTGTCAGACATCGGGATATATCCCGATGCCAATTTCATGTGCTGTCTATGGTTTGCACGAGGAAGCGCTTTCATCTTATGAACGCGGGTGTCAACATTTCAATCGAAACTCTATTATTTTTTCCAACTTCATCGGGAGATCTCCCGCTGTTTCTTTCTCTGTTTATTCGTTTTCTATTCAACTAGAACCGCTTTGTTTCGTTCCCGGCTGCTTTGTTGTACTATGTGTACTGCAAAACTATAGGCCAATCTCCCCATAGTCATATCATTAAGCACTAATTCAGTTGTACTCCAGATCTTTATTGGGATTAATCATCATGAAATTAGGACTCTCGGTTTGCACCTGCAAGTGTCTCCGGTGTTCCCACTGAAGGTGTTGTCCGGTCTTACGCGGCTATAGGGCATTTTGAAATTTATCAGTGCAAACTGGACTACAATGCTTAACATACTGACTTTCTATCTAACACAAACAACCACAAGAACCCAAAACTTCAGGGGACTGAAATCTTACGGGTCATTCCAGAATGCTGGTGTGACTTCGACTACCGATGATGTAGCCATAATGGTGTGCTTGTGCCGTATATAGCGACAATACGGTGCTACTCGTCGACAATGACCTCCCGCCTCTGTAATTCCTGCGCACTTCAAATGGCTTTCTTTACACACGTCCAACGACTAAGCCAACCAATAGACGCCCTCATAGAATCCAGTGATTGGGCACACCCCAACCACCGATCCCAAAACTGGCTAAATTTCGCTTCTTTTCTACTATATTTTTTTGGTCGTCATTGCAAATTCAAAAAAAATCTTCCAGAAATTAACATTTTTCTAAAAATCGAGAACCCGTTTTGAGAGCACTGACCACAACCTTTTTGCTTTCGAAAACCTAAAACCGCAACGAGCTCTGAAATCCGGAAGAAGCAAGACACCCGGAAATGGCACAATGGAGACCCTCGCAGCAAGCACGGAATCGAAACTCTCACAAATCAAAGATCAAATTAAAACGAACTTCCTCACTTGTAAATATGTAATACCCACAGCGCAGAAATTCAGGCAAACAGTGCAGCTTCGAGCTCATCGCATAGTCCACTGAAACTGATAGAAATTCCGTCCCTCAAAAAAATCGACCACAATCCACGCTGCAAACTCAATGGCGAGAGGTTGAGCGTCTTCTGTCTACACTGTCTGAATCTACTCTCATGCTACTCTCACGCTCACGCTCCTCTCGAGAAACAAGTGACTAAGCAGACTTTCGGGTTTTTTTGTCACGATTCATTCGATCAAACGGATCCAACTTGGAAACTTCACAAGAGAGAAAAATGCAGAGCAGGAGATGAAAAACCCTACCGTGTCCTTGCAGCGTGGACCTCTGGCACAAACTCAATCGCGATGCCTCCCTCCGAGCAAACCAGACAGCCGTAACTCCGACGCCTCCTTCAAAGCCACGGAAACTCGCAAAAATGACCAACTCGATGCCGGGGTCTCCTCTCCCAAGTCCCGCAATTTAAGCAACCAAATGAACGATTTCCAGCGGGCCGCTCGTTGCAACACGAGAAAACAAGGAGGCGCTTCGTGGAGGAAGATGATTACGAAAGTGAGAGAGCCTGCGGAGGAGGACGCTGAAAGCAACGGGATGAACAAGCGGCTTAGCGGGAGAGGCTCGTAGCCAGGTCGGAAAATTGGCCATCATGGCGTGCCGCCCGCTGTGATTACCGATCTGACAGGCAAGGGAGGACTTGACCCGCAGCGAGATGGAGTCATGATGAATTGGATCCCCACTTCCTATGCAAGGAGTGGTAATATATTGAAATTAATGAGAGGAGGAGAAGTTACCCTCAAATAAGTTAGGGGGGCGATTCATCTATTTTTCCACCCCCCTTAACCCCTAAATGCCCCAGGCACCCAATGTGGGTGTCCAAAATTTTAAAGAGTTGAATTAAAATCTAGCAACCCCGCTGCTCTAACTTATTACTTTGTATTTCTAGGATACTCATTTTGGAAGTCTACTTCCAACATCAATAAACGCTGGGTACAAAAAGCATATTTTTAATTTTCTGACTTCACATTTTATGCAAGGGTGAACATTGCAAATAATGACTGAAAATTAAGTGTTTTTTACTTCAATTTTTTTTCCCAATTAGTTAAAGACATTCAAAGCCAAAAAATTTAATCATTACAAGTGAGTTGCAAAAGAACTTGAATTCTGCACATTTAATGAAAAATAAGATCTTGCAATGTATGGGGTCAAGTTTCTAAGAATTCATTGACACATTCTTATAGTTACAAGTCTAATATTAAATCCTATAGTTAGATTGCCCACGAAATAATTTTTTAAGTTTTACTTTCTTTGCTATAGACTGACATGGCAGGTTTACCGGAATGGTTTTGACAGAAACCGCACTTGGTCTTCTGGAGGGTTTAGGTGAAGAAAATAAGTTTATAATTGAACTTCAATGACTCACTACTGTTCTTCATTTAAAATGTTCTTAACTTCAAATTCTTGCACTTCAACAAACTTCTGCATTAACAACTTTTCATATGCTTCAGAATTGAGTTCTGAATGTGCAACCAAAAAATAATGTACTAGGGAAAAATCACATCATTCGTTTCCATCTTCCAAGAAAGGATTTATTAAAGGTATGTCCAAGATTCAGCAAATTAAAAATTTTAAATTCACTTTAAATGAATTTCTTATATTGCCCGCCCGAACTGCATTTTAGCTTATTGTGCCATACCTTTTTTACAACTCATCCAAATATTAGTTTAGGGTTAAATTTATAGCACATTTGGCGAAGTTGAAAAAAAAAAGGGCATACAGGGATTAAATAATCATTCATTTAGTAATTCCATCATTCCCTTAGAAATTCCATATTCAATTTTCATTTCCTCAATTATCAAGGATTATTTTGGTTTCGGGTTTCAATTGGTTCAAAATATGGGGCACCAGTGAAATAAAATATTGTCAAAATGACTTCAGTAATTTGAAAATAAAATACATTATTACGGGACAAGTGGTAGACTCACTGGCCATTGGGAAGCAAATTAGATTCATTTAGGACCTTCAGTTTTTTCCCCATTATTGACGCAAGGCACCTTCAATTTTAGAAACTTAGCTACGAAAGCATAACTATACATTCAATGGACTTTGTTCTACTTTGTGGTTTAGGGTGCACTTCACCATAACTCTTTTTCTTTGGGATCGTAAATCAATTCAGAAGAACTTTATTTGTGTACTCGATTCTTTTGCATCATAGGCTATGAGCCTCCATGACATAATATATAGTAATAGAGCATCATATGCTATGATATGGGCCTCCGGTATCGATACACTAATATTTTCATAGGGCATCATATGCCATGATATGGGCATGTAAGAATGACATAATCATAATTATTATGTATGAAATTTTATGATTGTATTTTTAAATGGAAAATTGAAGATGTACAACATTCATTGGCTACTTTTGGCTATTAGTTCTTGATGTGAATTGAATGTACATCATATAATTATTTAAATGTAGGCCCAAAATGATGGAGATGGTCCTATTAACTTGAATTCATCATTGCTAAATACATTATTGCATTTCATGAACATGAGGGTTCCCGAATAATTATATACAATGGAGTAAAATCTAATTATATTCAATCTAGCTACATATGAAGCATTTTGTTCACATTTAAATAAAATCATTTAATCAATGTGAATGTCCTCGATTATATATGAGGGATATTCAACAAATATGAGAAAACTAATTCCATTTTTGAAAAGGTAGTACCAATGAATCCAATTAGGGATTGCACTCCTTCCAAAACAGATTGGAGAAGTATAATCCAATAATTTACTACATAAAAAAAAGTTACATAGGAGATTCAAAGACTTATAAAAATTAAGTACTATAATAAATCATAGAAGTGCTCACATTATTTAATAATAGCCCTCCTCAATGTATACAACAACAAAATGATCTCAGATTTAACAGAATCCTTACTTTGATCATTAAAGAGGTAGAAGAATGATTGAAATGCATCTTTGAACATTGGAAAACTATAACATGTTTTTTGAAGTTCATAAATGAAAGAAAGAAAATATTTAATAAAGAAAATACGTGCAGTCACAATCACAAAACCTGAAATAAATATCTTGGAAAGAAACGTGCCTCCCTAAACCCTTTCGACTAAAAGCTTTTTTTGATACATTAAACCAAACAGAAGACTCGAGTATGTATATAGTAGTTGCAGAAATATTCAGCAACCTCAACCTTTAATTCTTGGAACCAGATTTTGGAAACCCTAAACCATCTAAACCCTCAATCCTCAACCCTAATCCTAAACCCTAAACCCTAAATCCTAAACCTGATCCCTAACCCTAAACCCTAAACCCTAAGCACTGAGTGTAAACCCTTTCTTTGGTTTGGATCCTTAACAAAAATTTGGAGACAATTTTCTTAACCCCTAGTAAGCGCTCGAGTGACTATTTTATGGTCGCAGGCCAATTGTAGCCCAAATTTCTGGGCAAATTTTTTTTTTTCTCAAGTTCTTTTTATTTTTTTCTTCAAAAAATTGGGTTGTTTAGCAATATTCATATTCAAAATTCAGATCGCTACGGTCAAACAAAAATTAAAAGGGAAATAGCACAAAGTGTCTAAATTTGTCTAGTGTTGAAAAATGTACTATTTGGGGAAAGTATTGGTGCTCTCATCAGTAGATTTCATGCATTTTTTCACAAATCAATAGAAACCACAATTTGACCAATTAAAAAAAAATTCAAATGCTAAAAACAAAAATTGTATTTTTGATGAATTTTTGAAGTTATATCTTCAAAATTCATTTTAGATAAATCTTAAAATAATTTTATAAATTTGACCGTACGGATGCTTTCTACTTTTTGTGCTTTACATTATCTTCTTTAATGCAAACTTCAAAAAAGTTTTAGAAATTTTATTTTATAACACATTTGTATTTTGTCCAAACCCCTTGGGCTTTTAGGGGTTAACAAAAGTTTAAAACTTATGAAGATTGAAGGAAAAGAATAATAAAATGGAATTACATGCCCTTCATCTCTCTATAAACGAATATAAATATTTGTCTTTATAGATATTGAAAAAGATAAATTCTAATACTATGGTTTTAGATACTATAAAATGTATGGACAAAGAAAAGATTTTCAACTTCCTTTTATTTTTTGTCCCACCCACCCACCCACCTACTAAGCCTATGCAAAATATGTTAGAATATATATATATATATATATATATTTATCTTCATAGGTATTATAAAAGATAAATTCTAATACCATGGTTTTAGGTACTGTAAAATGTATAGGCAAACTAAGAAAAGATGTTGAACTTCCTTATATTTCATGAACCACCCACCCAACCACCCACTAAGCCGATACTAAGTATGTTAGAAGGCGATACTGAAGATTTTAGTTTAAGAGAGATCACACCAAGCCATATAGCAACCAAAAATTAGTGAAGTTCACATTATTAAGTGAAACAAACCCACTGACCCTAAACTGGAGTACGTTTACAGTTGTTCCGAATATGTTAGAAAACCTTAATCTTGAACTCAATGAACCTGAATGTAGAAACCCGAACCTTAAACTGGAAGTCTTGAAACCTTGAATCCTAACCCTAAACCCTAAACCCTGAAACCCTAGCATTGAATGCGGGCAAGGCACATGGCATGGAATAATTAAGTGTATGGTAACTCTATGTTGTCCTATGAATGTCTATGAAGACTGGTGGATGTGCTTTGTGAAGTCATTAATCTGTTTGTTTAGTATAATTGAACAGGTTGAGTAAGTTAGTCTGCTCTTGTAGCGACCACGTAAGAGCTTTTTGACTATAATGATGTCGAGAAAGGGTAATTCCTTGAAACAGTTTTCAGTTAAATTTTTTACTTTCCAAATTGGATTGCTATTACTGTAAGTCGAGTTTGTTAATATGTCTTTGACCTTGGTGGAATTCGTTACGAATATTTGAAGTTGAAATGCATTGAACAGTGAATCCAACGACCTCCACAAATGTAAACAACAGATGTATTGCCGGAATGAAAATGTCAGGGTGCGGCATCTTCAAAGTTAGAAAGGTAGTCGGTTTATTCAAGACAGCACCGGACAAATCACTTCAGCGTGCTAGCCTGAGGATTATTTCCTTTGCATGAAAAATCCCATTGAACTGTGTCAAATGAATGGAAAAAAAGGGAGTAGTCCTCATGCAATTACGGACGCAAGAATTCCAGTCAAAGTGGTAAATGTTGAGTCCGGTTCCCAAGAAATGCCAAGCTTGGAGCTTCAACGGGTTCTTGACAGCCGCAGTGAATGCTGCAGGGTTCTGGAATCCCGATTAGATTCGAATTCAAATGCCGCACGTATCCCCTCGAAAATCTCCCAGGACCCAAATTACGTGCACATTAACTCAGGTGCGAGTGTGCGACAGTTCAGCATTGAAGGAATCGAGATGAACGACAACGCAGTCAACATTCCGCAAGCATGACCGCATCTTAAGATTCGACCTCGACACATTGGTGCATGGCTTTGAAGAGTGCATGTGTTAATGAACATGCAGGTGGACCCTATCCAAGTGAAAGCACGAAACAGGACCTCCGACAATATCCTGAATCCCCAACCGAGTTTCCTTCTTTTTCCCAGGCGCATGTGAACAAGCAGTGGCGGTCGAGGAGTCTGGACACCTATCCTTCGTTAATTGGCATCGCTCATGGATTGTATGGAGCTTGCGGATCTGTCGTAGTCTTGCATTTTCTCTCTAGGTATGAATTCTTCAAATCTTATTACTCGCGATTCCGACTTTCACGAGCAGTTCAGTGTTTTCAGGGCAATATAGAAGTTGTGAAGGAATATTGATCGGGCAAGTGATACCAGCAGTGAGGAATGGCCGGAAGGTCACGTTCTACAATGACTTGACTGTCCACACATCAGGTCCTTTGAGTTTGATACTTAAGCACTAGTTGCATATCACATGAGTGCTAACTGTTAAAAGAGGAAAAGTGCCTGCAATGCCGAAGTAGTGCAGAATGTGCGCATAATCGTTTGCTGGGCACAGCGCCCCTTACAACACTATGCATACTGCTAGCAATGGCAGTTTATAATGTCGTTTTCTTCAGTGAAGGACGGTCCTGGTCATTCCGTCAGTGGCGAAAGCAACGAAGTCGTAAGCCATAATAGTGTAGCCGTCTGCCTCTTGCACCGTATACGACCGTAGACTACGAGTACAGACTGTAATACGTAGTGAATGGTGTATACCGGAGCCGTGCAGCTACGACAATTGATAATGTCTTGTCTATCGTTCTTGACATCGGGAAATATCCCGCTGTCAAGAACTTACTGATAGAAGTCATCCGTTGATTTCAGCGGGAGATATCCCGTTGTTTCCAACGGAATTTATCCTGTTCCTCCCAGCGGGAGATATACCGTTGTTCCCAGAGGGAGGTATCCCATTGTCCTCAGCGGGAGATATCCCGCTATTTCCATGAAAACATCTCAGTTGGTGAACAGTGGATACTGTACATGGTAATATGTACCGTTGCATCAAACCGATCGATAAAATTGTTCCGTGATGTGACCTTCCAATCTCGTCAATCGTTGGGTTCTCAAGTTCCATATTCCAGAAGACAATATTCCATTTGTATTCTAATTCATTCTTTTTTTTGTAACGTCGTAGTGCAACCGCACTCCACCTCGGCCGAAGGCGCAAACTTCACATATAACTATGTCAAGGGATAAATCAACGTATCTCCTTTCCCTATCGAAGTCCAGTCATAATTACAATGTGGACTGATATTCTGGAATCTCCGTCTCCAGGTTCACTCTTCATTACGTTTCTACAAGTATAAGATTCCTGGATTCAGTGCGTCAGAGACAATGGATTTGTACTCTGATTCATTTCATGATGCCATCACTCCATATGTTGGCGAATCAACCGGGGACGCTGGTTCTCAAGAATCTACTGCAAGGACTGCTTCGCTAAGCGATGGTGACATAGTGAGGCTTTCCCTACCGGATTTTGGAGAAGTTGGAGTGGGTTCGGTTGTGGAGGCCCGTCCTCACGGCGAGTGGCTGGGTGTGCCGATCCCGGTCGAGCCGTGGGTATTCGTTCTCGTAAGGCCTTCATTGGTCGTCCTATAAGCTCAACATATCAGGGTCTCTCCTTGCCAGAGAGGTCTGAGTACGCTGGAGGAAGTTCAAAACATAACCATATTGTGGAGGGCAGCCAACGTGGTGAAGGTCATTGCTGATCCGCATGTGGATGGAAGCCCATTCATTCCTCAGGAAGATTGGATCGGCCTAGAGGTGCATGAACTAGATTCCTTTGGTGTTCTTCAATCGTCCGGTCGAATTACTTGCTGGAGGGCAGATGATTATTTCCAGTGTTCTACCCTCGGTGAAGGCTACGTAGGTGTGACAAACCTAGACGTTTTCGGGGGTAACCTAGACACGATTATGACCCATGCTCGGTGGCCCCTTTCCAATTGCTGGTTCCCTAGTGGTCGGTGCTTGAAGGATATAGTCGGCCACTTCTTCACCTTCCCTGATGTAGCAGATCCGCTAGCCTATTTGGGTGGAAGACAGAAGGCGCCCTATCGTTTCATAGTTCGTCAACCCTCCCTTAGTGAAAAGAAGACACAGTTCTCGCGGAAGACGACGGACTTCAAAATTCAGAAAATAAGCTCGCAGAACTGTTGCGATAGTCATTGTTGCCAACTTTATCCGCGTGAGAAATCGCTGAAGGTGAGGTAGAGATACTTCTTGAAACCATTTGAAGAGCGTCGAGAGTATGGAATTGCAGTTGGTGGACAATTGCATACTGTGGAGTGGACACGGAAGCGGAAGTACATTACGCTGGAAGAAGTGGAAGTCTGTGCCACAGCATGGTACATTATTCACGGAATACCGAAGTCGACCTATCACAATTACATTGACAAGTACAAGGAAGGCATTCTTTCATCTACGCACGGGAACAAAGGGGTTAAGCGGCCTCGACTTCAAACGGTGCAAGTCACTGGTACAATGAAAGCGATCATCGACAACACTGCTGACCAGATGCCGCACCAAATGCGGTGCATTGGAAATGGGAGAGTGGACACGCTAAAGTTTCTGCCTGTTGGGAACAACTGGAAGCGCGTTCATGCGGATGCCAATGAGGTAGTTCCATGAGCTGTCCTTCTGCTGTTTTTGATTATTGTTGGATTTGTCGGACTCCTATGTCAACGGGATATATCCCGTTGAACTTCTGTATAGGGCCTTCACTAAGTGTTTTTCCTCTGCTAGAAATCTCCAGGACACAGTACTCCATGGGTACATCATTTGGATGGTTCTCTCATTTGAATACATCTTCATACGTTTCGCTGTAGGACTTGAATGCACTCATCTACTCAGCGGGAGATATCCCGTTGTTGATCCCTGTAATCGATTGTCCTCATTGCTGCTGTTCTCTTTGCTCCTTTTTGTTTATCAGTTCTCATCGTGTTACTGCCTCCGCGGCTTGTGCTTCTGTTTTTCGGAAATCGCAGTTGAATGTGGAGTATGGCCTTCCTCCTGTGAGCCAAGCAACGGTTAGTAGAATAAAGAAAGAGCACTTCAACAACGTCTCGATTAAGCCTGTTGGTAGCTCTTTTGCGAAGTGTACGAAATGCGACGAACTCCAGCAGTTCATTCTGAAATCACCAAAAGGGAGTTCGGACTTCGTGGAATTCATGAAGCAACGAACTGAACACCTTAATCATCAAGCATCCTGCCGTCGTCTGTATGCTTCGTGGCGTGAGGAATCAAGGAAGAACCCTCAAGAGATACTGTACGTTATTCATGACAAGATGGACACAAGGAAGACGGCTCTTCCAAGAATGTGGGTGACGACGAAGGCTACACAAGGTTTGGGTCAGCTTCCCATGAGTATAACTGGAATGGTGGCTCATGGTCATGCCGATGATGCGTTTGCGCATTATGCACCAGCCTATTGGCCGGGGGACTCAAACTTCACCATTTCATCCCTGGCTAGACTGTTTAGGCGACTTGAAGGTCCACCAATTTGGGAGACGGGCGACCTCTTTCCCTATCCGCCTGCAAATGCAATGTTCAACGCACTACTCAAAGGGAAATCTCGGTGTATGGACGCCTTGAAATTGATTCCACAGGAAGGTCGGCGTGGATCTAGTCCCCTTCCTAGCAAGCTCTATCTTCAGCTTGACAACTCCGCCAAGGATAACAAGAACCAGTACCTCATGGCGTTCTTGTCTTTGCTTACTGCGCGAGGAGTCTTCAAGGAAATTCAGGTCGGTTTCTTTTTAGTCGGACATACTCATGAAGATATTGATGCGTATTTTAGCCACCTCTCGAAGGCTTTAAAGAGCAAGAATACATTTGTTGTCGTGGATCTCATGAAGTCGTTCATGGAGTCCCAGGAATTGTCATTCATGCCCGAATTCATCCAAGAGGTGGCGGATTTCAAGTCCTTCGTCAAAGGATACCTGTGCAGTGGCACGGCTAAACTAATTGGTTTGGGGGAGATGCACCTTTTTCGGTTCTACGTGGATAGTGATGGAATCCCCGTCATGAAGTACAAAAAGTCTGCAGTAGATTCACAGTGGCTACCATCAGATACACCTTCTCGATGCCTGTGGAAGAAAGACCGCATGGGTCATGCGACACTCCCTCAAGGTTGCCCTAAGCCTGTTCCTTTCAAGCCTACGTGGGGTAGCAAAGTTGCGGAAGCCACGGGAAATCAAGAGAAGGCAGTGGAGGCAGCAAGGAAAGCGACCTTAAGCAAGGGTTTGATTCTGTTAGGAATCGAGAAGTACATTGAGTACTGGCGAAATGGAATGTCCAAATGCGAGGGGTTTGCGGCCGCCTTTGCGCCGTACATCGATTACTGGAAATATGTGTTGCGGGAGCTCAAGGAGTCCCTTCCCGACTGCCCTTTGGAATTGGTAGAAGGCTTTTGGCCAAAAAACGATTGGAGGTTGCAGGAATCCGCTGGCCAGCGGACGACCATCAACCCTGTCGACATGGTTCCAGAAGAAGAGGAATTTGAACCTTATTACGGACCCGCAAATGAGGCGCCAAGGGAAAGCTTTAATCCTTGGGTTGATATTCGACCGGGTTCATGGGTTCTGCTTAGACCTAAGGACCCCTCAGTATGTGCTGTCTGGCAAGGAAGAGCACTGTCCGATGTCTGCAGAGAGGAAGGGCATGAGAATAATGGGAAGTTCATGCTCCAGTATTGGCAACCAGATAATTCTGAAAGTAACTTGGAATTGATGTACCAAAATTGTTGGTACGGGAAATGGGTTGTGGAGAACAGGCCTTCCACTTGGGTGGACGCATCTTGTGCATTGTACGCCAATTGGTCCAAGAAAGTGAACCCAAAATCACGTACTATTCCTAAAAAAAGCAGAGAGTCTGCCTAGGCAAATTTGAATAGGGCAAACGAGGTGGACCCCTGATTGACTAACGTCTCGTGGTCCACCACGACTACCGGGAGATTTCCCGATGCTTTCCTTTGTTCACTATGACTATGGCAGGGCTATCGGGATATTTCCCGATGGTTTATTTTGTTCGGCTTCATAATGGCACAGTTCATTTCTTTGGTAAATGGTCCTCTATGTCTTTTACGGAAGTTACTAGTGCTGGCAGTGGAAGCTGTTGTGACTAGGATGGGTTTATTTTATTCAAGAATATCAAAATGTGCGGTTCTTGTTACAATTCCTCGAGGGCACCCTCCAAATCCAGTGTCGTAGTCGTAGCAAAATAATGTCCATGCTCTTTTCTTTTGCTGTTCTTTCTTTTCTTGTACTTGTTCTCTTGTGGGATTACTACAATGTTGCAAGACTTTTTTTTCATTGCCACTTACTGTTGTCAATATTCACCTTCACTTGCCACCTTTAGAACCTGCATTCAAACATGGAGCATCATTCAAAGTTCATATTGTCCGTGACATATAAGTTTGAGTGCAATTGACCTCTCGGGGGTTTCACAGCACATTTAGGTGCTTGAACTTCAAGGTATCTGGATATCTCCCGAAGTTATGCCTACCATTGTGCATCACAGGCTTTATACTGATCCGTATTTACATTTTATGTATATCCTGAGATGCATGTTCATGGGCTCAGTCTCATTGACCTCTTGGGGCATGTGAACACCCTCAACAAAATGAACTTCAATGTATCTGGATATCTCCCGATGTTTTGACAAACACCACGCAGCCATTCGAAGGCTATATACTTCACATTTGCAATTCATGTATATCCTGAGATCCATATTGCTATGCATCAATGGACCACTTGGGAGCCTTCCAACGCCTTCACAAAAATAAACATAATTGTGTACAGAAATCTCCCGGTGTATTCCCTAACACCATGCATCGGGAGATTTTAAATTCTGGACTTTGAATAGTCCAAAAGTAGTTAAATATGGCATCCAAATGAAGGAAGAATACAATTAAAAACACTAACTTTGAAGGATAAAAATAAAAGATAGATTCATTGCCCGCTTTGGAAAGCCCAATTTTCAAGTTGTTTCGGTGAATTTAGAAAGTCAAACTCAACAGCTATTAGGCTGATCAAAACTCGGAAACCCTGAAGATAACAAGAAATCTGGTCCAGGGTACTTTATTAATGAATAAGGAAATAAATGAAAGTAGTTTTGGAATTAGGCAAGGTAAAAATGCCAAATTGCTCCTGAAAGTGTGGCGGCACTGCCAGAATTGCCGGATTGCATTCAAGGCTCTGTAAGCATTTTGGTGCTGTTAACCTGCTTACTATCGGCTAGGTTGACAACATTTACAGCTCCTTCCCTCTTCGAGCTCCAAACTGCCATTTTATTTCCTACTTTGTGCTCAATTTTCCTCCATGATGGAACAGCAGGAAGAAGGAAAATTGAGGACCATGAGGACCACCCGGAGACGTGTGTGAAAAGAGAATCCAACTCCAGTGGAGCTGCGTCTGCGGGAAGAGAAAGAACAAACCCTGCATCAACAACTTCTCGACATCAGCAAGGTTCTCTTGAAACTTTCCTTGTCATCTTGAAGTGTTTTTAGCCTTCGTTTGCTCGTCATTTTTTCAGTTCGCTGAGTCATTCTGCACATTCACAGGACTACTAGAAGCCCAATACAATTATCCATCCCTACTTGCCTAAGTCCAGAAGTGTAGACATGAGACCAGGACCGCCATATTCACGTAACTCACAGAGATTGCAATACTGCGTTCAAAAGTTCTGTGAACCACCTATTTAGAGCCGAGATTCATGAAAATGAAACCAGCATCATCTTCTTGCTAGAAAATTAACCTCGCATTCAAGAAACACATTGATGAGACCGAGGAGTTTAGAAAAGAAAGTCGTACCAGAGCTTCTGAGCTGAATAATGCAACCATTAGCTAAAGGGAGCCTCTCTCATCTTGGCTGCCGGTCCAGCATCGGAGAAGGAATCCTCTGGCCATAGTGCTCTCTGCATTGTCTCCGTTTCATTTAAATCAATGCGACAAGCTAAAATTCCAGAACTTGCAAGCAGTTCAGTACTAAGCGACTACGCGTAGCGTAGCTCATAGAAGTTACGTTAATGACTAGATTACAGTCCTTCATGCGCAAGATGACTTAGGGTTTAACCGGGTGGCTACGTGATGAGGATGAGATCTAGAGACAACATAATCTGAGGTCAAGAAAAAACCGGTAGAGATCCAATGTCAAGAAGCATAGTCGGAAGCAAAGTTAAGAGCAAGGTTGAGAGAAAGAAAGTAGAATTGATTGATTTTGAGGGTATTGTGAGCTACCAAAGAAATATCGTCGGGATTGAAGGTAGTTTCTGGGGTAGCTCATGCTATCTCCAAAATTGGTCATCTATTTGTCTATACTCACTTTCGTATGCATTGAATCATCTCTTTGTCGTTGCTCGATTTTTGTAAGAAGATTACGCCTTTTTGCGCAGTGATATAGAAGTCACTGCAAAAGAGAAACACAAGCATTGGCCAGAAATTGTAGTAGTTTTCCTGATCTATCTGTGAATCATTCTCCTGTTCAACCAAAAAGCCATTTCCGTTGAAACACAAAAAACGTGAGTTTATGCTTAAAGGAGAGGTGACCTGTAAGTTCTCTTGGACAGGATTCAATTGAGTCTCACAACAATGGAGATGAGTTTCTTAATTTTAGATCATAGCATTATGTATTGAAGCACCATAGACAGCATTAGTTAGTGAGTAATACCTTCTGCCAGATGATCCAAGGCAGCGTGGTTGAGAGAAGCAAGGTCACACGGGTTTAGAACTTAGGGTCTTGAAAATTCATGAACCAAAATTCTCTTGGTTACACTGGTCCAATGGCGCGTGGAAACCTGCTCGCAATTTGTAATCGATTAGTCATTCTGGTTGTGATGAATTATAATCAAGCGCCTATGTTTGATGCTTTTGTCTTCAAACATCATATTCATTAGTTTGGGAGTTTTCCAAGGAAACGGGAGTCTTGGAAACTACTTTAAAGTTTGAAATTCAAAGAATTCTTTATTTATAGTTGCCTTAGAGCATTGCAATCAGAAAGAAGCTACATATTTAAATGCAAAATAAGCAATGCAATGACACATAAAGCACACAATCAATAGCACAATTCTCCAACACCATGTAGTATTTACAAATGACATTACAATTTATTGAAATGAAATGAAGAATGTACATGCATTTCAAATATAATTGTACAATCACTATGAAATGTGACTTCCCACAAGTAAATGAATGTATAAGCTGTTCCAATCCTAATAGTAAAGTACATTGTCTTTGGAGTGAGAATGTGTTGGAGACATCACCACCATTACAAGCCGATTGCTAATGAAGAGTCAACTTCAATGTTTGAAGAATGAAGTAAATAGTAATCTTTCCGCGACAACTAATTCCACAGTGAATAGGGACCGAGAAATCGCAGCAGAAGAGAGACTTGTAGAAACAGGGTATTCCACTCTCATTAAAAAGTACTCTTGTATACCACAATGTGTAAACTGCAATCTATAAGGGTACTTGCCAAGGAGTTTGGAATACCTTGTTTCTACAAGTCTCTCTTGCTGCGATTTCTTGATCTCTATTCGTTGTGGAATTAGTTGTCGCTGAAAGATTACTATTTACTTCATTCTTCAAATACAAGCCATAAACTTTGTAATATGGTGATGTCTCAAACATAGTCTTTAAATGACTCATTAATATTTGAGTAACTAACCAAAATTTTATATCACTCTAATGAAGAGAATAAAATGTCCTCTATAGTCTTCATCTATGTACTTCGAGGACGACCTACTCTTCAACAACTCCATTGCCTTCAATATATCCGGCCCTAGACTATAACCAGTACTACTACCAGATCTTATTTGTGCAATCTCTTGTCGTTGTTTTCGTAAGGACCTCAAATCCCAAGTGACCTATGGACGTGGAAGCCAGAGTAATTGGAAAATGCAATGGATGCTTGGACTTTGGCCTAGACATAAGCAGGGATACTACAAATAACACCATTCCTAAGAGAGCACAATAATACAGGCTCACTATATTTGTAGGGAAAGTCGTAATCTACACACTAGGAGTGCGACCTACTCTTCAACATCTCCATTGCCTTCATTATCTCTGGTCCACGACTATATCCACTACTACCACTGGACCTCTGGAGAGCATTTTCCCGCCGTTGTTTCTTCAAGGACCTCTCATCCCAAGCGTCCCACGGACGACGACAACAACGAAGCAAAAGCAATCCATCATGTGTTTTGCATTGTCGTTTGGCAACACCCAATGAAGATGGATGAGGTATAGGAGGCAACATCCCATTAGATATGGTAGTCCGGTCTTTGCGAACTGCAGGCTCTACATCCTTAAAATTATTGCCAAAGATGGCAAGAGACATAGGCACCATGTCCTCTACCTGCAAGTATAGAAATTTAAAAATAGATTTATAATGTACAACTTACATCTGCAAAGCATTACTTAAAAACAAATATGTATGCAAAGACAAAAATTGTTGATAATGTACCTCCACAACAGCCACACCACCCACTTCATTATCGTAGAGCTTCCTTTGCGTTTCAGAATTCATTTGAGAGCGATCCCTTGGAGACTTCGATTGCTGACGTGACTTGAGAGGAGATGGAGAGTGAACTAGTACAAGACGCATTCTTGCACTGGGAGGACTATCAACTACACCATCATCTATGTCCTTCATTGAAAAATCCATGGTTGACTGTGCAGTGGCCGCTGAATACATGATATGACAAACCCCATGTTGCGATATACTCAACTCTCCACAGTCAACAAGTGAATTAGTTGAGGCCAGGCACTTGTCTCCACAACCATTTTTGGGTGCCTCAGCGACATCCAAATCCTGAGCACAAAACAGAGGTCTCCACTATAATGAACTGCTATATTGGATTCATGTTGACACAAGATGCACTCGCATTGCAACAATATAGGGTCAAAATCCTATATGGCCTACAAACTCCTCTTGCGGGGAGGCGCTCTACGATAGACCCAAATGTCCAGTATATTACGCTCCTTGCGCGGCAACGGATCGGACATGGCACGAGGAGGCGGACAGAGACAGAAATAAATGTCTTGTAGCCTAAGTTCCTTGCCAGAAGAAGGAGTGGACATTTGGGGAGAAACGTAAGGCCCACTGTTGCTCACACTCCACTCATCGTAAAGAAAATTGGAGACCTCCAATGCCCTGGCAAAGTCATTGTACTTGACCATGTCGAGTTCATTCATAAGGTGGACGCCTCCAAGAGCATTGTTTCTACAAAAAGAATTCGACTCCCATGGCCTCTCTACGTGCAGATTCTTAAACCACGGGAGAAGCTCATTTATGAGGAATCCATCTGTTGCTTCGAGACCCTCAAACGACCACGGATCCAAGAGCACCACATTTGTAGGGTCGTTCACGAAGTGCATCTCCGGCTTGACGTCCACAACAATTGTGGTCTTTTTGGTGAACATGGAATCAATCAAATTGTGCATTTTTTCTAATGGCTTTATGTAGAGGACTCTGTCCGACCCTTTTATCTTGTAGTCCTCTAGCCTTCCGTTCCTCCCTCTGTGTTTCAAAACGTTGCATTGCTCTTGGCCAAGAATGTAACACGGGGATTCTATGCCGTGAAATAGAAACTTGCAAACGAGTTCGGCATAGGATCTCTTCATGGAGCTCCAAATGTGGACGTATGCAATGGAGGACAACTCTCGCAAAAAGCTCTTGACATGGGGCCGACAAGTGACCCTCTTAATTTCCAAGGTCTTGTGCTCTACATCAAGGACTACTTCACCGGGATCGCATAACCTCCCTTCCTTCATGTGGTACCTCACAACGTCACACACGCATAAAATTCCATTCAGATCCAGGATGACGTTGAGCCATTTCTCTGTCAGCCTGGAAGTGAATGGAGGAAGATTGTGGCATTTTGCCTCATGGGATCTCTCACTGCTACCATGTCGTAGCACAGAAAGCACAAAATTCTTCCCTAAGGCCTTAGTGGACCCTAAAGTGACTTGTGTATCGTTCCGCAGAGATCTTGGTGTAATTCTCCTAATTGGCCGGAATGAAGTGAGTTGATATCCCCAAAACAAACCCCAAGTACTAGTCTAGACCAGTTCCGATTCCAGTAATCCGGAACCGGAAACTCCTTTCCCACGTATATATATATCTATCCGGTCTAGAATATTTAACTATGTAATAAATTCGAGTTTAACCTCTGGACCAAGAGGGATCTGCAACTTGGGTTTCAGGAAGGACGCTTAACTCCTACCCTCCGAGTTTTAACGTGTCAGAAGATCCATGATATAAACTTCAAAAGAAAACCTTGACAAAACAACAAGAAAGAGACTTTCCTCACAACTAGACCGGATTGACTACTCAAGCTAGCAGGTCACGCAAGACAGTCTGGATTCTCCTAACAATTACTACGACGACAGACCACAAGACAATCCACGACCTAGGTAGAGAAGGGGCGTCAGGAAAATACAGGAGAGCTATGATACTTCTTGACAAAAGCAAGTTCTAATCCTCGCAAGGAAATCCTGTGGTATCCTGTCTAACACACAATCTCTCCAGGGACCGGATACTTCCTGTATCCGGGTATCACTTCCTCCTTACCCACTCTGCACGATCTCATTGCTCTCACAATAACACGGACAAGTGCTAAAAGGTACAGCTCACGATTTGTGAATTGAATAACTTCAATGGCATTTGCAGAAAAAAACTGGGAATACAAAGTATGAAAATGCTACCGGATTCAACCTAAAATCCGCCTTCAAATACTAAACTACCCTTCAAACTCAAAAAGCGCCTAAGGCCCAAAACAACAAGAGGAATGACACGTTTCATTCCTAACTTCCTGTCAATTTTAGGCAACCTAAGCTATAATCAAAAAGTTTCCACTTAATGTGGATCTTAGATCCTAAAAATCCGGACTCAACTTGAGTCCTAACTCCTTTTATACTAAAAATATTTCTACTCAACTACTTGTCAAAAATCTAAGCATGCAGCCCTACAATCACTGCCATAATCTTCACCTACTTTCTAGTCTTCTTAACTGGAGAAAATCCCGCCTTCGCTGGTACCTTCCGGGCCACGAGCTTCTTTCCGGTCTGCTGTCTTGCCATCTGCTTAGACCGGACTTTGGCCTTCTCTCTGGCTGCCTTCGCCTTTGTTGCTCGGGTCTCTGCCAGAGCCTGATCAGGATCTGAATATGGTTCAGAATCCTCATCGGACTCGGATTCCTCTTCCTCATCATCGGAATCCTCTTCGTCTTCTTCCTCTTCCTGAGCCCTGATGAATTTCTCCTTAGCCGACGGTGGCTCAGGAACCTTTCTCTTCTGCGGGACTGGAGCAGGTCTGGCCACCTTGCTCTGAGGTGTTGCCTCTCCTCCAATCGGTTTCCTGATCATACCTCTACTGGGTGATCCTGATGAAGTCCCGCGATCGGCTCCAGCCTCCGTCTTCACCATGAACTGCATCAGGGTCGTCATCTTCTCTGCCTCGCCAAACTGCACCTTCTTTCCCGGAGTCTTGGGAGAAGACTTGGAGGGGGAGAGACTGCTGATATTCTTCGTCTTGGTTCCCTCCTCTAGAGTAGATCCTCCTGGTCCGGTTTCCGGTCCCTGTGCCTTGGCTGGATTCGGTGCCGTCACCTTTGTAATCTCCAAATCGTCATCCTCCGGAATTGGATCGGGTACCTTGGTGCTTTCCACCTTGGTCTGTTGCTCCTGACTCGTCTTGGTTTCCTGGTGCGCCTCATGTACAGGTAAAGCAAGTTGTTTGTGAGAAGTCTCACCTTTACCTGTGTCTTCTGCTGCCGCCTGCTGAACTGGCTCTTGATCCGGTTCCGGTCTCGGCGCAGGCGCACTGTGAGGGTTCACCTCACGCATCACTTCCCGTAGCTGCTCCAACGTCGACTCCATCTTCTTATGGTAAATGATCATCGCCAATAGGAGCTTCTGGTGCAACTGCCTTCCCTCCGTCATCACTTGTTGGTCAAACAAGTTAGCCTTGTTGACCACTTCACCCGGATGGGTGATAAATTTCCGGATTCGGGAAAGAGTATCCTTCATCTGCTTGGAGAACGTCCTCTCCAACTCTACCTCTTCCGTTTTTTGGCGCAACTCTTGTTTAAGAGCGGCCACTTGGCCGGAAAGCTTCACCAATTCTTCCTTGTTGTCATTCTTCTCCTTCTCCCGGTTGAGCCGGATCACCCGAGTCAAGGCTTGTGCTGGGTGGTCAACGCCCACCGTTTGGCAGATGGCCTGCATTGCACCTTGTACCACCGCGTATCGTTTCCTGAAATCACTCAGATCTCTGGTGATCCTGTCCAAAGGCTCTTCCCCCCCAGACCGGATCAATATTCTTGGTCTGTTCTCTCTCTACCGGATTCTTTCCTCTCGTTTCCTCACCTTTGTCCTCAGCCTCACTCTTGTCCTCCTCTTCATCAGACTCATCCTCATTATCCTCATCGGAGGACTCTTCCTCGTTTCCGGTCTCCTGATCTAAGTCAGGGACCTCAAATTCTACTAATGCTGCGGCTGCCTCATACTCTACCTCTTCCTTTTTTGTCATCACCTCCTCCGAATTATACAGGTGGTAGAGGAACGGACAGATGGCGAAAGGCTTAGCCTTACCGACATTGTTGACCATTTTCAACACTTGGTCCTGAATTACTAAACCCCAATCTACCATCCAGTCTCCTGACAGCGCGCCAAAGACTGTGTTGGCCAGTGTCAGAGAGACCCGGCTTGGCCTTTCCGGGTTAAGAATGGCCAAGACGTACTGCAGTAAACGCCTCTCTCTCTCATCGACACAATCCGTAACCGCGAACCCATCCTTCTTGCTAATGGGGGTATGAAACTTACCCACCGTGAATTGGTCCTTCCGGAATGCGCTGCCTTTGCCCTCCCGGTCGAACCGGTACACCTTTCTCCACATCTCTGCCGTCCACTTCTTGGGTTTCGCACGGATCGTTGTCGCGGCCTGAGATGGTGCTCCCAAGCTCAACTCCGCCACTATTGCTTCACTCCGGAAATCCCACGGTCTGATCAGGAAGCCGACGCATCCCATTTGTTCCAAGTCCTCCTTCAGATCCGCCATCTCCTTGTCATCCTTGGGCAATCGCGGCATCACATAGCGTAGCGAGATGGTCGCTCCTCCGCTGTGACTTGCGGCCATATTTCCCGTCGATCAAAGAGAACCGGTCTACTGTCGGATATCTGTACGACTAGTGATCCTCACGGCTCACTCCCTCTCTCTCCTTTCAGATGGAAGGTATTAACTCTAAGCTCCGGCACCAACAACCTTCTCTCTCTCTTTCAATAACCTTCCAGCACTCTCACCTGTAGTCGCGTCAACTCAACACACCAACACTACCTCTCAGACCGGAAATCAGTAATCGCGTACGCTTGTATAATTCCCCGTCAAGGCAGGAAATCACAAGTGACCAACCTTTGGATAGGTACGATCTAAAAGAGCCAATCTCAGCAGCTCTTAGTAATTACCCTAATTAAGGCCTTGCCCGTTAATCCTGCCCGTTTAGGATTCCCGTTAACTAATGATTAGAACATGCCCCTTGTTCCCTAGGGCTAAATAGGTCACCGTTGGATGGCGGTGTCCTGTTTTCCCTTTCCTGACCTGGTCTAAGCAAAGTATAATTCTGGTTCATTCTTTCCAGTACATTCAATTAGCCTTTACTCTAATTCCTGATCAGTCCATTCCCGGTTTCCGGTTCTAAACATTAGACGGTCTACAACTATCTACAAATCAAAAAAATTAACTACTAAGAAGAATATTATTCCTTCATTTATATTTTAATATAGTAAAACTAGATTTTCATGTTCCGACATATTATATCCTAAAATTTAAATAAATGAAAACAAAAAAAATATGAATATATTTTTCTAATTTAAAAATTTATGTTTTGAATTATTGATATTTTTATTTGCTAATGATAATTAGTTACAAATTTTTGAAGTAAATAGATACATTGCAGAACTAAAAAATAACTTTCACACCCCTATATTATATCCTAAAAAATTGTCTAAAAAATGAACAAAAAATTCCTAAAAATAATTCTTTATTGAAAGCTCATTTTGATTTGAATATTGATGCAATGGACCAACGGTCATCTAAATGTGTTCTCTATAAATATTTGAGTTGAAAAATATGCCATTTTAGGTTCATTTTCAACCTCTTTTAGAAATTATTCCATATTTCATTTGAATTGGAAATTTTGGCAATAGAAACCTATAGTCATTACCAAATAATGCTCAAAATTTTAAGTTGAAATTATAGTCTATTAGAAACCACTTGTTTGCATGTGGTTTGTAGTAGTAGAACCAAGTGCCCTCCCTATGGCCTGGAGTGGGATTGTAGGTAAGCAGGAACTTGTTTTCATTCACCTGAGTTTTGACTCAGATTGTAGCATTTATGTTGATTGAAGTTGATTTGATTTATACATGGCATTCCTTCTCTTTTTTTCAGATTTGTCTACTTACACGAGTCTTAGATTATTGCATTATTATTGTTTTCTGATTATACTACGCAATCCAATGCATTTTGTTACATGAATTTGAAATATAATTATTATTTATTATCCGTTGCATTTTCACTTGTAAAAATGTCATAAGCATTTGAGGTTAGAATAGTTTTTTATAAGTGTGATTATTTTTGCAGGTATATGAGACTCCTCTTGCTTTGACACAAAAAGAGCAGCCAACAATGACACCGGGAACTGATGAAACCATGCAACCGGAGATTGAGGGCAACAATGAAGGAGATATTGCAGTGGCCGACAGAGATGAGGAGGACAAAGAAAATGAATTGCTTGAAGATGAGCTTCGGCATCTCAACAAGATGGACTCAGTGGCTACAATTACCAATTTGAGGATGCGTCTAGAGAGTCACTCACGCTTGAGCATTCCATTAATCAAATTAGTGGCCATGCCAATGGTGAGACCTGCACTTGCTTTGGATATAGTGAAATTGGAGAATGAATTTTCTCATGGATATCGTGAAGGAGCAGCAGTGTTCTATGTGTCCACCACAAATGAGGCTGGTGAGAGTGCCCATTTCACAGCCAAGGAAATCAACTCGTAGGACTCATTGTGGAGGAAAGCAAATGATGAATTCAATGAGTTTGTTGAGTCTGTACCTGAACTCACGTTCATGAAAAATTTAAAATTCTTTGTGTGCGACGAGAATCACCGTCACATTGCGTGGATGAATTTAATTGACAAGAAGTACTCGGCGGATCCAAGATTCTACAACAAGGTGGATTGCATTATTTTGGAAACTAAGGGTCGTATTGAATTAGTCATCCAGATGATGCATGACATCAACAAGTAAGCATCTCTCCTTAACATATTGTGACTTTATTGCTTATTTGTATTTGTCATACAAATTCTTGGTGGTTCTATACATAATCATATTTGATATGTGAGAAAAATTAAATGTATCTGTGTTTAGATCTACAGAGGACTCCCATGTGAAGACGAACTTGGTTCACACATTCTACCAAGTACAAAAATATAGGCTTCTACCTGTGGAGCGGTTTCTAGAAATGTTGAGACCATCAAAGAGAAAAAGGTGTGCCGAGCAGCATCAGAGGAAGCATTGGTATTCAATGTCGTTAGAGGTGTTCTCGGCTTTTGTTTTCAGAGTGACTATAACAGATGATGCAATCTCATATATTCTTTAAATTTCAACTTTTATTTTTGCATTGAATATTTCCATTTCGTTAAATTCTGATGCATTGTGTTGTTTCCGGACTTTTTCAGCAAGAAATTGCCAATGCAGGGGACGCAACGGTACGGAAGTATACCAAGGTGACGACATTAGATGATCAACAGCCTGAAGGAGTTGCTGATGCAATGAAGGCGAGCGCTAAAGATAAGACAAACAAGTTGATTTCTAGAATGGGGAAATTGCTGGCAAGGTTGTCTTGTCTGACATGTTGGTGGGGTTTGGTGTCATGTAGGACGTCTGATGTCGCGTGTTATACAAGACAAAGTGTTAGACAGGCGTCGCATCCCGTCGTGTAATTCCATCTTCAGTAGCTAAATTTTTTTTATATCTCACTATAACTATAAATCTAAAATTCAAATACAATATGTATTCATGAAATTGAAACATGATGTTAAAATGAAACTTTAATATGTCAAAATTGTATATTCTGATGATTTATTTTAAAGTCAACTAGACGTTTGCTCTATTAGACGTTGCAAGGGCTCTACAAGACATCTTGTGACGTCTAGTTGTTGCGCCCGTCGCAAAATTTGAGAAGGCAACCCTAGTTGCTGGCTGTGGCAAGTTTGGATCTTGGTCCTAAATTCCTTGCAGAGGTAAATCTGATTTTTATAATCATTATGTTTTGAATGATTTTCATTATTGCATCCTTGTGATTCTTATAACAAATGGAAATATCTCTTTCCAGATTGAAAAGCATTGGAGTATGAACGAAGTCCCAGAGATGACTCTAGAGAAGTTGCAGTTGATTGCAACATGCTACACAACGTCGTACCACAAGATTAAATTCCTGAAGTGGTGGAATTCCTCCATGCCATCAAGAGAAGCAAGGCGGTTTCTTGGCAAGCCTGTTTCTGAAGAAAAGCTAACACCGTTCCTTAACAAATGCATTTGGTGGGCGGGTGTAAGTTCAAATGGATGTTTATGTTGCTAAATTATATATTTGAAACCCATTGCTGAAATTTTTGCTTTCAGAATTGTTGTCCTGTCAATTTTCCTTTAAGTTGTTGAAAACTAAATCAATGTGGTCTTCATACAGCTTGAAGATGCCGCTGTGGAGTATTTTGACAATGTGGTGCAAAAAGACCACCTCAACATCAACATGGAAGCCCCGCTTGAGCCGGAGACTCTTCAAGAATATATAGAAGGGTGGATGAGGAAGATTTGGAATGAAGCTTTTGGCCCTGCATTGAAGGGCCTTAATTCTTTTAGGAAGTCGGATTCTTTCGTGACTTATGACGGATCAGACTTGGCCATTAAACGCGTCATTTTTTGGTAAGAATGTTAGCCTAAGGATTATATTTCTGGTTCATTTAATGATTTGCTTTACAGCTTCATTTTGTAGTCTATGAACATTTTGTTTCATCTTTGGATGAAAGTTTAGCAAGTCCAAGGAAAAACTAATCTTTGGGTACCTTTAAATACTCCAAGCACTATTATTGGTCCCAGTTTGAGTTTTAGGAGAACCTGGCACTACCCCATCTTTCACATAAATTCTTCATTTGCTTGCATCATTTTCTTAAGAATTTTTATTGAATATTTATTGAATTATGTTTTAAAATTGCTTTTCATATATGGAATGTTTAGTCAATGTTTGTTTGTTTTCATAGCATGGTGTCTAAATTTTATTTCAATTTCTATTTTGCCAAAATTTTGGTGTCATTTTCTAAGAAATACGGGATGTAGACAAAAATTGGGGTAGTAAGTGGTACTCAAAAAACTACCTTTGGACCCAAAGGTAGTTTTTGGACTACCACTCACTACCCCCGTTTTTGGATTTTGCAAATGTTTTACACTTCTTTTGCATAATTTTTATGATTTTGGTCTGGATTTCTAATATTATTTACTTCACATTTTTTTTGAGACTTATTCAATGGTTGCAAAATTCAAAGCATGAAGTTCTAATATCTAGTGTGTCATCATTTGGCTGAGTTCTTGATAATTGATTTTGAAATAGAAGGATAGTACCAGATTTGGGGGTGGCGTGAGGTACTTAAAAAACTACTCTCGGACCCGAAGGTAGTTTTTGGAGTCCCTCACGCCACCCCCACTTCTGGTTTACAGAGAAATATTTTATTTATTCACAAAAAAATTTTATGAGAGTTCTTTTGTTTTATTATAGTATTGCTATATAATTAGTTTGGGTCCATTTCATGGTTGGTTACTCTTAAAATATGAAGTTGTTATTGATAAACATGTTTTTTTGGAATCTATTTTAATTGCTCATGCCAGCCTGATATGAATGATTCCACTGTTTTTGTGGCAGTTACTTTAAGCATGAGCTTCTAGCAAAGAATGCTACTGCACGGATGGATCTTCCTCCATTCTTATCAACATGGCTGGATCGGAGCTCTAGCAAGTGTATGTACATTCCAAACCAGCTTCAGACCTTTACAACAATGGCACTTACCGGTGGAGGGTGGTACATTGATTGTCCCCAGTTATATATTCATTCCTTAGAGACTGCGCTTCAGAAGTCTTTTGATATGGAGGTGTCATTGATATGGAGGTTCCCGAGTTTGCTAATCTGAATGATATACAGAAGAAAAGGGCCATTATAAGGAGAATGGTTGCAGACAAGAAAAAAGAAGAGAAGGAACTAGAGTTGCGGGCGAACAAGGAAAAGAAAGAAGCTGATCACATAGCAAAGTTGGCGGAGAAAGAGAAGAAGAAGGAGAAGGAGGGGAAGGGAAAGGCAAAGGTAAGAAGAAGCTTGAAGCTATGGGCCAAGTTCCAGCATTGTCTACAATGGACCAAGGCTCTCAAATGCAAACCGGATCACATGGTGGATTGAAGAGGAAGGCTGTACTTCAGGAGCTGACTGAGGACATGATCACACAAGGCACACAAGTGATATGCCTTGGTGATGATGATGACATTACATTGGAGGAGTTGATCCTAAACGCATCAATTATTGACATTGAAGATGACATGACTCTTGCCGCTTCCAATCGCTATACGGAGGTTACGGATTTCTTGAAAAAGGTGAGGTTTTTCTCTTTGAGATGGAAAAATGCATATTATTATTGATTGACATGTAGTTTTTGTATTAAACACTGAATGATTTCAAAAAAAATTGTTTGCAGATGGTGGCAGGGAAGGCTTGCACATATGATGGTGTTGTAAACCATCATTCGGGTGTAGACCTCATTTTCTTCGACTACCAAGAAAATTTGCCAGTTCCGGAAGTGTCTAATCCATTGAATTTTGTGCCTACGTGGAACTCTAATCCAGAGTTGGAGGCCCTAAATAATGCTTTTTTGTTTGCAGAGAATCATTTGCAGGACCATGGCTGCATAATACTTTTACATTCACAGTGCACGGCTTCCAAGGGCATTATTGCTGGATTGTATGAGGCGTATCCCAAATTTGTAGAGAAGTCCAAGTGGTTGGGCATGAACCGTATAGATTTAACCTCTGCCATTGTTAAGACGTCTACGGTAAGCTTTTTTGTAAATGAAATCATTTGAGGATTTTTTGGCATTGCAAATTGGGTTATTTTTTTCTTATGTCTATTTGTTTCTAATGCTTGCAGACTTTGAAGTTTACCATCACCATGTTAGTGAAGGATTTTGGCCAGAAAAGAAAATCAAACTTTTCTTTCAAGCGCACTGATGCTATGGTGAAGGGAAGAGTGGACCTTTTATGACACGACATATTACTAAATTACACCACGGAGGACATCCAATTGATTAACAAAGCGACAAGAATTCCGTAGAGGGGGGCTCGTGAAAGGACGCACAATTTCTGCAGTTCCTTATAGAAGGGACAACGGAAGAAGGAGATTTGATTTTGGATTGCACAGCATCTACGGGTAAGTTCAAAATTCAAAGTTCATGTATTTCAATCTTAATTTATGTTATGAATCTTTAAAATAATGAATTGCATATTTTCATCGCAGGTGCATCTATCACAGCATGTCGTGGCATAGGGTGCCACATTGTGGCCCTAGAGGAGGATAAGGAATGGTCAAGGATATTTTTGATGCCGTTCTCTTACCCATGAAGAAGACTATTCAGTCCTTGGTGGCACTGGAAGTCAAAGACCCTAAGTTACCGCCGGTTGTGGCTTCTCAAGATCCAGACACCATGACTGTGGTGGCTCGAAAGTTCACTTGGAAAGATAGACTTCGTAAATAAATTTCAACATTTTTGATTTGTTAATTTGCATGGGGGTTTTTGTATTGTATGACTCTAACAATGTTTCATTTGTATTTGCAGCCATCAAAGCGTGATGCAATGACGTGCATTGATGAAGAAACAAAGTCTTGTTTTAAACCCAAAGAAGCCTTTCAATCTACCCGTGTATGCCGAGCAGATGGCATCAGCGTATGTGGACTTTGGTTGCTCTAAACCAAAACTCCAAAAACATACATATGCTTTAAATGTTTTAGAGTTTATTGATAGGTCAGTATCAGAGGGTAGAGAGACTTCTGAGTCATCTACAATAGAGGATTCAGTGACCAAATCCACTACGACTTAGACTCATGAGATTGACATATCTTGTGAGTCAAACTATTTGATTTGATTTTTGTTTTGATTGGAATTGTGTGTTTTATGGCTACATATTGTGCATCCATTTTTTCTCTTCACATTTTTTTATTGTGTGATTTATATGAAATTTGACTGTAATATGTTGCTCCAATGTTTCTATGAAATATGATTGCAATATGTTGCTCCAATGTTGAAATTTTATTGCAATTGGTTTGTAAGCCCCCAAAATTTTGGAAGAATTCACTGACATTACTAAAGAAATAAAACTATTTACATTCACGGTCATAGGTCCCTAATCCTTTTTAACCTTAATCCAAATCCCCGCTCACAGGCTCACGGGCTCATAAACTCACGCTCATAGGCTCACATGCTAGCAACCCTGCAAATCCAAGCTGAGAAACTCAAATGTTTGTGAACTTAAGTTGTAGAGCATTGCATGTCTATTCTAAAATAGTAAAAATCTTTATAATGGGATATTTTTAGCAAAAATTAAGGATGCATGAAGTTTTGTCTCTTATTCACCTTTCAAGACTTCATCCACATTTTTTTAGCCTATAAGTCTAAATTAAGATTTACTTTCAAGATTGGATTCAAAATATCACCTAAATTTCAAGATTTCCTTCTAATTTGAATTGGATGACTTTTTTAAATTTTAAATCCAAAACTAACACTTTGAACTATCTCATTTCATTGTATTTTATCTACCTTAAATTTTATTTATTTTTAAAATTGTGATATATTATTGGAAATGTCTAGAAATTACCTAAGTGATCTTGAATTCAAAGTTGGATTTTAGTAAACTCTTAAAAGTGTGATGTAAACATCTTAATTTGTAATGTAACTATGCTTTCTATAAAAAGAGAAATAACAAAGTGCCAAATTTATGGACATGCCTTGAAATCCGTTTCTACCACATCTCCATTTTCCAACATTCATATTGTAATTGTATCATAAGGCTTGCAATCCTTGCATTGATCCATTTTTGTTGCATTTTTGGTGTCCTTATATATACAATTTAAATGATGACTTTTATAACAAGTTGTATAAATTCTATCTATAATCTTATTTTTTTTCTTCAACCTATTTCTTTCTACTTCCCCCTCTTGACTTTCTCTAAATTATTTTCTACATTTTTCCTTTTTTTTCTTTATTTTTTGTAATATTTTAGAATGAAAATCTTTGACTTCTATTTCTATTATTAATTTCTAAATATTTTATAAATCAAACAATTGTAATGACATAAGCCTCATAAATGCTAACTAAGTATATACTTAAGACTTTAAAACTCCATTTGGTCAACTATGCGTGTTATAATCAACAATTTTTTTTATTAATACATAGTCAAACCTCTATAAGGGGGTCAAATTAGTCTTCTAACTATGCCCAAAGCTTCAAGTGGCAACTTGGAACTTGTACTTCTACTTCAAACTCTTAGACTTTCAATACAAATCGCTTTCCTCACTTACTCTTGCTCCATAGCCACTTGGGTATGGATTTTTCTCACTCTTTTTCTCTTCTTTAGATTAGAGTTTTTCCAAGCTTCAAGTGTTTTTTCTAAATTCTAAAACCTTCAATCTACATCACTAGATTAAACGCATTAGATTTCACTTTGTATTAATCAATCTAATTGTATTACAATCAATCAATCAACCTCACAACAAGTTCCAATAATGGAGTAAGGCAAGCCCATTTTCTAACCTGAACTCTTAGATTTGGTACTGCCTTGGTGTTATAGTTTGTTCATAGGCTTTAATTCTTCTCTAATTTCTCCCTAAATCTTTAAAAGAATATATAATTATCTTTTGTTGTTAATTGTTTTAATAATCTCTACTTCCCTTCTAATTTCTATGAAAATTTTAAATATATAAATTAAAATATAAACATGTGTCTTTCCAAATTACTTGATGCTAGTTCTATAGGTGACATAGCATCCAAAAAAATAATGTTTTCAAAATAGACATGAAATAAAGCCACATCTACACTCAAAGGAATGACCCTAATGGCCAAATTACAAGAGGGACATCTTAGATTGCTCACCTTTTCCTTGAGTTGCCCCATAAGAAAAAAAAGGCTACCAAAAAAATGTAATTACAAAATACAACTAACAAAAAAATATGACTACAAAATATGATTGAGGCAAAAATATAATTGGACACTCTCCAAACATGTTTTCCACCCAAATTTTTTTTAGGCTATCTGAAAACTTAAAATATATTAGTTAAAATATAAACTTGTGCCACCCCAAATTATTAGATGCCAAATCTGTAATGGATACAGCATACAATGTGTTTTTTTTTTTAATAGGCAATAATGAAATAAAGTCACACTTATATCCAAAGGAATACAAGAGGGCCATCTTAGATTGCACACCTTTTCTTTGGTCTGCCCCAAAAGAAATAAAATTTACTAACAAAAAAATGTAGCTACAAAATATGACTAACAAAAAAATATGACTGCAAAAATGACTAAGGCAAAAATTTGACTACCCGCCCAAATTTCCCTTGGCTACTCCAAAAGAAAAAAAAAGTCACTACCATGGGAAAATGACTGCAAAATATGACTAACGCCAAAATATGACTGCCCGCCCAAATTTCCCTTGGGCTGCCCTAAAAAAAAAATTGTCACGACCATGGAGATATGATTGCAAAATATGACTCTAGCAAAAATATTACTCACAATATGACTCAATGTTCCCAAATATGTTCCCTGCTTTTCCCTATAAAGTATTTTGGCATTCCCAAAGATGTATAGTATACACCCATGAGGTACAAGGCCAAAAAATGACTAGCAATCATATTTTGCAGTTGTATTTTTCACCAAGGTATTGGCCTCCAAGAATATGAGTGCAAGTAATTGCCAGTCATCTCTAGTCGTATTTTTGTAGTCATAAAAAAACCAGTTTCTTGTAGTGGTCCTTTAATGGCTAGATTAAAAATCCAATCGTGGTAAATTTCCAAATCTTAGGGGTTTCCTATTTTGAAAAAAGTAACTAGCTTGGGGTCTCTAGAAGGTGAAAGGGAGCAAGAAATACTCCTTGTTGACACTATTTTGCCGTCGTGTGTCTCCGAAATGCCGGTCAACATTGTAGGGATCTCGCCACATGATTAATTCCAGTGGAATCTTGCCGGTTCAAATACCTGCCGCTATCAAAATGCTGCAAAACTTATTGGAACGCATTATTAGCATAAAACAAGCTATCCTCATTTTTAGTGAGATTTTACCGCAACCTGGATAATTTACAAGAAATTCCCAGTGGAGATTAAAATAGATTACGGCCCAAAAAAGGTTCTTTTGTAAGTTGGAAGATGCCGGAAATTTTCATGGAACCTCTTAGGGAGCCTCACAAAAGATGTGAAGGTGCATTTTTGTACCCGACACAATTGGTCAGTAGAGACCCAAATTGGCCGTCTCCTTAAATTGTCAATGGCATGGGAATCTTTTGCATATGAGGAAATCTTGGCAAATCGCTTTTGCTGTTGGACTTTTGGAATGGGATTCATCCTAGAACACCATACTTAGATTGTAGATTCCTCCACGGGCCCGTCTTGAATTTAGTGGCTCCTGCATGCTAACAACCGGGGTTCTTGAAAATTCGTCAATCTAATGGGGAATTCAAAACCTAACCTAGACCTGACCTAAGGAATTACTATAAATCCCTAGGACGAATTTAGCCATGCATCACCACCTTCCAGTGGGATTTAGCCCTTTTGGGGCTATGTGACTAAAACCCTCCAAATCTCGCTATCTTGTGATTTAAACTCTAATTCTAGGCAAGGTTTGAGGAAGTTCTAGGTATAAAATCAAAACTAGACCAAATACTATAATAGGTATGGTACAATCCTATTTTGGTTCTACACTCTTTTTATGGATTTTTGTATCATTTTATATATTCTAAATTGTAAATTTCATAAAAAAGAAAACCATGAGTCCCAAGTGACAATTTGGGAGCTCACACAGAATACCAGTGTCTTCTAGACATTCATTGAGGGCTAAAGGTAGTGGTTCCTGATGTTGAGTTTGACATCATTGTCGTGTTTAAGAAGGTGAATGCAAGAAACACTTGTACTATTTGTTGCGTTTTGGATTTATTCTCTTCTAGTACTACGTGTACTACAAGTATTGTGAGTACTAGAAACGTCACAGCAGAGGAAATCTAGACCGTTGATTTAATGTTGAATGCAATGCCTAGGCGGCATGTGTTTGCTTCTCATTCGTTCACAAAGACGATTGACAATTTGACTGCCTCAATTTCCAGGTGATTTCCATCCAAAGTGGGCCCCCACCAGTACTATGCACTACTATTCACTATGCTAGAGTACTACTTTCAACCACAGACTGCCTCACTGCCATAATTTGTAAAAAATGGCAGTTCTAGTTTTTCATTTTTCATAAATACTTAATGACTCATAAAAATTAAGGAAAAAAATATCCATTTCTTCTAAGTCATTCAAGGGGGCATCTGCATAATCAGAAATTGAATTTATTTTTTAAGTTTCTCAGAAATTACAACTGAAGTCATCACACTTTAGGGCCTTCCAGACGGTGATAGAAGTAATATTTTCAAAATTCCTCGCTTGAAAAGTTGGAAGGCAGTCATACAAACAAGCATGCCAAGTTACAACTTCAACGACTTTAGAATGGGTACTCCATAGTACTAGAAACCTCCAAAACTAAATTTGTGACATTTTTTTTAAATTCGCTTTTTCCTCCACAGTTAATTTTGGAAAAATCCAAAAAAATGTAGCGCGTTGGAGACGTGTACATCCAACTTTGATATGAGTTTCAAGTTGTTTGCATCATTCCCCAAAAACTTATACCACAAAACGACTTTTGATTTGAAGGTGTGACATAAAATAGTACAAGTATTTCTTGCATTCACCCAAGATTGCTTATGTGAAATGCATGCACAATTTTTTAGATTGCCTAGTAAACTGCCATATCTAGAGCTTTCTTATTAGTGTTTGAAAGATAACGTGTCATTTTGTGTCCATGTCTATTCTCCAAAATCCATAGGGAGACGTCGTTTGCTCAGATTGAAAAAGAGAATGGGTATGTAAATCTATGATACTTGTCATCAAGTTTGACGTAACAAAGTTGTAAGTGGTGGACGTTGATGTCATCATAAATATGGCACGAGATCATGTCTTAGGTTGTTAGGGGTGGTTGCAAGAAGCACCTGCAGATTTTGTTGCGTTTTCACAATACTCATGCTTTTTTTTCTTGGAATATTTTAAAATTAGAAAAATGATTTTTATTTATTTTCTAAATTTGGCCAATGTGTATTTTTTTAAGATGATGATATCCAGGGAAGGAAAAGCATAGAAAAATTCTCTAAGTGGGAGAACTAGAAAAGTGCCAATCTCAAGAAAATAGACACTTTGATGCTTTAATTAGTTAAAAATAGGAAAAAAAAAATTTAATAAATAGAAATTGTCCATTTGTAATAACTCTATAGAGATGGTCATTCACTAAAAGAACCACCAAAATAATATTTTGAAATGTAAGAAGAAAGAAACTCTCTTTGTGGACTTCCACACAATATAAAATTAACTATTTTTAAAAATTCTTCCTTATATAGCCATTTCTTTCAATTTTTAGCTCCAATTTTGTTTTTGAGGGTACTATACAATACTAAAAAATCCCAAATTGGCAAGTGTGATATGAAATAGTACAATAAAGCATTTTTTGAAAATTGCAAAAATATGAAGCAAGGGATATAATGGTCATGAACACCTTCTCTATAAATCTTAAGTCATTTGGATCCAGAATGCAGAAGTTATGCCCAAAAAACAAATCGGCATGCACGGTGTGACACAAAATAGTACAAGTGTTTCTTGCAATCACCTAGAAGACTCTATAGATGTCCCCACAAATGTCATAAGGTCTCATACTACGTCTCTGAACACGTTGTAAAGTCTTAGACTATGTTTTAGGCTACGTCTTGTATGCATGCAATGTTAACATTGAATCCAGGGCTTTGCCGTTCTACAACTATCACATTTTGATGCAACAAGTAAGTTGTACAGTGCGATGATGGTTATAGGTGTAGAGAAGTTATGATAGGATTGAGAGGAGGTAACAAAGATTAGCATTTGAATTATCTTTCTAGACTTGATAGGTGCATGACAACATTGTAAAGGACATGACTTTATTTCATAGAATGCAGCACAAAGTACATCAGAGAGTACAAAAGAACAGCACAATGTGTTTGGGATCTAGAGGAAGCCATCCAAGAGTATGTGGGATACATAGAAGAAATCTTGGTTTTGGATTATCAAAGCTATTACATTCTAGTATTGTTGTGCAACTGGATTAGGGGGACACCTTTAATATTGTTTGATTGCAAAATGACAGGGATTTTGATGGACTACAACCAATGCAACGGGTCATGGAATCGGTTCGGCGTCCCATGGACAGTGGAGGTTACTACTTTGCTATAATAGGCAACCATGGAGTTGCTGAGGATGAAGCTTAGGACATATATGTCCTTCACATATGTAAGTGATGCCTTGCAGATGTCATGGAAGACATCTGCAACATAGAGTGACTTGTCCAACTTTATGTCTTGTCAATGGAACCGCTGTCTTATAGACATTCTTTGACTGACAGAAGTAATGCTTGTAGACACAGTCTGTAACATGCATGTGCCGTCACCTGAAGGAGGAGTAATGGTTGTTAGAAAACAAGACCATTGTTTTGTGAAATGCTTGAGGTGGGCTTTGCACAAGACCTTGTCATTAGTAGTCAGAATGCGATGAATCCACATTTGTTTGTTATCAAAAAATGCACAATGTACCTTGTTTGGACATGTCATCTACCTCTTTTTTATGTTGTATTGCCCATCTTTGTCCATTTTCATACATTCTAAAGGAATCTGCTTCTATAAAATCCATGCAAGACACTTTCGCTTGTAGATGTTTGTTTGTGATAGTTGTCAGACCCAATGACATGCATGGAAGCATTCAATGATGGACATTGAAGTTGCCTTTGTCATGACAAAGGGTCATGTCATAGTTTACTAGACATTGCTAAAGACGCCTTTGGGCTTTGGTTTGTTTTTATGCTGTCCGATAAAATGTAAGGATTTACACACTCCACAACATGTGCTAGGACATCCCAGTTGCAGAGAGCTTCTGACAATGCTGCTGAAAGTAATGTCTGCAAAAGCATTTGTATGTCCTAAATGATGTCTATAAGAACATCCATGAATATGATGCAAGCAGACCTCTATGCTAACGTGTCATGCCACATCAGCTTTTTGGTGTCCACGTCAGCTTTTTTTCCTACCCGCCTGCCCTTCTTTTTTTTTAACCTAGGGCAACCGTTTCATCCTAGACCGCAGTAACTTCCATTAACTTATCCAGATTTAAAAATGACCAGGGATGCTGATGTGGCTATGCATGACTATTTTCTCGGACAATTTTTAAAACAGAAATATGTCTGCAATAATGTCTTCAAAAACATGGTTGTTCTTGATAGCATCCAACTACTGTGACGGTAATTTTCTTTTGTTTTCTACAAGGGTAGTTGCAAGAAACACTTGCTGATTTTGGCTCAAAACGGACTTAAAATTGGAGTACTGTGACTTTTGGAATAAAAATTTTAAAAATAAAGTAAAATATGGATAATTTGAAAAGCACTCAAAATAGTATGTATGTAAAAATCCAGACCTAAAAAAATTTATCTCTAAAAGTTATGCACATTCTAAGAGTGATGGAAAATGCAAAAAAATACATAGTATGGAGTTTTATTTTTAGAAAATAGTAAAAAAATCAAAAAATTAAAGAAAAAAAATCTATTTTTCCTAAATTGAAGTTGCTTCTCTTCAACCATTTTTACTTTTGGGGAAAAAATATTGTGTTCTCTGCACATGCACAAAAGTAGTACACTTTGAGCATATGTGGAAGGTGGACACTTTACTATTTTTGAAAAATTTCTTTGTAGGCTTGTGTAATTTTAGTAGAGCTCTTTGCACATTAATTTTCACCTTCAAATTTACAGTTTTGAGTTGAAAATAGTACTAAAAACCTCCAAAATGGCCAGAGTAGACTTCCAATTGGGGGCAATTTAATAATAGTAAATTAATTTTAAAAAATTGGAAAACATTACACAATGTCCAAAACTACCATATATACTTTCATTTCAAATTTTATGAGAAAAGGACATACAATTTAAAAATTATGAGTAAAAATGTATGTGTCCAAGGCCAAGGGGACACCAAAAAAGACAAGTGTTTCTTGCAATGACCCACAACATCCATAGAAATTTACAATTTTGCGGCTTCCATCCATTAGACCTCTCAATGTTCTCTTGAATGTATCATGTCCAGCTTGAACATGCTACATTTTGGGTCCTACATCAGAAAACACAAGTTTCTTATAGTGATGCCTCACCATCATCTCTGTAGAAAGCATGCAAGCCCGGTTGATTAGACTGCACGCTTGGTGCCAGTGATTCCATGGCCTTCCCCTTCTACCACTTAGAAACGCAGCCCTTACTATGAGAAACCCATGTTTTTTAGGATGTTTTCACTATTTTTTGGAACGCATTTTGTAGATATTACAGCTGACAACCCATGTTCTTATGTCAACAATTATGTTCAATAAAACATCTTGATACTCTGAAAGTCACTTGTTCTAAAATTTAAGAACAATTTAAAATATAAGTTTTGTATAGTTACCTTACTGCGATTTCCACTTTGCCCTCCCGTCTCTTTCTGGCACTTACAAATATACATCTTGATGATTCCGATGCCATCTTGATCCTATGATTGGAACTCCTACTTGTGATCATCAAGATTTGAGTCTTTGAGATCTCTCCATAGCTTCTTCGCTTGAGCAGGATACCAATCCATAGCTTCAAACAAAATCAACGACAATCTCAAGGCCAAGACGCTTTGTTTGTTGTCTCCAGCACTTGCTCCACCCACTCCGCTAATCTTCAAAGACCCAATAGGATCCATGCGTACTACCTCCTCCTTGTTTTGTTCAACAAAACAAAGTCGCCCTTGTTGTTGATCGGATCAAGCTATCCTTCAATATGGGATTTATTCTGTAAATGACGCCTCTTAGTTGGATCGTTGTTGGTACTTGGAGTACAAATCATGTAGATTCTTTGCACACGTCGTTCAAGCACTCAATTTTCTTCCAAATCTGCCACTTATCATCAACATCTCAAAAGTCAAACTCCTAATCCATGACCCCTCCTCCGTCTCCAATCGGAGTCTAAACAACGCCAATGTTTCTGCTCCCTCTTCCTTAACCTTTTTGAAAAGCTCTGGCAAAGATGTCTCGATCCACCTCCAACCTCCAGATCTTAACTAAAATTGCCATAAATTGCAAAGAACGTGATACCCTAAATCCTAAACTACAGGTGCAACGTCAAACCGTAGTCCAAACTAAAACCACACTACCAATCTTGCAATACATCTAAACTCCACAACAATTACAAAATATGAAATCATACGACAACAAAAACAAGCGGCAATATCCCAGTGGCAACATACCACCCTAAACCAAGATAGAAATTCAATTTTCAAGCAAAGCCAAGCACCAAAGCAGACTGTCAAAACCAAGGTTGAAACCTTAATGCACCAAATCCTAACTTTAGTCCCTCCGCAGAACTTACAACGCGGCCGATGATTTCAACCATCCAACAATTTCTAGAAAATAGATGGAAAATAGTCATCACTGCCTCGGATCCCTTGGCTACTTCAACTTAAACTATTTACAGTTCTATGGGATACCTAGGCAACCTTCATCTCACACGCTATATTAGATTAAAGAAAATAAAATTAGATATGTTGTTTTATACTTTATATTAGTTATAATTTAATGTGACAAATTTTATCTTCTCTATATTATTTCAGAAGAAATTCAAAATTTTAGCTCCAAAGAATAGAATACACCATATCTTTGGTCGTATTATTTTGAATAAAATTTTCTAAGTGACCCCCCAGGATTCACGTTTGAATTGGCAAAGAATTTGACTAAGTTCTATTGCTTTGAATTTTTGTTTCAGAAAGCTTGATTTGGATAGTAATTGACACAATTACGTCAATACATGCAACATCACTTTGACTTCTTTGATAGGCATGTAACGCACAAAATTCTATGCAAACTTTGACTTGGCAATGGAAAATGTCTTGTGTGAAAGATTTTATAATGTGTATTACTGAAAGAATTTTGATGGTTTAATAATGAAGATTTTCAAATGTACAATTAGCCAAAAATTAAAACCTACATTTGAGCAAGCTTTTTACGTTGATCAAATGTAAAATGTAAAACGTACCTTCACATTGGCATCTTTATGATTATATGTAAAAATTTATAAATTCAATGAATTTCAAAGTATTTCAGAGTCTACCATGTGTTTTAAATCTATAAAGAAATATAATTCTATCTAAAAGTTAAATCTATAAAAAACATCTAATTTTATATAAAAAATTCATTTTATATATGTAAATTTCAAATCTACAAATCCCTCAATTTTAAATCCAAGTCTTTGCTCCACGACAAGAATATCCAAATATTTTAAAATTGTGCTTCCTTTAGCTTGCAAATACAATTGTTTTAAAGTTTAAAGAAATTATGCAATGTCTACATGATACATAGTGGAATGAAGCACTGAAGACAAGATTCATAAGACTTCATTAAAATCATTTCAAGATATAGAGAGAGCATTAAACAAATATTTATTGTAGATTGCTTTCACAAGTACTCGTTTGAGTTTAAAAAGTTCAAAGTAGGACATGAGGAATGAACACTATGCAAACCACACATAGAAGTATAAATTATCTACACAAAACTTCAATGTGGAGCTAATAGAGACTCCTCTCCTTGTACTTTGTGATAAGGATTGTGAAACTTTATACATATATTTCCCTAGAAACATGTAGACATAATTTCTTCATTTATTTGTCTAGTTTTCCTTTGCATGTTAATAGATGTAAATAATTCCAATCATTTTAGTTTTCAAAGGTCAAATGTACGTAATCTTCTTCTAAATCTAAAAAGGTTAATAGCAATGATTTGATAGGAAGGAATCTAATAGATTTAGTGATCTTTTCATGATTTGAGACATATGGAGTCATCTTACATTTTGAAAATATCAGTTAATTAGATCTCTCTTTTTCTTCATTTCATAGACTTGTATGGTTCAATCATCACCAATTTGCACTTTACTCTTCTTCAATTGATCACATATTTTTGCATCTAATTTTCTTGTGTAGCTAATTATTTATTCTAGTGTCATTATGTGGTGGTCCAAGTTGGATCAAATAATTGTCAATTATTTTAGTCTTAGGCATTGAGTGCAAGTCATATAAGAAGTGGTGTTAGTTTATTTGAGAGCATTAATTATCCTAGGTTGGAGTTTATTGGAAAAACTACACGTTCAAAGAGTTGCCGAGAATTCATGCTAAACTTAGTAGATTGTTAATAGCAAGAGGAACCATTTCTTGCTCATTAAGTTGATTAAAGTAAAATATATTTGTCTATAGGGTTTGCAAGACAATTTGAATAGTAGGAGAGTATAGAACTAAGTTTTGTTCCATTTTTTCACTCTGAGATTAGTTGTCATAGAATTTGACATTAAGTTAATTGATAGTATTGTAATATTGCAAGACTAATTGTATGTATGTGCACATTGAACAAATAGCTAGAAATTGGCATTATTATATGTTTGTGATAGATTATTAGTTAGAAATTGATTGAGTTGTTTCTATCTTTTTTATTATCTTTTCTGTTCTATTACAAATCCTTTGTAAATGAACCCCTATTACTATACTACAATAAAATTGGCAATCTTATCTAAGGCTGTCACTTTTGGAAGCAACAAAGCAACACACCACAAGCACTTCAATAGCATTAGATACAAGCATACTTCAAAACTCAAAATTCCCACTAATAATTATGTATAATAAATTATACCTCCCTTGTATGTATTTGAAGAGCTTTAGTTTGTAGAACAAACTAAAATATAGAAACTTTGCCAAGTGTAAACAATGGCCAAACTCAACAAAACTAGCATTATTAATATGTTGCAATTTGTATTTCAAGTGCCATGACCAAGGTTCTGAGGAACATATTTAGAATTTTAGATACACATTTTGACTTCATTAAATATGCTAAAGATACTTCAAATAAGTGTAAACATACATTAATTTTTGCATTTTATAAAAAAAAAGACATTAAAAAGATTTCTTCAAAAACTTTCTAAAGTCCATTTGACATGCAATGTCCAAAGTTGGTAAGATTCCAATGCTATTGTGATTTTGAGTAATTTTTTTATCAAAATCACCTTATCCAAAGAATCCAAATTGATTTTTTAGGCAAATTTTAATAGCTTTAGTTGTAGAATGTTATGTATTTTGTAAGAAGCAACAAAAACTATAAAAAAATTACTTACTTCAAATGTGTTGTCCTTAAAATTGAACTTTAATGGTATAAGATGGATTGAAATTACAAAACCATAGTATCTCATATTTCAATTTATATAATATATTTTGAACACATGAAAGAATTTACAAAGATTGAAAAAACAAACATCATGTGATTTCACAATGTCAAGGATTCTAGTTCATAATATCAACCTTAGTAGAAGTTTCAATGCAAAAGAATATAGGTGTAGGAAATGCAAAGCTTGCTTGATATTTCTTCTTTACAAATAGAAAAAGATGAAGTGCTTAGATCACATGACAACAATGGTTAGTGACAAAAACTAAAAGATGAATTGTCTAAGTATTGTACTTGTATATGCAAAAAGAGCTCCACAAATAGTGACAATCATATTTGGATCCTCCAACACATGACATGTTCTAATAACCATTGTACAGTCGAGTACTGTAATCTTACAACCGGCTGATTTGAAACATTTAAAGATTTTTGCATAACATAGAAAAAGAACTTGAATTTTTCATCTTGCATAATTATCACTCAATCTTCATGCAATTCCAAACAAGCATACCAAATTTCAAATTCAAAAAAGCAAAATTCCATTTTTGGTGAATTTTTTAAGTCAATTTTTATAGTTTTACATAATATTATATTGAGAACAAATGGTGATGAATTTTTTTAATTTGATTGCATAGATATGTGGAGAACATCTGTATGCACATTTTTCAAATTAAAAAACACCCTATTAAATAACAATAATGTAATCTAAGAAGAGTTCAATGTTGGAGTGACAATGTCCAAGTTTTGTGAAATAGATATTTCTTTATTAATATTGTATTTTTCTATTTGACCCGCCTTTTCTAACTAAATTTGTACATTTATGTTGGTACAATTACTTTGCCAAAAGTTAATTAAAATATATAAATATTTATTTCACAAAATTTGGGCACTGTCACTCTAACATCAAAATCTTCCTAGAGTACATTTTTGTTACTTAAAGGGGTGTTTTTTAATTTGAAAGATGTGCTTATGGATGTTTACTACCTATCTATGCAATCGGATAAAAAAGTTTGTCATCAATTGTTCTCAATAAAATATTACGTAAAACCATAAAAATTGGCCTCTTAAATTCACCAAAAATGGAATTTTGCTTTTTTGAAACAGAAATTTTATATGCTTGATTGGGATTGCGTGAGGATTGAGTATTAATTATACTTACTAAAATATACCAATTATATTGCACATTGTAAAAAAAAATGTGGAAGGCTCAAATTGTCCGACTGTAAGATTACAATACCCGACTAAATATGCATCTTGAAGGTTGACATACTTTGTATCAAAGTCTAATTTCCAACCAAAAATCACAAAATACCTATAAAAAACAAATCAAATTTGATCAAGAAAACAATTCTTCAAATAAAAGGGGTTGCTATATTTTTTTGCACTTGGTTTCAATTTAAAACAATTCCTACCAACTAAAATATAAAGTGAACAATTGAAGTAAATTGCACAATTTTTGAACAACAAATGAACGCAAACACATCCTAGGTACACAAAAATGTGCTTTTTCATCCATCAATTTAGTTCTTTAATCCCTAAAGTACCAAGTATCCATAAAACCACACAATGTGTCCTCTTCAAATTTACAATGACAAATTCTCGATAGAATGAAACAAATTTCAATATTTTATAAGCTAGGATCTTGTAGAGTAACAAGTTGACATACTTGTTGCATATTTTGATTTTCAAGATTTCTATGTGAGAATTATGTAAAAAATTTATTTTAAAAAATAGTCTTGTAGAGAAAAGGAGCAAATGTAATTCTTTTACATTGAAAGGAATAGTGGGGATGGAAAACAATTCTTGGATATTTCTAGTCTTTGGTTTGCACAAATAAACTAGCTTTGGAGAAAAAATTTCAAACTTTTATTTTTTGTAATGTAAAAAATACAAGGTTCAATCTTGAGTGATTAAGAACAAAAAAAAATTAGGATGATTCCAAATTTTTGGAAGATGTTCTAAAAAATATGGTAATAATATAAATTATGAAATAAAAAATTTAACGCATACATTAATTTTTAATATTTTTGTAGGATCCAATTTGTTCAGCTTTGGCTTTCTAGTCTTTCTATTTGAAAATGTGTACAAAATTGGAAGAGTTTTTTATTTCTCATTTAAAAAAATAGAAAAATACCAAATTTGCCTTAGATTCCAATAAAAAAAATTTGGAAGGTAAAAAAGCATTATTCATCTTAACCCCTAAAGTCCCAAGGCCATTTTTCTGTCAAAAACAATTCAAAACTGCCATTTTGGCTGCGTTCATCCAAGAACACAAAAAAAAACATTTTTTAGAATCTAGCCGTAGGATCTTGTACTTCACTTGTCAAAGATCATGTGGTAAGAATTTCATGAAGTTTGACTATATAGATTGGAAGATATTAACATTCAAAGTTGAAAAAGAAAGTTTTTTTGAACACTAACTTGGAATTTCAGATGACTTTGACTGCCATTTGTGGAAACTTTTGCACTACAAAGTTTGAATTTAAAATTTTTTATATTGAAGGTATAAGTAGAAAGTCTACCAAAAAAAGTTCAAAAAACACACACTTGATTTTCATTCTTTAAAAAAATGTTAAGTAGAAGTAGGTCCAAGATTGAAAAAATACTAAATTGTTAATAGCTCTAAGATGGGATTGAAATACAATAATCCCAATGGTGAGATTGTTTCAGCAAGCAAACACAACATTCTCAAAAAAAAAATTGTAAAAGATTGTAAAAATTGCATTCAAAAATGAATCCTACAAGTTATTTTATCAAAAAGATGCTTAGATTGCTTGAAAAACAAGATTTTCCATAACTTGCTCATTGTTAGTCCAAATAAAATGAATCAAAGCTTCACATGTAGACAAAAATATAAAGTTTCAGAGGAAAAAAAAATTAAAACTTATTTTAACTTTTTGCAGAAAAATTTGTGCCGCCCGCCGAGTTCAATTTGAGGCTTTTTGTAGTATAACTTTTGCTCCGAAGCACCAATTGAAATAAAAAGTATATTTTCACAAAGCTGATTAGTTTTTCTCTCTTATAAAAAAGTTTCAAAAAGTTTCACTAAAAATTGAGCTCGTAGGTACCTGCCCAAAATTTGATTTGTCCCCTGAGGGGACAATGGGACTTTAGGGGTTAAAATTTTATTTTCCTCCAAAATCGCATTTTTGGCCTATAAAGTTGAACATCCAAATTTGTTAATCTAAAAATCCAATGGTCAATATTTTCCACAATTAATTCCATGCATACTAGACAAAGTGTTCTTTACTTTTGTATAATTGAAATTATAAATTTCAAGCACATTTATGTGCAAAAAAATATCAAAGTGGGACAATTCATTGAAAATCCATTGTCAAAAAGTTGTTGGGACTTGAGAGGTTAATCCCTAAAGTTCTTTGACTATGTTTCATCCAAAAAACACTCAAAATGCGTTGATTTAATGGCAAAAGGCCCCCAAAAGTGAGAAATGAAATCTTGTTGCATCTAATTACAAGATGTAGTGGTAGACTACTTCATTAGTAAAAAATGGGACATTTTGACTCTATAGATTGCAAAATTTTAGCATCCGATCCAACTTTTGAACAACTCAAATTTGGGGAGGCTTTTGCACAAGTTGATGTCACTTTTTTGCTTGACTTTTTTTCTTTGATCGTGGCAAAGTTGGTCACATATTCAAAAAATTTCCTAATATTTCAAATTAGGGAACATGTACCAAAATATTCCAACAAAGCCTTTTTTTCAACAATTTATGGCTTGCACGTATAGTAATTTCTTCAAAATGTGAATGATAAAGTTTCAAATTTTAGCTAGACCTAGAAGAAGAAAAAGAAAAAAAAAAAATTATCTAAAATATCAAACTTTGGCAAGTTTGATCAATCTATGTTGAAGCTAGAAAAGAAGGGCAGTTTGGCATATTGGACTTGCCATGGGAGGATGCTGGGTCAAGGTTAACAAAGCCCAACTCATCTTGCCAATCATTGACAACAGATAGCAATCTCTTTGATTTTGAAGATGTTTCCTTTTCCCTTGATTTTAAAGATGTATACTGCTCCATGAAATAAAATTTTAGGATATTGGGCATTAAATTTCAAAGGACTCAAAATAATTGATAGCTATTTCCTAATTCCTATAGCTTCTAAATTTACTTGTTTTATAAGCCTAGAGATGAGTAGAGAAAATCTTTATACAAGTGGGATGGCATTAGGAAAAAAATGAACCCTGGAAGGGGCTGCTTCGTAGTGTAAGCTTCCCCTCCAGGGAACTCCAGGGAACTCAACAGTGATTTACAATTAAAAAATATTTAAAAAATATTTAAAAAATAAAAAAATAATAAAAAAATAAAAAAATAATAAAAAAAAATAAAAAAAAATAAAAAAAAATAAAAAAAATAATAAAAATTGTAATGATTGCAGTCTGACATGGCATGTGTAGTGCCATGTCAGATCTGAAAATTTTGTAATTTTGAATTTATTTTAATAAAAAAAAATTTAATGTTTTTTTAAGCAGTTCAGTTGCACTGTTCCCTGCTGTTCCACGCCTGCAGTTCGCTGTCGCAAAAAAAAAAAAAATTTTTTTTTTTTTTTTTTTTTTTTTTTTTCGGCTTGCGTTCCCTGCGTTCTCATGTCTCACGGCCTCTTCCAGGGTTCAACTTTTTCCTAATGTATGAGGGAAAACAACCTATGTGGGATATGTAAATCAGAATGACGAAGAGCTCAACCACTCATAGTTATGTGAAAAGTAGGAGTTGTGTTTAAATTAGAATTGCAGGCCCCATTTGGTATCATAGAATAAATTTTTTCAAAAAACTTTGAACAAAAATAAAGTGACAAATCAAGCTAAAATTTGTTTGAGATTTCAAGCCTCCAATCAAAAGTTATGGACAAATTTTAGAGTGGGGTTTAAGGGACATTTCTTTGACATATTCAAATATCTTCTTTGAATTTTGTCCAAATTTTTTTTTTGAATGCTCAAAATCACAAATGTTTTTTTTGAAATGAAATTTAGTTTGATTTTCCAAATTTTAGAAGTTCAAACTTTTTTTGAAATAATTATTCTACTATGCCAAAATGAGGTTTGATATTTTACTTTGAACACAATTTTGACATTTTGACAATGAGCGGTCAAGCTCTCATCTTGAAATTATTCCATACCTTTTGAAAATTCATGATGGATAATGGATTTTATTATAAAAACATCCTCTCCACCCTCTCTTCCTATAAATGTCAATGAATCGATTGCTTTATATTGCCATCATAGTTTTTTTTGGATGGTACTTTGTCAAATGACAAATTTGTAATTAAATCAATAGAATCTTTGGATGTTTGGTTTTCTTAATTTCAAATGTGACAATTAGGAACATCTACCCCATTAGGCCAAAAAAAGCCATTGAGAAATTGCCTTCTTGCTACCACCTCCTTGTTCATTGTGGTAAATTTATGAGTTCAAAAAAATGTCAGTGATGTACACAATATGAACCTGGGCTAAAAGTCTGCCCATGGCCCTATCCAAATTCTTTCGGGCATAGTATTGAGATTTTCTCTCTAGTGCAAATAATCCTGCCCGTATTGCCTCTTTTCCATTGAAAATGACATTCTCCCCCAAAACTTTTCATAGACAAATTCAAATGAATTTCTTTTAGAAGAGCAACAAAGTACTCTTTTTTTCCACATCTACAAAAATTTCAAAAATATAGTGAATTTTTTTGTTCGTAGAGAGTTGCCCAAAATCACTATATTCCCAAAAAATGTTGTTTGGTCCTTTAGAGGTTAACATTTGTATGGTGTGGATTTTGAAGACTTTGCTTTGTAAATATTCTATAATTCAAAAGATATTAAAAGGTCTAGCCTCAAAAAAATAACTTTTTCAGTTCTAAAATGATCCTTCAAAAATGACTTGAATAAAATAGGAAAATAAAAATCTTCAAACATTAATATGATTAAAACTAAACATATTAAACTTAAAAAAAACATTTTATGAATCAATCTATAATCAATTTTAGAAGGAATTTTCAATTTTGGATTCAAATTTTATTGAAAAATACTGGTGAGTGTAGTAGTAGATCTAACCATATAGATATGATCTATAGATCATATTTTATCACTATTGCTTGAGAATCATCATTAAATTTTTACTATAAATTTTTTCAAAAAAAAGTTGGAAGATTATTTTCCTAAGAGTAAATCTAATGCCTTCTATTACTTCAAAAGATTTAACAAATAGCAAAAAGTGAGACCAAAATATGATACATTATCTTAAGACAAATAGAGGGGATAAATTCAAAGAATTTTGCCCAACTCATGGATTTCAAAGAAAACTTTTTCTTACGCATTTCCCATAGCAAAATACAATTTCAAAATGTAGAAATAGAATGATTACGGAAAGAGCTAGGAATATAGCACCCCAATCAAGATTAAGTATCAACTCTTTTATGGACAAAGGCAATTCTAACAATTGATTGTCTAGTCAATTTAAGTCCTGTTAGAGTCAACTCTAGGATTATTCCTCAACAAATTTATTCTGATAAAATCCTAGATGTGATAAAACACACCAATGTATATTTGTAGGTTATGACATTGAAAGCAAAACCTATTGTCTATACAACAAGCTATTAGAAAAGTCGTTTTCAACTAAGATGTTTTGTTTGATGATAATAGAATTGGATATGAGCATTTCTAGAGGAATCATTTTAACTTGAGATTATGTTTCCTATAGATGTAGTGATAGGCAAGAATAAACAAGACCTTGAAACTATCTTTGAACTATTGTTTATAGAAACCATCAAGACAGAATTTTCCAAGGCAGTAAATCAAACATAATACAACTATGATCAACCTCAAATGGAACTGTCAAGCACATAAAAGACACACATCACAAAGTTTACAATGCATTGCATTGCATTGATGTGAAGTAATGCATCGTAACAATGCGATAAATTGTAATTAACGTGCAAACCCATGAAACAACAATAACCACATGATAATTGTTGACAAACCGTAGGATCTAAACTTTGTGATGCAACTCAAGATCATAGAGCAACAAGACAAAATACAACCATCAGATATAACACCACCTCATTGAGAAGACCAAGGGAGTCTAGTCAAAAATTGAAGATTTTTGGTTGCTAATTTAAATTTTTTTGGAAGAACCAATCATCTAAAAAGAAGCTGTCAAATACAAGAAATAGAAAAAATCAATGGACAGAGAGAAATTCTCATTGCTCAAGAATCAAACCTAAAAAAAGGTAGATTGACATATAAGTAAATGCTCTATTATTGAGGGATGGATCTATAAATTAAAAGAGAAGCATGAGGATAAATAGCTAAATTAGAAGCAAGTTTAGTTTCTAATGGCAGTCAACAAAACAAAGAAAAAGATTTCTCCAAAAAATTTGCACTGGCTGTAAGGTGATCAACAATTCAAGCAATTATTGCATTGGCTATCAAGTTTATGTGGACATTATAGCAAATGACCAGTGACAATTTTTTTAATGGGGAAAAAATATTTGTGGAAATACCCCTAAGATTTCAAATCCAAAAGAGTTTGATAAAGTGTTATTATATAAAATAAGTTGACTTTATGGCCAAAGACAATCCCTTACATGGTTATCAAGTCATTCAAACCACTTGCTTGTCCATGTCTATGGTGTTCGATATGTGCATGCCAACACGAATATATAGTGCGGATGTAAAGGGTTGGACACAGACAGAGAAAGCTAAATCTGGACGTAAGGGATTAGATGCAAATGCAAATGTATGGATACAAACACAGAATTGGTTTGGGCGCAAATGCTTTCGTAGGAGCAGACATAAAGATATGGGCGTAGGATCATGTGAGAACCCAGACATTTAATTGTGATGGGTGCGGATGCATAGATGATGAAGAATTCTCATTTCAATAAAATGGGAAATTAATTAACTATTTATCTTGTTTTTTCAATGTTGGATTTCATTACAATCTCTCATTAAACAATTTAGACGTAAATTCATCATCTTTAGAATGGTAGAACAATAAAATAGTGAGCCTATAATTGCATACAATGACATTTTCAAAATATATATATTTTTTATATATAGTATAGAGATTGGCTAATGCCAAATACATGTGATCCTATTCAAGGTTGAAGGATCAAGATCTCTTATCTTCAAGATGACTATTGTGTGCCAAATTTTAAAAATTGATAAAAAACATTATCCATTACAAAAACATACAACAGTCCAGCATGTTCCAAAAGTACAATGACTTTGTCAATGTTTCAAGAGTATCCTAGACACTTGTCCCATTCTTTTATGTTTTCTTGTTGGAGGTTTCTCAGGTTTACCTCTAAACGTATTTGACTATGTTTTCATCAAAATCACTCTAAAACTGCCATTTCTAGTACAAGTACCAAATTTTAGAAAAAAAAAACATTTTTGGAAATATGTAAACATAGGATCTTGTATTACACTGGTTTGAGAAGATGTGGAAAAAATTTAGAAATTACTACTATATAGTTTGCAAAAGAAATTTAGCGTTTAAATTTACAAAAAATCCTTTTGGAGGGCCCTACAAAAAACCAGGCAGCTGCACTTCATAAGGTCACATTTGTATGAAAAAATGTCCAAAATGGAGGTTACTCTTTAAATTCATTTTTCAAGGCAACTTGGCCACATGCTTGAAAAATTTCAGATTATTTGGAATTGTACAACTTATGGAAAAAAATAGTAAGAAGAAAGAAGTAGATAATGATTCAAAATTATAAATTGTCAATAATTTAGTTATGGAATTGAAAATGGCAATTCCAATGGTTGTAATGCTGTAATAAATCTCTTACACACAACAATTTATAATTTTTTTCTGAAATATTAAAAAAATTAAGTTAAATAAAGGACTTTGAAGTTTATTTTAGAGTAGAGGTTCCATAACTACCCTCAAACTAAAACTCCTCATAAATTTCATCTCATTATTCAAAATGAAATGATTCAAAGCTTTCCACGTATATATAAATCTAGAAAACCAATTTCAAATTTTAAATTTTTTTAAAAGTAAACTAAAGAATATTTTGAGTTATCTGGGCTACTCACCAAGCAATGAAAATTACATATCATACAATAACTTTTTTAACCATGTAGCAAAAATTATGAAACTTGTTGGGCCTTAAAGCTCCTTGGTACATGTTTGTGTGAAAATTTCAAAGGAAAAAAACAAAAATTTCGGTATGTAGTGAGTTGCCTAAAATCACTATGCTGCCAAAATATGGTATTTGGACATTTAGGGATTAACCTCTAGGTTATTCTTGTGCATAGAATCTTCTCTAAGAAAATCTAAATCCCATCAGGACTCCAAATTCTTTTTTTGTACCCATTGCATATGCATCAATGACCTTGGAGTATGAGGGCCACTTCACACTACAGCTGTCAATCGAGAGTCTGTCGGTTTCTACCAATTAGACTTCAGAAATCCCGAAGTTTGGCCTCTCGAGCCTTCACACTAGGCGGCACAATCCAAAGTCCGTCGCCCTCAAAACTGCCTACATGGCAGAGAAATGCTTACATGACAGAAAAATTCAACGGACTCTCGGACCCAAACTCTCCTCGAGAGTCCATTGAATTTTTCAAAAAAAAAAATTCATAAAAATCAAAAATTGACAAGATCTCAGCCGCTAGATCTCTGTGGACTGTTTTCCGGCTCCCTCATCTTTGGCTTTGTTGGACTGCCCCTCCCTTTCTTATTTGTTATTTGTTATTTGTTATTTGTGTTGCTGTTCGAGTTTGAAACCTAGTCTCCACCATGACAATGGGGAGTCTTTGCATTCAATGTACCTACTTTCCTTTGCATACCCTTTGCATAGGATGCCCCTTTCTTATTCCAATGCCATCCTCTTATTCCATTTATATCCTTTATATTGCTTGTTTGATGATGAGAGCATGTGCTGTGATTTTTTTTCCAAGGCTGTTTATGACCCCTTTTTCATGTTTTTTTAGCTTTTTCTTGAAAAATTGCCACATGAGTGAAGCTTCATAAGGAATTTCAGAAATTGGATGGACGAATGTGGAGAGAGAAGGATAAAAGTCAAACAAATGGTATAGGTTTGGACTTTGGGCTTGGCCTTTGGAAGCTTCACACTATGGCCGGCCAAAGGCTCCAAAATCTATCATGTATTGCTCATTTCTTTGGGTTCTCACCAAAAGTTTGGACTCTCAATCCCACGGCCTCTCGACTTGGACGGCCATAGTGTGAAGAGGCCCTGAGTGCCTTCACTATAACTATGACCTTAATTGAATTTTCAGAGTCTTGAGTCCTCCATACATAGAACAATTCCAGAGCAACATACTTTTGTTTGTTTCTCAACCTTTGCCAAAGAAACTGTTGGACATCTAAACCTCAATGGCTTGTTTTGTACAACTTGATTGGATTGCCCCAATTGCAAATTTGTATGTGCACCCTATTAGATGACATTGGAGGGCATTGGAGGGCCGTTTTAGGCCCGTTCTCAAATTTGGCTCAATTCTACAAACAATTGATATGGGCTGTCAGAAAAAAAAATTTCAATTCTTTTTTCTTTTTTTCCGAAAATGACGTGGCATGGTCTGGGCCACATCAGCTAGCAATTATCATGTGTTCCCGTAGTCTGGGAATGTAGGATAACTCGTAGTCTTCTAAAGGCCTCAAATGCCATCTAATGTATTCTTTTTTCAAAGATCAAAATGTTAGAAGATATTGGATAGTAAAATGCCATTATTAGTTTTCTTGATGGCATTTCTCCATCATAACTTATCAATGTCAATGTCAATGTCAAATTCACACAATTTTTGCGATACGTGGCAACCATCTGAAGTTCATCCATTGTGAATCCAATACCCTTTTCATTTTTATTTTATCAATTGAGCATTTTAGTTTTGTCAAAAGTAATCATAGATCTGCCATTCCACCAAAGCATATAGCCCTCCAACATTCTCTAATTTATGAATGTGAATCTGATGATGCAAATAATATTGTATAATCCTTTGGAAACAAATTATTTGAAGCATATATCAATCAAAATGGTAAAGATCAAGGCTACCTTAGAAGATGAAGAAAGAAAGACATATCAAGCTTTCCCATAATTTTGAGATGATTGGGGGGATTATACACTTCTATTCCAAATTTGGTTGGTCACTAATGTAACATAGTATAGCTTCTACAATATACATGGGATATTTATGATGTATCCTAGATGTCCAAGTTATAGAAATGAGACATGTCCAAGAATTGGTGGAGAATGGTAGCACCAAAATTGTTGAGAACTAAGAGTAGTTTGGAATGGAGTGGAAGAATGATGCATTGAAGGCAATGTCAAAATGTGACAACGGATAGTTCAATACGGATATATTTTGAAGCCCAAGTAGAACCTATCTCCAAGTATGATTGTTAAATTTATATAGGTGTACATAGAAGCTATGTATCAAAATGGATAAAATCCCCAACTGCATTAAATTTGTGAGGAAGGTTTCTACGATGGAGACTCCCAAAATTGTCAAAATAGGAATTTAGCATAGTTGGAGGCACCTTTTTCTAAAAATACTATTTTTTTAATATTGGCAAGTGAAAATCATGAATATTAAAAAAAAAAAATAGATTTTTCCATTGTAGTATATAATTTATATGATTTTTCAAAGTGTTGGCTCCCTAAACCATTGAAACTGTCCTATAGGTGTATCCTAAACCGAAATCTACAAAAATCAATTGTTAGCAAATTAGAATTAAATATATGTAGGACAGTTTAATGGATGCTTATGGATAGATTTGGTGACAATCTAGGGTTCAAGAATGGGGGCAGGAATAGATGTTTCTACCTTAACCTGTAAAGGCCCAAGGCCTTTTTTCTGCCAAAAAACATCCAAAATTGTCATTTTCTTAGCAAAGAGTGAAGAAAAATTAAAAATGTTTTTATTGCACATCTAACCATAGGATCTTACACCTAACTAGTATAAGAATGTGAGAGAAAAATTTCAGAATTTTTGACCGCACAGATTGCAAGATATCTATGCTTAAAGTGGAAAAAACAAATTTTTCAACACATTGTGGGACTAGATTTTTTAACTTTGAACATTTTTAACATAAATTTTTTGCACTACAGACTTTTTAGCTTTAAATGTTTATAGTGGAGAATTGAGTTGACAATCTACACCCAAAAAATAAATTCAAAAAAACTTAATTTTCATTATTAATAAAATTATTAAGTAGAAGTAGGTACGAGGTAGAAGGAAAATCTAAAACATTCATATATTTTAGATGGAGTTAAAATGCACTAATTCCAATGGTGAAATTGTTCTAGCAAGTAAACTAAACCATATTAAAAAAAAAGAATTGAAAAATATGAAAAATTGCATTCAGAAATGAGTCCTACAAGTTATTTTTTTCAAAAAGAAGCTCTAATTGCCCAAAAAACAAGAATGTCCATAACTTTCTCATAACAAATCCAAATGAAGTGAATGAAAGCTTTTAAGATAGACAAAACATAATCTATGAGAAAAAAAATGCTAAAAAAGAAAAAAAAAAGTGCAATTTTTTTTTGCTGCCCGAGCTGCCCGCCACACCTTGTTTTGAGCTTATTTGGTCATAACTTTTGTTCCCAAGCATCGATTGTAAAAAAAATTATATTCCCACAAAGCTAATCAATTTTTCTACCTCAAAAAAAAATTTCAAAAAATCAAGAGAAAATTTCAGCCTGTAGATACTTGCCCAAAAACGCATTTGTCCCCCAAAGGGACAATGGGCTTTTAGGGGTTAATGTATGCACCCCTATGTAAAGTAGAATTGAATTGTTTTCAAAAGCTTTGACTTGTCCATTTAGTCATCCAATTTTGGATTGTCTATGCACAAACCATAGTAAACAACACGCTACAGTGGAATGAAGGCTCATTGAAAAATATGTTTCTTATATATTCAAATGTATCTTTTACAATTGCACACAACTATATAAAGGACAAAAGAAAACTCACTTATATCCAAAAGGACCAAATTTACCTATATGAAAAGAATATAAATAAACTTAACTATATATATATATTGAATCTAATGCCATAAGCATTAGAGGGGGTTCGAGGCCTTAGAAGACTATTTCAGGCCTGTTCTCCAGTTTGCTCAGATTCAGTGAATGATGGTATGGGCGTGTCAGATTTCTTTTTTTTCAAAAAAATAAAATAAAATAAAATAACCAAAATACCATTTTAAGCAAAAAAATTTATTTTATTTTATTTTTTCAAAAATGACGTGGCAATTGCTTGGCCACATCAGCCTCGCCATTTGGTAGCATCCCAACATTTCTGCAAAGTTTCCACAGTCCAGGAACTTGCAGTCTTTTAGAAGTCCAAAACTCTTCTAATGCCTCAAGTTGCCAAAAATATTTGTAAATCCAATCAGTCTAAATATTAAGGTAAACTATTCCATTCCAAACCAAATGTATGCAAATTTATTGTGGGCCAAAGTAAGTTAATGTGTACATTCAAACTCTAACGTATACACCACTTTTATAATTTAGCCCACAATAGACTTACTTCCATTTGATTTAGAATGGAATAGTTTATCTTATGTGCAATGACCAAAGGGATTACAATGGATTATTTGAGCATATATTCAAAAATATATGCAATGATCAAAGGACTGCAATGGATTATAATACCTTATGTTCACTTATTTTCATAAATGTGTAATGACCAAAAGGACTACAATAGATAATCCTACCCTATGTTCAGGTATAGTAAGGTAGAAGCACCCAAAACCATCAATATTAAGCAATTCAACACAGTTGGAGGCAACTCTTTCTAAAATTAATCTTTTTGTTGTATTAACAAGTGAAAATGATGAATATTAAAAATAAAAATAAAAATAAAAATGTAATATGTAATTTCTATAATTTTTCAAAGAGACGGCTCCCTAGACCACATAAACTATCACATAGGTGGACCCTAAACCAAAATCAACCAAAATCACTAATTAGCAAATGAGAGTTAGATATGTGTCCTTCAAATGCATCAACAAATCAAAGCCAAGCATTTCAAGAACACATTAATGAGAAGTCTAAAGGCAAATTTAGTGACACTGTAATAAGGTAAGAGAATGGGAGCAGGACGCTAATGTGTTGAGGCATAATTCCCTGCTTCAGTCCCATTGAATCTAAAAATAGTCGGAAGTGGGTACGTCCTTCAGGAACATTAAATTCACATTAAATTCACTTTAAATTTAAATTAAATTAAAAATAAAATTCAGGAACTACTCATAAACTTACTTCAAATACCCATTCTGTTCTACTTGTCTTTTCTATGTTTGCTTCAATAATCATATCCCGCTCTAATCACCATATCCTTCATAACGTAATGTGAATCAAACCCACGAATGAGCATATGCACTGCAAAGTCGGCGCATGATCTTTCACGCCAGCGCAAATCGTGAAGTGACCCTGACGATGATCTTCATTGAACACCATGATAAGCGTGAAGAACGATAACATCCTCTCCACAGCATTAGATTCCTATTATAAATAGCTTGAAGTCGTCAATTTTAATTTCACATGATTTCATAAAATTTTGTATTCAAAGAGAGTTTCTTATCTTCGAGTTTGTTATCTTGACATAACAAGGTCAGCATAAGAAATGTACATGTCATCTTGTACGAAACTGCCAATCACACTACAGATTGCAAACTGCATGCCATCCAAGCCTCATGAATTTAGATACTTGAAGATAAATCCTTAATCCCTGAGGATAAAAGCAACTGTCGCGACTCTACTTCCCTCAACACCTCCATACCGGAATGTAGGGTAGGTACGAATATGGTCTACATACTCGAGCGTAGGCTCCGTGGAACCCAAGTAAGGACCATTGGATTCTTTGTCATCTTTGTCATGACATCCACTGCTCTTCTGAAAACGCGTGAAGCGATTCACTTCACCAACTAGCTCATCCTTGGTGCTGTTACAAGAGGTAATCGCCTGCCACATGCCATTCCAAATCATTCCGTATTACATGATGAAAATTAAAGCACATATGTCAAAGGCAACCCGGCACACTGGCCTCGTAGCCTACTCGACAAACCAAGCAGGCGGACAAAAATCCGTAACTATGCTTTCATATCAGTCGGTGAGAGGAGAAAAGTACCAGAATTCCACCTGGCGCAAGCAACTTGCACACAGACTTCCAATATTGAGTCCTGCGGCCAGTTGAAATATTGTCAAGAAACCTGCTTATGGGGTGCACTGCAGTCCTAGAAATCAAATACTGCCGCAGCGGAGCAGCTGGACAGAGCCGCAGACATGGTCGTGGTAAATGACTGGCGCAACTCACGGAAACATGGAGTTCTCCAACTAGCCAAAGTCCCACAAGACGAACTAACCGGCATCCGGCATAAGTCTCATTCATGAACAAACCTGCGTGCAGGACCATCAGGGTGTAGACCAATGGCATCGAGAGTTCCCTTATCAGTCACCAACTTATACTGTTGATTTATTTTAGTATCAAGCAGATCATCAACCTACAAACAATAAGAAGTTAGAAAAGCCAGCAACACTTCCAACTTCAGATCTTGTTCCAGGCAGCTTCATCGAGAAACTCTACGGTAAATACATACGAGCACTGTTAGCTTCCTTTCGGTATCACATGGTAGAACTAACTATCGGCCTTGAATACTTCGTTAGACGTTTCACACATAGAACACACCATTGACTGCAGACCTCTCTGAGCTGAAGAAAGGCCACACCTCAGAAGAGTGTGCAAGATACTCGCGAGGTACAGATTCAGCCATTAATCAGCGCAGAGCACCTAGAAGCTTTAGATGCACAGAATTTCATGCCCACAACAATCCTTCATACCCAGTGAGTAATCGTTATGTACAGACCACTGGATTCTCGGGGTGAGAGACCACATTGAGCCCTTCACATTCAGTTTATCTTGAAAAATCTAAGAATGAATTAGAGGCTTACTAAGAATGTAATATTATCCAAATTATTACGCGCAGATATTGCTCGTGCAAGTTCCACTCCTGCCTCACTGTAATCAGTTCCTGTCAAACTTGTAAACCTGCATTACAGAAAGCCAACGAGGGATCCTCTTATTATCTTCAGAAGCGATTGCTTTCAAATTAGCTTCCATATCCACCAAACGTGAGGCCTAGAAAGATTTCACTTTATAATTAGCTCGACAGAGCGAGTAGTTTATGAAATCTCATTTGCAATTAACACATGCTTATGATTTATCTGGAGAAAAATGAACCAAAACCGCTTGATGGAACATACATACTAAAACTAGGACTGGTCAGAGACCTTCAGAACCACCATCGAGGACGACATCAAGGATAATATGAAGTTGTAGTAATGTACCCTTGCTTTGCAAAGGCATGAAGGAGCAAGCCATTCCCAGTGCCAAGATCAAGAACATTCCAGTTTGCTAGCTCCAATGCCATGGAGCCACCTGCGCTAACGTCTACAAGTCCCCTCGTTCCCATGGAAAAGCCATCCACGTTGTCACACGGCAATCCTGCTGCAACTGCAATACATACTCTGGCCGTCCAAGCTGCCATTGTGTCCATTACCTCCTCACCAAACCTTCGATCCCACCAACCCTTCAGTCATGTCAGATCCCACCCACAGTGCATTGCTGTATCTACGCGAGGACATCACCATGCCCAGTAATTCACAGAGGAAGTCTGATTGAGCAGAACGGCACACGAGCGCGCACACATGCGAGAAACGCAGAAAGACAAACGATGCTTGCACTTTAAGAACCTCATAAACCCAAAATGATGTTCTCGTGTAGTTCCAGTACACTTCGTGTAGCTATTAACACCTGCATTTACCTAGAGTTCGTCAAATCACTAACCAGATTTCACCATTGTCGCCCTGCTCGTGAAAGTTCACAAGCTCATCTGCATACGTTGAATCCCAGTGCGACTGCAAGCCTAGTATGGAAGGCTCCACTTCTGCATCTTGCTCCTCCTTGTCTGATCTGAACGAAGTGGAGTAGGCAGTCACAAATGAGCAACACTCCTCGCTTCAACCGAAGCAACAGATTTCTTCTTTTTCTTTCGTTTACTTAACAATGTAACTACAGTAGTAAACAATCACACTCAAGGAGACCACCACTCGACAGAGTATGCCATGTCTCCAGGACACTCACAACTGGATATTAAGCCTTAAACGTCACATCTAGCCCCTGGGACCAGCTTTTCAGTGCATACTGCAAAAATGTGTCATTTAAGGGTTATTATCTAGTCATCGATGCTGACCCCTAGCTTGCGCTAAAAACGCAATTTGAACTAAAAAGAAAACGCACTGAGAACAAACAAGAGTCCAACTAAGTGAAGATATGTCTGACAAGGTGACAAGTGCTTACTGACACTACGTGATTGAGTTCTAAGCAACGCACCAAAGTCCCTTATACGACCGAAAATATACATTGTCCTGAACTACAAAGTGCTCTGAAAAGACGAATTCGGTGTCAGGAGACTTCCTAAACTGATAGATCATCCAAGACACCACCCATCCATCCCACAGATTCATCAGGGGGATTCACAAGAATCCACTTTTCGTGTTCCACAACCCGAAGTCTCGCCGCACTCCAATTTATTCACAGACACCAATACCGACAGTGTGCGAGCATTGACGAGAGAAATCGTTGCTACTCATCGGCAGCTGTTGAGAAGAATCGCCTACGAGAAAAGCCACAGGAATGGGCATCGATATTCTTCCATGGACAGAAAGACAGCCCGCTCCAAGAACAGAGCCCCGTCGTCCTTCTGCCCCAACCCAAGGCCGACGGATTGACACCCACACGAAAAGGAGCGGGTAAAGAGAATAGAGGAGGGAGGAAGCGGGAGGCAGGAGCGAACGCACATGTAATCCGAGGGACGGAAGGACGCGTTCAAGGCGTCGACAACATCGGCATTGCGCTGGTCGTCGCCATCCAAGGTGCTGCCGTACTCGCTCTTGACGGACCAGGAGTCCGCCGCAACGGAGCGCTCGTCATCGGAGTAATGCAGAGCAGGAGCATCGGCGGACAACGAGGCGGGCTCGTCAGGCGGGCAACGGGAGCCGGCCATCCCCGCCTGGAGGGCAAGGGCAAGGGCCAATGCACGCGAACTTAACTTATGCTGCGCAACGGGGGCCGGGAGCAAGGAAGGAAGGCAGGCACACAAAAAGGGGCCAGGCCAGGCCAGGCAGGGCCAAGCAGGGCTGATGAGCCAGGTCGAGGGGGGTTGCAGCAGAAGCGGGAGGGAGCAGAGGAACGGAAGGAGCAGAGGAACGGAAGGAGCAAACGAAGAAGACCAGGGGCGAAGGAGGAGGGCCGGGATGAGTGAAAACCCTAATTGTGCCCAGCTGCCCTTCTGGCTACTACTCTGTATTCTGTAAAGACGGACGGAGCCTGTGCAGCCATACCGTACGTGTAGGTCAGTTTCGCAAATAACTCGGGAAAATTTGGGAAAATTTCTAAAAGTCTGAAATAATTGTTTTTTAGAAAAAGCAGAAAAAGCAACACATTTATGAATGATTAGAAAGAATCAATCCAAAATTAGGTGCATCTTCATAAAGTGTCAAAATCAAAGAAACTTCTATCTTCCTGCCGAATTGGGAAAACTAAATTATTTTGGCAAACGAGCGCCAAAACTGACCTGCACGTACAATATAACGTACTCCGTAACTTTTATTACTCCATAGTAGCGACTAGCGAGGGGGGACGTTAAACCCATCCCACAAAGTGGAACCAGCAGGCTGGATTTATCCCGGGGAAAATGCAAGAATTTTCATTTTTTGCACATGAAAAAATTTGCAAATTTTGAATTCATATTTGCAATCAAAGGCCCCAAATCAGCACAAGGGGTGGGGTGGGTAGAAAATACCCGTAAACATGGCTCAAAAATAGGATTTTTCTATACTTTTACCCTTGAAAATCCCCAATTCGCCATGTTGGTCCCACTTCGTGAGATGGATTTAACGTCTTGCATAGCAAAGTGTAGTGTAGCTAGTTGTTATTGCTTATCCTAAAAGGATGGGCAGCTGGTCACCATGGAAATCATCTTTTTGGGTACAATATGAATTATAGGCTTAAAAAAACTCAGAACATTTATTGGAGCTCAAACTATTGTGCAAGACCTTTTCTTTCTACACAAAATTCAAAAGATAAACATCTCTATTTCTATGTTACATAGAAGAGATTCTCTATTATCTATCAAACACTAAGTGTCCATAGTTGCATTAGAAGGTTAACCTTGTATGATGATCCTGACTAAAAGGTCGAATAGATCATTTCATTGTTAACGATGGAAATAGAGAATGCACCTATTTGTTCAGAAATCAAAGTATTTTTGTGACTACCATGGTTATAAGGGGCCATGTCCTTCCAAAGTTAACCTTGTAAGGATGTAATCACCGTAGAAATCATCCTTTTGATACAATGCGAATCATCTACATTAAAAAACCAAAAGCATTCAATAGAGGTCAAACTATTCTACAAGATCTTTCCTTATTGCACAAAATTCCAAAGATGAACATATGCATTTCTATTCATTAGATGCTTTTGAGGGGCATGAGTGGACCAATTCCATGTTATTCACCTTGCTATAAAGTAGCACATGGCTATCAGATTATTTAAATTTTTAAACTTTTAAATAAATCATTATTATTTTTTTAATATTTAAAAAATATTAAAAAATATCATGAAATAATATTATTTGATGTGGCAATCTCATGACCACATTAGATTGTTGATGTGGCAACATTTCCATGTTTTCCATTGTCCAAAACCTTGTAGCCTTGTTTGGATCCAAAATCTCATCTAATGCTTATATATAAAGATTCTCTATCATCCATCTAACCACTCTAGCCTATAATGTCTTTACATAGTTAAATACTTCATACACGTAATTGCCTCTCAAATGCTTGGCCTATGATCTCAAAATTGGAAGTCAAATTTTGTCATTCTACATATTCCCATTTAGCAACTACATGTAGCCAAATTTTTTATTTTTATTTTTCAAAGATGAAATTATGTATCTTCTTTACTTTACAAATCTTTTGTGTTTTTTTTAACAAATTTTGAAGAATAAGTGAAGAAAAATCATATCAAATAGAAAATTTTCTTAAAAAATCTGAAAGTTTCACAATATGTGTATATTATAGTGAAAAATATCATAATTTAAATACAATTCCCATATCATTTTATAACAATTAACAACATCATCCAAAATCTAGAATATTTTATTGCAATTTGAACATTGGATGTACTAATAATGTATTAACATAATCCAAAGTCCAATCTATAGGAATTTGAAGATACAATGGTGGACTCCAATGAAAACAAGATGGAAGGCAAGGGAATGTTGGCACTATAGATGAATATTCTACATTTGACTCCTCTGCAATGATAATTTGACAATAATAGCACCATTCAATGAGAACATGACAACAATTAGCTTGAAATGATCAAACAATGTGAAAATGGATCAACAATTTGTCTTCAATTCATGTACACTGCAAGAAACAATTAGCCAAAATTTTGAAAATTGGACTCTCTACATTTCCCTTCATTTTTACCTAATTGCATATTCTCCCCCGTAGATGGCGCTGTAGCAGGACTCCCTTACAGATTTTGTGCGTATTTGCAACTTTGCATTTATGTCGCAAATATCTTGCAATTCTTGTCTTGAATGCTTGATGCCGCCGTGGGTGCATCCCTACCTTCACTTCTTGATTCATGACCCTTGATGCTCAAGATTTGTGCCTTGAGTGTAATTTTCTCATTTTGTTTTGAACGCAACATCTTCTGCCAATGTCTATTGCAAATTCCGACGTCCCACTTCGCCACTTCCAGGCTGCTTTGAAAATTTGGGAGGTGCACATTGTCTTCTGGCATTTAGTGCAACTGGAAAATGGTAGCTGGGAAATATTGGTTACAGGAAGCTGTTGGTAATTGTGGAATTGGAAGACGGCGCAATGTGTTTTGCTACTAAATTTAATTGTGCCTTGTGCCTGGATCATTGCTTGCATTTTGCTTCGTGGCTTCACTTTTGTTTTTCACTTGTAAGCTCTGGTTTTCTTGCTCCCTCCTTGCAGTTTTATGGCTTTTTTGATTTCCTTGCGTTGGTACTTTGATCTTCTGAGCTTTTTCGTGCTTGTCTATTACTTTTTTGGCTTTGGGTACTGCCGCGTGTATTTCCTCGTTGTGCAGGTTGGAAATTACAATGGTGCCGCCGTTGAAGCTACTTGAAAATTTCCGTGTTCAATGCTTCGGCTCTAGCCAGAACAGCAGCGGCATTGGTAAGTATTTGTTGCCTAGTCCAAGTGCTACTTTTGGTGTTGTGCCAATGGGTGTCATGTTTTGGAGACACCTATCTCAATCATGCTCCTAATCACCTAGCCTTCACCCTCTGTCTAAATCCAATGTTGCGTCCCTTGTGGATATTCACATGGACACTCATGCGGTGAGCAAAGAAGGACAAGTTCCAAGTACGCATAAGAGGCAAAGAATTGCTCCTACCACCATTAGGCGATGTTGACAAGAAGTTTGGGCTTGCCAATTTGCTTGGGTGAAGGGCAAATTGAACGGTTTCAGCAATCTGACTTTTGTGGTATGCTAGAGCTGCACCACAATCATGAGCAGGAGGAAGCCCTTGGTTTCAAAGCTCGACAATTTAGAAAAGCATGAAGGTAAGAGGGTGTTTTGGGAGGATGGGGTGTCATTGCCGCACCTAAAGAAGGGTGACACATTTGTGAAGTCCGATTGCAAGCACGTCAAGCTGTACAAGCTTTGGGCTACACGCAAGCAAGGTTGCATTGTGGCCAATGAACTGAGCGTTGGTTTGGAGGATGAGTTCAGGAAGAAAGGGGTACAATTCTCAACTCTATTTCAAGTTCTCACTCATGGCAGACCTATGTGCGATTATGAGAGACAACAATTCTTACTTAGACACTTGAAAGTAAAGAATTTGCCTTGAAAGCATTGGTCGGAAAGCACAAGTTGGAAAATGTCCGAGCACATGCATGCCACTATTCTAATTGCTTTAAAGCGTGTGGTGCAGTGTGAGCTCCCAAATTGTCACTTGGGACTTGTGGATTTTTTTTTTTTTCAAAATTTGCAATTTAGAGTAGATAAAATGATACAAAAAAACATAAAAAGAGTGTAAAATCAAAATAGGGATGTACCATACCCATTATAATATTTGGTTTTAATTTTATACCTAGAATTTCTCCAAACCTCGCCTAGAAATAGAATTTAAATCACAAGATAGCTGGATTTGGAGGGTTTTAGTCACATGGCCCCAAAAGGACTAAATCCCACTTGAAGGTGGCAATGCATAGCTAAATTGGTCCTAGGGATTCATAGTGAGTCTATAGGTTGGGGTCCTAGATTAGGTTTCAAATTCCCCATTAGATCAACGAATTCCCAAAACCCCAATTGTTGGCATGCAAGAGCCATTAAACTCAAGACGGGCCCATGGATGAATCTATAGCCCAAGGATGGTATTTTAGGGTGAATCCCATGCCAGGAGTCCAATAGCAAAAGCGATTTGCCAAGATTCCCTCATTTGCAAAGGATTTCCGCGCCATCGATAATTTGAGGAGACGACTAATTTGGGTCTCCATTGACCAATTGTGCCAAGTACGGAAATGCACCTCTACATCTTTTGTGAGGCTCCCTGAGAGGTCCCATGAAAATTTTTGGCATCTTCCGACTTATAGAAGAACCTTTTTTGGGCGATCAACCATTTTAACTTCCAATAAGAATTTTCTTATAAATTACTCAAGTTGTGATGAAATCTCACAAAAATTAGGATAGCTTTTTATATGCTAATTATGCATTCCAATAAATTTTGTGGCATTTTGATAGCAGCAGGTACCCAAACCGGCAAGATTCTTCTGGAATTAATCACGTGGTAAGATCCCCACGACGCTGACCAGCATTCCGGAGCACACGACGGCAAAATAGCGCCAACAAGGAGTCTTTTTTTGCTCCCTTTCACCTTCTAGAGACCCCAAGCTAGTTACTTTTCTCAAAATAATAAACCCCCAAGAGTTGAAAATTTATCGCGATTGGATTTTTAATCTAGACTAGTCTACGATGGTTTTTTGATCCCAGTATGGGGGTTAGGGGATCAGGGGGGCTTGGACTAAAAACAGCATTCTGGATCCAACGGTGCAACCGTTTGACATTTGGAGTTGACCTCCCAAAGTTAGGAGGTTGGTCCAGCATAGATGGTAAAAAGTGAAAATATAGATTAGGATGAAAATCTTTGAGGATGAGGATGAAAATCCAAGTTGATAAGGTTATTAGAAGGAATTTAGCGGGGGGGGGGGGGGGGGGGGAGAGTGAGCCCTTGGAAACCTACATAAGATCTCCATTTCCCTCTCTAAAATCACCTTTATACTTGTTTCTGGGCCCGTGAGTCCAAGTTATTTTGGATGTTTTGGTGTTTGAAGCCGAAAACCTCTACGGTGTTTTTGGAGCACTTTTGGCTCCTTCTATTGTTATATTCCAAGCTTTGAAGGTCCGTGGGGGTCCTTCTACCTTACTTTATATACTCTTTGTGTACTTTCTTTTATCTTTTTGTGCGTTATTGTAAGCCAACCCACGTATTTTGAGAAGTCCTTGTGTGTCTTGTACTAATCCTAAAGATATCCCCCACCGTACCTTGGCAATGCCGCTTTGGGGGGCCTTTAGAGTGTGAATCATTTGCTTTAGCTTGTTGTCCTAATCCATGTGTTCTCTAAGTCAAGTTCTTACCTTCTTCTAACGTTCCCCTTGTTGAGTGGACCCCCCTTTGGGACGGCGAAGCTTTGACTTTCCTCACATTTTCTTTTCTTTGTATGTTGTTTTTCCTCTTCTAAACTCTCTCATTGTATGGACCCCCTCTTGAAATGGTGAAGCTTTGAACCTACACTAAATAGAAGTCCTAGAGCACGTGTTAAAAAGATTCCGGATGGCGAAGCTTTAGACCCCCGAAGTGCCACAAAGTCCTAGAGTTGGTGTTAAACCCAACTTGACGGCAAAGCTTCGAACTTCCCAAGTACTTCGTCCCAAAGTTCAGTTTTCAAGACCTTCTTGGAAAAATCCAGAGTTTAGCTTCCAAGACATCTAATTGTCCAATTTCTTCCCTTTGCCAAACCTAGCCCCAACCAAGTTCATTCCCTTCTTTTAGAACTAGTCTTCCTTATTTTTTGGTCCAGCATTCCTTTAGTAGGAAACCAAAAACTCAGAAAAGAGAGAAAAAAGAAAAAGAGAAGGAAGATCAAAACTTGAGAGCCCCCCTCAGCTAGCCAGCCAGCAAAGGGGGCCAGGCAACTAAGAGCATGTTTGCATGGGGTGACCCGACCTGCTCTTCAACCGGGCACAGGGGGTCCGCATGGACGTTTTCACAACTTGATTCCCGATGTGGAGCTCGGGTCCCGACTCTTCTCAACCCACCTTGAATATAGGACTTGCAATCCCGATCTCTTCCCCATCAACCCAACTTACTATTTTTCTAAAAGTTTTCTCCTTTTGTATCCTTGTCTCACCTATTCCAAGACTTGCTTCTATGGCTTGCCTCATTTATTGGTTGCCACATGCCACTAAATTCCAAACGTTACAAGAAAAGCGGAAATTCTCATTTGAAAACCGGTGCGCATTTGGAAGCAAGATGTGGCCTAGACCGGACTTTGGAGCTCAACGCCTAGAGCTCCACCTCCGGTCCAGTGCCTGCATGCGAACAGGCCCTAAGCCAGCCCAAGAGCCCGAAGCCCAGCAGCTGAGCCCAGCACAAGCCGGCAGTTGGTTAGAGCCGAAGCCTAGAGCTAGGCAGTTGAGGCTAGCCCAAGCCCACTTCGGCCCCCCTTTTTTTGTTTTTGTTGACCTCCTATCTAAGAAAGGAAAATTGGGGGATTAGGACTCTATTAGACTAAGGTTTAGGGTAGGGGGATAGGGATTTTGATAAGAAGGGGAAGGGGAGAATAGAAGCGGCGTCTCCATGTGTCAAACTTGCATACAACCCTTGCCATCTCACTCTCACCTATGAAATGGAAACGATGAAAAAAAGAATGAAAGGAGAATAGGAGGGAGGAAGATGAAGTCGGAGGAGAAGGAGAGAGACGATAAATAGTGTGCTAGTTTAGATAGACTAGGTAGAACATGAAAGATTGAAAAAGGAGCCTTGGTGTCCGTTAGAAGAGGATGGGGGGATGACGACGTAAGAACTTTGTGAGAGGGGAGTGGGCACATTTATGCTTCTTAGTTGTCAAAGTTGGTAGCACAAGAGCTCATCAAGGCATTTGGTGGAATAGTTCAAGAGTAGAAGAAGGGAAAGGAAAATAAAAGGGCTAGAAGGAGAAGGAAAAAAATCAATTGTAATCTCCAATCTTCAGCCGTGGGCATTATTGAAAAATAAACAAAGAATTGCAATGGAAAACAAGGATGGGTACATGGATGTGGACGAGGTTGTCTCTAACACCAGCAATGACAAGGTAAGTTGTTGAGCTAATCCTTGGTGTTTTTTCCTAATTTCCTTTTGATTTTCTTAATTAGCCTTTGATCCATGTTAACAAGTAGAGATTAATAACAATTAGCAATTTAGATTCAAAAGTCCAAAGATGAGAAGTAGAGGTTTCCGGAATCATATTATAGTTAGAATTTGGCTTTGATTTGGCTACACTAAGTCAACTTGAGCGGTCAAGGGTGGATGAGTGTTAGTAAATTCATCCCCCAAAAGCCATAAACCAAAATTAGGGATAGATTTAGGAGGTAGAAATTAACGTTAATTAGAGGTCAAAAGTCAAAGTAGAAATTAGGCTTAGAAGTCAAAACTTAGTAGTAGTTTAGAAGAAAAACCTAGGATTAGATTAGGAGTTAACAATTAGAAATTAAAAACTGAAAGGTTAAAAACTTAAAAGTAGTTATTAGTCTAGAAGTAAACCCTAGAGTTAGATTAGAGGTTTAAAATTTAAGAATAAAATTGAGAAGTTAAAAGATTAGAGTAATACTTAGGGGATAGAAATTAGAAGTTAAAATTTAGAAATTAAAAAGCCTAGAAGTAATTTAGAAGTAAAAACTTAGAGGTAGTTTAGAAGTTAAAACTCTAGAGTAAAATTTTGAAGTCAAAAAATTAGAATTAATTTAGAAGGTAGAAATCTAGAATAAAAATTTAGAAGTATGAAAATTAGAGTAAAAATTTAAAAGTAAATTTTCAAAGGAAAAGTCAAAACTTAGGATTAAAGTAGAAGGATAAAAGATTGAAGTTCAACAAAATTTGTAGATGCCAAAGAAACAAAATTGAACATTTTGTAATATCAAAATTGACATACCCCTAAAAAGTCAAAAGCTAGAAGTGAAATTAAAATAGAAGTAAAAAAAGTAGAGTCAAAGTAGAATTCTGGAACAAGTCAAAGGCTAAAATATAGGAGTTCATGTAGAAGGTTAAAACCTGCAAACCAATTGGAAAAGCCAACGGGTAGGAAATAAATGGGAAAACACCATGGAAGGAACACATGATAGATAAAGTGTCCGGAGAAGTTGTTTCCCCTAATGACCTCGGCTGGCTTCTTGAGTTAGTAGCTAGTTAGTAGATCCTTTCACACAGATTTTAGCTACCACTATTGCCATCCACAAAACTAGGAAACATTAGCAAAGCTCCATTACTTGGAAGGCTCAGTGGACCACGTTTATAACACCCGTATATCTAAACATAGTGGATAAAAGGCTAGAACCGAGATGTGTCCACGTTATTTCTAAAGGTGGGTAATAAAGCACCCACATGCAATTAGCTAGAATCATCTCTATCAATGTTGATGAGGTCACTACTATGGATCAAACTTTTTGGATCGGAGCGCATGTGTATGCAATGGAGAGCTGGGAAAGGGTGCCGCATATGCTGCATCTTTCCTGTCTATTTGATGGCGGCACTGCGGACAACCTGAATAATATTATCATGCATGCTTTGCTCGATGAGGGCGGTTTGACGCACGTGGACATCGCTACTAAACTTCTTTTTTAAGTGTTGATGGTGTTAGTACCTTCCAGGGCCTCCAAACAAGAGTTACCATCTAGATCAAGGAAAAGTAGGCTCCCTTTACTTTGGAAGCTAGCAGTGTGAGCCATAGAATCAATTTGGTCTTGGAGACGTTGAGCAAATATTTGATGGTTTCCAATGGAGGGCATGTTTCAATCGGTGTATTTTGCCGCAGCAACAAAAGGCAAGTTGAGTTGCAAAAGTTGGCTAATCTCATGAAACTAAGGGGCGTGAGATGGTCCGTAACGTAGAGATGGGGTGGATTTTGATGTGCATTCCTGTGCAGCAAATTATGTCGAAGTTCATGACTTTGCTTGTGAAAATCGGAGTGGACATGATGGTAGGGCCTGGGTACAAATCAGTCCCTGGCGCTGGTGATATCGTTAACCTCCTCGTTGATGTAGAAGTCCTCTTGTCTCTGGCTTGTTTTATTCCACTAGTGAATGCGATACATTGCTTGATAAAACTCTCTCAGTCACAATGCATCTTCATTTATGACTTCCTACAAGCTGTAAAGGTGTGCCAGCAAGAACTAGCGAGGTTGTTCATCAATGGGGCAACTGCTTATAACAAGCAAGATTCCCTCAATACAATGACCTAATTACACAATAGTGTACCAACATTCCTTTGCAGTTGAAAGAGCTTCCAGGGGACTCTGGAATTGCACATTTGTTTTAAGACTTGTCCATCACGATAGTGTACACTTGTTGCCATGACAAGCTGATCGGCAACCACATCTTTGAGACCCAACAGGATTATCATTGCCTACAAAACAATATTGAGAGGCAGTTTTCAGGGTTGCATTTATTTTTTGCTTTGCATTTTTTTCATTCTTAATTTTTTTTTCTTTGTATTTTTTTCTTTGCTTTATTGTTTGCATTTTTTTAGTTTCTTTCTTTTAGACTTGGAATCTTAAATTTGCGGTTCTGTACTTCATGTTTTTGTTCAGTGGCGTTACTTGTTGTTTACTTATTTGTTGTATTGGGGGGCACAGACATAGCACAATTTCTTTCCAAAAAGTTAGACCGCCGCTTCCCACAACATGAACTCCTCAATAACTTTGGCGTTATCTATCCTCAGTATTAGAGGCAATAAGGAGCTGAGGCCAGCTTTGCCCATCGTTTGGCAGTTCTGAAACATTTCTACAATGAATCTAAACCTTTGAACAGAGACAAGCCTTTGTATAAAGGCAGCCAGCCCCATACGACCTTTGTAATGCTCTCAACTTCTGCTTTGGACTTGCAACAGGGTTTGTTCAAAATCACAATGCAGTCTAACTTCAAGGCAACTTGCAGCCCTTCCTTGAACATGAATCCGGTGATCAAATTGTGGCGCAGACTATTCCAGTCACACTACTTGAATAAGCTGAATTTTAAGTGTTTTAAGGGAGCAGAGAATGGATGTTGTTTGGTTCTTGGGTCCGTTGAGGATGAGAGATGCTTCTCCACTTTGAAATTCTTGAAATCTTGCTATAGAAACAGATTAGGGAGGTACTTGCCCCTTGTTGTGCGTATGTTTGGACAACTGCATTTTCCATTGACACTTTTTCTTACAAGGAGGCTATACATTTGTAGAAAACCGTTGCAAAAGTCGAACGCCAAGGGGACCTGTGAAAGTATCCTTTACTCAATAGTGAGTATCCTAGCTAATCACTTTGATTTGTTAGTTTTAAAAGGTTTTAACCTGCTTTGCAATTCAAACTTATGTTTCCTTGGGAAGTCTGTGAAAATCTGGAAGGTGAAGCTTCACCGTAGACATTTGTAACTTTGGTGGAGAGGATGTTTGTGAATCGAGGTTGCTACAAGCACACTGGCCAACTGAAGTTGCTTTTATGACTGATTTTTGAGAAACTCTGACAATTAATACTAATGTGGCTTGCTTGCATTGTGTGCAGACATTACAAGAAATTTGAGGCCTCGGGAGGTTTGTGAGTTCCCGGACAACAAAGAATGCTGGCCAAATAAATGGGAAAAAAAAAATGATTTTTTTTTTTGGGGAGGGGCCCATCAAATTGCAAGGCCTGCTTTGGTCGAGACAGTTCAGTAATATAATTCAAAAAATATGAAAAAAATTGAAAAAAAATATTATTATTAAAATAAATAGGGAAATTCAAAAATTCCAAATCTGATATAGTCAAAATTATCCTCGTTAGCCTGAATAATATTTAATTATTATTTTAATATTTTTAAATTCTTTTTATTGTTTTTTATTATTTTTTATTGTAATTTTAATATTTTCTATTATTTTCTAATTTTTTAATATTTTTTAATTATTTTTTATTGTAACACTATTTATGAATAGTGGCCAAAGGAGCTTTGAATTCCATTGTGGGGAACTCACAGTCCCTTTGTGAAGGAAAGGAGCCCTCCCGAGGGTTTATTATTTTTGTAATGACATTAACATTGCATTTTGGGCAGTCTTGCAATTTGCAAGCATTACAAAAAATTTTAGCCCTCAATAAGACTACCAGTGCATGATTTTCGGCACCTGTGGGGTGCAATTACAAATTTATTTATTTATTATTATTATTTTAAAATATTTAAAATATTTTCATTTTGACGTGGCAACAATACGACCACATTACATTCAAATTTTCATTTTTTTTTCCATAATTGCACTACGGGGGTGCTAGACTAGCGGCCTCGTTGAGGGCTGAATTTTTTGTAATGAAGGGTTCAACTCCCTTGTTAGTGACAAACTTTATCATTCACACAAAGTTCATAAATTTTTCCAAAACAACACTCAAATTGCACAACATTTCAAAATGAACAACTTGCACATGAAAAAAAAAATGGAGCAAAAAAACTCCAATTTTATGTCTCTGGTTTTACAAGAAAAAAAGATATTCGCGGAAATAGCCCCTACTGTCACACGGGAACACTCACATGGGAACATCGTTCCCGCGATTTCCGTTGTGGGATCGCTGGAGAGGTGCGATTCCCTTTTTCTCGACTCTGTTCAGTTCAACTCTCCGTCATGCGTGCTAGCCTCTTTGCGTTGCGGAACTTAGCTGCGGGGCTCCTCCGTTCGTCTTCAGAGCGTCACTCTTGTTCAAGTGCAACCAAGCAAGGCCAAGGCGCTGCCCCACGATGTCGTCGACCTCCCTCTCCCGAACCAGCTTCAGCTTACTGGGTGCGCCACTTCGAGTGCCGCTGCTAAACTTTCCTCCCTGCCTCTCCCCTCCCAATCAATTCCGCTTTTCTATTCCCCCCTCTCGCCCCCCGCTTGTGCACTGCACCGCCTCTCGCCGCCATTCGCCTCGTTCAGGTATGCAGACCCGTTGCCCTCCTCGCCCTCGGGCTTCTGTCCCCTTCCTCTTACTGGCATGGCTCCTTCCTCTTGAGTTCGATTGTTTCCTGCTTCGGGTCTTGTCTTCCTCACTCGTCGTTACTTCCTGCCGTGGACATCTTGTGGAATTTCATTTCTGTGAATGGCATCTTCTGTCTGTCCGTCTGTAGCTGACCGGAGCTCAAGCAAGGGAAGGAGGAGGGCACGCGGGGAGACCACCGTAGTAGAAGACGACGTGTATACTATTGACGATGGCTGGAAATTTCATCTGGATTCCACAGAGAAGGCAAGGTGCTGGATTATTGTCACCCTTTCATGACATGAATGGACGATTTGAGGGCGGGGTTTCAGAGAGTTGAGTTTTTGTGCGAAGGGGTAACTGTCTGTCAGCAGAGCAAGTGGCTTCTCGTGGCGTGAAAACATATAGTGATGGTCCGAGTTTGATTTGAGCCACGGGCCAGACGCATGTTGCTGCCGTCGATGATTTGATTTCTTTTATGCTTTAAATGAGTAGAAAGTATTTTTGGTTCTCCTTCAACACGTGGTCGTCAAGGAAATTCGTCGAATACTCCGGCGGTTTTTTCATTTCAATTTTGGCAGTTGCATGGCGAAAAGCCTTAGTGATGCTGGCGTGTACGAGTTATTATATTATCTTTCGTGGATTATCGTATCTGAAGGGACACTGGATACTCAAGCGTGGATTTGATGGGAAACAGATGCTGCAAGTAGCTGGTGTACAGGTTCCTGTGCGTTTGCGGCAGCAACTAGAGCAGGAGAGACAGACACAGGGTGTGGAAGAAAGAGCACATCGAAGTCCGGTTGCGAGTAAAGTGGAGGATGGACCCAGGCTCACTCACAAGTTGTTGAGGGTACTTACTCCCCATTCTCATGTGGTTTTGGCATATGCCAGTCGCTCATCGAACCAATCATGGACCCCGCGTGGAGTGAATTCCTTTTAGTAGGCTGTCTCAGTTATCCTTCTCATCAAACCACAGACGGAACTCTAGTCCTCCTGAATGTTGTCTTTGATCATGGTAAGGTATAGATTGTTTATCGAAGTAAGCCCTCAAGACTGCAGTATGCCAATGCTAGGGCTGCGCTTTGAAAAGTATATCACAATTTTCCCACCAACATGGCTTAGAGGATAATAATCTCTTTAATGGCCGTGGCTAGTGAACCAGCGTGCTGGTCAGCTGATGAAGGGTCCTGACACTTTTCCGTGCGGATGTATTCTGAAAATTCTGGGATTTAATTCTCAGGTAATGGCAGGAAAAGCGGGCGGCAGAAAATTGGCATCACCAGCAGACTTGAATGTTCGGCCGATGATGGAAGTTGTTCGTGGGGCAGTTTTCAACATCTTACAGGTAGACTTCTGTCGGCCGTGTTGCGAGGCGTGGATTATTCGCCTCTCCATCAAGCATTGCTTTTGTGAAATCTAACCTGCCATGATGTATGGTTTTGTGTTTTAGGCACTAGGTGGGTGTTCAGCACACCTGCCACCTGGTCGGTGGTTGGACCTTTACAGCGGTACAGGATCTGTTGGGATCGAGGCACTCAGCAGGGGCTGCGAAGCGGTATGTATGTTCTTTCTACTTGTGCGGTTTGGCAACCGGCGCTACACTTGCACCTGACATATAGAGATTGTATCTCGAGTATTTTTTGTTTCCGACATCACTTGAACTTGTGCCTGGTGTAGTTCGTGGACGTTGCTCAAGAGAGGTCTCTTCATGTGTAATTGAAGTATACGCTTCGAATTTCTTGGTTTCGTTCTTGTGTAGGCACATTTTGTGGAGATGGATCCTTGGGTTGTTGCAGAGGTACTGGACCCCAATTTAGCAGTGACCGGCTTTCTGAGCCAAGCAGTTGTACATATCTCCCCTGTGGAATCCTTGCTGGAGCAGGCAGCGGAGCATGGTGGTATGTTAATCATCCCTGACAGTCTCATTATTCACGTTTCCTGCTTTGTTTCTGGTAATTAATCATCGGATTCCTCTATAGTTTTTATTGGATTCCGTGTAGCGTATATTGGCGCCCTTTGGTTTGACCGTTGAGGAATTTGTGTCTTTGAAGCTGGCATACTTGGGGGCAAATTTGACTACATAAGTGTAACACCTCCTTATGAAGCAGTCGTTTTTTCAACACTCATGCAGCAACTTTCAAGGTCTCCACTTCTCAAGCATGATACATGTATTGTAAGTGATACAAGCGTCTGAGACCTCCTCCTCGTCTTTGAGTAGCCCTTGCTTTGCAATACGCATTGCCTTGTTTGCTGTCTCTTAGCAAGTAGTTATGATATCGAGTGAATGTGCTAGTTTGTATAGCATTGTCGGATGTCTCACCCGCCAGATTTTTGGCCCTGGTTCGTGAATTTTGTCAAGAAACTTTTCTAAACAACCAGAAATGCTGGCCTGATGTTATGTAATGTGTTTCTAGGTGGTGGAGTATCCAATAAAGTCCAAGCAAGAAATGCCTGAAACATGTGGAACGCTTGTGAAGGTATTGAACTCTTTCCTCTGTCATTGTTGTTCAGAAAATGAAACGCAATGCATGGATACCTGAATTACATGGTGTGCTGTCTCTCTTGAGAAATAGTGAAACGGTTTTATATATTGAAGATATCCTGTCACGGGTCTCATGCATTATGTGTGAAGAGAATTATGGGTGCCCGAATGTCCCAATTGTAATCCTGAATTACCGAATTACTTCCTCTGTCCCGTAATACGGTACTATTCCCTTTTGGTTTTCTCTTTTGTCCCAAATTAGTGTCTTGTTTAGCAATGTACTTCAAGTTCAAACCCGGATTGAGGGTTGACGATGATTTTTTTTTGTTATGAACTCAACTAATGAAATGAAGCAAGAAGAAGTTGAATTTATTATCCACTTTGCAGGAAAAAAATTCAGAAAATTGAAATTTTTACAGCAATTTCGAGTTGATTAAACCAATCACCAAAACACAGTGTGCAGACCTTTTGTGTTTTTTTTATTGAAATTATAAATTTTTTTTTTTGGGGGGAAATCTGCCATTACTACTTGTGTTTCATTTTGAGATGCACCTTGCATTAATGTTATAGTTTTTTTTGACACTTTAGAGTTTATATTTCGCATCATTGAAATGTCACCCTTTGTTTGGCCCTTCTTTCACTCTTATTTTAGAGTGCATTTGAACTTGTAATTTTTGGAACGATAGCTTGCACTCTAATCACATTGAGTGTCTTCTCCCTATATTGAGCTTATGGTCTCAACCAGCAACTCCAAACTATGAAAAATGGTCAATTTTTTTTTTCTGCATTATTTGAGGTGGAGAAACACTTCAAACCTCTCTTTGCGGCTTGGAGGTGAAGGGTGGCACGGTATCCTTAATATAAGGGAAGACAACTCAATAATATAGGGGAAGACAACTCAATGTGATTAGAGTGCATGCAATGATGGTTCATTGTCATTCCAAAAAAATAACAAGTTGAATCAAAATTTGAATGCAATCTAGACTAAGAATTGAAAGAGAGGCCAAACAAAGGGTGACCTTTCAATGATGTAAGATAACTCTAATGTATCAAGTTAGGAGCATTGCAACTCCCTTTGAGCTTTCCCTAATTTCTATTATTTTTGGGGGGAATTTTGGGTACGCATTAGGGGTAGTCCCAGTTCATGACTGACTACGAATTGGGAGAGAAACTCAACGTGGAAATAGAAACACATCACTTAACTTACATCCGCTGAACTTCGTTGTTCGCTGAACTTTTCTGTTTTCCACCGTGGAGACGATTACGGGCTCCCGGAACTCGGTGACGGTCACCGTGGCTGCTGTGTCTCCCCCTATTGGTCATTAATAGTAGAATATAATCATGACATTCACTAAGAAATCTTCGGCAAATCCGGAAGACCCTCACTACTAACAGAAAGGACTTAGGATTATGGGATAGAGGGAGTAGTTAGGAACAGAAATAGCGTGATTTTGTGTCGCTGAATGAGTTTAACCTGTCAGATAGAATCTCATCTTTTCATTTTATCTCGTCTTATCGCCACTACCCGTAGCATCCACAGCTAACATCCACTCTATTCAACGCAGATAAGGGATAGGCGATATGGTCGAACGTACGTGGCCATATATGGACCTTTATGGGCTAAAGATGATTGAACAGTTCCAGCTTCGATGCGTCCAGTCGCTTACCATGAACAGCCTCAACCAGTAACGATACGTGTGTTTTGTCTTTAGGTCGAGCAGGACGTCGCTTACACTGGGACCATGTAGACGTTCTGCAGGTGCTGCGGCATTGACCTTGCTTGGAGTTCTACAGACACAAGGGCTTTCGATACAATGTCATCGAGTTTCTTGGAGGTCCACTTTCAGCAACGTTCAGACTGAAGTTCATTCACTTGAGGGTTTCGGTTGCAGTGGAATAGTGGAATGAATCACAAATTCAGAGGATGAATTTGAACTTTGGATGGTCACAGAAAGTGCAGATTTTGAATTTTAGATCAAATGAATGGCATGATCACATCCTTGGTGTAAACTTTTAACCCTATTCAATCATAGGGTTTTGGTTGTCTTAGTATCGACGAGGTTGTAGTGGATTTTGTCATTAACCCTTAAATGACTGAGGAGCCCCTATTGGGCATTTGCATTTTGTTTGGTAGGTCATGGTGAAGTCAAAAAATATTGTTTTTGAATGTGTCTTGTTACTAGCTTTGTAGCTTAATCACTTAAGCTCCTGTGGCGCAAATGGCAAGCAGTGGAATGTGATGGAGATTTTTCTTGTGTAGGAAGATAGAAAATACAAAGATTACAAGAATTTTTTGTGCAAAACTGAAATTTCTGTGAATTTTGGGAGCCAAAAAGTGTTCCGAACGAATTCCCAATCACTAGAGTCTTCCAATTCCGAGCACTCAAGAACTAGCTTCCTATTATCTACCTTCTTGTTATTTTTTGCATACTTTAGGACATGTATTATGATCTTACTAGTTCCAAACTTAAAAAAGAAAAAAAAACACATTACAAGCCTTGATTGGAATAAGGGCACTACCAGTTGGAAATGGGTGGTCCGACCTTAGATAGATCGATGGATAGATAGATAGATCGATGGATAAATAGATCAATAGATAGATAGATGGATAGATAGATGGATGGATAGATCGATGGATGGATAGATAGATCGATGGATGGATGGATGATAGATCGATAAATCAATAGATCGATAGATAGGCCTATGGAAATAAAGTGTTTGTTTCTAATGACAATGAGACAATGTCCATTGGATTAAGGGCCAGTGATGATGGCCAAAGATATACATGGAGTGATTTTAGGAAAGGGGCAATTTTAGGTGTACCTACTATTGTATATATGTCTTAGAACTATTTTAAGTTGATGAGATGTTTTGAAATTGAATTGGGAATTCACATAATAAGAATTCAAGAAAAAAAAACTCCGAAACAAGATGTTTTCTCATTGTCCTTACTATCTATTCGAGTTGAGAACCAAAAGACAAAATTGGACATAACTTTGAAACCACTAATCCCAGTCTTATGAAATTTATCTTGTATTCTTGACAATCTTTGTGTGTGTAAGTCGGTAGAAAATCCCAATTAATATGTTCAAAAAACTGAAATTGAAATTCCCTATTCAAAATTGATTTAAAAAAATACTCCTCAGCCATCTAGAGGTTAAAGTTAAAAATTGAAAAAAATAAGATATGTGAGATTCTATCATAGAATATAAATAATCAATTGGTTATTTTAACGTTTTTAAACATAATCAATTGGTTATTTTAACAATTTTTTAACATAATTTTTGAATATCTAATAAACTGCATATGGTATCTGCTGTTTGTTTAAACTACGAAAATGAATTTTTAAATTTTATTTCTAGAATTCTTGCAATAGTGAGGCAAAGGTTTCAAGTGATCCTATTGAATCCAATTAATTTTTAATATTTTTTAAAATTCAAAGCCTCCAAACTGAAACCAAAATCCACTCCAAACCAGCCCAACCAACCCCTATTTGTAATTTCAGTTTGTCTTGGGATATGCAATCAATATGGGATCTCATTTTCCTGTATTCATATGCATACTAATATACATCTTCTATATTGTATTCTTATTCATACAATACTAGTATCAATATCAATATATGTATTATGTATTGTATTTATATTCATATTTGTATTTGTATTTGTATCCCAGATTGACAGCGTCCATTTTCTTTTAAAACATTTGATCTGACAACAAAGCAATTTACACTATGCACTCAGATTAATTAAACTGCTTTTTTATATTTTCAAAATTTATTTTCACTTTTTATTGTAAAAGTTTACAACAATGACATACTCCCATAAAACTAATAGAACATTAACAGACAACTCATATGCTTATGTGATACAATTAAAATATATGAAGGTGAAAAATCAAACAAGCTTATTAGACTTAGAAATGGTGTGGGATGACTTGGCTACTAAATTAGTCTTTTATGAGCTAATTCCAAATGACCAATATATTAAAGGTGGACAAATTTTTTACTTGATATAAAAATTAATCCCTCAAGTTTCATGGTCCCCTCTGGGCACAAAATGGATTTTGGACAAGTTTCTACAATCTCAATATTTGTCATGATTTTTTGAAATTTTTTTGAATATTGAAAAATAAAATAGCTTTCTAGGAGTATAGGTTGTAATTTGTCTAATGGTGCCCACAAGAAATAATTATGGCACAATAAGCCCAAATTTTAGTTCAAAGATAGAAAAGAAAAAGAATACAAAAATTTCAATTTTTTTTTTTTTTTCTCATGGATTGCATTCTTATCTATATAGGAAGCTTTGATTCATTACATTTGAATTTGCTATGTAAAAATTATAGAAAATCTTGTTTTATGGACAATTAGGATTCTTTTTTGAATTCAATTTTAACAATTTTCGAAAAAAATTCACAAGGTTAAAATCTTTTGCTAGAACATCTCACTATTGAGATTAAAGTGTTTCAATACCATCTTCAAATAGGGCTATTAACCCTTAAAGGAACAAGGCCATTTTTTTGCCAGAAAACATTCAAAATTGCCATTTCTATAGCAAAGAGTACAAAAAATTGAAAATTGATTTTTTGTCACATCTAATCATAGGATCTTAAACCCTAACTAGTATGATGATGTGTGGAAAAAATTTCAGAAATTTTGACGGCACGGATTGCAAAATATCTGCATTTAAAGTGAAAAAAACAAGTTTTTCAGCACATTACAAGACTAGATTTTATGACTTTGAACATTTTTAACTTAAATGTTTTGCACTACAAAGTTTTGAGCTTTTAATCTTTACAGTGGAGAATTGAATTAAGAATCTAGTGGGAAAAAAATCCAAAAAAACTTAATTTTTATTACTAAGCAAATTGTTAAGTAGAAATAGGTATAAGATAGAAGGAAAATCTAAAATATTAATATCTTTTATATGGAATTAAAAATCACTAATCCCAATGGTGATATTGTTCTAGCAAAAAAACTAAACTTGGTGGAACTTTTTTTTAGAAAAATTGTAAAAATTGCATTCAGAAATGAATCTTACAAGTTATTATTTTTAGGAAGATGCTTTAAGTGCCAGAAAAACAAGATTGTCTATAACTTTCTCATAACAAATCCAAATGAAATGAATCAAAGCTTTCCAAATAGACTAAAATTTAATTTATAAGAAAAAAAATTTAAAAAAAAAAATTGCAAATTTTTTCTTGCTGCCCTATGTCCCTTGTTTTGAGCTTATTTGGGCATAACTTTTTTTCCAGGGCACCGATTGAAGAAAAATTAATATCCACCAAGCTTAACAGTTTTTCTATCTTCAAAAACAGTTTTGAAAAATTACGACAAAAATTCAGCCCATAGGTACTTGCCCGAAATCTCATTTGTCCCTTGAAGGGACAATACTCCTTCAGGGATTAACGGTTTGGTTTTTCTTTCAATCTTGAACCTACTTCTACTTAATAAATTTTTAATGAATAAAAATTAAGCGTTTTTTTTTAAGGGAAATTCTTGAGACCTTCAATTCAATTCTTCAGCTTAAAAACATTAGAGATTCAAAATCTTTAGTGCAAAATTTTAAATTTAGAAGATGCAAAACCAAAAAATCTAGTTGAGCAAGGTACAAAAATCTTAAATTCTTCACTTTGAATGCAAATATCTTGCAATCTATAAGGTCAAAGTTTTTGAAATTTCTTCTAGATATTCTTAATCTAATCTAGTACAAGATCATATAATTATTTTTGTATAATTGGTTCTTTGACAATTCTACGATAGTCAATGTCAAATGAAATTTTAGCCAAAGAATATAAAATTTACATGCTGAAAATATAAATTGTATTTTTGATGAATGAAAAACATTGAAATGCCTCATAATTGATTTGATAATGATTTACATTATTTTCTTAAAACTTATTTTGGTTGACATATTTTATTCATGATGCTTCACTTTTAAAGGACACTGCAAGCTTGACAAGAATTTTGAAATTCAAAACTTGACTTTTTTACATAGTTTTTTATTTTAAATATTTTAAATATTAGCAATGAAAATGTAGCTCCCATATCTCCTTTTAATTCCATTTGAATTTTTTTCAACATTGTTAAAATTTTAATTTTTGTGACAATTTGAAGATAGCATCTTGAAAGCTCAACATACACCTTTTTTTATTTTTTTTGAACAATTGGAGAGAACTCACTGCATTAAAAAAACCACAATACAAAATAGCCAAGCCATGAGGCTAGACAAATGAAGAGATAGCGAGAAAAAAAAGAACGACTAAGGGAAACCCACGAAACTAGAGAAACCTAATAAAAATCACAGCCAACAAGGCTGCGCCTTTGCCATCTGATAATGCCACCCTCCCACGACGTTAACAACTTAGAATAGAGCCAAATATTATCAAATTTGAGACATACAGAAGCCGCTTGGTGAGGTTGGAGTTTAGTAGTTGTTTAGGCTTTAAGTAACGCTGCTTTGCCTGAGTCAAGAAGTGAATCCAAAGAGCTTGCTGCAGGAGACCTCGCGGCCACAATGTGTGTGAGAACACCTATGAGTGATTTTTCCCGTGTGAAGAAACAATCACCCCTAGAGTTTGGCCAAGGGGGAGTGTGTGGACCCTAACCTAATTTGCCTTGAAGCAATGGACTCCTATTTTAGATATTCAAAATTGCTCCAAAAACTCTAAGATAAAATGGAGGTAGCACACCTAAAATCACCAAAGTCACCTTCTAATATCCCCAAATCACCTAATATGTGCTCAAGGAGACTGGGGCAACTTCCTATGCTCAAATCTCCTTGGAATTTGCCCTTAGGGCCTCCAAATGGACTAAATTGGGCCCTAAAAATTAATTCTAGTACACTTTCAATAGTCCATGGTTCATGCACAAGTAGTTCTTCTCAATCATTTATACAATTAATCTCCTATGAGCAAACCGCCTCTAAATTTACAATTTAGGGCTCCACAATGGGTGAATTTGGGCTTTTAAAAGAAATTCTAGCACACTATCCATCTAGCAAACACACAAATTTAACATGCTTTTGATCCCAAATGAGATTGCAATTCCACCTAATTTTATGGATTCATCTACCAAGTTCTTTTTGTCATGCTAATTATGCCTTAAGTGGTTAGGTTACATCCTATAACCCAAATCCCACCAAATTCTCAATTAACCTCTAAAGTCTCAAGGCCATTTTTCTGTCAAAAATCACTCAAAACTACTACTTTTGTTGCGTTCATCCAAGAAATCAAAAGAAATATTTTTTTTAGAATCTAACCGCAAGATCTTGTACTACACTTTTCTCAGATCATGTGGTAAAAATTTTGTAATGTTTGACTGCACAGATTGAAAGATGTCAACATTCAAAGTGAAAGAAAAAGTTTTTTCAATAAGATGCTTTGATTGCCCAAAAAATAAGAAATTCTATAACTTTTGCACCACTAATCCAAATGGAATGAATCAAAGCTTTCTATTTAGACGAAAATACAATCTATTAGAAAAAAATAATTAAATTTTTTTTCTTCAATTTTTTATGGATTTTTTTTGCTGCCTGGTCTCCCCTGTTTTGAGGTTATTGTAGCATAACTTTTGCTCTTGGGCACCAATAGAAATAAAAATTACATTTCCAAAAAGCTAATAAGTTTTTCAATTATATAGAAAAATTTCAGAAAGTTTGACCAAAAATTGAGCTCATAAGAACCTGCCCAAAATCCATTTTGTCTACCTTAGGGACAATGGGACTTTAGGGGTTAAGGCACCCCAAAATGGGTTAATTTGAGCCTCAAAGAAAATTCCAGACTCAAAGAAAATTCCAATACATCTTCAATAGATCAATACTCCAATTGTCATACATTATCTTGCATTTATCCCTTCCATTAGGTGTTCTCCATGCAATGTTAAAAAAGTCCCTTTTCTAACCCTCAAAATGTGCTTTTTAAGTTCAATAATTGATCCTTGAAACCCTAATCTTGATTCAATTAGAGTAGTTCTTCTACATGTGCCTCAAACCTTAAAACTCAACTTCCATGTCTTTTTAAACATCTAATTTAGCAACACATGCATTCACAATTCTTCCCATGATTTTATGCAATGAAAATTGCAAGCATTCAAAAATAATTGGGCAAAGTTCAATAAAAAACCCTTAAATTGGGCTTCCTCCCAAGGCAGCAGACCTCCTATTGGAAAAATGGCCACCACGGATTCATCTAAGCTTCAAATGGCGCAAAATGGTCCCTTTGAAAAGATAATCTCTTCATCTCTTTTTCTTCCAAATTTCAGCTCATTCAGCTTCATCAATTTGCCACAGTTGTTGTCCAAAGTTGCAGCTCCAAAATCCTGTGGCAGTAGACTCTCTGCTACAAAATCCATCATCACCACCATGTTGGAGCTTCAAATTGAGCGAGATTGGTCTTGATTGAAAGCTGACTTGAAGGCACAGCTCCTCTCCAAAAATCAACTCCATCCAAATCTCTGTTCTCCTGATATGACTTGCCAAAGTTGGTGGATCCTTTCCATTCTTAGAAAACCCTGATTGACTTCCATTTTTCACCCATGTTGGCCACCAAGACTGAAACCTACTCGACAAATTGTTCTAACATTAGTCTTAAGTCAATTCTCTAATTTCTTAACATTTTTTACCACAATTTTTTATCAAGCTCTCAAAACACACATACATACAAGAAATTGAGAGAGAAAAGAGATCCAAATCGTAATTTTGCCTTTACTCCAACTCCTAACAAATTTCCTTTACTAATTATGTTCATCCAACTCTAATTTACTGAAAAATCAATAAAATAGTGTAAAACGGGCCAAATTAGTAAAAATTGTGCTAATTTGGTGTAACCTGCACTAATTTAGTGTAAACTGCGCCAATTTAGTGAAAATCCCCCCTAAATTATTGTTTTTTTCCCAATTTTTTTGTTTGTATCCGATTTTAGTGTTCCTATCACTATTCTTGTATTCTAATAGTAGTTTAAAGTTTACTAACTTCTTTTGTGTTTTTCATATTTATTATTTTTAGTAGTTTTAAATCCCTATTTTTTCCCTAGACTTTTTCTATTATTTTTCCATAATTGCATTTTGAGATTTTTTCACCCTAAATTTCTAAAGCTCCAATCCCTATATCACAGAAAACTCCCTAATTTGTGGTATGGCTTATTATTTATTAAGGAGTACTAACACTTCTAGACTTGGAAATTCTTATATAATGTTTCTATTTTCTACAATTTAAGAAGTAAACCAATATGGTGGTTCACAACACCTTCTGGATACGTGCAATTCAGATTAGCGAAAGTGACAATTCTCTCAATAGGGACCAAATGATTCAAAAGTCATAGGACCGTCTAGGCAAAGTCAAGCCAGAAATACAGAGTGTATGGTCGAAGCGCACATTCGGATCCATCCAAGGTTGTTCACCTAGTAAGTGTTGTAAGATTGATTGAGCATAGTTCCAAACTTTGTGAGCTTTGGGATAGTGGTAGAATCCATGATTAGGCCCATTTGAGCAATAGTTGTAGGCTATGTCCAAGTTCGGGTTAATTTTAGCCTTCTACGAGTGAACCACTACTGCGTTGTGCCATACAGACCACATAAAGGCGACTTCCTTCTGAGAACGTGCCTTAAGCCATATTTCTTTCCAGTCAGACTCAAAAGCTAGAGCTAAGATATTACGCTACTTTAATGGAGTTGTTTGTTTGGGCTGGCAATGTTGGGTGAGGAATAGTTTGCCACATGATATGGTATAAGACAACAATTGCTTACCATTGCTCCAGGACCAATGTCCGGGGTCATAGACCAGAGTACGAATATTGCCTGTATAAAACAACTCAAGGCGATGATTGTGACTTTTCGGATTTCCAAAATCCTCACTCTGTGGATGAATCCTGTATGGACCTCTAGGATCCTTGAAGTAGGTAAGATGACTAGCTGTCTAGAACTTGGCCCGATTGTTGTTCTATTAGCTTTGCTTGAAATTGAGATTTGTTGAAGGACTGGCGTGAGAATATCTGTAGGGTTTTCTTGGAACTGCCACACAATCAAGGAAAGGACTTCATCTAGCTGATCGAAGATGCCAAGCCACTCCCTTGTCTGGGCTTGGAAGAAATGATGTGTGAGTATGGATTTCTACTCTGGTGGAATGGAAGAGATAATATTGAACCATTGAATCTATTCAATTTCCAAAAGATGAAAACAAGATGCTAGTTCGTTCTATATTTTAAAATCTTTGGTATTAGTATTCCAAATATCTGCTATGTGTTTGAGGAAAAGTTTGGCTAGCTCCCTTGCCCTATCTATGTTAAAGTAGAAGTTAGATTCGAATATTCTGTGGACCACCATAAACTAGTGGATAGAACCTCATCTGCATTTGTGGGAGGAGACAATTCAATGGATTTGGTGAATTGTCTCCACGTTGATGTAATTTTGTTCCAAATCCTAGAAGCTTGTGATATTGAGTAGCCTTGTATCATGAGCCAAACGTGAGAGGGGAACCAAAATCCCTGTGAAGGATTTTGTTTCATTTTGTTTATTCTATATCTGAGGAGAACCTTGAAGTTTGATATGGTAGCAAATAGGATCCATATGGCCAGTAGAGCATCCATGGAAATCTCTAGATCCAATAGTTTCAGTCCACCAAGATTCTTAGGTAGGCAACAATCATCCAAAAAAACTCTCGTCTTCTTGACCAAGTAAAGAGAGTCTTGTGTCATCCACAAATTGAGAGATCAATTGCTGAAGGTTGCTATTCGGTAGTTGGATACTTTGGATATTCCCCTAGCATTGCTCCTTTGAAATTGCCATGTGTAGTGCTTTGCCAATGAGGAGAAAAAGGTAAGGTGCCAATGTGCATCCTTGCCTAATTCTCCTATAAATGGAGAAAGGAGTTGTAGCCTTGCCATTAAGTAATACCGTGGCGATAGCATCTCTCAGCAGTTCAACATCAAGTGAGAGAACGTGTCAAGGATTCCTATCCTTTTCATAACCTATATCAAAAAGTCCCATGACACCATATCATAGGCTTTTTTAAAATCAAGTTTGAGGAAAACCAAGTCTTGTTTTGATTCTTTAGCCCATTCAATTGTCTCATATTGCAATAGAATATTGCTAAGGATATGTCTTGAAGATAGGAAGGTCATCTACTTCAAGCTTATTACTTCTTTGAGGAGTTTTTGTAATATAATCTAGAGGGCCTTGGCCATTATTTATAAAAGACATTTAATGACGTAATAGGCACTTTAAGAAACCCATATTTTTTGGGATGTTTTTACTATTTTTTGAAACACATTTTTGTGGACATTAAATAAAACAATCCATGTTTTAATGTCAACAATGATGTTCAATAAAACATCTTGAAGTTTTATTGACATCATTGTTGACATAAAAACATGGATTGTTTTATTTAATGTCCACAAAAATGCGTTCCAAAATATAGTAAAAACATCCTAAAAAATATGGGTTTTTTATAGTGAGGCCTTTGGTAGTTTGACAAATCTGTATGGTCTTAAGCTTTGAATATAAGAGCTATTGATCCTGATGTCATACCAACAGGTAGGTGGCCTATGCCGATGGAGTTTTGAACCATTTGAAAGAAATCTTTTCCTGTTAAGTCCCAAAAGCTGCAGAAGAACTCCGTGGTGACACCATTAGGACCTGGGCTATGGCCTTTAGCCATGCTTAATAACGCTTGATGTAATTATTCTTCTGAAAAGGGACATTGGAGTTGATTGTCCATCTCAAGGGAGAATTTCCTAGTAATACAATTGAGTATCTTTTCGCTATCGGCCCTTCACTCAGATTTTTGACTTCTTGTGAGTATAGTCTTGTGTAAAATTTGGTGCATATCTAGTCTATGTCTCCACACTCATGTTTGGGTTTACCATAGTCATTCCTAAGTTCCGTAATTGATGAGTTAGAAGGTGTTTTGAAGAACTCTGCGGAAACACTAGAAGAAATACATGTCCGCCACAACCGGCCATATGCAACTCATATCAGTCATATGCAATTAAATGTCCTATACAACTATCCTGCAACTATGATTTTCTTTATTTCCACCAACTTCAACGTATACGTTGTTGTAATTGTAGAGTAGTTGTAGAATGAAATGTTTGGTTATAGAATGGTAACAAAATAATCATTCAAAATGAACGTGATGAATTCTACATCCACTATTCATTAGATTTGTTGATGTGGACAATTCTACGTTCTATGGAGTCCAATCTCTCAAAGCCTAGTTGCATATGACCTAAATTTGATTACAATTTTACTAGAAAACAACTATAGTTCAACTAGGAAAGAACTGGAGTTTGCATTGACTAGAAAACAACTACAATGGCAACTACAAATCAACTCAAAAACTAGTTACAAAGTACAGAAAACTAGTTACAGAGTACAGAAAACTAGTACAGATTAACTATAGTACGACTTAGAAACAACTACTAAACAACAAGAACTTGACTACAAAACAACTGTAGTTAGAGTTGTTAGTCAAAATGCTGTAGAATTTGTTGTTTATCAATTAGAATTGAACAACTTTGTTTTGCTATCGTCTTGTGGCTGCAAGTTCACCTATGTTCTTCTATTGCATGAAATGCAAAAGATGCAATGTATCATTTCCCTACATCAAATTCATTTTGGTTCAAAACCACACTTTAAAACACCAAATAATGACTATTATGTTTAATAATAAAAATTATCCATAATCTATCATGCAACACTTCATTTCTCATTGCCTTTTTTTTTCCATAAATGGCAGGAAACTGCATACATTTGTGTATGAATTCTTTTTGAATTAAGGGATAGTGCAAAGACAATTTCAAACTTTAGAACAGTAAAATGGTATTTGAGTTACAAAGGTCTCAATATCTTGAAGATGCTAAGAGATTGTCTTTTACAAGTAAGTCTATGACTTTGATCAAAGATAGAATAGTCAGAAGAGGAGGCACATCCTCTGAAGCAATCAAACTAGAAGCTTAAACAGTGATGTTGACAAACACATTTGATGTGTCTACAAATCTCTATCGAGCACAAGTTTTTTTTTATGTAATACTATTTTTCAACCTTCTTTCCTTACATCATCTAGAAAACAATATTTTTATAACATACTTTCATATTCACCATATACAATGAGGATGGACGAAATTTTAGGAAGATGCAAGAAAAATGTCAAAGAAAATGCTCTTTCCAATTTCTCTTTGAAAATTTGCTCATAACTTTTGATGAAAGACTTGAAATCTTAAATGGATTTTTGAAGATAAAAGGTTGTTTGTTTTTCCAACTTTTCATAGTTCAAAGGTTTTAAAAGAAAAATAGTCTACTATGCGGTCTGAAATTTACTTTAATATAATTCCTGTGTTTTATATATCCCATATTGTTTGTCATACCTACTACTACCCCACTTGTATAAATATCTTGTCTTTTAATATTCTATACTCACATTAAGTGGCTTTGGAGCTACCTGACATAATTGTCCAATGTGGTGAGTATTGTATAATATATCGTGTATTTTGTATAATGGTGTATCATATATAGTGTATGATGTACTATGTATGGTACAGAGTATTATGTATGGTATATTGTATATGACATTATGAATCACAAATGAATTGTATATTAGTTGATTTCAGTTGCAAATGAGTTGAAAGACACTTGTATGTGGTCAACTACAACTTGCAAATAAGTTGCACCAATATATCATTAAGATGCATAGGAGGTAAAATGTAGTTGCAAACAAGTTGCACACATGATTCACAAGTCACAAATAAGTTGCACAAAAATATCATTAAGATGCATAGGAGGTAAAATGTAGTTGCAAACAAGTTGCACACCTGATTCACGAGTCACAAATAAGTTGCAAAAAAGTTTCATAGGACCTATTAAGTAATCACAAAAAATGTAGAGAAGTCATAACGTAGTCGCCAAACTATTGGTAAAAAGTGGCAAACATGTTGTAAATGAGTTGCAAACTGCTTACGGCTACATTGTCATGTAGTCCTATATATACCTAAAGCAATTGCAAAGTAATTGAAGGTAAGTTGTAATGAAGTTGCAAATCGATCGCATCAAAGTCGCAGTAAAGTCACAAACAAGTTACGACTTAGTTACTGACCTTAAGCGGCAGTGAATACCACGTAAGCAACCACGTCATAAAGCGTATCGATGAAGTTCCAAGTAAGCTGCCGAATGAGAAACAATCCATTTTGCCTTACAACTATGATGCAAATAAAAAACTTGTCCACAGCAATTAGAGGCCTCCAAAATATCACTAGTTGCAAATGTCTAATGCAACCCAAACCAGTTGCTTTTTGTAGTTGCAAAACCCCTCTTTTTCTTCTAGTGAAAGTTTATCTCCATAGAGTCTCCAATGAGCATGGGATCTAATCTTGTGCCCTTTGATTTTGTGGTTCTCTAGGTTGGTTAGGTTGGCCTTGATGTCCTTGACCTCCTCTCGTAGTGTGGGACATAGAGGCGATTCTTGGAGTTGTCTTGTCTTTTGCTCTAAGTTGGTGCCTAAGGCCTCTTCCAATTTTTTATGACTCTTAGAGCGACAGATACAAAAAACCCTATAAAAGTTGGTAATACGTTTAAGCTTGCTAAAGAAAAAAGCCATTGTTGGAGCCCCCACCCAAATCTCCCTAATAAAAAAGTCTACTTCCTCTAAGTGGATCAACGACATGATCTACTGACTTGGTTGTGGAGAAGGGCAAGCTAGCTCAAGTACCAACAATATAGATGAATGATTTGATCGTGTGTTATTGCCTCTAATCTTATATTCCAAGACTAATACCGAGTCTGAAAAAATATACATCCTATCTAACCGCACCATGATTCTTGATGCATCTTGACGGGTATTGTTCCATGAGTAAAGTAATGATGGTAGAGTAAGAGGAAGTTTAGACACTTGTAGAAAGTATTTCAGACTATTAAATAATAATCTTTCAATATTGGGCATTGATTTGCTATATTTGTTGGATTTATCTGATCTTTGCTCAACCATGTTGAAGTCGCCTAAGAAAATCCATCTATATGAATCAGGTAATTCCCTTATCATGGATTCCCATAAGATCCTACAAAGATGGTGCTTGTGTGGAGCATAAATAGTAACAAACCAATATCAACACCAGAGATGCGGTGTATTATAAACCAGTGAACTCTGCTTCCGCAAATAGAACCCAATTGCGATATTAATTTAGCCCATTTGGATGCTATTAATGAGGCCACCCCGCCCTTGTCTACATTCTTATTGTCTAGTGTATACCCTATTTTTGCCTTAGTGCAAAACGTAGTGGCTTGGCGCCATAGTGCCCTTTCTAGATTTAAGGCCCCTTCTCCTCTAAACTTGTATTCTTGAAGAAATAGAAAATCAACTTGATTTTTTCTAATATAGGGTCTTAAGGTTTTGAGCAGTAGGATCATTCTGTCCCCTGACATTTTGAGAGAGGATTCTAATTTTCATGGAGAAAACAGTTCGAGGGATTACCAAGTGCCCCTTGCTCATTTGAAAAAGAGATTTTCCTGCTGCTCTCGCTATCCTTGGCAGAGTCCCTATGCTCCATAACATAGAGACATAACATGGTGACATTGTAAGAAACTTGTGTTTTTTGGGATGTTTTCACTATTTTTTGGAAGGCATTTTTGTGGACAATACATTTCAAGAAAAAACAGTGTCCTAATCAATAGGATAAATAACTTATGTATGTTGGTTAGGACAGTTGATTAGGACATTTTGATTTGGACAAAAATCAACACATGTTCCTTTTATAGCTTGATTTTGTCAAATTTTTAAAAACATTAATATTCAATAATTTACCATGTAAGTTGCCACATTAGCAAATTTTTCCACTTAGACAAGTCTGCTAAGTCAGTAGCCAACAAACTGGTATCAAATAATTAATGAAAGTTTCCAAAATGATTTTTGTCCTTTAAATTTTAACTTTAAAAATCTCAACACTATATTCAAAGTAATTCAATATATACATTGAACTTTGAATGCCAAAATTCACCACTATATTCCAATTAGTACAATGCAAATTGCATTTTAACCTTTGAATGATTGTCGTATAATTATAGATTGCCATACACAACATATCGTGTAATTATATACGTCAATCAAAACATCAATCAAAACATCAATCAAAATCAACACAAGAGAGTGTCAAAAATACCCTCTCAAGCAAGAAACTATTGTATCAACACATACAAAGTCAAGCGGCTTTCACTCTACAAAGGAAGAATTGAAGAGTATAAACGTAAGAGAAAAACTGAAGTTTTACTAAATGATAATCCACCATCTCCAAGCAAAGCTAAAGACACAACTCTCTCTCAAAACACTCACAAAACTTGACTTGACAACAATGTCAAGTCAAGGAGCTCTCTTCACCTAAACACTCAAACTCTAAGATGGATGAACCCTAACATTTAGATGAAACTCATCCAAAATTAAATGAACTCCTATAGGAGTTCATCTAATACTACAATATGATGTAGAATGGCCCCAATGTCACCTCACGTGACAGCTATTGTATAATCATAGATCGCCATACACAACACATTTTCTAATTATAAATGTCAATCAAAACATCAATCAAAATCAACACAAGAGAGTGTCAAAAACATCCTCTCATGTGCCCCCCTTAGCTGACAATGTCGCCTGACAGGCAGGTAGGACTATACAACAAATGTAGTTAGATTCAAATGCCATGATGAAATATCTGTACAACAGCTCTTCACATCTAAGTTGAGGTCGTGGGTCGACCGACGTGTGCAAAAGTGAGTTCAAAATGGAGTGACAAAAGATTGCAGGCTGGATGCAATAGTGAGCCCATTCTTAATCGCCTTTAGCAAGTTGTTGTTTTTTGATGCAGAATCTCTATGTCAATCTCTAATCCAATTCACAATCTTTTGCACCATGTATCTGGTGCCTAGTCAACTCAAATGGCATTATTGTCATCATGAGCAGAAGTGGTTTGTCTCTCTAAACATCTTTAGCGCCTGTCCAAAGACATAGCATGACCTAAAGAGATCTGACAACAAGGGCAAATCCAATCTCTTGGAGGCAGAGTCAATAAGGGCAAAGTCAAGCATGCCATATGCCAACCACGTTGGCACTGATCACACAATAACATAATAGCCGCACCTTTCTTCTTTCCACAAATAAAACAAAGAAGACATTCTGGCACCACTTCCAATTTGGGGCATACAATGCCATCAATGGGCAAGTAACAAGGAGCGCAATTTTTTGTATGTTCCCGATACTCTCACTCATCTTTGCCTTCCAATAGCAAAATGCCACTAGGCAAAATATTTTTCACTCAAAGGATATTACGTTCTGCCTTGACATCCAACGTTGTAGGCGCTTCACGCTGCATATATACATAATTTTCTTTAGAGAATCTCCGCAATTGAGGTCAATAAGCGCCGCTACGAATGCGGGCGTAACATAAAGTATCACAATGGTTGAGCAATAGATAAGTTCTCCATGGCCATTGGTATGGCTCTTTTGAAAAAATCTGCTTGATCATGAAGACATTGAGTCCAAATATCATGACCATCATATATCATCATATATCGATCATCATATATTGATCATGATATTTGGGCTCAATGTCTTCATGATCATCTAAGTCCACAACTGAAGCCAATTTCTCACGTACCGAGCTGGGTAAAATTGACTCTCGGCCATACAATAATTGGTAAGGGCTATAAGATGCCAATGACGCTTGCTTGTTGAAACGATAGCCCATAGTCATCCATGGCAACATTAAGTCCCAATCACGGTAGTTGCCACAAAGCAATCCAAACTTTTGTAAACCACACTTGATTGTTTGGACAACTTGCTCAGCCAAGCTATCTACCTCAAGATGATTTCTAGAAGTAGTACGGTGATCTATCAGGGCCTTAATACACAATTCTTAAAATGAACTAAGGAATTCCCGTCCTTAATCCATCAACACCTCAGCAGGTGTTCCAAAATGTGCCAAAACACGATCAAGAAAAGCCATAGCTGCCAACTCTGTCGAGTTTTGTTGTAGAGTGTGAGCTTCCAAATTGTCACTTGGGACTCTGGATTTCTTTTTTTTGAAATTTGCAATTTAGAATAGGTAAATTTATACAAAAAGCCATAAAAAGAGTGTAGAATCAAAATAGGGTTGTACCATCCCATTAAAGTATTTGTTCTAGTTTTGATTTTATATCTAAAACGTCCCCAAACCTCGCCAAAAAATAGAGTCTAAACTACAAGATAGCGGGTTTTAGGGGATTTTAAGCACATAGCCTCACCAGGGCTAAATCCCACTGGAAGGTGGAAATGCATGTCTAGATTGGTCCTAGGAAGTCACAGAGAGTCATATGTCAGGTCCTAGGTTAGGTTTCAAATTCCCCATTAGATCAACGAATTCCCGGAAATCCCAATTGTTAGCATGCAGGAGCCACTAAATTCAAGACGGGGCCATGGAGGAATCTAAAGTCCAAAGATGGTGTTCTAGGGTTAATTCCATGCCAAGAATTCAACGGCAAAATCAATTCGCCAAGATTTTCTCATCTGTAAAGATTCCCGCGCCATCGACAATTCAAGGAGACGGCCAATTTAGGCCTTCACTGATCAATTGCGCCAAGTACGGAAACGCACCTCCACTTCTTTTGCAAGGCTCCCTGAGAAGTCCCACGAAAATTTCCGGCATCTTCCAACTTGCAGAAGAACCTTTTCTGGGCAGTCAACCGTTATAACCTCTAACAGGAATTTCTTATAAATTACCCAGGTTGCGGTAAAATCTCATTAAAAAATGAGGGTAGCTTGTTTTATGCTAATAATGCCTTCCAATAACTTTCGTAGCATTCCGATAGCATCCAATACTCAAACCGGCAAGATTTCTCGGGAATTAATCATGTCATGACATCCCCGCGACGTTGACCGGCATTCCGGAGACACACGATGACAATCAGCATCAACAAGGAGTCTTTTCCTACTCCCTTTCACCTTTCGGAGACTTCAGGCTAGTTACCTTTCTCATAATAGGAAATCCCCAAGAATTGGAAATTTACCGCGATTGGGATTTTAATCTAGGCTAGCCTGTGTTGGGTTTTTGATTTTGGTACAAGTGGTATGGGGATCTTGGACTAAAAATGGTGTTTTGGATCCAACGGCGCAGTCTGTTTGACATTTGGAGTTTATCTCCAAAAGTTAGGAGGTTGATCCAGCATATGTAGTAGAAAGTGAAAATCTAGGATTAGAATGAAAATCTTTGAGGATGAGGATGAAAATCCAAATTGATAAGGTTATTAGAAGGAATTTAGGGGGGGGGGGGGAGTGAGCCCTTGGAAACCTATAAAAGAGCTCCACTTTCCTCTCTAAAATCACCTCCATACTTGTTTTTGGGCCCATGGATCCAAGTCATTTTGGATATTTTGGCATTTGAAGCCAAAAACCTCTACGGTGTTTTTGGAGTACTTTTGGCTCCTTTTGTTATTGTATTTCAAGCTTTGAAGGTCCTTGGGGGTCCTTCTATCTTGCCTTGTGTACTCCTTGTGTGTTTTCTCTTGTATTTAGCTGCTTTTGTGAACAAACCCTTGTGTCTTGAGGGTCTTTTATGTTTTCTACTAATCCTAAAGCTACCCCCTTCCGTGCCTTGGCGTATGCCGCCATTGGGGGCCTTTAGAGTGTGAGTCATTTGCTTTACCTCGTTATACTAATCCACGTGTTCTCTTAAGTCAAGTTTTTACCTTCTTCTAACCTGTCTCTTGTCAAGTGGACCCCCCTCAGGGACTGCGAAGCTTTGATCCTATGTGTGTTTTCTTTAAAAGTCTTGTTTTTCCCCCTTCTAAAGTCTCTCTCATTGTGTGGACCCCCCTTGGATATGGCGAAGCTTTGAACTAGTGACAAGGTCAAAGTCCTAAAGTGTGTGTTAAAAAGTTTAGGCGGCAAAGCTTTGAACCCCCGGAGTGCCACCAAGTCCTAAAGTTGGTGTTAAACCCAATTTAGCGGCGAAGTTTTGAACCTCCCAGATATTTAGTTCCAAAGTCTAGTTTCCAAGACCTTTGTGGAAGCATCCAAAGTTTAGCTTCCAAGATATGTAGGTTTTCTTTTGCATCTAGTGAGTCTAGTTGTTCCCCAAATTTTTAGTTAGTTTAGTTGTTCTCCAAGTTTTGTTTTTCCCAAGTGTATTTCCCCCAAGGTTCTCTTAGTTAGCAAAGATCTAGTTTTCCCTTAGTTAGCAAAAATCCAGTTTCCCTTAGTTAGCAAAATCTAGTTTCCCTTAGTTAGCCCAGTCCAGCATCTAGAACCAGCATCCAAAACCAGCATCCAGAACTAGCATCCAAAACCGGCATTCAGAATCAACATTTAGACCAGCATTCAGAACTAGCATTTAGAAAAAAAAAAATTCAAATTCAAATTAAATTAAGCCAATCCCCCAGTCAGCCGGGAAGTGGGCAAGCAGGCAGGCTAGGCGGCTCGGCAGCCAGCTAGCCGGGGCTCCAGATTGGGCTCCCTTGCTTGAAACTCTTTTTTTTGTTTCCGGTTTTTGTTGGTTTTTTGGAATTCCCTCAAACTAAAACAAAACAAAATCACAACAAAAGAATGTTGGACTAACCTACTGCTAGCTAGGGTTGGAGTAGGATTAGGGTCAAAAAGTACAAAAAAGAGGAGGGAGAAAAGAGCGGAGCACCACCATACCTGCACACAAAAGTAGCCTCACTCTCACACTTACACACAATGGAGGGAGGTAGGAGGCTAAATAGGAGGAGAAGGAGAGAGACAATAAATAGTGGGCTACTTAGAAAGGCTAGGAAGAATAGGAAAAAATTTAATAAGAGGCCTTGGTAGCCATTAGAGGAGGATGGGTGGTATGACGACGTAAGAACTTTGTAAGAGAATAGTGAACACATTGATGTTGCATAGTTGTCAAAGTTGGTAGTGTAAGGCCCCATAAAACGTTTGGTGGAATAGTCCCAAGGTAGAAGAAAATAAGAGGAAGAAAAGAAAAGGAAAGAAGTTAGGGTCATAGGGTGTAATATTTCTTTCAAAAATTAAGCGGTGAGCTTTGGGAGAAAAAAGCCAACAAATCATCATGGACGGAGATATGTATAAGCACATCGACGACGTCATCTCCAATACCGGCAGTGATGAGGTAAGCCATTGAACTAATCCTTGGTATTTTTTCCTAATTAGTTTGTGATTCTCTTAGTTAGGCTTTAATCCAAGATAATTAGCAAAGATTAGCAAGAATTAGAGGTTTAGATTCAAAAGCTCATAGATTAGAATTAGAGGTTTCAAAAAATATATTATGCTAAAAATTTGGCTTTGGATTGACCACGCTAAGTTGAGTCAAGCGGTTCAAAAGGGAAATTTTTTAATAAACTTTGTTTTAGAAAACAATAGAACAACTTATGACTGGAATTAAAAATAGGAATTAACATTAAATTAGGAGTCAACAATCTAGAATTAGGTTTGAAAAGTGGAAATTAGGAAGAAATCAAGAGTTAAAAGTCCAATTAAAACTAATCCGGGGCGATTAAATTAAGAATCATGATTTAGAATTAGAATTAGAGGGTTAATTTGGAAGTTTAACTTAGAGGCAAAAATTAAGCATGAATTAGGACGTAAACCGTGGAAGTTTAGTTTAGAGGTTAAAATCTAGAATTAGATTTAGGAAGCACAAATCTAGAATTAAAAATTAGAGGTTAAGAAAGGTTAGAGTAACATTTAGAAGATAGAATCTAGGAGTTAAAATTTAGAAGTAATTTAAGAGTCAAAACCTAGAGTAACTTTTAGAGGTTAAAAAATTAGAAGTAATTTTAGAAGTTAAAATATAAAGGTATCTTAGGAGTCAAAAATCTAGAGTAATATCTAGGGGTTAAAACTTAGAAGGTAGAAAGTTAGAGTAATATTTTGAAGGTATAAAGTAGAATAGAAAATCGGAAGTAAATCTTTTGAAGCAAAAAGTAAAAACCTAGAAGTAAAATTAAAATAAAAGTAAAAAATTTAACATCACGGTAGAATGTTAGAACAAATTCAAGGTTCAAACATAGAAGTTCATGTAGAAGGTTAAAATCACCAACCAATTGGGACAGTCAACGAGGGGGAAATCACAAAAAAAGGCACCATGGAAGAGACATAGGATAGTCCAAATAGATTGTTTTTGCCCTTTATTTACCCAGGCTGCCCTCTTGGATTAGCAACTAGTTAATAGAGACTTGCACAACTGATCATAGCTACAACTACTGCCATCCACAAAATTAGGAAACATTAGCAAGTTCCATTGCTTGGAAGGCATAGTGGACCGCGTGCGCAACACCCTCTTAAATTAAAAGTGGATAAAAGACTAGAACCGGGTTGTGTTCGCTCCATTACCAAAGGTGGGTAATTTAGCACCCACATAGAGCCACAAGTTTGATCCACTTATTAAAATGCTCTACTATCACTAATACATATTTAGCTCCGCGTGAGGTGACTACAAACGACCCAGCAAAATCCAAAGACCAACGATAGCCCAAGCCCATGATAGGTAAAGGCCTCAACTGAGGTGATAATATATTAAAACTTGATCTAACTTGGTCACACACCTCATACCGAGAAACATAAGTGGCATCATGTTGATACATGCCAGTCCACCAATATTCGTTGCGCAACATGGAATGTGTCCTGCACACTCCAAAATGTCCATGGCTGATCCTTGCCCGTAAGAATAGTAAGAGGTTTGGCAATTAAGTTGAAGTTCTTGACAAAACGGCGATAGTAATTTGCCAAGCCAAGAAATGCACAAAGCCGTGGTACATCGCTAGGTGCTGGAATCTTTTGCAAAGCATCCACCTTTGCTTGTTGTACATCAAGACCTCTTGGAACAATCATGTGGCCCAAATATGGTAACCAATCGTGGAGAAACTTGCACTTGCCATGATGCAAGCGTAGTCTCCATTGCTGCAACCACTCAAACACTGCTTGCAAATGTCTCACGTGATCTTGTAGACTACTACTAAAGATGATAACATCATCAATGTAGCACCTAGCAAATGACAAGCCGGCTAATACTCGCTCCATCACCCTCTGGAACTTAGCTGGTGCATTTTTGATCTCAAGTCTAAAGTGCTAGAAACTCGAGAAAATCCCACAGCATCAAACAACTCCTTTGGCATAGGCATTGGATATCAATTTGACTTGGTCTTAAGATTAATTGGACGATAGTCACCACACATCTGTTTTTTTGTCCAATTGCCAAAGATGTCTTTTTTTGAAGGCATAACCATAGCACAAGCATACTCTCCATTAGAGAGCTCAATCATTCCCGTTGCTAATAACTCATGGCATCAAGTTTGAACACCTACCCTCTTGGATGCACTAAGCCTATAAGGCCGTCTAAAAATTGGATGGTCGTCCTTAAGATGAATATGAACGGGTTTGCCCTTGTAAACTTCAAGATCCTAGATGCTAAAGGCAAAACAACTGCGATATGAGCAAATAAATGCCCGTACCTTTTGTGCTTTGGCACCAGTAAGATGTGGCCCCAACTTCAATGGCCAGTTATCAAATTTTGTAGTTTCCTTTTCCACAAAAGGATCACCACTTGGTACCGGCACGGCCTATGATTGCTAATTCATGGAAGGGACAACCACTTTGCCCCTAGAATCTGCATTTGAAGCCAAATGAGAAGCCTCTCCATTACAACTAGTCTTTGAAGCTAGATAGCCATTAAAAGGTGAAATGTCACAAAGAAATAGTCATGGAAGCATCTTTTGAGCCTCCATCTTTCCAAAATCTTGGGCCAAAGCAGCAAAAACACGATGAGCCCGAAGCTCTTCCTCAACATGCTACTTTAAACAAAAAAGTGCCTTAGATTCTTCGACTTCTATGTGAAGCTTGGATTGTAGTTCCATTGCCCCTTGACTATTGCTCTATGTCCTTAGAGTAATCAATTGGCCATCATTATATTGCTGAATAGCAAGACAAGTGCCAACAATCCACATAAGCGTATTGAGATCCATAGTTTGGTCCAAAAGAAAACGTCTTTGACCTTCTTTGAGATTATGGGCAGCTGTGGTGCCCGTAAAAAAACCCATGGCATACTGCTGCTCATCTGCAATAGGCTCTTCATGAGTTTGAGATTGTGAATTCCAAACCATGCCAGGCCAACGAGATCAAAATGCATAATATTGCGGATATGTCACAAAAGTAGGCAATGCACCTCAAGGGGCTCCCACTTTGTTAACTATTGCAAGTGGCAACACATCATCCTTGAAAACACCTAAAGAAATACAATGATCATCTAAAATATCATCGACCTTGCAATCCACAAGTTGAGGAACTCGAGCAAGTGCTGCTGAAAGTACAATGGATGGTGCCAAATTGGTCCAAAATCAACAAGGCCGGTGGACATAAGAACCCTAAGCTGCAGCATCCGCAAAGATTGGAGAACCAAGAAATTGGCTAATGTAATGCCCATCTTCTACAACCTTCTGCCGCGTATCACCTAGTGAAGACACATTCTCAAAATGTATGCTGGCGGAGTTGATTGATGTGTAAACCACCATTGCATGAGTTGCATCAAGTCCGCAAATAGACTAGATTGAGGGTCATCCAAGTCTTGACCGGCTCCAGCTCGTGAATGACCTTGGTAAGGCCATCCAACAATAATTAAATCAATATAGCCCAACCTCCTCAAATCTTCATTACTAACGAGAGTAACATCTCGAGGAAGTTGGCTAAAACCACCATGGATGGCAGAAGCTGGCAGTTGCTCCGGATAGAGCGCCAACAACCTTTGAAGATGATGTCGGGCTGCTTGGTTGGATACAAATCCATTATCCACATGGATGTACTGCCTAACTTTAAGCCCAGCCTCCAAAATTGCTGCCAAATCGATGCCAATGCCCCCAAATAGCTCTACAAGAGTAATCCCTTCAGGTGGTGGATGCCAATCAATGGGTTGAGCAAAGGGGGATAGAGATGAAGTGGAAAGAACCTGTACAGGTTCTAGAAATGCTACAATCTAGAGGCAATGCTCAGATAATTTTTTACAAGTACCAATGGTGGAAGTGGATCCTTGAAGTGACAACTAGGGATCTCTAAAGGTAGCAGATCATGCTATTCTTCTGCACTACAAGTATATGCAAAAGTTTCTTCCAACAGAAATGGTGCATATGGCAAATCTACTGCTAAGGTACTGCAACCAAATATAGTCTCTGCTGACATAGTCATGGCGGCCGTTGCAAATGCTACAGGAATTAATTTCTTTTTTCCATCGTCTGAAGACCAACCCGGTCTAATCCATGCCTTTTCAATCCAATTATTTAAACCAAAATTGAGAGGATAAAGAGCTCATTGACCAACTAAGATATCATAGTTGGTAGCTTTTGTGACTGCACATCTTACAGAGAAATGTGAGTAAGTAGGTCCTGCACCCACATGGAAGATCAAGCACAATGGCTCCTTAATATAACCTGTAGCATGCTTTGTGCCTCCCACCAAAGTCACAATGATGAAAGGACAAGGCTCTAAGTCCACATTTGTCAAACTAAGAGCCTCAACAAGTTGCTTGCCAATCATAACTGATTGTGCACCTGAGTCCATCATAACTCTTAGTGGTATAGCATGAGTAGTATGACTATCCATGCGTGAAATGACAAAAATGACATTGTCATTCACTAGGCAAACAACTCCAGGTCATAAATTTTGACACTCTCAAACGGGTCTTGCGGAAACATCTACAAGATAAGCTGTTCCTACCACAAGAGACTTGTCTAAAGATAAATATATTGAAGAATGGATGTTTTTGTGCCCTTCAAAGCAAGAACAGCCTCAGCTGCAAACTTAGACCGTAATTTGGTTGATTCCTCAACGTCCTCAACCAAAGGTATCTCAGTAACGGCTTGTGAGACTTGTAGAGATGGCAAATCCACCGTTCCCTCTAATATAGTCTCCGCCAAATGAAAAAACTCTTGTAGGCTTAAAGCCTGGTGCCATCAACTCTAAACCAGAGAAGATTGGTATTTACAACACCTTGTGAGTCAAGGATTGCGTAACATCTTTTGAAATGGAATCACCATTTCTAGAAAATAAATGATTTAAAGTCCTAGTTGTAGTGGCAACATCAGCCAAGCAAACGATAAAGGCAATTGTGCTTGGCCAATCTGATCTGCTAGACCACTGTGACGAACTTGTGAATGTCCATTGCCATCACTGCTTGTGGAAGTTCTAGACTTTCCCGTTGTTTGAGCACTAGGACTATTCTTGGCTCAGAGATTTGGACAAGAGATATAGAAGTCTTAAATTTCTGCTCAAGCTCTGCAACCTTAGCCTCAAGAGTGTTTTCCCATTGTGACTTAGTTGACATATAACTTGCAGGCCGTAATTTGGGATGAAGCTGAAAGCAATGATCATCATCATGATTGGTACGACCACAATTATTGCACTTTAGCTTCTTCTTAGGCTTTGCTTCAACCTTCACTTTAGCCTCGATCTCTTCTTTCTTCTTAGACTGTGAAGGTTGAGGCAAATCTTTAGGAAGCTTTGGACAATCTTTCTTGGTGTATCCATCTTCACCACAATGCCAGCAATGTAAGTGGTGATCAAATATTGTGTTAGCCAAATTGCCAAAAATCGAAGGAGGTTTCTTGGACTTTGAAGTGTCAGCCATCTACGAGACCATGTCTATAGCATCGTGCTAACAAAGGGCTCGATCACACCTCTCTACCACTTAGAAGGCTTGGGCCAAAGTGGCCCTACCCTCATAATCCAAAATAATCCACGGCAAAGCCAAATAAAGTAATTGCTTATCAATCTTTAAAAGAAAGATCTTGGCCAGCTGGCTTTCAATAAAAACACCTCTAGATTCTACTGCAAAGCAAGTCAAACAAGTATACATGGTCCTCGGAGTATCTTCCTTCTCCCTTTTGAAGTCCTGGATCTGTTGCATCTGATCCCGACAAAAGCCTCTGTATTCAACATCGAGATGCTCAAAAAATAACTGCCGCGGTTCAAATGCAGGTGGTGGCCCAGTGGTTTGCAAGGCTCCCTGGGTAGCTAGTGCCATCCGAGAAATGAATTGGTCGCTCTCTTACCTCCTTATAGGCATCAACTGCTTTGCCTTAGTAGCTTTCTTAGAAGTTTCTTCAAGAGAAGTCTTAGGCTTTGTCTCTTCTGCAATCTCAGAAGACAACAAGGAAGACGCAGCGCCCTCTTTAAGAGCAGTAATAAGCTCTATTTGAGCCTCCCAATACTGCTCAACTTGTTGAAGATTGAGCCAATTGGCCTCTGTCCATTGCTCATATGTTTGAAGAGCTTTACTCTCCAAATGCTGAGGTAGAAGCTCAAAGGCATGCCAGTCATTAAAATTGGGTGACCTCTGACGCTTCTCCTTCATCCAAGTGCGGAAGCGGAGCTTCGAATTTGGTAAAAAAATGCTCTCAATACGCCTCGAGAATTGATCATGCATTGAATTGCGGTGATCGTCCTCTATTTTGTGAAATGTATCCACACTCCCAACCCGAAGCCTACTAGTGGTATCCAACGCCGAAATAGGCTCAAAAGCCTCGTTGGTATCCACCGCTGGCTCAAAATTGTTGGTATGGATATCCTCCAAATAGTCTAGTGATGGAGATCGATAATATCGACTCCTAGTATGCACCATAAACACACTATCTGGGTACCTGCAACTATCTAAAGATTTAGAGCAACTTGCGTCTGCAAAAACACCAAACTATGTAGTCCATCGGTCATCACCTCCGGATTACCACAGGTCCAACAACCGACAACAAAAGAGTCTTGTCGGTCATAAATCCGACCTCATCCTTACAATTTGCCTATCACAAACTAGATACAACACAAAATGGGACAAAACTGAAAACTGCTGGCAACAATGTCTACCACAAGGGAAGGTACCAAAACAGAATCCAAGAAATCAAAACTGGATCCTCTTCTTCAAACAACAAATTGCAAAAACACAAGAAAAATGTGAACCAGAGCCACCGGCACATGCCTGCAATGAATGATCACAAGTCACCAATCCTGTGACAAAACAAAGAGGAGACACTTAAAAGTGTCTAATTAGGATTGTTGTCAAATAAGAAACTACTGTGTCAACACACACAAAGTCAAGCGGCTCTCACTCCACAAAGGGAGAATCGAAGAGTGTAAACGTAAGAGAAAAAGTGAAGCTTTACTAAATGATAATCTACCATCTCCAAGCAAAGCTAAACACACAACTCTCTCTCAAAACGCTCACAAAACTTGACTTGACAACAATGTCAAGTCAAGGAGCTCTTTCCACCTAAACACTCAAACCTTAAGATGGATGAACCCTAACATTTGGATGAAACTCATCCAAAATTAAAATGAACTCCTATAAAAGTTCATCTAATACTACAATATGATGTAGAATGGCCTCGATGTCACCTCACGTGATATGATGCTTACCTTGATAATAGAAGGAAGAAAAACAAGGTCTTTATACAAGTGGGGGGTGGTAGAAGGTAGGACAATCCATATGGGATATGTGAAGTGACGGGGTTAGTAGTTATAGTCAAGTCAAAAGTTGGAATTGTGGTTAAAAAGTAGAATTTTAGATCTCATTTAGGTAGCAAAGAATAACTTTTTTCAAAAAAAATTGAACTACATTAATGTGTAGAATCAAATTAACTTGCAGTTTCAAAAATCCGTTTGAGATTTTGAGCTTCTAATCAAAAGTTATGGTCAAATTATAAAGAGGGGTTGGAAGGGACTCATAGTTAAGTCAAAAGTTGGAATTGTGGTTTAAAAGTAGAATTTCAGACCTCATTTAGGCAGTGTAGAATAATTTTTTTCAAAAAAATATGATCAAAGTTAATGTGTAAAATCAAACCAATTTTCATCTCCAAAAATCCGTTTGAGATTTTGAATCTTCAATAAAAAGTTATGGACAAATTGCAAAGAGGATGTTTGAAATTGTCAAAAAACAAATCTCTTCCAACCCTTCTCTAGAATTTGCCATAACTTTTGATTGGAAGCTCAAAATCTCAAACGGATTTTGGAAATGCAAGTTGGTTTGATTTTACACATTAGTATATTTCAAATTTTTTTAAGAAAAGTTATTCTATGCTATCTAAATGAGGTCTAAAATTCTACTTTTTAACCACAATTCCAACTTTTGACTTGACTATAACTACTAATCCCATCACTTCACATATCCCATATGGGTTGTCCTATCTTCTACCATCCCACTTGTGTAATGACCTTGTCTTCTCTTCCTTCTATTACCAACGTTAGCACCATTCAAAGGTTGAAATGCAATATGCATTGAACTAATTGGAAAATTTAATTTTGGCTGATTTTTAAATAATTATTTTCCGCCAACCATGCGCTACTACTACAATTTGTAGGAAAATGAAAATGATGTTTAGAGGATTGTTGAATCAACTGAGCAAATTTTCTTTTGGGTCAAATCAACAAATTTATCTTGATAAATGTTTAGAAGGCTGCTAAATTAATTGAGCCCATTTTTTTTTTGTAATCAACATAAATGCTTTGATCTTTTGTTAATTAGGGCCCCTTTTTCTTGTAGTGATAAATAAACAACCCATGTTTTTATGTCAACCCATAAGTTTGACCGCTGTTGTTGATACGCTTAGCTGATGCACGTGTACGTTGCATGGAGACCTTAGCAGGAGCCAGAGGAATGGTGGTCACAAGCTTGGAAGCAATCCACTGTGGGATAGAGCCTGAGATGTGATGGTAAACTTGAATGGGAAGTGATGTGCTGTTGTTTGGCACGAGAGAGGATGGTCGGGTTTGGATTCTGTTGTCCGGCAAATTTGGTAGTGCATCACTAAATAGTTCATTATCTAGGAGGGATTTTATTGAGGGCAGACCTTTTTTTTGTTTTTGAAAAAGTGCCAGGATGGCAATCACTTAAAATTTGGTGAAGCATTTCATTTCTTTGTACATCCATCTTTTGTACCATAAAACACTTTTCAATCAAATTCATACACTTTTTCATCCAAATTTGACATTTCATCCATATTTTAAATTGGATTGAAACTTTTCGAGCAAAATAAGATTAATTTTTTTGGCAAAAAAAAGATTTTCACTATAAATGGTGCTTTCTGGCTCCCTTTTGCCTCCCCCAAAAGGGCTGATTGAGGGTATGGAAAGAGTAATATTGTTATTGTTAGGATCAATTACCATTGGTTGGCTCTGAGGGACAGGAGGTAAGGCTCTTAGGTCCACAAGAATATGTAGATTGGGGAATTTGTTCAACTGAGGTGAGATAGTAGGGGAGCTGGATGAAGCTATCTCTCTAATCGGGGCTATGGTTTGAGTTTGAATTTGTGGGTTCCATTGTGGATTATAAGAAGGTCGGAGAGACTGATAGGCTTGTAAGTCAGTGTCTAATCCAAGATCAAGTGTAAGATGGAAGTTTCTTGGAGAGTGTGGTAGATCAAAAAAGGAGGGGTTCTAGTTGGTTGTAAGCTAGATAGTTCTGGTCAATGTGGTGATATAGTGGTTATTAGATTTGGTAGAGAACTATTGGAGACACTTTTGATTTATAGGAGGGTTGGGATGAGAGGTAGGTGCTGACACATTAGAATTAGGATGGTAGAGGTCAGTGATATCTAACGTTGGGACTGTACGCATAAAGTCATCAATGTGATGCGAGTGATCTCGGGATAACAATGTAGGTGGTGAGAGTAGCTGACTATGTTCTGATTGCACGGATTTGCACAAGGGAGGTACTATAGGTGCTACATGCTGAGAATTAGTGGGACTAGCCTGGTTTGAGGGAAAGGTAGATGAATCAAGATGGTTGTTGGCATTACTAGACATGGAGAGCGCTTTGAACTGGTTCCTCTCTTTATCATCCCTTTGACGCTCCTTTGATATGCGATGCTCCTAGTATTGGCTTGAACTCGCTAGCGTGGCTGAACAACAAAGAGTTGGTCCCAACCAGAGACGTTGATATTCTACTGGTATGAATCCTTCTGAGTTGGATGTGGCTTGTGGTCGTTGAGTCGGTTGTGTACGTCTATAATTGTGTTTATTGAAACTCTGGTTGAAAGACGTCCTTGACGGCCAGCTGTGATCATTGGAACATTAGTGGGTATTACTGCCGAGTCTTGGTTTGGTAACGCCTAATGGTCTCTGATCTGCTGCTGAAGTATGCGGTCTTTGATCCGCTAATGAAGCTTGCGGTATTTGTATCGTAGGGACAGCCTATGTGCTATACATACCACTTTTGAAGTTTGACCATGCCTGGACATGAAATGTACTTCAAGGATTAACATTATGGCTTTAATGCAACTCTCCAAAATATAATATAACATACAAACCAAAAATCTACAACTAATGCAATGGTTTTTTCATTTATTTAAAATTAAAAAAAATAAAAATCTACAACTAGAACAATTATTTAATGCAGGTAAAGACGAAAAGATTGGAGTTGATTCAATAAAAAGTTAACTTAAAATTGTGTCAAGAGAAAGCCAAAGGAGCCGAGCAGGCAGAGAGGTACTATAACTGTAAGGCTTATTGCCACTTCCTGTGAGTGCCATGAGTAGTAGGCATTTCAGGGTTTATACCAAAAGGATATCCCTCTCAGGCCCGTTTCACAGATGCTTGTCCAATGTGGCCAGACAAAACCCTTTGTCCACTTAATTGTCGTGCTTGTTGTGGAGGAAAGCTGCCATGTCACCGTTGGTTTTGTCCGTCCGGTGAGTGGTTTCACACATGGAACCGGACGTCCATTGAAGAGTGCAGTTTAAATTTTATTTTATTATTGAAAATGGACCAATGAAAGTGCTTACGTTGAGAGAGCGCCTTCTTCAAGAAATCCCAGGCTCAATCAGACGCCTCGAAGAAAACCCGATGGATGACGACGACACAAACAATTTTGTCCTCTGAACAAGTTTTGGGTCACCTGTGGAGGTGACCAACCACTACAAGTCCAAGTTCCTCAACAAATTTGGCGGGAGTAGTCTTACATGGATTTCTTGTCATTCGGCCGGCCCTCAAGTGTAAAACCCCAACCGGACAAAGGTTGAAAATGGACCAATGAAACTGCTTACAGTTTCGTCCCCTGCTTGTGGACAAGCATCTGTGAAACGGGCCTCAGAGCATCCCCACCAATCTGTTCTCTATCCCTAAACTTGAAGTCTCAAAGCAGTCAACCTTGACTTTATGCAGATGAGACCTCGCGAGTTCTGTAAATGAGCCTCTGGATACAGGATTCGGTGAGAGTTTTACAGAATTCTGTATAATTTACGGATACAGAATTTAGAAAAAGCTTGGTGCTGTGAACTTTCTGCATCCCTATCTGCATCCCAGGTCCTCTTCCCTAAACTTTTAGGGAAACGGAACTCCCTGGTGGGGATGCTCTCAGTCCTCCGTCCCGCATTCCGCCTGTCTGTCACCGTTCCCTGAAACTCCCCCAAACCACCGAAGCCCATCTAAACCCGTCTGACATTTGTGGGGCAGAATCCGCTTTGGGGTCCAAATTGGGGCGGTCCTTTGACGTCGGGACCACTCTGTTTTCAGTTCAGGTCGGGGGTGCAATCCTCTGCTCTGCACTCTCCTGTTTGGGTTGGGATTCAATCATCGCCATTGGAGGCTTACGGTTGGAGATTGGAGAAAGCGAAGGCGCTTTCGGGGTTGTAAGAACGCATTGAATTTTCTTTCGTTTCAGTGGAGGGGTTCCTCTTCTCTGTTTCGTGTGAAGAGCGTGCCGTGTAGGGTAAGCTGCTGGACTGAGGATACCATTGTTTCTTTTCCGGAGAAAACTTATTCTTCATTTGGAAACTTAAGGAGACATATAGAGAGGGCTATCAATTATGGCCATGTCGGCAGTGGCACCAGGCCAAGCGGCAAACGCCATCGCTTCAGGTCAGGGGGGTGGTAAATCCTGGGCAGCGAAGGAAGCCAGAGCGTCGACGAAGATGAACGCTCTAGTTTCTTCGATGAACGCTCTATCTGCTTCGGTGAATGGGGCTGCGTGCGTGGTGGCATGCGACGTGGGTGGTAGGAAGGCGGCGGCGTCAGAGGCTTATGGGCGGCAGCAGCTGCGCTGCGCCCTGGCGGAAGAGGTGCACACAAGGGATCTAGACGATATTCGAACGTACAAGGGATTCGAGCGCCCGGATTCCTTTGGGAGGTATGGTGTGTATGGAGGGAAGTACGTCCCTGAGACTCTCATGGCTGCTCTGTCCAATCTGGAGGTCGCATATCGTGCAACAATCAAGGATCCCGAATTCCAGGTTGGAATCATCCATCCATTCGTCTCGTCGTGCTGCCCTCTGCATGAGCTGTGCACGTCTTTTTATTTTTCTCACTTGCAGAGACGTCTCAGTGCTGGAGCTGACAGTTATTATTATCATTATTATTTGGGTCTTGCAGAAGGAGCTCAATGCCGTGCTGAAGGATTACGTGGGCAGGGAAACTCCTTTATACTTCGCGGAACGTCTTACGGAGCACTACAAACGTAACGGGAAAGGACCCCTGATATATCTCAAGAGGGAGGATCTCAATCACACGGGCGCTCACAAGATTAACAATGCCATTGCCCAAGCGTTGTTGGCCAAGCGGATCGGAAAGAAGCGCATTATTGCTGAGACGGGGGCAGGCCAGCATGGTGTTGCTACTGCTACAGTGTGTGCTCGCTTCGGCCTGGAGTGTATCGTGTACATGGGTGCGCAGGATATGGAGAGGCAAGCCCTTAATGTATTCCGGATGCGTCTTCTTGGAGCTGAGGTATGAAGTCTTTAGCGTAGGACGTGAAACTGAGACTGAATCGATTCGATGGCAGTCTGCATTGCAATTTTCTGTGCACGTTCTCAGCACTCATCGGCTGGAGGCCGGGGACTGTAATATACAGAACGCTATTGATAGATGTTTGCTTCAGAAGGATTGTCTTGATAGGTTGAGAAGGGAACTCTCGGATTATTCGCGGTGCCCTTGTGACGTCTCGTGTCCTGTCGCTCCGATCTTTTCGTGTGGTCCTGCGGTCCGGCAATGAAAGGGTGATAGTTTTGATTTCATGGAGGGTGGGTTCTGCTTGCAATGCAGGTGCGTTCTGTAACTTCTGGCACTGCTACTTTGAAAGATGCGACCTCGGAGGCTATTCGCGACTGGGTCACGAATGTGGAAACCACTCACTACATTCTGGGCTCTGTGGCCGGACCGCACCCGTACCCGATGATTGTGCGAGATTTTCACGCCATGATAGGAACCGAGGTTCGACGTCAAGCCATGGAGAAGTGGGGCGGCAAACCTGATGTTCTTCTTGCGTGCGTCGGGGGCGGCTCAAATGCCATGGGATTATTCCACGAATTCATTGAAGATGAGGAAATTCGTCTCATCGGCGTGGAAGCTGCTGGCTTTGGTACTCATACTGACAAACATGCTGCGACCTTGACCATGGGCGAGATCGGAGTTTTACATGGTGCCATGAGCTATGTGCTCCAGGACGCTGATGGTCAGATTATTGAGCCACATTCCATAAGTGCTGGGTAAGCCATTCTCGGAAACCCAACTTTGGGAATTGGTCATTCTGAACCGTTTGCATTCTGTTGGATAGTTGCTGCCCACATTGTTGGTTAATTTCATGGGGTTCGTGGGATTTCGTTGTTTCCATCGTCTGTAGAATTGGTAGTGTACGGAGTTAGGATTTGCGTCACGCGTCTTCACTAGTTCATTACGACGAGCTGCGTGGGTATCCTATTACTGGCGTTCCATGTATCATATATTGATCAAAATTTGTGGTGCTCAGGTTGGATTATCCAGGGGTTGGTCCAGAACACAGTTTCCTCAAGGACGTGGGTCGCGCTGAATACTTTAGCGTGACTGACGATGAAGCTCTTGAAGGTATGCAAATTAAAACTCTCGTTATCATTTTATTTCTTCTGTCTATGCTGTTGTATGTAGTGTGTTCATGTGTTTTAATGAATTCTGCACCTTACGATTACGTGGCATGGAGACAAAATTTAATGAGATGCAGAGTAATCTTTATAAGGTGCCTGACAGTTCACTGAGTTTGTCAGAATATGGTTTGGTCTGCAACACTCGCATGATCAGAGTGATTCTGCGGATCGACTATTCCCTTCTGTAGACAATGCTTGTAAAATTGAGTTTGTCAGGAGTAACTTTGGCACGAGTTTTTTAGAATTATATTTTTCATATGGAAATCGTATTTGTTTAAGTACTCTAGTCCCTTTGCTTCATCCGAAGAGAATATTTAATCAATTCTATTCTTGGTAATCTCATTGGTGGCTTGAGGACTTTCTGTGGATATTGCAGCATTCCAGAGGTTGTCCAAGCTGGAAGGCATCATCCCAGCGCTTGAGACATCGCACGCCCTGGCATTCTTGGAAACGCTTTGTCCTACACTAGCTGATGGCACACGAGTGGTCCTCAATTGCAGTGGCCGTGGTGACAAAGATGTCAACAGCGTGATTGGTTACTTGAAAGGGAAATACTGAACTTCATCCAACAGGACGGACTTTTCTTGATCACAAGCCACCTACGTGTTCAGCCTGTATTCCCTTCCTCAATTTTTGTAGTGAGCATGTTCTAACTCTTGGAGTCCGGGTTAGTACGGTAGATGTCTAGTCTTGGTAGGCTATTCAGTTGTCGACTAGGATTTAATCGGCTGTGAACAGAGGTACTCTGAATATGCTTCATTTCTTGTAGCTTAAGAAAATTTACAAGCCCGTGATCATTTCTGAAAGATGTAGCGCATTGTAGGGGTACAGTGCATGTGGTTTCTTATACAGTGAACTAACGGTGTATCAGCCCGTTTGCCCTCAGTGGTCTTTTTGTCTTGCTTGCAAGCCTCGCGGCTTGTTACATTCCTTTGTAGGATTGACCCAATTCCCTGTTTGCTGAAATGGTGTGAAATAGACCACCCGAATCATTTATTGATTGCCACATTAAACTGATCTTGTTTATACCGGTACTGAATATCTTGTTTATTACTGCAATTTGGGAAACCCTCGATCCCTAAACGACCTAACAATTTTCGCTTGCAGGTCTATTTCTTGCGTGTGAAACGCCTGAAGCTGAGAGGATGTTTTGTGTCCTTTGGATTATTTCAGGGTGGTCTCTGGATTCTTCTTTGGATTCATTCTTCAGGGCAAGTTGGCTACATGCTTGAAAATTTTCAGATTCTTTGAAACTCTGCAACATATAGGAAAAAAATAGTAAGTAGAAAGAAGTAGAAAATGGTTCAAAACACTAAATCGTTAAGAAGTTAAATATGGAATTGAAAAATGCCAATCCCAATGGTTGCAATGTTGTAATAAACAATCTACACCCTACAATTTTATTTTTTTTGAAAAATATTGAAAATTGAGTGAAATAAACAACTTCAAAGTTTATTTTAGAGTAGACAATCTATAACTGCCCGTAAACTAAAAATCCTTGTAACGTTTGGCTCATTGATCAAAATGGAATGATTCAAAGCTTTCCACATATATATAAGTCTAATTAACCAATTTTAAATTTTTATTTTTGAAAAAAGTGATTTTTCTGAATTGTCCGGACTGCCCAAGTTGAGAAACAAACAACATATTAGGCCATAACTTTTGACTCGTATTTCCAAATGTCATGAAATTTGGTGCATATGAAAGATATTCCTTGTCCCCGCCTTCTGTAAAATTTTCAACCCAAAATATACAAATCTCCAATCACACGTACCTGCCCAAATTTTCTATATTGCCAAAAAATGCATGTTGGTCTTTTAGGGGTTAAAATTCTAAAATGATATGGTAAATTGATTTGCACCATGATGTTCTACATTACAATGTACACCAATAGGGAATTTTTTTGATGTTTTAATCATATTTAGCACTTATATAGAAAAGGACTTTGAAGTTTGACATGTGTAGATCCATCTTTCTAAGGTTTATCTTGAAAAAATGTGGCCTTATCACTGAAGGAAGTCAACCTGGAGAATTTCTTTTGATGTTTTAATCATATTTAGCACTTATATAGAAAAGGACTTTGAAGTTTGACATGTGTAGATCCATCTTTCTAAGGTTTATCTTGAAAAAATGTGGCCTTATCATTGAAGGAAGTCAACCTGGAGAATTTCTTTTGATGTTTTAATCATATTTAGCGCCTTATCATTGAAGGAAGTCAACCTGGAATTATCAGATTTTGAGTTGAATAGGTGTATTTTTCATTTCTACAATTTCTTTGAAATTCATCGGATACTTTGGAATTATCAAATTTTAAGTCAAATAGGTGTATTCTTCATTTCTACAATTTCTTTGAAATTCATCGGATACTTTTAGTCTTCATTATCTTCATTAGGTTAAGAACCTAATTTTAATCAATGGTTGAATACAAATATGTTCCAAGCACATTAAATCATGCTTTTTCATCCGTCTAATTGTTTGTAGATTCTTATATTGGTTCTCTAACATTTGTATATTATAAAGTTTTCAAGACTTTAGTGTATAAATATTCGATAGGCCAAAAGTTACAAATATCTTTTACTTCAAAAAGTAATTTTTCCAATTCAAAATTAAACCTTCTAAAATGACTTGAACACAAAAGTTATCATAATTAAAACTTGACATTTTGAAATTTATCAAAAAATTTGTCAATTTTTGTCAAATTTTTTATCTTCTATGCCTAATGGGTCTCCAGTGGATCCGCGATCTTGTTGTACTGTCCCTATACTATCCAATTATCCAACCACTTCTTGCACAAGTAGAAATAGCGCCTGCAACTACACTGCTCCCGATGGCAATGGCGACGTACCTCAAGAGATAATCAAGCTAGTACGTAGTTTTGGGCAAGATATATTTGTCTTGCATCTTTTTGTCTTCAAGTAGCACCTTGAGGTACGTCGCCATTGTGCAGACCTTTGACAGCCCTTTGACAGCCCAGATGAGCCTACTTTTTTCCACATTGTCTGCGAGCAATTTTAGCCTCATAAAATTGTGAGCATTTTAACCTGCATGCTAATTTCAATACGAGAGCATACTATTGTTTGGATAGAAGTTGATGTTTCAAATTACACTCTGTGAGGCATTATGCTTTTAGATTTGTTAAGGATTGGAAATGAGAGCTTGAACGTTGCAATGCTAGGTGTATCTTCATCTCCTACAAATAAACCTATAAATGGAAAGTGATTGCATTACAATAATTGTTTCTCCAATCTTTTGCAAATTTTTGAAGCTCTTAATTACAATTGCATGGCTACACTCTTGCAAGTAACTAGCAAATAAACACGTACCATTGATAAAGCTAATCAATCTCTAAAGAAACAACAACAATGAGAAGTAGGAGTGCCATCAAAGTTGTCCACTTGAATACTAGGCATCGGTGATGGGACTTCTTTAGCGTATACTAGACCTTCTCCCTTTGTATGAACTCAATTTTTCTATAATGTACACTTTTCTAACCTTCAATTCTTATTCTCCTGTTGATCCTTCTTCCACCTTGTCATGTCTTTTTGTTTCTCTTACAAATATTTTTTGTGGTGGATTTTATTGCTGGGATTTATAGGACATTGTAAAATGATGATGGCATTGCTTCTTCCTCATTGTCCATTTTGTAGCCCAATATGCCCCATCTGAACTACAAAAGAGCCTCTATAATTGCTATTATAGGCAAATGTCCAAGGTAGCTTCACCAATGGAAGAAAATGGAATAAAGCACTATAAGAAACCCATGTTTTTTTGGATGTTTTCACTATTTTTTGGAACGCATTTTGGTGGGCATTAAATAAAATAACATATGCTTTTATGTCAACGATGATGTTTAGTAAAACATCAAGATCAACATTAGAAAATATGGGAAGCCTATGAAGGATTACAAGTTCTCTACAATATCTCAAGGTTGGGAGTTCCACTCTTGTTAATGAATTTTGTGATATGCAATGAATTGATGTAATGGGGAATTTGATGACGACGCACCACTTTATGATGGTGCCTGTATAGCTTGTCAAACCCGTGAAACACAAACTTGTCAAACTCATTCAGATCTTCAAGGCATTATGATCAAGGGTTTTGGTGAGGCAATCTTTGGTTTATCAAAAGCTTATATATAGAACTCAAAATTGTGGTCATAACCCTCTATGTACCTAGGAATTTCTTGTCAAGCTTGTTTGAATTATTAATCGCCGCATTATATAATCTTGTAAAGAGCGATTTGATATTTCTGTGTGAATCATTGTTCAAGTAGCCTTCATATTTACTATTGTGTTTTTTCAATTTATAGATCACAACTTAAAGCAATGCTCGTAGAAATTAGTCACAGAAAATTGAAGCAATTATGGAGGTGCCATTTGAATTTACAAATCCATCTGGACAGGATTTAGATTTTTTTTCAACTCTTTCAAATTTGGCAAAGATTTTTTACAAAGTTGAACACCTATCACTTGCAATATCATTATATAGATTTGGAGAATACTAACCACTATCTAGTATTAATGGAAGATAGAAATGGGTAGTAAGATGCAAATGCTAGAGAGTTTTAGTTACATCCTCATTTTCTAGTACCACCTTTGCAGAAGAACTCATCACTAATAAAATTGCTATATTGCATGTCTATCAAAGCACGGCAAAACAGTGACGTAAGTGCACCTCAGTCAGGGTACCTAGCATGTGAGCGCGGCAAAACAGTGACGTAAGTGCACCTCAGACGGGGAATTTTTTTAGGAAAAAATGGATGATGGACCTATGGCCGTGGATGTAGGTCATTTTGATTTTTTAGAAATGTGAGTTCATTTTTCCGAAATCTAAGTTGCTTACAATCATTTTTTTTAAAACTTCATTGCAACAACCAATTATATTCAATTTTGATAGAAATCATGCAATGCAAAAGTGTAAAGGAAAATAAATCACACCTATGAATTTGATTTCTCACATTCATCACATAAAAAAATAAATAGATTCAACATTTGAAAATCAAGATCTGAAAAAGCTTATCCATTTGGTCATATGCATTCAAGATCTTCATCAATAATTCTTTCATCCACTTACAATCTCCAAATATAAAATTCCAATGCTAAAAACGTCCATTTACAGCACCAACCATAAAATCCCAAAGCTAAAAATGTCCATTTTATCACTCAACTGATTGTGTGAGGCATATTCAAGTGCCATATACCCACTACAAATATGCAATCAAATTCTATGTCAAATATAAGATAAGAAATGCAACATCTAACCTCTCAAATATTATTAATATTTATAGCACTTATTCAACCAGTCAACATAGACACTGACACAAGGTTGTATGGTTAAGTCTTGCCTATGAAACTAAGGTAGAAGGGGGTAAATCGAATAAGGTTCTAAAATAGTTCAAATGTGTCCATGGGGATCATTTTAGGCCACAAATAATCACCATTCAAAGATATGAACAATTTTAGAACATAGCCTGTTTTACCACCTTCTAATAAATAGAAAAAACAATTGGAAGAATCAATAGAAAACAACTAAATTTTGAAAACATCATCATATTAAACAAATCGTTTTGAGCTATTTGGTATTAGCCAAAATCTTAGTAAGTATAAAACTTTTTTTCATCAAGAAACTAAAATGCCAATCCAAAATTTGCTATTTGGGTTATATAGTTCTTGTTCATCAAGCTATTACTTGGTTGATATCTCAATTAATAATTCTTGGTTGTATAAGTTCATCTAGATAATGCAAACCACAAGCAACTCTTAAGCAAATTTTTAATTGTATAGGCCAACTCAAGAGGGCTTTGCTAGTACCTTAGTTGGAGCTTGTTAGGCATGGCAAAACTAATTGAGAATGATAAAGGATTTGGCATCTTCCCTATTAATTTTACTTTGATCTATGAACCAAATCAAGGTTACAATTTATACATCTTTGAATCTTGAGGTGCACAAGGTTCTTGAGATTAAAGAAATCTGAATTTTGTAAGAAAACCATAATCCTCAAGAAAAAGCAAATGCTATGAAAAAATAGAAATCTTTCTTGTAGGTATGCATAATCTTATATAGAACTATCTTATCAATGTCATAGTTGTCAACATACTCATGGACCAACAACCTTTTTTGTTCACAAATGCAACATCCTTTTAGGTTAACCAAAATTTGGTATTTCATTGCCGTCAATTGAATGACCTCGTTCAAGAATTCATCTATACTTTGCATCGTCTTTGCAAACAACTGCTTTACTGCTACTTCATTTCCATTGGGTAGAGTATCCTAAAAAAAGAGAAAAGGAGATTTCATTAATATTCAAAATTGGAAAATATAATCTAAAACCAAGAAATGCACAAATGTATCAATCTTGTACGGGTGCTTCCTAGAATTTGAAAATTACAATGAAGAATATTTGAAGTATGGAGCCATCAAAACAGAAGTCCTGATATAAGAGACCTCTGGAAGAAATCAGCATAGGCGTCAAAAATCTCACCTTGCATACAGTCCCAAAAGACCCTTGACCTTTAGAACTTCATATTAGGATGGAAGTCTTGTGTGGCAATTTGAAGTTGGTTGTAGGGAAAGATTGTAGCACTATAAGAAAACGACCTTTTTTTTTACGTCTAAAAAAATAGGACATGGCGTCCACATTGACAAAAAATGGATCTATGTTGATGTCTCATAAAATCCGTTGTAACTGACAAGCAAAAAGCGCATTGTATTGTGCAAAAAATGTGCTAAAATAGGGCTCATTTTTTTAGAAATTCCAAAAAACAGGGTCTTCCAAGGTTCTTAGGATGTGCCATTTAGCGGGCACGTCATCTCTACGTGGGCGGGCAGGGCCACGTAGAAAAAAATTTCATCCATTTTTTTGCTTATTTGGTCTGTGACGTGGATCCCTTTAAATCTAACGTGGCCCCTTTTTTTGCTAACGTGGACAGCAGAACATGGTGATTTTCATGTATCAGTAGACGTTTCTTTTGACGTGCCACATTCTTAATATTTTTTAAACGTCCATTTAGATGTCTAGATAGACGTATTTTGAAACATCAATTACTGCATATTGTATCCATAAGTCCAAGTCAGTAGAAAATAATTATTTAAAAATAAATAAATGATTAAAATAATAAACAAAAACAATTATTGAACTCGACATCCACTAAAATAATTTACCATCCACCATCAAGAGGTTTATTGATGGCCAAATGAAGGAATTGCTTCATTAAAAACTTGTGAGAATGAAGGGATGAGCTTGGTCCTATTTATATCCATTGTCCGTCCATAATGAGACAAAAGATATGGGATAACTCGGATATGGAAACTTGACCATTGTAATTCTCAATGTTGTTTCAGACGTCTAGATGTTGTTTCAAACATTTTACATTGAACACAATTCTTGTTTAAAATATCCCATATAGATTGTCAATCTTCCTACTACCCAACTTGTATAAAGAGTTTTTATTTTCATCCATAGTGCACATTCATCCATTGCCCTTTTTTTGTAAAGCATACCACATTGCTGCCCTTTCTCTAAAATTTTCACATTTGGTCAGCATTTTAAAATAAATCATAGTAAATTTCATTGATTTATCCATAGTCAAGATGGATCCGCTTGCTGACGTGGCAGTCTATGTTTTTTTGGACGTTCCAAGAAACATCAATATGTCTTTAATAATGTCAAATAGAATGTCAACGTCAATGATAACATCAACTTAGATTTTCAATAAAAAGCCAATGATTTTTGCAACGTCCACAAAAACTACCTTGTCGGGCCAGATATCCTTTGAAATCTTTATGTTTTATCAGACATTGCGTGTTAGTGGTAAAATAGCACCAAAAATGTGTTTTTCTTATTGTGTAGGTTGCACTTCAAACTCTGAGTTACACTCTGGCTTTTTGTATCTACCTGTCAAGATGCTATAATATCCTTGTAATTGATCAGCATTGTCCACTCCTCTCATATTTCTTTGATATTGTAAGTGCGTGGAGCCCATAGGCATTGGTTTTTGGCCCCTTTTCCCTTTTTATGTACAACTTCTTCCTCCCCGTCTCGTAAGTGTGCCTCAGCATGCATGGACAAAAGCAAAACGGGAACCTTATCTTTCCAAATAGTAGAACATATTCTACGTGATATGTGCATGCAACAATCCATCCACCCCATCTTCTTTTTCTTGATTATGCTCTTGTTCTACATTTTCCTAGGCATATATTCTCAATTTGACTTCAATGTTTTTGTTGCCGTAGTGACTTTGTCCAACCAATAGTTGAAGAAATAATGCCACATATGAGAAAAACTAATCAATCGTGACGATGTGCCCCCAGCTAAGCAAAGTTTTTGTTAGGTCCATCACCACTTCTGCACCTTGCATTTTGGTCCCTTTAACCTTCTTTGCCACAAACGCTGCTTTTATGTCTTGTTGAGGCTATTGAACTAAGTCAGTGTGTTTGGTAACTTTTCTACAATAAACCATAAATGTCCACATGTACTTCATAATAGTGTCTGCCAATGCCAAACCTTTATGCCAAAGTGTATTGGTTTTCCTGGCATGTATTGCATTATCAGGCTATACCGGCCTTTATATCTAACCATGGACTCATCAACAGTCAAATGTTAATTAGGCTTCCACAATTTCTCACATCTAGTCCTCATAACTTCATGTAGCCATTGTACTTTTCCAATTTTATCACCCATATTAGATGCTCCATTCACCACATGCAAACATTGTGAAACAATTTCAAATCTCTTTTAAGTGAAAAGTTTTGATATTACTGGACAGTGGAATAAAGGTTCATCTTCTATCTAGTAAGATCTCATGTTCGGCAATGCCTTCACACCCATGACTAGTAAGGCCCTCAAGTATGCGCAAAATTCATAATACTTCAATGAAGTCCAATCCAAACCACCGTTTGTTTGACCCTTTCATTTATCCCTCACTACTGAAGCATAATGGTTAGTATATTATACAATTTGGGTCATTGTTTTAAAAGTCCAGCACTTTTTAAATACATTCAAACATGTTAGCAATGTTTCATACAATATTGCACAACTCGATTCCAAACCAGAGAATGGTAGTGGAGGACTCGCATACTTAGTTAATTACACCAACTAGCCATGTCTCATTGGCAAACTCAGCAAGCATAAGATCCAAGTCCACATTGTTTTTCTCGGAAGACCCTTTCAATTTCTATAGAACAATTTTATGCAAAGTTTTGTCCAATCCACTATCTGGCAGTACTTTTTGGCTTCTTCCAGGACGTCACCTATCGGACTTGCTTGGTTTTGCTTGCATTGGGCAATGAAGGGGGAGATGAATATCTAATTGTGCTTTCCTTTTGAACTGAAGGATGGATGGAAGCTTTCATTGTAGCAACAAATGAAAGGAAAGTGCTATATCCGTTGCCGCGACTTGTCCTTTGTGCCTACCATCATCCCACGCTCCAACTTCATCTCTTTGTGTTTGAATTACCATGGCGACTGCATGTTCTTGCAAAGTAAGCACGTCATTGCTGCAAAGACTATGCTCATTGTAGAGATTTAAGTCATTGTTGGAGGAGTTCCCAAAAATGGAGTCTATACTGAGTCCATCTTTGCAAAAGAACTACACATCCTTGTCACTGCTTGGGTCGAGTGAGGAATCATTTCCTTGAGAGGACCACGTCCAATCATGGGACGTGGAAGCCTCTTGGCGGCATTGTAGGATTTATGTGAATTCTAAATTTCTGGTTCGTCTTTGTTGGCCCTTCAATGTGAATTGGAGCACCCCCAACAGATATTGTTTTCCTCTCCATTGTCAAATCTCACAGTTGCTCTTTGCTCTTTAGAGACTGGGTCAACAAACTCATTTAGCAACTGCACCAATGTCCATTTTTCAATACTGGAAGGTATTGCTTCAACTTCATTGGGTTGCAAAAGCTTGATCTGAAGATTTACGATCTCTGGCAATAAGAGTTTCACTTTTCTTTCTATGTTTTTGAGGGGTCCCCCTTGGGGTCGTGGTGTTGCAAAGGAATCGGCGATGGTGGTGGACACGGTCTGCACTGCATACTGAGAGGTATAGCCAAACAGGAAGGTGAACTTCTAAGTACCATGTACTGCGATTGAAAATATTTGGATTGCAAAATTGTTTGAACTGCTTAGTTTCCTTCCCTCCTTATGCATAGATTGTCAAGTCATCTAAATGGATTTTAGGCATTCCAGCATATATTCAGGAACTTTGAAGAAATAAAAAACAACATAGACGAAGAGCACCACACTCTTATAGGTCCACGTCCTCTTTGTCATAGTAACAGTTGTAATTTACATCCTCCGGAGGTGGCGGGGAGTGAGTCTTGGTTCCCTCTTTTCTGTTGTAATGCTTGGTATTCAAGAGTAGTGGTTACGTTGCGCTACACATTTGTTGCCTTAGTGGTCAAAGACTCCGCAACCTTCTTGAGCAATAGAAATCTTCAGTTCCTGCTATAGAGTACGGTAGACTGAGGAAGTTGAAGAATAAGACAATTGTGGACACGGAGTGCAGTTGTTTGTGTCAGAAGGTAGTGTTGATTTGCTTCATTGACATTTGGGAATGTTGTAGTCCAAAGTTAGATTAGCATTTTTGATACACTCATTCCAATAGCCTGTAGTCTAGAAGGGTTGCTCATCATTTGATACTCATTCTACCTACTTGTAAAACTACAATAGAAAACACAAGATACCACTATCTACAATAGAAAGCGATTTCAAAAACTTATTTGTATTCAATTATGTCAGACCACAAGTGATCCATGTGCTTGTCATAATAGTATTGAATTGGAACTGAGCACGTATATGAAGGCAAGAATAGAAATGAAGCAACCAAGAACATCTGAAGCTCCCAATGATTGTAAAATTTGTGATAGTGAATGCAATTATTTAATTAAGCACTACTGCACCTCTTACAACTGATGCTGACATCATTTCGATTTTATGAAACAAACGGGAAGCACACAACAACATGACAATGATGTCAACATAACTTGTGTAGACATTATTTTATTTCACAATCATTATCACTATACACTATTTGAACTGTGCTTACTATTCAATGAAGTCTTGATGGAAAGTAGAAAGTAATTGTACGTTTACTAGTCATGTTAATAAGATTTGTGTGATTTTGTGGAAACCTTGAAAGTAAAATAAGTCTAATTAGATAGGAAATTAGAGGAAGGTGTTAATATTGGTAAAAAAAATTGCTTTATCCAAGAGTAAACTAGAAGTTTTACCAAAATTAATGTTCCTTTGATAGGGAAGTAGTGGTAGACAAATATTTTGGTTAAGATGAGGATTTAATGTTTCTCGTTCTTACCAAAAATCGGAACTAGATTGGAATCCGAGATCGCTCCAAATACCAGAGCCAAATACAAAAACATATCAGAGGGTACCAAAACACCTACCGAGTGCTAGTCGTGCAATTATAAGATCCAACGGCCATACCGGAGACTAGAGATGACCGTTTAATGGTCAAAATCTTCCGGACGAAGGAGAAAAACGGCTATCCTAAATTGGCGGATTCAACTTTTAAGAGAAATTCCAGGGGTCGGAACCCCCATCTTCATTCTCGCCTTTGAGCTGGGATTATCTCTGGAGCGCCAATAGTTGAGTTGGTAGCACGTAAGGGAGTTAGGATAGAAAAGAGAGATTTCCGTTTCCGAAGCCAACAAAGCGGAAGAGGGTCGGTGCTTGGTAGGAAGCTTTCCATTATTTTCTTTCATAGACACTGAGCGAGGTATTGATTGAGTGGAGATTGAGTGGAGTGTCAGCCTTGGAGAGCGTTGCTAAAGGCTGAAGGTAGCGGGGTGGCGCAGCTCAAAATCAAGACGATCTACCTGGCTTTTCAAATGATGAGGGAGAGCGGAGGCAGTTGGAGGAGGATTTGGGCCAGATTGGAATTGACGGATTTTTGCGTCAACCCTGGAGTTTGAAAGACGAGGAGATGATCCCGGAGCTGTTGAAGGACCAGTCAAATGAGTGGGTCAAAATCTCTTGGGTTCTTTCTGGCAAATGGACCATCGAGACGTAGAAGAAGGATTTACAACTTTCCGCGCGCTGGAGAAGGATTGGCCTCTTGTACGGAGAAATATGCGGTGGTTAAGTTTTCCAATCCTCCTCATGCAAAGGATGGCTATGCAATAGCAAATTGCAAGGCCACGAGGGACAAGAGGGTGTTAGAGTTTCTGGTTCCCATTTTGTACCCAAAGAGACCAAATCGGATAACAGTAACGTGGGCCAACACTATCTTTGGAGCATTAAGTGGAGAGAGGAAGGTATTTTGGGCAGGTATTGTAAGGGACATAGTTGTGAAGATGATCGCCTCCTTGAGAGGTACTAAGGCAACCTCTATTGGTCCATTCCTCTTCCACCTCTATGACTATCTAGGAACACTTAGAAGTCAGGAGCGGGTAGTTTTAAAAGTGGCCACAATCATTTTGAAACTAAATGTTACTCCACCTCGGGAAAGAGAGAGTGAGGACAGGAAGAGAGGACAAGATGAGGAGTCCGGGAGAAGCTCGTTAGATAAGAAAAGAGAGTCTTCAGAGAGGATTCCAGTCTCTGAAAAGAAGAATGGGTCCAAGAGTGAGAGGAAGGGTTCCTCAAAACCGGAAGTCAAGTGAGAGGATCCTCTAAGGAAGATTATTGAGGACCTGGAGAAGACCCGAGAGGATTTAGACACTAAAAGAGGCGTAGTTAGGAAGGTCTGTGGGCTTTTTGGTGGGATCAAAGTGTCCAAGCTCGTAGAAAAGATAGAGGGTCTGATCCGGGAAAAAGATACTCAAAAGTGGAAAACCCAATTTAAGGAACTGATTGCGGAAAACCAATCACTCCATTAGAAGTTAGAAAAGAGTGTAGAAGGAAGTAAAAAAGTGCGGAAACTCTTTTCTAAGTCAGAAGAGACACTTCGGAGGATTCGGAGTTTTATAGGGCATTCCGGGGATGTATTAAACAAGGTCAAGTGCTTTGACGCGGAAATCCACAAGGCCGGATTGGAAGCAGCAATCAAAGCCGTAATGGTTTTGGCCGAATACTCAAATGTGATGGAGAAGTTGATGTATGAAATACGAGATGCTCTCCAACAAGCGAAACAGCTTGAACCTAGTTCTAGAAAACCTCCAATACCTATGAAGCCTAAGGACAAAGAAGAGAAGACACCCGCAAAAGACCCTTCCAAGCAAAAGTTAGAAGGAGGGGAAGGATCTATACACGGATCCGGATCCAAGGGTAGGATCTGGAAGACAGAACCTAAGTTTCGGACGCCAAAGAGCAAAGGCTCTAAGCCTTCTCCGCAAAAGCCAAGCACGACAAAGGCGAAGGTCACTACTAAACGGGTTCGGGAAGCATTCTCGGGGAGTTACCATTCAAGGGAGGACAAGTCGCCTAGCCACTCCGAGAAAGTGGACAGCGGATCCGAATCCGGATCTGAGTCCAAGTCTCAACCGGGAGAGGAAGAGGAATCTGATCTGGCAACCATTTCTCCTTCAAGCTTCAAGGAGAAGATTCCAGCCAAGGGGTAGAAGATAGCTAAGCCGTCTGCCAATAGGAAACAGCCATCGAGGAAGGAAGCCTCCAAGCATGAAGAACCTTCTCCAAAGCGGACTAGGAAGTAATTAGAAAGTTTCTTAGGGTAAGCCTAGATCAATTAGGTAAAAACCCAAGTTTTTATTTGGTAGGAAACTACTTGCCAGCTGCTTTTAAGCTGCATGCATTTGGATTGCACTTTCCGGGTTTTTGGATCTGAGTTCTACATTTTGCGGATCAGCTGGTATGATAGGAAGTTAATTGAGGAGGATAAGGAATGACAGCTATCATTCTCTTGTCCTCTGATTTTGATCCTTGGGGCCTTTTAGAATTCCTTGGAATTTGTATTTAGGGGCTGATTTGGTTTGAAGCCCCGGATATTTTTTTTGTGATTTTCAGCACTTTGGTAAATATATGCAGATTTTCCACTTCCTAAGAGTTGGTCTGATTAGTCTCGATTTTGGGTTGGTATGCCAGTAATGCTTGAACCATTATCTAGTGCTGGTAGCTGGTTTTTGTTATTGGATTGCAGGGAGAATCCCCCGGATTCTATCTGGATCTGATTCCAGAAGTTAAAAGTGAGTTGGTTGCAAAACTGAGGGTATTAGGAGTGAAGTTTGACTAAGTGTTGTTACTTGTAGAACTTCTGTGAGGGACAGCCAATCCTAGATTAGGTGTGATTTGCAAGAAGGCGGGCACATGCTAATCAAAGTGTTGATGAGGTCCCACTACGATTGGAAGTGAGTGATGGGCAAATAGTTGAGGTCGCCTAGTTATATAGTTATCAAATTTTGCCTCAGGAACTTGGCTTGGATAGATCTGTCGTTGGAGTAATGTAAGGGGTTGTAGGGGTTTTCAGAGTGACCTGCTAGTCTGGGTTAATTCTTGGACCAGTTGTGAGGAAGAACTTGCATTCCGATTATGTGTCTTTTGTTATTTTTCTTTAAGTGGAACTTCAGTTACTTTAATCTTGTAAAGGGTAGGGTATACATTCCCTTCTTGAAATCCAAGAGCGTACCCCTCTGATATAGAGGTTAAACTATTAATTGGTTACTTTGTTTACTAGATCCAGATCTGGGAAAGGCACAGGATAATGACGCTCTTTCCATTTCCGCATTCTTCTAGTCGGATACTAAGTTCTTGATATAGATAGGGAGAGTTGTAGGATTTTGATAATCCTGTTGATCAGTTTATAAATGAGGATTTGTATGAGTTAGAAGAAGAGATTGTTTAGTGAATATGGATCAGGAAGTGCAGTTCCTAGTTTTTAGTTCCAGACTCTATTATCTTGGGTTGGTTTTCCATTTCCGATCTTATTGAGGAAACTACAAGTGAAATCCTTTGTGAACGATATACAAATCATCTAGGGTATTTAACACTATTTTAACACCTAAAGGGGGAATTTGTGCTTTCTTGTGCTATGACAAACTTGTATCGGGAGGCCTGTTGAGAAGTATCGTTGTAGCTAGGGATTTCAAGGTCAAACATCAAACAGAGGTTCCCAGGTACTCTAGACCTTCTTTGTTTTTTTGCTGGTACGTGCTATTGCTAATGGCGGGGAATTTTCTTGGCAGGGGGTGGAGGTGGTGGCAAGCTTAGGCTTCAGCATCTAAGGCGGCAATTTACGTTTTGGGCATTAGACCTCCCTTGAGTCAGCCGCGGGAATTTTTGAGCACCTTGAAGTAGATGTCACCAACTCATTGATGATGGTTTGCAATTGACAGACATTACACAGCATTTGATTAGCTCTACATTGGAAGAGTTGTAGTAGCCGTTCCTACAAGACAAATTTTCACCAAGTAAGTTTAGGAAGTCCTATGTGTAATGTAGACTTCGAAATGAATGAAAGTGGAGAGCAAAAAAAGCATTTGACATCCACAAAATGCAAGAAAGTAACATTCTGAAATTTTTTATGTGTTTGAGTGGCAGGAGGAAAGAAAGAAAGGGCAATGATTGATTATATGGCTCAATGTTTTTTAGCGGAATTGAATACACTTTCAAGGTTCTAAATCCACAACTTTAAACGCTTCAAGAGTAAGACCTTCATTGGAGTTCGGGAGTACTCGTTAAAATTGTAGTTTGTAAGTTCTGATTGAATTTACTTTCTGATACCACTTTACGCCTACACTTATGTAGCAATGGACATTTCTCTATATTGAAGCTAAGATGCCGTATACAGCGTGAGATTAAAAAAATATCACAACTTCACGCTCTATTTCTTGCAAAGGTCCATTCTCCACTAGATGAAGAAGGCCAAAGGAACTACTTCGTTTCATTTGACATGATTCATATGTTGGCTTTTTATGTGATTGTAAATGTACTTCAAGAGGATAAGAACTAGGCATGCAATGCGAGGAGAGAGGCTGGAATTCAGAAATTCAATGTTCACTAGTTTTGCACAGTATGATTACACTTACTTTGACTAAGTTATTGACAAATCTCTACGTTTTTTTAAGTTGTTCTTACTAGGTTCTTGAGTACTAGTGTGCTGGAACTACTAACATTCCCTATTTCATTTTGACTAAAATGAGGCATTGCAGGGACATCCATTTCTTGTCTTCCTTGAAGTAAATGTTCATTAAAGAAGCATTTTTGGACTATTGAAGACATTGTGAATAGCAGCTATAATTCTAGACACACTAAACAAAGGTATGTAAGGTAGGCAATTGTACTTAAATCCAATTGTTTCTTTTTGCAAATTTCTCTTCTACTATGAAGCCATTGCTGTCAATGTCATGTACCCTTTTAGTAAAAGTGTTGAGCCCACTTCTCTATCATAGAAGTGTTCTGATTTGGTGGTGCATAACGTAGTAACTCTGGATGCTGATGAGGAGAAGCCTGTGTATGCAATCTTGATGGTGGTATCTATTGAAGATGGAAGTGATGTTGCTACCGAACGCTCAACCTTTGGGAATGGGAACACAACTTTGCAAATGATCCGGTATACTTGAGGTGAGAGTCCGTCTTCATCACCTTTGTCCCTTCTCTTTGTCCAACCCAAAATTTGCGTAGTCCATAAGACAACCATCTCAAGCGTGTTGGACTAGTGTCACTGTAATCATGTCTTTTTTGAGTCTAGGCAAGCTCAAAAGAAAACTTTCACTAAGACAACTAATGATGAATTCAACTTGCCAAGGCTTTGCATCTTGTTTCGTCACTAAGTGTTCAACAATTATAGTGGCATCATTGAGACACCAAACAAGGCAGGGGAGAGGAAGAGGTACATTGAACTCTGTCAATTTTGTCCTAGGCATGGTGGTTGGAGAAATTGCAGGAGGAGGTGGTTTAGAAACGAGAGAAGAAGCAATTGCATGAAGAAGTTCGTGGACTGGAACTACCTGGGGAAGTTGAATGCATGAAGATTATAGTGCTAATTTTAGATAGCCATCATTGTATTAATTGCAACTAATGAAGAAGCTTGCATTTCAAAGTGTTGTGGCAATAGGTCGCTACAGGAAGGTTGTAACAATAGCCAACTACCAAATTTTGCTCTTGTAGATAAGGAAACCACTTGCAATTGTGTACAAGCAACATGATAACATATTATAATCTGTTTATAAAAACTTACGCAACTCATTGCATATTGCCCTAATGGAATTTGCGACTAGGGCAGCATGCAATCTATTACCATGTGTATATATCCGGGACATCTTCAAACAATCTCACTTGCCAAAAAATACTAGTACACTCTATGACGCTATTTTTGTGCTTCAATGATCGTGCACGTCTTTGTGATTACATTTTCAAAAAATGGATGAAAAACACCTCTACCAAATTTTTTTTTTTATCCATCAAACGCCAAGCGTTTGCGTCAATATTTAAGGATTCACCCTGTAAAGAGGAGCTGGTTTTTCCAAAAATCATCCTTTCTCATACAATGTGGATTATCTACTTTAACCCCTAAAGATCTATAACTATATTTTCACCGGAAACGCTCAAAAACTGCCATTTTTAAAACAAATATCCAATTTTTTTTAAAAACTTCTTTTGACAGATGTAACCATAGGATGTTCTAGTATGCTGACTTGAGAATATATAGTAAAATTTTAGAACTTTCCACCACATGGATTGCAAGCTATAAGCATTCAAATTCACTGAAACCATTTTTTTGGCCTTGCAAAAAACAAAGTAGCATCACTTCACAAGCTCACTTTTCAATGAAAAAATGTCCAAAATGATGGTGCTTCTTTGAATTCTTCTTCCTAGATAGTTGCCTACATGTTTGAAAATTTTTACTTCATTTGAAATTATACAACAAATAGAAAAAAAATAGTAAGGATAGTGATAGAGTATGATTCAAAATACTAAATTGTCAAGAATTTAACTATGGAATTGAAAAATGCTAATCCCAATGATTGCAATGTTGTAATAAATGATCTACATCCTATGATTTTATATTTTTTGAAAAATATTGAAAATTGAGTAAGATAAAGGACTTCAAAGTTTATTTTAGAATAGAAAATCCATAAGTGCCCGCAAACTAAAAATCCTCATAATTTTTGACTCATTGATCAAAGTAGGATGATTCAAAGCTTTTTCCATATATATATAAATCTAGAAAACAAATTTCAAATTTTTGTTTTTAAAAAAGTGAATTTTTTTATCTGCCTGAACTACCCATTCGCAAAAAAAAATAACATATTAGCTCATAACTTTTGACTCACATTTTCAAATGTCATGAAATTTAGTGCATATGAATAGTATTCCTTGCACCCACATTCTATTAAAATTTGCACATAAAATATGGAAATCTCTAGTCACACGTACCTACCCAAAATTTCTATACAACCAAAAAACACATGCCAATCCTTTAAGGGTTTAGAAAACCATAGGGTAAGTTATCAGTTCCTTTGAGCCTGACCACACTTCAGTTCAACGACCCCTAAGTCGGTCGTAACACTCATTGGAGGTCAGTCTTCCCTTTTTGCACAAAATTCCAAGGATGAACAATTGCACTTCTGTTTCACATGAAAGTTTTCTCTTAACATTTAGTGTCCGCAACAGCATTACAGGGTAAAGAAATCCTCTTCTAAACCGCCAGAATCTCTTCCCCCGCTAAACCGTGTACTGCCCACACAATGGAGTCAATCGATTCCCACCAGACGATTTAAGGGTTAAAAGGCTATATTTGAAACGATGTTTGCCCACGAGGCAATGGAATTGGTCCTTTACGGTTTAAGAACTGTCAGAGCCAAGCAGGTTGCACATGGTCAAGGAGAATTCCCGTTGGCCCTGGTTACAAACAAAACAAACAGCAATTGACACCACGCAACTAGAACTAGAGCTGAGAGCTCTGCCGACAGTCTGGGTCACAGGCAACTCAGCAGCATGCGATGTGCCTTCAAACCAATCTGAGGTAACCAGGTCCCATACACGGTTCAAATGAGAACAATACCGCTAAACGGATTCGATGGATGTGAACGTCAGCGTATATTTCAGAGCTTCAATTTCCACGCTAGCAGTATTAGATTTTCTACGGTTGCCTCAGCAAGTTTCCCTCCTATTGAACTGTGTACCTTAACCTGAGCATCCACCACTCGGCGTACGACTCCCGACCTCCGTGAACAGTACCTACTGGTTTAGCAGCTGGCGCAACACGTACTGTAGAATTCCCCCGTGCGAAAAGTACGTCAACTCGACCTGGGTGTCGAACCGAAGCACGCAGGTGAACTCCTTGTTGTTGTCCGTTTTTACAGCGATATCCATGCCGGGTTTGATATCCTCCAGGGCTGGCATATCTATGCTATACCTCTCGAAGCCAGTCAGTCCCAGCGTGTCCGCGTCCTCACCCTCCTTGAAGCACAGAGGAATCAAGCCCATACCCACCAGATTGCTGCGATGGATACGCTCGAAACTCTTCGCAATCACAGCTTTCACGCCCTGCATCAACACCAAGGACAGTCAATCGGTCGGTAAGGGTCCAAGGGAGAATCGCTGCAGGCAGATTGGATTGACCCAGCCTTGTCATAGATCACCATTGAACATCTTGGAACACGCGCGAAGCGTGAGACATCGCCCACCATTGCGGCTGCTCCTCGTACTTTGAACCTTTCAACTATTGAAGGGTGGAGCATTCGATGCTAGGAAACGGTCACATACAGCCAAAGTTGCGACTCTTACCTGCAAGTAGGGGCCCTTGGCAGCCCAATCTCGAGAACTTCCACTACCATACTCCGCTCCCGCTAGGATGATCGAGTCATGACCCTCGTCCTTGTATTTCTGCATCACCCAACCTTCCACACTCGTCATCTCATCCCCGTATCACAGCACGAATGCAACGTTCTGCAATATTTAGGCGGGGTATGAACAGTAGTGAAAAAAGCCCCTCTCTTACCACAGCAGCGTCGTAAATGAACATCTTCTCCTGCGTTGGGACGTACAAAGTCTTCGGCCCAACCTCGCCTTTTAGAAACTTGTTCACGATTCGAATGTTCGCGAACGTCCCTCTCGCCATGATTTCATCGTTACCACGCCTGCTGCCGTACGAGTTGAAATCCTTTCGATCCACTCCGTGCTCCAGTAAATACTTCGCGGCAGGACTGTCTTTGTTGATGTTACCTGCCGGTGAAATGTGGTCGGTGGTGATACTGTCTCCGAAATTCAAAAGGCAGAACGCGTCCTTCACGCTTCGCACTCCGGGAGGATCCTTCGTCATGGTTTTGAAGAAGGGCGGATCGTGTACGTAGGTAGAGTTTGGGTCCCATGCATACTGAGCACCCTCGGGGGCCTCCAGGCTGTTCCACATGGCATTACCTTCCGTGATGGCTTTGTATGTCGACTGAAACATCTCCGGCAGGACTGACTTTGCGACCACCTGCGAATGTCAGAAAGCCTCAGTCAGTCCCTGGCATGCCCACCAACCTTCTCACGAAAAAATCAGACACCTCAAAGCCCTCCACAAATATCGTCTGCCGGATAGGACGGCTCACACAACACCCCAGTGACCAAAGCGACTCCATGACCCCCCTCGCGAGGTTGCGACACAAGTCTCCGTCTACATACAGTCAGGCACACTCTTGGCAGTCCAGTCCAGGACACCTCTGCCCAACTTTCTCCCCTCGGCTTACCTCAGCAACCTCCTCATTAGAAGGCCAGATATCCCTCAAAAAGACATTCTTCCCGTCTTTGCCGACACCAATGGGCTCCGTCTCGAAGTCGATGTTCACCTGCAACAAGAACACCACGACTTCAGAAGATTCAACAGGCGTGCCAAAACAACTCATACAGGAGAGCCCGCAAGGTTCTCTCCACATAGTTCTACGTTGTGAAACATGAGCTGCGAGTCACCAGACCCTATTCAAAGCAACGGCAACACAAACTGCAGGGTCGCACCGTTCCAGCAAAAGCGTAAGCCACCACCAATGGAGGTGATGCCAGGTAGTTGGCGCGAGTCAACGGATGAACACGTCCCTCGAAGTTGCGGTTGCCGGACAGCACAGCAGCAGCGACCACATCTACACATCACATAGCACCACAGCGTTTAAGCGATTAAAACACCTCAAGTAACTCGCTGTCTCGCAAATGTGAACTCGCGACTTCTTGACTGATCCTCACACTCCACACTGGAGGCTGAGCAATGACGACACCATTCAGGACAGAGCCACCGCTCTCGGAAGATGCCATGACGCCTTGAGTCCGACAGCTGCGCAGAATGCGCTCAAAACAACATACAATGGGACCCTACCATTCGCTGCAACGGCCTCGGTGACGTCTTCGTGAAGATCGCCGGAGTTACCGATGCACGTTGTGCATCCATAACCGACCAGACTAAAGCCTTGTTTGTCGAGATATTTGTTCAAGCCACTGCCACGTTACAAGAGCACGAAAGGGGTGAGAATAAGCCATCACACACCCTCTGTGAGGAGGTCGGCGAGCAGCAACTCAACCTCGCATCGATTTCTGCATTAAAGTAGTCAAAGGCGCACCTAAAATTTATCCAATAAACATTAATGATCACAAACAAGAAAAAGCCTACCCAACGAAAGAAACGACACCGTCGTATTCCAAATACATGCATCGCATCCAATTTCGTCACTCCCAATCTGCTGCTCACCTTTTCTCCAAGTACATAGTGACAACCCCTGATCCCGGCGCTAGGCTGGTCTTAACCCACGGCTTGACCTGTCAAAAGGCAGTACCTCCAATTCAGACGATAGGCAGGCTCGAAACAAAATTGAGAAACTAATGTGGAGTCAGCATTCACGCTCAGGTCACCCTCTCGCCGTGGTAGAAACGATCAGTCTAAGACAGACCTCACGAACACCCGGACGAAAATAGTACGGATTGAGTCCCACAGAAAGGAAAATGATCAGATAATCTCCCCGACCATGACAAGCGCATACTAACTATCTCACTGATGGAACCATCAAGGCAAGAACTTCACGGCTGCTGCTGAAAATTCACGCAAATCCCGAATGGTAAGAACTCCGTCTGTAATGCCCAGTGGTCTGACCTCAAGTCCAAGTTCGGTCGCCTTCTTCGCCACAAGGCCTGCACCAAGCATGACAGTCGGATTGGACGTGTTCGTACAACTCGTGATGGCAGCAATCACCACGCTGCCGTGCCTCATCTCTGCAGGCTTCCCCTCGAACGTGAACTTCACCACCTTCTCTTGTTGCTCTTTCGGAATGGCAAACCCCTGCGCAATCCGAAACAAAGACACCGGTCAACATCCAATCCATTGAGGAGATAATTAGTTTCTGGGCAAGCGACTGCCCACCACAGTGCCAAAGGCCCGGGTGATTTACCTTGAACCCAACCTTGTTGTCCAGGCAACCTTGCCAATCCTGCTTCATGTCTTTGAGCATCACCCGATCGTGTGGCCTGCAATGCACAAGAATCCAGTGATCCCCACCCACTCAGTCACCATCGTGGCATGTCTTACGACCGACAAAAGGTCGATTCAGAAAGGTATGACACGAGGATACTAAATAAATATCCGAACAGAACAAGTGATCCTCCAGTCGTGAGACCGAGGTCTCATGTCATCGCTCAAAGCTCTGGACTTGGGTCTCATCTCACGCACCTTTTCGGTCCAGAGATGCATGGCTCTACAGTATCGAGATCCAGCTCCAGGTAGGCTGAATAAGTGTTGTCCTTCTGAGGCTGCCATGTAATGAAGCAAACAGCCATGCAGTCAGCAATCAATCCTACAGGGTGCAGTTTTAAACCCGCAATATTATGCAGAATCCCGGAAAGGTGATCGACCCTAGAAGTAGAGACATCATCAATTAAAAGCAACGCTTCAAGAAGGATGCTGTAAGCCACATTTGCCATGACTCAAGACTGCAGAAGTCGATGCGTTGAGCCAAACCAGGAGTTCACAATCGGTTCTCACCTTCTCGTGGTCTACGAACAGATCGTTCGCCCGCAGGTAAGCTTCAATCTCTTCAACCTGATCAGGCACATGGATTCAGTAGGTTCCGCTTGGACGTGGATGCCAAAACAATCTACGAACCACTTTCTTTAAACATGCAAACCCTGATATCAAGCTGACCTACGTAACAGTGGGAACAAGACCACAAGCTACACGACGTGATGCAGAATGTCGCTCATTCAAGCATGATTCGTGCTCCTCAGACCCCTCAACTTGACCCGAGAAGCAATATGCATCACCTTCTTCTCATCCCGACCTGTCATCCTCAAATAATCCAGCGTGACACGGTCAACGGGAAAGAAACCCATAGTAGCGCCGTACTCCGGGGACATGTTCGCGATCGTCGCCCTGTCGGCCAGGGTCAGCTCCGACATGCCCTTCCCTGGAGAAACAGCAACCAAGCATCAGTTCGGTTCTTCGAGCATTCAAAACGAAGACAATCACATGGGGGCGCGATTTCCAAAGACAACAGCATGAACCGCGACTGCTTACCGTAAAATTCCACGAACTTCCCTACCACGCCCATTTTCCTCAGAATTTGAGTTACCGTCAACACAAGATCTGTGGCTGTTACTCCGGTGCTCAGCTTGCCATTCAGCTTGAAGCCCACGACACCAGGCAGAACCATGCTCATCGGCTGTGCATCAAAACGACAAGCAAGCAATGACTCACACTCCATTGTGCAGAGTTGCCATTGCAAGTATAATCTCAGGAGTGATCCTGCGATGCATGACCCATCCTAACACCGACAGCTGCAAACTACCACCCACGCAATAATCCCGATACTCGAAGCACGATGAACCCACGAAGCTCTCACCTGTCCGAGCATGGCTGCCTCGGCTTCAATTCCTCCCACTCCCCATCCGGCCACACCGAGTCCATCGATCATGGTTGTGTGCGAGTCTGTTCCCACGAGGGTGTCAGGATACAGGACGCCATCACTGTTGAACACAACACGGGCCAGATACTCCAGGTTCACCTGCAGAATCCGAAGCACTCGTCAACGACGCCTCGAAGATCACCACTCAGCCAACATTCTGCATTGCCTCTCGCAGCTGTTATCACCCAGTCCGTAATTTGATCGACGCACAAACCTGATGCACAATCCCGGAGCCCGGTGGAACCACAAGCATGTTCTTGAAGGCCTTGGCTCCCCACTTCAGAAAACCGAACCTTTCCTTGTTGCGGCTAAACTCGAACTCCATGTTTGACTGAAGTGCGTTGGCACTGCGAGCAACATCCACCTGCACTGAATGGTCAATGACCAGATCCACGGGTACCTGGTCGCGCCAAACACAGTTCAAACACGTCATCCGCTTCAGTGCAAGCCTTACAGATTCCACATCCGTCTCTACCTGGACTCCGAGCACAATTTTAGGTTTGTCTGATAGAAGATGACCAAAATTAATCCAAGATCGTCTACAAGGTTCGATCGAGGCAGACTACACACCAGAGGATTGATCTTGTCTGGATCTCCGCCCAACCGCGTGATGGCATCACGCATAGCAGCGAGGTCGACCACTGCCGGTACTCCAGTGAAGTCCTGAAACAAAATCGTGAACTCAAGCTCGTCAGGCTGCTCCATGGCCAACAACAATGAAGCCTGAAGTACTGATGAGCTGTGATCCATCCTCTCTGTGTTGATGACGGCGATGAGACAGATTGGCGGACCGACCGGCCTACCAGGATGGTGGCAGCGACTTCGCAGGTTCAAACCTGCAACCTCGTCAAGACTTCCCAAGCATACTGGCATCAAAGGAAGCATGTAATGGCATGAACAGGTTCAACAGCCGCAGCATCAGAACAAGAGGGGGAGAGGGGGAGACTCCGCAGAATCATCATCGCACCTGTAGGATAACTCGAGCAGGCTTAAACGGGATTTCCACCTGCTTAGGAGCAGTCTTCACCCAGTCCAAAATCTTCTCAACATCATTTTGGTTTACCTGAAAGTTGTCACAGTTGCGAATCGCGGACTCCAATAGGTACCTGATAGAGTAGGGCAGCGAGTCTGCACATTCCGGTATCACGAATTATCTGAGATTGCGAGAGCACGATCTGATTGCAAAAGATCGCTAAACTGAGTTCACAATTCAGACACGCCCAAAGGGAACGTTCAAATTGCCACCAAATTCCAACTCAGTTTCCCTGCAGAAGATGGATTTCCGGACCGCGTGACAAAACCAGGTATAAATTGACAGATGCACCCCACGAACCCCATCCCAATGAAATCAATCCTTCAACCGGTTCAACTGGAAGCGCCGCTTGTCCCAATGCAAGATGGACAGCGTGTTCCCAAACTCACCAACTCTGGGATCGTTCAACTTCACGAGACTGTAAAACTTCCCGTAGCTGCCTCCACCGGGCTTCGGCAAATCCGTCACCAGGTTAGCAAAGGGATTCTCGGCAGCTGCTATACAAAATGCAATGACGTCCAGTCAGTTCTTAGAAATGGCGAAACACACCATACATGCGATTTTCAGGAAGTGACACCACGAGGGACGATCAGTCCGGACAGCGAACAAGACCCCGCGAACCCACTGCAGCGGTTAGGCAGAGAAATTGACAAATATAACTATTTCTTCCTGAAAATCGTGCACTCGGTTGTTCTAGAATCCATATCCCTCATGAAAGCACGTGGAGCAAGAAGCCATGCGGAACTGCAGTGGGCAGTCAAGAACTGCTAAAGCCGGGGGAAATTGACGAGAATCTAGAAACGTAGGATAGGAAATGAGCAATGTCGATCGCCTGGCCTCAAATGACCACTTCGAACGCGCAACAAACAAGGAGCGGCGTACCTTGAGTGGATGCCATCCTGGTGCCAGGCACGGGGAGTCGACAAGCGGCGGGGGGGGGACCGAGGGACGGACGGCGCTGGGCAGATCGACGAAGGCAGAGGGAGGTGGGGGTGGAACGGTCGTCAGGCGACGTGGCAGCGGCTAAGGTGCGGAACAATTTGGAGCCGGCGGGGGGAGAGAGGCCGGTGGCAGGAGGAGGGAGGGGGGGGCGCAGCAAGGGCGCGGAGGAGGAGGCAAACGAAGAGGCACGGGAGCCCGAGGCGAGGGGGAGAGCCGGGCAGGAGGCGGAGGCTCGCAACGAGCGGCAGACGTAGGAGAGGAGCATCGTGCCGGGATGCGATCGGGGAAGGGATGTGGGCGCGGGGCTATGGCAGGGAGAGGGGGTGCATGGGCAGATCCGGAGCGAGCGGGCGAGGGAGCGAGGCGCACCGCAGCGGAACAAGTGCAAAGAGAACAATAAGAACGAGCAGGAGAAGAGAGAGACAGACTAGCTTAAACTCGGGGGCTTCTGGGTGGGAGAGGAGGAAGGGAGAAGGAGGGAGAGGGAGCCAACTGAACGGGCCTGGAGTCGTCTTCCGTCGAAAAGGAAAGACGGAAGCAGCTCCGCTAACAAAATACTCCGCAAGTTGCAAGCTTCGAAGTTTATGCAAAACCTGGCGGGTCGCTTGGACGACAGTCGGAGCCAGCCAGGCCTCTTCCCAGCATGGATCTTAGGCGCGCGTGGCCTTAGCGTGGCATGTGGCGGCCGGATTCGCCCCTTCTCCCTCGCAAATGGTCAACTGCTTGTTGCCTGCTCAACTTCGGAGTCGCAGAGTCGCGGAGTCGCGGAAGACGTCCCCCACCCACCTCTATTATTATTGCCGCTCTCTGCCTGAATTTTGCCAAATCGTAAGCCCACCTCCGCATTTCGAGGCCCAATGTGGCCCAACCTTTTTCATTCAAGTTTTCATAATAAATAATTTCATATTCAAATAAATAAATAAAATTGAAAATATAGATTTAAAAAGAGATATAAAAGATATGCTTTCTTGATTGTGTCTTTAGTAGTGTGGTTATTATCAAACCCCCTATAGTGACAAGACTAAAATTATTTACTTTTTGAAATTCTTAAAATCCTCATGAAAAAAAATGACATCTATTCTAAGGCTTCAACTCTAGTTTCAACATCTATTCTAAGGCTTCAACTCTAGTTTCAACATCTATTCTAAGGCTTCAACTCTAGTTTCAACTTCAAGCAAAAGTAAGGGTTCAAAAGAAGTAAAAGAATTCCCTCTTTCTTTCCAAATAAAAAAAATAAGAAGAAAAAGGGATAGGTTTTAAAAATAAATAAACTCTTATATTTTTTTGAAACAGAATAAATAGAAAAAAAAGGAAAAAAAAAAAATAGAAAAGAAAAGAAAAGATTGAAGGTAAACATGTACGTTTTTATATTTTTATAATTAAGCATTGAGAAAATCCAAGAGCATATGAATTGGAAATTTGACCCTAGAATTTGGCCTAAGGGCTTTACACAAAGGGCCGGTTTATACTTGGGGCCGGATTGAAGGCCGGCGAAACTCTTCAAGTTTAAACCAATAGGATCACTCAATTTCTCTCATTCCGGCCCAAGGGCTTTATACTTAAGGCCAAATGGAACCATCACTCATCCTATATGTCGCCTTAGGTAGCATGGTTTTGGCGCCAAACCATACGACCCCAAGGGAGCAATCGGGACGAGGTTTGGGGTGGCCCAAACTCCCATTCTGGGCCAGATGGAGTCCCTCCGTTGGATTGTATAAATCTTTACCGTCTATTAATGTAAGGTCTTTTGTTTTTGTTTTTTATTACATGTTCTAAGAAACTTCCTTCCATCTGCATTGCTAAAATTTTGGGACTCTGCTGTCAATCCCAGGCTTGCTCCAGTTAGCAAGTTGCATGTACAGTAATATGTCAAGGAGCAAATTATCACCCTGTTATTTAGAGGCTTACTGAAGTTAATCTGCAAGCATTACAAAAATGTAAGACCTAGCAAGTTTACCAACGTTGTTTAATATTTGACTGAGTTGGTAAACTAAATTGATCTTTTGGGTTTTGATTTCAGTGGAAATCAAGCACACTGATTAAATTAATACATAATCTATGTTTGCGCACACTAATTAAAAATAACACATAATCTATGTTTGGTTTAGTAGTGTGATTATTTTTAACCCATATAGTGATATGACCAAAATTATTTTATTGTAAGAAGAAAAATGAAAAGTTTGAAAAAAAAATTAAAAAAAATCACTTCTTCATTTTTGAACTAGGAAAAATAAGAATAGAAAGGATAAATTTACTAAAAAATAAAAAATTCTCTTTTCTATTTTTGAAATATAATAGAATAAATATTTAAAAACAATAATAATGAATAAACTTTTCTATTTTATTTTTAAATAGAAAAGAACGAAAGAGAAAGGAAAACATGCATATTTTTATTTTTTTATAATTGAGCATTGAAAAATTCAAGAATACAATTTTTGGAAATTGGGCCCTAGAATCCGGCCCAAGAGCTTTACATTAGTTGGAGCCAAATGGAAGAATTGGGTCCAGATGGAAGAATTGGGGCCAGATGGAAGAATTGGGGCCGGATTGAGGGCCAATTGAAGGCAAATCCGGCCGGCCTTCCATACGACCTCAAGCTAAGTATAAACCGGCCCTAACTTGGCTGGATGGAAAAAATAGGGCTAGATTGAGGGCCGGATTAAAGGCAAATCCAACCAGGCTTCCATCCGGTCCCAGACGTAGTATAAACTGGCCCTCAATTTTTTTTTTTTTTTTGAATATGAATATTTTTATTATAAAAACTTGAAAAAATTCATTGGTAAATCTAAATCAAGTTTTACCATACATGTTGTTTCCCGTACCGTAATCTTTCTTTATCATTTTCTTTTTGCAAGTATCTGTCATCAAAATTGGTGAATGCACAGATATCTTACAGATGTCAAAGTTTATGGCATAACTTAAATAATGACTTCCATTTACAGATTTATGTCTCACAAGTACTGTATTAAATAATTGTACCTAAAAACATTGTTTTTAACCAAATAAACATCTCATGTAAATGGAACAAATCAATAAATGGAACCAAAATTAATATCTCATGTTCAAAAAATCAAAACAAGAAATGTATAAAAAAATATTATTAAGCATGTACCAAATAAACATCTCATTTTACTGTAAGAACAATTACACAGAACAATAGTTTGTGATATAATTTTTTATTCTAATATTACACTATTAAAGCTATTTTTTATAATAAAAAATTGAAAGATATTCTAATATGGAGAAATTATTATTTTAACTTCAACATACTAATCCCTAAATGCCCAAGGCCTGATTTGAGTTTCTTGAAATTTGCTCTAACTTGAACAAAATGCCAACATTTAGATAAGTTGTATCAATTTTTTTGAATTGTAACCGTACAAATTCAAACTAGATATGTTAGAGATCTCATAGGATAAGAAAACACAACAATATCACTTATAAAGCAAAAGATTATAATATTTGACTATGAAGGTGTTAAAATTGCAAAAGCAATGTGAAGTCTTTTAATCCTCTTTTTAAAAGTTAAATCTAAAAAGTTGGTGACCAAAAAATATGAGGTCAAAGAGCCTAATATCTGTAACTCCATTCAATTTACGGCTTCTTAAAATCTCCTCTATAATTTTCTTAAATGAATTTTAAATGTGAATTTTCCTCCAAGATCTAGTGCATTGAGGCTCATTTCCAAAACCACGGGAAGTCAAGATTGCATTGGGTATCCTTGTACAAATCTTGAATAGAAAAACCACGATCATTTATTTTCAAGATCAGATTTTTGATGCTAAAACTAGACTTCAAGAAGAACTTTTTAAAAATATACACTACTAAAAATAGCAACTTGGTTAGGTTTTATTTAAATTCAAAGTTTTGCAAACACCAGATTTGGGTGCCTTGGGCATTTAGGGGCTAAATAGTGACAATACTTATTTTTATTTTTATTTAATGTATTTTTAATATTTAATAAAAAAAATAAGTTAATGGTTAGAATCACATTCAACACATTCAAGTTGATGGTTAAAGGCCATTTTGAAGCTGTAAAGTGATTTTTTACAGTTACAAAAGCCTCCGAGGTTATTGTTAAACAAAAAAATTTAACGTAAATTAATAAAGTCATTTTCTACAAAACATTCAAGAAATAAACATCATGTTCTTTGACTCAGCGCCAGTGCTCCTAAAATATATATGGAGTATGGTAGTGCAGCACAGAATGAAGGAAGTTTCTTGAGCTCACAATCAATATATGTACCTGATAAAAACATTGCATTTGTAGACAGTGGAGATTTGTACAATCCAACGGAGGAGTCCAATCTGACTTTAACCCTTAAAGGACCGAGGCCCTTTTTCTGCCAAAAAACATTCAAAACTGCCATTTCTATAGCAAAAAGTAAAAAAATTTGAAAAATGTTTTTTTTTCACATCTAACTATAGGATCTTACATCTAACAAGTATGATAGTGTGTGGAAAAAATTTCAGAATTTTTGACCACACAGATTGCAAGATATCTACATTTAAAGTGAAAAAAACAAAATTTTCAGCACATTGCGGGACTAGATTTTTTGACTTTGAACATTTTTAACTTAAAATTTTTGCACTATAGAGTTTTGAGCTTTAGATATTTGTAGTAGAAAATTGAGTTGAGAGTCTAGGAAAAAAAATTCAAAAAAACTTAATAATTATCATTCTATAAAAAATTGTTAAGTAGAAGTAGATACGAAATAGAAGGAAAATCTAAAATATTCATAAATTTTAGGTGGAATTAAAATGCACTAATTCCAATGGTGAGATTGTTCCAGCAAGTAATATAAACCATGCAAAAGAAAGAAAACTGAACAATTTGAAAAATTGCATTCAAAAATGCATCCTAGAAGTTTATTTTTTCAAGAAGATGCTCAAATTGCCCAAAAAATAAGAATGTTCATAACTTTCTTATAACAAATCCAAATGAAATGAATAAAAACTTTCCAAATAGACACAAAAACAATCTATGAAAAAAAAATACCAAAAAAAAATATTCAAAATTTTGTCCATTTTTTTTTGCTGCCTGGGCTGCCCACTGTGGGCGCTAAATTATCCACCCTTGGTAATGAAGCGAACACGACCCAGTTCTCAGCTTTTATCTACTTTTGCTTCAAGAGGATGTTGCGCGCGCGGTCCACTGTGCCTTCCAAGCAATGGAACTTGCTAACGTTTCCTAGTTTAGTAGGAATAGCTATGATCTGTATGCAAGTTTTACTAATCGGTGTCTAACCCAAAAGGTTAACTTGGAAAAGAAAGGAAACAAGACAACTTTGCCGGACGCTTTATCTAGTCTAGACCCCTTCCATGTTGTTCCTTGCTTATTTCCTGCTCCTTGACTGTTTCAATTGGGTTGAGATTTTTATCCTTCTACATGAACTCCTATGTTTTGACCTTTGACTTGGTTAAGTATTCTACTTGGACCCTAGGCTTTTTACTTCTACTTAAATTTTACTTCTAGGTTTTGACTTTTAACTTCAAAAATTTACTTTTGAATTTTTACTCTACTTTCTTCCTTCAAAATATTATTCTAAATTTCTACCTTCTGATTTTTTAACCCCTAGGTATTACTCTAGGTCTTTGACTTCTAATTTACCTCTATGTTTTAACTTCTAAAGTTTACTTCTAGATCTTTTAATCCCTAGATATTACTCTAGAGTTTGACCTCTAATTTACTTCAAGGTTTGACTCCCTAAATTTTACCTTCCAAATATTACTCTAATCTTTTGACTTCTAATTGTTATTCTAAATTTTGACTCCTAAATTACTTCTAAATTTTAACTTCTAAATTTTATCTTCTCAATATTACTCTAATCTTTTTTAGCCTCTAATTTAATTCTAGATTTGTGCTTTCTAAATCTAATTCTAGATTTTTACCTCTAAACTAAATGCCTACACCCTAATTCATGCTCAGGTTCCACCTCAAAATTAAACTTCCAAGTTAACCTTCTAATATCTAATTCTAATTTTTAATCCTTAAGCTAGTTTTTGGGATTAACCCTAATCGGACTCTTTGCCTATTGTTTTTTTCCTAATCTCTTCTTTTGAATCTAAATTGCTAATTGTCTCTAATTCCTATTTGTTTAACAATTAATCAAAAAAATCAAAAGGAAATTAGAGAGGAATTACACAGATTAGTTTAATGGTTACCTCATCACTGCCGGTGTTAGAGATAATGTTGTCTACATGCTCATACGCATCCCCGTCCATGATAATTCTTTGGCCTTTCTTCCCAAGCTCATCAATTAATTTAAAAAAAAATATTACACCCTAACTTTTTTCCTTTTCTTTTCTTCCTCCTATTTTCTTTTTACCTTGGAACTATTTCACCAAACATTTGATGGGGCCTTACACTACCAACTTTGACAACTAATGGCATAAATGTGCCAACTTGCCTCTTACAAAGTTCTTACGTCGTCATATCCCCCATCCTCCTCTAACGGCTACCAAGGCTTCTTTTAGATTTTTTCCTATTTCTCCTAGTTTTTTCTAGAATAGCCTACTATTTATCGTCTCTCTCCTTCTCCTCCTATTTGGCCTTCTTCCTCCCTATTCTCCTGCCATTCTCGTTTTTGTTGTTGGTGTGGTGAGAGAGTGGGAGTGTTTGTTTGCAGGTATGCGCTAGAGGTGTTGTCTCTATTCCCCTCCTCTTCCCTTTTTTAGGCTCTTTTTTTCCTAATTTTTATTTTTTCCTACTCTAAACCTCTAGCTTATAGAGTCCTAATCTCCCATTTTTTTAGAATGGAAAGGAAACAAAAAAAAAGAAACAAAAAAGAAACAACACCTCGAGTGGGCCCAGACTCCGACCCCAACTGCCGGCCTGACCTCCTGGCTGGCTCACCGAGCTGGCTAGGGGGTTGGGTTGACTTTTTTTTGTTTATAATTTTCTTTTCGTTTGATAGGTTGGTTTGATGGTTTGTTCCAATGGCTGGTTTGATGGATTGGTTTGATGGGTTGGTTTTTTTGGTGTGGTTTTCTGGGTTGGTTTTTTTTGAACTTGGAACTGGACTTAAAAAAAATTGATTTAAAGGGGCAAAATCCAAAAAGGACTGGTTTGCTAAGACCTGGAACTAGTTTTGCCAAAACTTAAGGTTGCTAAAACTTAAGGAAATTGGGTGCTAGAACTAGGGAGAACCGGGTTTACTAAGCTAAGGAAACTAAACTAGGATTGCTACAATTTAGTAAACAGAATTTCTAATGACCTACATATCTTGGAAACTAAACTCTAGAGGGTTCCACAAAGATCTTGGAAACTAGACTTTGGAACAAAACATTGGGGAGGGTCAAAGCTTTGCCGCCAAGTTAGATTTAACACCAACTTTAGGATTCTTTGGCACTATAGGGGTCCAAAGCTCCGCCGTTTGGAATCGTTTAACACACACTTTAGGACTTGGGACCTATCACAAGTTCAAAGTTTTGTCGTATCCAAGGGGGGTCCACACAACAAGGGAGACTTTAGAAGGGGGAAAACAAAAAATACTTAGAGAAGACAACTACGAGGGTTCAAAGCTTCACCGTCTTGGAGGGGGGTCCACACAACAAGGGAGACTTTAGAAGGGGGAAAACAAAAAATACTTAGAGAAGACAACTACGAGGGTTCAAAGCTTCACCGTCTTGGAGGGGGGTCCACTCAACAAGAACAAAGTTAGAAGAGGATAAAAGTACGAACCTTGGAGAGGGTACAAACAAAGTCAAAGCTTTGCCGTCCCGTAGGGGGGTCCGCTCAACAAGAAACACATTAGAAGAAGGTAAGGACTTGACTTAAGAGAACACGCGAGTTAGTATAATGAGGTAAAGCAAATGATTCACACCCTAAAGGGCCCCCAAAGCGGCATGCGCCAAGATAGGGAGGGGGTTGACTTTAAGATTAGTTCAAAGCAATAAAGACCCTCAAGACACAAAGGTTAGTCAACAAAAACGTCAAAAAACACGAAAAAAAAAGGTACACAAGAAGTATACAAGGCAAGATAGAAGACCCCCCAAGGACCTTCAAAGCTTGAAATACAACAACAAAAGGAGCCAAAAGTGCTCCGAAAGCACCATAGAGGTTTTTGGCTTCAAATGCCAAAATATCCAAGGTGATTTAAACCCACGGACCCAAAAACAAGTATGGAGGTGATTTTAGAGAGGGAAGTGGAGCCCTTTTATAGGTTTCCAAGGGCTCACTCTCCCCCTAAATTCCTATTAATAACCTTATCAACTTGGATTTTCATCCTCATCCTCAAAAATTTTCTTCCTAATCCTAGATTTTCACTTTCTTCTATCTATGCTGGACCAACCTCTTAACTTTTGGAGATGAACTCTAAATGCCAAACGGACTACGTTGTCGAATCCAGAATACCATTTTTGGTCCAAGACCTTCCTACCCCCCATGCCGAGATCAAAAACCCAATACAGGCTAGTCTAGTTTGAAAATCCAATCGCGGTAAATTTCCAACTCTTGGGGGTTTCCTATTTTGAGAAAAGTAACTAGCCTGGGGTCTCCGGAAGGTGAAAGGGAGTAGGAAAAGACTCCTTGTTGGCGCTGTTTCGCCGTCATGTGCCCTTAAAATGTCGGTCAACATCACGGGGATGTCGTGACGTAATTAATTTTTGAGGAATCTTGCCGGTTCGGGTATTGGATGCTATCAGAATGCCGCAAAACTTATTGGAATGCATTATTAGCATAAAAAAAGCTATTTTAATTTTTGATGAGATTTTACCGCAACCTAAGTATTTTACAAAAAATTCCCGCTGGAGATTAGAACGGTTGACTGTCTGGAAAAGGTTCTTTTGCAAGTCGGAAGATGCTGGGAATTTTTGTGGGACCTCTCAGGGAGCCTCCCTAAAGATGTGGAGGAGCATTTCTGTACCTGGCACAATTGGTCAGTGGAGACCTAAATCGGTCGTCTCCTCGATTTGTCAATGGCGTGGGAATCTTTTGCAGATGAGGAAATCTTGGTGAATCGATTTTGCCGTTAGACTCCTGGCATGGGATTTACCCTGAAACACCATCCTTGGGCTGTAGATTCCTCCACGACCCTGTTTTGAGTTTAGTGGCTCCTCCATACTAACAATTGGGGTTTTGGGGAATTCGTCAATCTAATGGGGAATTTGAAATCTATCCTAGGACCTGACATATGAATTGCTGTGAATTCCTAGGGCCAGTCTAGACATCGCCACCTTTTAGTGGGATTTAGCCCTGCTGGGGCTATGTGACTAAAATCTTCTAAAATCCGCTATCTTGTGGTTTAAACTCTATCTTTGGGCGAGTTTTTTTGGGAAGTTTTAGGTATAAATCAAAACTAGACCAAATACTATAATGGGTATGGTACAATCCTATTTTGGTCTACACTCTTTTTATGGCATTTTGTATAATTTTACCTATTCTAAATTGCAAATTTTCAAAAAAAGAAATCCAGAGTTCCAAGTGACAATATGAGAGCTCACACCTGCCGTCCCCTATTTTGAGCTTATTTGGTCATAATTTTTTTCCCTGCCACCAATTGCGAAAAAAATTACATTCTCACAAAGCTCATCAATTTTTCTATCTTCAAAAAAATGGTTAAAAAAATCAAGAAAAAATTTCAGCACATAAGAATCTACCAAAAAACACATTTGTCCCCCCAAGGGACAATGGTCCTTTAGGGGTTAATCCATCCCTATATAGGAATTCAGGCCAATCCAAAACCTTGTCTCGATTGCTCCCTTAGGGTCAGATGGTTTGGCGCCAAAATCGTGCCACCTAAGACGACACGTAGGATGAGTTGTAGTTCAATCTGGCCCCAAGCATAAAGCCCTTGGGCCGAATTTGGAGAATTTGAGTGATCCTATTGGTTCAAACTTAGAGTCCCGGCCGGCCTTCAATCTGGACCTAAGTATAAACCGGCCTTAGAACATACACAACCGAGCAGTGATCTTAAAACTGGCTAAATAACGCTAAGTTTCTACCCCAAAAAAACAAATGCTAAATGTCCTTGAAAATTAAAATTTCAGCCAAATTATAGAGCACTTAGATTTAGAAGTTGCTGAATTATTTTCTCATTTGAGAGGCCAATAGCATCTATCTGCAAAATGTTTTTCATCTAGGAGCCTATGAGCAATCTGGGCCATGGATGTATAGTTTTGGCGGCCACATCTTAGTTGTCGTTTTTGCAAGGATTAGATATTAGAGGTCTTCTCTTAGGCGCTGCAATTTAGCCTTGTTCACCGCTGCTTTCCATGTTTTTGCACTAACTCTACTTAGGTTCTTAGTTTAACATTCATTAATGGCTCTTGGGATTATAAAGTATTGTATGGAAGAAAGGCTTTACTTAAATGGTAGGAAGATGCAAAGACCTATGAGAGGGCTGATCTTATACTAGAAGCCTTTCATAGTTATCCACAAACCATGGGGGATAACTAATTACTATGGGCTGCCTTTGACTATGAGCAATACCCAAGGGACTCTAAGTCTAACTAAGTGTCTAATGCTACTCCTAGTGCTCAATGCATATGGTCTACACTAGTATGTACATGTTCTTCAACACTACCACTTTAAGAGTGGTCAAAGGCTCGAAGGCCCCTCTTCTCAATCAAGTTGTGATGTTGTGGCTTCCCAAGGGCCTTGGTCAGCACATCAGCAACCATAGCTTGGGTAGGCACATACTTGAGCTCAATCACCTCATCCTCCACTCCTTCACGAATGAAATGGTGTTGCACATCAATGTGCTTCGTCCGAGAGTGGTGGGTGGGATTCTTGGCCAAGGCAATGGCCCCTTGGTTGTCACACAAGATTTGTGTGCTCCACTCTTGGACAAGGCCAACATCAGCCAAGAGTTGCCTTAGCCAAATGGCCTCTTTGGTGCATTGGCTCATGGCCATGTACTCCGCCTCCGTTGTAGAAAGAGCTATGGTAAGCTGCCTCTTGGAATTCCATGTAATGGCACCCAATCCAAGCATAAACACGTAGCCGGTGGTGGATCTCCTATCCCCTTTATCACCGACCCAATCCGCATCACCAAAGCCATGCAAAGTCACATGGGCACCTCCAAGTTGCAACTTCAGCCCAAGTGTGCTTTGAAGGTACCTCATCACCCTCTTGACCGCTGCCCAATGCTTGGGGCCATACTTGGACGTGTGTTGACTCACAACACTCACCGGAAATGCCAAATCAGGCCTTGTAGCTACCATAACATACATCAAACAACCCACCGCTGCCTTGTAAGGCACACCTTGCATTTCAGCCCGCATCTCTTCAAACTCTTCATCGGTGAGCTTGGGCAACTTCTCATGAGTGTCAAGTGGTGTACCTATGGCTTTGCACTCCTCCATGTTGAATTGCTTGAGAATCTCTTCAAGATACTTGCGTTGGCTCATGGTGATGGTGCGGGCAGCCCTATCCCTCTTGAACTCCACTCCAAGGCAATAGCTCAACTCTCCAAGATCCGTCATCTCGTACTCCATCTTGAGCATAGTCTTCACTTTAAGCATCTTGGTCGTGCTACTTGCAAGGATGATGAGATCATCTACATATAACATCACAATCACCAAATGCTCACAACTTTGCATGATGTAGAAAGAGTGATCAGCGTGGCCTCTTTGAAAGCCCTTCCTTGCAAACGTGGCATCAATATCTCGATACCATGCTCTCCTTGATTGCTTTAAACCAGGGAGTGCCTTCTTCAACTTGCACTTGAGATGCTCTTAGCCTTCCTCCACAAAGCCTTAGGGCTGATTCATGTAGATGAGCTCCTCGAGCTTGGGGTTGAGAAAAGCCGTCTTGACATCCATTTGGTGCATCTCCAAGTCCATGGCTGCCCCAATGGTCACAACGCACCGAATGGTGCTAAACTTGGCAACGGGGGCAAATATCTCATTGAATTCCATTCCTTCCATTTGTAAAACCCCCCTAGCAACCAACCTTGCCTTGTACCTCACAATGTGACCCAAAGCATCCTTTTTGGTGGAGAACACCCACTTGCAACCCACACTTGATCTCTTGGAAGGAAGGGGTGCAAGTTCCCATGTCCCTTTGGCAATGAGGGCCTTATACTCCTCTTGCATGACCAACTTCCACTTACTTGCATCTTTACAACACAACAACACCTCTCCATGTGTGGATGGATCTCCAAGGAAAGTCACACTCGCTTGTTCTTCATGTTGTGGGGAAGAATGTGATTCAACCACCAATCTCCAAGCGCCTTGCGGGTCCTTGTGGGATAACTGTTCAAGAACATGTACATATTAGTATACACCATGTACATTCAGCCCTAGGAGTAGCACTAGACACTTAGTTAGTCTTAGAGTTCATTGGGTATTGCTCATAGTCAAAGGCAGCCCATAGTGGTTAGTTATCCCACATGGTTTGTGGATAGCTATGAAAGGCTTCTAGTATAAGATCAGCCCACTCATGGGTGTTTGTGTCTTCCTACCATCTAAGTAAAGCCTTTCTTCCATTCACTACATTGTAATCTCAATAGGTTATGGGCCCACGCACTTGGAGTTGCGTTTGAGGGAGAAATTCAAATCATTTAGAGGGGATCTTGGAGCTTGGAGGAGCAACCAGCCATTTGTCACTTTGTCACCTACACACCATATGGTGTGAGTCAATTTTCAAAAGAAAGCTTTGAAGTGCATTTTAAAAAAAAAATTCTTTTAAAGCTTTTGTTGGCTGATTTGTGAGGTTTTGAGTACATTTGGGTGAGAGGTTGCTCATGGTAGTAATCAGACCTAATTAGAGCTGGTTGCATGCTCCATAGTTGAGTTTGTGCTTAGAAGTGTACATTGGGAGCCATTGAGGGCTGATTGTGCACTTGGGTGCATTGTTGATTGTGATTGTGGCAATTGCAATCTAGTGAGAGTCCTTTGTGAGCCTTGGAAGCATCATTGAGTTGCTTGAGGTGTTTGCCATCCATTGAGGGCTGATTAGTGCCCTTGTGAGTGAGTGAGGCAAATTAGTGCACATTGTGAACCTTAGAGGGCTGATTTGTGCCCTTATGAGCTTTCTGGAGTATTTGAGAGCCAATTAGGGTTCTTTGGTGATTTGGTGATCCAACTAGGGGTGTTGGAGGCCAATTGTTATCCTTGAGGTGCTCATTGGGAGTAGTAGCTTCCATCTAGGGCTGATTGGACGTCTTGAGCTCCTTGTAGGGTGGAGTACCCTAATGTGAGGAGCATTGTGAGTTTGCTTATTGATTTGAAGTAGCACTAGCCCATGGTGTCCATGTGGTGGTTTTGAGCTCCATTAGGGGCTGAATTTGTGTTGAAAGGAGGTGATGCACTTGTGAGAAGTGTTCGGTCGTTCTTAGGGCTTTGGAGAATCTTGGAAGGTCCTTGGAAGGGCTGATTGGTGCCATTTCAGCCCAATTGGCTTCCAAGGAATTGTTTGGAGTCTGAATTGAGTTTGTCAACTCTCCAACACACTTGGGGTGCTGCCAACAAGTGGGAGGTGCTTCACCATGGCATCAAGTGGAGGAGAAGGCGTGCGCATCATTGACAAGTTCAATGGGGAGAACTTTGGCATGTGGAAGTTCAAGATGGAGATGATCCTTGCGGAGAAGGACTTGTGAGAGGTGGTGGATGGGAGTGAGGAGCCTCCCAGTGAAGATGCGGACTCCAAGACCAAGAAGGCCTTTGAGAGGAAGGAGAAGAAGGCCTTTGCTCTCATTGCCATCAACCTTGTGGACCGCCAAATTGCTCACATTGGACATTGCAAGGGACCAGCCCAAGCATGGACCACCCTTTGCAACATCCACGAGACCAAGAGCCTCTCCAACATCCTCTTTCTTCGGCGCAAGTTTTTCACTAGCAAGATGCATGAGGAGGATGACATGTTGGATCATGTCAACAAGATCAAGGCTCTTGCGGATGAGTTGGCTTGTTTGGAGGCGCCCGTGACGGATGGGGATGTGGTGATGACCTTGTTGGAGAGCTTGCCCCCATCTTATGAGTTCCTCATCACTGCATTGGAGACAAGGCCCACCAAGGAGCGGACCATGGAGTTTGTGACCGCCCGCTTGATGCATGAGATGACCAAGCGCAAGGAGAATGAGTCCCAAGGGGAGGGATCAGCCCTTGTCTCAAGATTTGGCAAAGGTGGCAACACCAAGACGTTCAAGGAGACAAGGACGTGCTTCAAGTGTAACAAACCGGGCCACATTGCCAAGCATTGTAGGAGCAGCCAAGCCAAAGACAAGGAGAGTGTACACCAAGCTTCCAAAGAGGAGGAAGAGGAGGAGTTTGCCTTTGCCACCCATGGAGGAGGGGAGAAGGCCAACATGTTCACTTGGATTGTGGACTCGGGGGCCACTCCACATATGACTAGCCATCGAGATGCCTTCAAGACCTATCAACCCATTTCGGGGAAGAAGATTTATTTGGGAGACAATGGCATGGTGGAGGCCCTTGGCATGGGGGAGATCCTAGTGGAGGTGCAAGTGAAGGGAGAGACCAAGAGGATCCAAATCCGGGGGGCCCTCCATGTCCCCAAGTTGCATGCCAACTTGCTTTCGGTGAGCAAGTTGTCTTTGGGAGGTTTGAAAGTGCAATTCAACACGGTAGGGTGTGTTGTGAGGGCACCAAGTAGAGTTGTGATTGCATCAGCCCCTCGTGAGGGCAATTTGCACAACCTCCATTTCACCAAGGTGAATGGCACTTCCTTGGCTTGTGTTGCCCAAGGATCAGCCCATGAAGACCTTGTGGAGCTTTGGCATAGGAGGCTTGGGCACTTGAATGTGAAGAGCATGAAGAGCCTCCAAACACATTGTGAAGGGGCTAAAACTCTCTTCTTGCAAGCATGATTGGAGTTCTAGGGTGTGCAAGGGGTGCATTGAGGGCAAACAAGCAAGGTAGCCCTTCCCCAAGGATGGAGCAACCCGGGCCACCAAGCCCTTGGAGCTTGTGCATTCGGATGTGTGCGGGCCGATGAAGACCACAACCATAGGAGGAGCAAGGTATTTTTTGACCTTCATTGATGATTTCTCTCGCAAGATTTGGGTGTATATGCTGAAGTGCAAGAGTGAGGTGTTTGGGCGTTTTGAGACTTGGAAGGCCCTTGTGGAGGCCCAATCCAAGTGCAAGGTGAAGGTGCTGTGATCGGATTATGGCGGGGAGTATGTGTCCAAGGCCTTTGTGGACTACTTGAAGGCCCATGGCATTGAGCACCATACATCAGCCCCTTACACTCCTCAACAAAACGGTGTGGCGGAGCGTGCCAATTGCACGATTGTGGAGATGGCAAGGTCCATGATTCATGCCCAAGGTCTCAAGTTTGAGCTTTGGGGGGAGGCGGTGTCAAATGCGGTTTATACAAAGAACCGCTGCCCCACACAAGCGTTGACAAGCAAGACACCCCAAGAAGCTTGAAGTGGGACTAGGCCCAATATGTCTCACATGCCCATCTTCGGGTGCATTGCCTATGCATTGGTTCCAAGTGCCAAGAGGACCAAGTTGGATGCCAAGGGCATCAAGTGTCTTTTCCTTGGTTATTGTGAGGGAACCAAGGCGTATAGGCTAATGTGTGTGGAGAGCAAGGCCAACATCAAGAATTGAGATGTCACCTTCTTGGAGGATGGAGGAGCTGATCCCAAGCTCTTGGAGATGAGCCCAAATGGGAGAAGTGGAGGACCAGCCCAAAAGGTGGGCACAACTCCAAGAGTGCATAGTGAAGAAGAAGGAGATGAGGATGAAGAGCAAGAAACGGAAGATGAAGACTTTGTGGAGCCCAAGAAGAAGGTGGCCACACCCCAAGTGAAGAGATCAGCGGCCCCTTCTCCAAGCACATCACCAAGGGAGCTAGAGCATGATAAGCCCTTGGAAGAGCAAGATCAGTCCACGGAGGAGCCCCGTTATCCCACAAGGACTCGCAAGCCGCTTGGAGATTGGTGGTTGAATCACATTCTTCCTCCACAACATGAAGAACAAGCCAATGTGGCATTTCTTGGAGATCCATCCACACTTGGAGAGGTGTTGCGTTGCGAAGATGCAAGCAAGTGGGAGTTGGCCATGGAAGAGGAGTACAAGGCCCTCATTGCCAAAGGGACATGGGAGCTTGCACCCCTTCCTCCCAAGAGATCAAGTGTGGGTTGTAAGTGGGTGTTCTCCACCAAAAGGGATGCTTTGGGTCACATTGTGAGGTACAAAGCAAGGTTGGTTGCTAGGGGGTTTTCTCAAGAGGAAGGTGTGGACTTCAATGAGACATATGCCCCCGTTGCCAAGTTTAGCACCATTCGGTGCGTTGTGACCATTGGGGCAGCCATGGACTTGGAGATGCACCAAATGGATGTGAAGACGGCGTTTCTCAACCCCAAGTTGGAGGAGGTCATCTACATGGATCAACCCCAAGGCTTTGTGGAGGAAGGCCAAGAGCATCTGAAGTGCAAGTTGAAGAAGGCACTCCCCAGGTTGAAGCAATCGGGGAGAGTATGGTATCGAGATATTGATGCCATGTTTGCAAGGAAGGGCTTCCAAAGAGTCCATGCGGATCACTCTTTGTACATCATGCAAAGTTGTGAGCATTTGGTGATTGTGATGTTATATGTGGATGATCTCATCATCCTTGCAAGTAGTATGACCAAGATGCTTGAAGTGAAGACTATGCTCAAGATGGAGTATGAGATGACGGATCTTGGAGAGTTGAGCTATTGCCTTGGAGTGGAGTTCAAGAGGGATAGGGCTGCCCGCACCATCACCATGAGCCAACGCAAGTATCTTGAAGAGATTCTCAAGCGGTTCAACATGGAGGAGTGCAAAGCCATAGGTACACCACTTGACACTCATGAGAAGTTGCCCAAGCTCACCGATGAAGAGTTTGAAGAGGTGAGGGCTGAAATGCAAGGTGTGCCTTACGCTAGCGGTGGGTTGTTTGATGTATGCCATGGTAGCCACAAGGCCTGATTTGGCATTTCCGGTGAGTGTTGTGAGTCAACACATGTCCAAGTATGGCCCCAAGCATTGGGCAGCGGTCAAGAGGGTGATGAGGTACCTTCAAGGCACACTTGGGCTGAAGTTGCAACTTGGAGGTGCCCATGTGACCTTGCATGGCTTTTGTGATGCGGATTGGGCCGGTGATGAAGGGGATAGGAGATCCACCACCGGCTACGTGTTTATGCTTGGATTGGGTGCCATTACATGGAATTCCAAGAGGCAGCCCACCATAGCTCTTTCTACAACAGAGGCGGAGTACATGGCCATGAGCCAATGCACGAAGGAGGCCATTTGTCTAAGGCAACTCTTGGCTGATGTTGGCCTTGTCCAAGAGGGGAGCACACAAATCTTGTGTGACAACCAAGGGGCCATTGCTTTGGCCAAGAATCCCACCCACCACTCTCGGACGAAGCACATTGATGTGCAACACCATTTTATTCTTGAAGGAGTGGAGGATGAGGTGATTGAGCTCAAGTATGTGCCTACTCAAGCTATGGTTGCTGATGTGCTGACCAAGGCCCTTGGGTAGCCACAACACCACACCTTGATTGCAAAGATGGGCCTTCGAGCCTTTGACCACTCTCAAAGTGGGAGTGTTGAAGAACATGTACATATTAGTGTACACCATGTACATTCAGCCCTAGGAGTAGCATTAGACACTTAGTTAGTCTTAGAGTTCATTGGATATTGCTCATAGTCAAAGGCAGCCCATAGTGCTTAGTTATCCCACATGGTTTGTGGATAACTATGAAAGGCTTCTAGTATAAGATCAGCCCACTCATGGGTGTTTGTATCTTCCTACCATCTAAGTAAAGCCTTTCTTCCATTCACTACATTGTAATCTGAATATCCATGTCCCCAAGTTGCATGCCAACTTGCTTTCTGTGAGCAAGTTGTCTTTGGGAGGTTTGAGAGTGCAATGCCACACGATGGTGTGTTGTGAGGGCACCAAGTGGAGTTGTGATTGCATCAGCCCCTCGTGAGGGCAATTTGTACAACCTCCATTTCACCAAGGTGAATGGCACTTCCTTGGTTATGTTGCCCAAGGATCAGCCCATGAAGACCTTGTGGAGCTTTGGCATAGGAGGCTTGGGCACTTGAATGTGAAGAGCATGAAGAGCCTCCAACACATCGTGAAGGGGCTAAAACTCTCTTCTTGCAAGCATGATTGGAGTTCTAGGGTGTGCAAGGGGTGCATTGAGGGCAAACAAGCAAGGCAGCCCTTCCCCAAGGATGGAGCAACTCGGGCCACCAAGCCCTTGGAGCTTATGCATTCGGATGTGTGCGGGCCGATGAAGACCACAACCATAGGAGGAGCAACGTATTTTTTGACCTTCATTGACGATTTCTCTTGCAAGATTTGGGTGTATATGTTGAAGTGCAAGAGTGAGGTGTTTGGGCGTTTTGAGACTTGGAAGGCCCTTGTGGAGGCCCAATTCGAGTGCAAGGTGAAGATGCTGCGATTGGATAATGGGGGGGAGTATGTGTCCAAGGCCTTTGTGGACTACTTGAAGGCCCATGGCATTGAGCACCATACATCAGCCCCTTACACTCCTCAACAAAATGGTGTGGCAGAGCATGCCAATTGCACGATTGTGGAGATGGCAAGGTCCATGATTCATGCCCAAGGTCTCAAGTTTGAGCTTTGGGGGGAGGCGGTGTCGAATGCGGTTTATACAAGGGACCGCTGCCCCACACAAGCCTTGACAAGCAAGACACCTCAAGAAGCTTGGAGTGGGACTAGGCCCAATATGTCTCACATGCGCATCTTCGGGTGCATTGCCTATGCATTGGTTCCAAGTGCCAAGAGGACCAAGTTGGATGCCAAGGGCATCAAGTGTCATTTCCTTGGTTATTGTGAGGGAACCAAGGCGTGTAGGCTGATGTGTGTGGAGAGCAAGGCCATCATCAAGAGTCGAGATGTCACCTTCTTGGAGGATGGAGGAGCTAATCCCAAGCTGATTCCATACAAAGTATTATATGGAAGAAAGGCTTTACTTAGATGGTAGGAAGATGCAAAGACCTATGAGAGGGCTGATCTTATACTAGAAGCCTTTCACTAGTTATCCACAAACCATGTGGGATAGCTAACCACTATGGGCTGCCTTTGACTATGAGCAATACCCAAGGGACTCTAAATCTAACTAAGTGACTAATGCTACTCCTAGTGCTCAATGCACATGATGTATACTAATATGTACATGTTTTTCAACAATGGCTGTTGTTTAAATTACCCCTCTCGATTGAAAATTTTAGAGGCACTTGTTCCTTGCGATCGTTCACATGCCCCCAATTTTCTAGTGCCATGAAAATCTTGGACGGGTTCTGGAAATCTCTGGCATTCACTACACTGTGGAATTATAAGCACAACTTGAATGCGGAGTGCAATCTTCTTGCAAATTTTGAAAATGGTGATGGTGCTTTTATGCGCCTGTTTCCAATTTAACGGCACGTGCTTTGTTTTCCCTGCACTCTTTTTTATTGCTCATGTTTCATGTTCTGTTCTTTCACGACTTTGTCAATCTTGTGGTTCTATATGGTGTGTGCTTGTCTATTGGTAGTTGGGTACTGCGAGGATTGTTTGAATTACCATAGCATCGCAACTCAAACTCCCCGACAATTTTGAGTTCGTACTTCTGGATTAAGTTAGAATACAACCGACATTGGCAAATAGTTGTAGCCTCGCATTCTGATTGCTGGTGATGTGATTGATGGCGACAATCTGACCTTCGTTTTTGAGATGCAGCTGTCACATTCTCTCCCTGGACCACCTTGCATTTGTTCTATTTCATAAGCCATTACAGTTTTGCCCAAGTCGCTTGCAATAGCCAATGTTGCAAAGCCTTCGCAAAGGAAGAGGAAATCGGTCTAGGAGACATTTACAAGGCAATGGCAAGAAGTCTAGGCGTGCAAACTTGCATGGCAGAGGGTGAGTTCAATTCACTGCTAGAAAATGGCGTCCAAATCACCAAAAAATCAACATTTATTTGCTGAATTGGGTATTGGATTGACCAAATTAACATATACATGTGAACTATATAATTGTTGGTGAAAGAATGCAACATATTTATGTTGATTTGAGTACTACATATTTGCTGCTAAATGAAACTAACTTTTGTTGATTTCATAGGATATCAATCTCATAGGGTATCAGATCGGATATCAGATCTGGTATCAAATAAGGTATCAAATGCAAAGTCTGTTTGGAACTTTCTTGTTGTTCAGCACTTTGTATTCTACAATGGTACCATCCTCAATTGTTGCAGAACTGCAGCAACAGCAAGAGGTGCTTGAGGAAAACTTTGGTTGCAGAAGGTGGACGTTGGTGACCATGATGTGCAACAAATGTGAGTTTTTGCAATTATTGCCTTTTATATGGTGTTTCTAAGGTTTCAATGAATTATTGTCAAAGACTTTGAGTTGTAGGAGAATAGATTGGCGCAAATGGGACAGGAGTCTTCTCTTGGTGTTGATAAGGCAAGAACTGGAGCAGTAATAGCAGTTCTTGTGCCACCAACACCAAAAAAACCCTCTAATGCTTGATTTGTCCTAAGTTTATTGTGGCCCATTTTAGGTCTACTTCCATGTATGTCTTCATGTATTGCTTGTTTATTGTTAGAATTAACCACAAAATTGTTCTAAGAAAGATCTTATACACAATTTTTGTTTTGATAAATGCAATTTGCAGTTCTGTTATGAGATAGTACTTGATTTTTTGTAGTTGGTTGCTGAAGATAAGCATAGTTAGTAGCAGCTTTAAATCATCGAGAATTTTAAAATTCGGTCATTTGAGACCCCTTAAGAATGTTAGGCGATTATAAGCAGTTAAAATTTGCCTCAGTTGTTTTTTATTTTTTACAGTATGATCAATTGAATTGATATATAAGCCTTTGCCAAATCCTAACATAGGTAATGGCTTGGATTAACCACATTATTCACTAATTCCAACAAGCTATCACTCGCACAATTAGACTCAGAAATGAGCAAGAAATCCTTTTAAACAACAAAGTGCTTATTACCTCTCTTTGTAGCATGCTGTCATGCTCCTTCAATTGCTTGCTGTGATCTTAGTATATTAAAAGTCAAGTGGCACACTCTATCTCATTAGAATTGCTTTTTAGTTGCTTTCAAATAAGATGTTAATAAACCATTTGGTTGTGAATTCAACACAAAATCTCCCAATTAGAATTGAGGACAACCATTTTTATTTCATCTCTGGTTCATAGGCTCGTTTTGTTTTATTACCAAGGATTAGCCATTTTTTGTGACATTTATGATGGTGGTAAAGATTATCATGTACAATTGGAGCCTTTGACTGTGTGCGAGACAATGATCTAAGGAACAAAGGTCTCCTTGCTGCCTACTGCAGCTACAACTAAAGATGGTGCATACTTTAATCAGATCCCTTAAAAAGACCAAGGACGCTCAAAGCTAGCAAGCCGGATTGCCTCCATTATTGGATTTGATCTTAAATCTCGCTATTGATTGACAAATGGAGGGCACATTTGGGTACACCTCTAGAGCATTTGGATTAGGATTGTGAAATGTCAAATACTTGGATTTCGTCTCAATCTTTCTAATTGTGATTTTCAGTGCTATAAACGCTTATCCATATGCTTATCAAGAATGATAATGACAAGCACTAAGTCCCTGTCAATGGTTATATCTTCTAACTTGCACTCCAAATTGTCATGGGGCCTGGCTTCTACTTCAATTAAGTCCTTCACGACCGCTAGTTACATCTCTGAGCTTGACATCTCTCTAAATTCTTTCAAGTAATGCTTCCTATAATGAAGAATTACTCTCTTTAGATCATTTCTTTATCAACATCTCAGTTCGTGAGCCCTTTGGAAAAACTTGGCTACGGAAGGTAGGTTTTGTACCTTGCAATCTTTATGACTTTTTCTATGACAAGTCTCTTTCTTGGTGAAATTGTGAGTGACAAACTGGTAATATTCTCACGATACAACAACAATACACATGTTGGTCAACGAATCGTGTTGGAAGTTAGTTTGGCATCTTTAAAACCGGGTCATTAGTGAGTTCCCATCATGTTTATGATTGTCCAACCCAAACCTGCATAGTTCAACCCAAACCTGCAACTGGTGTCTCTTTCACCCTCAAACCTGAAAATTCAACAAATGTTCTACTTACTGTGTTTAATTTGTATCCTTGGAGTTGATACAGGCAGTCAGTAAAGTGGATGAGAGAAACATAGTCTTTCCAATCTATTCAACAACCCTGCTGGGTTACGCAAGGTGGCCTATCACTCATTCCACTGTAGTAAGGCCGCAACTCTATCTTTCATCTTCAAAACTGAATGCTATTTTTTTTTTTTATTCTTTCCATTCTTTTAGAAGAGAATGGATAACTCTGTTTCTTTCAAATTTTGGTAGTTTTCATTGTCATTGGCTTGAAATTTTATAATTAGTTTTTTTGCATCTTGTCATCTTTTTCCCAACCGTTCATGAAGACCTTTTGTGCATTTCAAGGTTTAGGCAATGACACTATTCAAGTGAAGGCACTTTGCAGCAGCAATGGATCCTACATGGTCAGCAAGTTGGAAAAAGAGAATGTTTGAATCCATGAATTTTTGGTCCGTTAGGATTAAAGGTTCTGTGAATTATCGGTCTGGAATTGAATCCTCTTTGAATACACTAGCGGCACATCTAAGGGGGAATTAAGCTACGTTTCATGTTTACTCACCTAGCAATATTAAAAATCCTCTCTAAGGTATTATGCTTCATTTGCAGGTCAACGGTGAAGATCTAGCAGGGATACTGGGTGGTGAGGTGACTCACTCACATTTTCATTTAGGTAATGGAGATTGCTTGTACTTATCTTGGAGTTTTTCAAACTCAAAGACATGGATGTATTAGGTTATTTTCTATGGATTACTTCTCTAAAAAAGTAGTATAATTCCTGGAGTCCACACGATTTGACTAGCTAGCCATTGATTGTGCTCAAATAGGTCAAATGATGTAGTTTCAAAGTTTCGGAGCAGATGATGATTGGTCATCAATAATCCTAGTTCATTTATTAATCACATATAATATGTGAAGGCCGTTTTTTTTTTTTTTTCCATTTCTTTATGCGTCCATAGGTAGTCGTTCTATGCAAAGATTTATGATGATTTTTGCTATGTTTAGAGCATGTAGGAGACAAATTTGATAAGGCAAATGCATGCATATCATTATTTTCCTATCAGATAAGTAACATACATTCATTCCTGGAAGCACTATTAAATTGTATTGTGAAAATTGATAATATTTTCATGAAGATTTGACTATTGACACAATTTATGCCTGTTACTGATTTGTCTGAGGCTATTTTCTTTGTAAATAGGGAAGAGAAGCAGTTGATGATAATATTGACCAACTAAAGGAAGAATTTTGTGGTCTTTTAGGAGCTTGTATTTTTTAGTGCATCGTACAACTTGGATGGGGACTTCAATACAGTGATTACGATATCATGGGATCTGAGCAATGGCAAATCTTTCTCTGGTTATGTCGAAGGTAAATTAGATATACTTTTAAAGCTTAAGAGCCCTGGTTAGATTATGTCTCCTACAAATTTTGATTGTTTTTGTAACCTTTGTATGTATTTCATCATCAATATAGGCTCCCTTTGTACACTTTAGTTACCTTGGAGTTAATCGAGGGTTTTTGTAGAGGCATTGAAAGTAGTATTTTGTATGCAAATTGCTGACCACCTTTTCTTCAAAGAATTGGTGTCTTAAAAAATATGCAGAGGGTAATTGCATTGCAGCATGCTAGAGAACTTGAATGGCATGCTTACCTTTATTTTGGCACTTCTAATAGGATTGAGGTTTGCTTTTTTGACGTCAATATAAATAGCAGTACATTGGAGCTGATTTATAGTAAATGTTTCTGTATCTGTGGGTTTGTACTAATTGAAATTATTTGTTATTTTCCACTATAAACATCTGCTACCTAGTTGTATACCTAGCTCTTCTATGTTTTTATAAATTGAAAATAATACATGTTGATGTTTTTCTAGAATGCGCAAAGGAATTGCAGCATGGCTAGAGATTTCTCGCTGAACTAATGAAGTTATTCTTTGTGATCCTCAAGAGTTGCGGAAGGTTTATTGAAGTGGATAGCAAACTTAGTTTGTACAATACTCAAGTACCAAATTTGTACAGTATTCAATTAACCAAGCCCTAGAGTTTTTGCAGACAAAATACAATGGTGAGATTTTCCGCAGTTTTTGACCATGCAAAAAACCAGTTGATATTGGGGTTCAATATGTGCATGATTTTGTCATGATGCATGGGACATTTGGTTGTTGGAAGCAACCATTTGCAATATGTTTTAAATTTCACTTCTACTAGCATAAAAAATCTGGTTTAGATGGTCGCTACCTGATTTAGGAAGTACTTTCTGTGGAATTACTTCCTATTGGTCTAGGAGTTAAGAATATCTATTTTGTAGTACTATTTTAGCTCCTTCAAAAATTGAACCTAGTGTTGTATCATTGAGAATGTTGATATTATTGTTCAGATCACTGCAATATTAATTTCTTCTCAGTATTGCATATTTTTGTAGCTTTTACAAACACTTTCGTGTATTGCTGAATTACAAATACTTTCGTGTATTGCTAAATTACAAACACTTTCGTGTATTGCTAAATTGACAAACTCAATCCAATGACTAGACTAATATCAGTCTGGCCACTCCCTCCCTAGTCATCATATTGATACTAGTTGTGCGGTCTGGTTATACATGGAAAGTGCCCCTCCATTTTTCTTCAGTCCAGTTTAGCTTAATCTAAAATCTTAATCTAAAATCTTAAGTTCTCAGTTTGAGCTCTTGACATTGTTCTGTCAGAAAGGCTTGTTGGTCCCTTTGATCACCTTAACTAAGGATGATGATGACTTTGAAATCACAACCAGCAAAAGGCAAGTGCAGATCTTGCAAGTTGCGGCTACAACTCCAGTAGCTGGAAATGACAGCTATCCTGACCAGAGGGTCTTCAAATTGGGAAACCTAGCTGTTGTCTTTTTTACTGTAAATATTTTGATCATGGCTCTTTTCCTCTTGGTAAGTTTGCCTTTGCATTCATATTTGTGCAACTTTCCATAATCCCTATGTTTGTTGGAAGCACTTTTGTGAAATTTTTACTAATATGACGTTTATATCCTCAGTTAACTTCCTCAAATTTTTGTTTTGTGGACTGACTTATTGACGGCCCAATTTAACTTTCTTTGTAACATTATATCAATTGAAATGACAGTAAGTTACAGATATATTCTAAAAGCTATAGTCTTGAGTAGAATTCACGAGCAAGCTAGCTTATGGAAGCCATAGCAAATTACATGTTTTTAATTTAACAAATTTATGCTCCAATTGCAAAGACTTTATTTTGAAGTTTGAACGACTTGCTCCAGTGAATGACCCGACAAGAAGCATGACCTTACAATTACTGATCATTTGTGATTAAATGTAGCAGGCATTGGTGGATAGTGGCGTGCAGAGCACCATACTTTCTATATCATTTGTCAAGAGATGTGGGTACGTATTGTTAATGTCATATTAGGTGAATGTCCTAATTTTTTGTACTTTGTATTCTTTGAATTCGACCAATCTGTGTAAAAAAGACTCAATTTGTATGTGATTTTTTTTGCCGCATGCATAGGGCCAACACTTGAAGCTCCTAAAGAACTATAGTGGATGCAGGTACTTAGTGGAGATTATGAAGTACACATATAGGGAACACTAGGGATGGCTTTCAAATGTTTGTTTACAACATGGCGTCCAACAAATCTGCAAATGTATATGCATCTACAAATCTACATGCATCTTTTGTCGAATATGGGATTGCTATTTTGAAATACAATTGCGGATGAAATAGATTGAAATTTTTGCATTTGGTATTTGAAGGTATGCTAGTAACATCTTGCATCTTAACATATGTAATGGCACTCAATGTTAGTACATAACATTAGCATGATCAAACAGAGCTATAGAAGTTATTCTGTATGGATCCATTCGTACACCAATCCCCATTCATTAGCACAACAACCACATCTAACACTTTTTTGTTGAAAATAAACAAGAAACAAACACTTTTTTGTTGAAATAAACAAGAAACAAACACTTTTTTGTTAAAAGTCAACACTTTTTTATTGAAATAATCAAGAAATAAACACTTTTTTGTTAAAAAACAACATAAAAGTGTCAATTTGGACATCCAAATAAATACTTTTTGGTTACGCAATGTCCAAGTCAATATGTCCTAATTAACAAAAAAATCAACACTTTTTGGTTAAATAGTTGTTGATTTGGACTTGATTTTTCTAATACACTACTAGAAATTTGCGACCAAGTTGACCAAAAACCAACCCGTGCTTGATGTTTTCGGCAGAGACGATTAGGTTCTGTCAGACTTTGTACTATTCAGTTGATGCTTTGACAGCCTTAGCTTTTTTGCTGTTAAGCTGGGCATTGTAAAATCAATAATTTTTGCGTAGTTTTGTCAAAGATTCAGCCGATTGGATATGCCATGTCACCAGCATGTACTTGTATCATTTATTGTTGAATGTATTTTTTTGACTTTGGCTACACCATGGCCCACTAATTTTCCATCTTCTTTCCTGAATTTGGATTTATATGAATTTGCATGCCATGGCGGCAAAGACATATTTGACATCTTTAGTTCCGGGCCGTACGACTCCTTTTTAGTTTTTGATCTATGTATTCCTTTACTCCAGAAATTTACCAACTCACCTGATTTTTACTTTCTTTATACGTCATCTGATTTTAACAACTGGCTTCACTATCACCTTTTGCTATCAACTTTCTATCTCTACAATTACTTTCACAATTACTGAGGCTCATTCTCGACTGCCCACTTTCTCACACCACAACATTGGAAAAGTCGAGTGCTCCATCTCATTGCATTTTTCCAAAATCATTTTGTGCACTTTCTATACAACTTGACTACGGATGTAAAGTGCTCATCAAAATTGACAATTGCAAACGTACTCTCACATGACACTTTGAACATACCTTCTTGCAATTCAATGGGAGGACGGCTTCCCATACTACTTAATGAAGTACACACCACATATACAATAGAGCAAAATTATTCTCAGTTCTAGGAAATGTGTACTAGACAAGGTTTCAGACTTCTTAATCTGCATTTCTATCCCTAAGGCTTCTCCAATTCAATTCAAGCAACCCTCAATTACCTACTGCCATAACGCTTGCTGTTTCCACAAACATCGTCCCACTTTTTCCTTCTCTGCAAACTAGTGAGCTTCTTCTCGATTATATGCAAAAAGATTTTGCACTGCTAAGCGTCTTATTAGGGGAAGAACGGGAGCAACAGACTTTTTAATTTCAAGCACACACTATTAGCATGAAGATGATATTCATGTGCAGACCACTTGCATTCTTGTCTAGAAATAAAAGACAACCCTCAAGGAAGATTACTTCCTACAACGGCCTCCAAAAGGCAAGAAATTACTTGAAACTTATCGGTCACATTATCATAATGAAAGTCAGTTGCCTCTAGTTGATGACGCTCTTCTTGTGAAAGTGCACTTCTTGTTCTTTGATTAGAACTTGATCATCCACTTTGTTTTCTATTCCGTCAATGCTACAAATTTAGGACTCTATGAGACAATAGCCAACAGTATATTTGAACAACTTGCAACAACCATCACTGAAGCCACCAATGTGTGTCTCCTTTGTTGAAGAACATGTACATATTAGTGTACACCATGTACATTCAGCCCTAGGAGTAGCATCAGACACTTAGTTAGTGTTAGAATTCATTAGGTATTGCTCATAGTCAAAGGCAGCCCATAGTGGTTAGTTATCCCACATGGTTTGTGGATAACTATGAAAGGCTTCTAGTATAAGATCAGTCCACTCATGGGTGTTTGTATCTTCCTACCATCTAAAGCCTTTCTTCCATTCACTACATTGTAATCTCAATAGGTTATGGGCCCACGCACTTGGAGTTGCGCTTGAGGGAGAAATTCAAATCATTTGGAGGAGATCTTGGAGCTTGGAGGAGCAACCAGCCATTTGTCACTTTGTCACCTACAAACCATATGGTGTGAGTCATTTTTCAAAAGAAAGCTTTGAAGTGCATTTTAAAAAAAATTCTTTTGGAGCTTATGTTGGCTGATTTGTGAGGTTTTGAACACATTTGGGTGAGAGGTTGCTCATGGTAGTAATCAGACCTAATTAAGGCTGGTTGCATGCTCTATAGTTGAGTTTGTGCTTAGAAGTGTACATTGGGAGCCATTGAGGGCTGATTGTGCACTTGGGTGCATTGTTGATTGTGATTGTGGCAATTGCAATCTAGTGAGAGTCCTTTGTGAGCCTTGGAAGCATCATTGAGTTGCTTGAGGTGTTTGCCATCCATTGAGGGCTGATTAGTGCCCTTGTGAGTGAGAGAGGGCTGATTTGTGCCCTTGTGAGTGAGAGAGGGCTGATTTGTGCCCTTATGAGTGAGGGAGGGCTGATTTGTGTCCTTGTGAGTGAGTGAGGGCGGATTTGTGCCCTTATGAGCTTTCTGGAGTATTTGAGAGCCAATTAGGGTTCTTTGGTGACTTGGTGATCCAACTAGGGGTGTTGGAGGCCAATTGTTATCCTTGAGGTGCTCATTGGGAGTAGTAGCTTCCATCTAGGGCTGATTGGACGTCTTGAGCTCCTTGTAGGGTGGAGTACCCTAATGTGAGGAGCATTGTCAGTTTGCTTGCTGATTGGAAGTAGCACTAGCCCATGGTGTCCATGTGGTGGTTTTGAGCTTCATTAGGGGCTGAATTAATGTTGAGAGGAGGTGATGCACTTGTGAGAAGTGTTGGGTCGTTCTTAGGGCTTTAAAGAATCTTGGAAGGTCCTTGGAAGGGCTGATTGGTGCCATTTCAGCCCAATTGGCTTCCAAGCGATTGTTTCGAGGCTGAATTGAGTTTGTCAACTCTCCTAGACACTTGGGGTGCTGCCAAAAAGTGGGAGGTGCTTCACCATGGCATCAAGTGGAGGAGAAGGCGTGCGCATCATTGACAAGTTCAATGGGGAGAACTTTGGCATGTGGAAGTTCAAGATGGAGATGATCCTTGCAAAGAAGGACTTGTGGGAGGTGGTGGATGGGAGTGAGGAGCCTCCCAGTGAAGATGCGGACTCCAAGACCAAGAAGGCCTTTGAGAGGAAGGAGAAGAAGGCCTTTGCTCTCATTGCCATCAATCTTGTGGACCGCCAAATTGCTCACATTGGACATTGCAAGGGACCAGCCCAAGCATGGACCACCCTTTGCAACATCCACGAGACCAAGAGCCTCTCCAACATCCTCTTTCTTTGCTGCAAGTTCTTCACGAGCAAGATGCAAGAGGAGGATGACATGTTGGATCATGTCAACAAGATCAAGGCTCTTGCGGATGAGTTGGCTTGTTTGGAGGTGCCCGTGACGGATGGGGATGTGGTGATGACGTTGTTGGAGAGCTTGCCCCCATCTTATGAGTTCCTCATCACCGCATTGGAGACAAGGCCCACCAAGGAGCGGACCATGGAGTTTGTGACCGCCCGCTTGATGCATGAGATGATCCAGCGCAAGGAGAATGAGTCCCAAGGGGAGGGATCAGCCCTTGTCTCAGGATTTGGCAAAGGAGGCAACACCAAGGCGTTCAAGGAGACAAGGACGTGCTTCAAGTGTAACAAACCGGGCCACATTGCCAAGCATTGTAGGAGCAGCCAAGCCAAAGACAAGGAGAGTGCACACCAAGCTTCCAAAGAGGAGGAAGAGGAGGAGTTTGCCTTTGCCACCCATGGAGGAGGGGAGAAGGCCAACATGTTCACTTGGATTGTGGACTCGGGGGCCACTCCACATATGACTAGCCATCGAGATGCCTTCAAGACCTATCAACCCATTTCGGGGAAGAAGATTTATTTGGGAGACAATGGCATGGTGGAGGCCCTTGGCATGGGGGAGATCCTAGTGGAGGTGCAAGTGAAGGGAGAGACCAAGAGGATCCAAATCCGGGGGGCCCTCCATGTCCCCAAGTTGCATGCCAACTTGCTTTCGGTGAGCAAGTTGTCTTTGGGAGGTTTGAAAGTGCAATTCAACACGGTAGGGTGTGTTGTGAGGGCACCAAGTAGAGTTGTGATTGCATCAGCCCCTCGTGAGGGCAATTTGCACAACCTCCATTTCACCAAGGTGAATGGCACTTCCTTGGCTTGTGTTGCCCAAGGATCAGCCCATGAAGACCTTGTGGAGCTTTGGCATAGGAGGCTTGGGCACTTGAATGTGAAGAGCATGAAGAGCCTCCAACACATTGTGAAGGGGCTAAAACTCTCTTCTTGCAAGCATGATTGGAATTCTAGGGTGTGCAAGGGGTGCATTGAGGGCAAACAAGCAAGGTAGCCCTTCCCCAAGGATGGAGCAACTCGGGCCACCAAGCCCTTGGAGCTTGTGCATTCGGATGTGTGCGGGCCGATGAAGACCACAACCATAGGAGGAGCAAGGTATTTTTTGACCTTCATTGATGATTTCTCTCGCAAGATTTGGGTGTATATGTTGAAGTGCAAGAGTGAGGTGTTTGGGCGTTTTGAGACTTGGAAGGCCCTTGTGGAGGCCCAATCCGAGTGCAAGGTGAAGGTGCTGCGATCGGATAATGGCGGGGAGTATGTGTCCAAGGCCTTTGTGGAGTACTTGAAGGCCCATGGCATTGAGCACCATACATCAGCCCCTTACACTCCTCAACAAAACGGTGTGGCGGAGCGTGCCAATCGCACCATTGTGGAGATGGCAAGGTCCATGATTCATGCCCAAGGTCTCAAATTTGAGCTTTGGGGGGAGGCGGTGTCGAATGCAGTTTATACAAGGAACCGCTGCCCCACACAAGCCTTGACAAGCAAGACACCCCAAGAAGGTTGGAGTGGGACCAGGCCCAATGTGTCTCACATGCGCATCTTCTGGTGCATTGCCTATGCATTGGTTCCAAGTGCCAAGAGGACCAAGTTGGATGCCAAGGGCATTAAGTGTCATTTCCTTGGTTATTGTGAGGGAACCAAGGCGTATAGGCTGATATGTGTGGAGAGCAAGGCCATCATCAAGAGTCGAGATGTCACCTTCTTGGAGGATGGAGGAGCTGATCCCAAGCTCTTGGAGATGAGCCCAAGTGGGAGAAGTGGAGGACCAGCCCAAAAGGTGGGCATAACTCCAGGAGTGCACATGGAGGATGAAGGAGATGAAGATGAGGAGCAAGGAACGGAAGATGAAGACTTTGTGGAGCCCAAGAAGAAGGTGGCCACACCCCAAGTGAAGAGATCAGCGGCGCCTTCTCCAAGCACTTCACCAAGGGAGCAAGAGCATGATGAGCCCTTGAAAGAGCAAGATCAGTCCACGGAGGAGCCCCGTTATCCTACAAGGACCTGCAAGCCGCTTGGAGATTGGTGGTTGAATCACATTCTTCCTCCACAACATGAAGAACAAGCCAATGTGGCTTTCCTTGGAGATCCATCCACACTTGGAGAGGTGTTGCGTTGCGAAGATGCAAGCAAGTGGGAGTTGGCCATGGAAGAGGAGTACAAGGCCCTCATTGCCAAAGGGACATGGGAGCTTGCACCCCTTCCTCCCAAGAGATCAAGTGTGGGTTGTAAGTGGGTGTTCTCCACCAAAAGGGATGCTTTGGGCCACATTGTGAGGTACAAAGCAAGGTTGGTTGCTAGGGGGTTTTCTCAAGAGGAAGGTGTGGACTTCAATGAGACATATGCCCCCGTTGCCAAGTTTAGCACCATTCGGTGCGTTGTGACCATTGGGGCAGCCATGGACTTGGAGATGCACCAGATGGATGTGAAGACAGCGTTTCTCAACCCCAAGTTGGAGGAGGTCATCTACATGGAATAGCCCCAAGGCTTTGTGGAGGAAGGCCAAGAGCATCTGAAGTGCAAGTTGAAGAAGGCACTTCCCGGGTGGAAGCAATCGGGGAGACCATGGTATCGAGATATTGATGCCATGTTTGCAAGGAAGGGCTTCCAAAGAGGCCATGCGGATCACTCTTTGTACATCATGCAAAGTTGTGAGCATTTGGTGATTGTGATCTTATATGTGGATGATCTCATCATCCTTGCAAGCAGCATGACCAAGACGCTTGAAGTGAAGACTATGCTCAAGATGGAGTATGAGATGACGGATCTTGGAGAGTTGAGCTATTGCCTTGGAGTGGAGTTCAAGAGGGATAGGGCTGCCCGCACCATCACCATGAGCCAACGCAAGTATCTTGAAGAGATTCTCAAGCGGTTCAACATGGAGGAGTGCAAAGCCATAGGTGGACACCATGGGCTAGTGCTACTTCAAATCAGCAAGCAAACTCACAATGCTCCTCACATAAGGGTACTCCACCCTACAAGGAGCTCAAGACGTCCAATTAGCCCTCGATGGAAGCTACTACTCACAATGAGCACCTCCAGGATAACAATTGGCTTAACACCCCTAGTTGGATCACCAAGTCACCAAAGAACCCTAATTGGCTCTCAATTACTCCACAAAGCTCATAAGGGCACAAATCCGCCCTCTCTCACTCACAAGGACACAAATCAGTTCTCACTCACTCACAAGGGCACAAATCAGCCCTCACTCACTCACAGGGGCACAAATCGGCCCTCCTTCACTCACAAGCGCACAAATCAGCCCTCTAAGGTTCACAATGTGCACTAATTTGCCTCACTCACTCACAAGGGCACTAATCAGCCCTCAATGGATGGCAAACACCTCAAGCAACTCAATGATGCTTCCAAGGCTCACAAAGGACTCTCACTAGATTGCAATTGCCACAATCACAATCAACAATGCACCCAAGTGCACAATCAGCCCTCAATGGCTCCCAATGTACACTTCTAAGCACAAACTCAACTATGGAGCATGCAACCAGCCTTAATTAGGTCTGATTACTACCATGAGCAACCTCTCACCCAAATGTGTTCAAAACCTCACAAATCAGCCAACAAAAGCTCCAAAAGAATTTTTTTTAAAATGCACTTCAAAGCTTTCTTTTGAAAAATGACTCACACCATATGGTTTGTAGGTGACAAAGTGACATATGGCTGGTTGCTCCTCCAAGCTCCAGGATCTCCTCCAAATGATTTGAATTTCTCCCTCAAGCGCAACTCCAAGTGTGTGGGCCCATAACCTATTGAGATTACAATGTAGTGAATGGAAGAAAGGCTTTACTTAGATGGTAGGAAGATACAAACACCCATGAGTGGGCTGATCTTAAGTAAGAAGCCTTGCATAGTTATCCACAAACCATGTGGGATAACTAACCACTATGGGCTGCCTTTGACTATGAGCAATACCTAATGAATTCTAACACTAACTAAGTGTCTAATGCTACTCCTAGGGCTGAATGTACATGGTCTACACTAATATGTACATGTTCTTCAACAATGTGTATCGACTATAGTGTGCAATTCCATTCACACAAGTGGTGGTTCAAACACCTCTTCTTCATTGTGCACAGTTGGCTCAACAATGCCTGGGTATTATTGAAGTATGACAGGATGACACGATGGGAGAAGGTGTATTGCAAACGACTATCATTCCAGACGGTGTTTGCAAAGACCTTGATAGCCTTGTAGTTGGATGAGCCATCCACATGCAGGGTCAATTGCCTCAGTCATCCCGGGACAATTCATTACAGTAGCAAAAGGCCTAGCCTGTGGCAACGCTACATTGTGTACAAGCAAAGGACACAACTTTGTTTGACCGCGTATGCAGGTGCTCAGATGTGCGTTGACTGGTGTTTTGTCAAAGTTCATACCTAGACAAAATGGGGCCTCCGTGTCACTCGCCCAAGACGCCATTGATGAAGTGATAATGTAGCAGACGCCTAAGTATTCATGCTTTGGACCTAGCCTCGGGAGTGGACCAGCACTGCTTGGTTGCTACATATTCGTAGTTTTTTTTTTGCAAGATTTTTTTTTGCCTTATATTTTGGGCTCAGAGGTTCCCATTTTCCATTGTAAGGGAGCTACGGCAGTATGAGTGTCGCCCATTTTAGCGCACGTCACGGTTTGGGGGAAGGCAACAGACATGCAAATTCCATTTGCTTTGCAGATAAATGATATATAAATTTTTGGAATTGAATTATTTTGTGTGAATCATTTTTGTGAATTTGCTGTGCTCCATGCTTCTATTGTTATACTATTCTTATCATGAAGTAATTGAATCCATGAAGTTTGCCCAAACATGCAAAGCAAGTCTGATGAATTCGATATTTTATATCTATAAAAAAAAATAAACTTTGCTGCAAATGGATTTTCTCTACAATTGACATTTTGTTCTTCCAATTTCTTTTTTTGCTTCTAAAGAAGAAAAGGAAGGAGGGAAAATCAACAAAAAAAATATAAAGTACAGTGAAGTTCCATTAAAGGTAGAGCTCAATGCAACCTCAATACACTTCATCTTTTTTACTTGGAAGGAAATTTAAAAATATATATTCATACAAAGTGCATTGAGGTTGCATTGAAATAGAGCTCAATGCAACCTCAATGCACTTCATACTTTTTATTTGGAAGAAAATTTAAAAATATACACATATAAAGTGCATTGAGGTTGCATTGAGGTAGAGCTCACTGCAACCTCAGTGCACTTCATATTTTTTACTTGGAAGAAAATTTAAAAATTTATACATATGAAGTGCATTGAGGTTGCATTGAGGTAGAGTTCAATGCAACCTCAATGCACTTCATATTTTTTCTTTGGAAGGAAATTCAACAAAAAAATAAATTATAAAGTTCCATATTTAATTCTTCCATTTTTTTGGAGGGGATGAATGGGTTGTATCTTAGGTTGAAAGATGTGGAAATGGATGTTTTCTACACTTGACATTTAATTCTTCAAATTTTTTTTTTCAATGAATGGGTTGTATTTTAGATTGAAAAATCTGCAAATAGATGCCTTATACATATGCATGCAATTGAAAAAAAGAACTCATCACCAATTATTTTCCATCAATTATCTTGTAAGACCGTGAATTTCTTATGTAAGTATAGAACAAAAATAGATTTGGGTTATTAGAAATTCAATTATTAGAGAACCAGGGAGAATCCACAAGCATGGGAGCTTGGTCCACGTGGCTTGCGCGGGACTTTCGAGGGGGAGTCGGGAGGTGGCTTTTGGTGGAATGACCTCAGCGCCGTGTCAGTTACCCCGTACGCTGTCAGCCGGTGTACTTCTCCCCATCGCCAAGACATCCGTGGATTGGAGTGTGCAACGTAAATGCAGCATTTGTTAGGAGGCTGAGAAACTGCACAAGGACGCAAGGTGCTTCTTGCCCCTGCCTCCTACCAAATTTTCATGGACAGAATGGCTTGCATGTGGCCGAGGCTTGATTCCAAACTGCTCGCACCCTTTTCTCAGGCCTCTGGGGAAGTTGTCAATCCACGTTGACCACTATAATTTTGCAAACTATATGGTGAAGTCTTGCCAGATTTGTTAGCAGCTTTGGACACCACCCCTTTCTTAGTTTCAGCGGTGAAACCTCCCCGATGAGCTTTTAGCCTCCACTGTGGCCATTTTCGCGGACCCCTCTCATCTTAGCTTGGATTGACTCAGTTTTGGACTGGGCGCTCAGGGAATAATGTGCAAACCCATAAAACAATAATAACCACATGATAACTGTTGACAAATTGTAGATTCTAAACTTTGTGATGATGGATGAAACGTCATGTATACCTCCAAATTCATGTTTATTTTGTATTATTTATTTAAATTTCAAATCACTATTTTAGATTGCAAGTGTCTATTAGTTGTTCATATAGAAGCTTATTATATAGTTTTACTATGATAATGATTTCTTAGTAGATGAACAAGGTTACTACCAATGATTATTGATAAAGACTTCTAACTTTCAAATCTAAAACCTTGCGTTGAAAGAGTCGATACTTCAATGAGGTAGGACCTTTGGTTTAATTTTTTTCTTTTTGGTTAATAATTTATCAATATCTAGTCTTGACTAGAATGTCTACTTGCATTGTGAAATTTCTCTTAATACATCCTATACATTTTTATATCATTTAGACTACCTAATCACACATCATACTTCAAAATAGCTTTGCAAAATCTCAACTACATATACAAAACAAAATAATAGAAAGAGTTGTCAGTCATTTTATTGGTGATCAACCATTATCTACTAATAATTGGTGATAGCTAAACTTAGCAATAACCAAAAAAAATCAAGAAAGACAAAAAAAATCAAAAAAGACAATAGATAGAGGAATATAGAAAACATTATTTTTCCTCTAACAAAATTTCACTCCTTGAGACTTTGCTACTATAAGCAAAAAGGTCACCTACCAACCATCATTGTTTGAAAGTGAAAGTGGTGGAGCGGAGTGCCAAAAGAGTACTAGCATGTGAGCATAGAATCTATGAGCTCACCCATGAGCCTATGTATCTATATCATAGGCACCTTCTAAGGTTATAGGTGTCTATGTTATAGGTACGTGTATTATAGATTCTTTTCATATTATAGTGTGCCTATGTTATAAACACCTTCAAATGGTTGTAGGTATATGTATCTACAATTAGGTTCAAGGCTCCTAAACTCACGTCTCTATGCTCACACACAAGCATTGCTGCATATTCTACAAGTTGATGATGTGAATGACTTCATCATTCCATTTAAGATTGCAAAATACATTACTTCAGAAAATTGAAAATAAAATCCTTAAGAAATAGTATTATTCATTGAACAATGGCAAGTTAAGGATGGATAAGATTGGGTTACTTTTTGAAGTCAATCCTACTAATACCTATTGAATAATGGAATATTTGCAAAGCACAATCATTAAAACCTATATTGTACAATTGTTAAAGAACTAACACAAGATTCTTAAAAAAATGTGATGGATGAAAAAACGCATGCTTGTGTGCTTGGAAATTGGGATGCGTTTGCGTTCATTTGTTGTTCAAAATTTGAACACCAAGTCTTTTTAGGGATTAAGCTACAAACTGATGGCCAAACCCGTGGCCCCTTTTTTGAAAACTTATTATGTATCAGCAACAATTTTAAAAAAAAAAATTTTGAGTCCATATATGCTTGCCTATGGTAGGTAGAATGGGTGATTTGGTCTGTTGCCATTAGGAAAAAGAATCAATTTTTTTTCCATTCAAAGACAAATGTGAGACATAAAAGAAGCAGTTGAAATTTTATTTTTTGGACAAAGTATGAATTAGTTATGAATTTCCAAAGTGTTCTGCCCAATTGGTGGTCTAAAAGAGTCTGTAGACTACCCCAAATCAGCAAAAAGTGTTTTCATAATGGTCATCTTACCACCTAAAGCAATCACCAGATTTTCTAACATGGCCATGACATGAAGGAATAAAAAAATAACTTTCTATGACAAGTTTACACTAAAAAGGTGTAAGTATCCTATAACAATCACTAATAATTCCAAGGCCATCTCCCAAGGCATTGATTTTGGCCATTAACCAACCTATTGAAGTCATAATCTCATTTATTGACAAAAATCTAAAATGGGTTGATGTAAGACTCTAATGGGTGATTTTGTAGATGTCTGCATTAGGTGGTTTGCTTGCCATAGGCAAGTTTACCTTAAGTTTGGAGAAGTCAAGAAATACAAAATTAACCGACCAATTTTTACGAGTGGTCAGTTCTACCAGGCCCGAACTGAAGGAGACCGACCAAAGAATTAGGGCACAGAGAGCGCAACCCTAACTCCAGCTGGCGATCTCTCATAAGGGGAGGTGGGCAGCTCACTTGGGAGAGCTCGCGGTTGCCGCTGCGATTACTCGCTTCAGGGTTCAAGTTAATCCCTCGCCACATTAGCTTATGTTCGGCTGTTGGGCCCCTGCTTCCTACTTCTGCCTCCTGAATTCCCTTCGCGCTTCTCGTTCCGACGCCCTCTTGTCGCCATGGCGAGTGATGGCGAAGACGATCGCCACGACAAGGAGAAGGACCGACGCAAACGCCTGGCTGTCTCTCCCATAGCCAAGCCTCTTGCCGGCAAAAAGCTCACCAAGAAGACTCTCAAGGTCGTCAAGAAAGGTGTGTAGTCCTTCTCGCCCCCTGCTCATTGTCCGCTTCATCCAACAGCTTTTTGTATTCCTCGCAATTGTGTGTTTCAGAATTCACGCTCCATAGCTTATCTTCTCTCTGTGAGTCGGCATGGATATTTTTGTTTCCGGGACATGAATCCTCTCCAACTTCCCGACTCTGTCCTTCGGAATTGCCGTGTAAACCATTGGTTGCTCTGCAAGTTGAAGACTCGTTTTGTTTAAGCCTTCCTAGCGACGCTCCAACAGAGTGCTTCTGGTATTGTGTTAATTTCTTTGTTCGACTTCATGCAGCTGCTTCATCAAAGCAGTTGAAACGGGGAGTTAAGGAAGTTGTGAAGGCAATCAGGAAAGGACAGAAAGGGTAAATGCATTTTCCTTTAATCGTTGCTCTAGTTTTAGATATGATATAAGGGTATAAGGGTCCATGCTTGTGGGTATGCCTCTGATGCTTTTCTCTTCTAATAGGTGCGCTTATGAAAGACTTAAAAATGTTGAAAATAGTTGCTTAGGTATTTTTCATACCTATTACTACTTCTCTTAGTTCTTATGTCGATCATTTCTTGCAGGTTGGTTATCATAGCGGGGGATATTTCACCAATTGATGTGATAACACATGTTCCTATCTTGTGTGAAGATGCCAATATTCCCTACCTCTATGTGCCATCTAAGGAGGTGATTCTATCGTGTTCCTACTTTACCAAAATCTGTTTACTACGAATTTATTATAGTACCGTTGCTTGACCTTCTGTTATTCATATGAAACCTCATGTACTGCCTCTAGCATAAGTTTGTTGATTCCCTTTACGAGTTGATTTATCGAATATATCCTAGTTTACGAAGATCCATTTGCATCTTCTAGATGCCTACGAGTCATCTTCACTTCGTGGATGTTGGAATCATCGAAAATTCTGCGAGCTTGTTGAGATTCGAGCAGTAGAAGAAATGAAGAATGTGTCCCACAAAAATTACGTTTGTAGTACGAGCCTAGAATACGAATCAATGAAGAACTGTACTGACACCCACTTCTTTGACTATGTCCCTCCGAGGGATGCTAAACGTTTCTTATTCAACTTTTATATGCAGGATTTGGGTGGAGCTGGTTCTACAAAGAGGCCTACTAGCTGTTTGCTAGTGTTACCAGTTCCTCCTAAAGGTGGAGTTAGTGAAGAGGATAGTGCGAAGTTCAAAGTAAGTCTTGATGAGGTAGTGAAAGAAGTGAGGATCTTGTCACAGGCCATTTACGGGTGACTGGATTTCATTAGGTTTTGTTTATTGCGTTTTCTCTGTTTTTAGGGTTTTAAATGTAGCGAGCTGTCTGGATGGGGGACGCTGAAGTGGTTTGTTGGCCTGCGTGATGTAAAATTCTTCCGCTGGTTGGTTGTGTAAATTCAAAGGGGTTGATTAGAAGTGATCCCTTGAACTTTGTCATGGCTTCCCAATTTTATTTATCACAACGTGGATGGTTGAGCAACCACAAACTTAAATGGTTTTGTAATTTTCTGACGCTTGAATTTTGATTCTACTAATTTTGAAAGTTAAGAGGTTGTGTACCTTATGCACATTACTATAGACTCCGTGTGATCTGTTACTCTGCAGCAACGATCCCAGAACTCTTTTCACCTAATTTGCGAAAATGCTATACCCATGGGAAAGGGGAGCTGTTTCCGCGACAATAATTTTTTTGGTAAAAAGGGCAGATAAATTTGGAGGAAAATAGTGGTAGTTTGACTACACTATTTTCCAGTAGTGTAAAATTTGCGACCCTACACACAAAAGTCAGGAGTTCAATTATGGCTAAAGTAGTGAGTATTTTCTAATCGTTGAAATTGCTAAGTGTTACATGAAAATGTCAATGATTGGTGGTTTTTTTGGCAACTGTTGTGGAGAAGTGTTGTGTTATTTTGTGCAATGGACAATTTCGTTTTTGTATTTTTGTTGAATGTCATTAATAAGGAAGTTAAACCTTTCTTTGTCAAATGCAAGACTATCCAATGTAGTGTTAGTGTTTTGCACAACAAACAAACAAGCTACATTAGTAATAAACATTAGAAAGTTAAAACAAATTGTTACACAAGGAAATTGTAGAAAGTGCCATTGTCCCAAGTTGTCATTGTCTCCAATATTCCACCTATACAACAATATTGAAGCACCAAGTTACAGTAGCATGGAAGCTCTAAGTTGCAACATTCTCCAAAGCTCAAAGGTTAAACAAATTGGAAACACTTAGCAATTCAGGGGTGGTATGATGCTTGCCGCCTTCATACAAAGGTTGGCTTCTATTTAATAGACGGGCTTGACTTTAGAAGTTTTTCAAAACTACCATATACTTTGGATAGCTAACCTTAGCCTCCTCCAGCTTTCAATATTAGAAATAAATTATCCCAAAAGCATTGAGGAGTTTTTGTTGAGGAAATCGCCAATCCAGTTTATCATACAATGCTTGTACAGTATTTGCGAACAGTGAACATCACAACCATCAAACAATTCAAACATTCAAATATATAAACACACAATTCAAACATTCAAACACTAATTCAAACAATTCAAACAATTCAAACATTCAAACACTATAGGAATCAAACATCATTGCTGTAAATTGTAGCATTTATGCTCCCGAGCTGTTGCATTCAAATGATGAAAAAAAAAATGTAAAGCCAAATAAAACCCAAAGCATTAAACTACAGCATTTGAGCTCTTAAGCTGCTGGCTACTAATGATGAAAAAAAAGTAAAGTCTAATGAAAATCCAACGGTGCACATGAGCTAAACTAAAAAGGAAAAAAATGAAGTAGAAAAAAGGTCATACCTACAAACTCTTGTTTAATCTTATCCAGTGAAAATTCGGCTTCGACACAAAAATATGCTTGCCGATCTATTTCTTGTGGTAATGTGCGTAGATATGTATCACAACAAAAAAAGAAACAAATGGGAAATACCCAAGTCGCTAGGCAACTCTTGCTGAGCTAATAGAATATTTTTGCATTCCGAAGTCACAAATTCATTGTACCTTGGAAAGTCATCTTTGCTGAAAAAGGTGGATCTGTTGATGAATAAGAGTGCAAGCTCATGTTGACAAAATTAAATTGAATACATAAAGTCACTTATAAAAATGTCACAACTTTGAGAAAAGCTTCATCAAACAATGTACTGCATTCGCCAACACTACAAGAAAATAAGGGTGTCTACGATTGCAAAAAATGACTCTTTGCTAACTATTTGACTGTTGCCAACAGTCATTTCTTCAAAATACGACTGGTAGATGACTATGACTGTTGCAATCGTAAAACTATCATTTCTATCAAGCTAAAATCTACCAAATCTAAAATGATCAGAAAAGATAATATCACTATTTTTTTATTTTCTAGGTGGGCAATGGATGAGAAAATCTGATGTGAAAAGTGCAAAAATCAAGCATATAGCATGGACATCCATGTATCTAATTGCGGCAGAGTTGTGCCGCAATTGTGGTTGACCTCTTATAAATCTGACATGGATGACCACGTCAGCAATCACTAGCCAATCATATACCAGTTTTAGTGAATCCCTTTTAAATCTAATGTAGATTGCAGCTTAGAGGCAACAATTATAGTCACGTTAAAATCATGCTGGAGTTGCGGTGCAATTGAGATTCAGTGACATGGGATGGGGCTTCCAATCATTATGTAGTAGCGATGTAGTCATGGAGAATGCTAGGATCAAAACATTGGTCATGTTACAATCCTGTTTAACTGACAACAAAGTGTGCAGATGGCAATGCGGGGCACGTTGATTGAGCACAAATCATTCAGTAGTCGTGTTTTGTTACTGGTAGAATTCTGGTCGAGTAAATGAAAAGACGTAGAGGAGTTGTAGGGAAGTCAAGTAGTAGTAGCATCACTACTGTGGATGTACTAGCAGTTACCAAAAGCAATCAACAGTGACTGCCCACAAATGACAACTGCTTCTACCATCGCGGCGATACTTGTACCAACTCTATTCAAAAAAGACTCCAACCGCACTTCGATATTGCATTCTGGATAGACTATAGACTCTGATGCAAACATCTACTTATCATGCAATCCAATGGAAGAGACACCAATTCTTTTGAAGCGACAGTAATGGGCTAATGCATTGAACCACTCTTAGCCCTATGTTAGCTCATCACACTCATAGGAAATGCTAAGTCAGCCCTTATGGCCACCATGGCATACATCAAGCTCTCCACCGCTTCTGTGGATGGCACATCTTGCATTTCAACCTTCACATCTTCATACTCTTCATCTGTGAGCTTCACCATCTTAGGCTTCACATCAAGAGGTGTGCTAATGGGTTTGTAACCCTCCATGATGAAGTGCTTCAATACATCCCTAATATACTTGTGTTGACTCATGGTGATGGTGTGGTCAACCCTTTGCCTTTGAAACTCCACCCCAAGGCAATAGTGTAGCTCATCAAGATTACTCATGTCATATTCACTCTTCAACATTGCCTTGACTTCCACCCTTTTGCTCATGGTGTTGGTCATAATGATCAGAGCATCAACATAGACAATGACAATCACCAAATATTCATTTGTTTGCTGATTGATGTAGGGGAGAGTGGTCTGCATGGCTCCTTTTGAAACCCTCCCTTGCAAATAATGCATCAATGTCCATGTACTACGCTCTTCCTGATTGTTTCAACCCATAGATGGCCTTCTTGAGTTTATACTTGAGATGTTCACAACCTTCTTGAACAAAGCCTTTGGGTTGGTCCATGTAGATGACCACATCAAGGTTTGGATTGAAAAAGGCTGTGACAACATCCATTTGGTGCATCTCCAAGTCCATGGCTGCCCTTGTGGCGGCCATACATCGAATAGTGCAAAATTTGGCCACGGAAGCAAGGGTCTTATTGAAATCCACTCCTTCAACTTATGAATACCCCTTAGCTACCAACCTTGCCTTATAGCGCACAATGTTGCTCAATGCATCTCTCTTGGTGCAAAACACCCACTTGCATCCAACACTTGTTCAATCATGAGGAAGAGAGGAGAGTTTCCAATTACCTTTGGCCATAAGTGAAGCATACTCTTCTTGCATGGCTTGCTCCCACTTGCTTACATCCGCACTCTTCATCGCATCACCAAAGTTCCATGGATCTCTTGCATATACCACATTTGCATGCTCCTCTTGCTCTTGAGTGAAAATGTGGTCCTTCCACCATTCTCCAAGCGGCCTACATTCCCTTGTAGGATACCTTGGCTCCTTGGAAGCATCTTCCTCTTCATCTTCACTTGGTGCCAACCTCGGAGTTGGATTTGTCTTCTCCATTGGTGTAGGTGGTGTCTCATCGTGGTCCTCATCATACTTGGGCAAAGCTTCCATGCTTGAAGATTTGTCCACCTCAAGTGTCACTTTATCATTGCTCCCACTTGGACACATCTCTAAAGCATTGCTTATCCCTTGTTTGTCTTCCACAAAGGCGACATCCCAACTTTTGATGATCTTCTTTGTCCCCAAGCACATCAACCTGTAGGCCTTGGAGCCCTCACAATAGCCCAGAAGCAAGCATTTGATGTCCTTTGCATCAAGCTTGGAGCGCTTGAGACTCAAATCCAACGCATATGCAATGCATCCAAAGATGCGCATGTGTCCAATGTTAGGACTTTTTCCACTCCATGCTTCTTGTGGTATCATAGAAGCTACCGCACAAGAAGGGCATTTATTGCGTGTGTAGGCCACATTTGATACGGCCTCTGCCCAAAGATCATATGTGACGCCTTGGATATATACACCCCTCCATTATCTGATCTCAATACCTTCATCTTGTGCCCTGATTTGTTCTTCACAAGTGCCTTCCATGCTTTAAACCGCTCAAACACATCACTCATTTATTTGAGAATGACCACTTGAAAAATCATCAATGAAGATAAAAAATTACCTTGCACCACCTATGGAATAATGAGATTACAATGTAATGAATGGAAGAAAGGCTTTACTTACATGGTAGGAAGATGCAAACACCCATGAGTGGGCTGATCTTATACTAGAAGCCTTTCATAGTTATCCACAAACCATGTGGGATAACTAAACACTATGGGCTGCCTTTGACTATGAGCAATACCCAATGAACTCTAAGACTAACTAAGTGTCTAATACTACTCCTAGGGCTGAATGTACATGGTCTACACTAATATGTACATGTTCTTCAACACCACCACTTTGAGAGTGGTCAAAGGCTCCAAGGCCAATCTTTGCAATCAAGGTGTGGTGTTGTGGCTTCCCAAGGGCCTTAGTCAGCACATCAGCAACCATAGCTTGGGTAGGCACATACTTGAGCTCAATCACCTCATCCTCCACTCGTTCACGAATGAAATGGTGTTGCACATCAATGTGCTTCGTCCGAGAGTGGTGAGTGGGATTCTTGGCCAAAGCAATGGCCCCTTGGTTGTCACACAAGATTTATGTGCTCCCCTCTTGGACAAGGCCAACATCAGCTAAGAGTTGCCTTAGCCAAATGGCCTCCTTCGTGCATTGGCTCATGGCCATGTACTCCGCCTCCGTTGTAGAAAGAGCTATGGTGGGCTGCCTCTTGGAATTCCATGTAATGGCACCCAATCCAAGCATAAACACGTAGCCGGTGGTGGATCTCCTATCCCCTTCATCACCGGCCCAATCCACATCACAAAAGCCATGCAAGGTCACATGGGCACCTCCAAGTTGCAACTTCAGCCCAAGTGTGCCTTGAAGGTACCTCATCACCCTCTTGACCGCTGCCCAATGCTTGGGGCCATACTTGGACATGTGTTGACTCACAACACTCACCGAAAATGCCAAATCAGGCCTTGTGGCTACCATGGCATACATCAAACAACCCACCGCTAGCGTAAGGCACACCTTGCATTTCAGCCCTCACCTCTTCAAACTCTTCATCGGTGAGCTTGGGCAACTTCTCATGAGTGTCAAGTGGTGTACCTATGGCTTTGCACTCCTCCATGTTGAACCGCTTGAGAATCTCTTCAAGATACTTGCGTTGGCTCATGGTGATGGTGCGGGCAGCCTTATCCCTCTTGAACTCCACTCCAAGGCAATAGCTCAACTCTCCAAGATCCGTCATCTCATACTCCATCTTGAGCATAGTCTTCACTTCGAGCATCTTGGTCATACTACTTGCAAGGATGATGAGATCATCCACATATAACATCACAATCACCAAATGCTCACAACATTGCATGATGTACAAAGAGTGATCCGTATGGCCTCTTTGGAAGCCCTTCCTTGCAAACATGGCATCAATATCTCGATACTATACTCTCCCCGATTGCTTCAACCCGGGGAGTGCCTTCGTCAACTTGCACTTGAGATGCTCTTGGCCTTCCTCCACAAAGCCTTCGGGCTATTCCATGTAGATGACCTCCTCCAACTTGGGGTTGAGAAACGCCGTCTTCACATCCATTTGGTGCATCTCCAAGTCCATGGCTGCCCCAATGGTCACAACGCACTGAATGGTGCTAAACTTGGCAACGGGGGCATATGTCTCATTGAAGTCCACACCTTCCACTTGAGACCAACAACCAACCTTGCTTTGTACCTCACAATGTGACCCAAAGCATCCCTTTTGGTGGAGAACACCCACTTACAACCCACACTTGATCTCTTGGGAGGAAGGGGTGCAAGCTCCCATGTCCCTTTGGCAATGAGGGCCTGGTACTCCTCTTCCATGGCCAACTCCCACTTGCTTGCATCTTCGCAACGCAACACCTCTCCAAGTGTGGATGGATCTCCAAGGAAAGCCACATTGGCTTGTTCTTCATGTTGTGGAGGAAGAATGTGATTCAACCACCAATCTCCAAGCGGCTTGCGGGTCCTTGTGGGATATCGGGTCTCCTCCGTGGACTCATCTTGTTCTTCATCCTCATCTCCTTCATGTTCCATGTGCATTCTTGGAGTTGTGCCCACCTTTTGGGCTGGTCCTCCACTTCTCCCACTTGGGCTCATCTCCAAGAGCTTGGGATCAGCTCCTCCATCCTCCAAGAAGGTGACATCTCGACTCTTGATGATGGCCTTGCTCTCCACACACATCAGCCTATACGCCTTGGTTCCCTTACAATAACCAAGGAAATGACACTTGATGCCCTTGGCATCCAACTTGGTCCTCTTGGCCCTTGGAACCAATGCATAGGCAATGCACCCGAAGATGCGCATGTGAGACACATTGGGCCTAGTCCCACTCCAAGCTTCTTGGAGTGTCTTGCTTGTCAAGGCGTGTGTGGGGCATCGGTTCCTTGTATAAATCGGATTGGACACCGCCTCCCCCCAAAGCTCAAATTTCAGACCTTGGGCATGAATCATGGACCTTGCCATTTCCACAATGGTTCGATTGGCACGCTCCGCCACACCGTTTTGTTGAGGAGTGTAAGGGGCTGATGTATGGTGCTCAATGCCATGGGCCTTCAAGTACTCCTCAAAGGCCTTGGACACATACTCCCCTCCATTATCCGATCGCAGTACCTTCACCTTGCACTCGGATTGGGCCTCCACAAGGGCCTTCCAAGTCTCAAAACGCCCAAACACCTCACTCTTGCACTTCAACATATACACCCAAACCTTGCAAGAGAAATCATCAATGAAGGTCAAAAAATACCTTGCTCCTCCTATGGTGTGGTCTTCATCGGCCCGCACACATCCGAATGCACAAGCTCCAAGGGCTTGGTGGCCCGAGTTGCTCCATCCTTGGGGAAGGGCTACCTTGCTTGTTTGCCCTCAATGCACCCCTTGCACACCCTAGAATTCCAATCATGCTTGCAAGAAGAGAGTTTTAGCCCCTTCACAATGTGTTGGAGGCTCTTCATGCTCTTCACATTCAAGTGCCCAAGCCTCCTATGCCAAAGCTCCAGAAGGTCTTCATGGGCTGATCCTTGGGCAACACAAGCCAAGGAAGTACCATTCACCTTGGTGAAATGGAGGTTGTACAAATTGACCTCACGAGGGGCTGATGCAATCACAACTCCACTTGGTGCCCTCACAATACCCCCCACCGTGTTGAATTGCACTTTCAAACCTCCCCAAGACCATTTGCTCACCGAAAGCAAGTTGGTATGCAACATGGGGACATGGAAGGCCTCTCGGATTTGGATCCTCTTGGTCTCTCCCTTCACATGGACCTCCACTAGGATCTCCCCCATGCCAAGGGCCTCCACCATGCCATTGTCTCCCAAATAAATCCTCTTCCCCGAAATGGGCTGAAAGGTGTGGAAGGCATCTTGATGGCTAGTCATATGTGGAGTGGCCCCCGAGTCCAGCATCCAAGTGAACATGTTGGCCTTCTCCCCTCCTCCATGGGTGGCAAAGGCAAACTCCTCCTCTTCCTCCTCTTTGGAAGCTTGGTGTGCACTCTCCTTGTCTTTGGCTTGGCTGCTCCTACAATGCTTGGCAATGTGGCCCGGTTTGTTACACTTGAAGCACGTCCTTGTCTCCTTGAACGTCTTGGTGTTGCCTCCTTTGCCAAATCTTGAGATAAGGGCTGATCCCTCCCCTTGGGACTCATTCTCCTTGCGCTTGGTCATCTCATGCATCAAGCGGGCGGTCACAAACTCCATGGTCAGCTCCTTGGTGGGCCTTGTCTCCAATGCGGTGATGAGGAACTCATAAGATGCGGGCAAGCTCTCCAACAAGGTCATCACCACATCCCCATCCATCACGGGCGCCTCCAAACAAGCCAACTCATCCGCAAGAGCCTTGATCTTGTTGACATGATCCAACATGTCATCCTCCTCTTGCATCTTGCTCGTGAAGAACTTGCACCGAAGAAAGAGGATGTTGGAGAGGCTCTTGGTCTCGTGGATGTTGCAAAGGGTGGTCCATGCTTGGGCTGGTCCCTTGCAATGTCCAATGTGAGCAATTTGGCGGTCCACAAGGTTGATGGCAAAGAGAGCAAAGGCCTTCTTCTCCTTCCTCTCAAAGGCCTTCTTGGTCTTGGGATCCACATCTTTACTTGGAGGCTCCTCACTCCCATCCCCCACCTCCCACAAGTCCTTCTCCGCAAGGATCATCTCCATCTTGAACTTCCACATGCCAAAGTTCTCCCCATTGAACTTGTCAATGATGCGCACGCCTTCTCCTGCACTTGATGCCATGGTGAAGCACCTCCCACTTGTTGGCAGCACCCCAAGTGTCTTGGAGAGTTGACAAACTCAATTCAGACTCCAAACAATTCCTTGGAAGCCAATTGGGCTGAAATGGCACCAATCAGCCCTTCCAAGGACCTTCCAAGATTTTTTAAAGCCTTAAGAACGACCCAATACTCCTTACAAGTGCATCACCTCCTTTCAACACGAATTCAGCCCCTAATGAAGCTCAAAACCACCACATGGACACCATGGGCTAGTGCTACTTCCAATCAGCAAATAAACTCACAATGCCCCTCACATTAGGGTACCCCACCATACAAGGAGCTCAAGCCGTGCAATTAGCCGTATATGGAAGCTACTACTCCCAATGAGCACCTCAAGGATAACAATTGGCCTCCAACACCCTTGTTGGATCACCAAATCACCAAAGAACCCTAATTGGCTCTCAATTACTCCACAAAGCTCAGAAGGGCACAAATCAGCCCTCTCTCACTCACAAGGACACAAATTAGTCCTCTCTCACTCACAAGGGCCCAAATCAGCCCCCACTCACTCACAAGGGCCCAAATCAGCCCTCTCTCACTCACAAGGGCACAAATCAGCCCTCACTCACTCACAAGGGCACAAATCAGCCCTCACTCACTCACAAGGGCACAAATCGGCCCTCCTTCACTCACAAGCGCACAAATCAGCCCTCTAAGGTTCACAATGTGCACTAATTTGCCTCACTCACTCACAAGGGCACTAATCAGCCCTCAATGGATGGCAAACACCTCAAGCAACTCAATGATGCTTCCAAGGCTCACAAAGGACTCTCACTAGATTGCAATTGCCACAATCACAATCAACAATGCACCCAAGTGCAAAATCAGCCCTCAATGGCTCCAAATGTACACTTCTAAGCACAAACTCAACTATGGAGCATGCAACCAGCCCTAATTAGGTCTGAATACTACCATGAGCAACCTCTCACCCAAATGTGTTCAAAACCTCACAAATCAGCCAACAAAAGCTCCAAAAGAATTTTTTTTTAAATGCACTTCAAAGCTTTCTTTTGAAAAAATGACTCACACCATATGGTTTGTAGGTGACAAAGTGACAAATGTCTGGTTGCTCCTCCAAGCTCCAAGATCTCCTCCAAATGATTTGAATTTCTCCCTCAAGCGCAACTCCAAGTGCGTGGGCCCATAACCTTTTGAGATTACAATGTAGTGAATGGAAGAAAGGCTTTACTTAGATGGTAGGAAGATACAAACACCCATGAGTGGGCTGATCTTAAGTAAGAAGCCTTGCATAGTTATCCACAAACCATGTGGGATAACTAACCACTACGGGCTGCCTTTGACTATAAGCAATACCTAATGAAGTCTAACACTAACAAAGTGTCTAATGCTACTCCTAGGGCTGAATGTACATGGTCTACACTAATATGTACATGTTCTTCAACATCAACAAGATCAAGGCTCTTGGATATGAGTTGGCTTGTTTGGAGGCGCCCGTGACGGATGGGGATGTGGTGATGACCTTGTTGGAGAGCTTGCCCCCATCTTATGAGTTCCTCATCACCGCATTGGAGACAAGGCCCACCAAGGAGCTGACCATGGAGTTTGTGACCGCCCGCTTGATGCATGAGATGATCAAGCGCAAGGAGAATGAGTCCCAAGGGGAGGGATCAGCCCTTGTCTCAAGATTTGGCAAAGGTGGCAACACCAAGGCATTCAAGGAGACAAGGACATGCTTCAAGTGTAACAAATCGGGCCACATTGCCAAGCATTATAGGAGCAGCCAAGCCTAAGACAAGGAGAGTGCACACCAAGCTTCCAAAGGGGAGGAAGAGGAGGAGTTTGCCTTTGCCACCCATGGAGGAGGGGAGAAGGCCAACATGTTTATTTGGATTGTGGACTCAGGGGCTACTCAACATATGACTAGCCATCGAGATGCCGTCCACACCTATCAGCCCATTTCGGGGAAGAAGATTTATTTGGGAGACAATGGCATGGTGGAGGCCCTTGGCATGGGAGAGATCCTAGTGGAGGTGCAAGTGAAGGGAGAGACCAAGAGGATCCAAATCCGGGAGGCCCTCCATGTCCCCAAGTTGCATGCCAACTTGCTTTCGGTGAGGAAGTTGTCTTTGGGAGGTTTGAAAGTGCAATTCAACACGGTGGGGGGTATTGTGAGGGCACCAAGTGGAGTTGTGATTGCATCAGCCCCTCGTGAGGGCAATTTGTACAACCTCCATTTCACCAAGGTGAATGGCACTTCCGTGGCTTGTGTTGCCCAAGGATCAGCCCATGAAGACCTTATGGAGCTTTGGCATAGGAGGCTTGGGCACTTGAATGTGAAGAGCATGAAGAGCCTCCAACACATTGTGAAGGGGCTAAAACTCTCTTCTTGCAAGCATGATTGGAGTTCTAGGGTGTGCAAGGGGTGCATTGAGGGCAAACAAGCAAGGCAGCCCTTCCCCAAGGATGGAGCAACCCGGGCCACCAAGCCATTGGAGCTTGTGCATTCGGATGTGTGCGGGCCGATGAAGACCACAATCATAGGAGGAGCAAGGTATTTTTTGACCTTCATTGATGATTTCTCTCGCATGATTTGGGTGTATATGTTGAAGTGCAAGAGTGAGGTGTTTGGGCGTTTTGAGACTTGGAAGGCCCTTGTGGAGGCCCAATCCGAGTGCAAGGTGAAGGTACTGCGATCGGATAATGGAGGGGAGTATGTGTCCAAGCCCTTTGAGGAGTACTTGAAGGCCCATGGCATTGAGCACCATACATCAGCCCCTTACACTCCTCAACAAAACGGTGTGGCGGAGCGTGCCAATCGAACCATTGTGGAGATGGCAAGGTCCATGATTCATGCCCAAGGTCTGAAATTTGAGCTTTGGGGGGAGGCGGTGTCGAATGTGGTTTATACAAAGAACCGACGCCCCACACACGCCTTGACAAGCAAGACACTCCAAGAAGCTTGGAGTGGGACTAGGCCCAATGTGTCTCACATGCGCATCTTCGGGTGCATTGCCTATACATTGGTTCCAAGTGCCAAGAGGACCAAGTTGGATGCCAAGGGCATCAAGTGTCTTTTCCTTGGTTATTGTGAAGGAACCAAGGCGTATAGGCTGATGTGTGTGGAGAGCAAGGCCATCATCAAGAGTCGAGATGTCACCTTCTTGGAGGATGGAGGAGCTGATCCCAAGCTCTTGGAGATGAGCCCAAGTGGGAGAAGTGGAGGACCAGCCCAAAAGGTGGGCACAACTCCAAGAGTGCACATCCAAGATGAAGGAGATGAGGATGAAGAGCGTGAGCATGATGAGCCCTTCGAAGAGCAAGATGAGTCCACGGAGGAGCCCCGTTATCCCACAAGGACCCGCAAGCTGCTTGGAGATTGGTTGTTGAATCACATTCTTCCTCCACAACATGAAGAACAAGCCAATGTGGCTTTCCTTGGAGATCCATCCACACTTGGAGAGGTGTTGCGTTGCGAAGATGCAAGCAAGTGGGAGTTGGCCATGCAAGAGGAGTATAAGGCCCTCATTGCCAAAGGGACATGGGAGCTTGCACCCCTTCCTCCCAAGAGATCAAGTGTGGGTTGTAAGTGGGTGTTCTCCACCAAAAGGGATGCTTTGGGTCACATTGTGAGGTACAAAGCAAGGTTGGTTGCTAGGGGGTTTTCTCAAGTGGAAGGTGTGGACTTCAATGAGACATATGCCCCCGTTGCCAAGTTTAGCACCATTCGGTGCGTTGTGACCATTGGTGCAGCCATGGACTTGGAGATGCACTAAATCGATGTGAAGACGACGTTTCTCAACCCCAAGTTGGAGGAGGTCATCTACATGGAATAGCCCCAAGGCTTTGTGGAGGAAGGCCAAGAGCATCTCAAGTGCAAGTTGAAGAAGGCACTCCCCAGGTTGAAGCAATCGGGGAGAGCATGGTATCGAGATATTGATGCCATGTTTGCAAGGAAGGGCTTCCAAAGAGGCCATGCGGATCACTCTTTGTACATCATGCAAAGTTGTGAGCATTTGGTGATTGCGATCTTATATGTGGATGATCTCATCATCCTTGCAAGTAGCATGACCAAGATGCTTGAAGTGAAGACTATGCTCAAGATGGAGTATGAGATGACGGATCTTGGAGAGTTGAGCTATTGCCTTGGAGTGGAGTTCAAGAGGGATAGGGCTGCCCGCACCATCACCATGAGCCAACGCAAGTATCTTGAAGAGATTCACAAGCGATTCAACATGGAGGAGTGCAAGGCCATAGATACACCACTTGACACTCATGAGAAGTTGCCCAAGCTCACCGATGAAGAGTTTGAAGAGGTGAGGGCTGAAATGCAAGGTGTGCCTCACAAGGCAGCGGTGGGTTGTTTGATGTATGCCATGGTAGCCACAAGGCCTGATTTGGCATTTCCGGTGAGTGTTGTGAGTCAACACACGTCCAAGTATGGCCCCAAGCCTTGGGCAGCGGTCAAGAGGGTGATGGGGTACCTTCAAGGCACACTTGGGCTGAAGTTGCAACTTGGAGGTGCCCATGTGACCTTGCATGGCTTTTGTGATGCGGATTGGGCCGGTGATGAAGGGGATAGGAGATCCACCACCAGCTACGTGTTTATGCTTGGATTGGATGCCATTACATGGAATTCCAAGACGCAGCCCACCATAGCTCTTTCTACAACGGAGGCGGAGTACATGGCCATGAGCCAATGCACGAAGGAGGCCATTTGGCTAAGGCAACTCTTGGCTAGTGTTGGCCTTTTCTAAGAGGGGAGCACACAAATCGTATTGAGATTACAATGTAGTGATTGGAAGAAAGGCTTTACTTAGATGGTAGGAAGATACAAACACCCATGAGTGGGCTGATGTTATACTAGAAGCCTTTCATAGTTATCCACAAACCATGGGGGATAACTAAACACTATGGGCTGCCTTTGACTATGAGCAATACCCAATGAACTCTAAGACTAACTAAGTGTCTAATGCTACTCCTAGGGCTAAATGTACATGGTCTACACTAATATGTACATGTTCTTCAACACTCCCACTTTGAGAGTAGTCAAAGGCTCGAAGGCCCATCTTTGCAATCAAGTTGTGGTCTTGTGGCTTCCCAAGGGCCTTGGTCAGCACATTAGCAACCATAGCTTGGGTAGGCACATACTTGAGCTTGGGTAGGCACATACTTGAGCTTGGGTAGGCACATACTTGAACCTCGGTAGGCACATACTTGAGCACATACTCATGATTTGATTTTGATTTTATTTGATTTCTTCAAATTAGAACCAAGTTTTACATGATTTAATTTTGCTACTTCAAATGTAAATGGAGCCAACATTATTTCATTTTGTGCACTTCAAATAAAACACAAGCCACCATGATTTCACTATGATACTTCACAAATAGAATGAAACCATCTTGATTTAATTCACCTACTTCAAACAAAATCCAAGCCACCATGATTTAAGTTTGCTAATTCACATTCAAATGAAGACACCATGATTCTGCTTCTTCACATTAAAATCAACACACCATGATTAAATTTTGCTACTTCAAATTAAAATCAAGCCACCAAAATTTAAATTTCACTACTTCAAACTAAAATCAAGATACCATGATTTACATTTGGCTACTTCACCCTAATATCAAGACACCATGATTTAAATTTTGCTATGTGAAACTAAAACCAAGCCACTACGATTTAAATCTGTTAATTCACATTCAAATGAAGCCACCATGATTTCATTTTTGCACTTGAAACCAAAATCAAGCAACCATGATTTAATTTTTGCTACTTTACATTAAAATTAAGGCAATATAATTTAAATTTTGATACGTGAAACTAAAACCAAGCCATGATTTAGATTTTGCTACTTCACATTCAAATCAAGACACCATGATTTGTATTTTGCCATTTCAAACCAAAATCAAGCCAATTTTGCTACTTCAAACCAAAATCAAGCCACAATGATTTAAATTTGCCATTTCAAACCAAAATCAATCCACTATGATTATAAAAAGGATATCCAATTTTTTTTTTATCAACATCGTCTAGCATTGATTCATGTGTTTTCCTAGAAAAATAAAAACATCCATATGCCTCCTTATTATGGTGTTGTCATTAATTTCATAAGTGTATCCAATTTTTTTTTATCAATACGATCTAACGTTGATACATGTGTTTTCCTAGAAAAATAAAAATACCCATATGCCTCCTTATTATGGTGTCGTCTTTAATTTCATAAGGGTACCCATTTTTAGTGCATCAATGTAGTTGATCCACGTTTCTTTTACAAGAATAAAAATACTAAATTTTCTAAATTGTTTCTTTGAGCTTCTAGAGGATTACCTATTTGGACATGTTCATTATGCAAAGTTTATTGATGTTGATAGACAATTGTTGATTTGTGATGCAATGCTTTCAAAAAAAACATTGAAATGGGGATTTTCTGGGAAGTTAATCATCACATTTTAGGATAACATTAAAGATTCCAAACTTCAACAAAATTGCATACGTACAAGTCTAAATGTTTGCCATATTTTTATGGAGTTATAGACTTGTATGCATGGAAGCTTACAAAATGTGCCTACAAAAACAAGTAGTATGTGTAGAAATTATTTTATATGAATCGGCGTCATCGCATAATCTGAACATTAGAATATTATTAACATATTCAAGGTGAAGGATTTACGGGTTAGGATTTAAGGTTTAGGATTAGGGTTTAGGATTTAGGGTTCATTTTCTGACACTAATTTCAAGTTCTTGCAACATAGCTTTAAAAAAGAATCTACAGGAGGTTCAGAAATCACAATGCCTATTCACATGAATGCAATTTGAATTAAAACTCCTGCGATTTTTGTGCTCCACAGGATCCAGGCCGTCCGATCAAATTGACGTCCGACCACCTTGGCGTCCGATTATGCACCCATCCTTTCGTCGGACCCTAGAATTGTCCAATCCTCGGGCCGTTCGAACCTCTACGCGTCCGCTCCTGGAGGCGATCAAAATCGCGGAGTCCGAACTTGCAATCGTCCGAACCTCAAGGCGTCTGCTCCTCCAGGCGTCCGACCCGCCATGTGGCCATTCTTAGGCCGTCAAAGTCCCGCCATCGAAACCTGGAGCCGTTCGACCCTCCATCCGTTTGACCCTCCTGGCGTTCGATGTCAAGTCGTCCGACCTTGTTTACGTCCGACGAGGCCCGATTTTGGTCATTCGAATTTGTTGCCAACTGCCCGTTGTCCTGTTCAACGATCGACTGGTCCCTCCGACCGATTTTCTTGTCCCCTTCGGTCGTTCGTCTTATGTCGGTGACCGTGCGATTAGACATCTGGCGCTTGCTTCATGGCTGTTCGATCTATGCGTTCGAACCTCAAGCTGTCCAATGTTGACAGTGACGTATGCCCCGTCCGACTACTTAAGGGCTCGTCAGATGCTTCATCTTTCACAGTTGTATCCTTTGCGGATGACTTAATCCAGCGCCTTCGGGATTCTGCGTGCCCCTTCCGACTTGGTGTGTTAACAGCTGTGGCCTGTGGTTGGACACTGAAGTGTTGTCAGCACTTGAGGTTCCAGAAATAATTTGTTATTATAAAGTGCAGGGCTCCGTCGGTCCTTTCCATTCTAACTTCAAAGCATAGCACGAATGTGTTGAGAAAATCAATTCCGATTCTAAAATCAATTCCTAAAAACTTCATCAAAGTTACTACGCCACGCGGAGGAAGTGCACCAAAGGGAATATCACAGGAGATGAATTGGGAAGATTAGGAAAATCCTCTTTTTGTAGCGGAGCCTAGATGGCAAGAGGAGTCCAAGAAAGTGTGGGACTGCACAACGTGCAAAAAGTATGTGAAAATGCCAAACATCTCTAATGTGTAGTCATGTGAACATGCGCCAGTACAAGTTCAACGTTGGGAAGGGCAAATGACCACGTGCTGGAGCATCCATTTTGCTTGACGATACGAGGACATTCTATTTATTGAGATTATAAAGTACTGGTTGGAAGAAAAGGCTTTATTTAGACGGTAGGAAGATACAAAGACCCATGAGTGGGCTGATCTTATACTAGAAGCCTTTTACTAGTTATCCACAAACCATGTGGGATAACTAAACACTATGGGCTGCCTTTGACTATGAGCAATACCCAAGGGACTCTAAGTCTAACTAGGTGACTAATGCTACTCCTAGTGCTCAATGCACATGGTCTACACTAATATGTACATGTTCTTCAACACTCCCACTTTGAGAGTGGTCAAAGGCTCCAAGGCCAATCTTTGCAATCAAGGTGTGGTGTTGTGGCTTCCCAAGGGCCTTGGTCAGCACATCAACAACCATAGCTTGAGTAGGAAGATACTTGAGCTCAATCACCTCATCCTCCACTCCTTCACGAATGAAATGGTGTTGCACATCAATGTGCTTCGTCCGAGAGTGGTGGGTGGGATTCTTGGCCAAAGCAATGGCCCCTTGGTTGTCACACAAGATTTGCGTGCTCCCCTCTTGGACAAGGCCAACATCAGCCAAGAGTTGCCCTAGCCAAATGGCCTCTTTGGTGCATTGGCTTATGGCCATGTACTCCGCCTCCGTTGTAGAAAGAGCTATGGTGGGCTGCCTCTTGGAATTCCATGTAATGGCACCCAATCCAAGCATAAACACGTAGCCGGTGGTGGATCTCCTATCCCCTTCATCACCGGCCCAATCTGCATCACAAAAGCCATGCAAGGTCACATGGGCACCTCCAAGTTGCAACTTCAGCCCAAGTGTGCCTTGAAGGTACCTCATCACCCTCTTGACCGCAGCCCAATGCTTGGGGCCATACTTGGACATGTGTTGACTCACAACACTCACAGGAAATGCCAATCAAGCCTTGTGGCTACCATAGCATACATCAAACAACCCACCGTACCTTGTAAGGCACACCTACATTTCAGCCCTCACCTCTTCAAACTCTTCATCGGTGAGCTTGGGCAACTTCTCATGAGTGTCAAGTGGTGTACCTATGGCTTTGCACTCCTCCATGTTGAACCGCTTGAGAATCTCTTCAAGATACTTGCGTTGGCTCATGGTGATGGTGCGGGCAGCCTTATCCCTCTTGAACTCCACTCCAAGGCAATAGCTCAACTCTCCAAGATCCGTCATCTCATACTCCATCTTGAGCACAGTCTTCACTTCAAGCATCTTGGTCATACTACTTGCAAGGATGATGAGATCATCCACATATAAGATCACAATCACCAAATGCTCAAAACTTTGCATAATGTACAAAGAGTGATCCGCATGGCCTCTTTGGAAGCCCTTCCTTGCAAACATGGCATCAATATCTCGATACTATACTCTCCCCGACTGCTTCCACCCGGGAAGTGCGTTCTTCAACTTGCACTTGAGATGCTCTTGGCCTTCCTCCACAAAGCCTTGGGGCTATTCCATGTAGATGACCTCCTCCAACTTGGGGTTGAGAAACGTCGTCTTCACATCGATTTGGTGCATCTCCAAGTCCATGGTTGCACCAATGGTCACAACGCACCGAATGGTGCTAAACTTGGCAACGGGGGCATATGTCTCATTGAAGTCCACACCTTCCACTTGAGAAAACCCCCTAGCAACCAACCTTGCTTTGTACCTCACAATGTGGCCCAAAGCATCCCTTTTGGTGGAGAACACCCACTTACAACCCACACTTGATCTCTTGGGAGGAAGGGGTGCAAGCTCCCATGTCCCTTTGGCAATGAGGGCCTGGTACTCCTCTTCCATGGCCAACTCCCACTTGCTTGCATCTTCGCAACGCAACACCTCTCCAAGTGTGGATGGATCTCCAAGGAAAGCCACATTGGCTTGTTCTTCATGTTGTGGAGGAAGAATGTGATTCAACCACCAATCTCCAAGCGGCTTGCGGGTCCTTGTGGGATAACGGGTCTCCTCCGTGGACTCATCTTGCTCTTCCAAGGGCTCATCATGCTCTTGCTCCCCTGGTGAAGTGCTTGGAGAAGGGGCCATTGATCTCTTCACTTGGGGTGTGGCCACCTTCTTCTTGGGCTCCACAAAGTCTTCATCTTCCGTTCCTTGGTCCTCATCCTCATCTCCTTCATCTTCCATGTGCATTCTTGGAGTTGTGCCCACCTTTTGGGCTGGTCCTCCACTTCTCCCACTTGGGCTCATCTCCAAGAGCTTGGGTTCAGCTCCTCCATCCTCCAAGAAGGTGACATCTCGACTCTTGATGATGGCCTTGCTCTCCACACACATCAGCCTATACGCCTTGGTTCCTTCACAATAACCAAGGAAATGACACTTGATGCCCTTGGCATCCAACTTGGTCCTCTTGGCATTTGGAACCAATGCATAGGCAATGCACCCCAATGTGCGTATGTAAGACACATTGGGCCTAGTCCCACTCCAAGCTTCTTGGGGTGTCTTGCTTGTCAACGCTTGTGTGGGGCAGCGGTTCCTTGTATAAACCGATTTGACACTGCCTCCCTCCAAAGCTCAAACTTGAGACCTTGGGCATGAATCAAGGACCTTGCCATCTCCACAATGGTGCGATTGGCACGCTCCGCCACACCGTTTTGTTGAGGAGTGTAAGGGGCTGATGTATGGTGCTCAATGCCATGGGCCTTCAAGTACTCCTCAAAGGCCTTGGTCACATACTCCCCTCCATTATCCGATCGCAGCACCTTCACCTTGCACTCGGATTGGGCCTCCACAAGGGCCTTCCAAGTCTCAAAACGCCCAAACACCTCACTCTTGCACTTCAGCATATACACCCAAATCTTGCAAGAGAAATCATCAATGAAGGTCAAAAAATACCTTGCTCCTCCTATGGTTGTGGTCTTCATCGGCCCGCACACATCCGAATGCACAAGCTCCAAGGGCTTGGTGGCCCGGGTTGCTCCATCCTTGGGGAAGGGCTGCCTTGCTTGTTTGCCCTCAATGCACCCCTTGCACACCCTAGAACTCCAATCATGCTTGCAAGAAGAGAGTTTTAGCCCCTTCACGATGTGTTGGAGGCTCTTCATGCTCTTCACATTCAAGTGCCCAAGCCTCCTATGCCAAAGCTCCAGAAGGTCTTCATGGGCTGATCCTTGGGCAACACAAGCCAAGGAAGTGTCATTCACCTTGGTGAAATGGAGGTTGTGCAAATTGCCCTCACGAGGGGCTGATGCAATCACAACTCCACTTGGTGCCCTCACAATACCCCCCACCGTGTTGAATTGCACTTTCAAACCTCCCAAAGACAACTTCCTCACCGAAAGCAAGTTGGCATGCAACTTGGGGACATGGAGGGCCTCCCGGATTTGGATCCTCTTGGTCTCTCCCTTCACTTGCACCTCTACTAAGATCTCCCCTATGCCAAGGGCCTCCACCATGCCATTGTCTCCCAAATAAATCTTCTTCCCCGAAATGGGCTGATTGGTGTGGAAGGCATCTCGATGGCTAGTCATATGTGGAGTGGCCCCCGAGTCCACAATCCAAGTGAACATGTTGGCCTTCTCCCCTCCTCCATGGGTGGCAAAGGCAAACTCCTCCTCTTCCTCCTCTTTGGAAGCTTGGTGTGCACTCTCCTTGTCTTTGGCTTGGCTGCTCCTACAATGCTTGGCAATGTGGCCCGGTTTGTTACACTTGAAGCACGTCCTTGTCTCCTTGAACGCCTTGGTGTTGCCTCCTTTGCCAAATCTTGAGACAAGGGCTGATCCCTCCCCTTGGGACTCATTCTCCTTGCGCTTGGTCATCTCATGCATCAAGCGAGCGGTCACAAACTCCATGGTCAGCTCCTTGGTGGGCCTTGTCTCCAATGCGGTGATGAGGAACTCATAAGATGGGGGCAAGCTCTCCAACAAGGTCATCACCACATCCCCATCCGTCACGGGCGCCTCCAAACAAGCCAACTCATCCGCAAGAGCCTTTACCTTGTTGACATGATCCAGCATGTCATCCTCCTCTTGCATCTTGCTCGTGAAGAACTTGCGCCGAAGAAAGAGGATGTTGGAGAGGCTCTTGGTCTCGTGGATGTTGCAAAGGGTGGTCCATGCTTGGGCTGGTCCCTTGCAATGTCCAATGTGAGCAATTTGGCGGTCCACAAGGTTGATGGCAAAGAGAGCAAAGGCCTTCTTCTCCTTCCTCTCAAAGGCCTTCTTGGTCTTGGGATCCGCATCTTCATTGGGAGGCTCCTCACTCCCATCCCCCACCTCCCACAAGTCCTTCTCCGCAAGGATCATCTCCATCTTGAACTTCCACATGCCAAAGTTCTCCCCATTGAACTTGTCAATGATGCGCACGCCTTCTCCTCCACTTGATGCCATGGTGAAGCACCTCCCACGTATTTGCAGCACCCCAAGTGTGTTGGAGAGTTGACAAACTCAATTCAGCCTCCAAACAATCCCTTGGAAGCCAATTGGGATGAAATGGCACCAATAAGCCCGTACAAGGACCTTCGAAGATTCTCCCAAGCCCTAAGCACAACCCAACACTTCCCACAAGTGCATCACTTCCTTTCAACACTAATTCAGCCCCTAATGAAGCTCAAAGCCACCACATGGACACCATGGGCTAGTGCTACTTCAAATCAGCAAGCAAACTCACAATGCTCCTCACATTAGGTTACTCCACCCTACAAGGAGCTCAAGACGTGCAATCAGCCCTAGATGGAAACTACTACTCCCAATGAGCACCTCAAGGATAACAATTGGCCTCCAACACCCCTAGTTGGATCACCAAGTCACCAAAGAACCCTAATTGGCTCTCAAATACTCCAGAAAGCTCATAAGGGTTCAAATCAGCCCTCTCTCACTCACAAGGACACAAGTCAGCCCTCACTCACTCACAAGGGCACAAATCAGCCCTCTAAGGTTCACAATGTGCACTAATTTGCCTCACTCACTCACAAGGGTACTAATCAGCCCTCAATGGATGGCAAACACCTCAAGCAACTCAATGATGCTTCCAAGGCTCACAAAGGACTCTCACTAGATTGCAATTGCCACAATCACAATCAACAATGCACCCAAGTGCACAATCAGCCCTCAATGGCTCCCAATGTACACTTCTAAGCACAAACTCAACTATGGAGCATGCAACCAGCCCTAATTAGGTCTGAATACTACCATGAGCAACCTCTCAACCAAATGTACTCAAAACCTCACAAGTCAGCCAACAAAAGCCCCAAAAGAATTTTTTTTTAAATGCACTTCAAAGCTTTCTTTTGAAAAATGACTCACACCATATGGTTTGTAGGTGACAAAGTGACAAATGGCTGGTTGCTCCTCCAAGCTCCAAGATCTCCTCCAAATGATTTGAATTTCTCCCTCAAGCGCAACTCCAAGTGCGTGAGCCCATAACCTATTGAGATTACAATGTAGTGAATGGAAGGAAGGCTTTACTTAGATGGTAGGAAGATACAAACACCCATGAGTGAGCTGATCTTATACTAGAAGCCTTTCATAGTTATCCACAAACCATATGGGATAACTAACCACTATGGGCTGCCTTTGACTACGAGCAATACCTAATGAACTCTAAGACTAACTAAGTGTCTAATGCTACTCCTAGGGATGAATGTACATGGTCTACACTAATATGTACATGTTCTTCAACATTCTCCTTGCGCTTGGTCATCTCATGCATCAAGCGGGCGGTCACAAACTCCATGGTCAGCTCCTTGGTGGGCCTTGTCTCCAATGCGGTGATGAGGAATTCATAAGATGGGGGCAAGCTCTCCAACATGGTCGTCACCACATTCCCATCCGTCACGGGCACCTCCAAACGAGCCAACTCATCCGCAAGAGCCCTTATCTTGTTGCCACGATTCAACATGTCATCCTTCTCTTGCATCTCGCTAGTGAAGAACTTGTGTCGAAGAAAGAGGATGTTGGAGAGGCTCTTGGTCTCGTGGATGTTGCAAAGGGTGGTCCATGCTTGGGCTGGTCCCTTGCAATGTCCAATGTGAGCAATTTGGCGGTCCACAAGGTTGATGGCAATGAGAGCAAAGGCCTTCTTCTCCTTCCTCTCAAAGGCCTTCTTGGTCTTGGAGTCTGCATCTTCAGTGGGAGGCTCCTCACTCCCATCCACCACCTCCCACAAGTCCTTCTTTGCAAGGATCATCTCCATCTTGAACTTCCCACATGCCAAAGTTCTCCCCATTGAACTTGTAAATGATGCGCACGCCTTCTCCTTCACTTGATGCCATGGTGAAGCACCTCCCACTTGTTGGCAGCACCCCAAGTGTGTTGGAGAGTTGACAAACTCAATTCAACCTCCAAACAATCCCTTGGAAGCCAATTGGGCTGAAATGGCACCAATAAGCCCTTCCAAGCACCTTCCAAGATTCTCCAAAGCTGTAAGAACTACCAAACACTCCTCACAAGTGCATCACCTCCTTTCAACACTAATTCAGCCCCTAATGAAGCTCAATTCCACCACATGGACACCATGGGCTAGTGCTACTTCAAATCAGCAAGCAAACTCACAATGCTCCTCACATGAGGGTACTCCACCCTACAAGGAGCTCAAGACTTCCAATCATCCCTAGATGGAAGCTACTACTCCCAATGAGCACCTCAAGGATAACAAATGGCCTCCAACACCCCTAGTTGGATCACCAAGTCACCAAAGAACCCTAATTGGCTCTCAATTACTCCATAATGCTCATACGGGCACAAATCAGCCCTTTCTCACTCACAAGGACAAAAATCAGCCCTCCCTCACTCATAAGGGCACAAATCAGACCTCACGCACTCACAAGGGCACATATCAGCCCTCTCTCACTCACAAGGGCACAAATCAGCCCTCACACACTCACAAGGGCACAAATCAGCCCTCTAAGGTTCACAATGTCCACTAATTTGCCTCACTCACTCACAAGGGCATTAATCAGCCCTCAATGGATGGCAAACACCTCAAGCAAATCAATGATGCTTCCAAGGCTCACAAAGGACTCTCACTAGATTGCAATTGCCACATCACAATCAACAATGCACCCAAGTGCACAATCAGCCCTCAATGGCTCCCAATGTACACTTCTAAGCACAAACTCAACTATGGAGCATGAAGCCAGCCCTTACTAGGTCTGATTACTACCATGAGCAACCTCTCACCCAAATGTACTCAAAACCTCACAAATCAGCCAACAAAAGCCCCAAAAGATTTTTTTTTTAAAATGCACTTCAAAGCTTTCTTTTGAAAAATGACTCACACCATATGGTTTGTAGGTGACAAAGTGTCAAATGGCTGGTTGCTCCTCCAAGCTCCAAGATCTCCTCCAAATGATTTGAATTTCTCCCTCAAGCGTCACTCTAAGTGCGTGGGCCCATAACCTATTGAGATTACAAAGTATTGGTTGGAAGAAAGGCTTTATTTAGATGGTAGGAAGATACAAAGATCCATGAGGGGGCTGATCTTAAGTAAGAAGCCTTGCATAGTTGTCCACAAACCATGTGGGATAACTAACCACTATGGGCTGCCTTTGACTATGAGCAATACCCAAGGGACTCTATGTCTAACTATGTGACTAATGCTACTCCTAGGTTGAATGTACATGGTCTACACTAATATGTACATGTTCTTCAACACTATTGGCATCCGGTTTACTAATGCCGAAAATGAATCTCATGACCTCTTCGACCATGGTCATGATTTGGGCGGAGATTGTACTCTACAAAGATGTAGATTGGAAAATAGTATATGGAGAAAATGTTAAAACTTTGAATTGTCAACATCACATGATTTGTACGAGTTGGGTGGGAGCGAGTGATTGCTTGCCAGAGTGGTCCAATCGAAGCCATTCTGGAACACCTTCGATTGTGTTGCATGACGCAGAGGATGATGTTTTGGACGACAATGATGTTCCCGATGCTCAAGCACCTATGACATTTGGAGATAGACACAAACGGCGAGAAGCTAGCGAAGACATTGAGTACAAGGAATAGATGCGAGAGGCAATGCTTTGAAGCGTGCAAGAATGTGGTTGACAACATGGGCATTACCGATCACGCCACCGTGACCATGGTTCAGGTGCCCCATAAAATTTGGGAGGAAGTTCACAATAAAGTAATGCATCCCGAGGTGGCTCTTGAAGCGAAGAAGGAAGCCATGGAACCATGTAGCATGGTGGTACTAACAAAGGAGTTTCCCAATACTATTTTGGTACCAGAGCACCTGCTTCATACTACAGTAATGCCATCCAAGGTGTTTATCAAAGTGAGGGAGGAAGCCATGGAAGCACGCGGTATGCCAATGCTAGCCAAAAAGGCTCCCAATAGTATCCTGGAGCATTGTACTCGCTTCATATCAGCATCATGGAGGTTCTTATTATAGTGGTTCAAATGAAGGAGGGTCCCAGTAGAATGTTCCCATTCCTCCTCCGCCTTTTGGAGGTCCTTACTACTCAAATTATTGAAAAGGAGTGGCACCAAGTGGATAGGGAGACACCTAATGTAAATATGGTATCGGACCGCTTTCTACAATTGAGTGGCATATGTAAGTCTCCAGCAAAGAGCAAAATGACTCCCATACTTACCTCTAAAAATGCATTGTACAAGTTATTTTTTCAAGAAACGATTGACGCATCACATTATGCCTCCCAAAACATAGTCCATATCTTTTGCATAAGCTTGTAGTCCCAATAGAGTGAATGAAAAGTTCACATTTAAATCCGAAGCATAATGTTACCGGAAAAAAAGGAAAGAATTCACTTTAATTATTAGTAATGTCAAAGGAGTCTCTCACGGTCGGCTCTTGAGTTCTACTTGGGCTTTAAAGTTGAAGGTGCCTTAACTTGTGCTCCATGCCTCCATTTCATTGGAAGAAATTAATGTATTCTAAAATACATAATGTCATTTGATCATTTCCTATGATGGCTCTCAGAAGTATTCACTGTAGGCGACAAATCTTTCCACAATCCGGGGAGTTCTGTACCAAAAATGGACAATTTCCTAGCTTCTCAAAGTTGGCTTGGATTTTTCAGTTTTTACCCGGTAGTGGACCTAATGAGTGCAAATTTTATCGATTCATATCCCCCACTTCCTAATATACTTAGGCTATGAGCTGACATTTTTTATTCCAATTATCTACTTTCCTAAATGTCTAAAATGGGTATTGTTTTTTGTTTTGGTGGTGGATTTATATTCCCTCTCCTTTTTTTTTGGCTTTAGTTTCCTTGTCATTCATTTCCCATCCTTTTTTGCTTTTAGTTTCCTTGTCATTCATTCCCAATTCTTTTAAACTTTAAGTTTCATTATCATTCATTCTCCATTCTTTTTTGTTTTCAATTTCTTGTTATTCATTCCCAATTTTTTTGGCTTCAAGTGTCCTTGTCATTCATTCCCCATTTTTTTGGGCTTTCAATTCCCTTGTCATTCATTCACAATTTTTTTGCTTTATGTTTCTTTGTCATGCATTCCCCATTTTTTTGGACTTTCTATTTTGTGATCATTCATTTCCAACTTTTGTTGGCTTCAAGTTTCCTTGTGAGTAATTCCCCATTTTGTTGGGCTTTCAATTTCTTTGTCATTCATTCCCATATTTTTGTCGCTTTATGTTGCCTTGTCATGCAATCCCCATGTTTTTTGGCTTTCCGTTTTCTGGTCAATCATTTCCAAATTCTTTTTGGCTTTGAATTTCCTTGTCATGCATTTCCCATTTTTTTGGGCTTTCCGTTTCCTGGTCATTCATTCCCAAATTCTTTTTGGCTTCAAGTTTCCTTGTCATGCATTCCCTATATTATTGAGGTTTCAGTTTCCTTGTCATTCATTCCCAAATTTTTTGGGCTTCAATTTTTCTTGTCATTCATTCCCCATTTTTTTGGGCTTTCAGTTTCCTTGTCATTCATTTCCAATTTTTTTCCAAGTGTTAACCCCTAAATGCCCAAGCCACCCAACTTTGGTGTTTGCAGAACTTTGAAGTTAAAAAAAACCTAAATTTATAGTAGTTGCTATTTTTAGTAGTTTATATTTTTAGAAATTTTTTCTTCAAGTCTATTTTTAGCACCAAAAATCTGATCTTGAAAATAAATGATAGTGATTTTTCTATTCAAGTTTTTGTACTAGGGTACCCATTGCAATCTTGACTTCCCTTAGGTATTGAGAGCTCTTGGAAAGGAGCCTCAAATACACTAGGTCTTGGAGGAAAAAAGACATTCAAAATTCATTTAAAAAAATTGTAGAGTAGATTTTAGGAAGCCATAAACTGATTGGGGTTGTACAAGTTAGGGCCTTTAACTTCATATACTTTTATTCACCAAATGTTTAGATTTAACTTGTATAAAGAAGATTGAAAGATTTTTGTAGTTTTAGCATCCTCATGGTCAAACATTCTAATCTTTTACACCATAAGAAATAATTTTTTTTTTCTTTTTGTATGAGACCTTTAACTTGTCTAGTTTGAATTTGTACAGTTACAATTCCAAAAAAATTATTACAACTTATCAAAATGTTGGCATTTTGTTCGATTTAGAGCAAATTCCAAGAAGCCCGAAACAGGCCTTGGGCATTTAGGGATTAAAGGTTAACCCCTGCTAGCATTCACTCTGGATTTTTTGGTGTGAAAAATACCCTGAGTACTGAACCCTTGAAACTAATAGACACCAATACCGCATTCATTTGATCTGTCCCCACTCGGAACCCCGTCCGACCCTGACCTTGACCAACAACCTATCCAACCAAACCATCTGAAAATCCGTCCCATCCAGCCGGCCAATCCACCCATTTGAGAATCCGTCTGACAAAGTGTCCGAGACCCATCCGACCCTAAACCAACCAACAGTCCGAAAAGACGTCTGACCACTCGTTTGATACCTTGTCTGACCAACCCGTCCGAGAATCGCTGCATTCAACCAACCAACCCGTCCGAGAATCGCTGCATCCGATGAAGTGGCCGTCCGAAAACCCGTTCGCGATCCCATCCGATACTTGGTCCTGTCGTCCGATCGGTCGGCTTCATCGGACGGCCTTGTCACGACCGACTGATCGGACAGTGGAGAGTCAGTCCGACCGTCGAGAAGGCCGTCCAACCAGTATAAGAGGGGCAGACGACGCACCCGCCCTCACTCTTGCCTTCTTCCTTGTGTTCAGCAAGAGGAGTGGAGAGCTTGGTGGTTCATCTTTTATTGGCTCCTTTCTTAGGGAAAGCAAGAGTCGGATTACAGGGGCCCCCTTATTGCCATTTTTTTTAGTTTTTGCGTAACGGTGTACGTATTTTTTTGGATTTGAAGTGAAATTGCAAGTCCAATTTTGTCTTTTGAATATTCATTGATAATACAACTCAGCAAAATGCCTAGGCCAAAGAAGGGAGCGAAGGACAAGCAAGTGTGGTCAGAGGATGAAAAAATTAGGATAGCTAAGGAATATCCCACGGATGCTTGCAAAGAATTTCTGATTGAATTTATTGTCAAATTTTATGAGTCCGAAACCACCACGTCCCTGGATAGCAAATATGTTAGATATCAAGAGGAGTGCATTCAAAAATTCAAAGACAACATGACGCAGAAGATGTTAGAAGCACTGAACATTTTGCAATGGAGTCATCAGATGGACAAACCGCGCTTCATGCCAAGGTGATTTTAGAAAAATACGGCAAGAGCCACCGTGCACAGGATCCAGACTTTAAGCAAGTCATTTCAAAGCAGATTTGTTTATTCAAAGGTTTAGTCCATTTGCTAATTCAAGGAATAGGCGAGGGTCAATGTTTTGATGGAAGAGCGTTGAGGGGATGGCGGAATTGCAGAAGGGGCGACGACATCTCATAGTACTTCCAAAATAGCAAGGTTGATTTTACAAGATGACAAAGTCATGAAGGGCGGGTATGCAACAATTAGTAGGGTCCAAATTGAAGAATGTCCTGGGATACCTGCATTTTGGGAGTTTGCATCAAAGGTATCTTGCCAACAGGGCATACAACCAAAACTCACAAAATTGGAATATCAGAACAAATCAATGGCAGCGAGGATTCCACATGATGGAATCATACAATTTTATGCAATCCATGCAACAAACAACAAAGGATATTCATATTGGTGGAACGGTGGAACATTGCGGCAAATGTTGAACTTGGATATGCATTATCCAGAAAACATAGGTATTGCATTGGCTTGTGCAAACGCTGAACCCAAAGAGGTGATTTGAGCTTTTCGTCTTGGTAGATTGAGGAGGAAGCGCACGGAGCTTGCGTGGGCATTGCTGCACATCATGAATGCAGTGCACAATGCTGGACATCTCCACAATGATATTTCCCCGGACAACATCATGTTTCACTTTCCCGAAGACGAATCACTGGTCTACATTGGAGTTTGCGACTGGAGCTTGTCTACCTTACGTAGCAAACCACCCAAATCCATGTACACATTCACATCTGAGGTTGAGAAGGAAGAAGCTTTGCGATGGAGGTGGTGGGTGGACCCCAATATTGCATATTTGCATAAAAGAAATGAGGATGTGGAAGTCATTTCCAATTTATCACGGAAATCAGAGAAATATGTGGTGGGTTGAATAGCTCAGAGGATCAATAAACAGTGCATGTCAATGGCCTACCACAAGCTACACCGAAAAACACAAGGACATACAAAGTTTAGCCATGAGAATTTGGCAATGGTGTTTCATCAATACTTGGAGCAACTTTGAAATGAAGACGACGGTTCACGAGGTAGTTTGGCCGAAATTACCAATCGATTTACTAGTTCTTACAATTGGCCTATACCAAATGAACACTTTTGACATTCATATTAGTACTTCAACATACCATATAGACTATAGATATGTAGAAGTATTTAATAAACATAGAAGTGAGGATTTACGTATGTGGACCATACGGATTACATAATATTATGCACCACCAATATATACCAATTTATGTGCAATTGGATGTACATTTTGGATTCTATAGTGTTTTGGAATTGTATATCATCTCTACCATTTTTCCATATGAAATACATATACCGCTTTAACAAAAAGTGCATAAATTCTTGTTGATGGATGTTGGATTGATAAGGTTGTGTGAGAAGTTGTATGATTTCTCATATGTGCGTGTATGTAATAGAATGCAAATGGAATACATTTCATGAAGGTTTTTATTAATATCTAAATCCTAAATATGTATACATTTTTTTCAGAAACTTGGACCATGTACATTGTAAGATATATGCACCTAAGTGAAGCAAACAAGTTCTTTTGCACCTTGCTTGACTAGATTTTTTGGCTTTGAATCATTTTAATTCAATTTTTTTATACTACTAATTTTCATTTTCTACTTTTTTATGTTTAGTAGTTCTATTTAAGAATATACCACAACAATTTAGGAAAAAAATCACTTAATTTTCACTCATAAAAAATTTGTTAAGTAGATGTAGATTCAAGATTGATGAAAAAACTAAATTGTGAATAGCTTTTAGATGGAATTGAATTACAATAATCCCAAAGGTCAAATTGTTGTAGCAAGAAAATCTAACCTTATCTAACAATTTTTTTCAAATATCGTAAAAATTACATTCAAAAATGAATTTTATAAGTTATTTTTTGAAGAAGATGGTTAGATTATCCGAAAAATTAAGATTGTCCATAACCTCCTCATAATCAGTTCAAATTCAATGAAACAAATCCTCACATGTAGACAAAAATATACTCTTTGAGAAAAGAAATTGAATAAAAAATTATTTTGACTTATGTGATTTTTGGGCGTTGCCTATAAAAACTCCATTTTTGCTTAATGAGTTATTGAGCCATAACTTTTGCTCCTAGTCATCAATTCAAATAAAAATTATATATTCACAAAGCTCTCACAAACATACACAACTTCAAAAAATCCCACAAAATATCACAAAAAATTGAGAGAGTACGAGCTTGCCCGAACCCAAATTGTCCGCCGAAGAGACAAATGATCCTTTAGAGGTTAATCTCTAAATGCCCAAGGCACCAAAATCTGGTGTTAGCAAAACTTTGAAGTTAAATAAAACTTCATCAAGTTGCTATTATTAGTAGTTTATATTTTTAGAAAATACTTTTTGAAGTCTAATTTTAGCAACAAAAATCCAATCTTGAAAAAAAATGATAGTGATTTTTCTATTCAAGTTCTTCTATAAGGGTACCTATTACAATCTTGACTTCCCGTAGTGTTGAGAGCTCTTGGAAATGAGCCTCAAATACATTAGATCTTGGAGGAAAAATCACATTCAAAATTTATTTATAAAAATTGTAGAGTAGATTTTAAGAAGCCATAAATTGATCGGGGTTATATAAGTTAAGCCCTTCAACCTCATATTCTTTTGGTCACCAACTCTTTAAATTTGACTTGTGTAAAGAAGATTGAAAGATTTTTGTAGTTTAATAATCACCTTCGTGGTCAAACACTATAATCTTTCACTCCATATGTGGTATTGTTGTATTTTATTTTCTTATGAGATCTTAAACATGTCCAGTTTGAATTTGTATGGTTACAATTAAAAAAAAATTGATACAACTTATCAAAATGTTGACATTTCGTTTAATTTAGAGCAAATTCTAGAAAGCCCTAAATAGGCCTTGGGCATTTAGGCGTTAAACCAAAATACTCACAAAATCTGAATAGCCGTCCAACTTCCCTCGCGCCAGTTCGACCCTCCCACCCGTCCGACTTTCCTCCAGCCTGCCCGACCTCCAATGGAGCGTTCAAATTCTCGTCTGACCTTGGACGGCTCGTCCGACCTCCCGCGTGCCCAGCCGACCTCCAACCGTCAGCTCGAAGGCCCGTCTGACCTCCAATGTCCCTCTGACCTCCAACCGCCAACCGGATGGCCCGTCCAACCCTAAACCGCCCTTCCAAAAGGCCCATTCGACCTCCGACCGGCCGTTCGAAGGCCCGACCTTCGGCCCTCCGTCCAAAGGCGCGTTTGATCTCCTGACCCCTCGTCTGACCGTCCATTGGACAGGGGGTCGGGGTCCGTCCGAATGCCCAAAGACGTTCGAAGGCCAGCATCCCCGGACTCTGGACGTCCGGACGTCCTGACAACCCTAGCCAAAAAGAACAGGTAATTCAAAAAATAGGCATGACCATACTTTCCAAAAAATATGCCATTGTAGGCATGAATGAATAGAAGGTAAAGGGCAAATACGGCTTTCCACATGCTTTTAAATAAAATTCTTCACAGCAGATGAAAATTTATTGGGTTATTGGAAAAAATTATAAAATTGCTAGATGATAAAAAAAATATGCATTGTAGGAATGGAAAAACGTGCATATCCAAGAAATGGAGGTATTCTCATTCATAACCATGAATAGTCTACTGTAGGGATGAAATACACATGAATAATGTGTTGAAGAACATGTACATATTAGTGTAGACCATGTACATTCAGCCCTAGGAGTAGCATTAGACACTTAGCTAGTCTTAGAGTTCATTGGGTATTGCTCATAGTCAAAGGCAGCCCATAGTGTTTAGTTATCCCACATGGTTTGTGGATAACTATGAAAGGCTTCTAGTATAAGATCAGCCCACTCATGGGTGTTTGTATCTTCCTACCATCTAAGTAAAGCCTTTCTTCCATTCACTACATTGTAATCTCAATAGGTTATGGGCCCACGCACTTGGAGTTGCGCTTGAGGGAGAAATTCAAATCATTTGGAGGAGATCTTGGAGCTTGGAGGAGCAACCAGCCATTTGTCACTTTGTCACCTACAAACCATATGGTGTGAGTCAATTTTCAAAAGAAAGCTTTGAAGTGCATTTTAAAAAAAAATAAATTTTGGGGCTTTTTGTTGGCTGATTTGTGAGGTTTTGAGTACATTTGGGTGAGAGGTTGCTTATGGTAGTAATCAGACCTAATTAGGGCTGGTTGCATGCTCCATAGTTGAGTTTGTGCTTAGAAGTGTACATTTGGAGCCATTGTGGGCTGATTGTGCACTTGGGTGCATTGTTGGTTGTGATTGTGGCAATTGCAATCTAGTGAGAGTCCTTTGTGAGCCTTGGAAGCATCATTGAGTTGCTTAAGGTGTTTGCCATCCATTGAGGGCTGATTAGTGCCCTTGTGAGTGAGTGAGGCAAATTAGTGGACATTGTGAACCTTAGAGGGCTGATTTGTGCCCTTGTGAGTGAGTGAGGGCTGATTTGTGCCCTTGTGAGTGAGAGAGGGCTGATTTGTGCCCTTGTGAGTGAGAGAGGACGGATTTGTGTCCTTGTGAGCTTTGTGGAGTAATTGAGAGCCAATTAGGGTTCTTTGGTGACTTGGTGATCCAACTAGGGGTGTTGGAGGCCAATTGTTATCCTTGAGGTGCTCATTGGGAGTAGTAGCTTCCATCTAGGGCTGATTGCACGTCTTGAGCTCCTTGTAGGGTGGAGTACCCTCATGTGAGCGGCATTGTGAGTTTGCTTATTGATTTGAAGTAGCACTAGCCCATGGTGTCCATGTGGTGGCTTTGAGCTTCATTAGGGGCTGAATTCGTGTTGAAAGGAGGTGATGCACTTGTGAGAAGTGTTGGGTCGTTCTTAGGGCTTGGGAGAATCTTGGAAGGTCCTTGGAAGGGCTGATTGGTGCCATTTCAACTCCAAGGCCCAGCAAGGAGCTGACCATGGAGTTTGTGACCGCCCGCTTGATGCATGAGATGACCAAGCGCAAGGAGAATGAGTCCCAAGGGGAGGGATCAGCCCTTGTCTCAAGATTTGGCAAAGGTGGCAACACCAAGGCGTTCAAGGAGACAAGGACGTGCTTCAAGTGTAACAAACCGGGCCACATTGCCAAGCATTGTAGGAGCAGCCAAGCCAAAGACAAGGAGAGTGCACACCAAGCTTCCAAAGGGGAGGAAGAGGAGGAGTTTGCCTTTGCCACCCATGGAGGAGGGGAGAAGGCCAACATGTTCACTTGGATTGTGGACTCGGGGGCCACTCAACATATGACCAGCCATCGAGATGCCTTCCACATCTATCAGCCCATTTCGGGGAAGAAGATTTATTTGGGAGACAATGGCATGGTGGAGGCCCTTGGCATGGGAGAGATCCTAGTGGAGGTGCAAGTGAAGGGAGAGACCAAGAGGATCCAAATCCGGGAGGCCCTCCATGTCCCCAAGTTGCATGCCAACTTGCTTTCGGTGAGCAAGTTGTCTTTGGGAGGTTTGAAAGTGCAATTCAACACGGTGGGGGGTATTGTGAGGGCACCAAGTGGAGTTGTGATTGCATCAGCCCCTCGTGAGGGCAATTTGTACAACCTCCATTTCACCAAGGTGAATGGCACTTCCTTGGCTTGTGTTGCCCAAGGATCAGCCCATGAAGACCTTGTGGAGCTTTGGCATAGGAGGCTTGGGCACTTGAATGTGAAGAGCATGAAGAGCCTCCAACACATTGTGAAGGGGCTAAAACTCTCTTCTTGCAAGCATGATTGGAATTCTAGGGTGTGCAAGGGGTGCATTGAGGGCAAACAAGCAAGGTAGCCCTTCCCCAAGGATGGAGCAACTCGGGCCACCAAGCCCTTGGAGCTTGTGCATTCGGATGTGTGCGGGCCGATGAAGACCACAACCATAGGAGGAGCAAGGTATTTTTTGACCTTCATTGATGATTTCTCTCGCAAGATTTGGATGTATATGTTGAAGTGCAAGAGTGAGGTGTTTGGGCGTTTTGAGACTTGGAAGGCCCTTGTGGAGGCCCAATCCGAGTGCAAGGTGAAGGTGCTGCGATCGGATAATGGCGGGGAGTATGTGTCCAAGGCCTTTGTGGAGTACTTGAAGCAGGCTACATTGTCTAAGACAAAGGCATGAGCATAGCCCCGGAACTCATTGGACATCTTACGCCATTGGGAGTTCAAATGGAGGATCTCATCATTCATAGTAGCATCTTCTTCCGCATCCCAAGCTCAATGCATAGTTCCTCTGTACTGGTGCATACACTCCGTGCAAAATCCTAGCGTATCATCCATCCGGTATCCTTCAGCAACACTGCCCTTCAGATGCGCGAATGTCTTAACGAAGTCCCTCAATGGCTCCCAATGTACACTTCTAAGCACAAACTCAACTATGGAGCATGCAGCCAGCCCTAACTAGGTCTAATTTCTACCATGAGCAACCTCTCACCCAAATGTACTCAAAACCTCACAAATCAGCCAACAAAAGCCCTAAAAGATTTTTTTTTTAAAAATGCTCTTCAAAGCTTTCTTTTGAAAAATGACTCACACCATATGGTTTGTAGGTGAAAAAATGACAAATGGCTGGTTGCTCCTCCAAGCTCCAAGATCTCCTCCAAATGATTTGAATTTTTCCCTCAAGCGCAACTCTAAGTGCGTGGGCCCATAACCTATTGAGATTACAAAGTATTAACTGGAAGAAAGGCTTTATTTAGATGGTAGGAAGATGCAAAGACCCATGAGTGGACTGATCTTATACTAGAAGCCTTTCACTAGTTAGCCACAAACCATGTGGGATAACTAACCATTATGGGCTGCCTTTGACTATGAGCAATACCTAAGGGACTCTATGTCTAACTAAGTGACCAATGCTACTCCTAGGGCTGAATGTACATGTTCTTCAACAAGGTGCTCGTGACGGATGGAGATGTGGTGATGACCTTCTTGGAGAGCTTGCCACTATCTTATGAGTTCTTCATCACCACATTGGAGACAAGGCCCACCACGGAGTTGACCATGGAATTTATGACCGCCCGCTTGATGCATGAGATGACCAAGCGCAAGGTGAATGCGTCCCAAGGGGAGGGATCAGCCCTTGTCTCAAGACATGGCAAAGGAGGCAACACCAAGGCGTTCAAGGAGACAAGGACGTGCTTCAAGTGTAACAAACCAGGCCACATTGCTAAGCATCGTAGGAGCAACCAAGCCAAAGACAAAGAGAGTGCACACCAAGCTTCCAAAGAGGAGGAGTTTGCCTTTGTCACCCATGGTGGAGGGAAGAAGGCCAACATGTTCACTTGGATTGTGGACTTGGGGGCCACCCAAACTATGACCAGCCATCGTGATGCCTTCCACACCTATCAGCCCATTTTGCAGAAAAAGATTTATAAGGGAGACAATGGCATGGTGGAGGCCCTTGGCATGGGGGAGATCCTAGTGGAGGTGCACGTGAAGGGAGAGACTAAGAGGATCCAAATCCGGGAGGCACTCCATGTCCCTAAGTTGCATGCCAACTTGCTTTCGGTAAGCAAGTTCTCTTTGAGAAGTTTGAAAGTGCATTTCAATACAGTGGAGTTTTGATTGCATCAGCCTCTCGTAAGGGCAACTTGTACAACCTCCAATTCACCAAGGTGAATGGCATTTCTTTGGCCTGTGTTGCCCAAGGATCAGCCCATGAAGACCTTGTAGAAGTTTGGCATGGGAGGCTTGGGCACTTGAATGTGAAGAGCATGAAGAGCCTCCAATACATCGTGAAGGGGCTGAGCCTCTCTTCTTGCAAGCATGATTGGAGTTCTAGGGTGTGCAAGGGGTGCATTGAGGACAAACAAGCAAGGCAGCCCTTCCCCAAGGATGGGACAACCCGGGCCACCAAGCCGTTGGAGCTTGTGCATTCGGATGTGTGCGGGCCGATGAAGACCACAACCATAGGAGGAGCAAGGTATTTTTTGACCTTCATTGATGATTTCTCTCGCAAGATTTGGGTGTATATGTTGAAGTGCAAGAGTGAGGTGTTTGGGCGTTTTGAGACTTGGAAGGCCCTTGTGGAGGCCCAATCCGAGTGCAAGGTGAAGGTGCTGCGATCGGATAATGGAGGGGAGTATGTGACCAAGGCCTTTGAGGAGTACTTGAAGGCCCATGGCATTGAGCACCATACATCAGCCCCTTACACTCCTCAACAAAACGGTGTGGCGGAGCATGCCAATCGAACCATTGTGGAGATGGCAAGGTCCGTGATTCAAGCCCAAGGTCTCAAGTTTGAGCTTTGGGGGGAGGCGCTGTCCAATCCGATTTATACAAGGAACCGATGCCCCACACAAGCCTTGACAAGCAAGACACCCCAAGAAGGTTGGAGTGGGACTAGGCCCAATGTGTCTCACATGCGCATCTTCGGGTGCATTGCCTATGCATTGGTTCCAAGTGCCAAGAGGACCAAGTTGGATGCCAAGGGCATTAAGTGTCATTTCCTTGGTTATTGTGAAGGAACCAAGGCTTATAGGCTGATGTGTGTGGAGAGCAAGGCCATCATCAAGAGTCGAGATGTGACCTTCTTGGAGGATGGAGGAGCTGATCCCAAGCTCTTGGAGATGAGCCCAAGTGGGAGAAATGGAGGACCAGCCCAAAAGGTGGACACAACTCCAAGAGTGCACATAGAAGATGAAGGAGATGAAGATGAAGAACAAAGAGGGGAAGATGAAGACTTTGTGGAGCCCAAGAAGAAGGTGGCCACACCCCAAGTGAAGAGATCAACGGCCCCTTCTTCAAGCACTTCACCAAGGGAGCAAGAGCATGATTAGTGTTGGGACCCGCAAGCCGCTTGGAGATTGGTGGTTGAACCACATTCTTCCTCCACAACACGAAGAACAAGCCAATGTGGCTTTCCTTGGAGATCCATCCACACATAAAGAGGTGTTGCGTTGCGAAGATGCAAGCAAGTGGGAGTTGGCCATGCAAGAGGAGTACAAGGCCTTCATTGCTAGAGGGACATGGGAACTTGCACCTCTTCCTTCCAAGAGATCAAGTGTGGGTTGGAAGTGGGTTTTCTCCACCAAAAGGGATGCTTTGGGTCACATTGTTACGTACAAGGCAAGGCTGGTTGCTAGGGGGGTTCTCCCAAGTGGAAGGTGTGGACTTCAATGAGACATATGCCCCCATTGCCATGTTTTAGCACCATTTGGTGTGATGGGACTACTGGGGCAACCATGGACTTGGAGATGCATCAAATGGATGTGAAGGCGGCTTTTCTCAATCCCAAGTTGGAGGAGGTCATCTACATGGATTTTCCTCAAGGCTTTGTGGAAGAAGGCCAAGAACATCTCAAGTGCAAGTTGAAGAAGGCACTCTTCGGGTTGAAGCAATCGGGGAGAGCATGGTATCGAGATATTGATGCCATGTTTGCATGGAAGGGCTTCCAAAGAGGCCATGCTGATCACTCTTTGTACATCATGCAAAGTCGTGAGCATTTGGTGATTGTGATCTTATATGTGGATGATCTCATCCTCCTTGCAAGTAGCATGACCAAGATGCTTGAAGTGAAGACTATGCTCAAGAAAGAGTACAAGATGACAGATCTTGGAGAGTTGAGCTATTGCCTTGGAGTGGAGTTCAAGAGGGATAGAGCTGCCCGCACCATCACCATGAGCCAACGCAAGTATCTTGAAGAGATTCTCAAGCGGTTCAACATGGAGCAGTGCAAAGCCATAGGTACACCACTTGACACTCATGAGAAGTTGCCCAAGCTCACCGATGAAGAGTTTGAAGAGGTGAGGGCTGAAATGCAAGATGTGCCTTACAAGGCAGCGGTGGGTTGTTTGATGTATGCCATGGTAGCCACAAGGCCTGATTTGGCATTTCCGGTGAGTGTTGTGAGTCAACACACGTCCAAGCATGGCCCCAAGCATTGGGCAGCGGTCAAGAGGGTGATGAGGAACCTTCAAGGCACACTTGGGCTGAAGTTGCAACTTGGAGGTGCCCTCACAATACACCCCACCGTGTTGAATTGCACTTTCAAACCTCCCAAAGACAACTTGCTCACCGAAAGCAAGTTGGCATGCAACTTGGGGACATGGAGGGCCTCCCGGATTTGGATCCTCTTGGTCTCTCCCTTCACTTGCACCTCCACTAGGATCTCCCCCATGCCAAGGGTCTCCACCATGCCATTGTCTCCCAAATAAATCCTCTTCCCCGAAATGAGCTGATAGGTGTGGAAGGCATCTCGATGGCTGGGTCATATGCTGAGTGGCCCCCGAGTCCACAATCCAAGTAAACATGTTGGCCTTCTCCCCTCCTCCATCGGTGGCAAAGGCAAACTCCTCCTCTTCCTCCTCTTTGGAAGCTTGGTGTGCACTCTCCTTGTCTTTGGCTTGGCTGCTCCTACAATGCTTGGCAATGTGGCCCAGTTTGTTACACTTGAAGCACGTCCTTGTCTCCTTGAACGCCTTGGTGTTGCTTCCTTTGCCAAATCTTGAGACAAGGGCTGATCCCTCCCCTTGGGACTCATTCTCCTTGCGCTTGGTCATCTCATGCATCAAGCGGGCGGTCACAAACTCCATGGTCAGCTCCTTGCTGGGCCTTGTCTCCATTGCGGTGATGAAGAACTCATAAGATGGTGGCAAGCTCTCCAAGAAGGTCATCACCACATCCCCATCCGTCACGGGCGCCTCCAAACAAGCCAACTCATCCGCAAGAGCCTTTACCTTGTTGACATGATCCAACATGTCATCCTCCTCTTGCATCTTGCTAGTGAAGAACTTGTGTCGAAGAAAGAGGATGTTGGAGAGGCTCTTGGTCTCGTGGATGTTGCAAAGGGTGGTCCATGCTTGGGCTGGTCCCTTGCAATGTCCAATGTGAGCAATTTGGCGGTCCACAAGGTTGATGGCAATGAGAGCAAAGGCCTTCTTCTCCTTCCTCTCAAAGGCCTTCTTGGTCTTGGGATCCGCATCTTCACTTGGAGGCTCCTCACTCCCATCCACCACCTCCCACAAGTCCTTCTCCGCAAGGATTATCTCCATCTTGAACTTCCAGATGCCAAAGGTCTCCCCATTGAACTAGTCAATGATGCGCACACCTTCTCCTTCACTTGATGCCATGGTGAAGCACCTCCCACTTGTTGGCAGCACCCCAAGTGTCTTGGAGAGTTGACAAACTCAATTCAATCTCCAAACAATCCCTTGGAAGGCAATTGGGCTGAAATGGCACCAATCAGCCCTTCCAAGGACCTTCCAAGATTCTCCAAAGCCCTAAGAACGACCCAACACTTCTCACAAGTGCATCACCTCCTCTCAACACGAATTCAGCCCCTAATGAAGCTCAAGACCACCAGAGGGACACCATCGGCTAGTGCTACTTCCAATCAGCAAACAAACTCACAATGCTCCTCACATTAGGGTACTCCACCCTACAAGGAGCTCAAGACGTCCAATTAGCCCTCGATGGAAGCTACTACTCACAATGAGCACCTCAAGGATAACAATTGGCCTAACACCCCTAGTTGGATCACCAAGTCACCAAAGAACCCTAATTGGCTCTCCATTACTCCACCAAGCTCATAAGGGCACAAATCAGCCCTCTCTCACTCACAAGGACAAAAATCAGTCCTCTCTCACTCACAAGGGTCCAAATCAGCCCTCTCTCACTCACAAGGGCACATATCAGCCCTCTCTCACTCACAAGGGCACAGTTCAGCCCTCACTCACTCACAAGGACACAAATAAGCCCTCGAAGGTTCACAATGTGCACTAATTTGCCTCACTCACTCACAAGGGCACTAATCAGCCCTCAATGGATGGCAAACACCTCAAGCAACTCAATGATGCTTCCAAGGCTCACAAAGGACTCTCACTAGATTGCAATTGCCACAATCACAATCAACAATGCACCCAAGTGCACAATCAGCCCTCAATGGCTCCCAATGTACACTTCTAAGCACAAACTCAACTATGGAGCATGCAACCAGCCCTAATTAGGTCTGATTACTACCATGAGCAACCTGTCACCCAAATGTACTCAAAACCTCACAAATCAGCCAACAAAAGCCCCAATAGAATTTTTTTTTAAATGCACTTCAAAGCTTTCTTTTGAAAAATGACTCACACCATATGGTTTGTAGGTGACAAAGTGACAAATGTCTGGTTGCTCCTCCAAGCTCCAAGATCTCCTCCAAATGATTTGAATTTCTCCCTCAAGCGCAACTCCAAGTGCGTAGGCCCATAACCTATTGAGATTACAATGTAGTGAATGAAGGCACACTTGGGCTGAAGTTGCAACTTGGAGGTGATGAAAGGGATAGGAGATCCACCACCGGCTACATGTTTATGCTTGGATTGGATGCCATTACATGGAATTCCAAGAGGCAGCCCACCATAGCTCTTTCTACAACGGAGGCGGAGTACATGGCCATAAGCCAATGCACCAAAGAGGCCATTTGACTAAGGCAACTTTTGGCTGATGTTGGCCTTGTCCAAGAGGGGAGCACACAAATCTTGTGTGACAACCAAGGGGCCATTGCTTTGGCCAAGAATCCCACCCACCACTCTCGGACGAAGCACATTGATGTGCAACACCATTTCATTTGTGAACGAGTGGAGGATGAGGTGATTGAGCTCAAGTATGTGCCTACTCAAGCTATGGTTGCTGATGTGTTGACCAAGGCCCTTGGGATGCCACAACACCACAACTTGATTGAGAAGATGGACCTTTGAGCCTTTGACCACTCTCAAAGTGGGAGTGTTGAAGAACATGTACATACTAGTGTAGACCATGTGCATTGAGCACTAGGAGTAGCATTAGTCACTTAGTTAGACTTAGAGTCCCTTGGGTATTGCTCATAGTCAAAGGCAGCCCATAGTGTTTAGTTATCCCACATGGTTTGTGGATAACTAGTGAAAGGCTTCTAGTATAAGATCAGCCCACTCATGGGTCTTTGTATCTTCCTACCCTCTAAGTAAAGCCTTTCTTCCCTACATTACTTTGTAATCTCAATTATGACATCTACATCCACCCTTGTATGGACAACAAAAAGCGCATTCATTCTTTTCTATTGCCACCCGCAACGCAATGTGTAAAATTAAGTCACCAAGAGGTACGTGTTGTAGTGTGTGCCCGTCATTAGCCAAACAAATAGTGGCAGCAGTTTGCCTTCAAACCCAATTAGCTCGAGTAGCCATGTTTCGCTTGTATATATCAGCAGCAAGTCTATTACTGACCTCCATAGACGATCTGGTACCTTGCGCACCATGAAAGATCCATATTTGTCAATTCCCAAAGTACTCCACACTGGAAGAATGTTGTCGCCATTTAGTTTCCCCATATGCATGTACAATGGGACAATTGGATTCTTGTTCGTGCCAATTGCCTAGAAGTGCTTAACAGTGGAATTGGTAGACACAAGGCTCTGTGCCAGACACAATAAGTATGTGGGAAATGTCCCAAATAACATCAAGGGCAATGTCAGAGAGGATGTCAAAGACATTTAGGATGATGTCAGAGCATACATATGATCAGACGTTTACGTGGACTGCGGATAGGATGCGTTACAGATGACGTTCGCCGTGATACAGAAATGGAGGAGGTCGAAGTGTGCATACTGTAGTGCAGTAGGCATCTGGATTCCTTTGTGTATCTGGTTGACCTCTAATCTCGGTAGATCACACTTGCATTTTCACAAAGTGAGTGGGCATTAATTCTCTCGTAACCACCTGCTCAACTAAGTCTGGGAAATATGTGACATTGCGTGGGCGTATCTAACACTAGGACTTTGAATTCTCTGCAAAGAAGGGAGTGGTGTCTACAGTGGACGCTAACTAGATATGGTACGTTACTACTGGACATCAATTTCCACCTGTAGATGTCACCTATGATGTCAAGTGGGACATCTTTGAGAACAATGTTTCATACGAGCAAAGTCAAACCTCCCAATCTCAAGCATTTCCCACGTGGCCCACGCTTGGCCCCCTCAACTCATCGATCTGGTAGTGTCGTCCAAATCACAAAAGCATGCTAGGGTTGTACATTTTGCCAATCAATCGACAAAGGTGCAAATGGTGGATGTGCAAAAGTTGGAGGTTGCTGTGGTCCTCAACAATTTGGTATCACAGTGTGCAGGCAGCTTGAATTAAACAATGTAATGCATGATGGCGCAGGAGCGGCAGAGAATCGAATCCGTCGACGAAGTTCACGCTTGCAAGCACACATTGATGTCCCTTCCGCGTTGGTTCAAGGTTTGACTGAGGGCTAGCAACCAAACCAAGCTCCATAGCAGGTAAATTTGTGGCCATTGATTTTGTCTTTTGTTTTTCAATGCGGTGCGTCCTCCGGTTTTTCAATTTGTGCCAAGATTGCTTTTCTTGAATTTGACGGCAAAATCCTAGACTCATTGTCGCCTGGGCTATTGGGTTAAGGGCCCCGGATGCGGTGACCTGCATGGCTATAGGTCCCCCACGTCAATTATAGAGGGAACCAAGTATATAGCCATGTGCTTGGCTTAATACCAAAGTCTCACTTCGCCACCATTTCATCTTTGTGTTTTCTTGGACATCCTCCTCTCGCCCTCGTCTAGTTTGCAACTTCACTCCATTGCTGTTTGCGTAGAATTGTGCCCCTTGCATCGTCCTCATTTATCATTAAGGAGCAGGTCAACAAAGTCCTTGGACTGTGTAGTGTCGTTTGCTTTCATTCCTCCCAAGCCTATGGCATGCAATGGTTGTCTTTGTCAGGGGAGGGCAGCGTGTGACATGATCGTCGTTGGCTCGCTTGTGCTTTGAGGAAAGATAGCCATGATTGTTAACTACAGTCGATTGAGAGAATCCATGGCCCATGTCTCAAGCTTTGTTGTATTTCTTATTGTTGTTGTTTTTTGCTACAAGAGGACAAGTTCTTTGTGAAGTGGAGAGCGCTGTCATTCACAATGTCGCGCCCTTGTTAACAACATGGAAAGCAGAAGGAAGCGGCTTGGCAGGGAAACCAAGCGATAGAGGAGGTCCATCGGCTCCAATGGTGTGCATGCGCGCGGAGGGAGAGCGTAGGTCGAAGGCGAGGAAGGGCCCTCTATGTGCGTCGAGTCACAAAGGAAAACAACCCGCACGTCAAGCCTCTCTACCGCCTAAGAAGAAGCGGATCATCATTGTTCCTTCTGATTTGTTGGAGGAGGAGGCGACTGAGAGCAATCAAAGCATGACGATGGTCGAGAGGGAGCAAAACTGGAGGTAAGTGTATCATAAACCTCCATGTTGTTGGTTTACATCGCAGTTTAGGGTCATCAATTTGGACGTCCTCAAAAACGCCAATGCGTCTCAATTGACGTCTGCACGTGACAAGGGATTGACCGTGACGTCAAAAAAGACGTTTGCAGTGACAAGGGATCAATCGTAATGTCAAAAAAGACATTTGCATGTGACGAGTACATGTTGTCATTCATGTCATCGTTGACATGTATCATTGTAGTTGTGTTAGCAGTCAACCTTGTCCAGAACTGTAGAAGCTTGCTCCTAACTTTAATGCTTGCATTTCTGTGGTTACATGGAGTCAATGTACCTTGTAGTTGTTTTCAAATAAAATGCTGTACAGTTGTCGTTTTCTGGGATGTCGACAATAGCATCATCTTTGTCTATATTGATATCCCGGAAGATGGAGGGCGAGATATGAACTACCTCAGTGTGCACAATAGGATGCCGTCACAAGGGAGGCTATAAACTGTATATTAGTGTATCAGTTGTTGTCTGCATTTTTTCAAGAAGTCTGTCATATGCAATTGATCTTCCCTGATTGTGAAAGCACAATGTTTGTAGTGCAGCCGAGGATACAACACGGAGGTTTCTCCTGAGGAAGAAGCTTCGCATGAGGATGCTCCGAAAGAGGAGGACTCGAGGGTGGAGATATTGACAACAAAATTGAAGCCTTGCAACTAAGAGAGGTAGGCAAGGAGCCCGTGACCACCGCCATGAAGAAACCTGTGGAGTTGGATGCACACAGCCAACAGCATGTATCAATGAGGCTGGTTTTGGCTACCGACGTGGAAAAGTCCGCTAAGTCCTTGGCCCCCCACTCTGAGTTGAAAAGGCCAGCCACGTCGCTCTAGGAGAGAGCTCTTCAGGCGATTGTATACAAGTATGCAATTCATGCCATCCTCTTGTTGCATATCGCGCATGTTACTTGTGATGTGCGCTTTCTTAGAGTACTCTTCTGCTACGTATGACGTTGTGTCCAACATCTTTCTTGAATAGGACGTCAAATTGGACGTTAATTGTGACAAAGTTCTCACGGAGACTAAAAGAAGCGCATAGTGTGGGCATGCCTTGTAGTGATGATTCCATGTCACCCTTGTGTGACTGATCTTGTATGCAGTGGATGCAAATGGTTTAAGCTCACCCTATGTGCACCCTGTAGTGTGGCAGATGTGCAGGGACTCAGACCGCGTATGTGAGAAGTGGATGCAGTCGCTTATAATGAAGGTCCTCATCAACACCCAATGGAGGATGAATTTGCTAGTTGATGCCGGCTCAGCTTGCCGTGCCAACGTTGACTCAATTCAATGGAAAACTTTGGTGGTCATGCGCGCCATTAAGGCTACACAAACAAAGTCAAGTCACATGCAAGAAATCAGCAAAGGGAAGGGGTCCACAACAGTGCATATAAAAAGCAATAGAGAGGGAGGTCATATCCCACTTGGTGAGTCCTTATTCATGACCATGACCTCATTCATGACCATTCATGACAATAGTTCAACTCATGCTCTATCTGCCCAGGCCCTCTGCGTCTTGTCGGAGACATTGTCATTGACATACGCCGTCTACTTTAGATGTCCGCCAAAGCACAATTGGGATAAACATTGCAGTCTTTGTAGCTTAGGCACTCGTCAGTGATCGACAAAGTGGCTCTAGAAGGAGCCACCCATTCTAGGAGAGGACGACAGCATGTCATCTTAGATGTCTCTGCAAATGTTTTATTTGACAAATTGTGACGTCCACAAAAATGCGGTCCCTCTTTAGTAAGTCTTCTTTCCAACCAGCGTGAGTGGGACTTGTATTTTCAAGAGGAGGCACTAATACCCAGCAAGCCAACCCTAAAGCGCCCTCGTTGTGCGAGCAAGAGCATACAGCTCATGAAGGCAGCAAAGCCCGCAATGAAGGCACTTGTTGCTAAAACCGCTCCACCAAAGGCGATTAGTCTTCCTAAATCCCCCAAGGCATCACAAAGGTCAGCAATTTGTTGTTCATATGCATATTTTGTTGATTCTTCTTAGGTGTGTATTCTAAACCACCTCATGCATAATGGACTTGTTTTTCAAAGTTCTTACTACAGTGCTCCTGCAATGGTAGACGTCAATGACGACATAATGTGGCAGGTGGGAAGTGCAAAGAAACTGGAAGCAAGTCGCAAGAAGTGACAGTCCAGGAGTCACGCTGCGGATAACGTCACGGGAGTCAAGTTTGGTCACCAACGATGTCTAGAAAAACACTTGCTGCTGTCCTCTTTTGTCTATGACAAGATCTCAGTTGCACAAGTCTGGTATCATCGTAGGAGCAAATAAGCATTGCTTAATGTGCTCGGAAGTAGCCTACTACCCTCTCCATTTGCATCAGTGTCCATGGAGACATAACACAACGCCTAAGGTAATTTCATTGTCATTGACACCCTGCCTTTTAAAGTGACTTGACAAAAACAATGTTCAATATCTACCTTATTATGTGTAACACGTTCCGTCAAGAGAAAGTTGTAGGGAATGTTTGCTGGAACAGCACCTTACATCCTTAAATCTGGAGATGCCAATTCCACGTCAGTACTATCAAAGTCCATATCAAATTTTTTTTTGGGTCCACATCATGCTACACATCACTTTTTTGATGGATGAAATTGTGTCCCATGTGTCCCTTCCTGTCCTTGAGGCGCTCACGTGGCGCCTATCTGCCATCCACGTGCTTTTCTTTGCTTAAACTCAAAAATCCTAATTTGGAGGACATCACAAAAAAACAAGCAGAAATTGGACGGGTTTTTTGAAATTTACCTACATTTTTTGCCCATCTGTTATAACTGATTTAAGGTGACGTTGTCTGTGACTTATTTTTTATCAAAGAAAACGCAGACCCACATTATTGTTGAAGAACATGTACATATTATTAGTGTAGACCATGTGCATTCAGCACTAGAAGTAGCATTAGTCACTTAGTTAGACTTAGAGTCCCTCGGGTATTGCTCATAGTCAAAGGCAGCCCATAGTGGTTAGTTATCCTATATGGTTTGTGGATAGTTAGTGGAAAGGCTTCTAGTATAAGATCAGCCCTCTCATGGGTCTTTGTATCTTCTTACCATCTAAGTAAAGCCTTTTTTCCAATTAATACTTTGTAATCTCAATAGGTTATGGGCCCATGCACTTGGAGTTGCGCTTAAGAGAGAAATTTAAATCATTTGGAGGAGATCTTGGAGCTTGGAAAAGCACTCAGCCATTAGTCACTTTTTCACCTACAAACCATATGGTGTGAGTCATTTTTCAAAAGAAAGCTTTGAAGTGCATTTAAAAAAATTCTTTTGGGGCTTTTGTTGGTTGATTTGTGAGGTTTTGAGTACAATTTGGATGAGAGGTTGCTCATGGTAGTAATCAGACCTAATTAGGGCTGGTTGCATGCTCCACATTTGAGCTTGTACTTGGAAGTGTACATTGGGAGCCATTGAGGGTTGATTGTGCACTTGGGTGCATTGTTGATTGTGATTGTGGCAATTGCAATCTAGTGAGAGTCCTTTGTGAGCCTTGGAAGCATCATTGAGTTGCTTGAGGTGTTTGCCATCCATTGAGGGCTGATTAGTGCCTTTGTAAGTGAGTGAGGCAAATTAGTGGACATTGTGACTCCAAAAGGGCTGATTTGTGCCCTTGTAAGCTTTGTGGAGCAATTGAAAGCCAATTAGGGTTCTTTGGTGGCTTGGTGATCCAAATAGGATTGTTGGAGTAGTTGAGGTGCTCATTGTGAATAGTAGCTTCCATCTGGGGATGATTGGAAGTCTTGAGCTCCTTGTAGGGTGGAGTACCCTAATTTGTGAGGAGCATTGTGAGTTTGCTTGCTGATTTGAAGTAGCACTAGCCCATGATGTCCATGTGGTGGCTTTGAGCTTCATTAGGGGCTGAATTAGTGTTGAGAGGAGGTGATGCACTTGTGAGGAGTGTTGGTTCGTTCTTAGGGCTTTAAAGAATCTTGGAAGTTCCTTGGAAGGGCTGATTGGTGCCATTTCAGCCCATTGGCTTCCAAGGGATTGTTTGGAGACTGAATTGAGTTTGTCAACTCTCCAAGACACTTGGGGTGCTGCGAACAAGTGGGAGGTGCTTCACCATGGCATCAAGTGGAGGAGAAGGCGTGCGCATCATTGACAAGTTCAATGGGGAGAACTTTGGCATGTGGAAGTTCAAAATGGAGATGATCCTAGCGGAGAAGGACTTGTAGGAGGTGGTGGATGGGAGTGAGGAGCCTCCAAGTGAAGATGCTGATCCGAAGACCAAGAAGGCCTTTGAGGGGAAGGAGAAGAAGGCCTTTGCTCTCATTGCCATCAACCTTGTGGACCGGCAAATTGCTCACATTGGACATTGCAAGGGACCAGCCCAAACATGGACCACCCTTTGCAACATCCACAAGACCAAGAGCCTCTCCAACATCCTCTTTCTTCGGCGTAAGTTCTTCACTAGCAAGATGCAAGAGGAGGATGACATGTTGGATCATGTCAACAAGATCAAGGCTCTTGCGGATGAGTTGGCTTGTTTGGAGGTGCTCGTGACGAATGGAGATGTGGTGATGACCTTCTTGGAGAGCTTGCCACCATCTTATGAGTTCTTCATCACCACATTGGAGACAAGGCCCAGCAAGGAGCTGACCATGGAGTTTGTGACCACTCGCTTGATGCATGAGATGACCAAGCGCAAGGAGAATGAGTCCCAAGGGAATTGGAGATTCTTCGTCACATGCCAAATCTAAAGGAATTGGAAGCCTTGGTGCAATACTCTGCTTGATGGAAGGAACTTGAGGTTGGACTCAAACCATCTGTATCTGATGCCGAGCCTCGCACCTCTCGCCCTTTTCTAAAACCCGACACAAGTTGGGAGGCGTTTGCCGAAACGGCAGTCTCATTGACCACAACATCGGGATTTGTAAAAGAAATGTCTCCGAAGGTTACGAAATTTGCAAAGGAATTGGCCAAAGTATTGCTTAAACTGATCATTGGTGCCGTACAAGGTCACGGGTAAATCGAAAAAGGCCCAAAATGGTAGTTGCTCCTTGGATTCATTCTTCAAACAAAGTTGGCTACATGCTTGAAAATTTTCAGATCATTTGGAATTGTGCAACATATAGGGAAAAAATAGGAAGACGCAAGAGGTAGAGAATGGTTCAAAACACTAAATTCAAAAAAATTTAATTATGAAATTGAAAAATATTAATACCAATGGTTGTAATGTTGCAACAAACAATGTACAGACTATGCTTTAATTTTTTTCAAAAACTATTAAAAATTGAGTTAAATAAAGGACTTCAAAGTTTATTTTAGAGTAGGAAATCTATAACTGCTCGCAAACTAGAACACCTTATAATTTTCATCTCAAAAATAAAAAAAGAATAAGTAAAAGCTTTTTACGTATATATAAATCTAAGGAAACAATTTTAAAAGTGTATTTTAGTGTGCTAACATGATTTGTACTTGTCCATCTCACCTCCAATCCCAAGAAAAGTTTGTTTGCTAATTTGTCAAACATAATGGGCATGAGAAGTATACATTTTTTTCTTCATAATTTTTCAACTCATATGCAATTTGACACTAGAAATTGGTGTGCACATTAATAATAGTAATAAGCAAAAACACTGAACATGTAGACAATTAGATTTTGGAAAGCAAACAATTTGCTTCAGTGGGGAGAACTGGACAATGCGCCAACTATAACTCCATAAGTCTATGCTTTTTTTTCACAATCAAGACACATTTGGATACACGTAGGGCCTTCGGCATGTAGGGATCAAAGCCTTGACTCCGTAAACCCTTGATTGATGTTCGCCCAAACACAAATCGGTCGGGCCGACCGACCATCCGACAATCGGACAGGGAGCCTGTTCGACCTATCCACTGCCAACCGACCTACCAACCGAAGTCCGAACCCGTCCGACCCCCATCCGACCAATTGTCCGACCCCGTCCGATGCCATCTGGTGCCGTCCGACCCCTGCCTGGAAGTTCTTTGCGTCCGACAGCGTCCGAGCCCGTCCGACTCTGCGTCTGACTAAGACACCACCTAACTATTGGGACCAAAACAGTGTTCTTTGTTCCTTGTTCAATGATCACTAGCGACTTCAAATCTATAAATTCCAAAAATTTAGCATTTGCAAGCACTCCTGAGAAACTGAACGCTTTGATTTCCAAAGGCTAGGTCCGACCCAATATTGAGTCCCTTGGTTGATAATGTATAGTTCAGTGGACAGGGGGGCCTTGAGTATCAAGGCTTTGTGCACACATTGTTTGTCATATTTTTGATAAAATTTATCAAACCATTATTGCATTACATTTTCAATTTTATTCAAATACAAAGAATCCGAAGTGGTCACCATGAGCAAGGATTAGTCTTGTTGATATGGTACCCCGTCAATTGGTAAAGTGGAATGCAAAGCTTGCAAGTTGGTGTTCGCTAAGAAAACCAGCCGTTTGTTCAGCCATCTTACCATCTAGGATATAAAAGAACATCAAGTTTGAAAGATAACGAAGCTCACCTTTGTCCAAAGTTGACATCTCAAGTTCAAAATCTATTTCTTCGCTGCAATGGGGCTATCCCACAAAGATCTACAGGAGACAATGTGGATGGCAATGGCACGCCTGTGGTCAAAAGTGATGTTTCACATGGGAGACACATGTTTCTTTCTATACAAGAAGACTCATGCACAGCACAGGAGCAATCCTTTTGTGCGGCCTCTAATAGAAATACAAATACACAAACACCAAGCAAACTTGAAACTGCGTGGGGATCAAGCAGTAGGCCGCGAAGGCAGAGCAGGCTATCGGATGGATTTGACACAGACAATAAACGGAATTTAAATGCGATCTGGGCCAAGTTCTTTTATGCGGCCAACATACCATTTGCTGTAGCTCAAAATCCAGCGTTCAAAGAAGCAGTGAAGAGAATAGTTGAGTTCCATAGGCCCTACACCTCGTCATCGTACAATGATCTATGCAATAAATTGCTTAACGAAGCAAAGGCGGAGATGCAGACAAATCTACAGAAGAGGACCGAAGACAACATTAGGAAGTTCGGAGCAACGTTGTCTATTGATGGATGGAGCTCGACCAGAAATTGGCCATTAATAAATGCCATGCTCGTGTCCTTTGTGGGTGAGCAATTCCTAGGAGCAGTGGATACGACTGGGGCCAAGAAGAACGCTGCATATTTAGCCTCTCTCCTAGAGACATTCATAGTCAAAGTGGGCCCTCAAAATGTGGTCCAAGTGACTACAGATAATGCGCCTGTGAACCCAGCAGTATGTGCTCTAGTGACCGCTACATATCTACACATTTTTTTCCAAGATTGCACGGTGCACACTTTGAATTTGTTGCTAAAAAATTAGAGAAAACAAGAGTGGATAACGGAGCAAGTGGAAAATGGTGAAACCATAGTGAAGTTCTTCAAGCACAAGCATATGCCACTTAAAATATTTCAAAAGTACAAGCCGAAGTATAGCTTGTTGATGCCGGGTGAAACAAGGTTTGCCTCCAATTTCATCACAATTGCACGTTTGTTGAAGGTGAAGGGTCCATTGCAATAGACGGTGACGGACCCGCAATGTAATGAGTACGTGAGGAAGTTAGGATGGACATCAAAATCTTGCACTGACTTTCGGGAGGTATTCAAGATACTTGTGAGCGAGCATTTTTGGCGTCATTGTCAAAATTTTAAGGACTTGGTGGATCCTTTTGCTTATGGCCTACGTGATTTGGATGCAAAGATACCCTGCATGGGCAAGATTTTGCACATTATGTGAGATTTAGAAAAATACATCTCCGATTTGGTTGAAGAGCCTTTTCGTTTGAGCCAAGATCTTGCTCATCCACTGCTAGCATCGTTTAAAGACCAACACAAAATGGTGGAGACCAATTTACATTTTGCAGGAACTCTTCTAAACCCCTACTTTCTTGAAGACAAAGAACTAGCCGACAATCAAAAAGCAACAAACGTGTGCAAGCGTGTTCTCATGAAAATTTGTAAACCAAGAGATTACGCCGCGGTCGTGAAGGAGTTTGTCACCTTTCGACATAGGGAACCGCCATTCCACAACATGTTGGAACCGAGTGAACAACAATTGTCGGCACATGCTTGGTGGAATTTTAAAGGCGCGTGTGGGAAGCTCATTGCTCCAATTGCCAAGAGGATACTGGCACAACCGGTCTCCTTTTTTTCGTGTGAATGAAATTGGAGTAACTATTCCTTTGTTCACAACAAATGTAGGAACAAGTTAAAGCCACAGAGAGCAGATGATTTGGTGTATGTGTACACCAATTCAAAAATCTTAGCCCAATCCAAAAAAAGAGATGAAAAAAAATGGTACCATGAGAACATGCTTTTCAAAGATAGGGAGATGCTTATCTCCAAAAATGAAGATTCGGAAGATGGCAAGCCCACATCCGATGACGGGGGTGCTATAGACAACAACATGCACAATTTGGATGGTGAAGATGGTGAGGCTACATTTTATGACGGAGATGCTGTGAACTACGATCAGCTCAATTTGAATGATGAGCCGTTTCAAAGCCCTAATCGGAACGATGAAGATTTGGGAGCCAATGATCGAGATGTCTACGATTATACATCAAATGAAGACAATCTTGGATGTAATGAGAGAACCCTCCAATAGCCAAATATATGGATGGGACCTGGTTGTTGACTAGCAAAAAGATTTTAGCAGATAGGGAAGAAACCAATGTACAAGATGCGGCGATAAATGGGGCAATGCTTGTCAATGGTGGGACTCCTGAAATAGATGAAGACATTACCTCATTTCCGAGTCTCCATCCACGGTAGTGGCACAAGCGGAACGGAATGACAAAGACAATGACAAGGTGGATTGGAGATAAAGGTCCCAATGAATGTGGTGAACACAAGGGTTCAATTGAAAGCGGTATTGGCCAGCAAGAAGAGAGGAACCAAGGATGGAGAATATCAAACCACGTGAAGTAGAAGAGAATGAAGATATACGTTTCATAAAGTCCGGGAGTCCAATCCTCACCCGAAATGGAAAGGGAAGGAACACTTGTGTGAGATCCCCAATTACCACCACGTACCGGTCTTGCACCGAGTCTACGTACACTACTTACAATTGGTAGTACAATTTTGGATGGTTTTAGAGGCTCATCGTTTGGAAAATGACAATTCAGCAATCCTAAAGAAGAAGTGGACATTTCCATCAATTGAAGTCTATCAATTTCATCATGTAGTGATAATGACAAGGACGAGACGTTGACTGTAATGTTTGCTAAACAATCTAGCCATCCATCACAAGGTCTTCTCAAATCAATGACCCGTACACCGCAGTCCTTGAACGCAACAAAGATAATTATTCAAGGAGGCCAAAAAGCAGGACAATCAGTGGTGAAAGAGTCCAAAATAGATAAAATGAAAAAAGTAATAAAACCTTTTGCAGTCTCTCCATCGAAGAAAGCAAATGTGAGTAGAACCCTCCTAGATGCACTTCAGCCTAGTTCGATAACAAAAATAAAACAGGTCCATGGCCTTAGGGAAAGCATTGGAAAATCCATATTGAAAGTGAAAATGGAGAAAAAGGAGGGCAAACCAATGAGATCTGGATAATCTAGGGTAGCACATGGTTCCGGAGTGAAAATTCTACAATCTTCATTAAACAATATGGAAGAGGCATCCAACGATGAAAACACCGAGTGGAAAAGAAGAGGTGAGAGTAGTGGGGCTGAAGTGAAGGGAGACAATGATTACAATCCTTAGGGACTGAATGGATGTAAACCTAGGTGTCTAGATACTTATGATACATAGATGGCACTATGTGGCAATCAATTGTTTATTGCCGCTTTACTGTAGTACACTGATTTGCCTATTGGTATTTAGAATACCATGAAGGTTTTTTGGTTTCCTATACAAAGGACGAATTCAATAAAATTTGACTGTGACTGGAGCACAACAATCTAAAATGTAATTGTATAATGCAACAATTTTGTCTTCAAAGTTGTCCAAATTCTGTGAATTTGTAAAATGAAAAGAATACTTACATTGCGTGTGTCATTCCCACATTTTTTAATAACAATTGCAATTGAAGAGGTTTTAAAACTAAGTCTTCCTAAACCTAAAACTCATTTGCAAAAGTTGCAGTCACTCATCAAAAAACTTGCACTCACCATCCAAAAAATCGGCCACTGTAACCACTTGTCCGACCAACGACCTCGTCCGATCAACGGCCCGTCCAACATAAAGCGCGTTCGACCGGCCGTCCAACAAATCGACCGACAGGGCGTTCAACTGGCCATTGGACAGACTGACCGACGCTCGTCAGCCGACCGATTGACCGATGCCCAGCGGTTGTCGGACGCCAAACGTCGTCCAGTGCGTCTACTACATCCAGACGTCCGGATTTTGGACGTAATTTTGCCCCGGACGTTAAAATGTGACAACCCTATTTTTGGCCATTTGAATGATTATGTTCAACCTTTTAAAAAAAAAAATAAGAATGCCCCCATTTTCCCATTAACTATAATTCAATTTTATGACTGAAGGGCATAATTTCTAAACCCCCTTATTTAATGCATATGGTAAAATATTTGATTTAGAAAAAGAGAGTATCCATTATATTTCATTACCCATTTTTCTCATTACTATGGGGGAGTGTCTATGTACTTTCTTTGTTTTCATTCCTAAATTAAAGTAAAATTTTCCATTGCCCATTTTTGGCATTACCTATTTTTTAGGAACATCGATACAATGGTGGTCAATTTTCTTCAAAAGGAACAAGATTGCACACATTTTGCCATTACAAGTAATTTTCTTTTTTGACTTAAGTGAATTGTTTTTCTATAAGAAAAAGCCTAACTTCTTTTCCAAACTCCTTTATTTAATGCATACGGTGAAATATTTGATTTAGAAAAAGAGAGTACCCATTATATTTCATTACCCATTTATTTCATTAGTACGGGAAGTGTCTGTATACTTTTTTTGTTTTCATTTTTAAAATAAAGTAAAAATTTTCATTGCCCATTTTTGAAATTACCCGGTTTTTGGAAACATTTGTACAATGGTGGTCAATTTTCTTCAAAAAAAATAAGAGTGCACACATTTTGCCATGTCCAATAGTTTTCTTTTTTGACTTAAGTGAATTATTTTTCTACAAAAAAAAGCCTAAATCCATTTTATCTTGACCCCCTCACTTAATGAAATCAATGTATATTCAAATTTAAAGGAGCTTTATATATGGATTTTAGCAATTCACGTCTTTATTACTGAACTTGTATATCACTAATTATAATTATCATAGTAATGGTAATAAATTATAAATTATATGTATACCTAAATACATAATTCACATCTTTTTGCAAATGGAAGTGGATTTCAGTCCATTACTAGCCCTCAGCACTTCATCCAAAACTTCTCCGTCCACCTCAGCAAGTATTTAGGCAGCCATCCGATCCACCTGCCCATCTTCCATTTTTTTCAGGGTGGTCAGTGTTTTATCAGAGACCCCTGTCAGTGCCTAGGTTCTACCTGCTAAAAAAACGAACGGCAGTGCTGACGTAGACTTCTCAGGTTTTTAGAAACGTCCAATAAATATTGACATGTCTTCAATAATGTCTTTGACAACATGCATGTTTTCACTGACATTTACGCATTTCTATGCTTTTCGAAACATCTTTCCCGCAACGTCGCAGAGAATTTCCACCCCTATGGTCCAAAACCGTGAAACGCGCAGACATCTACAAAAACAGGTCATGTTTTTGGATAACAACCTCAAAAATGCAGTTTTCTTATAGTGGACTACTGGTTGTTTTAAATGACTTGACCAAACTCTAACAATAACTAAATATGACTGCAAAATGACTTCTGCCCAATCAGTGTGTCCCACAATGCCATCTGCACACTTTATTGTAAGTGGAATAAGACTTCAAGATGATTGATGACTTTGTCATACGCATTCTCCATGACTCCATTGCAACTTTGTAGTGACTTGAAGTCCCGATCCTATGTCATTGAACCTCAACTGCGTCAGAATTCCATCACAACTTCAAAATGACTCTAGCCCTGAATCCTATGCCGCAATCCACGTTTGATTTATAAGGGGTTTGCCGCAACTGGTTAATGCCTAGCAAATGAGTGGTAACGTGGCCATTCACATCAAATGTTTAAGAGGTCAGTCACAATTGCACAATGACCTGTAAATGACTAGACTCATGGATGTCTACGTTGTATGCTTAGCTAACGCACTTTCCACCTCAGACCTTCTCATCTATTGCCCACCTAGAAAGAAAAAAACGGTGATATTAGCTTTTATGAACATTTCAAATTATGTAGATTTTAGCTCAATGAAAATGGTTGCGGCACGTTTGCAACAATTCCAGTCATTTACCATTCGCATTTTTCAATAATTGACTCTGGGGAGTCGTAAAACTATCATTTTTTGCAATCATTTTACCCCCATTTTTTTATAGTGCAAATCCTTGAACGCATCAAATCAGCTACTGGCAAGGAAGCCACATTGGAACCTATATTGGCATTTTTTTATGAATGGCTTGGATTGGGCTCCAATAGACATTTGACGAAGGTTCCAAGCATATAGCTTTAATGATGGAATTCTTCGCTTTGAAGATCCATATTTATATCAAACAATGAAGAACTTTGACAATAGATTTTACAATCCAGGCACAACACTCCAGCTACAAGCATCAAAGAAGGGCAAATACCTTAAATCTAGTGGCAAGGAATTTTTATTGGCCTACGCTTTGCCAATATGTTCACCTCTATGTCAACGAGTGCAACCACTGTTAATGCTCTAAATTCATGCACCATGCTTGATATATAATTTATTACAACTGATTTCTGCTACGAAAGCACAATGGAAACAGTTTACAAATGTTTTATTGTTAAGTTACCAAAGAACAGAGGATATGATTCAATTATAGTAATGGTGGACAAAAACACAAAGTTGGCACATTTTATTCCAACAAATGAGACAATTGACTCCAACAAAACAACTACATTATTTATATCTTCATCAAGTATGAAAGCATTATGGGACAGTTAAAAAAATAAAGATGTCCGACTGCGGCTTATTTTTGTCTCAAAATTCATATAACGCTTGTATGAACTCCTACGCACTCATCCCTCCTGTACAAACTACAATAGCTTTCCAACCCCAATAAAATGGTTAGATAAAATGGGTCAACCAAATCTTGGAACAAATCTTACTTATGTGCACTACAGTACAACAAGACGACTAGGTTCCCTCTGGCGGAAGTTGTATACAACAACTCAATTCACTCTACAATAGGATATTCACCATTTTATGCTATATATGATACTATCCTTCATTATCGTTTATAATACCAACAACTTTGACCGTTCTAGTAGCCGAGGATAGACACTATAAAAAAAACTCGTTTTAGGTGGCGAGTCCTAATTTTTTATGACGAATTTTAGATGATGTCAATGTTGACAACCCAAAATTTTTATGTCAACAAAAATGTACAACGTAACATCAATGTTGACATAAAAACATTCGATTGTCAATATTGATGTTATGTTGTACATTTTTGTTGACGTAAAAACTTTTGATTGTCAACATTGACATCACCTAAAATCCATCATAAAAAATTAGGGCTCGTCACCTAAAACGGGGGTTCCTTATAGTGAGAATTCAACACCTACAAAAGTTGCCCTAATTTCTATTTTCTATCTACACTGTTTGTGCATCTTAAATACATCTTACTACATCTAATTTACATCTAATTTACATCTAATTTACATCTTAAATTGAATATTTGTTTTCAAGAATTTTAATGCAAACTTTTGGATAGACATGTGGAAATTGGTATGTCCTCATTAACAAGTAGGGGGCCAAGTGTAAAAAATTTTACACAAGCTCACAAGCCAAGGCTTTAGAAATTATCCAAGCTTAACCAAGTTGAAGTGCTCAAATTAGTTTTTTTTCCTTTGCTTGACGCAAAGTGGAGCTTAGTGTTGAAATTTGAATTTTGCAAACAGGATCCATAGAATTCATCAAGCGTGGAAAATACGGAGAGATTTACGGACATATTTCTGATTGTAATACCAAATTTGCAAATTTGACATATCCACACAAAGTTTACCATATCCATATCATTGCACCTCATGCATAAACTACAAAGTTAAGTTTTCACGTAAAATATAGCCACGTACAAACCTCATGAAGAGGAAGCTTAGATCAGGCAGGTATTTGAATCATGATCTATAAATTCTTTCTTATTGGCAAGAGAGAGTAAGTGCATTAAAGCCCAGGTCTTCCCAGAAGTCATGTTATCCAGTAGCTAGCTTAAACAACAAAGACACCTACTAACCTAAATTTTCTGTATTGAAATGATACACCTTCCCAGCTCGTGCATAAATACTTTCTACTGTCCATCAGACAACTAGCACATTAGCTAGGGCATCCCTTTTGCCCTGGGCATATATTGTGTACACTAACCGAATGGCATCCACCCACGCATCCATGCCATCCCAAGTATCTGCTATCTGCACACCATCAACCCTCTCGTCAAAATTCGTTGCATATTACGCTCTTCAGAAGAGATGGGAAATTCTAAAAACCATAAAATTCGAAACAACTTGAGTAGATAGTTTTGTGAACACGGACAGATTTACTGCGATGTTTCTGACCCAAATGTGAAGACTCAATGCGCCAGCAACATAGTAAGTTGTGCACTGGTCATAATCAATTTGTACACAACAAGGTAAAAACGTTGTCATACATACGTGCGAACTATTACTAGCACATCGTTTCTTCAGATGATCTGGTCAGGCATCGTTACAAGTCAGCATGGACTTCATAGGATAATAACGTGACAGAAGTGAACTTGATAAGAGAAACAAACCAGGTATTGTGGACCAGCATCAGTATCAATGCAAAAACCACCCCCAGGTGGGAGGCTAAGATCTGCTGTTGGAGCCAGACAAACAATTTCTTCCATCTCAATTCTTAAAACTGATGATCTAGAGGCAAAACTGCTGCTAGTATTGCTGTCTGACGTGAGAGTGCTAGAGCGTCTGGAATAGCTATGTGCAAGGGACTTGCGATCAACTTTCTCTATCTGCACACAGAAATGTGACGGTGAGCCTTTATACACAAAAGAAAATATACTCGTAGCTAGACATCAAGCACTTTAATGAAGAACAATGAAGAACTTAAGGATATCTGGAGTGGGTGCATGTTTGGGGAGCATGAGCACAAGTACGTATTAAAGGCCTGAATATTGATCCAGTAATACCAGAAAAGAAGAGTTCAGCAGGAACCATAAATCGAGCAGTTGTGAGTTACCTCATAGAGGGCTTCATGATCAAGAACAAACCACAACCGCAACCAGTCACTGTGTGGAGCCAGAGAGTCCCCAGTAGGTGGGATCCGCAACCATCCAGCTCTAAGGTAAGGCAGAGGCAACTGTAAAAGACAAACCAAGTGAACACTTATATAGACTGGCCAAACAACACACAAACTGCGAGAAACAATTCAAGCTTGGAACTATGAATACACAAGCAAAAGTTGAGATTTCTCACAAAATTCCGCACAAGCCGCAAAGCACCTCGATACACCTACACTTCCCACTCAGTAGATAAACTGTGAGTACAAAGACAAAATCAGGAAAATTAATCTAGCAATGTCATTGAGAAAGGCTGGTAAGAATTAATACTAAGTGGACAAGCCAAACATTCGTACTAGCTTCAACTCTATTCTCAACACATAACCAAAAACTTGGGAACCAAGATCCTTGCACTCGTATATTTTACTTGCATTCCTTCTCTTCGACCTCGTTACAGTCTCATTTTTAAATCATGCACCTACCAGCAGAGCATGCTAATACGGTGGCCCCATTCAAACTAGCGGTACAACAAGTCCACAAGAACAATTGAGTCAAATGTTCGAAGGACAGAACAGTGTTCTCAATACAAAAAAAAATTTAAACGTGAACAGTGAAGATTAAAATCCTACTGGATAGTCAGGCTTCAGTGCATGCGCAGCAGTGATATAGATTGCCGACAAGCTGTTCAAATCAGCTGGCGTAAGACCTTTTGATGTCAACTTCCGCCCAGTCCTTGCGATATCCTCTCCCAAACCATACTGTCAAGGGAGAATGTACCGCATGAGTGTATCATCATCCATTAAATGCAGACTCATGAGGACTTACGCGTCCTTTACTGTTGGCATCGCAGCACTCAATGAGGGATTCGCAAAGTACAAAAGAGAGCAATTAAACTAACCTCAAATCTGTTGGCATCAAAATAGTACTAAAAGTGTTTCAAACTTACCAGCACCGTTCCCAAGTTGTAAACAGCACGATGGAAGTCAAAGCGGAGTCGAATAGCAGCGCGAAACTGGACAACAGTTAGCCATTCGACATTTTGAGGTCAATCAAACTGAGCCAAAAATCCACGTCCTCTGCCTCCGTATAGATCAGCAGTTCAAGCTTTGAAAGACACTAACAGCTCTTACCTTTCTTATTGCTTTCTTGACTATAGCGCGCTTCTCCTTCAATGCAACAATGGCTCCAAGTTCCTGCAATTTAACATTCCACGTAAGAATAGCACGTACAAAGAGTATGATTCAGAATTAAAATCATGTCAAGAAACAGCTCCAAAGGACGAGCATCTTGAAGAATTATACAGACTATAGAACTAAGAAATCCCAGTAAAAGTGTCACCTGCAATGCAAGGCCCCAGTTATTCAACGCCTGTCGAGCAAAACCGGTGTGTTAGTGATACTAGAAGTAGTTAAATGGCTATAATAAATTTACAAATCATGTTCTTGATCTTGGCCAGCTTCATTGCAGGAGTAAGATTTATCCATGACACAATAAAGAAAGCAAAATCCAGTTGAGTGTAACACATCAGGCACAAATAAATCCAGGAAGCATCAAGATTTGTCCATCAAACATGACAATGGGTGCACTCATGAGCATAAATCAAAGTCCACTTGAACAATAAAACAAGAAAGAAAACCTATGATCTTTGGAGGCAAAGGCAAAAGCTTCTTGAAAGGCCGGATATAGCGGATTAGTCGGAAATACCTGAGGACTGTTCCAATTTAGTTGCACAGCTCGATCATATCTGTCACAAGCCTACATGACAAATCAAACATTACGCATTATCTCGATGAAAGAGGCAACATCTCTGATGAAGAAGCAAAGAGCATGGGTTCTGGCCATGCATTTTATCCTAAACTCGGCTAATGATGGTCTGAACAATCAGGTGCTTGCCAGTGTCATCTGCATAACACATTCTAACGATAAACTCTGAATCAAAAATGACACTCCTCACTCAAAAACGGAAGGTGACCAGATATTCGTAAAGAAAGATACAAAAAGGAAGTAAAAGAGGCGCACAAGAGGTCGATAAATCATGATTCAATAATTCAGTAATTCACGATTCAGCATGAATTACGTAAAAACAAGAGGAGTTCTCGATGATAAGCAAACAAATTCACGGGCCGAGGATTTGATTCCCAACCTGTTTCCAGAGATCTTCGGCTTCCTTTGCGCGACCCCTAATCTTAGCCCGATCGGATATTGCTATGGCCCAATTGTAATAAGCCTGGTAAAAAGAATGCATTAAGCTTCAGAGCATAACTCCCAAGGCAGAGCACCCCATTCAATTCCATTTGTCACTACTACATACAGCCCATAGGACCTGCATCTTCACGGTCGAGTGGGGCACAGGGGATAGAAAGTCAAATTGTTAGTATTACATCAATTAACAAAAAAAGCACCTCATGTAGGGTGGGACACAATTGAGTAGCAGACTCGTATTTCTTGCACGCTTCGTCCAGCAGTGAATCTTTCCCTGGAGAACCTGCCTCTGGTCCTGCGTTGTCTGCACTTTCCTGCAAAAGGTGGATACATCGTTGTGGAAGAAGCTCAAACAGGAACCTCAAAGAACTGAACATTTACTTTTGAGGAACGAGGCATACAATTAGAGGCGTTTGTTTCCCAAAACATCATACACAACAAGTAGAACGACTGATGCATAATCTGTTCAAAGGCAACCAGAAAGCAAATGTGACCATGCGAGAGGGCATACCTGAAGCACCAATGCCCAATTGTAAAGAGCATCATGATCCTCGGGATTTCTCTCCACGTTGGCTGCATACCTGTGAAGGAAGATGAGGTTAGCTCAGGTACATCTTCAGAGTCAAGCCCAGGCACCGTTTCATGAAGTGCACATTGACTCTTACATCTATACAACTGGCAAGGTTGTTTGTTTTGCACGTCATATTGAGATCTCCCAGACCATGAGCCCCAAGGAGGCGCCAAGGTGCAGTTGGAAATGTCTCGGTCAGGAGGATGCACTAAGACGGTTTCAGGTAATTTGAACCTAAGGAATCAACAGGTTGAACCGCTCATAGTTGTGCCAAATAGCACAGGGAATACTAGTGTCTTTTGGAACTTGCATTAATAAACCGATACCCTTCCGTCCTTCCTACAAGAGATTTTCTGATGCCGGGCATTAATTGCATTGTCATGCACACTTGACTCATTATCTAGTTCTGCAGTGAACAGTCAGGATGCAGACATTGCATACCGCTTAGCCGCAAAAGCCAGAATACGTTGTCGGGAGCGTCCTTCCTCATCCCCAACAGCAATGTTATACAGAATGTCTCCAACTATATTTGTGCCACTGGTGGATGACCTGTGACTCACAACGTCATTTCTGCGTATGACAAGGATTAAGTCAGCTGCTTCATGAAGCAGAAAATCAAGATTGCAAAAGAGGTCCAGATTTAAGAATTTCAGCTGCAAGTATTGGATAAACATACACCTTTACTAGAGGAGATTATCAGAGCAACCTCACACTGGAAACAACGATAAAGTCTTCGGTTAGCATGCAGCCAAATTCTATTGAGAATGTTGATCATCAGAAAGACCAGGAAAAGCTGATAAAATTTCACAATACAGAAATACAGTCACAATATAACGAAGTCAACAAGTCAACATTGTATAGGACTTGATTTGGTACCCAAAAAGTTCATTACTCATGGCATTGCCGTCCAGTATTTAGGTTTCCACAGGGACTTGAAAAATCATAGATGATCTACACAGAGTCGATGTGCCAGAAAAAATAACATTTCAGTACAAACTAGGGAAAAAGAGCTTCGCCAACAGCAAACACACCGACTGCGCCTATTAATTATTGGCCTGGTTGGTTGGTTAAAAGAAGTAAAAATTCCATAATTAGGATGACCACGTACCCGTCGGAATTAGCCACGGGTGCCGGTTTCAAAGCTCTCGGAGGTACAGGATCACTATTGCCTTGGTATGCCTTTGACGTGCTACCCATGGAATCGGATGCCATTCGTGCATAGTCGCTTGAAATGATTTGGCTAATGCTGGTCCCAAGACCTGTCCCCTTTCCAACATCCCGTGACACTTCTTCCCTATGGTCCCTCAAAAGTATTTCTCCTAATGTCTCAACTTTATGTACCCCATTAGAATGTGTAATATCCGTATGAGAACTTTGCGAAGCTTCGTTTTCCTTAGACGTTTCATTCAAGGTTTCACGTATCGCCACACTCTCAACCTCAAAGTCCACTCTCCCAGACTCGTCAATCGCTTCCTCTAGTCCCACGACCACAGAATCTTCATCTAATCCCAGACCAGCAGTCCCTCTTCCAGGGGACTCACTTGGGGGATCTACAAGAGTAAGCCCCTCGAATAAAACTTCTTCCCTTGAAGAAACGGCACTGTCGCCTGTGATCCGTTCCTCTTCAACAGTTAGTCCGTCAACATCAGAATTTTCGGGCACCGCACCATTCATACGTACGTCCGGAAGTTCAGCTCCAAGCATTGTCCTCGATTCATTCTGGCTGGCATCTTGGCTGTCTAAAATCTCTAAATTTCCCAGAACGGGCTCTTCATTCTCATCCCCTTGCTGGACAGCCAGCCCTTCAAAAATTGCAATTTTCTCGCCCACTCTCTTTTCTGAAAGATCCCCTAAGCCAATACTACCCGAATTCGAATCCTCCGAAAGTGAGTGTTCTGGAGGTAGGACAGATCCACTTCCATCCACATCATCCGCAGCAAGACGTTGCGGTACTTCCTCAACCTCCACCCCATTCACTATCGAACCTTGTAAAAAAAGTTGAAACGGATGTTCCGGAGCCCGAGACCCGAGTTCATGGATGCTACCTTCATCTTGACTTGGCTTGTTGGTCTCGCTCAATGCTGACAGCAACGACTGCTTCGAGAGTAGAAGATCTGGCGCCAGAGGGAAGGGCGTGACTTCCTGCACAAAATCTGATGCATCTGGGTTGGTCATGTCCTCCCCTTCAGCTGCCATAGCTACAAAACCCGGATCGTAGTAAGCCCCGACCTCGTGAGAGCAGAGCTAAGCCAAGCCAGATAGTTAGGGTTGCGAAGGCGAAATGCGTACCCTAATTGGATGAGGAGACGTCCTGAGCTACAACCAGACTGCGGTCAAGGCGGACACAAGCCATCCATCGAGGGTATCCATCCGGGGCTGGGGCAATCAATGACGACGGCCAGAAAAGATGGAGGAGGAGCGGCTGCGGGATGCACCAATCGAGAAGATTGAACTAACTTAGTGGTCGAGGGGCGGGCGGGAGAGATGAAGCGAGACAGATCGCGAAGGAGGGTGAAGAGAAGGGAGGGAGCGGAGCGGGGTGAATGGGAGGTGGTGGCGATGAATACCTTACTGGAAGGGAAACAGACAGAAGAGGAGAAGGGAAGAGGAGCAGGGGAGGGAAGGAGGGGAAGAGGAGAGGAGGGGAGGGGACGAAGGAGGAAGCAATAGATAAGTTATACGGAGTACTAATTAACTTTACTACTCTTCCGAGCAGCGGCGATGGAGATCCGGGCACGCACCGGACAGCAACGCCTGGCAGGCAAGGCAAGGCAAGGCAAGGCAAGGCAAAGCAGAAAAAAAGCAAAGCAGGCAAGGAGCCGAGCAACGGCACAAGCAAGCAGGGGCGAGGGGGCCGGCGAGAAGACCCAGGAGAGGGCATGTAGCGGGAAGCAGCGTCCCATGAAAGCGAAAGCGGAGGGAAAGAAGACAAGAAGAGCCCCAGCGGCACGGCATCGGCAGCAGGCAGGCCAACGCGGCCACGGAAAGCGTCCCATCTCCTTCTCATCAGCCAAATGAAGTGAAGTACAGTACAGTAAGGTAGCCAACCCATTTCCGATCACTTAATCATTTCAGCATATGTGTGATTGAGCAATGGTAGAGGAGAAAATTTTCTCCAGTGAGGAAATAGGAATAAGAAAGATTATCAATTGTGGGTAATCTTTCATCAAGTGTAGAATTAGTAAAAATTAAAGAAGTGAAAAAGTTAGGGTTTCCTATTTCCAATCAATAGGCAAGCTCATTCTTGATCAGTGGAAACTTTATTAGGTGTCAATGTCTTATTCATTACAGAAGAATCACATAAGAATCAAATGGCCTATAAAGCTATGGTTACAAATGGATCAATCTACTGATCAGAAATGGGAGGGTGATCGGAAAGGGGGTGGCTACCTTAGATGAGAAGTGCTCTGGGGCCTCCAAATTTATTCTTTTCTTCTTTGGGTCACCAATAGAATATAAAAATGTTAAGATCAGGTGTGAGTGATTTCGGCTAGTTTGCAGCTAGTGTTAACCCCTTTATGCCCATGGGACCAAATTCTTGTATCAACAATATTCAAAGTTAATTAAAACCTAACAAACTTCCTTTTCTTAGTAGTTTATATGTTTGAAAATTTATTTTTGAAGTCTAGTTTTAGCATCAAAAATCTGATATTGAAAATGAATGATTATACTTTTTCTATTCAAGATTTTGTGCAAGGTTATCCATTGTAAATTTTGATTTTCTAGTTTTAAAGGCTCTTGGAAATGAGCCTAAAATACACTAAATCTTGGAGAAAAAATCACATTAGAAATTCATTTAAAAAAACTGTAGAGTAGATTTTGAGAAGTCATAATTAAAATTGATTAGATTCTACATGTTTGGCCCTTCAACTTCATATTTTTTTGGCTACCAACTTTTTAGATTTGACATGTGAAAAGAGGATTGAAAGACTTCAAATCACTTTTACAATTTTAGCACCTTCATTATCAAATATTATAACTTTCAATCCATGAGTGTTGTTGCTGTGCTTTCTTTTCACATGTGATCTTTAATATGTCTAGTTTGAATTTGTATGGTTATAATGAAAAACAAATTCATAAATTTTTAAAATATTGATTTTTTGTTCAATTTAGAAAAAATTCCAAAAGGCTCAAAAAAGACCTTGGACATTGTGAGTGTTTTAATATCCACACTTGGTATTAAATGATCTCAACCAGATTCTTGGATTTGAATTGCAAAATGTCCTATGTGAGTGCTTAAGCATGGTCCATTGTGCCTCCCAAGCAATGAATCTTTTTATATGCCTAATTGATGTAAATTGCAAAAGAAACAACTACAAACTTCAAAACAAAACAAACTTAGGCCAAATAGACAAACTAAATAAATAGATTATATTTTTAAATCAAAAAATGCATAAACAATAGCTATATATTTGAAGTTGTAGATCAAAACTTGTCATTTCCAAAATGATAAAATTTGATTTAATCGGAGTTTCCTAGAAGAAGTTAGGATTGGATGAAATTCAACCTTTGAAAGGGCAATTCGAACTTCATACACAATTTTCTATAAACTTTGGGTGTCAAATCAACTTTGAATTCTGGATATAATTTTAAGCTAAGATCTACTATCAAAATTCTAAATTTGACTTAGGATGGATAGAAACTCCCCACTTTCATCCAAATTCCACACCAAACTTCATTCCTTGTTATCTTATAGAGTTTAAATCAATTTTTGAATTATAAAGTAGTTATGAACTCTTCTAAACTTCTTCTATATAATTATAAATTCTAACTATTATTTGGTTGCCTTCAAAAGATTCTAAATTGTTATCTATCTCATTCTAAAGACTTTGGACTTCTTTTAGAACTCTAAACCTTCACGGATTTCTCATATGCTTTCTTTTCCTACATTCATTGACCTTTCAAATTTGGTTAAATGTAATTGTGAACTCACTATATCACAAATGCATTTAAATCATGATTGGCATTTTGTTATATTTTGGAATGATTTGCATGCCTTCCACTGATGTATGTCATTTGTTTTGTTTGTTTGGATTTCTTAGCTTCATCTTATATTACAAATGTGTCATGTCGCTCTTTCAATCTGTTAGGTGGCTAAAAGAATGTGCTTGAATGAACCTTGTATTTTAGAGCTTCAAGGTTTTGTTGTCTTGTTTTGTTTGTTTGAATTTTTTGGTTTCATCTTATGTTACTCTAAAAGTGAATGTCGTAAATCTATCCTCAGCACATTCATGGTACTCCTCTAAGTTACAACAGCAGTAGTTGCTCATTAACTAAATTTATTGAGGGTAAAGTACTTTTGTTGAAGGAGCTAAACTTGTTCATTAATTTGTTGAAGTTAAAACACAAACAATGAAGGAGGATTGCATGTGTAATATCATTTTCACCATAGACTACATCACTTATGCATTTTGTGTATGTCTCATACTCAGTTAAAAATATAATTCTAAATTTTGAATTATAAATAAATAACAATACAATAAATTGCCTTCTTACACTAATTTAAAGTAAATATATGGTACTTAAAAATATGCCAAATTAGAAAATTAGGTAATGATATGGTTCATTTAATTAGTCTCTCCTATCAAAATACCTCCATTAATAATACTCTGCAATATATAAACTACTTGAAGAATGATCTTCATGTGGGTCTAGACTACAGCCCAAAGCCTATGGGTTGAACTAGGATCAAAAGGCTTGTGATTCAGGACTAGGAGTCTAATTTTTTGGATATTAATTTTGGATATTTAATTTTTAGATGCTCGTTCTGGATGTCTAATTTACTAAGGAGTTTACACAAGGCGGATGCTTCAAAAAGAAGAACTTTTTGTTCTGACTAGTTTCTACTCTCTATAATTTGTTGTGACAAAAAAAGTCCTAAAGGTTCAAAGCTTTGATATACTAGTATGAATGAACTAAAGTTTGAGACAACTAAGGTTCAAAGCTTTGCTATATGTAGAGAAATACGGGAAGTAAAAGACCAAATTGGATGAAGAAAGTTGGTAAAATGTCAGTACAATCCCCTCAACCCTCACAAACCACCACAAATATTTTCATTAGAAGAAAATGAGGGGTTTTGCAACTATAAAGAACAACTAGTTTTTTTGTTGCATGGGACATCTGTAGCTAGTGAAAATTTACAATCCGTAGTTGTTGTAGACAAGTTACATGTAGAATTGTAGTCACAATGGTTGTTTCTCATCCAATAGCTTACATGAAACTTCTTCAATAAACTCTTCTGATGTAGTTGCTTATGTGGTATTTGCTGCCGCATGAAGTTGGTTATTTGCAACTAATGTATGACTCGTTTGCTACTCATTTGTGTCTTCGTTGTCACTTGTTTGTGGCTTATAGATTTGTAAATTTTGAAATTCTAATCTCAATGATTTGTAGATTTTAGAAATTTGGATCTAGCTTCTTATTTAGATTTCAAAAATTTGAATATTGATATTTTATAGATTTCACTAGTTTAAAAAACTTTATAATGTCATAGGGTTTTAATTTCTTGGATTTTAAATATATTTAGATTTCTATAAACTGTAGAAATCTACAAATTGTGCAAATCTAAAAAACATAGAAATCTATAGTCTATAGAAAGCCTAGAATTTTATTAATAATATTTCTTATTTACTACATAAAAATACAACAACTTACAAGTCTTATATGTCTAAAGGTAGGTTCACACTGGATGTTACATGAAAATGGCAAGAAACAGGTAATTATATGCCTTGAAGTTGGTAAACTAACCTTTTTTAGACTTGGGAACTGACAAACCAACTACATTAAAGACACTTGTGTTACATAGTTTTGTTGCGTTCACATATATGGTGGTATGGTCATGCACTAGCTTGTCTTAGGTGGCACATAAAATTTCAGAAGAGGATGTGTTGTTCATACCAAAATGTCCACCATTGTAATCTCTTAGAACTCTTTCTTTGTAGGTAATTGCTTGGCATTTCAACTCTTGAATCTTTTGGTTTGAATTTATGCAGATAAGAACTTACAAGTAACCGTTAAGAATTATGAACCAAGCGTTACAGATTTAGAGCTCCCCTTTCTTCATGAAATTCATTTTTAGAGCTCCAAAATCAGGATTGTGTAGCTATAGAAATACTGCGCACAAGAACAATGTTGTTATCAATAACAGACGGTTTCAAATCCAGAAAAAATAGCTCAATTAATCATGCTTGTTGCATATGGTTGATTTCCAAAGCATGCACAATTTGGATCTAAATATATTGCATATATATGTTAGAATCAAGCCCGGTATCAAGAACTGCTTAATTATTAAGCAACTTGAAGCAACAAGGTTAATTGTGACGAAGTTCTAAAAATGACGTAATGCCATCATTCATCAGTAGCAATCAAATTCAAATCAAGAATACAAGCACACTTCAAATGGTCATATCAATACGTGAAAAAACAAAGATAGAGAGACAGATGCTAAATGATATAATGTCTTCAATCATCAGTAGCAGAAAACTAAACAAATTTGAGTGGGAGTACAAATCTCTGATAACAATCTACGCTAAAAAATTTGTTGTGTGGGGAGAGATCATTAGGTATTGGGCGCTTTTTTTTCTTTTCTTTTTTTCTAAAAAAAGCATGGACGCATTTTTCCTTGTTTTGGTATTGTTCTTACAATTCTTCTGACTTGCCTGCGCTTCTGTATTCAGCGGACTCTTGCTTGTCTCCCAACTTATACTTGAGAATTCTCTGAGGAATCGTAAGCACCGTATGTGCTTTGTGCACGTTGCAAGGGTTTAGGGTTCGTTCAATCCTTTGCACTCGCATTTCCTATGGCTATGATGTTGTGAAGCGGGTGGATTGTTGCAGAAATCCAAGAGCAATGCCAACTCTTTCCCCAACGCTCTTTGGTAGTGCAGCCAAAGCAATGCCACTACAAAATAGTACTCCTAATTGTCTAAGATCTTTCATTTTGTGTTGATTTTGTATTTATATAATTGTGGCACCAACTCCTGTTTCTCCCGGAGACTGAGCCTAGCTACAATTGAGCTCTATATTTGGAGCTAACAACGCTCTTATTTGCGGTGCTACACAAGTTTGGGTCCACTATAAGAAACCGATGTTTTTTTTGACTTGATACCCTGATAAAAAAACGTCAAAAAAAACGTGATACCGTGTTTGTTCAAACGCAAAAAAAATCTGCATTGATGTCCCACAAAATTCGTCAAAAAGTACAAGCAAAAAACGTGCTGTGTTAGGCCAAAAACACGCATATTTTGGGCTTGTTTTTTTTGACGTCCGATAAAACGCACTATTGCAAGTGCCTTATGGGGTGCCATGTGGATGCCATGTGACCTCCACATCACTTTGTCATCCAGGGGCAATGCCACGTCATATTGTTTTTCATCCAAATTTTTGTCTCGTGACGTGGACCCAATGAAAATATGACATGGCATGCCTTGTCAGCATACTTTCATGTCATTTTCATTTTTTTTCTTTTTTCTGAAATGTCAATTTAGATGTCTAGATAAACATTTTTTAAGACATCAATTGTTGCATACTATATCAAGGTTAGTAGAAAATAATTATTTAAAAATAAATAATGAATTAAAAAAAATTAACAAGAACAATTGTTGAATTCAACAAAAATTAAAAAAACTTACCATCTACCATCAAGAGGATTTTTGATGGCCAAATGAAGGAATTACTTTACTGTCAGTTTGTAAGAATGAAGGGTTGAGAGTTCCTATTTATATCCATAGTCTGTCCATAGTGAGACAAAAGATATGGAATAATTACAATATGGGAACTTGACCATTGTAATTCTTGACGTTGTTTTAGACGTCTAGGCATTGTTGCAGACATCTGGATGTTATTTCAGACATCTTCATGTTGTTTTAGACATCTAGACCATGTTGTTTCAGACATTTTACATTGAAAACAATTTTTGCTAAAAGATCCCATATGGATTGTCAATCTTCCTACCACCCTATTTGTATAAAGAGTTCATGTTTTCATCTATACTACACATCCATCCATTGCCCATCTTTTGCAAAACATGCCACGTGGCTACCCATTTCCTAAAATTTTCACATTTGGGCAGCATTCTACCATAAAGTACAGTAATTTTTATTGATTTTACCATAGTAAAAATGGGTTTGCTTGTTGACGTGGCAGTCTATTTTTTTGGACATTCCAAAAAACGCAGTGATGTTTTTGTTGACGTTCATTTTGACATGCTTGTCCGTATTGACATGAACCCATCTGGCACTCTTCTAGGTACTCGTTTGCATGGACATCACGCAAAATTCCCACTGCTGCGACCCAGACTGCCAAACAACGCGACATCAGAAAAAACACGGCGCATTTTTTGCCAGACGACCCCAAAAACGTGTCTTTCTTATAGTGGTCCTAAGAGCGCCCACCAGTGTGAACGTGCTCACAATAAAACTTATGTAACATTGTTCCTAGCCTTTGCCTAAGACTCAATGAGAACATACCTTAACTTAATGGTATTCTTGACAACTAATATGGGACAATTGATATAAGGCAATTGCAAAATGGCTTAGAAACAACTTGAAAACAACTAAGAAACATCTATTGTCATTTACAGTTGCAATCATTTCCTAGTTGTTCTTAGTCATCTTTTGCAATGGCAGATCAACACGGTGGATTCTATAGAGCATAGACTTGTTCACGTTGACAACTATGATGAATGTTGGATGGAGAATGGCTCACATTCATTCAAAATTTAAACCCTTTTACAACTCTTATAATCCTATACTTCATTTTATGCCTGCTTTGCAACTAAAATAATGTATACACTTCATGCTACAACTATTTTGCAACAAAGTACAAGAGAATGTAAGGTTTGAAGGGAATTCAATGTCCTTCAAAACTTGCTTCAAAAACAAGAAAAATGGAGAAAAAAATGCTCCAAAACAAGGTTTGTCAAGGTTTAGCTACATAGCCAAAAATCCACTAAAATAAATCCAATGAGGACGTAGTACAAATAAGAGGTGGTTTGAAAAGGAAAAGGATGATTGTACTTATATATCTTTTTTTAAGGGCACCGCTTTCTTTTCTTCTACCTAATAGTAATCCTATCATTTTAGATTTTTATCCAAATTTTAGGATTTTCTACTTCTATGTTGGTCCAAAAGTATAATTTTGGAGAAGGTCACCAAATCACAAACGGATCATGCCATAGACTTTAAAAGAACTAAAAGGCATTCCTCTTCCTTTTCCATTACAAAAAAGTCAAAAAAATCTAGCACCAAGTTTAAACAAAAATGGAAAGGACAAGTTTAAATAAAAATCCAACTTTCAGAGTTTACCTTTTCTAAAGAAACTGCCTAGCCTAAGCCCTTTAGAAGGTGTAAGGGAGCAAAAAAAGACCCTACTTTGACCTGATCCCCATTTTGTATGCTCCTTGAACACCTATCAACTCCTCAAATAATCTCCAAATTTGCTGGAGTTTTCAGAGAGACACTCCCTTTTAGAATTTGCATACACTTGTGATAACGCCCTATTTAATAGAGGGATATTTACCTTGTAGAATGGATTATAAGGCATGATATTTAAAAAAATAAAGGTAAGTGTTTCTGTTTTGGGGCACCCTATTAGTAATCATACTGACTTTTGGGGGGTAAGGGATCCTACACTACTTAATGTAAACTTACCACATCCAATCCATTTATAAATAAGAAAATAGAACATCATCAAACATATTCAACATAAATATTCTATACAAACCATTTTGCTATATACAATTCTATATTGCTGAACAACAAAGAATCAAACAAAGTATTCACATACATACCAAGAGATTAGATGAACCATGAACAATCTAAAAATCTCTTTCTACAATCTTTATAGGAGGAGAAATTAGAAGTCATGCTGCAATAACATGTATAGAAGAAGGAAAAGAAAAGAAAAGGAAAACAAAGGTAAACATAAGGCTTGATAATACAAGTGAAAATCAAGACCACAACCTAAGTAATAGAAATTCTACGTTCAATCACAGTGAAGGGTCCTTTATATTCTTGGCATTTACAACCCATGGGATCATGCATCATCCATATAAATACTTGTCATATTAATAATGTTCATGGATTGAACTTCTTGTATACTATAAACTATAAATCTATAATGAACCAAAAATTCCCAGAGCACCTGTAGCATACTAACACAAAGTGCAAAAATAGCAGGAATATAAAAAGGGAAGGAGAGACGGCATCTCCAATACTCTAAAATCCTCCAAATATCTGCAAAAAGAAAGAATCTTCAGTACAATCTCAAGTAAACCTATGACAATACAACAAAATTTGAATTCAAAGACCACTTGCTTCCTATAAGAGCCAAAAAAGAGAACATGAATTTGCATGCAACGCCACATTTCCAAACAACACATTCAAAGTCAAATGCAATATAACTATATAAGTCATGTTGCACCTTAAATAAAAACCGCTACACTTGAATTCAGCAAAATTTGAGATTTGGGTTGCAAACTAGATTTGTGATACCAATAGTGGGATTCAAAGCAGCGTTATTCATCCTAATCATCACAAAAAAGAAAGTTTAGGAACTCACCCAATGTGAATCACCATATTGGTCCACCTTTTAAAAAGACGAAAATCTAAACATTCTGCTTGAATCTACAAGTCCGGAAATGTTAGTACTCTAGATTAAACCAAAATCACCAATTAGAGAGTTTTTTGTTAGATGGGGATTTAAAACTAAAAAAATTAAGCAAAATTTTGTAGAGTAAGCAAATTAGGCTAATGGTATAATGATGATAAGATGAAAACCAAAATACGACTAAGTAGAAAAATGAAATTAAAATTAAAATTAAAAAACAAAAAGATAACAAACACAAAGAACACAAAATCAAAGTGAAACAAAATACTAAGGTAGCAACACCCATAACCATTACTGTACACATAACCATCACTTCTAAAATCTTGGAGAATCTTTGGAAGTGAATAGATGTGATTACAAGGATGTACTACATTTGAATATCAGACCTTAATGTTGGTATTAGGTTCATTAATTTTGCAGTTGGTTCTTTAAAAATTCACAATTTATTCTCACAGTATCCAAACAATACATTCAAAAGTATACCGGAATTTATTTTTCTTGCTTATAGGATCTTATAATTGTTTGATTTCTATAATAGTAATCATGTTCAAAATCCTTAAATTCACGGTTATAGATGCTGCTATTTTATTGGTAAGGAATGGGATTATATTTATATTGCAAATCCTAAAAAAATAGGAAATACAAAAATCACAAAAATGGAATTAAAAACAAAAGACTAAAAGTAGGAAATGAAACCAAATAAAACGAAAAACCACAATAAATAAGAAATAAGAAAAAACACAAAAGAAGGTAGTACAACTAAAACTACTACAAGAATATTAGAATAGTGAAAGAAACACTAAAATAGTAGTAGAAATTGACAACACTAAAATAGGGGCTTTACAATAATTTAGAGGGTTCAACACAAAATTAGCGCAATTTACACTAAACTAGAGGATTTACTATAATTTATTGCAATTTGCACTAATTTGACATTTTTTACACTTATTTAGCAAATTAACAATAAATTAGGGGTGGATGAAAGTAGTTATAAACATTAGTCCATTAGGGAGTTTGGTTATAGGATAAATTAGGGTTTGAAGCCCTTTCTCTCTTCCAAACTTTGTACATGATGTATTTTGAGAGCCTGATTAAAAATTATGAAAAATAATGGAAGAAAAAATGCTAGAATGATGATTGCAATAGATTAGGATTAGAAGTAGACAATCTTTTTAGTAAGTTTACTTTTTTTTAAGAGACAAAATGGATGAAAAAGGTGGATATTTAGGTCAAATGGAAAATTGCTTTGAGAATAATGCTCGGAATAATGGAGTCTTAAAACTTGATTTCCAAAATGCCTAGGTTCAACCCATTTGGAGCCTAGACAAGGTAGTGGTGGTTGTTTTTATAGTGGAAGGTTTGTTGCCGCAAGACTTTAGGAGTTGATACTTTAGATAGCAATTGCAAGAGAATGGCAAGATAAAATAGGCTGAATTTTTGGTAGAAGGTGGATATTTAAATTAGCTTTCAGAAAAGTTAAAGCTTGCTTCATTTGAAGCAAAGATAAGGTGGTAGCAACGGTTTTTGTAGAGGAGGGTTAGTTGTCCTTAGGAGGAAGCATTTCCCTTGAGGTATTTTTCTTTGAAATTTTGTATTTGTTGTTGAGTAAGTGCAATTTTCATCACATCTTGTTGTTGAAAATGATGGATTTGCCTATATGGGCTTGTCTATGGTGTACAATGTTGTATGAGCCTCATAACTCAATACATGGTTGAAATTTGGTTTTGTGGGTGATGGATGTTATGCTAAAATTCTTTTTAGGGGCTCAAATTCACACCATTTTTAGTCCCAAAATTGTGAATTTGAATGCGATTGAGTTATTGAGTATAGGAGATCAATAGCATGAAAAAAGGGTGAATTTGATGGTGTATGAACCATGGCATAAAAAAAATGTCAAAGGTGTGTTTGGGTTCAATGTAGGTTATTTGTCTCTTTGAATTAAATTTTGGCATATAAGTTGCTTTAATCCATTCTAATTTATGATTAAAGTGATTAGGAGGTTATGACGCTTGATTTGGTAATTTTAAGTGTATTGTTTCCATTTGGTCTTAGGACTTTGGAAGCAATTTTGAGTATCTAAATTAGGAGTCTATTGATTGGAGGCTTCTAGGATCCATAAATTATTTATTGGTCCAACTCTAGAGAGTCTTTTTGCCTAGTGGTGAAAATACCTTATAACAAACGTCCACCACAATGTATCAATGAGACCCAGATTGCCACCAACACCTCTAACTTTGTTCCAGCAGCTACATCAAGCTTGATATTCCCAAAATCCCTTAAAAAGTCCCTCAAATGCTCCAGCTAGACTTTCAATAGTCTTCTCAATGGTAGCAGACAAAGGCAATAGTAGCAAACAAAGCTAATGGCCGGCCATTTCTAACCTTGAGCTTAGAATTGAAAACATCTACTTTGAAACCACTTTAACCCCTCACCGCCCCAACCCAGACACTGTCGCTTTGAAGTTTTCATAACAGTGCAGAGAATAATTGACGTAGCTTGGAATTGCCTCAAGTTCATCCAAGTTCACCGCTGCTTTTCAAAGAAGACTTTGGTGTGATTCGTGAGGTCCTCTTTGATTGAGGAATGATGCCCCTACTGCTGACATCATAATGTTTAATCATGCGCTTTTAGGCAGGGAATCGGGCTGCAAAAGCTGCTTCTCGAAATTTGTGGCTAATTTGCAGGCGGGTAGAATCATGAATTGGGGTCCCACTTTCACAAAGTGGGGGAACAACAATCATACACTTGGGAACAAAATTTCCCGGTCTAACATCAATGACTGCGTTGGGAAATCGCTAGTGACATTCGCTGCGACAAAGAAGTTGACCAGCAATGACCGCCTCGTGAAGGAATGCAAACAGCCAATTGCCGGTCATAGATTCTCGTCCTGAAATTAGTGTGGGTTGAGAACGTGAACTACCAGATACAATCGTGATCCATGAACAAACTGCCCCAGACTGTAGGATCTTGCTCTAGACAAGTTGTATTATGCTACCCAACAAGTTCAGATCATCTCCCTGGGAGGCTAGGAGTCTCACAGCTCTTGTGAGATTCATCCAAGCAGTTCACCCCAAGCTTCGCCACAAGGCCCAAATTGAACGCTAAGAAAATCAATGACCAAGGATGAAGATCGGGAGCTCTAGGACCAGAGCATAATTGGTGGCATTGTGGTGCAATTGGAGCACAAGTTCAAAATAGGAGCACACATACAATCGGAGCATCGGAGCTGAGATACAATCGAAGCACGTACACAAACAGAGCTCAAAACCAATTCACATCGGTTTCACAGAAAGCTTTTCCTTTTATTGCTAGCATGGAGAAATGACAGAAAATGGGATTGTAGTACAAGAAAACTGTAACCACATCTGCTCAATCTAAATCCCTCCATGCTCTCACAATCCTAGGAATGATTCAAATTCCGCCACCTTCATCTGCCAATATTGCTGACTCCCAAGATTGGAGAGCCCATGCACCCTCAAAATTCACTAGGGAGGTATAAGCTACACCTAAACCCTGTGATGACTCAGAACCTGGGACTAACAAATTCTCAGAGTTTGTACACTACTCCTGGCCAAGAACTGCAGCATCCTACTCAGGCACCACACAAGGAGAGTCTTTGAGATTACAAAAATGAAGACCACAAAGGAGACCGGGAATCCTCCAATACAAAACACGATCACATGACCAAAAAGCTAGGACAATGCACTAACACATGGAATTGAAAGCACAAAAAAGGCACCTATTCAAAACTAATGCCTGCAAAACTTTGTCACCCCCAAGCTCGGAGAGTCGACCTGCTCACAACATCGGAAGTCTCTGGCGCAGGCACTGCGCTCATGTGCCGACTAGATGCTGGGAACTAAAAACTGCCCGCCATCGCTACGAACTCCAAAATCACCGCGTTGTCGACCACTTGCACGCTATTGCCCACAGGCTGCCAGTGGTGTACCTTCACACCAACACCTCCACTGCATGCTCAATTCGCGCCATTCCTGCCACCTCCCCGTTTTTGGCCGCTGTGGCTCACTGAGCCTGGTGACGTGCCCGACGTTGAAATCAACCATGCTACACACACAACAGTGAAAAGTTAGATCACTGAAAGAGACGTTGGGCCCACTTCGTACCCGTATGTGCTTTTACAAAGCATGGGTCATCGCACATGAAGAGGTCACAAGCTTTGCAAAATTGATTCTGCTTCCGTTTGCAAACTTTGCAACGGCGGCGTATTGTTGGGTGGGCCACGCTACAGTGAATAACGTTGGGATTCTTGTTACGAAGGCCACAGGTGATTGCCGGGCTAACAAGGGGTAGCACTAGTTCCCTGGCAACAGTATAGTAAAAATTCCTACGAGGGAGTTGCCGTCCACCTTCCCCACGTGCCTGCCTACCAGTCTTGTACAACACCCAGGCATTTTGCAAAGACGAGTCAATGGTGAAGAATAGGAACTTGTGCCACCACTTCCTAGAATGGAATTGGACACTATAATCTCGTCTCGTTTGGTTGATTAGGTCCACTCCTCGCATGTGGTGCTGATATTCAACCTGCTGTGGTGTTATGCTAACTTCCTTTCGCTCACCATTCAACCACCGCATAGCAATCCCGGGTCCAAGTGGATTTGCAGAGGTACTGAGAAAGCTCACGGGTTTAGAATCAAACCATATAGTTGCTGCCATCCGTTGACTCTCATGCATCTGCCAAAACAACGTGGACCGCGGGTGCTCGGCTCTACAAAAACTCTGAAGACTTAATGGATACCCAACTCTACCGGCCTTCACTGTCCTGGTGGCATAAATTCCTTGTTGCAGTAGGGAATCAAACAACTGGGGACTTGTGAAAAAGTTGTCACATACAACCACGTGCCCCTTGTGGCCTAGGCCACGAGTCAATTCATGCACCACTCGCTCCCCTTGGCCGTCATCTACAATCCCTCCTTTTCCAGTATACAGTATGACATTATAAATATAACGACTTGGGTTAGAAACAGCTGCCCACAGCTTGAAGCCATATCGAGTTGGCTTCGCAGGGATGTACATATGGCAAGGAGACAAATGACCACGAAACGCTACCATAATGTCGTCTGCATTTAGAAATTTCTCACAATTGAAAAGCTCTTGAGATCTACTCACAAAGTGCTCCAATACCCATCGAACCTTCCCAAGTTTGTCGTAGTCGGCACTCTTCTTGTCATGACAAATACGAGTGTTATCCACACAATGAATGCAACGCAGAAGTGATTCAAATCTATCACGGGTCATGACACGGGGAATGAGTCCACCACGCTAGAAGGGATCATTCTTCCAATAATCTCGAATTGAAGAAGATCCCTTCAACCCCATCAAAATTACAACTCCCACAAAAGCACGCATCTCCTGCAATGTGACAAGCTTCCACTTGGGGCCTCCATTGGAACCAGGTGCCCTGCCCCTCCTTCGAGGATCTGCCATAACTGTATACTGTTGGGCAGCGTACGTGTTTGTCTCACTCACAAGGTGTTGTAGCGTCACATCATCCCAGAATAGCAAAAAAAAATATGAAGGACATCGCCTCTGGCAACGGAATCGTTGCGTGGGACCTGGACAGGGTCCACTAAATGATGCACGACTGCCTAGAAGCTCCGAGTGGACTTGGCCCCACTTGCCATCAGCGTATCTACGCCTAATGTCTTCTACAGCTACCTTCCGATTACGATTCAAGTGCAAGAATTCCTCATACTGGTCCAAATCCAATGACTCACCAATAGACAATCGCTCATCCTCATCTTCAAGAGGCAACCAATCGCATTTCTCATCATCAGATGAATTACCTGCAAAGTCTTGGTAGTCGGCCATCCACGAGGAGTCGTGCGAATCAGACGTCCACACCTCGTACCTAGTGAGAGGCTCGTAGCTTGCAATGTCAATTAGACTGGAGATGCTTCCAAATCGTCTTGGACCCCTTGGTGGGGTCACGTCACCACCTTCGACCTCAGCAGACGGCCCAGCAGGTGAGCCAATACGGAGATTGAACTCTCTGGTCTTGCCAGCTGATTTTGCAGCCGGCCGATGCTGCCATCATGGGACGGAGAGGGGTCACGGTGAGGTATTGCTCCAGCATTGATTGCAGTATACGGCCGTGGAAGGGGGTGATTCAAGAAATCCAGCGTCTTGCAATCTGCTTGCGCCCCTTCCTCCAGCCTATAGACCCACCAAAGTCCACACCATACCAATATACTCCATCTTCGAACCACCCTTGGCACACTGAGCCCATGAAATCCTGCAGGCCACCATGCTGAAGCGGATTGTATCCTAATACGCGCAATGGGACCCATACATCCTCTGGGAGGCTGCAAAAATCGTCTGTGTTGTTGTGACCACCTGGAACACAAGCAATGAGCGGCCTTGGTGTTGGAAGTGCGTTCGACGCAGAAGCACCTTCTGCCAAGGCTGCATGGTGGTTGCAGCGAGGCGGAAAATGTGCTTCATACTGTTCCTCCGTAAGTTGGTAGGGCATCGGAGTTGCCACTAATTCAGTGACAGATGTCAGCCAGTCATGTGTTCGCGCAGCAGTATCAAAAGCACCGGTGAGATTTTGGACTAGAGCACACGACGAGCGGAATTGGCTGTTGGCAGGTGAAAGGGGACTTCATGCACGTCGCCCACGTCATGCTGCAGGTGAGAAGCCAGGCGAGCGAGCTAGCTGACTTGGTTTCCTTCGCCTGAAGTTGGATGGCGAAAAACGATTTGGTCGAATCTCGGGCGGCATCCATGCGCCTGCTGTCGCTCTGTAGCCCTGACACCCAGTTCCACGTGAAGCTTGAATAGCTGGTCCTGGGTTGGAATCCGCTGCTTGTGTGGCCCCTGACCGACCACGTCCACCGCGCCCCCCACGGCTAGCTCCACCTCTGGCCCCATCGACCTTCTTTCTTTGGGCCCCACGTATCACTGCCGCCTCCACAGCTCCTTCTGCAGTCCCATTGTCACCTTCTTGCAGCGCCGGGAGGACCTCGTTCGGAACCGGCACTAGAGACAGTCGCTGGTTGCCCTGTAGCACCTGCAAGCAAACACAGGCACTGTATCAGTACGGGCAAAGAACCAGTGATTCCAATGAAGAGCAAAATAACAGTGGTATATTTCGAAATTGCTCACGCACAACTCTGTTATTTTGAAATTGCTTCTTATTCTAAGCATAGTAGTGTGAGTTGTGTCAACATTGGCGAGTAGCAAAGCATAGTCATGCGTGAAGAGAGTGAGAGATCCATTCATGCTTTTATTCATGCCCGGCTAGCAAATTCACACACAATGTAGTTCCCTGCCCACTTCTTGTAATTGTGTAATGACCAACTTATTGGATCACTACATTCCTATTCACTGACTTGTGGATTCTGAACCAAACAGGTAGTTTTGTGGTGAGGTGCGGAATCCAGAAGTGAGTCAGACAAAATGGAGATCTTGCCATGTATGTCTGATCCGTAATTTACAAGATCCATCGTGTGTGAGCCGATGTTCATAATCCACAAGTTACTGACAACTTCTTGACCAAATAATACTAATGGTAAGTGGACCCTCCCTGGATACAAAGTTCGTTCAAGTGGTGGTGAGCCGTGATCCATGAACATTTACAAAATCATCATAGCACGTACCGAATATGGAAGGCCTATGCCAGAAAATGAGTCATTTTCTAACTACCACGAATATGACGTAATACTCATGAAGTCTGTGAATGTGGAATGGAGAGTACCTGCAATTGGGAAGGCCTCTCTGACGCCATCAAAGTCTTGGGCGCAGGAAGCGTGATTGTTGCTAGAAGAGTCCTGGACTTGTGAATTTGTCCCTGCCCGACTGATCGAGCTTCGCGCCGACCGGATGCTGACTCCCGTGCCGACTTCTTCATCGAGGAAGGTTGGCCAATGCTGGGTCCGGAGAAACGTGTTGAGAAATTGTGGAATTCCCCACGAATGCCCCTCTAGGAAAACGGTGGACCACCCGAGCAATCTGGCAATTTGTCTCCTGCAGAGGTATCTCCAATTCCGAGTGGTAGGATGTGTAGGCCAGTAGTGCTTTTCCTGGGGTTGCAGCAAAGACAACAAGTAATCTTCCTGCAAACAGTTCACCACCTTCTGTGCAACTACAACGCTCTCACAACTCCCAAGCGTCCAGTGGTATAATTTATCTTGTATTGTCCACACTTCCTCTGCCGTTGCTCTTCCCGTCCACAACGCAGTTGTCATTCCAAATGGAAATGCACAGACAATCCCTCGAAGTTTGCTAGGGTGTTGTTGGACGTTGGAGCTGTGATGATTGCTTTGCATTTTATAGAGGCACTCCATCGCACTGCTAAACCCTAAAACATGCAGGGGAATTACTGATCGGAGTTGCGCACTATCGATCATGATTCCACCGTGCATGAACCCGAGCTCAAAACGAACAATCAGTGATTTGTCCTGCAGCGCCGGCCTTGTAACAAACCCACTCCCTACGATGCTATTTACGTTGTTGCCCACTCTCAAAAATCATCATAAGACACCGTTCAAAGCAAATCGTGAACCGAAACCGCACCACCCTCGCATTGGCCTACCACCTTCTCAAAGAATCCAATCTCCCCTAAACACTCAACACTCCTACACCCCAGTTTCTCATCACACAAATTTGTTGAGAGCATATCTAAATCGTGTGAGAATTCCCGAAGTTTCCTCCACTTTGCACGAAAACGCACTCCACCACCCTGCATACTCAAAGTCCATGCGGAGGAGGGAACCAACAAGTTCAAAATAGTCTGGGTATCCAAGGCACGGACTCCGAGGCCAACAGTCTGTCACCGGGTGTTTCCGGTCACTTTCTGGACACAACTGGGCAACTACCATGTCCGAAACTTCGCAGGGAAGAAATAAATGCTTCGACCAATCTTTCCAGGCAACCAGGGCCCCATCCGAAGTCACCTCCATCTTGGCCTCTTTCAACCCTCCAATTTTGCTTTTTACATCACCTTTGTTGATTGCACCTACTGTCGACCAAGTAGCTTTCAAAATCCACAGGGGACACATTTCGTCCACAGGGGCGGTGAGGGGTTAAGATCCTCTATTCTAATTTTGAATCCCAAAGCAGAGTCCATGATCTTAGATCTAGAATCCTAGTCATACATTGCGTACTTATGACTGCAAACTAATCATTCAAAGTATAAATCCTAACTGAAAATCCCAAACATCAACAATGGCATCAATTTTCCAGACTAAGAACACAACAATGACCAAAATTCCGCCTTAGTGCATACCTTCTGCGAAGAGGGTAAAACTAAACCAGCATCCACATAGCAATCACCAAATATTGATAACACCTCCAAACTGCAATCTAATAGCAAGAACACAACCAAAAACCGCAACCAAAACATGCAAAGCCGAGGATAATTCTAAAATCACACCAAATGCTATAGACAGGCAGACAAGAATTTGAAAATGCGCACTTATTGTTTTTTCCTTGCCCAGGATAATGATCGCGCATTGGAAACCCTACACCATGAAATAAAATCTGACTTCGGTTACTGAATACATAATCTTCAATCTATTGTTTTCTATCATTCATCTTTACATTATGGATAGGACAACACCACTCTTCAATATATTGCTTTCTATCATTCATCTTCACATTATGGATAGGACAACACCACATTTAATTCTATCTAGTATCTAGAATTAAAGCATTAGACCCTATATTTTATCACACATAGTTTTTGCATTTTTTGCTAGTCCCCCTCCCAAGCTAGAATTGAAGAATCTTTCCGGTTTGAATACCTCTATATGTCAAAATGTCATGAAACTTGTCGGAGCACATCATTAGCATAAAAAAAGTTACACTAATTTTTATTGAGATTTTATTGCAATTTGGATAATTTTTAGAAATTTCTCATTGTAAGTTTAAGCGGTGGACCATTTGGTCCTAAAAGTAAAAAAAATGGAAATATTTATAGAACCTCTCATGAAATTCTATAAAAGATGTGCAAGCCTCATATTTTTATCCTACACATTCAAAGAAGATGATTAAAATCTCTCTATCTCCTTTAATTATTAGTGAACATAGAATCTTTTGCACAAAGAAAAATCTTGGCAAATCAATTTTGCTCTTGAACTTTTGATGTGATTTCTATCCTAAAGCACCATATTTTTGTCATAAATGCCCTACTTTGGTCCATTTTGAATTCATGAAATATGTAGATTAACAATTAGGGTCTAGTACCATTAATATTTGGAAGATTAAGAAATTGAACTAAGGATCTTATTGGGTTTCTTGCGGGCCATTTATCCACGATTTATCGCACGCATAGTAGATTTCAGCATTTTGACGGTATTTACTAAGTATTCACAACTTCTACTACTCTTGGATTTCTAACTTGTATACATGTGGAATTTTGGGTTATTTTAGGTATTCTAGTCTATTTTGAACCAAATTTTATATTGGCATGTGACATAACTAATCTAGTTTAACACTCATTTTTGGAATCTTGGCATATAAAACGTAATTTAAACTGTAAAAATGAAAAACAAAACAAAACTATAAGTTCCAAATGCCAAATTAGGAGCTCACAATTTCTTTCAAGGATTAACCACCAAACAAGTTTTGTCACCATACCACAAACATATTAGAAAGGTTGGAACAAATTCAACAAACAACAACACAACAAAATTGTGAGGAACTCTATTCTTGTGCATTGAATCTACACATCCAATAAGTTAGAAGAAAGCAAATGGCATAGAACAAAAGGAAAAACGCTTCTAAGGAAGTATCTGTAAGATGCCACAAAACCAATATGAAGCGCGTGTACAACAATATGTGCACTTTTAATTGCCTCAAATTGCAATTAAGTAAATATAGTTACTATCAAACATCAATATTTGTTTCTACTGGATCAAATTGATAAATGCAAAGGGATTCCAACACATTTACAATGCATTATTTGGACAACTTAAGAATAAAATATGAGTTTTTTAAGCAAATCCACTGAATTAAAAAAATTCTTAACCAATGTTTTTTAATAAATGATCACATAAAACCATGAAAATAAAATGAAAAAATTCACTAAATATGGAGTTTTTCTTTGTTGCAGTTGAAATTTTAAATGCATGGTTGGGACTATATAGGAATGCAATGATGCAAGAATTGCATCAAAATTGTTAAAATAGCATTTGAAAATGGAGGTGTTTGTATGGAAACAAAAAAGCAGTGCAAGAACTTTTGATAGGGCATTGTATAGTGAAGTCCAGTTCATTTACAAATTTTTCAGTTAGTATTCACTAAAAAGTTCAACAACTTTAGGAAGCTCAGTATGCTTAAAAAAACCCGATTTTGGAACCTCAAACTGCGTTGGAATCGCAATGAAGTGCAATTTAACCCCTAAAGTTCCAAGGCCTTTCTCCATCAAAATCTACTCAAAATTGTCATTTCTATAGCAAGGAGCAAAAAAAAATTTTAAACGTGTTTTTTGCATATTTATCCATTAGATCTTGTACTATACTAGTGTAAGAATGTGTGGAAGAAAATTTAGAGACTTTGACCATGTAGACTGCAAGACATTTGCATTTAAAGTGAAGGAATCAAGTTTTTTGCACCTTGCTCAACTACAGTTTTTGGCTTTGAACCTTCTTAATTTAAATTTTTTGCTCTAATGATTTTGAATTTCTAATTTTATTTGATGAAGAGTTGAGTTGAAAATCTAGGGAAAAAAATTAAAAAAAGAAACACTTAGTTTTCACTCATTAAAAAATTGTTAAGTAGAAGTAGGTTCAAGATTGAAGGAAAAATTAAATCATTAATAGCTCTGAGGTAGCACTAAAATATACTAATCTCAATGGTGAGATTGTTCTAGCAAAAAATCTTGACCTTGTGAATTTTTTTTTTTAAATTGTCAAAATTGAGTTCAAAATTGAATCCTACAAGTTATTTTTTCAAAAAGATGCTCTAATTGCCTGAAAAATAAGATTGTCCATAACTTTTGCATAACAAATCCAAATGGAATGAATCAAAGCTTCTTATATAGATGAAAATAAAAACTATATGAAACAAATTTTTAAAATTTTTAATTTAAAGTTTTTGTGAGGGATTTTTTTCCCGCGAAACTAAAATTTGAGTTTTTTTTGCCATAACTTTTGCTACAGGGCATCAATGGAAATGAAAATTACATTTTTGGAAAGCTAATGTGATTTTCTATTTTGACAAAAAAACTCAAAAAAATTTGACAAATATTGAGACCGTAGGAGCCTACCTTAAATCCATTTTGTCCCTCGAGGGGACAACGAGACTTTAGGGGTTAACTTCATAACAAGTGAAAAATGAATAATTTAATATCATACAACAATTTGGATTCCTTTTATACATTATCTACCATTTCATAGAGATTCTTTAGAAGATGGTCAAACTTTTTCTGCATTTGGATGAAGAACAAGCAAGAAACCATACAAGCAATTCAAGTGATATGAAATTAAGTATCTCTAAAGCAATTGTGAGGGTTCATTTCTTATAAGTACCATTGAATACAAGTTGTAATTTTCACAAATATTGGCAACACTAGATAGACAGTACATAGTGTATAGAAAACATCAAATTCTTTGTATGATTTTCAATATCATATGTGTGTTTGTAAAGATGATAAAATAGACTTTAGTGCAATTCCAACACAATTTGAAATTCAAACTTCCGTTCATTTTTTAGCGCGCACGGGCCTCTCAAAGTTCTCCTAATCTTAGGAGGATCCAAAAATTTGTATTTCAGCTAGAGCTGACAGTCATTGGAGAGGATTTGGGGGTCTTGGAGGGCTGCAAGTTCCCCTGCGTTCCCAAATTGCTGGAATGCAGCTCAGAACTGCCTGACGTGGCACAGCGATTGCCACATCATTTTTGAAAAAAAAAAAAATTTGCTTAAAAATGATATTTTAATATTTTAGTTTTTAGTTTTAGTTTTAGTTTTCTGAAAAAACAACTTTATGACACGCCCATACTGCTGTTCACTGAATCTGGGCAAATTGGGGAACGGGCCTGAAACGACCCTTCCAAAGCCCCCGAATCCCCTCTAATGACTAGTGTTTTATGCAACTTCGACAAGGTTACTTGAAATTTGGACCATCTTCAGTCCTGCAAGGGTTTTTTTCCATGAACCTCAAAATGAGTTAGTAGAAAATACACCAGTTCAGATGTAGCAGTCAGTAGTGTAGCTGCATCACCCTCGCATAATGGAATGAACAAGGAAGTTCCATCCCCTTAATGCTGAGATTTAAGCTTCGACAGAGCAGTGGTACCTACACAAAAGAGGTACATGTGGTGCGCACTTCTGTACCAGCAAGGACTTTAGACTAGCTTCATTTTGTGATGACCAGGGATTTTCTCCCATTTATTTTGGGCAGTGCAGAAAGCAATATTCAGTTTGTTGGAGCCAGTGATGCAGCTGATGATTGTGTCCACTAATCTTAGGGTCTCTTCACACTATGGCCGTCCAAGTCGAGAGGCCGTGGGATTGAGAGTCCAAACTTTTGGTGAGAGTCCAAAGAAATGAGCAATAAATGATAGGTTTGGGAGCCTTTGGCCGGCCATAGTGTGAAGCCTCCAAAGGCCAAGCCCAAAGTCCAAACCAAGGCAATGAACTCCCACAGCTACTCAATTTGAATGGCCATAGTGTGAAGTCTCCAAAGGCCAAGCCCAAAGTCCAAACCCATACCAATCTAACGGTTGAGATCTTGTAAGTTACTAAATGAACTCCCATGGCCTCTCGACCATAGTTTGGGTTCCATTTTTGCATGACCCAAACTCTCTTCGAGAGTCCATCGCCATGTAGACAATTTGTTGCCACGTAGGTAGTTGGAGGGCCATAGCCTTTGGACTTGGACCTTCTAGTGTGAAGGGTTGAGAGTCCAAACTCTTGGTTTCTTCAATGTGATTGGTGGAAATCCATGGCCTCTTGACCTTTGGCCATAGTGTGAAGTGGCCCTTACAAACAACCTATTGTGCCATTCAAAGAATTTTGCATAATATAGAATACAATTTGCATTTTTCATCTTGCATTATTAACATTCAGTTCTTATGCAAACCCAATCAAGTGCATCAAATTTTAGTTTCAAAAAAGTAAAACTCCTTTTTGGATGAATTGTTTCATTTAATACATGATTTTACACTTGATAATTGATTGAAAGATATTGGTGATGAATTTTTTTTAATATGATTGCATACATATGTACAAAACATCCATACGAACATCTTTCCTTTAATAAGCATCTCCAAAAAAGTTTCAGAATTCCCTTAGTAGAGATTTCAATGTTGGAGTGACAATGCCCTAATTTTGTAAAATAGATATCTCTTTATTGTAACTAGATTAATTTGGCAAAATAAAATTTAATTACAGTAATAAAAGAGATATCTATTTTATAAAATTTGGCATTGTCACTCCAACATTGAAATCCATTAGGGGAGATTTGGGGCCTTTGGAAGACTGCGAGATATCCTACATTTCCAGACTGCGGGAATGCAAGATAATTGTTGGCCGATGTGGTCGAAATGGTGCCACATCATTTTTGAGTTCTTTGTTTGTATGTTTGTTTTCTCTTCTTTTTTGCCTAAACTAATATTTGGAAAGAAGATTTTTTTTGAAATTTTTTTGAAATTTTTTTTGGCAGCTCGAACTGGTTGTTCACAGAATTGGGCCAAATTTGGGAACGGGCCTAAAATGGCCCTCCAATGCCCTCCAATGTCATCTAATGTCTACAAAGGGAATCACAAAACTTTCTTGGAGATGCTTGTTGAAGGAATGATGTGTGTATGGATGTTTTTTACATATCTATGCAATCAAATTAAAAAAATTCATCATCAATGTTTTTCAATCAATTATCATGTAAAACTATGAATATCAAATGAAAGAATTCACCCAAAATGGAATTTTACTTTTTTGAAACTGAAACTTGGTTTGCTTGATTGGGGTTGCGTAAAAATTGAATATTAATTATGCAAGACAAAAAATGTAAATTATATTGTTATTGATCAGCAAAGTTTTTTGAATGGCACAATAAGCAATTTGTCAAATTATTGGAACCAACTATATTTTCATCAAGAAAAAAGTGATATTATCCTTAAAATATGAAGCAAATCAAAAATTTTATTCACAAAAATGGGAGTATATATCGCCCAATATTCGTTCCAAAAAATTGCATCACTTTTGAGCAAAATATTACTCGGTTGCTCCCCTCCCTTTGGTGATGACTTAATTTCTTTCAACTCAGCCATTTAGCCCATGTACTCCACATTACTCTAGCAAATGATTTGGTCACCTACGTAGGGATTTTTTTCATTTATTTTGGATAGTCCAAAAATTGTGTTGGAGCAATGCGGGTGAATTATACATCTATATAAATCAATACCATAATTTTTTATTGTTCTAATTGTTCTAATTGTTCTTTATTGTTCTAATTGTTCTTTATTAATCCGTAAAGGACCATTGTCGGATCGGCGGACATTTGGGATTTCGGGCAGGTACCTACAGGCTAAAATTTTGTTGTGATTTTTGAAACATTTTTGGAAGATAGAAAAACTAATTAGCTTCAGCAAAAAAAATTTGCAATTTTTTTTTTTTTTCTTAGGTTTCTTTTTCTTATAAATTATATTTTGTCTATCTAAAAAACTTTGATTCATTTCATTTAGATTTGTTATGAGAAAGTTATGGACATTCTTGTTTTTCGGGCAGTTAGAGCATCTTTTGAAAAAAATAACTTCTAGGATGCATTAATGAATGCAGTTTTTCAAATTTTTTCAGTTTTTTTTTTTTGCATGGTTTATATTACTTGATAGAACAATCTCACCATTGGAATTAGTAAATTTACATTCCATCTAAAATATATGAATATTTTAGATTTTTCTTCTATCTCGTAACTACTTCTACTTAACAATTCTTTAAAGAATGATAAATAAATTTTTTTTTTTTTTTTTTTTTTCCTAGACTCTCAACTCAGTTCTCCACTACAAAGATTTAAAGCTCAAAACTTTGTAGTGCAAAAATTTTAAGTTAAAAATGTTCAAAGTCAAAAAATCTAGTCCCACAATGTGCTGAAAACTTGTTTTTTTTGCTTTAAACGCAGAGATCTTGCAATCTGTGCAGTCAAAAATTTTGAAATTTTTTCCACACACTCTCAAACTAGTTAGGTGTAAGATCCTATGGTTAGATGTGATAAAAAAAACATTTTTTACTTTCTTTTACTTTTTGCTATAGAAATGACAGTTTTGAGTGTTTTTTGGCAGAAAAAGGGCCTCGGTATTGTAGGGGTTAAAGCATACCCATTATGAACCTTCTTCCCAATTGTAATTTGATTTATAAGGTATTAATTTATATAGATGTATAATTCTTTATTGTAAGCTATAGATTGTCATTGTAGAATAATCCTATGAGATAAGCATTCCCATTATGGACCTTCTTCCCAATTGTAATTTAAAATTTGGATAGACGTAGATATAGATACAATTGGGAAGAAGGTCCATAATGGGTATGCTTACCTCGTAGGATTATTCTACAATGACAATCTACGACTTATAGTCTAATGGGAAATCATAATGGAAAGATTGAAAGACCTAATTCAATCTACAGAATTGGGCACATTTTGCAACTCTACCCTTACGGAATCTCCACTTCAACCTTTCAAAACTCTAAGAATAATCTTGATACTCATGCAGAATTAGAAACTAGTTTATATTTTGTCATTGACGAAGTTTAAAAAGATCACAAAAAACAGACACAAGAAATCTAAACTCGGACATCAACTTCATTGAATGCACGCATTGTAAGGTAAAAAATAATGGCTGCTTCAAGTTTTGAACTTGATTCGGCAAACCATGTAAATTTTTGAAGTCAACAATAAAGTTCAGCAAATTTTGAAGATGCTACTAATTTCTTTATCTAGCAACAGAGGCATTCACTACTCATGTGTATGTTGGTCATCAAATTTCCAAATTCTTATTTTCTATTTATTTTATATGAAATTTTAATGAATTTATTTCCAATATAAACTCTATCAACATCAAATTACATGTAAATAAAAATGTTCATTTTCACAATTCTCTTGGTTTGAAGTAAAGATGTTCTAAGAGCGGCCCTGCAATATAAAAATACTAAATATAATTTGCTTGCCAAATGCGTGTTTGGTTACCAAATATAAGTATTATTTTCTTAGAATTGTGGTTGTCAAATAGGAAAGTAATGCATTTTTGACATGTAAAGGACCAACATGCGTTTTTGGCATTATAGAAAATTTGGGCAAGTACATGTGACTAGAGATTGTGCATATTTTAGGCCCAAATTTTAATAGAAGTTGTGGACAAAAAATATCTTTCATGTGTACAAATTTCATGACATGTGGAAATATGAATAAAAAGTTATGGCTTAATATATTACTTTTTTTTCGAGCCAGGCAGTCATGGCAAATCAGAAACAATCACTTTCATTAGAAACAAAAATTTGAAATTGGTTCTCTAGATTTATATATAGTAAAAAGATTTGAATCATTCCATTTTGATCAATGAGATGAAGCTATGAGGAGTTTTAGTTTGCAAGCAATTATAGATTCTCTAGACTAAAATAAACATTACTACCGTTGGGATTGGCATTTTTCAATTCCATAACAAAATTTCTTAACAAATTAATATTTTGAATCATTATTCTCTACTCCTTTCTATTTACATTAGGAGGGATTTGGAGCCAAGAAAGGGCCGTTTCAGGCTTGTTCTCCAATCTGTCCCCACGCTGTGAACAGTTGGATTGTTAGAAAAGTATATTTTCAAAAAAAAAAAATTCATTATAAGAATTTTTAAAAAAAAAAAAACTAAAGTGGCCAAAGTTTGGCCATATCACCCTGCTGCAGTGGCACGGTTTCAGCGGTCAGGGACCACACAAAGCTTTTGGAGAACTCATGGGAACTTGCGGCCCTTTATAGGGCCCAAATTCTCTCTAATGCTACTACCTTTGTCCCACTAAAAAGCTCCTTATTTTATCTCATGTTTTTCTTATACTAATTTCATTGACCATGTTGTAAAATGTATAATTGAGAATGGTTTAAATCTTATATCACCACAATCCATGAAGAACATTGTATCTATTCAATGCAACCAAAATAAAAATTGGACCCAAGCAAGTTTCCAATCTGCATACTCAAAACTACTAAAAAAATATTAGGTAAAATCAAGAGCTTTTTAGTGGGACAGAGGGAGTATTTCTTTTCTGTATGTTGTACAATTCCAAATGATGTGAAATTTTTCAAGCATGTAGCCAACTTGCCTAGGAAAATGAATCCAAAGAAGTGTCATCATTTTGGACATTTTTTCATAGAAAAGTGAGCTTGTGAAGTACAGCTGCTCAATTTTTTGCAGGGCCAAAAAAGCTTTTTTGTGATTTTAGACACTTCTATCTCTCAATCCACATGGTAGAAATGTCTGAAGTTTTTCCACATATTTTTAAGTTAGTATACTACAAAGATCCTATGGTTACATGTGTCTAAATTTTTTTTTTCAAAATTTGGTATGTCTACTACAAATGGCAGTTCTAGAGCATTTTTGATGAAAACATAGTCATGAAACTTTAGAGGTTAAGCTATGATGGGACTTATATTTTATTACAATAATGTACTGGTCGCTTGTAACAAATTAAAAATTAGATCATGGATAGAAACATCAATAAATTTACTAAATATTCAAGATAGCCAAAATAATTTTTTAATAAATTTCAAATTAATCAATGCATATAAGGTTTAAATTTTATTTATGACAAAATTGATCTTCTTTCCATCTTTTAATAATAATAACAATTAAAAAAAATGCATTGTTTTTATTGAGTCATTTAAGTGCAAGACTATGGATATAAATTGTATTTCAATTACAAAACTATACTTTAATCATTACATAGAGTATCTTAAAATGTGTGACATTTTTGAAATGTAATAAAATGATATTGAAAAGAACCTTAAAGAAGCCACAAAATTTAACCTCAATATGATCATATATACACTAAGTTCATTGAAAATGTAATGATTTGAATTGATAAGAAAGTCTTAAAATTGTTGGTGTTAAAAATTGAGAAAATAACAACTTTGTCATAAGAAAATCACTACATTGTAATTTGAAAACATCCAAAAATTGGATGTTTAGTTTGCTTATACACGTGACTTTAGGTCAAACAATAAGTGGTAAAGGCGTTAGTTAAGGTTTAGCATCTCAAACTTCTTATATGACTGAATGTCAATTTTTGTTATACGGAAGTTGTGAATTTATATCATTGAATGAAAGTGGCATGACTTTTGTTTAGTGATACAAAAGTTGTGATTGTCTTTAACGCATGAAATCAATGCGGTAATGATACGCAGGTATGAATTCACGACTTCCGTATGACAAAAATTGACATTTAGTAATATAGGAAGTTTGAGATGAGGGTAGAAGGTTGCTTGATAACATCTATAAATGATGAAAATAAGAAAATTGCAATCAATTGAAACAAACAGCCATATTAGATGGAGTTATGTCCTTATTGCACTAGCTAACTTTTTGAGTGAAGGTACATTCAAATTTTCTCTAATTTATGAAAGATGAAACTACAGTCAATACAAAGCTTCTTTTCCTATTATTCAAAGCAAATAAATCATTTAGAAAGTGCCAAAAAGGCAATAAGAGGCATCAACTAAGAAAAGAAATCATACCTATCATTTTTTATTAATATAAATTTTCTTGAAAGTTATTATAATTGACTATTGCTTATATATATATATATATATACATACATCCATTAAGTTAAATTGTTTGTTTGCTTGTTTATTATGGAAAGATCTTCCAAATTGTGTATCATCTTGTTGCATCTTTGGTACCGTCAAATACCCTCTATGAGGAGGGGTGCACGGTCTTTGTTTTGTAGCATTCTGACTCAAGAAAGGAAGATACTGAACTTCAATGTTTTTCTGAATGAAAAAACTAGAAAAGTAATTTTATTTTATTTTATGATATTGTGGCAATGACGCAAGGCACACTAGTTTGATATTGTAATTGAACTTGTGGGGATTAATTTACAGGTCATTGATATCTTTTCTATACAATATTCTTACTATTATAAATTTCATGTGTTCCTCCATCAAAACTTCAAATAAATGCCATTATATGCTTTCATATACTAGCGGATCTTCTATATCTAAAACGATGGCAAGGTTGAATTAAATTTAAACTTTGAAACCCATGTCCTTTAAATTATATTATTTTAACCCCTTAATGTCTAATGGTATATGCAAACATTTTGTAGGTGGTACCAATCTTTGGAAGTTCAATTCAGAAAAGTGGATTCTTTGAATAAATGTACTATAAATTGATATTGAAATTGCTTTACTTCTTTTTATGAAGAAATGAATACAAAAAGAACAACATTTTTTGAAGTGTGAAGAAAATCTACCATTCCAAGAAAGTAATGATTTTTTGTGATTAGACCTTTAATTGATTTGTGTAAGCAAATGCATTATAAACATTTTGTCAATCATTGAAATTTTTGGTCTAATAGTATATTAAGTTGTATTTTTGGTGACAACTAAAGAAAAAATGCTTCAAAATTTATTGAAAGTATTGTAAATATTTTTTCAAATATGATATTATAGATAATTTCCAATGATGATGCATAAAATAAAACCTTTTGATGAAAACTTCAAAATAATGTAAAATATGTATTTTAAAGTTTATTTTAGTTTTGTCTTTAATAATCCCTCATGTTATTCACAAGTTAGGGACTATTTCTATGTCAAAGGGTCAAATATCAATTTTAAGCTCAATTTAGTCTTTAAATTATATTTGAATTACAATCTAATTCCAAAGATGACCTTCATGCCAAAATTGATATTTAGCAATGATTTTTAGAGATTTTTAAACTAATGAATGTATAGTGCAATTGAACAATCATTAATAGGTTTCTTTGATGTCAAATGATTGAAACCATAGAATTTTGTGCCTATACAATTTGAACCTATGATTTGTTGTCTTCTATAAATGTCCTTTCATCCTCAATGAGATTCAAATATTCAACTCTTTTGTTTGAACATTTTTTGGATATTTGCCTTTGTAAGGTATATGGTTAACTTCAAATCCCTTATTCTTAAGGTGAATTCACTAGGACAAATCTAGGTCCAAAATTGGTTCATGGGAGTAGATGGGTAGGTGGAATGGATGAATAAAATGTCTTTTTTTTTATTAAGGGATGCAAAGGCGAGATTGCTTGCCTCTTTTGGATGCTTAGTTAATTAGTTAGTCATGCCTCTTATCCTCCACTTGCATAAACTACTTGCCTTCTCCACCTCTTCAAATATAAAGCACATGAAAATTATAATTGAACAAGACAATAATAATAGAATCATTTCTTACGTTTAATACATTTTTGTTGAAGCAAACAACAATTCAATAGCAATGGAAATACTACCATATTTGAAGCAATAAACATGTGTCAAAAAACTTATTTTGGTTAATACTACTACATCATTACATAATTGTATACATGGAAACGCAAAATTATCATATGGCGTTGAAACAAACATGGATGTCACAATCAGCAAGGTTGTTGTCTTGGTTGTTGTATACAAGACAACATTGAGAGTGCATTATATATGCAAGACACTAAACCTGTCTCACAAAGTGGGACATGCAGGGTAAATTTATCCCAGGGAAAAAATACATAAATTTTTTATTTGCCACATATAATAAACTTTGCAAATTTCAAACTCATATTTGCTGTTAGAGGCCCCAAATTAGCTAGAAGAGGTGAAAAATATAGAATTAGCTCAGTACAAAATAGAGGGATTTTTTTTACAAGTATCTTGTAGAACACAAAATTCACCCTACATGACCCACTTCATGGGACAGGTTCAGTGTTCTGCATTATATATATGTTAGGCACTATCTTTTTAGCCCATTTAAATACATTGACTTATTATTCACTATAAAACAATTCACATCAATTTACATTGAAAACTACATTAAACAATACTAGTTAATACAACATTAATTTACACTAATGGTTTTAGTCCTAAAAATGTTATTTTATAATATGACCTGAGAAATAAACAAATTGAATATTATCTAGCTACTTGAAGATTATGCATTGATTCTCATTCAACCTTCATCTAATTGCATCAACATACATCTATTTAAATCAAAATTTCATCTACTTTTATCAAATTTTCATCTAAATGACCAACTTTAACTTTTTAAATAGACAACTTTGGCACCTCTTTTGCCACTATGCATAGTTTGTGTCTAATAGCTAGTTCTAGGCAACTAAGCATCAAGCTAGGGTTTACCATTTTTTTATCTAAATTTTCTCTCATCTCCCTTCTGCTTTCTCATTAGTATCTCACTTACATTCACAAACTTTTGCTTTAGTAACAAGCTTAGTGGTTTTTATAGTTACATTCACAACTTGTTATCATAATAAAAAATAATTCAGTGAGTACAAACAATTGTTGGTCCTCTGCCTCATTAACTATAAGGAATAGGGTCAAACCTATAGCCACATGATTGTTGTCCTAAAGATCCTCTAGGGCTTCATTTACTAGGATGTAAAGCACCACAACTTTAGTTAGGAAAGCATAGAATATTTAAACAACTTCCAGTTTTGTTCAACCATCCACCTTGCCCTCTAACCAATCCAAAAAAGCTTTGGACATGACAAGGGCCATTTTTGCAAGCATTTTGGTATAGAAAAAAAGTCCATCTTTGTCATGGAATGCATCTCTTTGAGATTCATTGACATCCCTTCCCAAAGGATGCTAAAAAGATCACTATCTCATCTCTTTTGACTCGTTCATTTCAAAACCTCAATATCAAAAAAAAAAGCCAACCGACCCGTGCCCCTCTACTGATGCAACAAGTTGTTTGTGCAATGATGTCATATTGTTTTGATGAGAGAACTTGTTGCTATATAGGGAGATCGAGCAAGATCTACTTCAGAAGGAAGAGGGCTTGAATTTTAATACTTAGGCGTAACATTCAAGGGATTGTACCATATCAACCCACAAAGGCAAGGCTGTAAAGTACATTGATACTCAAATAGTCTACCACTTGCTTTGCATTCATGAAACCATGTTTGCAATTCATTAATGTTGACAATGCCATTAGATTCGTCCTTGCTTGTATCAAACCGAGTCATGCCCCTATGATGTGTATAATCTATGATTTATTGATGCTCCTTACGAGGTGGTCGGCTCTTGATGTCAAAGATATGTTAAGTGATTTGCTACCAATCTATGATAGCCTCTCATATGAATAAGCGAACATCATGCAACAACTTGACGAATCTTTGTGCAAGCTCTTTCTGATAGTATAAGCTACAAACATCGCATTTCACAAGGCAAATGGACACTACGGTAGACCAAAGTTGGCACAAATACATCCATAAAAGTCCATTTCATTTTTATGTAGATGATCTCTAAAGTTTTTTAATTTTTTTCTATAATTTCTTTATAGTATATTAAACCAACAGATAAAGCAACTTCATTGTAATTTCTTATGTCTATTTATATAAAAAAACTTCAATGACGACATCAAATTTTGATTTACTTCAATAAATTGTAGAACTGATCATAATAAGAATTAACTCTATTGAAAGTTAGTCCACCTTTAGAAAAACTTATTACAATTTTTTGATAGGATAGATTTGTGTAAAGTTGATTTTAAGTATGTCTAATGTATCTCCAAAAATTAATAGTATTTCTAAGAAGACAATGATACATAAATCAACGGTGCTAGTATGTGAGCGCAAGAATGTGAATTTGTGAGCACTAAGCCTACAATATAGGTATTTATAATATGAATACCACATATAATAAAAGGTATATGTATCTTAAATACCTATAATATGGATATTTGTAACATTTATACCCTATAATCATAGATAGATTTTATAGTATATACACTTTAACATAGGTGTGTAGTATTCTAGGCTCATGCGCTCACACTCCTATGCTCACATAATAGCAACCCTCACACACAAATAGTCCATATCTACAAATTTAGAGATACAATTCCATGTTTCAAATCAAATATTTGATTACATATATATATATATATATTTAAATATGATTCCTTCTTAAGCAAAATATTTGAATTCCTAATAGATCAATGAGTCTTTATCTTTAATGTTATGGATTGTGGCAGTATGTAAAAAGTACATTTCAAAGTCCTTTACAAATAGAGTATATACAATTTTGCAAAGGTTTCTTTTGTACTTTGTAGATCACGCCACAACATTAATATGTATTCTTTTCCATGTTTTACAACTTGTATATTTTTGAAATTATAGGAATTTCAAAAAATACCCATTGAAATATGGATTGTGACAGTTCATAGTGGATTGCCGCGGTATGAATTTGCCCCATGTGTTGCTTGAGGTGTTGATTTACGTTGTCTTAATGATGAAAGTGTATGAGTTACAAACACACACTTTAAAATATCATCAACACTGGAGTCCATTCAATTTTTACAGTAGTATATGGCACATTAATGTGACTACAAGATGCCATTCACTTTTGATCAAAGTGTATGGTTGGGGTAGGCAATGCCATACATACTTTTGACAATAATGTATGGCTACACAAGAATGAGTCATTCACTTTTGTTCAAAGTGGATGGCTACTTCATTAAAAGTCATACTTCTTTGATATGTGTGAATAGTATGTTTGATGACTTCTATATTACTTTTGTGTGACTATTTGAAGCTATCAAATGTCTCTTCTAAACCATAAATCGAGCTTCTCAAAGCATCCTAATAAACCCTAGGGTACTTAGTGTCTCTTAGAAGATCTTAGGTTTTTTTAAATTAACTTCAAAATACAATGATAGTATATAGTGAAGGCAAGATAAAAGGGACATCAATCTTGCCAACACAAAGCTTTTTCTTCTATTTCTTTATACAATACATTCATGTTGTGAAACTTTTGCAATCTTCTAGGCCTTGCTACTTGTTCTAGCTTCAAATCTTCCTTGATTTAAGCATTGATATTTTTTTTCAGCACATAATTTGAAATTGTATCAACAATGAAAAGCTTGCACCATTTTTCAATGACAGTCCTATGAGGCTTCTTTTTGTGCTCCAATATTAGTGTAAAAAAAGGTTTCCAAAAATCTTTAAGGCAAAAAACAGAAGGCTTTAGAAAGTTAGATGTGTCCTTAGAAACACAAATTGCCATTTATGCTTAGTATCTAAACTTTAAAAGCATTCACTGCTCTATGATCAAATTTCAAAATTGAACGCTGAAATTCTTTTGTGCTTAGGTGGATATTGGGTTATTCTTTTGATGTGGGCAAAGAATATGTAGATTTGGCCCTGCCTCATCAACTTTGACAATTGTGATTCTCTCTTGATTTTGTTGCCAAAGTCTTTAGAACCCAACATAGAGCCCTTAAAATCTCAAGTTGATTGTCACTAGGGGCATAAAGAATAATAGAGCCATCGTATTTTTATTTCATGAGACCAGGGTGATTGCAAGAATGACATGTAGTACTATGTCACACATTAGTTTTTCTTTTTTCTTTTGGCCATAACTTTTGTACTTTAGCTTCAAATGACTTGAAATTTACAGGGAAGTTATATATAACTATTTTATGTTTTAAATAATTTTCTTGTATTTTTCAAAAATACTTTACTATTTTTGAACAGTCTTGAAAACTTCTCACACAATGGCTTATTTAGGGGATTTTAGCACTAATTGGAATCCAAAAAACGAATTTTGAGCTGAAATTTTGAGAAGATGGTCTCTTAATAGACTAATAGCTACTGTCCAAAGGAATTTTAAAAATACTTGTTTTTATGTGGTGTAGAGGTCCACAAAGAAAGCTTCTTTCTACATTTTTTTTCAAAAATACAAAACAATATTTTGGTGAATTTTTAGGTCAAATCTTATCACCAAAAAGTCCTCTCAAATATCCAATTTTTATGTATTTTAAAAAAAAATCCTATTTTTTACAAATTAAAATGTTAGAAGTGGTATTTCCTTTTCCAACTAAAAAACAAAGGTTGGAAAAGGAATTAATAATTTTCAAAATATTTTCAAAATAAAAAATAGAAATGTAAATATATAATATTATGTGATTTTGAATTTAATATGTGAACTTTGCAGTTGCAATATAGTATTGAGATTTTGAAATATTTGAAAAGCAATAGAAACTAATTGATGAGCCTTTATTCTCTAAATTTATATTTATGTTTATTGTTGTCATCTAGGTTTGGTGAAAATAATTCTAAACTTAGATTTTCTTAAAGAGATTTTTCTAATGAGATAATAATTTGGAATAAATCTATATTAAGCATATAAAAAACTTATTTTTCAAAATATGTAAACATTAGGAGAAGAATGGGTCCTTCAAAGGCCTTTTAAATATGTATAGCAATGAATACAATTGTTGAATTGAAAAAGCATTTTTTTTGAAAAAAATAATTAATTAATTTTATTTTTAAAAACTACAGTCTGACGTGGACAGCTATTATCTAAGATAAGAGAGCAATTTTAAATTTTCTTAAAGCTTAAAAAAATATTTTTTATTCTGGCTAGCACTATTTATTATTCAATATTGAATTCAATTTTTCAAAGGAAGGAGGCCCAAATGAGGCCCCAAATTATTTCTAATAATTCATCATAGATGTGCCTATCCTATTGTCCACCTATGATATATAAATTGAAGTTATTAAAGCTTATAATTGAGCTTGCCAAGGTGCATCTAATTTCAATATGCAAAGATTAAATAAATGAATTGCCAATTTTAATTTATAAAGTCAATATTTTCTTGTTAATACTTTTATTCTTATTTAATATCCACCTTTGGTCATGTAGAAATGAATACTTTAAGGTTAGTTTGGCCTATTGTCTGATAAAGTTTAAAGCCATTTATAATAAAAAAAAATTTATAATATACTAGCATATTTTAACCCCTAAAGGACCATCATGTCTAGAGACCCCAAACCGCTTCAAAATACTCATCTCCAAAGCAAGGTCAAAATCTTCATCAATAATTATTTTTAACAATCCAATTGTAAGATATTTTAGTTGACATATTCAAGTCCATTATTCTGAAAGTTTAGAACAAATATCCCCACCAATTGCAAGTTCAATGTGCCTAAACTTCAAAATATAGGGCTTTTTTAGCCCTTTTAAAAGGTGAAGTTTTACCTATCAACATTTTTAGAGAAAAACACATATAATCTATAACTTGTGCATTTTAGTCAGTATGTTGAAAAACATGTGTAAACTCCCAATTTGTCACTTGGGACTCACTATTTTCTTTTTTTTTGTTTCTTGCAAGTTTGAGACTACTTTTAATTACAAAAAGCCCAAAAAAGAGTGTAAGACCAAAATAGGTATGTCATGTGCCAATATAGCATTTGGTCCTTTATTAATAAGTAAACCCAATTCCCGTTTATAAATAGGTATAAAACCGAGATTTCACGTGATTAGAAGGATTTTTAATAAATAGGGTTAGAATCGCCAAACCTACTATGTATGTGACGTCTTAGGGCTAGAATTGGTCTGAAGAAATATCGTATTGGTCATATATCCATTCCCAAAGATAGGTTTCACTTTTCCCATTTTATCAACGAAATAGCAGAACCCCTAAACCCCTAAACCCTAAACCCTAAATCCACAAAGGACGTAAAAGCTCATATACTTTGCACAAAGGTCATAGGAGAATCAAATCTTGTCTTCTCATTTTAAAATCAATAATTAGGGAATCTTTTGTGTAGGGAGGAATCTTGGGAAACCGATTTCGTCGTTGATCTCCAAATGTGATTTCCAAAATCCCTTAATATTGTGTCTTTGACGTCAAATTAAGGGATAGAAAGGCCTTTTGGCTGAAATTGGCCTTTTGAAGCCAATGGCACAATCCGTTTGTGATTTGGAGTTGCTCTTCAAAAGTTGGAAATTTGATCCAACGTAGAAAGTCAAAATTTAGAAGATTAGGATGAAGAGAAAGGGGTGAGCATCCTTGAAAATGTATCTAAGGGACTCACTTTTCTCTTATAAACACCCCTTGGTTCATTATTTTGGTCTTCTAAAACATGTTGGTCCATTTGTTTGGACTTTTGGGCCATTTAGAGCCAAAGTTGCAAACGTATGTGTTTTGGAGCATTTTAAGCTCCGTTGTTGCTACTTTTGAAGCTCTCCTTGAAGGACATCGGGGTCCCTTCAAAGTTTGTTTCTGCTTCCATGTTTTGGACTTGTAGTACTAATTTGGCATTTGCTGAAAGAGTTTTTGGTGAGTTTACTAACATGTACTAATCCTAGAATAGACCCCCCTCCGTACCTTGGCGATGCTGCTTACAAGGGCTCTCTAGTGTTTTCCTTAAGCCATTATGTTGTAAATTGTGATTCACTAACATGTGTTGTGGTTCTTAGAACGTACTAACTACCCGTACTAACGAAACCTTTGTCCAAACTTATTCTAAGTTTCTTGTAAAATCCACATACGTCAAAGCTTTGACTTCGTGTGGTTAGATTGTCTAGAGATTTTTTAGTGATTTATGAAAGCACAACGAAGCTTTGACTTCGTGTGGTGTGAAATACTTAAAATTTTGGGTGTTAGCAAGAATACGGCAAAGCTATCGCCTCCCTTGCAATTACCCCCCAAAGTTTAGTTTCCAAAATATTTGGAATTCCCTCAAAGTTCAACATTCAAAATTAGGTGTGCAAGAGTCCTTGCCCAAGTCCCCAAGAAAATCCAAGAATTCGTGTTTGTCCTCCTTTTTATTTTATTCTAGCCGGTAGAGTAAAAATCAATTCTAGTGTGGAAAATACCTCAAAAAACTTGAAACTAGCGGTCAGCCAACTCCCACCAATTGGGTCAAAAATTCCAGAACAAGGGTTTAGAACGAGCTAAGGAAGAGGACCAGACCGGGACGACGAGGACGAGAAAGACCAGCAATCCCCCCCAGGCGTCCCGTCACCATTGCAAGGTTTGCCCAACCCAGGTTGGCAGCCGGCGGAGGGTTTGCGGCAGTTGCAGCAGCCTCGGAGAGCCAGTCCGTGAGGCCAGTCGGAGAGGCCCAGTCAGGAAGCCCAGACTGTGAGTCCAGGCGAGTTCAGGCTTGTGATCCCCAGGCCACGAGTGCCGATTTGGTGATTTAAAATTTGGAATTGATCCAAAAGGAAACTAGTTCCAAAAAAAATACAAAAAAAATATTTTGCATTCTAAAAGAAAGAGAATCATATGCATTAGTGACAAAAAATTAGCAAGTAGAAGTAGGAATTAGTAGAAAAGGTAGGAGGTTAGGATCATCTTAATTGGCAACGTTTCCATTGCCAAGAAAGAATTCAAAAACCATAGGAGTAGGAAATTTTAGGATTCTCAAACTCACATTGCAAATTGAAGTGATAAAGTGACAATTTGGGAGTTTGAAGGGAGTTTAGAAGTGGATAGGATTAGGTGAAAATCTTAGGAAACGTTTGAGACTATTAGAAGAAGGATAGAATAATAATTGACTTGGGATTTGATAGAAGGTCAATTATTATTTCCTAGCCAAGTCAACTCTTGGAATCATTAAATAATTGAGTTAGAATCGTTTTCAAAAAAAATTAAGAAGTAGAAAGAAAAAGAGTTCAGTTTGTCAAAAACTTGTACTAAAATCCCAACTTAAAGCGGTGAGCAAAAATCCATACTACACCAAAAGATGGCGGACCGGGAGTATCTTGAGGAGCTACTCTACAACACAATGGATGAAGCTCAACTTGAGGTAATTTACTAACCCTTCTTCTCCTTTTGAATTGTTTAGAATTAGCATTTTTACCATTTAGCCGAACTTCAAGGTCAATTTAGGGAGTCAAGACTAGGATTTTTCTCAAGTTTATCCTTAAAAGTCTGTAAATTAAAATTAGGGCTTTCCGAAAACATATCACACTTAGGAAATAGAGCTAAAACAAGTGAGAAATGGAGGGATGAAGTTTACCACCCAATTTAGATGAAAAGTAATTAGAAGTAATAAAGAAGAATTAAATTAGAAAATTAGTAAGTAGAAGCAACCTAGATAATAAAAGTGAAATTAGAAGTTAATTTTTGAATTAGGATTAGCAACCATCCACGGATGAAGTTTCGAACACCGATTAGCGGTCAAACTTCATCCATCAATAAGTTTGATAGGATAAGTAGATTTTCAAGTAGGATAACAATTTGGAAAGCTTAGGTTAGCCTCTTCAAGGAAAATTTCTAGAAACACTAGAAATACCGAGTGACTAGTATTCAATCAAAACCTCAAGAAACAAGGATCGAAAGGATTAGGTCATTTCAACTTGATCAAAGGATGAAGTTAGCATTAGGTTCTCAAAGTAGGAACCTCAAGTAGTCCCAAAGTGATTCAAACTTCAAAAAAGACTAAAAACCCTAGGAGAGATTCAAAGATGAAGTTTGGATTGGAAAATGGATGAAGTCAGCCTAAATTATTTCATCTTACTCGAAACTCAAGATTTAGGCAGAGCCTAGCTACTTGGAACTAGGGTTCAATTTTCAAGGTTAATTGAATTAGAAAGCACGTCCTAAAGTGTGGATGAAGTTTAAATAGCCCCAGAAAGGCTAAACTTCATCCATCAATATCTTTTGCTAGGATAATGGAATAGGGTCGAATTTTATGATTTTGGAAACAACATCATGTGTTCTATTACTTAGAATTGTTAAATTTAGATTGTAATTAGTTCCAATTCAAAATCACCGTGACCTCTTTTGATTGAAGAAGTTAGAGGAAAAGTTGTCAATTGTTGCATTTCTTTAGTTTTCGTGTACATTGAGGATGTTAGGAACTTAGAAAAGGTCCATTGCTTGGAAGGCACAATTAAATGACGCTAGGCATCCGTAGGTTGATCAAAAATCCACACAAAAACTAGAGCCCATTTGTGTTGGATTATTTGCCAAGAGTGAGTAATTAAACGCTCACAATAGGTTGAAAATATATGAACAAATTTATAACCAAAAAACTTTCACATTCATTTAAAAAAAATTGTAAAAGTGAAAGGTACTACTAAATGAAAGATAAATCTAATATGCTAATAACCATTGGAAGAATATGAGAATTGTTAATCCTAATGGTGAGCATGTTCTAGGAAATAATTGATATCTTGTTTTTTCTTTTTTTTAGAAATTTTTCAAAATTGAGAGCAAAAGACGACTTTATATGATTTTTCTACCTTCATTGCCCGTAAAATAAACTCTTCATAACTTTTACCTCATTGTTCAAAATTAAATTGTTCAAATTTTTTTTGAGTAATTATCAATCTATCCGCTATACAATCTCTAGGAAAATAATTTATATTTTTGGAATGAATATTTTGCTGCCTGGTTGGACACTGAAATAAAAAAATCCTTTAATTTTTGTAATATTTATTATAGTGACATAAAACAAAACTTCACATGTAGAATATGAGGAGTAGCATCTATCCTAAAAATTTTATGCAAAAATTTCAAATTAGGAAGTCAAAAGAGCATGCCCGAGTTCTCAAAAAGCCTAAAGGAGGCTCCTTGGTCCTGTAGGGGTTAAGCTTAGAATTTGACATTTTTTTTCTGAGTTTAGTTTTTATAATTTTTCAATTGGACCCAATCATTTAATCAATATCAATTAATGCTTTGGTTAGAGAAATTGCTAAGATCTAAGTAAATATTTTCTAATTCAATCAATTTATGAAAAAAAATATTTTCAACAATTAATACAATAGAATAAAATAGCATATTTTGTAATTAAAATGGGTAGGTGAAAAATCATTTGAATCTAGAATGGTCCAATTGACTTTAGCCAAGAAATCATGTTACCAAGACACTCAGCACCATGTATTGTTTCTATAGTTGATCTTGTCAAGTTAACCCCTAAAGTTTCATGGCTATGCTCTCACCAAAAACGCTCCAAAACTGCCATTTCTAATACAACTACCAAATTTTTGGAAAAAAACAATTTTTGACACATGTAACCGTAGGATCTTGTAGTATGATATTTTGAAAACATGTGGTAAAAATTTCAGAAAATTCCACCGTGTGGATCATAAGATATAAGCATTCAAAGTCTTGAAAACCATTTTTTCAATCCTGCGAAAAACCGGGCAGCTGCACTTTGCAAGCTCACTTTTCAATGAAAAAATGCCTATAAAGGTGGTGCTTCTTTGAATTCAGTTTCCTAAACAAGTTGGCTGTATGCTTGAAAAATTTCACATCATTTGGAATTGTACAACATATAGGAAAAAAATAGTAAGTAGAAAGAAGTAGAAAATGACTCAAAATACTAAATTGTTAAAATTTTAATCATGGAATTTAAAAATACCAATCCCAATGGTTGTAATGTTGTAATAATCAATATACATCCTAAGATTTTATTTTTTTCCCAAAATATTGAAAATTGAGTTAAATAAACGACTTTAAAGGTTTTTTTAGAGTAGAGAATCCATAACTGCCCACAAACCAAAAACCCTCATAACTTTTGACTCATTGAGTGAAATGGAATGACTCAAAGCTTTTTGAGTATATATAAATGTAGAGAACCAATTTCAAAAAAAAAATTCCGGAAAAAATGATTTTTTCTGATCTGCCCAAACTGCCCAATTACAAAAAAAAAGCAACATATTAGGTCACAACTTTTGACTCGTATTTCAAAATGTCATGAAACTTGGTATACATGGAGATATTCCTCGCCCCCACCTTCTATTAAAATTTCAGCGTCAAATATGGATATCTCTAGTCACAGGTACCTGCCCAAAATTTCTATACGGCCAAAAAACGCATGTTGGTCCTTTAGGGGTTAATTGAAATTAGTATCTAAATTAGTACAAATGATATTATCATACTTATACATTAATGTAGAATAAAATACTATAGTAAAATATGATGTTTATAGGGTATAGGGTTATATTAGTTTAAATATGTATGATAAACAATAGCATTATAATTTGAGCTATGAAGGCTTATTGAATTTGTTCTTAAAAAAATTGTGAATTAATATGAAAACTTCCAAAAATCTTGTTCACTAATAGAATACTCATTTAAAAAACTATTAGGCATTAGTGACTAATACAAGTAATTCTTCAAGGATTGTGGCAAACAATATATTCATTGTCATTGTATCTTATTCCAAAAATATAAATTATGTAGTAAAATATGACAAGACACCAATGGATTGACAATAAAAAAACCGAGCATGTTCATTAGGATGTCATTTTATCATCTAAATCTTATCATGCTCAACTACAATTCCATATATATAGAATATGTCACCATATATTGTAGCTTCTAATATATAGAAGGTGCAACAATGACCCAAAATGAAAGTGTCATATATCATTAGATCCAATTCAACCTCCAGACAAATTTTGGTTAGTACTGCAAACCTAGTTTAATTCATGTCCTATATCAAATACATTGGAAAACACCATGGTGCAACTTCAATTATAATCCTAAGCATTTAAAGGATCAATTCTTTCTCATCTTGTCATCTCTATTTTTTCTATATACATTTTTGAAAATCTCAATCCAAATCTCAGTTAACTCGTAATGGACCATTTGTCCCCTAGGGGGACAATTTGGATCCGGGCAGGTTTCTACTATCTCAATTTTTAGTGATATTTTTGGGGATTTTTTGAGGTTGTATATTTTTGCAAGAGCTTTTTGAATATATTATTTTTATTTTAATTGGTGCCTAATAAGCAAAAATGGAGTTTGGCAGGTAACACAAAAAAATCATAGAAAGTCAAAATAATTTTTTTCAATTTTTTTTCTCAAAGATTATATTTTTGTCTACATGTGAAGCTTTGTTTCATTCAATTTGGACTAATAAATGAGAAAGTTATGGACAATCTGAGTTTTTCGGGCAATTTAAGCATCTTCTTGAAAAAATAACTTGTAGAATTCATTTTTGCATGCAATTTTTAGAATTTTTCAAAAAAAATTGTTAGACAAGGTTAGATTTTCTTGCTAGAATAATCTCAACGTTGGGATTATTATAATTCAATTCCATCTAAAAGCTATTAATAATTTAGTTTTTTCTTCAATCTTGAACCTACATCTAGTTAACAATTTTTTAATGAGTGAAAATTAAGTGATTTTTTTCCTAAGTTTTTGTGGTAGATTTTCAATTTAACTATTTAACATAAATAAGTAGAAAATCAAAATCAGTAGTGCAAAAAATTTGAACTAAAAAGATTCAAAGCCAAAAATTCTAGTCAAGCAAGGTCCAAAGAAACTTGTTTTCTTCACTTTAAATGCATATATCTTACAATCTAAATGGTCAAAGTTTCTGAAATTTCTTCCACGTATTCATATACTAGTCAAATATAAAATTTTACAGTTGGATATGCAGATAAAAAAAATTTTAAGTTCTTTTTTCTTTGCAATAGAAATGACAATTTTGAGTGGTTTTGATAGGAAAATCACCTTGGTCCTTTAGGGATTAAATCCAAATAACATGTGTAATTCATGCTACAATTGGTTCATTCTATACCCTTTATAGTGTACAAAATGAAAAGTAAGGTAATGTGGTTTTAAATTTTTTTGAATTTTTTTAGTTGTTGTACAGTTGGATACCAATTAAAATGGCGTTTTCAAATTTGTAGTGAAAGAAATTTCATTGCTGCCAACTTTGACAGCCTCCGAAGGATTGAAAGTTTTTTTTGCCATGAAGTTTTTTAAAGAAATCATATCTACATTGGTAATATAATAATATGTGTGAAAAATTTCAAGTTCAAAAGGTTTATACCAAAAAAGATATTCGAAATTTACCAACATGTGTAGTTGTGAGAAACAATTTCACTACTGCCAACTTTGACATCCTTCCAATGGCTGACAAATTGCTTCTTTATCATGAATTTCTTTTTGCAAGATCATTTCTATATTAATAACATGTGTGCCAAGTTTCAAGTTCAAAAGATTTACACAAAAAAAGATAGTCTAATTCTACCAAAATGTGTAGTTGTAAGAATGATTTTTTCAACCCTGGGGATAGGGTCATTTTATGGGTAAAATTTCACATAGATGTAAAAAATCATTCTCCACAGCTACACATTTTGGTAGAACTAGAATATCTTTTTTCATGTAAATCTTTTGAGTTTGAAATTTGACACACATGTTACCAAAATAGAGATGATCTCATGAAAAAAAATTCATGGTAAAGTATTTTTTTCTTAGCCCTGGGGATAGTGTCAAAATTGATAGTAGTGAAATTTTTCTCACAACTACACATGTTGGTAGATTTCAAATATTGTTTTGTGTGTGAATCTTTTGACCTTGAAATTTGGCACACAAGTTATCAATATAGAGATGATCTTGCAAAAAAATATTCATTATAAATAAGAATTTTTTCAACCCTTGGGAGGGTATCAAATTGGCAATTGTGAAATTGTTTCTCACAACTACACATGTTGGTAAATTTCAAATATTTTTTTGTATAAATCTTTTGAATTTCAAATTTGTCACACATGTTATCAACATAGAGATGATTTCTTTAAGAAAATTCATAGTAAAATTAAAAATTTCAGGCCTTGGGAGGTTGTCAAATTTGGCAGCAGTGAAAGTTCTTTCCCTGGAAATGCAAAAACACCATTTTGATTGGTACCCTATTGTACATGCCTATGCTTACAAAGCATTAATTCAATAACACTTTGTGTTTTTGACAATTAAGGTAAAAGACCCCATTGCGGTCAAAATAAGGAGTGTACCCTCATATCATTGCTAAATTTTTTTAAATTTTTTCCCACACAAAGATAAGTGTGAGAGACAATGAGGACATTTGAAATTATATTTTTTGGATCAAGTATGAATTAGTTCTGAATTTTTGAAGTGATCAGCCCATAGGAGTTTGTAGGCTACCTTATGACCAACAAAATCTGAATTCAATATAGTCATCTTCCTACCCATTGTAGTCACAACATTTTCAAACATGGAAGACCTAAAAAATCAGTTTTTACAAAGAATTTTACATTGAAAAGTTGGAAGTACCTATTGAGGTCACTAATTATTCCATAACTACCATGTAAGGCATTGATTGTGGTCTGAAAAAACACAATGGGGTCATTACATCAGGAACTTCAGGGCTTGCAAGTATAGTGCCATGATGGTGCATTGAAATGCTATTAAGATAATTTGGTGCTAGCCTCTGTACTAACTTTGATAGGATAAAATGACACCATAATCTCTTCTTTACTATCACATGCACCATCATAGCACCGTATCTACCAGGACCAATTTTTTTGATGTAGGTGTCCATCATGGGCCATTTGATTGCAATGGGTCTTTTACCTTACTTCTTAGAGGCAAAACTAGTGTAGCCTGTGCCGATGCTATAGCCAAAGCCAAAGTAATTTTCTTATTATTAAAGCCATAATAAAACTTTGAAATTCAATAATTTTTGTACTGTATGCCCAAAGGCCACAAAACAAAGCCCGTCCACCCCTCCTTGACAAGAGCTTTCTGACGGTACCAAGAACGTGACCAGAATCCAAGTAAAAATAGTTTTCTAATTTTTTGATCCATAAATACTTTGAAATTCAATAACTTCAGCACCTTCGCTCCAAACGCCACGAAACAAAGCCCGTGCACCCCTCCTTGCCAAGAGCTTTCCGATGGTACTAAGCATGCACCCGTGGAACGCATGGTCCGGGAGATCTCAACGTAACAAAACAAACAAAACAAACAGCCAAACTTAAGGTATGAATATTTTATAAAATGTCAAGTGTTGAAAACTGAACTAGAAAGTCAAGCTCACAGGAGAATATAACGTTCATAAATTGCCATCACTAAAAACAACAACCAATTATACTATGTCAGGCTTTTTCACAAGATATTCACTAAAACATGGAATGTGGAATGACAAATAAAGAACAATGATCTTCTTCTTTATTTTTTCATTTCTTAACATGGTTTGGTTTTCAAGAAAGGTACTACTATAGCTATAGGATAGGTCAACAGAAATAATTGTAAAAATAAATGCCAAAATTTTAGGAAAATAATTTTATCAAAAAATAAAAATTGGATATAATGAATGAAAAAACATTGGCAAAATTTTCTATTTTAAGCATCTACCAGTCTATCACACTTTATTTTTTGAAATTACAAATATTTGGTAGATAAGTGCCGACCCTGCTTTACCCTTACAATATTCAAAAACTTCACCTCCTTCAATCTGGCTCCAAAGAATGGAAGGATTAAAAAAGTATTGAGTCACGACCGCATACAAAAAGGAAAAAGGTAATTGCACCTAATTGTGATTTGTTTGCAAAACCACCTCGTCTAGATTCTTGTCTAATATGTAAGTCCTTTGTACTTTCTCTGTCCCGATATAAAATCTAGGATTTCCAAATATACTTGTCCCAATTAATTTCAATGTTTATTTAGAAGAATAATTTTAACAGCTTGTGCACTTGAAGGAAGAACTTAATTAGTCCCCAGACCTCCTGCAATGCCTATGAAAAGGAATTCTAAATGCTTGAATAGGGAATCAATGCAAATGCAAACTATCAATCATTAGTTGTATATGAGAATTGAAGAGACCTGAACAGGCTAGAGCCACAATTAAGTTTAGCACAAGAATTTCCTGGAGTTGAATCACAAGGCATTGACAAAATTGAATATAGAGGATATGATTGAACTTTACTGTACCGATGTTGATTGGAGAATGATCCTAATTAAAAGCATTGAAGCAGTTTCAAAAGGGGGAAAGTTTGTCAATTTTGTTGCGCCGTGTCATTGTTGACTTCCATTCTAAGGCCTAGAGGGGTTGACTAGAAGCAAGGAGTTAACTATGCAATATATCCCCTAAGAAAGGGAACAACTTAGGCATTGATCTTGCCTTTTTCAAGAAATCCTAGATTTATTTTGGGACAGAGAGAGTATTGTATATGAGAGCCTATGGTGGATTGTGGAGACATTTATGTTTTGAGCTTTGTAAATTCATAGTTGTTCATACATTGTCCAAAAAATGTATGAAAGAAATAATTTGGAATATCCTAGCGACTTCCCCCAAGATTCAACAATAATTTAGACAATTTAGAAATCTGAACCAAGCTCAAATGTTTGTTAGGTTGGTTTTAGGTGCAAACTTCTTATTGCACCTATGTAAGACCAACCTAATTATGCAAGAAAGGATTACCAACTGAACGATTATCCTTTCTTGCATGGGCTCAAATGACACGGCGGTCTCTTCTTGAATAATGATATGTGGAACAGGGAGGACGGATCCCAAGTGCATGAGTGAGAGATTGGAGGGGTCCCACGAAAGCAGGTTTGATTAATTAATCCAGGCACCAAAATTAGGCCACATTATTTTCCTGCCGAATGCCGACCTCACCAAGAGGCACAAACGACACAACACTTTAATTAGAAAATACCGGGAGCTGGTCAGGCGAAATTTCCCCGGGCTGCCCGGTAGGGCACACACACAACCAAACTGAGCCCGGTCCCCTCCTCCCCGCCGACACCCGGCGGATCCGGGCGCTCGCTTTTCTTGGCAGAACGGGTCACCGGGCGGGCATGGACCCCCTGCCCCTGGCCCGCTCATGACCGCGCCCCTCAATCCATCATCGCCCATCCGTCTTCCGTCCCTTGTGACTCTTGAAGCTCTCTCCCCACTCTTCTGCCTTCCGTGCCGTGACCGGCTCTCCTTCAGCTGCTTACATTCTCTCGCGTGCCGCGCAGATCCCACGCGCGAGCTCGGCGTAGTCCACGGTTGCTTAGAGTAGACCTCAGTGCGGTGAATTTGAGCTCCCTTCAAGCCCTTTTGGTGGTGTTTTTGCTACTTTCGACGGGGTTTTGCGAGGTTTTGACGAGCGAGGCTCTACTCCGGAGATGCGCTGGAGAAGGTTGTAGAGGTTTAGGGTTGAGGTCGTCGAGTGGCGGTTTTGGATGCTGGTGAGATCGGGGTTTAGGTGCCAGTCTCTCCAGGCGATTCCGCCGGCATTGGAGATGCTGAGTTGCGGTGATGCGGATGCGATGAGAGTGTTGATGCGACTGAAGATTGAGCGGAACAGGCGGTTTTTGCAGAGTTTAGGCAACCAGGAGATGATGAGAGTGGAAGGGAGTGAGCTTGTGATTGACGATGAGTGATGGTGTCGCACCGGATTCAAATCGGTCGAGCTGCGGATTTTGGCAAACTGGAGTTGGATCTGCGTGTGCGGTTTTAGGAAAGGTGGATTCTGCGTTGGATACGTAGCGTTGGTGTTGCAGCTGGCCGTGGGGAGACTTTGTAAATGCACCGGGACCAGCAATTATTGAAGTTCTCCTGTTCCGCATCTACCGAACACGAAGACAGCCTGCTTAGCGCAACTGAGGATAGGAACCTAAGGGATCTTTTGAATAGGCTGAGAGCCGCAAGTTTTACGTTCGGACTGTGAAGATGTTTAAATCCTTAAAGAGGAAGCCCGAGAAAGTGAAGGAAAAATTAGACTTCAAGCTCGGGTTTCATGCTACCCGGGTCCGTCCCTCCACATCCTTGTTTTCACTTTTAACTATCCACAACCTGCTCGCATCTTGAAACTGATGAGTGTTCGCGTGAGCAAAAAAGTTAGACTTTCGTTGCCCTGGCTGGCTGGAGTTTGTTGTGTTCAGTACTGATGACATGAGCTGCATTTCGATTACAATTTAGGTTACATCGCGAGTTAGATAGTCCATGCAGAGAATATGTTGGAATAGTGACATTGCCTTCGAATCGAATCGATTTGAAGATTAGGTCATGTTCCATAGATTTACGGGTATTAATGGATTGGTTTCAATTTTGTGGAGACAGATTCTAAGGAATTTCAATTCTGTTGTGAGATGGTTTGATGGCAATGGTACTGAAACTTCTCACCATGATCCTAATACATGCGCAATTACGAAGAGGAATTTGACTTGCAGTAGTTGTTGTTTTCTGGCAGGTACCTTTGCAAGGATGGGACAAGTTGGTAATATCCGTGATTCCATACGAGACAGGACGGCCTGTAGCCAAAACACCAAGAGCGGTGGTGAAGAACGGAGAATGTCATTGGCCCGACAGTATTATAGAGACGACAAGGATGGTGTATGACACTCGGACCAACTCGTACGAGGAAAAGAAATACAGGTTTATGGTTTCATCCGTAAGTTTCTGGGCTGTTCATATGCTTCAACTGGCTTCTGTTTCATGCCCATGTTTTGTAGTTTCTTGACGCCCAACGTGGTTAGGACAAGGGATGATAGGGATAGTCTTTGCAAGCGAGAAGATACTCATTGATGATTCATTAGTATGTGGTCTCGGTTTACTGCACAGGGGTCATCACGGACTGGAGTGCTAGGGGAGGTCACGATTAATTTTGGAGATTTTGCTGCTTCAAAACATCCACAACAAAAAGGATTGGCCTTGAGGAATTGCACCACTAATACCTTGCTACATGTACGTCCCTTGCTAATGTCAGCAAACCTGCCTGTTCGTCTTTTAATTCAGCAGGAATTTTTAGCCCTATTAAAGTACCGCAACTATGGTTGCTGGCCGCTTAGACTCACATTTATTGAAGCCTAATACAATTTGAATCATGTCTGACTTGACAGGTTACTGTCACTTGCTTAACTCCCAAATCCCACGACAGGTAACCTCTGTTTCATTGTCTATTACATTGTGTACTTGAATGTGTAGCGTGACTCTGTATCTGCGGGTTTCCTATTAATTTTTTGTCCCTTGTGAATGGGAATCATAGACCCAAAGTCAGTCTTTGAAGTCTCGAACTTTTAGAATTTCACTGCTTTCTTTCGTTTCTTTCGTTTCTTCAAAATAAAGTATTTATCGGAAGCTTTATTGACTTTTTTTGTTGCCCGCGCTGGTCGATCATTTGTCAGTGTCAAAGATTCAGACAGGACGACAAAACCCGGAAACGACGCTGATGAAGAGGACTCAGTAGCCTCTGATAGTGACGATATGGACAAGCTCAACCGGGCAAGCAGTAATGGTCATTTGGACAGTTCTCGCAAGGTATGATATCTAATTTTTGTTTTCGTTTTTCTTCTAAAGTTATCTGCTTGAAGCTAAAATCATAAAGACATAGTTACACTGATTTATCCTTTTAGAGAGGGCGCAAAATGTGGTTACTACAGTTTATGTTTTTTTGGTGGAAATATGTACAATATAGTGGTCTTTCAACCTGCACTAATTTAATAGAGTGTGACTTCGCTAAATTAGTGCCATACGCACTAAATCGATATAGCTTGTGGATGTGAATGTTCACAGGTAGACCGGTATTTGACTGCTGTCGGCAAAAAAAAGCCAACTGTCTTGCCCTTGTTACGAAGTTGATGCTCTTTAGAGGAGATTTTGTTCACTCTTGTACTGACTAGATGCTGATGACTGGTGCTATAACAGCCTTCTATGGACTCTCCGCCCTTATCACCATCATCAGGAACGAGGAAGCTTCAGCAGGTATTGTCGCATACTTATAGGGATCAAGAATATGCATTGTTCATGTTGGTTTTAGTTATGGTTTCTTGTTAAGTGAGTACAGTAGAACCTCTCTTAGTGCATAATATGCAGTAAGAGAGTTTGTACTTTGAAGCATTTATTTCTGAAAAGTAGTTGGAGGCCCCGTTAGCCAGTGGTCATTACTGCACCTCTCTTAGTGCATAAAATCTCTCCTAGTGTTTTTATTTTATCAAATTATCAAATTCCTAGATTTTTTTAATCTATTTCCATTGAATTTATTTTATGATTGTTTTTGTCTTTTTTAGAGAGGTATATCTACCTCTTCATTGCGGTACAGCAGCAGCAGCTTTGACTCGCTTGAGGTTCCATCTACACCAGGAGCTACTTCTTTTACTGATAGTATGCAAGGATACCCCGGGGAGAATTTATCCTCTTCGAGCTCATTTGCCAGTCTGCCGGAAAAGCTGGACCGAAGTAGGGAAACCGTGGGTGTCGACTCCAAGCCCTCATCTCCTCTTCCAAACTTAGGCCATAAGCGAAATTTCTCCACTTCAGCAGCCTCGGGTGGAAATCAGCAAGTTCGGCAATCAGAACGGACCCAGATGCAGGGAGAATTTCGAGAAACTTCGGGAGCCACTATCGAGGATCTTCGTAAGTCGTCACTCGAGCTCAGCTGTGAAGTGGAAGATCTCAATCGCAAGCTTGAGAAGAATATGCAAGTCAATAAGGAGAAGGAAATGGATTTATCTGCCCTCACAGCGGAGCGAGATGGGTTGAAACAGGAAGTAGAGAAACTCAAATCAACGATGCATGCCTCTCGGGATCCTGAAAGTGTGACTGATGAATCCAGGTTTGGGAATGTCCTTTGCTCAAGGGGAAGGTCTCTGTATGATCTCCATTTACAGAAGGGGTTCTCTGTATGATGCATAAGGATCTGGATGATCACTGTGACCGTAGGGAAACCTCTCCATGAATCATGAGGAGGATACCCTCGATGATGTCGTCTAGAAATTCTTGAGACAATCTAGTTTTACGGAATTCCCTGATATATAGAATTGCCTGTGCTTGGAGTTAGGAAAAGCTCTTTTTAATTGCAATTGAAGTGCTAAGCTCTTTTTTGCGATTTCTGGCATCGCAATTGTGGAAATGAGCTGCTGTTCATTGCCAAGAGTCTGGTTGTGTAATGAAGCACTTGCAGGGTGACTTGTTGAGCCGTGTCTATGTCAGAAATATTTTTCACATGATATTTCAGTCTTTTCATAGATAGAGTATTGAGACGGTTTGTTTCAATTGCACAGATGGGCCGTGGAAGACGCTCAGCGGGTAATTCAGGAACTGAAGGAGGAGATCATGTCGGAGAAGAATACTATCAGCAGCCTGAATGAGCAGCTGCAGAGTACACAGCAATACAACATAAAACTGGTTTCAGAGATCGATGAACTCCTTGATGCGGCCAAAAGCAATGCTTCACAATCTCTAGCTCAGGTTGAAAGTGACTGGACTAAGAAGCTTGCTGCCAAAGATGATGAGATAAAGGATCTGCAAGCTAGGATAATGCATTTGGAAGAGAGGAATTCTCCAATTCAAACTAGTGCACCTCCGGACGCTGGTGACACACTTGTAAATGGCCTGCAAAACATGGTGAAGCAGTTGCAGCAAGATGTTGAGGAACTAGAAGCTGACTCAATTCGATTGACTGATGAAAATACAGAGTTGCACACCAAGTTGGAATCAAGCAGCTTGGAACTCATTGAGAAGAGTAAACTCATAGATGATTTGAAGGCTTCTGGTTCCGCATCTCAGCCTCGTGCTCCTGAGAATTTGTTGAAACAGTTGCAACAAGACGTCGAGGAGCTAGAGGCCGAGACAAATCGGCTTACGGATGAAAATGCAGAATTGCGAGCCAATCTGGAGTCAAGCAGTTCGGAACTCAGTGAGAAAAATAGGTTAATTGCTGATCTGAAGGCTTCTGAATCCACATCTCAGCCTCGCGTCCCTGATAATTTATTGAAACAGTTGCAACAGGATGTCGAGGAGTTAGAGGCGGAGACAAATCGTCTGGCAGATGAAAACGAAGAATTGCGGTCCAATCTGGAGTCGAATAGTTCGGAACTCAGTGAAAAAAATAAGTTGATTGGTGAGATGAAGACTTCAGAGGGGGCCGTAGAAGGACGTGCTCAGCTGTTAGGAAAAGTTGCCAGCTTGGAGGGTGAACTTAGCCGCTTACAGGAGGATATTACTCAGATTCTTTCTGAGAAAGAAGAAGCTGAAAAGTCAATCCAGCGCCTTCAGACAGAGAATCAAGAACTTCAGAAGTCCATTAGAAGACTAGAAAACGGCCAACCCGAGAGCATTGGTAGAGTCCAAGAACGAGAGGTAGCAAACAACCAGCTCTTTCAGCAGCTGGCTGAAACCGTGACTGTCCTGGAAGAAGAGCTTCAAGATTCCCAGGAGGAGAGCAGGCTCAGCAGGTGCTTGCAGCTTCACATTTGCTGTGTATTATTTATATTTTATTTTCGCAATTGTCTAGTTTATATCAAAATTAGGGCATCATCAGTATTTGGGTTCACTGCATGAAAAACTCTTAACAATTCTCTGTTCGTTTACGATTATTCCAGGTTGCATATTCAAGAGCTGGAACGTGAGATTTTGGCACTTACATCGTCCGGCCATAACCAGGGCTCCACTGAGGTTGAGTCTTTGAGGAAACTCTTGGAAAGTGAAAAATTAGACAAGGAAAATATTCAACGCAGTGCCGAGGAGAGAACTCGAGTCAAGCAGGAGCATTTAGACCATACTCTGGAAGAGTCAGAATTGCTGAAAGAGAAACTAGGGGAGCTTCGGAAAGAAATGAAGAGTGGAAATTTCGCAGCTCTGGAGGAAGAAAAATTGCGAAATTCCAATCGTGTATCTGGTCTTGAGTTGCAGCTGAAATATATGACGGAAGAGCGAGACCACCGGCAGCAGGAAGCGGGAGTGGTGGAGGAGGAGAAGTCGATCCTCCTCAGTGAAAGAGAGCGACTTCAAAACGCTCTGGATTCCACTACACAAAAGCACCAGGACCTTGTCAGGCACTTGACTGAGGAGTTGGATGAAGCTGTCAAAGAATGTGAAGGTTTCAAAAGCTCCCAACATCATTTAGAACAGGAAGTTACGCGTCTGCAAGGGGAACTTGAGGAGGCCCATCATGATCAACGAGAGCACACCAAAGTCTTCGAAAACAGCCGTGCCATGCTTGAAGAGAGTTTCCATAGCATCAGCAGAGACCATGCCAACGCTGTCGCAGAATCGAAGACTTTAGAAGCGCAGGTTGCGCAACTGCAGAGTGACTTGGAGGATATGGACATGCGATCTGCTACCGAGGTTAGAACATTGTCGATGCTGAAAGAATCTGAGCAACATAGGGCTGAAAAGGCTGAACAAGCCTTGCAACACAGTGCATTGCTCCAGAGGGATAATTCTACTTTGCAGAAGCGGGTTGCTGAACTTGAATTGTTAATGGAGGATGAGAGAGCATCCTATTCAGCAGACAAGAACGAAACGAGTAATGGACACCGAAAGTCAAGCAATGGAGATGAATCTCGTGAGGTATTTCAGCACTTACAAATTTCTAATTTGGCATCTCTGTCTTTTTGTAGTGACGAATGCTTCAATGTCGAGTGTATGAGCTGGTTTCCTAGTTTTATCCGAACTGCCATTTATAACTCCGCTGGTGTGGAGGTGAAATAGGTTTAGGGTTCATTCATCATCATCAATTAGAAACTCAATTGTAATTGATGATGATGAATTTTCACAATTGGAGATGGACTTTGCATGACATGGTGGGGTTGCCAGCAGGGAGGTCGTTTTAAGGCCATGGAGATGGAGAAAATGAAGCAGGAGTTTATGGAGAAGGAATCAAGTTTGCTGAATGAGATTGAGCGTTTGGAGCTGGCTAATGAACAGCTTATCCAAGGGGCACCTGACTCCGATCTTCAGCAGCTTCAAGTGGAGGTACTGAAATTTCTTGTTCTTAGCAACGAACTCAGAGAGTTTGAGCCTGCAGGACAGTCAATTTAAATAATCTTGTATAGACATTTGTCTGTACTTTCCTTCTTTGATTGCCTCTCTTATGGAGTCTTTTTTGGAACCCAGATCAAAGCTACGAACCATCCTAAGCCTATTCTTGCCGCTCGATTTCATGTTGCGGTCGTTTCTGAACATTGAATTCGTGCTGGTTCTCTTGGCAGTTGACCCGTTTGCAGAATCAGAATGCCGCTCTAAATCGACACATCAAGGAATTGGAATCGCAACTCAATACGCGGGACATGCTTCAAAGTGAAGTGGAGCGTTTGCAAGAGGTTGGCAACTGCCTCTTCATGATAAGACGTGTTTTGTTTCTAGCTGTTAGACTTGTAGGGCCAGTGATTTTTTCTTCTTCAAAATTAGCAATACCACCTTTTGTTTCCGATAGCCATTTTTGGGTGGAATATTCTATTCTTTTATTAACACGGTTCGTCTTTCTGTCTTTGGTACATTTTTGGCTAATTTTTACAAATTGGCTACAAATGTAGTTGCAACTGATGAAGCATTGTTGGAAATCAGGTTAATGAGAAGTTGGACAACAGGCTTCAGAAGTATAAGGCAGCCGCTTCTGGGTCCAATATGGTTGAGAGAGTTGTACATCTAGAAACAGAATTAGCTGAAGCCATGGAGGCCAACAACATGTACAAGTCGCAGCTGCGAACGTATGTACAGAACATTCTTTACCAGTCTTGAATTGCTCTTTGCTTGCAATTATAGAGTTGTGAAGATGCTTGTACTTATGCCTAGATTTGCGACTGTCTCTACGTTACCCTTGGTGGACTCTCGAAATGGAAGATACCTGAAGCGATCATGGAAGATAGATTGACATGTTTTACTTTTCACATTTATTGCTGTGAATGCGTCAGATTTCAAATAGGCTCCCCAGTTGTATTGGTAAAGGGACCCCAGCTCTATGTGGGGCCTCCTGAGGATACATAGGGAGGTGTCCCTATGAATCATGAGGAAGATTCTGTTTATGATGTCTAATATTGCCGGAAACTGTGCAATGTTATTTGGAAACGTGTTGGTGGGTGGGTGGGGCGCGGGGAGTCTTCCAATATTGTATCGTTCTAATTGACATGGCTTCCTCTTGCTTGTGAGCAGTGCATTTGCGGAGCAACAGAACGTTCATGCAGTAGCACTTCAGAACTTCGGAGACGTGGACACAGTTGTAAATGATCTTGTAGAATTGCGAAAGCGTGTCAAGCAGCTGGAGGGTGAATTGCGAGAAATGCGGGATCGGTACTCAGCCATGAGTCTGCGGTTTGCTGAAGTGGAAGGCGAGCGTGAAGAGCTTGTTATGACTATTAGAACCCTTCGAAACAGACGGAGGTAGTCAGTTTAGGATTTTGCTAGTCTCTGCAGAGACCATCTTGAATTCAAAGACAACAATACAGATTTCATTCATTATTTATTACAGGCAAAATCGATCATCCTTGGTCCTGCTCTATTACCCTGGTTATTTACTCATGATCGAGGTCAGCGACGATGGCTTTCAGAAAATTTGTAGCTGAAGAGCTATTTCTTTATGTAAAATCACTTCCTAGTTCTGTAACTCTATATTTATAATTGAATAAGAAAGCCACACTTTAGGCTTTCTCTCCGGTGTCAGGTTGCTACAAGTTCAGGGCAATTCTGAATCATTGGCTTTCTTTGTCCTGTGCAGATATTCAATGCTTAATTTTCTGAGCAACTAAATGTTACCATGATTTCTTACCTACTTGATTTTCTTAAACCCTAATCCAGGCCCATGACCACGTATTCAGGCCTCCCAATCATTAACCCTGATTGCTGCCATTTTGTAACTGTGTTATGAGTGAAATTCTTACATTTATTTTTCAGAGATGAAATTACATGTCTTTTACATAACATTACATACTGACTCCAGAGGTTCCCCAGCATGAAGGTATAACTTGACAAAGATACTTTCTTTTGCTGTGACTTTGGTTGAAATCTCAATTCAGGATTGGTTGTTGTCTTCCGTTGTCCAGTGTTGTCAGACACACTTCCAATCATAACACTACAACAGTCCCTAAAATGCAGGGGAGCAAAAGGGAGACACACTTCCAATCATAATACTACAACAGTCCCTAAAATGCAGGGAGCAAAAGGGAGACACACTTCCAATCATAATACTACAACAGTCCCTAAAATGCAGGGAGCAAAAGGGAGACACACTTCCAATCATAACACTACAACAGTCCCTAAAATGCAGGGAGCAAAAGGGAACCATAAAGCATTGCTTAATAATGTTATGTTATGAGTCATAATTTTTTTGAATTACTATTAAATCTTTGAGGTAAAAAATAAAGAAATTTATATTAAATACAATATTGTAGTGCATATTATCATGGTACAAACCAAAGTTACCATATTATTATAAAATTATAAAATCAACAAACCATGGTTACATGCCCAAAGTTCAAATTGCAATAAAACTTTGAATTTCCAAAATTTCAATTGTAATAGAATTGCACTTGATAAACTTCATTTCATTAGTTGTGCACAAATTCAAAACGTATCATTTTTATAGCTAAAATTCACATCAAGGGTATAGAGCAAGAAGTGGCCAAAATGCACTATTGACAAGGATAACCTATAGATTCCTAAAATTAAATTAGATATAGCAATTTGAACTTTGGTCCTATAGCCATAGCTAACCAATTATCTTATTGTAGGATGATAGAAACAATTGGTTTACACTTTAATGTTTCAAACAATAATATATGACTACGGTGAAATTTTCAAAGTTTTCAAGCATATATTGTATTTGATATGAATTTTTTTGAGTCTTGCTAGAAAAATTCAAAATAATTCAAATTTTCACCAAAAAGTCTAAAAATATCATGACTTATTGAAGACATATGATTCCATCTCTAAAAAATAGAATAATCAATCTTAGGCATGTATTTTGGAATATTGTAAAATTAGTCTAGATCTTATACTTCATGTAAACTAGCTTGGATGTTACAAATTTACAATGTATCAAATGGTACAAGAATTGTTCCATTTCAAGATGCGGAAGGTCTTCCTTTAGTATTGTATAAATTAACAATATACTAACATACACTAAAATATTGCAAAGTATGATAATATACTACTGCATATTAATAATGTATGCCAATGAAATTTATATTTCTTTTTATAAAGATCGTATTTAAAATTGATGAGCTATTAAGATTGACCTTCTAATCATAAATGCCTAAGCTAGTTCTATAAAAAAAAACTTTATATATGATTGCAATGTATCATTAGATATATTAGAATGTCTAGTTTCACATCTAGACTTGATTCAATGAAAATAAGTTGCTTTGATCTCTATATGGTTTTAAAGATGAAGGGTTCATTGACTAATGCATAAACACTCCAATTCAAGTATGCATTGTAATACACACTATCTTATACAAAATACATTGTTGTATGTACAAAAATTTAATATATAGTAGAACCACAAAATACTCTTCTACTTCATTAGAAAAGAATTGAATCCCAAAAGAGGCCTTGAGTTTTCTTACCAACTTTAGTACTAATTGCATATAATTGCATGAGTATGAGAGCAATCATAGATTCATTACAACCACCACTTGGCATGTGCTCCATTCTTCATGAGGAAACTATCATGAAATTTATGATATCTTGAAGTTAGATTGGATAATGATGACAAATTTTTGAAATCACAATGCAATTCTTGGCCCATTATATGAGATTCGGGGGTCTTAGAAGGCTATGAGTTCCCTTGCTGTCTGCTGCATTCCCGCAGTCTGGGAACGCAACAGCAGTAGCTGGCTGACGTGGTCGAGCGACTGCCACGCCACTTTTTTTATTTTTTATTTTTTATTTTTTAAATTTCTGACACACTCGTACCGGCGTTCACTGGATCTGGGTAGACCAAGGAACAGGCCTGAAACGGCCCTCCGCGACCTCCAAATATCATCTAATGATTAAGAAGGCTCTTTCCACCCACTAATTCGAGAGATCATGGAGATGGATTGAGTAATGATGACAAATTTTTGAATTTATCATAGAATTCTTGGCTTAATTAATAAGTTGTGAAGGTTTTTTCTACCCAAATTTTTGCATTACAAAGCGGCGTCTTTTGGGGTTCAATTCTTTTCTAATGTTTTGCAACTAAAATCTATACTAGAATGGAGCCTGTTGCAATGCAACGGCAATGCAACACGACAAGGGTGCGATGAAAAAACGGGATGAAATAACAGGATGAGAAAAGCGGGATGAAAACGTGACCACTTTTGTGACATCGGGTCGTGACAGGGTCATGACCATTTGTACTTAATATAATAGATATAAACTTCCTTAGTGTTGTCATGAAGAACAATGCATATATCATCAAGAGCACTGCAAGATGACAATATGTGGTTTTTAACCCCTAAGAGCCCAAGGCCTTTTCTACCTCAAAAAACATCCAAAACTGCCATTTCTAGAGCATTCATCAAAAAAGTTTGAAAAATTGATTTTTTGGAAATGTAACCGTTGGATCTTGTAGTTAACTTGTGTGAGAACATGTGGTAAAAATTTTGTGAGGTTTGACCGTACAGATTGGGAGATATTTGCATTCAAAGTCTGTTTTTGTTTTTTTTTCCACTGTGCCGGAAAATTTTAGATGCCTTTGACCGCCATTTGCGGAATTTTTTTCCACTACAGACCTCCAATTTCTAATTTTTTCTTATGGGGAAACATCTTAGGCATGTGCATGCCAATTTTCAAGTCAATTTAAGACAATCCCGATATCCAAAAAAAATAAAATTTGCCACTATGTCCCAAGAAATGACAATACACTAGGCCATTTTCAAAAAAAAATTCCCATCACACACTTGGTGATCTACAAAATCTGAACGGTGTATTGAAAGATGCACTTGTATTTAAGAAGTAGGAAAAAAAAAATTTGAAAAATGTCAAAATCTCTAACATCTACAAGCTCCTAAACCCTCATGTGACCTCCCAATAGGCACAACAATAGCTTCTCTTGCCACCTCTCCTCTCTTGCCACCTCTGCTGTCCCCTTGGGAGTCAAAGTCAGATTCTTGAGGGGCAGCAGATTCCCGAACTGAAATTAATTTTCAAATGCTCATAACTTTTGGAGGATAAGTCGGAATTTGATGAAATTTATCTTCCCGCAAAGCTAATGTGATTTCCTATCTCCCAAAAAAGTTTCAGAAAATCACGTGAAAAATTGAGGTCACATGAGCTTGCCCGAAGTACCAAAAAACCCTTCCAAGGACACTTGGGCTTTTAGGGGTTAATTTCAAATAAAAAAATTATTTGATTTTTTACAAACCAAGAGAAAAAGCAACTAATACCTTCAAGTCAAATCACCACAAAATGGAGCCTCAACAAAATTGACCAATGAAACTCTTACATGTGAAAAAAGTATATACTGTGAATTTTTTTAGAACTTTTTGTGTAAAAATAGTTATTTCAAAATTCAAAAGTGTTAAGGTAAAGAAATTCATATCAATTAAAATACATGCCATCATAACCTAAATTTATTTTTCCAATAATGAAGGTTAGATCAAGAAATATATTTTGTAAATTATTATTTTTTTAATTTTTCAAAACAAAGTCACAAATAATTGTGAGTATTTTAAATTTGATACGTCAATATTGCAATTGTGATAATTCACTAAATTTTTGGAAATTATTAATCTTAAAGATTAATTGAAAGGAACTTACAATCATTATTGGCACACATTATAAGCATATTTTTATTTAAATTGTCAAGTAGCAAGCCATCTCATAATATTGTCTCTAGTAGTATTTTATATCATTTATTTTTTATTGCAATTATTCAAACTAAAAAGTTGAAGAAATTGAAAGTCACATAGAACTTCACCTTTTGAAAGGGCTAGAAAAGCCCGACATTTTGAAATTTAGGCACATTGAACTTGTCATTGGTGGAGATATTTGCTCCAAAATATCAATACACACTGCGTTAGAACAAGTCAACTAAAAGATTCTATGATTGGATTTTCTTAAAAAAAATTATCAATGAAGATTTTGATGGCCTTGCTTCAGGGATGAGTATTTTGAAGAAGTTGGGGCCTCCAAACATGATGGTTTTGTAGGGATTAAACCATTCAATTCCAAATAATGAGATGAAAGATGAGAAGAGTTTTATCTTACAATGGGTGAAGATTTTCACTATGAAATTTTGAAATGATGTATTTGAACAAGTTAACTAAAGGACTCTATGTTTTGATTTGTAATATAGATGAAGATTTTAACCTTGTTTTGTGTAGGAGTTTTTGAAGTTACTGTCAGTAGTCTTTTAGAGAATATCCTATTACTAGCCTGACTTTAATTCTCATTTAGTTGACAAATAGTGTTCATATTGACATTCAATGTTGGTAACATTAGTAGTATTCTTGACATTTAGTGCACTACATGTCAACATGAACATTCCTAGAAATCAAAATACTCAGTTACAAAATAGTGTTCATTTTAACATTTAGTGTTGATAATACTAGTAGTGTTGTTGACATGTAGTATTTGAGTCCATATGTATTGTTGCAAACACTAAATATCATTATTAGTGTAATGGTGCATTACTAACTCCTGAATAGTACTAGATGGGTAGGCAAATATGGCACTACAATTTAAGCTGCCAATCCACCCACCAGCATGTAAACAAGCCTCTAGTGTGCTGCTCATAGAGCAATAAACAGCGGTCGGCAAAATTAGCAGCCACCATATATGTCTACCGATATCGGTAGAGTTTTTTTATTGGAAGGAGAAGGATTTTTTGGATTTCCAACTTGCGTGTCTTGTCCGTATAAGTCATTAGTGCTCACCTATAGTTCTTTCTCTACCGGGTATGGATAAATGCATTGTTGCACTTTGCTTGCCCACCCAATATGTAAATAGGCCTTGTCAAGACATTTTTGATTTGAAAATGAAGAAAATTGAACTAACAAGGTTATTTTTGCCTAAATAAGTTACCCAACACAAACCCCTAATGGGGACCCTCGTCTCCAGGCAGCTTCTAGTTTGAGGGAGGACTCACTCCATCTAAGTCCTCCAGATGGATCCATGGTGGAGATGGAAGGGTGGGCTCCCCTCGGCTTGACCCAAGGGCATGCGGGGGTTGCCCACCCACCTCATTGCATGGAGAAAACTCTAAATTTTTATTTTTGCATTTGGGGTCCTAGTTGTAATGTCAATTGTTTTATATGGAGTATTTTTTTTTATAAAACCAAAAGATCTTAGCTCGAAATAAAGATTACCCCTTCATATTTACCCTAAATGGCGCTATGCGCCTTGTTACTAAAGCTACGTGCTCTGCTCCAAGCCTAAACCCTATTCACTTTACTACATAGGGTTTAAGTGCTACAATATAATTATAACATTTCATTTTTAAGGAGAACCCTAAAGCAGGTGGATTAAATTCAAGTGGGGGCAAAAATCCCGTCTGAGCAGGTAGCTAGGAGGAACCCCTAATACCCGTGCCATCTCAAAAACCCAAGCAACTAGGCCCGCCCTTCCATCTGCACCGTGGATCCATCTGGGGGTCAGATGGAGGGAGCCCTCCCTCAAACTCGAATGCAGACCTTGGCCCTTCCTCCTCAGCAGAAACACGCACGCAGCCAAATTCAGTTGCTGCGATACACTCCTCAAAATTGCGTTGTCCAGCCTGAACAGATGCGCATTACGAACTCCTCGCAATTTCCCTACACCTTCCGATTCTCCCCCAGTCGTCTCAGTCCCCTTCCATCCGAAAACCTCATCCGTGAACTCCAGTGCTCAGGTTCGTTGGAGCCAACTCGAGGTCTGTCTTTCCTTCTCCCTCAAACCTGACTCTGGGGTTTGGGCAGGGTTTAAGTTTAGTGAGTTTCTTCCCAGGATCATGGGTGCCAAGCAAGAAGTTCTGGAGACAATAAGCTCTGCTGAAGTTCTGGAGACAATAAGCTCTGCTGAAGTTCCTTTGTACGCAACTTGTTGAGGTTCTTGGGGAGTAGTCCCGAGTGATTAGTGGGTTGAGTAATGGAAGCTAGCTTAGGTGTGTAAGGCCTTTGTGTTTCATGTTTTGTCGAACTGCGGGATAGTAGTAGCGTTAGGGAATCGGATGCGTGCCTAAAGTTGTTCATGAGGTTTTCTTTTGCACGGAGCAGTGGATGGAAATGACGATGGTTTTGCAGTAGTTGTGATTAGTTGTTGTTCTTTGTTGGCAATCACCTACGTGGATGTTTGCGCGAGCGTGCTTTCAGGGTAACGCTTTCTTGGTTTGTCTACGGTTACTACTCTGATATTCTGGAGGATTTCCGTAGTGGTACTTGACTGTCTTCTCGTCTTCTAAGTAACTTATCTCAGAGATTTTAGGCGGGGCTTCTCCGTTTTGCGTGAGGTCATGTGCTTTTCGGCACCTTGTTTCCACTTTGGATTCTATGCTGAGCTCTTCCTGCTTCATTTGCTGTCTAGTTGTGCAGAGATTTGAGATTATGATCTGAGCAGGAAAGGCTTAATTTCGTTCTTCGTGTCTTCTGAATTCTGTTCCTAACGCCACACGTACTGTTGCTGCGGTGTGGTGAAGAAGGTGGAGTTACGGCTTCAATCTACTTCACGGCGTCTAGGGTCCACCACCCCTCGGCATGGAAAACATCACGGCCAACGAAGTGGCAGGTCTGGGAGTGGGTGCTCTCTTGCTGGCCGCTGCCCTCGCCACGCCCAAGGTCGACGCCTTCATCGCCCGCGCCCAGCGGAGGTTTGCCCCTCGCCTGGCCTCCCCTCCCCCTCATGCTTTCTACTTCTTTTCTAAATCACAACCCTCACAGTGAATCTCACTCGCGTCTTCTGGCTTCCAATCTTGGTGAAACTTCTGTGGCCCTTCTCGCGGAGTTAGTGCGGGAACCTAGTGTTGGAGCCTCTCATTCTGTGGCTTGGAGGTTCGTGACCTAATTTCGGTGTGGCTATGTGTTGGTGTGTGATTGATTGCAGGGAGTTGAAATTGTGTGTGGAGTGTGGTGGCGTGATGAGAATTCCTTGTGGGAGGTGCCAGGCTCGTGGGACTTTGAACCAGAGTAGTGTATTTGGAAGCGGTAAAACGATAGCCTGTCCTGCTTGTAGAGGCAAAGGGAATTTTCCATGTCCTTGTTGTGGCGAGAATAAATCTAGTTCTTCTTCGTCGTCTTGGTCGTCGTGGGTACGTTTTGTTTTCGCGTTGGAATTTGGCCAGTGAAGATTTCGTGCTTAATGTTCATTGTGGATTTCTACAATGTTCATTGTGGATTTCTACAATGTTCTTAATGCTCATTGTGGATTTCTACAATGTTCGGTAATTAACCTGCAGGAAGTCTAGTTTTACAGGGACAATGTGCCAAAATACATGGCTCAGAGCAGCTCCAATGCAGAACTGGAATGTGTACGAGAACGGTGGCAACGGAGCTTATAACGTGCTTCTGCCAAAAAATCGGTCCCCAATGCAGCTGCTCGAGTAGCCTTGCTCGGCATTCTGAAGCAATTTGCTGAGTCTGAAACATCACATGGAAGTTCAGATTCTCTGACGCACCCAAAAAGTTGAAACACCATCCAAAGCGCTCCCGCTAAAAAGTGCAAAAGATTCCGTTGAAAATTCAAAAATACTTGTTTCACAGGGGTTTGCCGGGCCTCTGCCTGTCGCTGCTTTGGGGGCGATGCATGTTGCGTCAGGCCCAACCTGCCCCCTCGCTCTGCATGCGGGCCCAGGCTTGACAACTTCTAGTGTTGTTTTCCTTTTCTCCATTGGTCTTGCTCTCAGAGTAAGCCCAATGCAATCTTTGCATAGGGCACTTGGAATTGATGCAAAGACTGCATCACTCCCAATGCAGCTACGGGCTGAGGCCCGGGAAACCACCACAAATTTGGATTTTTAATGGAGTCTCTTGTACTTTTCTAACGTGGGCGCTTCTGGTGGTGTTTGGACTATTGGGGTGCACTAGAGAATTTGAGCTTCTGTGATATTGTGGGTTCAACAAATCATGTGAAAATGCTGAGTAAGGCTTCTCATTTGTTGAGACTTGGAAAAGGCAGTTGAGTAGAGCAACCGCATTGGAGATCAATTATTTAGAGAAGGATGTTACAAGCCTCGTTGGTGTTGTTCCATTGTCACATTTGAGCTGTTCTCGGTGATCTTTAGCTCTCAATCAATTTCTCATGATTACCTCGTTAGATTGATTGTTCCCTTTATGATCAACTAGTACACAAACCAATATCTTTCATATTTGAAGTCAAGAATTGAGAATTCCTTCTAAAATTGATTGTTGATTAAATATTTGTGCTTTTTGCTAGAATTTTTTCTATGTAAGTTTAAAATACCAGGTTTTAATAATCATAGTAATTTTTGAAGATTTTTATTTTATTTTTCTATTCATGGCATTTTTTTAAGGGCTATTTTTTGAATTGCAAAAGTTATTTTTTGAAGTTAGACTTACTAGTACCCTTTGAATTATACTGTAGAGTATTTGCAAAGCAAAATCTTCAAAATCTATGTAGTACTCTAGAGTGTCCATTACCTAAAGTGAGGTTGTTTGTTTTATTTTGTTTTGTTTGTTGCATTGAGATCTCTTGGATTGTGCTCCCTTTGTCGCATTCTTGGTATTGTCGGAAAGCCCTAGGCGAGGAAGGATGCACGGGCTTTGTTTTGTAACGTTTCGACCTATGGTGTGAAAAATATTGAATTACAAAAAATTTATGTATTAAAAATTTAGAAAAATTTAGAAAATTACTTTTATTTTTATTTAAAGAGATTAAAGAGGGCGTAGCCATCACTTTTGACACCTCAATGACTATGGCAATAGCACAAGGTACACTAGTGCATATCCTAAATTAGACGGTTTGTATTACTTGTTTATTACATTGAAATCTTCTAGATCGTGCGTCGTCGCATCCTTGATACCGTCAGAAAGCTCTTGGCGAGGAGGGATGCACGGGCTTCATTTTGTGGCATTTGGACCAAGAGAGTAAAAGTTATTGAATTTCAATTAATTTATGAGTTAGAAATTTTAAAAATCACTTTTACTTTTATTTTGGTTGTGGCAACAACACATGGCATACTAGTGAATGTTAAAGAACAAGTGCATGAATCCTCAAAAAAATTTCATAGATGCCAAAAAAATGCATTTTTGATGCATAGGAGAGATGTATTTGCTTTCATTTGTTGTTCAAAATTTGAATGCCTAGTCTATTAGGGATTAAACGTCATTTGGCCTGATGTTGGGCAATTTGGAGGAAATCAAGAAATGGAGTGGGAGAAGGTCATCTAGCCTTGCCTAAATCTGGCATAGGTTGGTATCTAAAGTTTGAAGCAGGAAAAAAACGATGCAAGTGTGACCTCAAAAACAGAGCTACTAATTTTTTTCACAAAGAAGATTCTGCCAGTATCATAATGGTTTGTCAAATGAAAGGCAGGTGAGATGAACACCATAATGGCATGTCCATTGAAATTAACTCAAGGACCATCTAGGTATGGTATTGGTTCTCCCTTCTTTCATCCACATACATGGCCACTACAGAACCACTTATAAGTTCAAGCTTCTATTTGTATTGAAAAGAACAAAAAATAAAAAAATAATAAATTTGAGCTCCTAATTGATAAGAAAGTAAACAAATAAATAATTATAAGTTAGAGATCCTAATTAAAATCAAGAAGAAGATTAAAAACATTACAAACTCAAGCTTTTAATTCGGTAGTAAATTAAAATAAATATAAAAAATGACAACTTCAAGCCTCTAATCGATTGAAAATAAAAAAATAAAAAATATTGAAAATTTGCACTCAGAATTGAACTAAAATTTATAATAATTTAAAAAATATAAGTTTAAGATCCTGGTTGGAATGAATACAAAATTTTAAAAAAATTATAAATTTGAGCTTCAAATGATATTGTAAACACATTTTATCATTAGGAAAAATTTGAACCCTATAGAGGACCATTTGACTTTTGGCCACAGGTGCAAATATAGAAAAAATAAATTAAATAAAAAATTATAATTATCTTTTTGAAAAAATAAAAAATGTTCTTGAAATCGCCAATTTGACATGGCACAACTTGTACTATGTTGGTTCTTAAGAGAATTTTTTATTTTTGGTTGTAATTGCATGAGATGCACGTAGACTCGTGGCCCTTTTAGGCCTAAATTTTTTTGTAATGCTACCATTTTTTTTATATTTGAATAGATGTTCCAATTTGACTAAATCCTGTTGTCATACCTGACTGTGAAGTAGTTTGGAAGTCAGATCTTTTGTGGTAGATAATTTCCACAATTCCATCACATTGTTTGAAGTTAATCAATATAGAGTTTGTAACTTGGAACAATAAAATCCCCTCATTACAATAAAACCATTACTCATTTTGCCAATTTTTCATTGTGTTCAAATATAAACATCCAAATTCCATATGCGTATGACTATGATTCCAATTTTTATGGAAGTTATTGCAAAAACTATCAACCGTATATGTAAGATTACTTGTGATTACTCCTACAAAATTTTCTTATAGACTCATAAATTCTATTTGGCCTAATAATGGAATGCTCATCTCTAATACCTTATCAATTGTTTTCACATAAAAGCATGGTGCTAGTTCCATAAATTTTAATTTATGCGAATTATAAATGTGGATTGTTTATTAGTTTAAGTAGGCATTTTTGTAGGTTAGAAGGAGTGTAGTATTATGACTTCTTGTTAGTTTACTTTGTGAGTTTTCCATTGATAACCAATTGGTTTGTAGTTGATGTTAAAAATAAAGGAGAAGTAGGATTGAAAGGGTTAGGATTAGGGTAAGCAATAGCTAGTTGCTTAGGATTGTAGTTGGCTATTTAGAAGCAAAGATTGGTCCCTTGTATCTCTTTCTGTTTTCTTGGTGATTTAGAGGTGATGGAGGTACTTGGTACAAGTTATTTGTTTTGTTGGTGATTTATTATTGAAAGAAGCTTGATGTGAGGAGTTTTGTGTTGTGTTTTGAAAAAGTGTTGGATCAAGACAAACTATTGGATTTGAGTTTTGGGGTCATTAGAAGAGATTTGAGGCCTCCAAAAAAAAAAAATTCTGAAAGCCCGTACCAGCTATTCATAGATCTGTCCAGAATGGGGAACGGGCCTGAAACGGCCCTCCAATGCCCTCAAATTTCTTCTAATGTAGTTAATCTATTATGATTTAAAATTCCAAATTCCAAATTTTTTGTTATGGAGAAGGAATTATGAGGCTTCAAAGTGAAGGTGTTGGAAATCCAAGGGCGTATTGAAGAGCTTCAATCTTAATTAATTTTTTGTGTTGTGGCAATGAAACTTGGAAGATCTCTTCCTCAACTTATTTACTACCTTTGTCCAAAATTTGGCTACAATAGACTTAAGATCTATGAGTTATGCATAAAAAACAACTAGGGGATAGAGGTTATAAGGGATTAGAAAACCCATATTGGGGAAATGTCTACTAAAGTTGAACAATATTTTAGATTGGGATGAAAATTGATATATGCATATTTGATTAGTTAATCAAAATTATGGGATACTTTCAAGTCAATTGAAGCTAGTGTCCATCATTTATGCTAAACCAAAGCTAGGTATTGCAGTTTCTAGGGTATTGTGGGAATTATAAAAATGAATTTGGGAATAGGTTTAGGATTATTTAGGGGGTTTAAAGGTATAAGAGATTATAGGGTAAGTGTTTTCATAACAAAAGTCCCATGCTATTCCAAACCTACTTCTATAACATTATGACAATGTGTCAAATTTTATACAATTTTTGTGTTACTTGCCTAATGTTTGTGTGGTTCAAAAATTGGTATTTTGTAGTTCAAAAAACAATTATACCCTTCAAATTCAACATCAATAAGTAATCATTTTAAAACCCTTGAAAAACATCATAGCTAGAATTTTAGTTTTTGATCTCCTAGCAAATAAGTTCTCTTCAAACTACTAATTAAAAATTTGCAATCACATTTAGATAGAATATTATCTATTAAATTCATTTTTGTAACCATTAATATTCATTTGTGCCATGATGGATCCAACTATTGTAGATATGATCTACCTTTCCTAATTCACAACTTTCATTTGAAATTCATCACCAAATTATTCTTCTATTGCAAGTTTAAGTTGCCCTTCACGACACACACATCTCCACAATTTTAGAAATCTGGACTAGGGACTTTACTGCAAACACACATGTTGGGTTCATGTTGAAAATATTTTCAGAATCTTCCAGCGTCCTTGAATAAGAGTGTGACTGGGTTTTGCATTGGACGATGTTGTGACTGCAGTTCAGGACTTCAGGGCATTAGAATTTCCCCCACACGGATAAGAAAAGAAACCCGGGCACCAGTCACGGCCGGGATTGGGGAGGACGGAGCGTTGAACTTGTCGAGGGAAGTTGCCGAGGCCTTTCGTGAGCGCGGTTCTATCGCGACTCCATTCAATTTCGTCGGGTCTCCATCCCTCCCTTAGTCCCTCTGCAGCTCCTCGTCCTTATCGTCCGCGTCCCATCTTTATCGTCCCCTCCTCGGCCGAAGGGGACGTGCCCAGGACGGGAGAGGGACGAGTCATAAATACTCCCATCAGAAAAGAGTGGGAAAATGTGTGTGCCTCGTTCGGTTTGCAATTCTGTGAGGGCCTTGCCGGGTCCGTCGTTCCTTTCGTTGTCGCTGGTGTTGTTCCCCCGCTCTTGCTCTTGGCCATCGCCCTCTCCATCTCTTGGGCAGGCGCGGACGACGACTGGTCCTTTCTCTCTCGTCTCTGCTCTGCTCTGCTCGGCTTTTCTCTTCTCTCGCTCGCTCGCTCGCTCGCAGGCGCAGTGAGCTACTGTTCGGAGGCGCGCGCTCGGCCATTCAGTTGCCGGCCTGGCTGCAGCATTCGTTTCCTGGCGATCGTTTGTGTGCTTGGCCGTTTCTGCCTGCCTGCCTGCCTGCCTGCCTGCGGAGGTTGTGGATCGGCGTGGGCTACGGCGGGCGGGCGCATCATCGGCGGGGTGCGGTTCACATCTCCTAGGGGCGATGCTAGTGTGGACGAGTTGATCGGAGACGACGGGAGGTTCGCACAGCGCTGTGATACATCATGGTGAGTGGCAGGCGGGGATGCATATTGACTGACTGCCAGGACTGGGTTAGGGTTGAATGCGGGAAAAGGGGATCGACGGTCTGTTGGCTTCCGGTGTAGATGCAAGCGCTCATTTCGATTTTCAGCGCGTTTGCCTTGATGTGACGCGGTGGAGGACTCGGGGAGGGTTCTTCGATCTGTTTACCAGTCGCTGGCCGCACTTGGGAGGAGAGAACGGAATTTCGGACGAGCCCTATTGCCATGGTCTTGACCTAATATAGCAGCACTGTTGGGTTTGGATTAGATTTTGATCGCGAACAAACTGATCAGGGATTGGGGCGTTCTTCGGGTTGGTAGTGAAATCACAATGCGGAGGCTTTGCAGTTTGGAGACTCGCCGTTATACCGCGACATTTTGTTTTCGGTCTTCTGATTCTTTTTCCAGGGTATTACTTCTGAATGAAAGAACCAAAATGGCCGAGTTGCTGTAGTCTGGGAGCTCTTTGTCGCATATGTAGTTAGTTGTTTTGTGCCATTTCCTCTTTAGCTTCGGAATTGGTGGACTACGGTAGGGTAGAGCACATTAAGTTTGCACATATTGGTTCAGACACTGTCGCCAGCTCCTCGGAAACCCAAGATCCGGCACTGAGAGACAGAGACGTGACATCATTAGTAGTCGAATATGCGCACGTGATAGTTGACAAAGTCTCTTTTGCGGGTTTTGAATTTTTAGCGGCCACGAGAAACTTTCGTTGAAAATGCTCTTGAGCTTCATGCGCGAACTAGAAGTGAACTGCGTGGGGCATGTTCGGCAGCCCCGAATCTCGCAATGCTAAAGGAGTGTAGGAAATTTTTAGATCAATCAGTAGTAAGTACAGATATTTGCTATTCAGGAGTTCATGGTTTTATTCTACGGATCCGCGCAGTACGGAGTGAAGTGTTGTGTGGAGCATCTCATCACATTGGTTGCCTCCGATCACAAGTAGGTCGGACGTGACATCATTAGTAGTCGAATTTCAGAATTAGGGTACGAGAATAATCATTTATCGTCGGCAGTATATCGGATTCCACCCTCCCCAGATTTGACAGTCACAGCTTCCAATTTGTCATATATGAGTGCTACCATGAGTGCTATACATTGTGATGTATGGACCGAATTGGAGAAAAGTAGGAATGATCACTTCGTAGCTCCTCTCGTTCTTGTATGGCATCTGATGAACTCGACTACCGTATCGTATTCGTCACTAATTGTGTATTCGCTACTTGGCCTCGTTCTCGAGTTAGTATTTCTGAATTCGGACTTCGTATGCTGGTATTGTGCAGGCGGCAACAGGTAACGTGGCGATCGGGGCCCAAGTCTGGGTGGAGGACCCCGGTTTGGCCTGGGCGGAAGCAGAGGTAGTCGAGATTAATGACAAGACCGTCAAAGTCCGCACCACTAAGGGGAATGAGGTAAATACCTGCAGCCTGTGGTTCTGTACGGAGCTGGTAATCGTCCAACTGATTGAGCATGGAATACTCAGTTGCTTAGATTAGATTGTATGTTTCCTAGTTTTGGGTCCTGGGTTCTGCCATTAGCTGATCTCGTGATATAGTTACTGGCCGGTCTCTGTTGTCGATCTTGAAGTCAATTGACATATGCTGATTATCCGTCAGCTTTTGGTCTCTGGATTCTTCGCTGCTGCTTCATCCATGGACTTGGTTACTTTATTATGGTTTGACAGTGGTCTGACTAGCTCTGACCACTGGAGAAGTAACGAAGGCAATGGATCTATGCTTGATTCTTAAGCAATTGACAATACATATTTGTGAGAACTCTTGGTTGGTGGTTCTTTCGATTTAGTTCATGGATTTTCCAAGTTCAACTTATTTTTGAATCAATTGAGAATTACACAACTTCTATGTCTACTTTCCGACTGAAGTCTTGTCATGTTCTATACCGTTTTTTCATGTAAGGTTTGATAGCGAGTGCCCCTGTCGTTAGCGTTCATCCACCAGATTGCTCACAATGGGATACAATTCTTACATATCGATATATTACGTCACTGTTCCTGCAGATTACAACGAGCATGTCAAGTGTTCATGCTAAGGACCCTGATGCACAGCCTGGTGGTGTGGATGACATGACGAAGTTGGCTTATCTACATGAGCCAGGAGTATTGTACAATCTTGCAAGTAGATATGAACTGGATGAGATCTATGTAAGTTTTTCAAATTATCCTTGAGTCGAACCTGATTATTCATTATTTTGTGACCATATTCTGGAAAAGAGATTGTTTGGTGTTTGACAGCACTTGGTGGTGGTTCATGACAGACATACACTGGGAATATCTTGATTGCTATAAATCCTTTTGTGAAGCTACCACATTTGTACAATAGTCATATGATGGAGCAATATAGGGGGGCACCGCTTGGAGAGCTAAGCCCCCATGTGTTCGCAGTTGCAGATACTTCGTACAGGTACATTTACATTACTAAAAAGTGAATTGAAAATGGTCAATTCGTGCATTTATATTTGTTTCGGGTGCAGCGGTCGTTCGTTAAGAGCATGGTGTTTCTTTTTGTTTGATGGCTTTTGCTCGTCTGTATTCTATACTAGCTTCTATGCGAGTGCTGTTATATCTTTCTTGGACTTGATGCCGTGTTGATAGTTGTTTTCTGTTTAAATTTATGCATATTTGTCTGGACGCCTTTGAGTCACGAAGCGTTCTAAGAAGTTACCATATTGTACGCAATATTGAGGGTTTCACCTTACATTGAGAACTTCTGTTACATTGCAGAGCAATGATTACTGAAAAGAAGAGTCAATCTATACTTGTGAGTGGAGAGAGTGGAGCTGGAAAGACAGAGACGACGAAACTGATTATGCAGTATCTCGCCTACATGGGTGGTCGAGCTAACACCGATGGAAGAACTGTTGAGCAACAAGTTCTTGAGGTGCATTGTCTTTCACTCTCTAAAAATTCTCCACGATTTGCAATCTATAGATTTTAGCTTTCAAAAGTCGGTGCACATTCGTGAAGCATCCTTTCGAGTTTTGACTATTCTTCGTAATTGATTGTTGGATCTTTCTGTCAATTTTGTGGGAATAATGCTAGTCCCACATGCTGAAGCAGTCGTTCTGAAATAAAAATTTAACGAGCGTAGACCAGAAGTATTCCGTAATAAGCATGATGAGTGCGTAAATGCATTTTTTCACTGCATCTAAGCGATCATTATGGTTGCAATCGCGATCTCCTTAAACATGACACTCATAATGGTAAGGCATGCATGGCATGGATGCAGATGTAAGTTAAACTGGGAGATTTAAGTAATGAAAGAAAAACCATTACTCGTCACGTCTAGTGAAGATCCTTTTGTTTGTGCTTGAAATGAGCTTGAGAAGGTGCAACCCTTATCTCAGCAGATTCAAGAAAGGATAGATGACTGCAAATGCAAGGAAGAGAAAAGGCGTAAGAATCTATCAAACTTTTGGAAAAGAGGTGACAAGATAAGGTCCCTGCAAAAACGTCCGAAGGAAAAGTCATTTGTTATCGAGAAAATACACCAGTTGTACACAGTTGAGGACCTACCTGCTCCTTTACATAATGCTGAACGAACATGTAACTATTGTAACTTCCACTGAAAACTTAATCATAGCAATTTGACAATAGCGAATGAAGTGTAGGGTAGAGTAGAGAGGGGTGCAAAAACTACAAGTGCTCTTATAGTGGTTTGTTTGATGTGCAGTCCAATCCACTTCTGGAAGCTTTTGGGAATGCCAAGACGGTTCGCAATGACAACTCAAGGTATGTTAAAAGTGTTCTCTTCGCAGGTATAGTCCTGCATCTTTTATTGTTAGTAGTTTGATTATAACTACTGATTGTGTAGATATGATATGCAACTGCATACTTACTTCACCGTTGTGTGAACATCAGTCGATTTGGAAAGTTCGTGGAGATTCAGTTTGATAGGAGTGGTCGAATATCCGGTGCCGCTGTGCGTACATACCTTCTGGAGAGATCTCGAGTTGTGCAGATTGCAGATCCTGAAAGAAATTACCATTGTTTTTACCAGTTGTGTGCGTCACCAGAGGTACAAGTCGTATCCTCATGTCAATTGACCTGCTATTTGGTGTCATATGTGTAGTGGATTAGTATGCTGTGTTCTGTCTTTACGCAAGCATGGTGGCGAGCAATATAAAATAAGCAATGAAGGCCTGTAGGACTGGCGCGTTCACAAGGGGATTAGCCTATAAATGCACGAGTCTTAAGTTTGACAGTAATGTGGAGGTTGTATTTTCTTAATGTGTGAACTTAGTCGAGCTGACTGCATTGTATCGCTCTTTCAGGATTGTGAAAGATACAAGCTGGGGGACCCTAGAAATTTTCATTACTTAAATCAGAGTGACTGCTTTGAGTTGAACGGCGTGAGCAATGGTCGGGAGTATGTCAAAACACGCAGAGCCATGGATGTTGTGGGCATTAGCCCAGATGAGCAGGTATAATATCGTTCTGGCAGACCTTTTACGTACTATAGATACGTCGCTTTGGAGCCACTCGAAGATAATTCGCCACTCATTAATGCAAAAAGTTGATTATGGCCTGTTGTCAAGTTCAGAGTCAACACAATTCCTTTCGTTGGAGACCTTCTTCTCATTTTCTTCTGTCAAATTACCTTGCTGATTTCAATGACTTTTGTCGGTTTTCGCTACAGGAAGCCATTTTTCGCGTTGTAGCATCAGTGTTGCATCTGGGAAATATCGATTTTGTCGCAGGATCAGACACTGATTCATCAAAGCTCAAAGACGAGAAGTCCAAATTCCACCTTGAAGCTGCTGCTGAGCTGCTCCAGTGAGTTTCCATTTTCCTCCTAGGTTTTTCCTTCTTAAAAATTGACTTACGCCACCTGAGGGGGGCGATTATTTTGCGCTAGATTTTCTGGTTCCTGTTCGATTTCTTGTTCCTGATGAGCTGACCTGGTTTAATCTTGTTATTGAGGTGCCATACTGGTTCTTTTTATGGCAGATGTGAATCTAAAGGGTTGTTGGACTCATTATGCACCCGAGTTCTTGTTACACGGGATGGTAATATCACAATGACATTGAATATGGATCAAGCCACTGTTAACCGTGACACTCTGGCGAAAACGATTTACTCTCGTCTGTTCGACTGGTAAATCTCAGACCTATATTTTGATGGATACCTGAAGGTGATCTTTAAAAGTTGTGGATTTGTGCATCCACTGCTTTAGCGTAGGACTCTGCATAGGAGGGAACCAGTTTGTGCACCAGTTTGTTCATGTGATATTTAGGATAGTCCTATAGACCTTTATTCTCATGTGCTATCTATCTATCCTGTGCAGTCATGTTTACTTTTCCCCTGACAGATGTTGTTGAATCTTGTACAATGCCATTGTTTCATGTTTGTTGTCAGGCTTGTGGAGAAAGTAAACAGATCTATCGGCCAAGACCCGGATTCACCGTTTCTGGTTGGTGTCTTGGATATCTATGGTTTTGAAAGCTTCAAATTTAACAGGTGGGAACTATTCTCATCTTAGTTACTGTTCAGGTATCTATGAATGTTCATGTCTTCTAGAAAGTGATATTTATTGTTGTCTGTGCACTATTAAAGTTGGTCTTTAAGTTTATCAACGTTAGAGGCAAGATTTTGTCTGTTTCGGCAGAGATGAATTAAAATTGAGACACACTTGAAATGTTTCTGTTTGGCATGGTGCAGTTTCGAGCAGTTCTGTATAAATTTAGCCAACGAGAAGCTTCAGCAGCATTTTAATCAGGTTATTTTTCGTCCAATTTCTGTAGACCTCTTTTATTGCGGATACTGATTTCTATAGCGCAGAACATTCCACGACGTAGTCTGGTATTGCCATCTTATTCCTTGCGAGTTTAGTCAACAGTCTGAACGGGAGGAATTAGTTTTGTGGACCTCCATGTGATTGTATAAAAGGTTATTTCGGGGCTTTTGCGGTCAATTTGCAGCATGTTTTCAAGATGGAGCAAGATGAGTACACCAAGGAGGCCATCAACTGGAGCTACATTGAGTTTGTTGACAACCAAGACGTCTTGGATCTTATTGAGAAGGTTTTGTTCTTGTCCTTCACACTTACCTGGGCAGTCGCAGGTGCAGCGAACAACTGTCTTCTTGATTTGGGCGTTTCTTTATGAACATCTTGTTGGTAATTAGGTGCTGGAAAATGTAACGATGCAAATGAGTGCCTATCTACCACTAATTGTGCTTACTTGGTAATCTTTCTTTATTCCGGATGCATTTCTGCTTTGAAGCTGAAACACCTTTGTGTATACCTCTTTTTTATGCAGAAAGGTGGCATCATTGCTCTCCTTGATGAAGCCTGGTATGCATCAATGGCTTTTTCATTTCACTCTTTTTGCTAGTTTATTTATTGATGAGGTAGCCAAGCAGTTCAATGAGGAATGGGTGAGGCTGTAAGGGATCTGAAAGAGACTGCCTCTGATCTTGCAGTATGTTTCCTAAGTCTACAAATGAGACGTTTGCGACGAAGCTCTTTCAGCAGTACAGAAACCATAAGCGTTTAAGCAAGCCAAAGCTTGGTCGCACTGACTTCACGATAAATCATTACGCTGGTGATGTGAGTGCTGGACTTCTTGTGTTTGATTTACCGAATTATTTGATTGCTTGATTTTCACTTAAGGGTCTTGTTAATCCGCGACTTTCTCCCGCATTAGCATAGACAAGTCTTTCCACATGTGTTACTGCTTGTGTATAACCAGTCACTGAACCATTTTCTGTTATGATTTGGCAGGTTACTTATCAGACTGACTTGTTCCTGGATAAGAACAAAGACTATGTTGTTGCTGAGCATCAGTCACTGTTGGGATCTTCTAACTGCCCTTTTGTTGCGAGCCTCTTCCCTAAGTCTGCTGATGATGGCTCTAAGTCCTCATATAAATTCTCTTCAATCGGTACTCGTTTCAAGGTTAGTTCAGAGAATCTGGATGGTTAACATTGACTTCTATCATGACCTTGCCGGTGCTAATGGTATGGATACCGGTACCTTTTGTGTATGCCAGCGATGGATGTTTCTTTTTCGTTAAATTTCCGGCATGATCTTGGTGTTCGGTATCTGTGTATGCATATTTGGTTGCATTGTATTGACTGCCGAGGGTATGTGCAGCAACAATTGGGAGCTTTGATGGAGACATTAAATACGACGGAGCCTCACTACATTCGTTGTGTGAAGCCCAATATGCTGAACAAACCTGGCCGCTTTGAGAACCAGAATGTCATACAGCAGCTTCGGTGTGGAGTAAGTTTTGATGAGTTCCCTTGTCTGGCTTTGGATTGATTCTGAGTTTCAAAGGTGGTGCATTTTGATTGATAAACGCGGTTTGACCTTGTATAGGGAGTCTTGGAGGCTATCAGAATCAGCTGTGCGGGGTACCCAACACGGCGCACGTTTTATGAGTTTCTTGACCGATTTGGGATGCTTGCCCCGGAGGTTCTTGATGGCAAGTAAGTATTTGGATTATTGCAGGTGTTATTTGTATGTTAGTTGACTAATTTGGATACAAACCTGAGAAGTCTTAACTTCGCTATAGGCCTAGAATGTTCTTAAGCCAACACATTTTACGCTTGAAGGCCTTACTGGGTGCAATTTGTTCTGACTTGCTAATTCCTTTTTGTGCTAGTTATGACGAGAAGATGGCAGCAGAGACACTTCTGAAACAAATGGACCTTAAGAATTACCAGGTACATTCTTGCGCACATCGTCTTTGTCGTCAATACGACCCATGGATGGAAGTTTGACATGGTTGCTGTCATGTTGCAAACTGATTTTGAAAGTTGGATAATGGTGTGGTTGGTTTCAGCTGGGGCAAACAAAGGTGTTCTTGCGTTCTGGCCAAATGGCTGAACTTGATGCCAAGAGAGCTGAGATGTTGAACAACGCCGCAAAGAAGATCCAACGACAAGTCCGAACGTTCCTGGCAAGAAGGCATTTGATTGCCTTGCGAAAGGCTGTAATTACTATACAGAAATACTGGCGAGGTATGGGTCTTAACCCCTCAAGGCCTCACAATGTTTTGACAATGGAGGTTTTCAGTGAATTGTCCCACTTTGATAGTTTTTTGCACATAAATGTGCTTGAAATTTTTTATTTTAACTGCACAAAAGTAAAGACTACTTTGTCTACACAAAATAGTGCAATTAGGTTGCCTTGTCAATTTGGTTGCCTTACCTCAAATAAATTACCTCATGGATCAATGCTTGTCCATATAGAGGCGCATGCAACTCTTTGAACCATGCCTTGAACTATTGCACTAATCTATGCCATACACATGGCTCTGGATTGAATGCATCATTGTATAGTAGCAGTGAATATATGGTGTGGATTGTCAAGAAATTAGTGTGTCAAGAAATTAGTGTGGAGCATCCTAATTTCACTATTTTGTTTAATATGCGTGGGATTAATTGTGGAAAATATTGACTATTGGATTTTTAGATTATAATAATTTTGAATGATCGACTTTGTAGGCAAAAAGTACACAGCTTTTGGAGAATAAAAATTATAAGATGATTAATGCTTTTTTTCCTCCAAAAAAATTGGATTGGAATCTAAGGCAAATTTAGTATTTTTTAATTTAAAAAAACAAGAAATAAAAACACTTTGGTCAATGTGCTTGTATGTTTCAAAATTAGCTACAATTCAGTGTTCACTCTTATGTCAAACGAAATTTCTCAAAAAATGTCAAATTAAGGAGTTGTAAAATGACACTCAAATGTCATGAAAACACGTTGACGATCAAATTTGTACACATTTTGAAACAGAAGCAGTACAAAGCCAAAACTGACCAAATTGGATCCTACAAAAAATTTATATATGTGAAACTTTTTGAAATTTAATAATTGATATTAGCATATTTTTTGGAACATCTTCAAAAAATTTGGAATCATTCTAATTATTTTTGTATTCTTAACCGCATCAGATTGAACCTTGTGTATTTAAAATTGCTAAAAATACAAATTTGGATTCTTTTCTCTAGACCCAATTTATTTGTGCAAAGTAATGACTAGGAATGTCCAAAAATATGTTTTTACCCATCCCTACTATTCATCTCATTGTAAAAAAACTTTGTTTGCTCCCTTTTTTCTATTAGACTACATTTCCCAAGTAATTTTTTAAATACTTCTCACATTGAAATTTTGAAAATCGGAAAGTGCAACAAGTTGGTCAACTTATTACTTTACAAGTTTCTAGTTTGTAAAATATTGAGATTTGTTTCACCGCACCGAGAATTTGCCATTGAAAATTTGAAGAGGATTGTGTCCTCTTAGTCCTTGAGGGGTTAATACGGCAGTGGTTATCTGTACCTGTGTGAATTTCTTTGATTTTCTGCTTCTAATTTTTTTCGTGTTTGTAAATTGCTCTTCGTGTGCGTAAATCATGTTTCGTTTGTTTATGCCTGTTGTTTATCTGTGCAGGGAGCCTTGCTCGTAAGCAATATACAAGGTTGCGTCAAGAAGCTGCTGCAATATGTATTCAGAAGAACGTTCGGATGTGGCTTGCCCGAAAGAAGTTTCTTGAAATCAAAGATGCTGCTGTCAAGATACAAGCTGGTTACCGAGGAATGGCTGCTCGCAAGGAATACCGATTACGTAGACAGACAAAAGCAGCCACTATTATTCAGGTATTGGAACTGTCTGTTCTTAGGGTTGTTTACTAAGTCTGTTATACCATCTAGTGTTTAGGAACTAATATTTTGGTTATTGATGCTTGTATTGGTATGCTTTTTTGCATATTGTTCAATTCCTTGTCTACTTTAGTCAAAATTCAACCTTGAACTTTTTGTTTTCGCACAGGCACGGTGGCGTGGATACAAGGCACGGTCGCAATACAAAAAGTGCCGGAAGAGCGCTATCAAAATCCAGTGTGCTTGGCGGAGCAAGGTGGCCAGAACTGAACTCAGGAAACTTAAACAGGTAAGTACCTAACCTTACTAATTAAGAAGGATTTTAGTGATTAATCGGGACATAGTGGATTGCGCGTGACAGAGCTTTTTAATGTATGTTGTTTTCTGTCGCATACCATAATTCCACGAGGTCTGATGGGATGTAGCTGGTGCTCAATTATTCTCCAGTTCATGTGGAAGATGAATGGATTTGGTTGATTTCTATATTTAGTAATTGTTCTTCAGATTGAATTGCGTTTTACTTATTTTATTGTTTGTGAAGGCGGCGAAAGAAACCGGGGCATTGCAAGAAGCCAAAACGAAGTTGGAGAAGAGATGTGAGGATCTCACATGGCGTCTGCAACTTGAGAAGCGCATGCGGGTATGTGCAGTCATGATTATTTGGTTAAGAAATTTCTGTGTATGGGACTTTTAAATTCTTTTGGAGAGGTATAGAAGGCGTTGGATGCTAGGGGGTACTCAGGCGTATTATTGGGCATATTTGCTAGTGAGATATGTAACACATTGTGCTTACTATTCAGACGGACATGGAGGAAGCCAAAAATCACGAGATTACGAAGTTACAAGCAGCATTACAAGAACAGTTGACCCAAGCACAGAAAGCCAATTCGCAGCTTACGAAGGAGCTTGAAGACAATAAATTGGCTCTTGGCCAAGCCGCTCAAGTCATAAAAGAAGTGCCTCCTGTGGAAGTCTTTGATGCGAAAGTGGAGAAGCTCACTAAAGAAAATGAAAAGCTCCAGGTATCACGTGCACAATCAACCTTCTATTTTACTCTATTGCTTTTTTGTCCGAGGACTAATGTTGGATGAGTTTTCATGGGATATGAACACTGTTTAAAGTTTTTATAGGATATTCACATATACATTTACGAAATGACGTCTTTACTTGCGGTTTCTGCAGGCCCTCCTGAAGGCTTTAGACACGAGAGCATCAGAAGCTGAAACGAACTTTTTACAAGCTAAGAGTGAAAGTGAGGAGAGACTCAAAAGAGCCGAGCAGGCAGAAGCAAAGACCACTGAAACACAAGAAGCTCTCCAAAGGTTCGTTTTGTATTTTAAGGCTGAGATTCTTGGATTTGGTTGGTCACTAATTTATTAGACAGAGCTGCCTCTGTGGCCATGTTTGCTGTCTTTGACTGCTCTTCACTTCAGCAACACTGTAGGATCTTGCTTATTGCGAGAAGCTATACAGTTTAGCATGAACTGGAGGTATCTGATTTCGCTGTTTAATTAAACACAGATTGGAAGAAAAACTGGCGAACATGGAGTCTGAAAATCAAGTTCTTCGACAACAAACCCTTGTGTTATCACCCACGAAGGGCTTGTCAAATCGATTCAAGAGCACAGTGTTTCAGGTGCGATGCCCTTTTAGGATGATAGTGTTTCACATGCTGATCAATTTACTTTGTCATTATTGTGTTCTGTACATGCACATACTGGTTTCTGAAATGTCCTCAATTTCTAAATCTATGTCATGATTGAGGTCTGCAGCCACGTCGGGTTTTGAATCAGACTTACAGATATGTTCAGTTTCACTTATAATTTGCTAATATATGTCTATTGTACCCATTTTTGTTAACTTTCAGAGGACTCCTGACAATGGTTACCTCGCCAACAATGACCACAGAGAAACCCGTTCAGTGCCGGTGAGGAGGCATATAATCGCGGTTATCATGTTCTGTGTTGTATATTGTCAACCTTGACGATTTGGGTCTCAAAATATATGCATGTGATGTCGCATAGACCTTCATGTTTTTTCTATAAGATATTTTGCCTCAAATATTGGTTTATGATTCTGCATCCTGAAACAGATGGTGAGAAGCTTTTACTTCTCCTTGTATCTAGGACCAGGTTAAGCTCAGAATTAGTCATCTTTGGAGATAAATCTGATGTTTTCGTGTTCTTGCAGGAATCGCCTAACACGGCACAAATTGAAAGGGAGCATACTGAGGCTGAGCAGAGGCGCCAGAAGTTGCTCATCGACAGACAGCAGGTAAGTTTGAGATCGGTGTTGTAGCTGAGATTTCATGAGGTTCGATGCCCCATATAGAATATTCTGCTGGTCATGTACAGGCACTAGATCAGGGTTCTACAAGTGAGTGTTTCTGCAGAAATTGATCTGTTTCATCTCTATATCTGATTCATCTTGAAAACATATACTTTCAGGAAAATCAAGATTCTTTGCTGCAGTGCGTCATGCAAGATGTTGGCTTCAACAACGATCGGCCAATTGCCGCTTGTATACTATATAAATCGTTGCTCCAGTGGCGCTCTTTTGAGGCTGAGAGGACTAATGTCTTCGACCGAATCATTCAAACAATTGGTACTGCCATTGAAGTAAGCAAAATTCTTACGATAATGTTTCTCACCGCAGTTCTCGAGCATCTTTAGGAGTTCTTACGGAAGTCAACTGTGCATTTGCAATTCATCATTTATAGCATGTTTTACACATCCTTAAGGTTTTTCTTGGATGGGGATCGACTTTGCTGTCATCATCTTTTATCGATTGCATGAAAAATTATCATTCCCTTCAAAATTGTTACTTCAACCCTTATTCAAATAAACATCACTTAGCAGGTTTTTAAGTGAAGAACTTGTTTATCTGCAGAGTCAAGATAACAATGACGTGCTCGCCTACTGGTTGTCCAACACCTCTACGTTACTATTCCTTCTACAACGTACACTTAAAGCTAGTGGAGCTGCTGGGGGTGCTCCTCAAAGGCGACGTTCTAATTCTGTGACGCTTTTTGGGAGAATGACTCAAGTAAGTGCTAGTTAAGTGACATAAAACATTTCTTTTGATTGCGTCAGGATTTGACTTCGAAGGAATGATCTAGCAGGTTTAATCAGATCGCAAATAATTTGTATCTTGAAATTTCTGACTTCATGAAGGGCTATCAGGGGTTCCGAGCATCTCCTGCTTCTGGTGCTGTCTCGTTTGGAAATGGAGGCATCATGGGCGGATTAGATATGTCCCGACAGGTAGAGGCCAAGTATCCTGCTCTGTTATTCAAGCAACAGCTCACTGCATACGTAGAGAAGATTTATGGCATGGTCCGGGACAATTTGAAGAAAGAGATTTCACCCCTGCTGGGACTCTGTATCCAGGTCTGATGCTCTTTCATCCAGAAAATTCTGGTATTAGTTTAATTAATTCAGTGATTCCTGCTGTGTAGTGAACAGTGCTATTGTTTGAGTCGGCAGGAGTGAATTGCGCACTGACTCATTACTTTTGGTTTGGCCACTTTGCTTCGTGCTCATGGAACATTTTTCGAAATTTCTTTCAGGCGCCGAGGACATCAAGGGCTAGTCTAGGTAAGGTGTCAAGGTCTCCAAGCTCAAGTGTTACTGCACAGCAGACACTCAGCAGCCACTGGCACACGATCATCTCCAGCCTCAGTTCATTGCTAAAGACTATGCGTGCCAACCATGTGAGCCTGATCTGCAGTTTTGTTAGGTCCTTTTTTGTTACGGCACAAGTACAACAGGACTCTGAATACGCTGCATTATTTGGCAAAGCATTAGCTATGTCTAATTTCTTATGTGCTGTATCCAGGTCCCTCCATTCCTTGTTCGCAAGCTCTTCACCCAAATTTTCTCGTTCATTAACGTACAGCTATTCAACAGGTCAGCACATGAATTGTGATAACACACTGAAGTGGACTATTTGCTTCTTCAAGTTATCTCCGAATGCCATTGGTTCCTTGGTCCTTGATATTTCTCGCACACAGCCCTCTATATTTGTCCTTCTGTTCTCGTGGTCATTTCTCTTTGTGCTTCTCAAATTCAAGGACATTGGGTGCAACTACGACATTCTTTGCACTGTTGGACACTGTATACATCACGAACTTCATATATACTCCTATGTGTATTTTTCATGGAGTTCGAATATTACTTCCATCGTGAAGTTTATTGTGACACTATGAGCTTTATTTCCGACGGTGTGCACGTATTTCATTGCAGTTTGCTCCTCCGACGCGAATGTTGCTCATTTAGCAACGGAGAGTACGTGAAAGCTGGGCTTGCAGAACTTGAGCACTGGATTTATGAAGCTGGAGATGAGGTGCATACACTATTGTCTCGTGCACTGCTGCCTTGTGATCAATGATCCGGGCTTTTGATTAGTTTTAGACTTTTCCAATTGATTTATGGACCGTTGGTCCTTCGTCTTGTCATTTCTGCAGTTCGGTTTACAGGATATGTGATTTTTGCAGTATGCTGGAGCATCATGGGATGAGCTCAAGTATATACGACAAGCAGTTGGGTTTTTGGTATGTATTCTCTGTCCTCTACCAGGTGTTGCGCATGCCTGAAATTCAGCAATGCATTCGTGAAAAATAGTACTGTCGTTTTGGAATACTGCACGTTTTCAGATTTAATTAAGCTTACTGGATAATTTTGGAATTTTTTGATGTTTTTGACTGTGTTCGTTTGTAATTATTTTTATAGCTTCCATGGTACATAATCAATTCTATCCTTGCATGTCGGCGGTTGTTTATTTTCTTTGATTGTTTAGACAGCAGTTCTCACTTCTGAAAATGTGATTTGCAGGTTATTCATCAAAAACCAAAGAAGTCACTTGATGAGATTACTCACGATCTCTGCCCGGTATGTGATTCCGATATGCTGAGCTGTTGAATTAGTGTGAAGTGATTCCCAGTGGCTGCTTTTCTGAACCTTTTCACAATTTCCATGCGTTAGTCTAGAGTAACCAATTGTGCACGGCTACTGATGACGATCATCTCTGTTTGGTCAGGTGTTGAGTGTCCAACAGCTTTATCGTATTAGTACTATGTACTGGGATGACAAGTATGGCACCCATAGCGTCTCACCAGAGGTAAGGATCATTGAATTATCAGGATTCTCCATGCTCTATTGTAACAATTGTTGATTTATTTTATCAGGACTCAGGTCGTTATCTCCCTGCACTGTCGTACCAAGGGTCTGTGCAATAATTCTTTTCTTTGGCTTGTGTACCATTACAGGTGATTGCAAACATGAGAGTTCTAATGACAGAGGATTCAAACAGCGCTGTTAGCAACTCATTCTTGTTGGATGACGACTCTAGGTATGACTGAAACCCCAAACTATTCCGTAGTTTTACATAGTGATATCTTTGTTTGATTCTTATCTTTCCTACCATTGCTTTGTATCATGAAATAACTTGTCTGTACAAATACGAGCTACTACTAAACTGTTACTTTTTGCGTGCTGCAGTATTCCATTCTCTGTAGACGATATATCAAAGTCAATGCCTGAGGTTGACATGGCTGAAGTTGAACCACCACCCTTGTTGAAGGACAACCCCGCCTTCCACTTTTTAATGCCTCATCCTGATCCTTAGTCTATTTGTATCTTCAGTAGGTCTCAAATTACTGATTAAAGATTGTAGCTAGTTTGAAAATGTGTTAGAGAATATGCTGCATGGACCGTCATTGTCCACCACCTGTAATTTCTACCCTGATAGCTCTTGCCCAGTTGCCATGTAGCAGTTATTTGCTCAACACTGGGGTTACTCGACAGTTATAGAAAATTAATATGCTGGGTGAGCTATATTTTGCGTTCCCGTTGCCGAGAGTTTGCCATATTTTGATTCTTTCAGTGAGTCTGCAGTATATTACAACCAAAATTGGTCTCTGTAATTGTCACCCATTGATCCCTTTTTTCCAGATCAATATATTACCATGCATTGTAAATTTAATTGACACTCACTGGGCAACTCTTGTGGTGCTCTGCTTTTACATTTCTTGGGATACCATGTTGCACTTGCCTACTCCAGAAAATAGAGTTGTGTAACGAAAGGGAAGTTGAAACTGTTAAGTGTGAGCATTTTGACCTCAATAGGGATTTACCTGATGTTCTCCGCTGGATGTATTTTTAAGCGGATCCTCTTGAGAATTAATCATACTATCCGTGGCAAGGTGCAATAAAGATATCGTTTAACCTTGTAAAGACGGGTTGGTCACTGTGGAAATCATCCTGTGAATCATCTACTTTTAAAAATACTCCTTGGAGGTCATCATTATTGTGCAAGTTTTCCCTTTATGCCCAAAATTCCAAAGATGAACAATTGCACTTTTGTCTTACATGGAAGAATTCATTATCATCTATCAAACCATTTTAGTCCATGGCATTGTTCTGGAGTTAAGTGCAACTCTAGTTTATGTCACGTGTTCTTATGTTGATTTCACATAAGGATTCTATTTAATAATCAATAGAGTACTCCCTACTATTCTATGGTAATTTTTAAAATTATTGTAGAATAGGGGTAATTCTCACCTGTAAAGGTCTACTTGGAATCATATACCATATGTGGTAAGTTTTATTTCTACAAATAGATGATGGAATTTTTGAATTATTAATTTTTTTGCATTAGAAAATAAAAACCTTTCTACTTTATACGTTTGCCAAATCACATTTCCCAACTTTAATTAACCACATGGCAAAGAATGTCAAACTTGACTACTAGATTGCCATATGGTACCATATTTGGTTCTTAGAATACAAATTATGTATTCTATAATGCAAATTATGTAATCAAATAGTCAAATATAGATTGATAATTCAACAATTAGCAATTTTCATTCAAGTATCATTTTAACCAAGGCCTTTTTTTCATCAAAAAATACTATATTGTGAAGTACAAAACTTTTCTATTCTTTATTTTTATTTTTCCATATCTAACTATAGGATCTTACACTGGTGTAAAATTATGTAGAAGAAATTTCAAAACTTTGACTGTATAGATTGTAAAGTAGAATTTAACAAATTTAACAAATTCTTTAAAAAATTATTAAGCCAACTTTACAAGATAGAAGGGAAAACTAAATTGGTATTTTGTTAGTCCTAAGATGGAATTGAAAATACACTAATCCCAACAGTGAGGTTGTTTTAGCAAGCAAAGTAAACCATGTGGACCCCTTTTTATTTAATTATGAAATTGAGCTCAAAACAAATCATGCAAGTTTCTTTTTGAAGAAGATGCTCTGATTGCCTGAGAAACAAGATTCTTCGTTATTTCACATCACTATTCCAAATAGAATGAATCAATTCTTTCTATGTAGACCAGCGGTGATACTCTGTGAGCGTGCGAGCATGAACCCATGAGCGTTGAGAGCGGGAATTATGTGAGCGTTGAGCTCAGAAATTTGAAGAAACACTAGAAAATGTAATAATATTTCTAAAATAGATCCCATCTAAAATATTTGGTCAAAATTTATTATTTTTAGTAAATTTTAGTACCTATTACTATGAACCTATTTTGTGGAATGGTTATGTAGAATTCAGATGAAAATAATAATTTTTCGTATTGTCTAAAATATTAGAAGTATACATTATGAAAATGATGGATTCAATTGATGTAAAAGATGAATGGAGATGGAAATAAGTTTGTGTAGAATAGTAGTTGATCATTGTCCTATAGCAACGTGGATCTTCTTGGGGCTAATAGGAGGTATTTACACTTCTGTCTTGATGTGCTAATAATTGGACTTGTTAAGATTTTAGAAGAAAATATTTGGTTGATAGAGATTATTTTTGTAAGGAATGGATTTAGTTACACCAAATTGTTGATTAGTTGCTCACAATCTTCTTGTAGGACCTTCAAAGGGTCCAATTCTTCCATCTTTGATCAAATGGTCGTTTGGATAATCACTCCCCTTTTGTTTGGTGCCTTTAGGCGCCGAGAAGAGCCCTTTAGCTATGGAAAAAAAAAAAAAAAAATCCACAACTATAGGGCTTTTGGTGCCGAGGAGTACCAAGCTTTAAGAAAAGAATGATCATAAAAATCAAAAATCTCAATGGAACAACCTCAATCAATTTAATTGAATCATAATTAATCACAATTTTTTTCCTTTTAAAAATCTAGCAAAGTCTAATAAGACAATAAGTAACACATCAAGGTTGTTCAAGGGACCACAGTAATAGGTCCATGATAATAGGTACTAAAATTTAACAAAATAATAAATTTTGACCAAAATTTTAAATGGAATCTCTAAAAAGTTATATGCTCACAAGCTCACACTCACACGCTAGCAACCTTGCTAGAGAGAAATCATTTTCTATTAGAAACAAAATCTTAAAAAACTCATTTTGAATTTTTATGATTTTTTGCTACCTTGCAAACACTATTTTGTGCTTAGGGTGGCATAACTTTGCTCCTAGGCATAGACTGGAATAAAAAATATATTTGTAGAATCAAAAATTAATTTGTTATTGTATCTTCATAAAATGTTTCTAAATACCAAAAATTAAGATTATTGAAACTTGACTAAGCCTTCCAAGGAATGTGAGGAAATTTAGTCCTATGAAGGTTAATACAAACTATCAAAGGGAAGTTAGATCACTTAGGTGAAGTTTATCATGCTCAAATCAGGGTGTATTTTTTTGGGCGTTTAAGTGCCAGACTCTAATGTCTTGTCTCATTCACAAAGGTCTAATGCTGGAGGGACCACCCTGTATTCCTTACATGGCGACTGCTACAATCCCAAATAAAAACGCCGACTCAAATACAATAGTAAAATTGTCATGTAATGCTGCTTCAAATTTCAATAAATTATTAATAATTTAAAAATTGGAATTATCATGCAAAATAGAACATTTTATAGTACACAAAACACTTCACACAATATTTAGTTTTGGTGAAAAAAATAACAATGTAATTACTTTTTAATTTTACAAAAATTGCAATTTTCAAATTGCTTTTCAATTGAAGATTGACACGCTTTTTACCTATGAAATAATAATGCACTAGTATACATTTAGTAGAAAGAATGGACTTCTTTAAAATTATGTGCCAAAAATTGTCAATTAGGAGTTTTATTGATTAAAATATTAATTTTTGAAGTTTTTAAAATTGCACAAAATTCAACCAAAACTTCTAATTCTTTAAAAAAAACTTAATGAAGTTTTAGACTTTGTTGTCTCAAAGTTTCAATTGCTTGATTTCTCAAATTTGGTCACCTTAACCCCCTCAAGGATTGAGAGCACATAATATGTCTTCTTCAAATTTTCAATGGCAAATTTTCGGTAGGGTGAAACAAATCCCAATATTTTAAAAATTAGAAACTTGTAGAATAATAAGTTTATAAACTAACTGCATTCTCTGATTTTCCAAATTTCAACGTGAGAAGTATTTAAAACATTGTTTAGGAAATGTACTCTAATTGAAAAATGGGAGCAAACATAGTTTTTTTACAATAAAAGAAATAATAGGGATGAAAAAAGAAAATCTTGGACATTCCTAGTCATTGCTCTGCACAAACAAAGTGGGTTTAGAGAAAAAAAATTCAAACTTGTATTTTTAGCATTTAATAAAATACAAGATTCAATTTGGTGTGATTAAGACTACCAAAATAATTAGAATGATTACAAAAGTTTTGAAGATGTTCCAAATGATATGCAAATAATATCAATTATTAAATTAAAAAAATTATTGCATATATAGTGTTTTTTTTTAATTTTGTAGGATCCAATTGGTCAGTTTTGGCTTTCCATTCCTTTTACTTGAAAATGTATACAAATTTGAGAGAATTTTTTATTTATCATTTTTTTAAATTAAAAAATATTACAATTTTCTTAGACTCCAATGCAATTTTTTTTGGGGAAAAAAAATAAAAATAAAAATAAAAATTATTCATCTTTTTATAATTTATCTTCCTCAAAAGCTGCATTTTTTGCCTCTAAAGTTGATCATCCAAAATTGTTATAATCTAAAAATCCAATGGTTAGTATTTTTCACAATTGAGTCCACGCATATAGGCATAATAGTCTTTACTTTTGTATGGTTAAAATTAAAATTTTCAAGCACATACATGTGCAAAAAAATATCAAAGTGGAAAGATTCATTGAAAACCTACATTGTCAAAACATTATTAGGCCTTGAGGGATTAAATTATATGATCCACTCTTTCAAAATAAGAACCCAATGTGCTCCTACTGTCTATTTTAGTCTCAGTCATGAAAAAACTACCATAATTGACCAATGGTGGTATTTTTTGATACCGAAAAATATGTAAGGTAAAACCCCTTAATTGCAACCCCTTTCTAAAATTGACCCCACATACTCAAAATGTACTCCTATTCATGAATACGTCGTCAATTTTAGAAACTTACATACATTTGAAAATTCATAGTTTATTCATCCGTTCACCCAATGCCCAATAAATGCATAAGAAAATCTAAAATACATAACATTCAATAGCTTACAGCTTTGCTATCCTTCCCTCAATAGAATGATGTTTCACACCCATCAATAGCTATGGGACATGTAGCATTAAATAGGAGAATAATGAGTACCGTATCTGAATAGCAACTTTAGTACTATGGTGTTGAACATTTAATTAAAATACAAAATTAAGCTTTGGTAGTATGGTAACCGACATGGGATATGTAAATTAGGATTAGTAGGAACTCAACCGCTCATAGTGAAGTCAAATTAAAGTAGGAGTTGCGTTTAAAGTAGAACTTTAGACCTCATTTTGGCATAGTGGAATAAGTTTTTTCAAAAACCTTTGAATTAAAAAAAGGTAGAAAATCAAGCTAAATTTTATCTTCAATGATCCGTTCAATGGATTCAGAACCTCCAATAAAAAATTATAGACAAATTTCAAAGAGAATTTGGAAGGGATATTTTCTTTGACATTTTCAAATACTTTTTTCTGAATTTTGTCCATAACTTTTTATTGAAGGCTCAAAATCACAAATGAATTTCTAGAAATAAGAGTTAACCATTAGAAGAAATTTCAGGCCTCCAAAGGGCTGCTACCCAGTCCTCCAAGGTACCCTGAAATATGCTTTTATTTTCCTCAAAAAATCGTTTTCCCCCTATTTCCGCCCTGCTGAAATTGCAGCAGCAGTGGCACAGGAATCCAGAATTAAAAATTAAAAATTAAAAATTATAATAATTTTTTTTTTCTTAATCTTAAAAAAATCTTATAAAAAAAAAATTCTGCAAGACTTGACTGCTCCGGCGAGCAATCAAAGACTCTGACTGCTCATCAAGAGCAATTTTGAAGTTGACAAGCCATACAAAGAAGAGCATGGCATGGCAACTTTGGACAGCCCTGTAAAGGGTTGAATTTTTCTCTAATGCTTGATTTTCCAGCTTTTATTAGTTCAAAGTTTTTGAAATTTTTTATTATTCTATTATGCCAAAATGAGGTCTAAAATTCTACTTTGAATGTAATTCCCACATTAGGGAAAAAAGCAGCCCTCCGGAGGGCTGCTCCAGATTGACAAGCCAAGCTATTTCAAGCTTGGCCTGTCAATCTTGAAATGGCCCCCGTTGAGCAGTTAGCTTGGCTGACTACTCGCCAAAACAGTCGGCTTTTTTATTTTTTTATTTTTTATTTTTTAATTAATTTTTTATTTGCAAGATTGACTTCTTGCGCCATTGTCACTGTAGAATCTGTTGTGCGGAAATAGGGAAAAAAAGCAATTTTCAGCCCTGTTAAATCAAATTTCAGGGTCCTTTGGAGGGCTGCTTTTTTCTCTAATGCATTTAAGCAATGAGCAATGAAGCTTTCATCTTCAAATTATTCCATACTTTTGACAATTTATGACAAGCAATGGATTGCATTATTAAAAAAAACCCTTCATCTTTCATTCCTACCTTGGATTCCTACAAAATGTCAATGAAGCAATCCCTTCATTTTGCCTAAAAACATTTTTCTTGATGGAAAATGGTCAAATCATAAATTAATAATTTGACTCAATGGATTCTTTGGATTTTTGACAAACCGCCTTTACATTTATATGTAGATTTGCTGACTCATTTTAGAATTAGCAAAAAATGTAGCATGTGCACCATAAATTTTCTATGACCATATCTATTTTGTAGCTTACTTTAATTCTCCATAATATGTTATGGATGAATTTTGTAGATGAAGACTCTGAAGAGGAAAAGGCAATCACTCGAAAGGCTACTGAATGTTATGTATTCTTTAGACTTCTAATTAGTGTTTTTTTTAATTATTTTATGAAATGCTAAAGTAGCAATATAAAATGTTATAGTGGTGCTCCAAATTTCAACATTCATCCACATATTGGATAGAAAATATCACATTAGCACATATTAGATGTCCATAATTCTCTTTTCATCCACAATCTGACGATTACACCCAAGATTTTTTCTTAGTTCAAAGATATTTGGTGAAGAACTTCACGGTTTGTTGCCATTTTTTAGCCAATTTTTTTCTTCTTGTGGCCCACCTTGGTGAGTGCGGCCTTCTCCATAAGCTAACTTAGTTGCTTATATCAGGAAACCGCCAGGCCCCGCTGTGTCTTCAATATTCAGCTGCAACTATATTACAGTATACAGAATACGTACAGTACATGCGAGCTTCTATACAAATTAAAGTACATGCAGTACCGACGTACAGCTCCATGCACTAGCTGGGTGGATGCAGTCAGTGGTAATCGCTTACTTCTAAAGCAATGTACGTTTGTTATAAATAAACAAGAGACTTTAAATTTGTACTGATGCCAGAGTACTTGGTGTCATTGTGTGTGTAGTTGCATACTACATATGCTGCATTCATGAGAATAGGTGGTTTCAATGGATACAGTAACGTCACCCAAATGCATCCATCCAAACAAGCAATTGAGCTTTGTTCCTATTAGTAAATTCCTAATAATTAGTAAACTGTTTAATTTTAGGTTGAATCAAGTTAGAAGCATGGTCTTCTTTTTTATTTTCTAATCCCAAAGTGCAGAAATCGATTGATCTCACGTATATACAAACGAGATGATAGATAGAAGGTAGAGTCTAATCCCTCATGGGATTCAATGAAGCATTTCCACTATTTTCTTAAATGTTAGCACAATTCCCTTGAGGTAAAAATTTGGCCATTACCTCATGGTAATGGCCAACTTTGTAGTTTAGGATTACCTTATGGTAATGGGATCAAGGAATAAGATACCGTATTCAAAAAATGTGATAATATCATGGGAAATATCAATATGTGTTTACATTATTGAACAATATATAGTATAGTTTAATTGGTTTATAATTGTATAATTTTGTACAAATATACAAATATATACATACTTTGTACATAGACAAAGAATGTATTATGAATTTTAGGAAGAGACTTGTCTATTATAATTCATGGGAGTCTCACCAAGGACTATGCTTATGGGATAATGTTCTCAACAAAGAACCACATGGTAAAATCACTTTTTGGGGGGAAATGTTTTAGCATGTAGGAAAGATACAAGACTTTCCCTGTTCATGTGTTAAGTGTTTATTGAAGTCACACTTTACTACATGGAGAACTCATATTACCCTTTCATGAACAATAGAATGAGGGAAACGTAATACACTTTCCCTTGTGCTGCATCAGGTAAAGCTTCCTACCTTCCCTGTGATCGATCAATGAGTGAGTGAGTCCAAAGTTGACATTCATAGTTTCTACTAAACATGATTGTCTAAACAACATGTTTACTGAAAAATGTGGCATGCTTACTTCGGCATGTACCAAAACGATGCATGTAGCTAAAAACGTTGCTGAAAAACGTAAGTAAACCCATCAAATTCTACTAGTGCGTGAGCGAGCGAGTGAGGAATATATAGTTAGTTACATAGCGAGGATTGTTCAGTACGTAACTGAAGATCTATATATTAAATTTGAAGATGATCGATCTATGGATGAGCTTGCTTGCATGCTAGCTTGCAATTGCTTACTAGCCCTGGATCCAGACAGCGCGCAGCTTGGTGTTGCCCTGCACGACGCAGCCGGGGCCGTAGATCTGCGCCACAATGCTGTACTGCTCGCAGTCGTTCTTGTTGTGAACAGTCACGCGCGTCGCGCTGTCCACTTCGCTGATGAGCACGGCTCCCTGGACGTCGACGAACGTCTGGCAAGTATTCCCGACCACCAGGAACGTGTTGCTGGGAGCCCCGTCGCAAGTATCCGGGTTGAACGTCTGGATCTTCGCCGCCTCCGCCAGCGCCAGCGCCGCTGCCAGCACCAGCGCCACCACTGTAAAAACACTAGTTATCCCGCCCCTACAATTCGCCATCTCGATCGATCGATAAATAAATTGATTGACGTATCAATCAATCAAAGGAATTGCTGCGCGCACAAATTGATAGATGGATAGATCGATCCAAGATTCTGATCCGGGACTGTCGCCGAGGCTCGATCGACGAGGACTGGATTGGAATGGAAGTAAGCCAGGGTCGGGAACTAATTAACGCTGGCTCGCTCGCTAGCTCGCTAGGCGGGTAGCTATGAACTGCTGTGGCTCAAGCTAGCCAAGTGAATAATGAGTGCAGTGTATGGATGCAAGTGGAAGTGAAGTGTAGAGGGAAAGCCTGGCATTCCGTTTATATATATACCTACGCATGGATCGTTCTCGATCTTGCAGGTAACTAAGGAGGAGGAGCCATCCGATCCTGTATTCCGTCAAGTAAGCTAGTTAGGTTAATTAGTTGTGGACAAAATTATTTGACTTACCCACACAAATGATGCCAGTTTGACTGGGGACGTAGCTCCTGCCAAGGATCCCGACTTCGGGGGATTGGGTACGTGAAACCATCATGAATCGGAGCAGTGGTCCGTTTCAGACGCCGACGACGTGCATGGTGATGATTCATTCACAGGACTTGCAGAGAGTTCGAAATGTATAGTAATCTAGAGCAGTTGTAGATCAATCAGGTTCATACAAGGGACTGCAACTGGGCTGAATGTGTGGGAATTAATTTATATAGTTCGTCTCTGATCGATGGATATCATCATCGACCAACTGCTTTGATTGATATAAAAACGCCAATTTCGTTTAATTGGCGATAGTCCCAAAGCCAAAAATTGTGACATAATCTTCACAAAGGTCTAATTTCAGGCCACAAACTAGGACAAGTAGATTTTGGTTTCAGACCGTGGTTATCGCCATTCTAACGAAACTGACGTGTAAAGTTTTCTAAATTGGAATTTGAGAATGTCCTGCACGTACGCTTGCATGTCATGCTAATAGAGACTGCAGCACACTTGTGTTACATTTCCGACGGAGTCAGGAGTCAGGTTTCTGGTGCTCATGCATGGCGACACAAGATGAAGGCTCTGGATCCGGATCGGATTGGCAGCTGGTCCATGGGCCGGATTGTATCAGCTACAAAATTAAGGGAGACAACGGCACTGTTGTACTGATGGTATTTGGTTTAAATAATTCTTTGTTTCAGGTATATGTATGTATGTATGTATGTATGTATGTATACATAAGATATGTGTATGTGTGTGCGCGCGCGCACCTAAAATGGTCACCGAGACCTGTTTGGTTATATTGGTGGAAATCCACGATTTTGGCTCTTTCGGAGTTTCAGTTATGTGTTTTACAAACGTACCTAATATCAGTTTGTGGAATTGGAGGTATTCCATGCGCCACAAATTGTGACATATCTTTACAAACTAGAGCCGGTGTAAAAGGTCTAATTTCATGCTACAAACTAGGACCGGTGTGATTTTGGGTTTAAGTCGTGTATCGTGAATTGTGAATTGCACCAAAGTACCGAAGTATTGTCAATTTAACCAAATTGACTTTAGTTGGGAAAATAATTTATATCAGTCCTAGAAATTGAAACCTTATGTCCTTGAGTAGATGAATGTCACAATTATTGGTCCCATTCATTGTGTCAAATTATAGAAATTGACAATCAATTAAAATATATAGGTGACCTACATGCATTTGAAGCATTAGAGAACAAGGTAGCCCTTGGCTAGGCCGCTAGAGAGTGACAATCCAGTTTATTCTTGGAGACATTACAAGAATTTTTAATCCTCCGGAGGGCTGCTCCAGATTGACATGCCAAGCTATTTCTAAGCTTGGCCTGTCAATCTGAAAAAGTCCCCCGGTGAGCAGTCAAATAAGCTAGCTGCTTGCTGAAATAGTCAGATTTTGCGTGCTTTTTTTTGTTTTTGTTCTTGTTTTGTTTTTTTAATATTTTTTTTAAGATATTTTTCTTTTTCTTTTTCAAGATAAATGTTAATTTGTAAAACCCGATTTCTGCACCACTGTCACTGCACTTTTAGCTGCGCGGAGAAAGGGGGAAAATGAATTTTTCAACCTTGAAAAATCAAATTTTAGGGTACTTTAGAAGGCTGTGGAGCAACCCTCCCATTAGAGAAAATTTCAGGCCTTTAGAGGGCTGTTCCACAGCCCTCCGAGGTGTCCTGAAATTTACTTTTTTTTGCTCAAAAATTCGTTTTTTTCCTATTTCCGACTAGCTGAAACTGCAGCGGCAGTGGCGTAGGAATCCAGAATTCCAAATAAAAAATAAAATAAAAATGAAAATAAAAGAATCTGCAAAACTTGACTGCTCACTAAGAGCATTTTTGAAGTTGATAGGCCATGCAAGAAATAGCATGGCATGTCAACTTCGGACGGCCTTCCAAGGGGCTGAAATTTTCTCTAACAAGAGGCCTGAAATTTTCTCTAATGGTCTAGAAAGACTATGAATTTTGTCAAATGTGTGTAGTCAGAGTGTGATTTTCAGATGTGTGTAGTCAGACTGTATGTGAAGCCATCCAAAAGCTTGCACAGAGCTTCCACTTCTAACAACTTTTCAAAATAATTGACATTAAACAATTCGAAACAGGATGGATGGGGAATTTTGTTAAAATGGCGGTATTCTGTGTGCCATTTTGACGATGTGCCATTTTGACCATCTAAGACAGGTATAGACTTCAGAATGGCCATTCTAAACTATCTAGGACAGTTGCAGATTTCAGAACGGCCAGTTTGAAGTGTAAAAGTGCCAAAGTTCTGGAATGATGCCATTTTAATGAAATTTGCTATATGGACAATTAAATTCTTCAATTGCATTTCTCTAATCTCTAACATGCATAGTGAACAAAATAGGGGAAATAGTATCCCATTACGCTTCAAAAGTACAGAATAAATTCATCTTGAACCTCCCTTTGTCTCTCATGGAGCGGCCCTGCAATGGCCTCATATTTTGTCATTAGAGGAAAAATCAACCCTCCGGAGGGCTGCTCCAGATTGACATGCGAAGCTATTTCAAGCCTGGCTTGTCAATCTCAAAAAGTCCTCCGGGGAGCAGTCAGCTTAGATGATTGCTCGTCGAAACAGTCACAGATTTTGTACTTTTTTTTTTTTTTTTAATTTTTTGTAAGTTTTTTTTTTTTTTTTTTAAATTAATTTTGTACTCGTAAAACTGGATTCTTGCGCCACTGTCACTATAGTCTTTGCTATGCAGAATTAGGGGGGAAATGCATTTTTCAAGCCCCCAAAAATGAAATTTCAAGGTACTTTACAGAATTGGAGGGCAGCGGAGCAGTCCTTCAAAGGCCTAAAATTTTCTTTAATGTCTAATGTGGCACTTTAGGTGCAATTACCTTAATGGAGAATTTTGTTAAAATGGCGGTCTTCCTTGTGCCATTTGACCATCTAGGATGAATATAGATTTCAGAACATGTTGTCTAAACCATCTAGGATAGGTATAGATTTCAGAACGGGCGGTCTAAATTATAAAAATGCCAAAGTTCCGGAATGGCACCATTTTGATGAAATTTGCCATCTTACCTTTCATGAATTGGCAAACCAACAATTGAAGAGAGGACAACTATCAATTTGAAGAATTTGAATTACATTTAAAATTCAATCTATTTTGAGAACAAGCTAAGAATTATTCAAAATCTGATTTAAGTACGTAGGGACATTTTCAACTGTCAAATTTTTATTGTTCATAGTTTTTTATTATTAGACAAATCAAATTTTTATATATTTTTGGATTGGCAAATGGAAAAAAAATTCAACGCACCAAAGAACAAATCATTTGAATGCCGTATACAAAATTCATGATCAAAATTTGTTTGAGTAAATGTTTTAAAACCGTTCTTCAAAAATAGGTTCAGGACTTGGGAGATGTACTTAATGAAGGCATCCGATCAAGTAGCCCTACCTTACTCACTTTCACTTACAGGGGTCCTCCCTGAAATCCGTCCAAGCAGATGTAATGAATTGTTGGCAAGCTTAGCTAGCAGTGTACAGCCGGGTACTGTAATCTTACAATCAGCCGATTTGAAGCATTCAAAGATTTTTGTATAGCGTAGAAAAAGAATTAGAAGTTTTCATCTTGCATAATTATCATGCAATCTTCACGCAATCCCAATCAAGCATACAAAATTTCAGTTTCAAAAAAGCAAAATTCTATTTTTGGTGAATTTCTAAAGTTTATTTTCATGGTTTTACATAATATTTTATTGAGAACAATTGATGATGAACTTTTTTAATCCAATTGCATAGATATGTAGGGAACATCCATACGCACATCTTTCATATTAAAAAACACCCTTTAAATAACAAGAATATGAGCTAGGAAGAGTTAAATGTGAAACGTCATATGACCAAAATTTGTGAAATATCTTTACATTTTAACAAAATTCTGGCAAAGTGATTGTAACATCATGTTGAAATGTACAAACTTATTTATAGTGTGAGGGTCAAATAGCAAAATCTCATTAAAATATAAAGATATTTATTTTACAAATTTTGGTCTTATAACGCTTCACATTTAACTCTTCCTAGCTCATATTCTTGTTACTTAATGGAGTGCTTTTAAATTAGAAAGATGTGCGTATGGATATTCCCTATATCAATACCTTAAATGAGGCTGTTTGTTTGTTTGTTTGTTTGTTTGTTTGTTTTTGTAGCATGGACAACTTCCTGACTGTGCGTCCCCCGGCCGCGTGCTTGGTACCGTCGGAAAGCTCTCGCCGAGGAGGGGTGCACCGGCTTGGTTTCATAGCGTTTGGAGCGGTGGTGCAAAAGTTATTGAATTTCAAAGTATTTATTGATTAAAAAATTAGAAAATTACTTTTACTTTGATTTTGGTGGCGTTCTTGGTACTGGGAGTAGGGGAGTAGAACTGGGAGTAGGGGAGTAGAACTGGGAGTAGATTCGGAAGTAGAACCAAGAGTGGAACCGGGAGTAGATGAAAATTGGGCCAACGGCACAGGGCCACACTAGTATCTATGCAATTGGATTAAAAAAATTCATCATTAATTGTTCTCAATAAAATATTATGTAAAATCATGAAAATAAACTTTAGAAATTCACCAAAAATGAAATTTTTCTTTTCTGAAACTGAAATTTTGTATGCTTGATTGGGATTGCATGATAATTATGCTCACCAAAATATACCAATTACATTGCACATTGTAAAAAAATTGTTAATGGGTCAAATTGTCCAGTTATAAGATTACAGTACCCGACTATACACTGAAAGTGGTGACGTTGGGTTTCTCGATTCCTGCATCACCGGCATTAAAACTGTTAATTTCATAATTTGCCATCATTGTCAAGGCAATGACTCAAATTGAAGTCTTCATTTCATTTGTCCCCCAAAATAAAATTCCATCACATTCTTGAACTTGAAGACAGGACCCTTAATTTGGCTCCTTTCCAGGTTGTAGTCAATCTTGAATACAAACATACTCGGCTTTGAATTGCGGACCAATTTAACACAAAGTATCTTATTCCAATGACAGTGTAGAAAAAAGAGACCCCTGCTAACCATTAGAAAAAAAAAGCAACCCTCCGGAGGGCTGCTCCAGATTGACATGGCCAAGCTATTTCAAGCTTGTCCTGCAATCTCGAAATGGCTGCTGGTGAGCAATCAGCTTGGCTGATTGCTTGCCGAAACAGTCAGTTGTCGTACTTCTTCTTTTTTTTAAATTTTTTTTAAAAGATTTTTTTTTTTTTTTTAAAGATTATTATTATTATTATTATTATTTTTAATTAATTTTTTATTTGCAAATTTTGGTTCTTGCGCCATTGTCACAACAAAAATTGCTGTACGGAAATAGGACAAAAAAACTTTTTTCAGCCCCAAAAAATACAATTTCAGGAGGCCTCAAAATTTTCTCTAATGCTTAATCCCTAAAAGGCCATTATCTCTTTGGGGGACAAATGGGATTTTGGGCAGATACCTACAGACTGAATTTTTATTGTGATTTTCTGAAACTTTTTTTAAGATAGAAAAACTGCTAAGCTTTGTGGAAATACAATTTTTTTTCAATCAGTACTTGGGAAAAAAAGTTATGCCCAAATAAGCTCAAATCTACAATTTTTTATTTTTTTATTTTAATTTTTCTTTCTTGTAGATTATATTTTTGTTTGTTTGAAAAGCTTAGATTCATTTCATTTGGATTTTTTATGAGAAAATTATGGACAATCTTGTTTTCCGGGCATATAGAGCATCTTCCTGAAAAAAATAACTTGTAGAATTCATTTCTGAATGGAATTTTTACAATTTTTAAGAAAAAAAAGTTCCACAAGGTTTCGTTTTTTTTTCTAGAACAATCTCACCATTGGGATTAGTGTTTTTTAAGTTCATGTAAAAGATATTAATATTTTAGATTTTCCTTCTATCTCGTACCTACTTCTACTTAACAATTTTTTTTAACAATGAAAGTTAAGCTTTTGGGGAATTTTTTTCCCCCCTAGAGTCTCAAATCAATTCTCCATTGTAAAAAGTCATAAAATCTAGTCCCGCAATGTGCTAAAAAACTTGTTTTTTTCACTTTAAACACAGATATCTTGCAAACTGTGCAGTCAAAAACTTTGAAATTTTTTCCACACATTCTCATACTTATAAGGTATAAGATCCTACGGTTAAATGTGCAAAAAATACATTTTTCAATTTTTTTTTACTCTTTGCTATAAAAATGGCATATAAAAATGGCAGTTTAGGTTGTTTTGTTGGCAGAAAAAAGGCCTTAGGCCTTTAGGGGTTAAGTTATTCAAGAATGTTATGAGTGTCTATCAGTTGTCAAGGAGTTGATATCCGTCTGCACCAAGTTGATTCTGATATCAGCGAATGGTTAGACTGAAAATTTGACACCTACATGACATGTAATTTGCACACAACTGAAGCCGGCAGGAGCATGTACAGTACAGTACAGTACAGCGAGCTCCATACGTTACAAAATTCCTGGGAAGAAAATGTATACACTGGGTGTGTACTAACGGCTACACCAATGTAAGCTTACCCACTGTGAACAATTGGTGTCCCATGGAGGATGCAAATCACTCAATGCAAGCTGGCTATGATAGGAACTGAATCAGTCAATCAAAAGGTTGGTAAGCTTAGTTGCCGGTACAACTGAAGGTGGTTGTCCAGGTCAGTCTTGGGGCTCCATCTTCCCCTCAAAACTCGGTGCTGGGCCTGGTTGTGTAAGTTACAGCAGTGTACCGGTACTCTCTTTCATTTGCTAAAAAGGAAGCTGGTGTTGCACTCTCACTTCATTCTAATGCTTTCAGAATTATTCTGCAGCAAAAGAGTTGTGGCCAATTTACATAACATTGTTAACCCATGTCAATGGGATCGGTGGATTTGGTGAACAAGGGAGAGATAGAGCTCGTTGGTCCCTATCAATATTGAACCCCTCAAGTTTTATGACTATATTTCATCCACAATCATTTCAAAAAAAAATTCCTGGTGTAAAGAGGAATTCTTTTAAATAATTGTTGTTTATAAGTATACAATGTATGATCTTGGACAAAATTGGGTAGAAATAGTTTCAAAAACTTTGAACAAGTAAAGTGCAAGATACAAATATCTAAAGAGAAGTGAAACTTATTCTTGCACTTTGCCATAATAGGTCATCAAACTCTTAATTCTCTAAATAAAAAGCATTGCAATATAGATTTTAAAATTTAAAAAAATTATGTTGGAAAATTAATTTCACAATTTAAAACAATTTATAGGAAAAAACGCTTGGTTTTCATTCTTTCAATAATTATTGAGTAGATGGAAGTACATGCTAGAAAGAAAAATCAAATTGTTGTTAATGATTTTGAAGTAGAATAGAAACATGAGTCAGTCCTAATTGTGGTGATGTTTTCTAGCAAACTATCTTTTTGTATAGGGCTTGGCCAGTTTATTGAAGAATGTGAAAACTGAAATAAAAAACAAATCATGGAAATTCATTGTTGTAGAAAATGCCCTGGTTGCAAACAAACCAAAATTCTTTATAAGTTTTGCAATCCAATTACTAATACAAATGAAAGATTTAAAGATTTTCAATTAAGATTCATGTATTTTAAGAAAATAAAGAAAATAAAATTAAAAAATTTCTAAAATCTTTTTTTTTGAATTTGGTTGCTTGAGCTTTAAGCATTTTTTTCCTTTGGGCATCATAATTTTGACTATTGGGGTAACTATTGGAAAATATATGTAGAGAGAGAAAGCTAATACGTTATTTCCTTTCAAAAAAGCTCCAAAAATCTCACTAAATATGAAAATAGGTATCTGTCCAAATTTCAACTATCTTACAAGGAATAAATGATTCTTTACAAAGTAATAAGGTTTAAAGTCTATCAACTACAAAATATTCTATAGTAATTTATTTATTATAAGGAATATCTTGATTTGCTTAAGTAAAAACATCTTTAGAAAAGGGCTAAAATCCCAAAACATGGCATCACAAATTAAAACCTCATGGCTAACTAACACAAAATTGCATATAACTCTTCAATTAGTAAAATCCTAAGTCAACTGATTGCTTATAAGAAATAACTTATTTGCAATTCTATAGAAAACTTTGTTATATATATTTGAATGAAATGGAGTAATTCATGCTTTCCAAGACTAATTAGATCTATACATTTTCAAATAGTCAAACATTTGATGCAAGCACATCAAAAGGCATAAAAGTTGGAAGATGTGAAAAAGCATGAAAAGCTTTGTCCATTGAACTAAATAGGAACAATAAAACACTCCATTCTTTTTTGTGTCTTTTAACCTCTACATCTATATCTCTTGCATGTTGTGCTCATTTAATGTTTGATTTGTTTGAAGATTTGAATTTGTAAGAGTGCAATTGTTTGTGTTGAAAGGCATGAATTCGTCCATGAATTTATCATTTGTACTCATTTTTATGAGGTGCAATGGAAACACATATCATGAATGACTCTTGTTTTCATCTTCTAGCCTCTATATCTCTTGATATGTGATCTTCAATGCTTGACCTTTTGAGTTGTTTAGTTACAGTTAATCTAAAGATGTACAATTAACTTCATAACACTAATTAAACGATCAAATACATCCATTTTTATGTGGTGGAGTGGAAAAAAAAATAGAATCATGGATGAACCTTATAAGATGAATCCAACCTCTACTTTTTTTTAATTAGTTTCTCTTGTCAAGTCAAAAAATTGAACTTGGGATAAAGACACCAATAATAAAGGGAATATTTGCCCCAATGAAATAAATAAGTCAATATATAAATTTTAACCCCATGGATTTTTGTGCAAGCTTTTTTTTTCTATTCTAAGAGCAAACTTCCATGCACATATATTTGACCAAGCCTAGCATATGAGACAAATTCATTTCCAATATTCTCTATGAAAATGTTTAATTATAACAGTGGAAGAAGTGGAGATAGGGGATATAACTCTTAGCCCAAAAAAGTGGAAGTAGCTTGTAAAAAGCAAAAGAAGAAAGTTTTTTATTTCTAGGGGTTAAAAAGTGAAGAAAATATGTACATCCAATCCATTATGGCAGACTATCCTATCATTTGCAATTAGCTCCGTTGATGAAGGTTAACACTAGATTTGACCTTTTGGATTGCTTCTAGTTTAGTAAAAGAAAAAAATCATTCCTCAAATGCAATTTCTCCCTCTTCCCATAGAAAAGAAAGCATTAATTATCAAACTTGTCAAATTAAAGGCCATTCTGATTCTAGAAAACATAGAAATTAATTTTCAATTCCGATATAAATTTTTTGAAACTTGCTTTGAAGCTAACTATCTTTGCAAGTGCATTTGCTTTGTGTAGGTGCACTAGGATTGTATTAACCAGGGGAATTAGCAAGTCTACCAAAGTCCAATGCATACGGTAGATTCATAAATAAATCAAGCATCTCTAAAAGTGATGTCATTTGATTGGTTTTTATAGTGCCCATATGCTTTTGAAGTTACATGTTAGGATACATTGGTGAGCTTGGTAGGGTACTCTTAAAGACATATGCAACAACTTTTTTATATATCTTTTCTGGTTGATGAATGTATCGTTGTTTTATTTATGAATCTTAGCTTCCAAGTAATTGCTTGCTTTCCTTAAGTCAGTCATTTCAAATTCTTTTTGAAGTTCAAATTTGATTCTTCTAACATCTTCTTGGTTATCTCTTATAAATAGTAGGTCATTGACATATAGGAGTAAGATGGTTTGTTTACCATCCTTTATGGAAAAATACAAATTTGGATTGTTAACACTACAAATCAATTTTTGTTCAAAACGTCATGAATTAAGTTGTTTGTATCAAATCTTTGGAGCCTTTTTTAATCCATACTAGATCTTATTAATCTTACATACCTTTGTTGTGTCTATTTCACCAAGAAAACCATCTGGTATTTCTATGATAATCTCATTAGATGAGATTTGGGGATCTTGGAGGGCTCTGAGTTCCCCTGCTGTCTGTTGTGTTTCCAGACTGCGAGAACGCAGCAATAGCTGGCTAACGTGGCACAGCGACTGCCACGTCATTTTTTGAAAAAAATTAAAAATTAAAAAATAATTTTTTTTTGTTTAAAATGATATTTTGGTTTTTTATTTTTTTATTTTTTGAAAAAAAAATTCTGACACACCCGTACCGGCATGCACTGAATCTAGGCAAATCAGGGAACGGGCCTGAAACGGCCCTCCAAGACCCCAAATATCATCTAATGATTCATTGAGTATTATGTTTAGAAAAGCTGGAATAACACTCATTTGTAGTTTTGGCCAAAGCTAATATTGTGCAAACTACCAAAGCTAATATTGTTCAAATCCATTTGGGGCTGCAATTCATTAGATAGGTTGTTGTAGCCACCACCTCTATCCACAAATTAATAAATTGGAAGATGGCAATCATATGTTAGGTTCCTCATCCTTTCTATTATAGTTCTATTTCACCTTTCCAATATACCATTTTGTTGTGGAATATTTGATTGCATAAGTTCCCAATAAATGCCATATATAAAGCAATAATTTGAAAAATCTTTCGATAAATATTTGCCACCTTCATCAGATTGTAGTATCTAAAGTTTGTTATTAGTTTCAATTTCAATTTACTTTTGAAGGCTCTACAAAATTTTATTCTATCAATCATTGTTTGGAAGACCAATAACATTTTCCGGATTTTTATAAGAAAATTAAACTAGCATAACTCAAGTGACCAAATTGGCAGTACCTTAAGGTGTCAATATCTTTCTACTCTATAGAATGAGTTTGAAATACATATCTAACTTAATAGAGTCTATTAGATGGATCTCTATGTCCTAAAGCTATTATGAGATCATGGTCAAATTTGTCCAAGATCTAGCTATGCAAGTAAAAAAAGACAACTTTGTATCCAGTATCAATGAGGAAACCAACAAAATTAAAATTTTCTTTATGCTAGGAAAATGCTCGATAGGCTTTAGTTTTATTACTTTGGAATCCATACTCACAATAGTTGTCTCGGATCCTTTCACAAGATGGAACTTCCCTCTTCTATTTTGGACCTCATAAATCTCTATTCTTGAAGGGCAAGGTTGGTTATCTAAGTTTTGATGATTGGCAACTATATGTTCAAAGACTATGTTGTCTAAATAAAAGAGTCTATTTTGTCAACAATAATATGGATCATGGTATGGTTTTGTAAGGCATGCATCAAAGAACTTGGTAGAGTTTGTACATCCCATATCTTTTGAAGATGTATGTCTTTGATAAGGCTATGCATTTTGTGTTTGTCTGCAGTCACGGACAAAATGGCTAATCAACAATTCTTGGTATTTATAACATATGAGCAGAGATTGGAATGGACTCTTGTATGGAATGGACTCCATGTCCATGGTATGATGATTGTTTACAACTGATTGATGCTTGTTTGTTGAATATGGCTATTAGGGCCTTGTCATCTCTAATTAGTTTGTTTCAATGTTCCCGCCTATTAGGGCTTTGTCATCTCTGATCAATTTGTCAATGTTCCCGTCTCTGAGATTTGAAGAGCAATCTTGTGCTTAATTTCTCAAATGTCATGGATGCAAATGTCCAAATGGGTGAGTGTTTGAATCATGTTCTTGTATGAACAGAGTAGTCTATTAAAGAACAATTTGATTCACATTTGATTGGACAACTTTTTGTCCATGTTGCTCAGTCAATTTTCACTACAAAAAAATGGCCAAATATAAGACTGCAAAGAACAACTGTAGGGAAAATGTGACTTCAAAACGACTGGAGCTCCCTAATTGCACCAACACTGCTAATCCCATAATGCTCGAGTAACCACAGAGTCGCATCCGCGACTTTGAGATGAAGAGTCAACGAAGGGCGAGTTTCATCCACCATATTCCTTTGACAGTGTCGTCAACGGTTTGATGTGGCAGGGTGGCATTAAAGATGAGGGGGCGGCTATCATATATTGTAACTTACCTTCACTGCAACACAACTAAAAAATGATTGTAGTGTAATTGGCAGACGACTTCGAGAAGTTTTGGCTTATTGATGAAAAAAGAAAAAGAAAGAAGCCATTACAAAAACATGAAAAAGATGTTTCGAGCAACCTTGATTTTACTGTAGGGCCACTATAGAATGACTAACTAATCATTTTACCTTACTAGTTATTTTGGCACAAAATATTTCTATTCATTAGGATCTTTCTATGTGCTACATTGTTAAAAGATGCAAATTTATTCCCTAAGTGGTTTTGGGAGTCTTTCAATGCATTTGTACATGTGGTAAGTGCAATATACACTAAATGGTTTACTATCCATTTCAAATTTATTTATTTTTTGAATAAAGCGCACTAAAGTCTTCTATCAAACTATACACTTTTTAGTTACATTGGACATGTTATTAATTTTGTAAATATTGTGAAGTGTGTCTCCAGTACATGTATTTTCTTAGAAATACACACTTTTGTATGTTTGACAACATCTCATGTCAACAATGAGCATTGCAATATTTTTCTAGAAATATATAAAAATCAATGAGTATTGCACCTTCGATTTTGTAGTTAAAATTTTGGCCAATACTTTATGGAATTTGGCAAATACAGGTCGTGTATGAATTCAGAGGACACAATGTGTCCTCAAAACCACTTAGGGTTAACAAGATGATGTGTTGTCTACAAATAAATTAATAAATGTTAGGCAATTAAAGTGCCTTAGCTCCTAAATACTCTTAGTATGCACTCTTTATTTATATATATTTTTTTCATAGGGATTGAATGATTTAATCTTTTCATCTCTTTTTCTACCTTTCTCTTTTTTATGTATTGTTGATTTTTTATTTTTCTCTTATCAATTTCATTTGCTGTTATTTCCTAATTTTTTTTCTAAAAACAAACAGAATTAATTTTTTCTTTTTGGTAATTTTCATTCCTTCAATTTTTTTTCCTATTTTGTAATCCTTGTAAATTTTTTTGTTATTCAATTTTTTCCTTTTCTCTTTTCTTCTTCATTTCTTTAAGATTCATTTACACTCTTACCAGAACAACAGCTAGGATTTTGGTCCATTTGCGTTGGTAACTTTGCAATATTTCCAAACATTTCATATGATTCAAAATAGACATTCTTGAGGTCCCAATGTAAAGGCTAGAAGGTGTTTTCATAATCCTAGAAGCAATCGTTAAGTCCCGTTTCCCTCTTACATGAACAACAACGCTACTTCTCTAGTGCCTTTGTAGAATGACTTCCTAAGACTACAAAATGACTTCTTGAGATTGCGGAATGAGTTGAAACATCTCAAATTTTTGTGCAGCTACTCAACTACTGCTTCAGTGCTTTGTACATTGTAATGCATTGTGCAATTTTCAAACATTTTCATACCTTTCATTGTACTTCCTCTGCATTTACAACACATTTTTCTTATGGGTTGTATACAAAAAGGCAAGACAAAATTTAGTAAAGATGTTAGAAAATGTCAAAAGAAAATATCCTTTTCAACCCCTTTTTCAAATTTGTCCATAACTTTTGATTTGAGGCTCAAAATACAAAATGGATTTTTAGAAATGAAAGCGAGGTTGATTTTTCAACTTTTTATAATTCAAAGGCTTTTGAAAAAATTAATCTACCATGCTTAAATGAGATTTGGAATATTACTTGTAACCACTAGAAGAAAACTGTGTTACATTCCCTGAAAATGCATCACCTTGTATTTGTTGAGTTCTTGTTTCAAAACGAAGTGGAAAAGCCGAAAAACGTAGTTTTCTGCGTTTTCCTGTGTTTTTTGCATTTTGACTACGTTTTTCCTGCATTTTGAAACAGGAACTCAACAAAAATAAGGTGACGTGTTTTCAGGGAATGTAACGTAGTTTTCTTCTAATGAACACAATTCTTGTATTTTACATATCACATAGTTTGTCTTGTCTCCTACCACCCCACTTGTATAAAAGGCTTGTCATTTCATTTCTTCATACTCACACACTAAGTGGCTTTGAAAGCCATGTGACACATGCCAACTACAATGTATGGTATACAATGAATGGTGTATTGTACATGGTATATGATGTATTGTATATGGTGTATTTTGTATGGTATATTGTTGTGAAACTTTGAATGTATTGATATGCTACTGCATAATGACTACTCCCTGAATAATGGGCCCCACATTCCTTTTTGCAGACGTTATGTTAACTTTAAAATGACTTGAAAAATGACTAGAGATGTCAGCGGCAACGTCTGCAAAATGTCTGCAAAATGATTGCCAAATGACTTTTCAATGACTCAGAAACGACTTCCTACGTGCTATCCACGTCAGATTCCTCATGGGTCAGTCATAACTTCAGAATGACTAAAAAATGACTAGCTAAGTACATGTCCACGTCAGATGTTTTGGAGGTCTTGCTTTCCATATGGCAGTTCTATAGACATTTCCTTAAGTCCAACTTTCTTTATCACTTCATCTATTTCTACATCCAAGATAGAAACGGATGGTGATAATAGAACTGCAGTCGTTGTCCTAAACAACTTGTTTACAACAATTTCAAGGCCCTGAGTTGTATTGCAGTCATTGTGTTCACATGACTGCTTTTCAGTTGTTTTTTGCTGTCGTTTTTCCATCATTTTTTTTAGTGTTTTGAACTCTCTTGCCTTCTTAATGCACTCCCTAATGGAGCTTCCTTCGTTCATCTCGAGAGACTGAAATTGTCCCATAAGCATCGAAATCTATGATTGATTGTCCAATTGGAACTTGTCTTTCAAGACTTTCTAGGCCAACGCTGAACCTTAAAAATCTACAATCATATCAATGAGATCATCCTATACAAATAAGATTATCAGTCTATCAGTCATAACTTTTTCCATCTTGAGTTAGGCTTTACTTAGTTGCTCTCCGTAAATCGTAGCTGGAAATGCATCATGTGTCTCTTTGTTTTCTGCAATGGCCCACTACCCCTCAACTCTCAATATAGCTCTTATTTTGAGCCTCCATACATAACAATTAGACAAATCTTTAAATTTATCTTCTTTTCTATTAAAAATGTTTGAACTTTCTATCAGTGTTTAACCCCTAAAGGCCCAAGGCTTTTTTTCTGCCAAAAAACACCCAAAACTGCCATTTTTTAGCAATTAGTGAAAAAAAATTTAAAAATGTTTTTTTTGCACATCTAACCATAGGATCTTACAACTAACTAGTATGAGAATGTGTGGAAAAAATTTCAGAATTCTTGACCGCACGGATTATAAGATATCTATGTTTATAGTGAAAAAAACAAATTTTTCAACACATTGTGGGACTGGATTTTTTGAATTTGAACATTTTTAACTTTAAATTTTTACACTACAGAGTTTTGAGCTTTAAATTTTTATAGTGGAGAATTGAGTTGACAATCTACCCCCTCAAAAAGAAAAATTCAAAAAAACTTAATTTTCATTATTAAAAAGATTGTTAAGTAGAAGTAGGTTCAAGATAGAAGGAAAATCTAAAATATTCATATATTTTAGATGGAATTAAAATGCACTAATCCAATGGTCAGATTGTTCTAGTGAGTAAACTTAACCATGCAAAAAAAAATTTGAAAAATTTGAAAAATTGCATTCAGAAATGAATCCTACAAGTTATTTTTTTCAAAAAGATGCTCTAACTACCCAAAAAACAAGAATGTCCATAACTTTCTCATAACAAATCTAAATGAAATGAATCAAAGCTTTTAGATAGACAAAAATATAATCTATGAGAAAAATAATACTAAAAAAAAACAAAAAAAACTGCAAATTTTTTTACTGCCCACTGTCCCTTGTTTTGAGCTTATTTGGTCATAACTTTTGTTTCCGGGCATTGATTGTGAAAAAAATTATATTCCCATGAAGCTAATCAATTTTCCTACCTTCCAAAAAATTTTCCAAAAATTAGGAGAAAATTTCAGTCCGTAGGTACCTACCCGAAAACACATTTGTCCCCTGAAGGGACAACGGGCTTTTAGGGGTTAAATTCCTATCATGTACAAGACTGTTTCTTCAATTTCATTTACTATATATTCCAATTGTACACACAAAGCTTCACTAGCATGCAATAACTAACAAAGCGCTTCAATTTCACTCTATTATCATGTTGACACAATTAACTTATCAAGATAATAATATTATATATTGACTAAGGAAGAAGTGCACATTTACATATAAAAGAATTTCTATGACTAATGTTGGTTGCTATAGCATTTAAGAATTTCGTCCAAAAGAATGAATGAATGTCCATTTGTGAGCGTTATTCTTCAATAGTTGTTGTTGCTACTTGCTAGGGTTTCTAAGGAGCCAAAAGAGCCCAAGAAGAAGGAAGCCTGGACCATGGAGGGCTAAAGTGGGGCGGCTGCTGCTAGCCGGATCCTCTTCTCTATAGGTAAGCTCACCTTATGGTCCTTGCAGTTGTGGGCGTTTATTTACCCACCCTTGGTAACTAGACGTACACAACCAAATTATAGGTTTTCATACAACTTTTTATTCTAAGCGGGTGCCTAAGCATATGTCCATTGAGCCTTCCAAGCAATGGATCTTTCTAATACCTAAACATCCAAACCACTTTGCAAACGATCCCAAAAGTTCCAATTTATTGTAAGAAACAACTTGAGTAACCTACTAATTAGGCCGCAATGATTTTGATGTATATGTGGCTACAATCTAAATTTAGTCATTCTAAATTTTAGATTACTTCATGACATTTCTAAAGACCTAAAATTCATAAAAATCTAATATTCCTAACAAAAGTTATGCACAGATGAAGTTTGACTGCTAATCGGTACCTCAAACTTCATCCATGGATTTCTAATGGTTCTCACTTTCAATTTTACTTGAGATTTTTGTTGGTGCTCTAATTTGTGGTCTTTTATCTAGATGCTTGATTTGGCCCGGGGTGGTTAGAATGTTTTTGACTTCATCCAATCCTTATCCCAATCTTCATCTCTTTGTTTCCTCTAGGTGATTTGAGTGTTCTCCAAGTTTAGATTGGTTTAGGACTCTTCTAAATTACTTCTATTTACTTTAGCCTCTAAGTTTTAACTCAATAAAGTTTTATCCTAATTCACTTTATCAGTCCTTAATTACTTTAGCAGTTAAATCTCATTTGAATTTTTACTGATCTTAGATGGTTATACACCTATAAATTTTACTTTGACAAGTTTACTTTTATCTTTCAAATTTACTATTTTTCATCCAAATTGACTTTCTTTATCAAAAGTTATTGATGGATGAAGTTTGGCAGTTAACCGGTGTTTTAAACCTCATCTGCTAGTTAACGCTGATTTATCATCCCAAATTGACTTCTACTTTTCTTTTCAATGGTCTAAGTTACATTTACTTCTTGAGTTCTTAATTTCACGCTATTTTGGATTAATCTAGGTAGTTTCATCTAATCTACGTGCAAAACTTCATCTGCTTATAACTTCTTCAGTTTGACTCCAAATTCTATGTATTTTATCTTTTTGGAAACCTCCATAATTCTACAATAAGGTTCTAGGTTTACAATTAACCTGAATCTTGCTTTACCTACTCTAGTTCTCGGCCCTAGCTCAAACTTGCTAATCATGATGACTTAATTGGAAAGGAGTGGGGTTTAATGGCCCACCTCATCATGTAGGTTGTTGATGAGGTTGTCAAGATTTCCCCTCTTGCCTCCTTCATTTGTCATTTTGTTTCCTTGGGAATTTGCCAATCTCTAGATGTTTATTTCCTATAAAGAAAAGGTTGATCCTTAATACAATTTTTTGGGTCCTAATTAGTCCCTCATTTTTCCTTCTTTTTCTCTTCTTCCTTCTTTTCTTTTTCTCTTCTTGATCTTCTTCTTCTTCTTCTTCTTCTTCTTCTTTTTTTTTCCTCCTTCTTCTTCCTCCTACACTATTCATCTTATGATTATTGATGACTCCAACTACTACCAACTACCCCCACTCTTCTCTAGACAAAGTAAAGGAGAGCTTAGTGGTTTCCTATTCCTCATAAATGCCTAATCTACTACCTAAGTGGTTGAGGGGATGCTTGGAGTTTCTTCCTTAATTCGTAGCCCTCACCACCCTCCTATCTAGGTACACCTCCTTCTCTAAAGGCTCCTTTCTTCTTCATTGTTAGTTGTAGTGGTGTCGGACACATAGAGGTTGGTGGCGAGATTTTGGCTTCCCGGATGCTTTCGTGATTTTTGGGAGTATGGCACGTGGCAGATTCTGAGTGAATGGCGTCATTTTCAGGCCATCCCACACCCCCTTTTGGGTTCCTATCTGGATTTTCAAACTCTGGTTCTATCTGGATTTCTAAGTTTGGTTCCAATCTAGATTTTCAAACTTTGGTTCTGTCTGAATTTTCAAACTCTGGTCTTGTCTAGATTTCCAACTTTGGTTTCAATCTAGATTTCCAAACTCCGTAGATTTCCAAAACTCTGGTTCTAATTGGATCTCCAAAAACTCTGGTTCTAATTTGGATTTCCAAAACTCTGGTCCTAATTGGATTTCCAAAATACTACTTCTATCTTGATTTCCAAAACTCTAGTCTAATTGGATTTCCCAAAACTCTAGTTCTATTGGTTTAAAAATTTAAAAAAATAAAAATAAAATGGGACCCTGTGGGGTATTGTCCCGAAGTGGTTTGGAGTCCATCCATGTATGTATGTGAAAATGGTCAATCAAGGTATTGGCCCCTTGTTAACCCATAAAGCACTGAACATGCTTTTTTGAGAACATAACGTTTTTGGGCAGCTCATTATGAGTGGAGTTTTTTTTTTTTTCCTTTGAAATTTTCACACAACATTTTCCCAAAGAGTAGCTTTAAGGCCCAACAATTTTCATAGCTTTTGACCGCATGGCTAAAAAGTTATTGTATGATATGTGATTTTCAATGCTCGGCGGGCAGCTAAAAAAATTCTTATAAAATCACTTGTAAAAAAAATAAAAATTTGAGATTGGTTCTCTAGATTTGTATGTACATGGAATGCTTTGAATCATTCCATTTTGATTTATGAGATGAAAATTATGAGGTGTTCTAGTTTGCGGGCAGTTACAGATTCCCTATTCTAAAATAAACTTTAAAGTCCTTTATTTAACCCAATTTTCAATATTTTTTAGCAAAAATAAAAACATTGGGTGTAGATAGGTTATTAGAATATTACAATCATTGGGATTGGCATTTTTCAATTCTATAATTAAATTGTTAACAATTTAGTGTTTTGAATCATTCTCTACTTTTTTCTACTTACTATTTTTTTCCTATATGTTGTACAATTCCAAATGATCTGAAATTTGTCAAGCATATAGCCAATTTGACTTCAAAAATGAATCTAAAGAGTAACCACCATTTTGGACACTTTTAAATACAAATGTGACCTTGTGAAGTGCATCTGCCCGGCTTTTCGCAGGGACTAAAAATGGATTTTTCTCAATTCAAACACTAATATCTTGCAATCTACATGGTACATAGGGGTTAAGGTACTGACCAGTCCAGATATTGACCGGCCTCACTGGCTAAGTCTAATTGGGTATTTTTTATTTCTCAATCCAACATTTTTGATTCCCTCAGGGAAGCCACTTAAACAAAATAAAAATTTGATTTGTGGAAAATTTGTGCCAAGGGCTAAGCTTCGTCGTCCGGGGGATTTAGGCCCAAATTTTGCCAGCTAGGGGTTAGAGAATACTTAGGTGTGAAAAAAGAGGATAGAAGGCGATAGCTCTACTGTTGTTTTAGTTTCTATCACACCCTAAAGAATTCCACGCCTAGGGGAGCTAAAACTTCGCCGTCTAGGAGGTTCTTGGACCAAATGCTCTAAACTTCTAAATGTTCTAAGATCAGAGCTTTGCTGTTTAGTGAAAATCTATGGAAATGTACACTCGGAAAGGCTTGTAAACGCTAGACGGTTGGGGTTAGTATGCTTGGTTAGCACCACAAGGTTAGTACGAGATTCAATGCGGACAAGTTAGTGCCAAAAACGGTTAGTATATGAAGAACTCAAGAAATCATCACACAAGAAGCCCCCCAAAGCGGCATCACCAAAGTACGGTGGAGGGTTAGTTTTAGGGTTAGTATAACAAGTAACAAGCCCAAAACTCAAGCAAACCTCAATCAAGTTAGAACAATGACTTCAATAAGGCACATTAGTCACATTGCTCAACAAACACACAAAGGAGCAACTTTAAAGGGACCCCACAATCCTTCAAAGTAGCTTAAAAATGATCAACAATGGAGCATAAAAGCTCCTAAAACCAATCTTTCAAGTTTGGCTTAAAAATGGCCAAACATCCACGTAAATGGACCCAACGGAGTACAAGTGCCAAAAAAATGGCTACAAGGGGGTGGTTTGAGAGGGAAATGGGTGCCTTTTATACTCTTCCGGGGCACCTACCTCCTCTTATTTAAACCTATGTAAATTTATCTCATAGGATTTTCATCATAATCTTCCAAATTTTCATCCTTATCTTTTAAGATATTTACTTTTTACATTGGTCCTAACTCTAAATTTTGGAGATTAACTCCAAATTACAAACAAATTGCGCCACTGGCTTTAGAAGGCCATTTCTAGTCGAGTTCAATCTTGCATCCCTTTTTTCTTTTCCAAAAACTCATCTAAAACTAGCGCCAACAAGGATCAATAAAAGGTAAAAAACCTAAACTTTTGAAGTTTACCTTTTCTGACAGATGGGACTAGCTAGGGTTGTTTGGGAGGCCTAAGGAGTAAAAAAAGACTCCTTGTTGACTCCATTCCAACTTTGTGTGCTTTCAAGACGCCAATTAACTCCACGTAAATTTCGCCACGTTGATATTTTGGAGGAATGTTGGTGATTCGAGCACCTCCCGCTATTGGAACGCCTTGAAACTTGTCAAGGCATGTTATTAGTATAAAAGAGCATATCCTAATTTTTAGTGAGATTTTATCTCCATATAAGGTATTTCCATGAATTTTTTATCATTGATTTAAGCGGTTGACCCTCCGGAAAGGGCATCTCTAGAAGTCAAAAAATTCCAAAACTTCTTGGGAAACCTCTCATGGAGTTTTTTAAGAGATGCGCAAGTTTATGTTTTTTAATTTGCACATTCTAATAAGGAGTGTAAAATCAACCTCCTTTAATTTTTTGGCAATCGGGAAATCTTCCACATACAAGGGAATCTTGGCGAATGGATTTTGGTTTTGATTTCCTAGCATGCTTCCAAAACTAGATCACTATCCGGAGGCCATAGATTCCTTTGCTGGCTTACTTAAGAAAATGACTCCTATAGGCTAACAATTGAAGCTTCTACTATTTCGTCAATGGAATGGGGAAATTGAAACCTATCTTTGAAAATCTTTCTAAGGACCTCTTTGGACTTCCATCGGACCAATTTAGCCAAGCATAGCCACATGCACAATAATTTTAGGCTATTTTGAATAAGAACCCTCAAACCTTTCAATTCCCACTTCTTTTGGGCATCTAACCTATTTACAAGTGGAATTTATATAACATTCCTAAATGGATGACTTTGATTTCCTCCCCCTCCAACTAAGGTATAATTCCCCCAGATACTTGAGGGGGAATTTCAGTTATAATCTTTGGAATACAATTGGCGGATTGGGTAAGTGGCGTAGCTGGGCTGTCAAACTGTCATACGTGGAGGACGAATTTGGCCAGGTGAGCTGGTCCATCATTCCAAGCACTTGACATGCAAAGTCAAGAAAGCAGAATTGAATACTGCTATTCAAGGTTATAAATGTTGTAATTTGTCCTTCACTCAGTAAGTTCCTTTGCTAGGGGGCTTCTGATTTGGGGGGAGCAAAAGGGAACCATTTGCAAAGGTTAATAATGTTATATAGAGGTATTCTAGGAATAAGACTCTTATTATAGACCAAATGATGAATTGGCATGTAGCATATCTTATTTAATTTTACACTCTTTTGGGGGCTTTTTTATATATAATTATAACTTAACCCCTAAAGGACCATTGTCCCTTCGGGGGACAAATGGGATTTTGGGCAGATACCTACGGGCTGAATTTTTGTCATGATTTTTTGAAACTTTTTTTGGAGATAGAAAAACTGCTAAGCTTCATGGAAATGTAATTTTTTTTTTAAAAGGTACCCGGGAAAAAAAGTTATGCCCAAATAAGCTCAAAACAAGGGATGTGGGGCAGCAAAAAAAATTTGCAATTTTTTTTTTTAATTAAATTTTTTTTTTTTCTTATAGATTATATTTTTGTCTATTTGGGAAGCTTTGATTCATTTCATTTGGATTTATTATGAGAAAGTTATGGACAATCTTGTTTTTTGGGCACTTAGAGCATCTTCCTGAAAAAAATAACTTGTAGGATTCATTTCTCAATGCAATTTTTACAATTTTTCAGAAAAAAAGTTCCACAAGGTCTAGTTTTTTGCTGGAACAATCTCACCATTGGGATTAGTGTTTTCTAATTCCATATAAATGATATGAATATTTTAGATTTTCCTTCTATCTTGTACCTACTTTTACTTAACAATTTTTTTAATAATGAAAATTAAGTTTTTTTGGATTTCTTTTTTTTCCTAGACTCTCAATTCAATTCTCCACTATAAAGATTAAAAGCTCAAAACTCTGTAGTGCAAAAAAATTTGGTTAAAAATGTTCAAAGTCATAAAGTCTACTCCCACAATGTGCTGAAAAACTTGTTTTTTTCACTTTAAACGCAGATATCTTGCAATCTGTGTGGTCAAAAATTCTGAATTTTTTTTCACACATTGTCATACTAGTTGTGTATCAGATCCTATAGTTAGATGTAAAAAAAAAAAAAAAAAATTCAATTTTTTTTACTCTTTGCTATAAAAATGGCAGTTTTGAGTGTTTTTTGGCAGAAAAAAAGCCTTGATCCTTTAGGGGTTAAATTGCAAAGTTTTGAAAAAAACAACACTATGAGTCCTAAGTGACAATTTGGGAGCTTATAGCAGTCCTCTTTGTCTTCCTTGGCTGGTGTAATTTGTCTTAAGCCATAGAAACCTACAATTCAATCACAACAATCTACAATTTGGGGGGCTTGCAATCTACATTATCGATCCTCTTCTCTCTCTTATAGGCTGATTGATTTCCATGTTTTTCTCCCCTCCCTTCCTTTTGTTTCACAAGGTTAGGTGACCATGTTTCAAGTTTAGGGAAGTGGAAGAAGAAGCACAGAATTTACAAGGTTCTGGTGTCGTTGGAGGTCTTCATGGGCCCTCCTCATTGTAAGTCAACTCTTGACTTGATTCGATTCTTCTAGGAACTAGGAGGGAGTTGGGAATGGATATGAGATCAGAGCAATGTCCGGGAAGAACCGGCGGCTAATACAAAGTTAGCCGGTTGAAATGGTCAAAAAACCGGTTGAGCTTTGAAAGTGAAGGATGGAAAATCGGAGGAAAAATTGATAAGATAGGCAATCAACCGGTGTACATAAAAATTTGGGGGATAAATTACCTGCCTCAATTTATAATAGGGTGGATTTTAACCGGTTTGATTTGTAAAAAGGAGGATATAAGCTGCTATACATGTACCGTAAGTGGCACATACTCGGGGTTAGGATAGGTCAGGTATTGAGATAAAGAGGTTGGGTATTGCCATTAGATGATATTTGGGGGTCTTGGAGGGCCGTTTTAGGCCTGTTCCCTGATCTGCCTAGATCCAATGAACGCCGATACGGGTGTGTCAGAAAAAAAAAATTTCAAAAAAAAAAAAAAAAAAAAAAATCTTACCAAAATATCATTTTAAGCAAATTTTTTTTTTTTTTTTTGCAAAAAGTGATGTGGCAGTCGCTCAACCACGTCAGCTAGCTGCTGCTGTTGCTGCGTTCCCAAACAGCGGGAACACAGCAGACAGCAGGGGAACTCACAGCCTTCTAAACCCCCCGAATCTCATGTAATGATAAGGGGGTCAGTGGGACCAGCTGGCCGTAGGGGAGCACCCGAGAAAAAGGGGCGAGGGCCGTTTGAATTTTTTTTAATAACTAAAAGTAAAAAAACAAAAAACAAAAAACAAAAACCCTACTCAACCTACCTGCCACCCCGCCGGCCGTTGCCTTCTTCCGCTCTTGCTTGGCCGCCTCCTGCACTACCCAAAATTGCATGACAACAACACATTTGGATAGTGTCATGCGTGTGAACTTGGAAGGACCAGCCCAAGACTTTGAGCCCATTTTAATGGATGCCATCATCTTATGGAAGAATGCTAGAAGGTTTAGATATTTATTTACTAATCCTGAGAAGTATTTAACAAGGGCAGCAGAGGATCCTTTTGAAGAAGGTGAAAATTTTGAACCCTAAACTTGGATTTTTGCAACCTTTCCAATGACCATCCTTAACTCCATATTGCATGGGTTGGGAGGATTCTTGGCTTTCAATTGGTGAAAGGCTATGCCAGTTCAATTCCTGCCAAGAATGTAATGTCTTTTTTAGATTGTAAACCGGCAATTTTTTGACATTAGAGGATTTTCACTTTTCAAATTTTCACTTGGAAGGAAATAGGCTGGTTACAAACTAATATGGGGGGCAAAAACCCGGAAAAATTCAGAGTTAAAAGGATGACACAGGTGCCCTCTAAAAAAAAACCGGACCATTATTGTAGAAGGAGGATATCTACTGGTAGAGCTCCAAAATCTTCCCGAACGCTGGATCAGAGTCATTGGTTTGTTCGGACCATTTAAATAAATTATATGGAGTACTGGAGGAGGCATTTATGGCTGGATTCAGGCATGGGACATTAACCCTTTAGGATGTTGGCTAAATGGCATACAAGAGTCATTCCAACATATTTTGGGGGACATTGTTGTACACATCTTTTTGAGTTGAGATTTTTACACAATGAGCGTCTATAAGTGTACCACACAGTCCGTAATCCAAAGTGGATTCAAGGGATTTGTACTTCTGCAAGAAATTTGTGAGTGAAGATGGGTGATGGGCCTCAAGTATATTGTGTTTGTACTATACCAAGGTGCAAAAGAAAGAAGAAGAAATATTGCAGACTTCTAATTTGATGCATCTGCATTGGTTTTTGGTCAACTATTGATTGGAAACATCCTTGGCAGGGCTCATGAGCTTCTACATGACGACCACCGGAAGTCGTTCTCTACAAGAGATCAAACTCTCCCTTGGAGGGTTTGGTGACGGAACTAAAGAAGCCCATTGAGGTGAAGGTGTTGGTTTCCGGAATGGTGAACATTGCTATGAAGGTGCTTAGGAAGAATGTGCAAGTGCTGTTGAAGCTGTCAGAGTTGGATCCAGTGTTGGAGACTTTGGGAGATGTTGTTCACATGGTGATGAAGCTGGTGGAAAAGGTGGTGGCCGAAGGGGGTGAATGTGATGAAGATTGTGGACTTGGTCACAAAGATCTTGAAGTCCATCACTGGGGTGACTGATCGATATCAATTCACACGGAGATTGTCAATCTCTAGATTCCGGAGTGCCATTCCTACTTTAGAGCTTGGCATCAGGGAGAATTTACTTGTGCCACTTCTTTTTCCACTGTTGATTTGATTCCTCATATTAAATACTAGTCATAAAATCTTATATTTTCACAAGGAAACCTAGCTATGATTATCTTACTGTGACTTGGGGGAAACTAGAGTCAGAGCTTGGGGCTTACTTAAGTCAATTTTTTATGGAGTTGTTTTGTTTTGGATTTGAGAGAATTAATGTTGGTAGAAGTCAGATTGTTGTATTTGATCAATGGCATTGTATCAATAAGGACATTATAAATTTTTCTGTAATAAATTTGTAAACAAATTTATAATATGTAGTTTCATTCTTTTTTGCCACAATTACCATCCTATAATATCAAACCGCTTACTCCCGAGACTGCAAATTATAACATGTACGACATTTTGGTAAATAAAAAGGTGATCAAGGCTAAGCTTGTTTTCCAATCAATCAGTATCAACACTAGTGCTCATAAGTTGTGAAATAGAACTAGATTGCAAAAGGTATATTGTAGTTCATAAAAAAAGATTGTACCGACTGTGTAAATTCTAGAAGATGTATGCAAAACTACTCCCGCTCACAATTCTTGGTTTCTAGTCTAAGGAAAAAATAAGGTGTTTGCGGGGAAGATTATCTATTAACAAGCGAAATGCATTAGGCACAACTTGTCTTTGTGAAATCCGGAAGATGTCGCTTTTCTCAACTTGATACAGTCAGGGGTGATGTGCGCATTTATTTATCTACCATTGATAAATAGACAGGTACAACTAGGTTCTTTTTAGATGTGATTTTCTTATCTTAGTGGGTGCTTAACGCTAGTCTATTGTGCCTTCCAAGCAATGAATGCTTTCTAAATTCCTAGAGTTACACAAACTCACAAATAAATCCACAAAACTAGCCTAATTGCAAAAACTAAATAATCCAAACAACCCAAATTCTTTAGGCCGCTGTGATTTTATAATAAAAACTATTGTAGTCTAATTTTAGCACCTCTCAATTGTAGCTCAAATTATGCAATTTCTAAAAATATAAGACTCATGAAATTTGGATATTTCTACAAAGAGTTATGGCTGGATGAAGTTTAGCCTTTAACCCCTAAAGTCCCAAGGCATTTTACTGTCAAAAACGACTCAAAACTGCCAGTTCTACTCCGTTCATCTAATTCAAGAGAAAAATAATTTTTTTAGAATCTAACCATAGGAACTTGTACTTAACTTATCTCAAATCATGTGGTAAAGATTTCATAAAGCTTGACCGTACAAATTAGAAGATTATATTAGCATTCAAAGTTGGAAAATTTTGATATTTTGAACTTTGACTTGTAATTTTGGATGACTTTGACCACCATTTATAAGAAAAAATTGCCCTATAGACTTTAAATTTAATTTTTTCTATGTTGAATAATTGAGTTGGCAATCTAGGAAAAAAATTTCCAAAAAAATACACTAGATTTTCATTCTTTAAAAAATTATTAAGTAGATGTAGGTCCAAGATTGAAAGAAAACTAAATTGTCAATAGCTCTAAGACAAGATTAAAAAAATATAATTCCAATGGTGAGATTGTTTTAGCAAGCAAACTTAGCCTTGTCAAACAATTTTTTTTGGAAAAATTGTGAAAATTTCATTCAAAAATGAGTCCTACAAGTTATTTTTTCAATAAGATGCTCTAATTGCCCGGAAAATAAGATTGTCCATAACTTTCATATAACAAATCCAAATGGAATGGATCAAAGCTTCCTATATATATAAAAATACAATCTATGAAAAAATAGTTTTTTAAATTTTTTTAAATTTTATTTATATGAAAAGATTTTTGCCCACTGCACCAAAAAAAAGGACCTTTTGTGCCATAACTTTTGCTCCTAGGCACCAATCGAAATAAGATTTATATTCCCATAAAACTAATGTGGTTTCTATCTTCACAAAAAGTTTCAAAAAATAATGATGAATATTGAAGCCATCATAGCCTGCCCGAAATCCATTTTGTCCCCGGAGGGGACAATGGGACTTTAGGGGTTAAGAGGCTATGTAAACATTATTCACTTCCTAGGATACTTTCCCAATTTGAAATGACTTTGAACATTGGACCCTGAACTTACGTTACTACCTCCTATCTAAGTTCTAAGTTTGAATTTAGACGGCTAATTTTCAACTAACTTCATCTATTGCTTAGCCTAAACTTCATCCTTCATTAATTTTTAGATTTTGGGGTATTTTTCTAAGCTTGAACTAGTTTTGGACTTCCCTCAATTTTTTCTTTTTACTTCTAAATCTAAGTTCCTTCTTGATAACTTTGACCTAAATTATTTGGCTAATCCTAGATTACCTAACAAACTAAATTATTTTAAATCAGATATTGTTTTTAGACTTCTATAACTTGTTCTTCAAAGATCTTATTTGTACCTATCTAGAATGCTAAAGCATTTCAAATTTCAACTATCCTAATGGGAGTTATTGATGGATGAAATTTGATCGCTTATTGGTACTTCAAACTTCATTTGCAATTTATTACTAATCTAGAATTTTAAATTTGCTTTTAACTTTGCTTCTAGGTTTTGAATTACTTTTATTTTCTAGGTTTTTATTCTTATTCCAAGTGGATGAGTATAACTAACTTTCATTTGTTCTAGACCCTAAACTTCATCTACTTATATCTTCCTTGTTTTAATCTGTAAAGGACCAAATGGCATTTTTTGGCAACATAGCGATTTTGGGCAGCTCACTACAAACGGAAATTTTATTTCTTTTCTTTGAAATTTTCATATAATATGCGCCCAAGGAGTAGCTTTAATCCCTAAAGGACCATTGTTCCTTCAAGTGACAAATGGGATTTTAGGCAGGTACCTACGGGCTGAATTTTTGTTCTAATTTATTAAAAAAAAATTTGAAGATAGAAAAATCAAATGTCTTTGTGGGAGTATATTTTTTTCAATCGGTGCTCGGAAACAAAAGTTATACCCAAATAAGCTCAACCCAGGGGAGAAGAAGCAGCATATAAAAATTCAAAAATTTTGAATTTAATTTTTTAGAGTTTTTTCCTTATAGATTATATTTTTGTCTAAATTTGAAGCTTTGATTCATTCTACTTGGAATAGTTACAAGAAAATTATAGACAATCTTGTTTTTTGGGCAATCTAAGCATCTTCATGAAAAAATAACCTATAGAATTCATTTATGAATGCAATTTTTTGCAATTTTTCAAAAAAATTGTTCGATAGTATTAAGTTTGTTTGCTGAAACAATCTCACCATTGGGATTAGTGCATTTTAGTTCCATCTAAAAGATAACAATATTTTAGATTTTCCTTCTATTGTACCTACTTCTACTTAACATTTTTTTAAAGAATAAAAATTAAGTTTTTTTGAATTTCTTTTTCTTCCTAGACTCTTAGCTCAATTCTCCAATATAAATATTGAAAGCTCAAAACTTCATAGTGCAAAAGTTTAAAGTTAAAAATGTTCAAAGCCAAAAAATCTAGTCCCACAATGTGTTGAAAAACTTGTTTTTTTCACTTTAAATGCAGATATCTTGCAATCTGTGTGGTAAAAAATTTTGAAATTTTTTCCACACATTTTCATATTAGTTAGGTATAAGACCCTACGGTTAAATGAAGGAAAAAAACAATTTTAAATTTCTTTTACTCTTTGATATAGAAATGGCCGTTTAGAGTGTTTTTTGGTAGAAAAAAGGCCTTGGTCCTTTAGGGGTTAAGGCCCAACAATTTTCAAAACCTTTGATTACATGGTTAAAAGTTATTGGATGATATGTCATTTTCAATAATCGGTGGGCAACTCAAAAAAAATTCTGAAAAATCACTATAAAAAAAAAAAAAATTGAAATTGATTTTTTAGATTTATATATTGTAGAAAGCTTTAAATCATTTTGTTTTGATTTATGAGATGAAAATTATGAAGTATTCTAGTTTGCAAGCAATTATGGATTTCCTACTCTAAAATAAGCTTTGGAGTCCTTTATTTAACTCAATTTCTAATATTTTTTGAAAAAAATAAAAGCATAGGATGTAGATTATTTATTTCCAACATTATAACCACTGGGATTGGCATTTTTCAATTCTATAAATAAATTCTTAACAATTTAGTGCTTTAAATCATTCTCTATTTCTTTCTACTTACTATTTTTTTCCTATATGTTATACAATTCCAAATGATCTGAAATTTTTGAAATCAAAGAGTAACCATTATTTTAGACCATTTTTTATACAAATGCAACCTTGTGAAGTGCCGCTGCCCGGTTTTTAATATGCAGGGCCAAAAAAAGGGATTTTGTCAATTCAAACGCTAATATCTTGCAATCTACACGCTGGAAAATTTTGAAATTTTTTTAACATCTTTTTAAACCGGCTTACTACAAGATCCTATATTTATATATGTCCATAAATGTTTTTTTTACAAAAATTTGGCACTTGTACTAAAAATGGCAGTTTTGGAGCGTTTTTGTTGAAAACATAGTCTCCGACCTTTAGGAGTTAACTTCAATTTTTATGTATTTTATATTTTCAAAATCTTCTAAGCTTCTACTATAAGATTCTTAGCTCAAATTGAACTTGACTCTTTGTCCTAATGGTCTGACTTATTCCTAGGCCCTAATCTAACTTGCTAATCAAGCCAATTTTAAAACAAAAGGGAAGGGATTTAGTGGCTTACCTCAATCTGGAGCTTACCGATTAGCATTAGATGATATTTGGGGGTCTTGGAGGGCCGTTTCAGGCCCATTCCCTGATCTGCCCAGATTCAATGAATGCCGGTACGGGTGTGTCAAATTTTTTTTCCCTTCCCTTTTGTTTAAATAAATAAATAAATAACCAAATTAAATATCATTTTGAGCAAAATTCTATTTTATTTATTTATTTATTTTTCAAAAAATGATGTGGCAATCGCTGTGCAACGTCAGCCAGCTCCTGCTGCTGCGTTCCCGCAGTCCAGAAACGCAGCAGACAGCAGGGGAACTTGGAGCCCTCCAAGACCCCCAAATCTCATCTAATGGTCGTCAAGGTTTTCTGCCACCCCTTCTTCATTTGTCATTTCTACCTTTGTAGAATTTCATCCACCAACTGATATTTTATATATGTCTGGTTTCTAATACAAGGTTCATGGGTAGTCTAGCCACCTTTTATGTCTAACTAACTTCCCACTCCTCTTTTACTTTTTTTTTTTTCTACTTTTCTTCCTTCTATACTATTCCTCTTGATGTCTTAACCCCTAAAGTTCCTTGGCTATTTTTTCACCGAAAATACTCCGAAATTGCCATTTTTAATACAAATACCAAATTTTAGAAAAAAACAACTTTTTTAGACATGTTACCGTAGGATCTTATAGTAAACTACTTTTAGAAGATGTGGAAAAAATTTCAGAATTTTCCACCATGCGGATTGGAAGATATTAGCATTTGAATTGGCAAAAATCCTTTTTTTGTCCTAGCAAAAAACAGGGCAGCTGCACTTCACAAGGTCACATTTGTATGAAAAAATGTCAAAAATGGTGGTGCATCTTTGAATTATTTTTCATAAACAAGTTGGCTACATGCCTAAAAATTTTCAAATCATTTGATATTGTACAACATATACAAAAAAAATAGTAAGTAGAAAGAAATAGAGAATGATCCAAAATACTAAACTATTAAGAATTTAATTATGGAATTGAAAAATGTCAATCCCAATGATTGTAATGTTGTAATAAACAACCTACATCCTATGAATTTTTTTTCTTCAAAAAATATTAAAAATTGAGTTAAATAAACAACTTCAAAGTTTATTTTAGAGTAGAGAATCTATAACTGCCCGCAAACTAAAAACCTTCATAACTTTTGACTCATTGGTCAAAATGGAATGATTCAAAGCTTTCCAAGTATATATAACTCTAGAAAACCAATTTCAAATTTTATTCTTGAAAAAAGTGATTTTTTCTTATCTGCTCGGACTGCCCAGTTATGAAAAAAAGTAACATATTTGGCCATAGCTTTTGACTCCTATTTCCAAATGTCATGAAATTTAGTGCATATGAAAGACACTCTTTGCGCCCACCTTCTATTAAAATTTCAGCTTAAAATATGGAAATCTCTAGTCACACGTACCTGCCCAAAATTTTTATGTTGCCCAAAATCGCATGCTGGTCCTTTAGGGATTAATGGCACTTACAACCTCCCTTGCCATGAATTCCAAGGTAATTTCAATGCCCACCTTCTCTTCTTACAAATGAGCTACCCTCATAATTATCTAATCTTTGTTCAATGGATGAGAAGGGATTTTTTGCATTTCCTTCTTCCTAATCCTATCGAGGTGGCTAGATAACCTTTTCTCATTCTTGATTTCTATTCCTATGTGTTGAGCTTCTAAATGTTAGTTGTAGGGGAGAGAATGGAGATCTTAGCCAAGTCAATTAGAGACTCTTCCCTCCCCCCTCCTTCTACTCTATTGTCCTTTGAAATCTTCTCTTCTTAATCCTACTTTCGTCCTAACCCATTTTTATGGAGAGTTTGGTTGATATGTTGTTGTTTTCTCTTATGGAAGTTATTTTGGAGGGTTTTAGCTCCCTAAATCCAAATTTGGACTCCTTTGATCCACATAGGAATGCTTTGGCCTCAATTCATATGCCCCTGGACCTTGTCTGAACGTCGCCTAGCTTCCGGCCCGCCAATATTTGGCTAAGGGGGTACGGGGCGGCTGTGCAGCCGAGTATGTTAGGTGCTCGGATGTTGTTATTAAAAAAAAACATATATCCAAATTAAGCAACCCCTCTTTTAGATTTTTCGAGAGATCCTCCGTTGTATTGTCTTGGGTATTTGAAAACTAACAGAAATATCCGCACATGAATATTTGGGAACTAAGGCGTAGGCCTAGAGACCACTAAGGGAAAGCAACTAGGAATTCTTGTAAAAATACCAACCACTTCTAAGCCAAAGCTTTGCCATCTCGGGAACTTTGCAAAAAAACTAACCACTAGCTTCTAAGATTTACTAAGCCCAAGCTTTGCTATCTCAAAAACTTTGTAAGAAATACCAACCACTTCTAAGACTTACTAAATCAACGCTTCGCCTCCGGAAGGGACAAACAAACAATGAGAACAATTTTGACCCCTTAAGGACCAACATGCGTTATTTGGCTACATAGAAATTTTGGGCAAGTATGTGTGACTGGAGATTTCTATACTTTTGGCCCAAATTTTATTAGAATGTGGGCACAAAGAATATCTTTCATACGCACTAAATTTCATGACATTTGGAAATGTCAGTCAAAAGCTATGGCCTAATGTGTTACTTTTTTTTGTAACTAGGCAGTCCAAACTGATAAGAAAAAATCACTTTTTTCAAAAATAAATAAATTGAAATTGATTTTCTACAGTTATATATATGTAGAAATCTTTTAATCATCCCATTTTGATCAATGAGTCGAAAGTTATGAAGATTTTTAGTTCGCGGGCAGTTATGGATTCACTATTCTAAAATAAACTTTGAAGTCCTTTATCTAACTCAATTTTCAACATTTATTGAAATAAATAAAATCGTAGGATGTGAATTGTTTCTTACAACATTGCAACCATTGGGATTGACATTTTTCAATTCTATAATTAAATTCTTGACAATTTAGTATTTTGAATCATTCTCTACTACTATCTACTTACTATTTTTTTCCTATATGTTGGACAATTCCAAATGAAGTGAAATTTTTTGAGCATGTAGCCAACTTGTCTAGGAAAAAGAATTCAAAGAAGGCACCATCATTTTGGACATTTTTTCATCAAAAAGTGAGCTTGTAAAGTGCAGCGGCCCTGTTTCTTGCAGGGCCAAAAAAATGATTTTAGTGAATTTGAATGCTTATATCTTGCAATCCACGTAGTGGAAATTTCTGAAATTTTCACCACATGTTTTCAAGTCAGCATTCTACAAGATCCTATGGTTATATGTGTCAATTTTTCTTTTCTTTTCAAAATTAGATACTTGTACTAAAAATAGCAATTTTTGAGCATTTTCGGTGAAGACATAGTCTCGAAACTTTAGGGATTAAGCAAAAGTTAGTTTATGAAGACTCACAAAAGGACAACCATGGACTATCACGTGTTAATAGGAACGCTACGCAAATTAGTACAACCTTTGGGTTAGATCAATTACTCAAAAGTAAAGGCCCTCCAAAGCGGCACTGCTAAGGTACACGGGGGTTTACTTTAGGGTTGGTACAACAATTGAAGACACTCACCACAATACTTGGACCCAAAAGAACTCGCAAAGGAAGTATGAGAAGACACAGATAACTTGAAGGACCTCCAAGGACCTTCACAAAGCTTGAGGGAACAACAACAATGGAGCCAAAAGTGCTCCAAAAACACCAATAAGGATTTTTGGCTAAAATGCCAAACAATCCAACATAAATTAGATCCAATGGACCCAAATACAAGAATGGGATGGTGTTTTGAAAAGAAAATGGATGCTCACTCTCATAAATTTCCCAAGCATCCACCTTCTTCCATTTAATCCTAAATAAACCTTTCCTTGAGGATTTTCATCCTAATCAATCCTCAACAATTTTCATCCTTATCTTTTAGGATTTTCACTTTCTATGCTAGTCCAAGTCCTAATTTTTGGAGATTAATTCCAATTCACAAACAAAATGCGCCATTGGCTTTAGAAGGCCATTTTTAGTCTTACAAAATCCCATACTCCTTTTTCCTTCACCAAAAGATGGCAGAAAACTAGCTCCAATCTAGAACAGTAAAAGGATAAAAATTTAATTCTTGGGGTTTACCATTTCTAAGAGAGGTGACAAGCTAGGGTTGTCTGGAAGGTCCAAGGGAGTAAAAAAAGATCCTTTAATAACTTTGTTCCGGCTCTGTGTGCTCCTGGGACGCCGGTCAACTCCATGTTGTAAATTTGGAGGAATCTTGCCAGTTCGGATACCTCCTGCTATCAAATTGTCTTGAAAATTTGTCGGAGTGCGTTATTAACATAAAAAACGTATCCTAATTTTTAGTGAGATTTTACCACAACTTGGAAAATTTCCAAGAATTTTTTGTTGTAGGCTTGAAAGATTGATCGTCCAAAAAAGGGATTTTTGCAAGTCCAAAAATTCAAATTTTTTGTAGAACCTCTCATGGAATCTCCAAAAGATGTGCAAGCTCATATTCTTACTTTACACCTTCAAAGAAAGGGGTTAAAATCCTGCCTCCTCGATAAAGCATCAATAATCAGGGAATCTTTCACATACAAAGGAATCTTAGCAAATCGATTTTGCTTTTGATGTCCTAGAATGATCATGACTCCAATTATTCTTTTTTGATTTTAGATTCCTCCCCAGGCTCGTCTTAAGGCAGTAATTTCTGCAAGCAATAATTAGGGTTTCTACTATTTTGTCGGTGTAATAAAAAAAATTGAAATCTATCTCTAGGAATTGACTTAAGAATTATCATCAAAATTCCCTTGAACCAATGTAGTCATAGTAAGTCACATGCATTAGTAGGTTTAAGCTATTTTGGGCAATTACACTTAAACCTTCTAATTTCCACCAATCCTAGGATTCTAACCTATGTACAAAATGGGTATTTGGAAAATTTTAGAAAGAAAAATTTGTTATTGATTAAATGCTATATTGGCATCTAATATATCTAATTTGATTTTACACTCTTTTGGAGTTTTTTGAGGTGTAATTATAACTTAAATGGCAAAATTTGAAAAAACAAAAAAAGACCGAGTCCTAAGTGACAAATTGGGAGCTCACAGACGATTATAATAGGTTTTACATGCTAATCTTTGCAATTTGTACCAACCAAATAAAGTGCAATTCAGAACCTATCCAGACTCTAGGGATTACAAGGATATATTTATATCATAAAAAGAAGAAAGGTTGCTCTATTTGAATTAATCATGGATATGAAGATGACCTTCAAATGTCCTTGAATATATTGATGCAATTGATTGAAGCCATTTCAATTGCTCCATTTTATCTATATTCTTGATTACTTCCAAGACAACATTGATTATGAACTATTAACCAAATAGTTTGAATATGTAAATGTGCTCTATTCAAAGATAGTGTGGCAAGTGTTTAGGATGTTACAAGATGTCGTTTTTGAAAAGGTTAGATTTACAAATGAGGCTTGAGTTGTAACTAGTTTTGTTTTTCTATCCAGAAATGGAGCAACTTGTGTTTTAGCAGTTACTTCCATTGATTGGAACGGATGAATGGTGGAATTTTCACCATTCTATTGTTGATTTTGCGGGATCCAGTTTCACAGTAAGTGCTTATAGATGCAATATATTGCAATAGACTGAATCTTCAACATTAGTGTGGTATGATTTACCATTATTAAATTTCAATAGTAAGTCGGAAGATGTAAACATCAAAGATATATTGTATCACTGCCATGGTGATTTGACTTTTAATTAATCCTTAAACTACCAAAGTCCCCTCGGGGGACACTTGGGATTTTGGGCAGGCTCGTGCAACCTGAAATTTCGACCTGATTTTTTTAAACTTTTTTGGAAGATAGGAAATCACATTAGCATTCTAAAAATATAATTTTTTTTTCAATTGGTGCTCGGGAGCAAAAGTTATGCCACCCAAAGTCCAAAAACAATTCGCCGGGCAAAAAAAAAAAAAAAAAATTAAACTTGAATTTTTTTTTTAAAATTTTTTTCCTCAAAGATCATGTTTTTTTCTACATTTGAAGCTTTGATTCTTTATATTTGGACTTGATATGAGAAAGTTATGGACAATCTTGTTTTTTGGGCAATCTAAGAGTCTACAAAAAAAAAACTTTTAGAATTCATTTTTGAATGCAATTTTCAAATTTTTTCAAATTTTTTTTGACAAGATAAAGTTTGTTTGCAAGAAGAATCCCATCGTTGGGATTATGGGTTTTAATTCCACCTAAGAGCTATTAACAATTCAGTGTTTTCTTCAATTTTGGACCTACTTCTACTTAACAATATTTTTATATGTGAAAATCAAGTTTTGACATTCTAAATATTTTTACCCGGACTCTCAACTCAAATGTGCAACACCAAAAATTTTAACTTTATGGTGTGTGGTGCAAAAAAATCCACAAATGGCCGTCAAAGTCATCTGAAATTGCAAGCCACAGTTCAAAAAAACTTCTTTTTCCAACTTCAAATGCTAATATCTTCCAATCCGTACTGTCAACTTGATGAAATTTTTACCACAAGATCTAAGGCAAATGAAGTTCAAGATCCTTTGGCTAGATTCTAAAAAAGAAGTTTTGTTTTGTTTAGGGAGTGATCGCAGCAAAAATGGCAGTTTTCAGTGGTTTTGGAGCCAGAAACTGCCTTGGTATTTTAGGGGTTAACCCTTAAACTTCGTAGCCAATCCGTGAGGTTGACTTTTCAGTGAGTTTTCAAAATTGAGACCTACAAAGGTTCAATTAGGTTGTTGATTTCACTTTGAGCAATTGTACCAGCAATGGGAAAGAGCACCTATTGCATAATCCAGTTTGTTGAAGATATCTCAGCATTTTCCCTCATTTCTCTCACAGCAGCAGTAAAATAGGATCATTTGGAGAAAGAACTGGCTGAATCAACTGAACATAATTGCCTGTTTCAACTTATTTGATCTTCTTCAAAGTGGTAATCAGGTTTTTGAACCCCCAGATCCCCCATCCTCACAAACGCTAACTAGACCCTGGTTTTTGAACTGGAGAATCAAATTATAGTTGCATAGGGATCTTGCAAAAAATGTTGCAACATCACATCATCTCTTTACTTAGTTTACAGAAATACATTCTACCTGCTTCTCTGACTGCCAATCCCTACTAGAATTCACCCCATATAACAACGTTTGTTGCAACGAAAACAAAAACCTGATTCTACAGTTGACATTCAACTTACTACGTGAACAACGTAATGGAACACGTTTGCTGAAAAATGCTGTGTATCTACTCAAGTAAGTTCCAAAATTGTCATTTTTGCTGACAATACGTACTCTGCTGAAGCATCTTCCACCCTATTTTCCAAAACATTGCTAAAACTTGGCTGCAGAATCCTGCAAAGCGTTCCTAATTCGTTGCTACGACTGTTTCAAATGTTGCTCAAATGTTGCTCAAATGTTGCTCAACCCTTCAAAGTCAATCTAGAAGTGAATTCCACTTGATTGGCAGTGTGATGCAAGCATCAAGGCCCAAGCACACTGATCTCAAAACGGAATGAATGTACTGATAACAGTTGCAACTTTCCAGTTGGTTATTAGGTCTTCCAAGTGGTATTCAATTTCTTTGAACTGGCAGTAGCCTCATCCTCACCAATGCCAATTAGATGCTGCTATTGTTCAAACTGGAGAATCAAACTGAAGTTCCACAAACATCATCTCCTGATTTGGTTTACAAAAATACCTTTTCACCTGCAGCTGTGACTGCCAGTTTGAATTGATTGGCAGTGTGACCCAGGCATGAACAAGAGTAGCAATGGAACTTCATATGCTGCTCTGGCACACTGACTCACATCCAATGATGGATGGATGACTTGATTTGTTCTGATTTCTGAATGAATTCCAGAGACGGAGTTTCCATTGACTCAAACGTCAAAACCTTCGACGTCACCATACAGTGAACTGTGGTCGAACTTTTCTTTTCTTCTGTTTTTTGGACCCAAAGGAAAGAAATCCATTGCAGGATTTTGGTTGGAATTTTGAACCCAATATCAGCAGCTCACTTGCAGGGTCTGCCACTCCTGGCAAGGCAAGTCGTCCCCCCACTTTTGCCTTTCCTGGTCAGTCCCTTTCAACCAGCTTCCCTTTGACCGGAGGTGCTTGCCACTGCACAGATTAATTACACAAACTAGTGAAATTAGGTTGCCCCACACTAATTTCCCAACAGTCCACACTAAAAAAATATTCACTGCTTTTGCACAATGATGCATTTAATTCAGAGTCATGTATATGACATAGATTTGTGGACCAACTCAAGGCCTGGTTCAGAGAGTGGCATGTGCCTCCATGTGGAACAAGCATTGATCCCTGAGGTAATTTATCTCAAGTAAGGCAATCTAATCGACAAGGCAACCTAATTTCACTATTTTGTGTAGTTAACCCCTAAAGGCCCAAGTGTCCGTTCAACGGACAAGTGGGATTTCGGGCAGGTACCTACGGGCTGAAATTTTGTCTTGATTTTTTGAAACTTTTTTAGAAGATAGAAAAACTGATAAGCTTTGTGGGAGTATAATTTTTTTTTCAATCGGTGCCCGGGAAAAAAAGTTATGTCCAAATAAGCTCAAAACAGGGGAGAGCGGGCAGCAAAAATACTTTTGCAAAAAATAATTTGTTTTTTTTTTGAATTTTTTTTCCCATAGATTATATTTTTGTCTATCTGGAAAGCTTTGGTTCATTTCATTTGGATTTGTTATGAGAAAGTTATGGACATTCTTGTTTTTCGGGCAGTTAGAGCAACTTTTTGAAAAAAATAACTTGTAGGACTCATTTTTTAATGCAATTTTTCAAATTTTTCAAATTTTTTTTTTGGCATGGTTTAGTTTACTTGCTAGAACAATCTCACCATTGGGATTAGTGCATTTTAATTCCATCTAAAATATATGAATATTTTAGATTTTCCTTCTATCTCGTACCTAATTCTACTTAACAATTTTTTTAATAATGAAAATTAAGTTTTTTTGAAAATTTTTTTTTTTTGGTAGATCGTCAACTCAATTCTCCACTATAACATTTAAAGCTCAAAACTTTGTAGTGCAAAAATTTTAAGCCAAAAATGTTCAAAGTCAAAAAATCCAATCCCACAATGTGCTGAAAACCTTGTTTTTTTCACTTTAAACGTAGATATCTTGCAATCTATGCGGTCTAAAATTCTGAAATTTTTTCCACACATTCTTATACTAGTTAGGTGTAAGATCCTACGGTTAGATGTGCAAAAAAAACATTTTTAATTTTTCCTTCACTCTTTGCTAAAAAATGGCAGTTTTGGGTGTTTTTTGGCAGAAAAAAGGCCTTGGGCCTTTAGGGGTTAAAGTAAGCTCATGTGATTAGCGTTAGGCATCAGATTCTGGCAACTAATTGCTCCATTGTGCTCGACCTTTGAATATTCTTCATCTTCTGGAAATTTTATAGGTTCAACGTCATTGTTTAATCAAAAATGCTGATGCAACATTTTTCTTAAATCTACACCACTCGGGTATGTGCTCCTAGAAGTAGAAGCACGTATCCTAGAAGCATATGAGCGTGCGTCTTATTGTTAGACAAATTTAACATTTTTAGAATATGGTTAGAATTGACATCTGGTCTTTGTTTTTTCTTGCACTTCAGTTAATTGATGGTTCCTTTACTTTCTCATTAAAAAATTTAAAAATAAAAATTTGAGAAAAGCGCATGAAAAAAAAAAGGAAAGACTGACAATCGTGCTTTGAAGGATGGTGCGCAGTCTCTGAAACCTTGCAATTTTGCACCAGAGATACGGTAGTACAGGCTCTCACTTTTGACTTTGTGAACAAAATAATTGTAATGCAAAAAAATATGAATGTGATGCTCCATAAAGTCAACGCCATTCAAGGGCAACACTGAGAAACTTCACTCATCGGGATTGTTTGGTGGCTCTGTCCTTTTGATAGAGACTATGGCATCCAGTCATCGACTCCCGTTTCAGAATCTGAGTCTCCAAATCTTATCTATAATTGCATTCACACTGCAGAACATGGTTAGGGTTTGGTTGGAGTAGAGATGCGGGGTCCGACTGGTTAATAATTAACCTATGACAAAGCTTCACATTTACATTGTGCTCTTTACAAAATGGATGTCTAAGAGTTGACTGGCACTACTGAAAGCCAAAATTCTCATGACTCATTTGAGGTTCAACAAGGGCCAATAAAGTAGAATAGCCCATCATGGATAGAAGTAGGAATTCGCCCTCATGCCATTATTGAAATTTTTAATTTTTCCCCCATATAAAGACAAATGTAAGAAACAACAAGAGCAATTGAACTTATATTTCTTCAACAAAATATGAATTTGTTATGAATTCTTGAAGTGTGTTGCCCATCATTTTCCAAAAGAGTCTCTAGACTATCCCCAATCGAACAAAAAGTGTATCCATAATGGTCATCTTACTCACCTAAAGTAGTCACAATATTTTTTAACATAACCACAATAAAAGGCCTAAAAAGCTTACTTCTTGCAATGAATTTACACTCAAAAGGTGGAAGTTTCTATTGTAGTCACTAAACACTTCATTGTTGTCATCCAAGACATTGATTGTGGCTCCAATTTCAATTATGGAAAACAAACTATACTGGATCATTTCTTAGACATTGGAATAGGTTTTGACTTTAACCCCAAATGACCATTGAACGTAAGTAGGTGATCTCAGACAGGTGCATATAAAGTCATTTTTCAACAGATGTTCTTCAAATTTTGACATCAAGCAACTGCAAGCTGCATGCACAAAACTCCTTTTATAATTTTGAAATTTAGTAGGTATGTAATTTATATAATACAAGATGCAAATGTATAAAAAAAAAAACTTGTATAGTGTAAAAATCTCATTCTAAGAGGAATTTAAGTCCATTGGCCGTGTCAGCATAGGTCGGATAAATGTTATAATCTAATGTTTTTAACTTCCTTCTAATTTCAAATGTAATAATCTTTCAATCCATGCGGGCAAAGTTTTCAAAAAAAATTCCACACATTCCCATAGTAATTTAGTACAAATTTGTATGGTTGAATTTTGGAAAAACATTTTTTTTTCATTGTTTTCATTTCTTCACAATTTGTGTTTAAAATGTGGCTTGGTCCTTTAGGGTTTAATAGGTTGTTCTACCCTAATAGTTTCCTCCTTAGCGCCTTAATCTTTTCTTAAATTTTTGCATATTTTGGCTTATACTTTTATAGATATATGTAATTTATGTCAATTCCATCAAATCCATCATAAAAAAAGTTATGAAAAAAAAGAGTTGAAGGTTGCTTTGGATGAATGAGAAGTTTTGTGTCAAAAAAGCACCTGAAACCTTTTATTCATAGTTTAGAATCTAAACATCAAAGTACTAAGGAATTAACCCTCAAAAGACTCACCTAAATCAAGGGGCTTGGTTTTAAGATAATCTTCATAATAGCATCTCAAGTACTCAACTACTAAAATCAACTTCTTAACTCCTAAAGTCCCAAGGCATTTTTTTGTCAAAATCGACTCAAAACTGCCAGTTCTGCTCCGTTCATCTAAGAAAAGAGAAAAAATATTTTTTTTTAGAATCTAACCACAAGAGCTTGTAGTTAACATATCTCAAATCATGTGGTAAAAATTTCATAAAGTTTGACCGTACTGATTAGAAGATATAAGCATTCAAAGTTAGAAAATTTTGATTTTTTGAACACTAACTTGCAATTTTAGATGACTTTGACCGCCATTTGTAAAAAATATTTGCACTATAAACTTTGAATTCAATTTTTTTTATGTTGAAAAATTGAGTTGAGAATCTAGGAAAAAAAATTCAAAAAAAATACACTTGATTTTCATTCTTTAAAAAATTGTTAAGTAGAAGTAGGTCCAAGATTGAAAGAAAAACTAAATCGTCAATAGCTCTAAGATGGGATTAAACACTATAATCCCAATGGTGAAATTGTTTTAGCAAGAAAATTTAGACTTGTCAAACAATTTTTTTTATAAAGTTGAGAAAATTGCATTCAGAAATGAGTCCTAGAAGTTATTTTTTTAAGAAGATGCTTTAATTGCCCCAAAAATAAGATTGTCCATAACTTTCACATAACAAATCCAAATGGGATGAATCAAAGCTTCCCATATAGACAAAAACATAATCTATGAGAAAATAGTTTTAAAGTTTTTAAAAAAAAAAATTTATGTAAGAAGATTTATACCCGCCGCACCGAAAAAAGGACCTTTTGTGCCATAACTTTTGCTCTCGGGCACCGATTGAAATAAAAATTATATCCCCATAAAGCTAATGTGTTTTTCGATCTTCACAAAAAGTTTCAAAAAATAATGATGAATATTGAAGCCGTAGTAGCCTGCCCAAAATCCATGTTGTCCCCCAAGGGGACAATGGGACTTTAGGGATTAATATCAGCTATCTTCATCTCCAAGAAATATATCTATTATGCTTAGTTTTGGGTTTCAAAACACAATTTGAGAATTACAACCTATTTTAATGCTTTAGAACATCTAGAATTGTGGCTATAAATTCAAAGCTTAGTACTCACTTATAATTATAGTATATAAGAAATCAATGCTCTCAAAACACCCAAAAAATATATTTGTAAGGCAATTAGGATCAACTTCTACTACCCATGCACCTATAAATATAGTAGAATCTTTTCTAAGCAATAAGAGGTGTAGAAAAGCTCCTATAGAAGCTGGAAAAATGTCACTAACTACCAAAATCAAGTCTACATTGTTCTTAAAGAAAGTCTACATGCTAGGACAAAGCTAGGAGGTAAATGCCTCACTTCATAATGTTAGAGACTTAGAAAAAATATGTCTTCAATTACACATGGGAAAGGTATGGGCTTTAGTGTATATTTCTTGTGATGTATCTTTGGTCACTGTAGTTAAAAGTACTTTCCTAAAGTCTCATGCAGGGACATAGATTTCATTTTTTGGTGAGGTCTTGCAAAAGACCAAGCTATCAAACTTTGAGCACTTTAGTTTAGAATTAAATCCTCAAGGATTTTACTATGTTTTCACCAAAAACACTCCAAAGTTGCCATTTCTAGTACAAATACCAATTTTTTTCCTTAAAACATATTTAAACAGTCACATGTAACCATAGGATCTTGTAGTATGCTAGTTTGAGAAGATGTGGACAAAAGTCTATGTTTTCAAAAAAGCATGTTCAGGGCTTTTTTAGGAGTTAAGTTTGACAAAAAAAATTTAGCCTCAACTTCAACTCCAACCTCAATCAAACAAAGCCACTTTCTTTCCTTCCAAAAAACATTTAATAATATTGATGTCCAAGTACAAAATGACCTAACATATAATTTAATGCATTATTGTTGTTGAAATCAGGCAACTTTGAATGGGTTGGTAGGGATGCTGTAAACAGTGAAGGCGCTAAGAGCATCACAACAGCAATTCTGGGCTTGATGCAAACCCGGTGATTGGTTGGGCCCGGCCACTGCGAGTGCCCCACAGCAAGCACGACGAGGGCCAATTAATGGCCGGCCACAGCCAAACTTGCTGAGCAAATGGCCAAATGCAGGGTCTTGGTTAATATGGCGCAGTATGTGATACTACACAAACTTTGACATACGGAGCATACAGCTTGAGGCACTTTTTCAAATTCAAACTCAGTTTCTTGATGGTCACTTAGATAGATAGCTAAGGTGGTGGAAGAAATGTCTTGGTTCCTATGCTATGTTCCTTGGTCCCCATGCTAAATTGTTTGGCTCCCCTCTTGGCACTTGTCGTGATATAAATATGTGCACTGTATAAGGTGTGTATTTATTTTGTATTTCAAAGAGACTCTATGATCTGGAGGACAAAACTTACTGGTGACGCTTCTAGCGACTTCAAGGTGATGCTTGTTGCTAAAGGAATTGTTTAAAAGATGAAAGACCTGGACAAGTTTCGTTAGTCTGAAGTAATCTTTTAGGTTTCATTGAATCTGTGCGTGGGTTTGATATTCAACTTTATAATGTCAAATTGGAGGATTCTTAGGGAGTCGCAAAGTGCAAAGTCTCAATCATTATCACAGTTGCCAATTCAACCATCTCAGCCAGCGGTTTCTACACCATTGCCAATTCATTTGCAAGATGAGGCTAGACCTTCTCATCCGCTAAAAAAACCTCATGTAGAGCAACATTGGCTTGATAATTTTCAAAGGGACGCTCATGCTTTGGTGATTCTACTTTAAGTTGGGTATGTTGAGCTGGGCACCCAAGAAGTGACATTTGAAGGGTGTTATGAGGGCCTGAATGACAACCAATACTACTACATGGTTAGACCAAGCAAAGAGGCGCTGCCCATCGACCTTGATTGAAAGGGCCCAGTGAATCTTTTAACGAAGGCCAAATGTGCAGATTATGTCGCAAACACTGTGAGGCGCATCCTTAAGTTCTTGCAGATGGAATAGCGCTCTTCTTTAACTTCAATTTTTACCTCCATTTGGTTTAAGTTGAAGTTATTTAGCTAATTTAAGATTTTTGTGCTCTTTTTGTATGTTAGAAATTGAAAGTTAGGGAAATATAAGTACTTTACCTCTTAGTTTTGACCTTTGAGGTTCTTTGGCCTTGAAAGGTGGATACGAACTTATCTTTGGGTGTTTTCCTTAGGTCAATGGGTGTTTGCAGGCCCATGTGATGTGTACATGGGCTGATTCCACCTACCTTAGGGATCTAAAGGATGGGTAAGCATCTTCTTCCTCCCTTCTAGCCCCTAAAGGACCAAACACCATTTTTTAGCAACATAGTGATTTTGGGCAGCTCACTACAAACGGATTTTTTATTTTCTTTCTTTGGAAATTTCACACAACATGTGCCCAAGGAGTAGCTTTAAGGTCCAACAATTTTCATAACTTTTGAATACATGGTTAAAAAGTTATTGCATGATATGTAGTTTTTGTTACTCGGCGGGCAGCCTGGGCAACTTAAAAAACTTCTTTAAAAATCACTTTTTTGAAAAATGAAAAATTGAAATTGGTTCTAAAGATTTATTTAGACAAGAAAAAAATTTGAATCACTCTATTTTGTTTATTGAGGTGAGAGTTATGAAGGACTCTAGTTTGCAAGTAGGTATGGAGTCTCTGGATTCCAAACCTATCCGCAAACTAGAATCCTTCATAACTTTCATCTCATTAAACAAAATGGAGTGATTCAAACTTTTCCTTGTCTAGATAAATCTTAAGAACCACTGTCAATATTTCATTTTTCAAAAGAGTGATTTTTAAAGAAGTTTTTTGAGCTGCCCGAGCTACCCGCCGAGTAACAAAAACTACACATCATGCAATAACTTTTTAACCGTGTTGTCAAAAATTATGGAAATTGTTGAACCTTAAAGCTACTCCCTGAGCACATGTTGTGTGAAATTTCCAAAGAAAAAAAATGAAAACTCCGTTTGTAGTGAGCTGCCCAAAATTGCTATGTTGTCAAAAAATGGTGTTTGGTCCTTTAGGGGCTACTCTGGAGTTTCAAGGTGTGGAAGTGTGTGTGTGTTTAGAGTGAGGTATGCTGAGTTTTGAAAGGCCAAGTATTCAAGTGGCCATATCTTTGATGTATAAGAAATTTTGAAATAAAAATTTGGAATTTTGTCCCTATTTTCATTGCCGTTTCAAAGAAACTTTTCTTACATGATTTGGAGTTGAGAGCAAAAAATTATAAGCATATGAGTGGAGGAAGGTCTGCTGCCACCTGATAAAGAGGTGTAGAAGTTTGAGCAACCACAAAAGTTTGTATTTTTTGCTTGTCTCTTTGAAATTTTGGAGTATTAAAGAAAACTTTTTTTCAATTTCTAAGACTTATAGCTTGAAGCAATTAAAGCTATATAGAGGGAGCTATAAGTTTTTGAATAGTAGAGGTTTTGCTGCCCTTATTGTTTGAAATCTGCAATTTTATAAGGCTATAAGATTTATTGGAAGAAGCAATTGCAAGTGAAATTTTTAGTGAAGGTAGGAGAACTTGCTAGCTTTTTGAAAAGCTATCAATCTCTTAGTTTGATAAAAAAATTGCAAAAATTATAGGTAGTGAAGCAAAAAAAGATCTGTTGCCTTCTTATTTTGAAAAGAATGTAGTTAGAATGGATTTAGATTTGTGTTTCCTTTAAAGATTTGAAGACTTGAAGACAAGAAGACAAGAAGATTGAAGACTTGGATATTGTGGCTTGTGGCTTATTATTCCTAGCTAGTTTTGGAGGCTTACTGTTTTTATTTCTGCATTGTAAACATTGTTGCGGGTTATGTGGATATCCAATAATAGCCATTTTATATTTGTGGCGATAAAGTGGGATTGATCACCCACATGGTCATATTTTTTGTTATTTCCATTGGTGAGGTACAATTACTAGTCACCGTAGGTCTAAAGTTTAGGAGCCAATCTTCCGGACAATTCAGCTCGTGATTTGACCATCCCAATTTATTCATCCGAAGCCTATGACTTCTTATCACCTACCTTGACCTTTGATCCCATTTAAAGCCATTTCAAAATAGGCCAACAGGAAGCATTTTGAAGATTTGAAGACATGAAGACTTGATTCAACTTCAGTAAACTATTCCCAGTTATAGCCAGATACTCTGTATATTTCTAAAGTGTTCTCCTTTCTACTTGACAGCGTATTTGAATTTAATTTCCACCTTGGGGCAGAGGAGGACAATAGTGGCCGGGCTCATCCACAGAGCACTCCAAACCAACATTCGCACCCCTATTTGAGGCGCCTGCTATGGGGATGCTCTAAGTTAGCTAAGTTATGTTAATGGAAATTTCAGAACAACCTCTCTAAACTAGTAGGTTCCGGACCGATTTAACAAGATAAATTAGAGAGGTTTATTTGCTTATAGAAGATGGACTTAAAGAGGTTCTACTATATTCTTAGATTCTATCATAAACTATTGGTACCATATTCTCCAATTCATTCCAGTGACATTTGCTACAATAGTTAATTTGACATTCACTTATTAATTCCAACATTACTGAGCATATAAAGGTAAGTTATACACATTCTATAATGCAGGATGTTAAATTGTGCTCATCAAAGTGGGTCCAGCCAACGTGGTGAACGGGCCAGACCATGGGCCCGAGCCATGATCCCATAGCCTGACCATCCCACCTTGGTTGGATCCTGACTCGGTACTCCACACTCCTTCCTATTTGGAAGCCAACAGAACCCCATTGCAAGTCAACGAGGGAACCTCTGCCCTGCGAGACAAACATGCTTCACATCCTGCGAGGCCCTGTTTCTAACACTGTTAAGGTAAGCAATCACTAGTGTTTGAGTTTTCTAAGCAATCTTTCGTAGCATTGGTTTCATGTTCTCTGTCGTGTTTTTGTTTTCAAAGCATTTGTTCCTAACATCATTTTATGCTTTGGTTTCAGAATGTGAGTCCCTTTTTTGGCGATTGCAAAGGACATTTTGAAGCTGCAAACATGAATCGATCCTCCTGACGACTTGTTTCCATGCTACTACTACTTTAAATGGAGCTTGTCAACTTTCTCAATCATGAAGCTTTGCTAATTGTCCTCCTCTCAGAGTAATATTGATATATTTTTTCTCTTTTGTGAGCGTGCACATAATTCTTTGCATTTGTGACGAAAGAATTGCTGGTGGGGCATTTAGTAGTTCAAGAAGATGAGGGGATTCAAAATTTTAGTACAAACTAGTAGTGTAGTTCTACAGTTTTAAGGAGTTGTATGTTTTGGGTGGTATAGAACCTTTGATACACATGGATTCCTCTTGCACAGATAGATCGTTGTCTATGTTATAACAAGACTTAGATGGGATGCTCGCTTGTACATATTCAATAGATGTGTCACTTGTCCTAACAACAACACTATAACACTTCCAAATCATACATGTTATGGACAACGGGTTTTTCCTATCACTTTTCTTGTCCAAATGTATACTAGTTGCTCAACTTTTGCCATGGTTTGTAAACTGTATAGTTTGGTGTAGCATGTACTTTGCCATGGTTTTTTGAGGAGCATTTATTTGGCATACATTTTAAATTGTATGGAATGGTTGAGCATTTGTTTTCTTCAAGGGTCATAGATGGCAGCTGCAAATCATTAATGACTTGCTTCCAGCAAAGTTGGGTGGACTCTCCGGACAAAAGAGTACCATTATGTTTACGAGAATGTCAATAACAAGAGATGATTGTCTTCAAGATAATATGAATATATTTGGTGGCATTCAAGGATCTACAATTCTGCATTCTTCCCCGCCAGGCCACTACACTAAAAATGATATTTAGTGTAGTATGACATTTAGTGTTTTACCCCCCTACCAGCCATTTTACTTGTCTTCAATTTTACTTGTCTTCAATCTTTTCCTTTGCAAGTTCATTTTTTTAACGTGTTCTAACACTAAATGTAAACCTTTTCAGATTTCAAATTTACCATAGAGCATATTTAGTGCTAGAAATTAGATTTAGTGTTACTTACTTACGATATTTAGTGTCAAGGTTCGTAATTAGTGTTGCCAACACTAAATATCATTTTTAGTGTAGTGGCTGGTGACTTTGCAATGAAATTCCGTTTCATTTGGGTCAAAAAAAACCCTCTGCATCAACGTTGAGTTGTGGCCAAGTTCTGGTTTGTGTACCAGCCTGCATCTGACTGAGGGTGCTTCAATCTCCTTTGTGGCGGCTGCTGCTTGCTGCCTTGTTTTCTATAGCCTGCACATATGCACACCAAGTACTCCAGTTCTAATAAACTGATCCATCCTTCTTACAAGTATTGTTTCTGAGTAGTGCATTTTCTGGGAACTACTAGCATACACACAACCAGAGAAGAGAAAGATCTTTGCAAAATTCAACAACATACCAGCAGCATGGAAACAAGTCGTCGGGACTTGGGAGGATCGACTCATGTCTGCAACTTCAAAATGTCCTTCGCAATCACCAAAAAAGGGACTCGCATCCTGAAACCAAAGCATAAAATGATGTTAGGAACAAATGCTAGCATTAGAAACAAAAACATGAGAGAGAACATGAAACCAATGCTATGAAAGATTGCTTTGAAATTCAATTATCAGTGAGTGCTAACCCTAGTAACAATGTTAGGAACAGAGCCTTGCAGGACGTGAAGCATGTTTGTCCTCACAAGGTAGAGGCTCCTCCGTCAACTAAGGTAAACCAGCCTAAAGCCGCCAGCTTCCTATTTCCGCCATCCTAGTTTTGGCCCCATTTCCGTCACTACACTCATCCAACTCCACTCACTTTCCTGACAAAATCAGAGCATTGATATCATCAAGACTAATGAGCCAATTTTTCATTGGTCCATACTTACATGCTAATAGATACATGGAAGGGTGGTTATGGGTTGTTGGTATGATGATTATGACTCCAGTCTACAAGTGGTTTTATAATTTCAGGGTTGACACTTCAAAAATTCACAGAAATTACAATTTTGATTGAAAAATTATAATTCCACTTGGGTTTGATTTGCGAAACAAGCACACACCTCTGAAAAATACATGCCCTTCTTGGAATTGGCCCCAATATACTCAAATTGCAAAACAGGGTGATAATAGGCTTGTCTACCTTAGCGCTTTGTTGCCCTACATCTCCATTGGCTCGTGATGGGGTTCCGTCAGCTTGCAAGTGGAAAGGAGCGTGGAGTGCCATGTTGGGCTCCAACAAAGGTGAGCCAGCCAAGCTGCAAGGCCGTAGTCCGGCCCGATTGCCACGACAGCCGGGCCCACTTTGGTGAGCAGATTTAATGTCTTGCTTTCACAATGATAGAGAAATTTTCATCTGTGCAACAAGCCAACCAGGCCATGGAAATTAGTGAATCTTCTCACTGACATAATGTTCATTTGTTGATTAGTTGATGACAAATCTGCACTAGCGTCTACATTCTACTAAATACATATACTAGACGTAAGCTACAATTGATGCATACTGAAGTTTGCAACAACACTCCCCCTGCATATTTTTCTAGGCATATTTTGTTTGCAAGAGATAAAGGAAACATATGCATGACGATTCACAGGAATGTTTGTTGCACTCTTAGTTTTCATCAAGAGCGTCAGATGAAATAGTTGAATGATATTTTATCGGGATGAAAATGTAAAATTTTGTGACAAGAGTCATGATAGAAGTCATGACATTGCATACTTAATATAATAGATTGACCAATTAGATGTGGCATGCACTAGTGCAATCGTGGCATTTCAAGACTCAAGCCCCAGATTTGTCACATTTGAATCCCTCTAAAAATAGTAGTTCTCTAGCACCTAAAGCTATATCAACAAAAAATTTGAAATTGTACCATACCCAATTAGACCAAGCACTCTATTGTCATGACCACATTCTTAAGACCAAGCAGGCAACTGAGACCTCCATCAACCATGATTGCACTAGTAGTGAAGTAGAATCCGGTTTTTTATTTTTAGTAAAAAAATAGGCTCAAATAAGGATATCATAAGAGTTGAAAAATTGATTGAAACATCCTTAAACTACCTCTAAGGGATAGCAAAATTAGTTGAATATATTGAACTAAAGGTCTCTGTTCTACCAAGCCCTGACATTTACTCCACTTCTTGTTGCAACCAAACTATTGTATGTAAAAAAAGGGTGACAAAATATCCAACCAAGTGAACTTTGTTCAAGAAATCACTAAATTGCACCAAAAGCTTGAAATGAACCTGGTCTTTTGCACATTTTGGATGAACTTATGGATTTTCATCCCAAGTTGGTTGTTGCAGTTTCATCCATGTCCCTGAATGGATGTCCCTGGATGTAAAGGGCTGGCTTCATCATTCCGGCACTGCTGACTGCTCCGTCCAAAGAACTGCAATAGATAACCTGGGCATCCATGTGAAGCCACTTTGTACCCACCCACCAGGGACGGAGGAGCTTTTCATCTTTTGGAAAGAGGGGCTCGAATTGTTCAAGTGTCCAAGGTGGGCTGTTGACAATTCCTCAGTCTCCCTGACAAGGCCCTCCACAGCCGCCTCCTTGGCTTGCTTTCCGCCACTTCCATTTGTTTAAGTTACAACTCTTCCCAACAATGGCATGTCCTTACAGAAATACATTCAGAACTCACTCCGGCAGTCAGGCCTAGCCTTCTGCAGCCTTTGCCAGGCCTTCCATACAAAAGGATAAGATTGGACATGCATGCAATTGGGCTCGACTGAGAAGCAAGCGCAATGGGAATACATGAGCATGAGCTCACAACAGGAGAGGGGTAGTCACAACATGTTCAGAGCGGCAATGAACAATGAATATTCATGCCGTGGCGGTGTAGGGTTGGCTTCCTTGGGTCAGAATATTCTTAGCGTGCTATTGATTGTTCACCCTCAACATCCACCTTGGAGGTGAAGGTGGAGGGTGAACAATCAATAGCACGCTAAGAATATTCCTTTGCTTCCTCTTTATTGGCTCCAAGAGTCCCGCCAATTACCTTCGTCCAACCAACGAGTGATTCCAATATCCATTATTCATTGTTCTAACAAGTCGACAAAGAAAGTGGTCACGGCATGTTTACAAAACGTGGCTTCTCATTGGTTCCACAAAACACTCTACAATATTGAATATTCATTGTTCACCGCGGCTCCAAACATGTTGTGACTACCCCTGATAGGAAAACTGACATAAGTTATCAACACAAAATAGTGAAATTAGGTTGCCCCATACTACTTTCTTGACATTCAACACTATATAAATATGTACAGTCATTGCAAAAGAATGCAGTAATGAAGGAACTATGTGTGTTGTATGGGTTGGTGCACTGTTCATGGCTCAAGTTTAGAGAATTGCATGCGCCTCCACGTGGACAAGCAATGCCTCATGAGCTAAGGCTTCTGTCAGTGAAGGCAACCTAATTGTTGAGGCAACCCAATTTCACTATTTTGTGTACTCTAAATAGTGAAATTAGGTCGTCCCATACTAATTTCTTGACATTCAACACTATCCAACTACGTACAGCCATTGCAAAAAGATGCAATAATGAAGGAACTAAGGTAGGAGGCTATAAAACAAAGTGGGCATTAACCCGTAAAGATCAGAGACTATGTTTTCACCAAAAACACTCCAAAATTGCCATTTCTAGTTCAAGTATCAAATTTTAGAATAAAAACACTTTTGGACACATGTAACCGTAGGATCTTGTAGTAAACTTGTTTGAGAATATATAGAAAAAATTTCAGAATTTTCCACCTTGTAGATTGCAATATATTAGCATTTGGATTGACAAAAATCCTTTTTTTGGCCTTGCAAAAAACCGGGCAGCTGCACTTCACAAGGTCACATTTAAATGAAAAAATGTCCAAAATGGTGGTTACTCCTTGGATCCATTCTTCAAAGCAAGTTGGCTACATGCTTGAAAAATTTCAGATCATTTGGAATTGTACAACATATAGGAAAAAAATAGGTTGTAGAAAAAAGTAGAGAATGATTCAAAACACAAAATTGTTAAGAATTTAATTATGGAATTGAAAAATATCAATCCCAACGGCTGTAATACTGTAATAAACAATATATATTCTATGTTTTTATTTTTTTTGAAAAATATTAAAAATTGAGTTAAATAAAAGACTTCAAAGTTTATTTTTGAATAGGAAATCCATAACTGCTTGCAAACTAGAACACCTCATAAATCAAAATGGATTAATTCAAAGCTTTCCACATATATATAAATCTAAAGAACCAATTTCAAATTTTTATTTTAAAAAAAAGTGATTTTCCAAAAAACAATTGAGCTACCCAACGACCATTGAAAATGACATATCAAATGGTTAAATTTTTAACCATGTAGTCAAAAGTTTGAAAATTGTTGGGCTTAAAGCTATTCCTTGGGCACACGTTGTGTGAAATTTTCAAAGGAAAAAAAAAAAATTTCCATTTGTAGTGAGCTATCCAAAATTGCTATATTGCCAAAAAATGTTGTTTGGTCCTTTAGGGGTTAAGAATGGACCCTATAAATGGCTGTGAAATGGACATGAGTTGGTTATGAAATTGACCAGTATAGTCATTGAATGAATCAAGGAAAAAAGAATTATTAATTGCAAGAGCCAATCGTTTTCTTTTCTTTCCCCATTTGTAAATTCATAGGTTATTCAAAATGCTCAAAAAATACAAAACCACTTGGATTAGATTCCTCAACAATTTCCCTTTGCGTGAAAAATGAGCTAAAAATATTCTCATCCAAGGAAATACATGAAAAAGGGGACCAACCCTTAGATGCTCCATTTCTGAGCCTCCTACCTTATGCGTGTTGTATGGGTTGGTGCATTGTTCATGGCTCAAGCTTAGCGAATTTCATGCGCCTCATATGGACAAACAATGGCTCATGAGCTAACTTCTCTCAATGAAGACAACCTAATTGTTAAGGCAACCCAATTGCACTATTTTGTATATACAAAATAGTAAAATTAGGTTGCCCCACACTAATTTCTAGACAGTCCATACTATAGAAATATTTATTGCTTTTGTACAATGATGCATTCAATTCAGAGCTATGTTTATGGCATACATTATTTTATGAACCAGTTCAAGGCCTAGTTTAGAGAGTGGCATGCGCCTCCATATAGAGCAAGCATTGATCCATGAGATAATTTATCTCAGTTAAGGCAACCTAATTGACAGGGCAACCTAATTTTACTATTTTGTGTACCGTAGAGGCATTTTCAAATTTTTGGGCATTGCCTGTGGGGACCTAATTTCACTATTTTGTGTACCGTAGAGGCATTTTCAAATTTTGGGCATTGCTTGTGGGAGGCTGGTGGAGTGCAATGGTGGGTTTCAAATTGGGTTAAGGTAAAAGACCCCATTGCGGTCAAAATTAGGAATGTGCCCTCATACCATTACCGAAAATTTTCAAAACTTTTCCCACACAAAGATAAGTGTGAGAGACAGTTATAATCATATTTTTTGGACCAAGTATGAATTAGTTTTGAATTTTTGAAGTGATCAGTCCATAAGGGGCTGTAGGCTACCTCATGACCAACAAAATCTGAATCCAATATGGTCATCTTTTTATCCAATGCAGTCATAACATTTTCAAACATGGAAGACCTAAAAAATCATTTTTTACAAAGAATTTTACACTAAAAAGTTTGAAGTACCTATTGAGGTCACTAATTACTCCATAACTACTATGTAAGGCATTGATTGTGGTTTGAAAAAAACACAATGGGGTCATTAGGTGTCCATCATGGCATTAGGAAAAATTTCAGCCCTCCAGAAGGCCGCTAAGGAATTGATTTACGGGACCCTTTTGGTGCAATTTCAAAATGAATAAAAAAATTTTAAAAAATTTTAAAAAAATTTTAAAAATGTTTTTTAAAAAATCTGACGTGGCACCATTAGTGCCACATTAGCAACAATTTTTAAAAATTAAAAATTAAATTAAAAACTAAAAATAATAATTTTTTATTTTTATTTTTTCCATAATTGCAACGGGCGGGTGCATAACACGTGGCCTTCTGGAGGGCTGAAATATTTCCTAATGGGCCATTTGACCGCAATGGGGTCTTTTACCTTACTAGTTTCATTTCACGGCACGGAAAGTGAATTTCATTACAAGAAACTAAGTGCAAATGTTCCAGAGTGAAGACACAGGTGGCTTGGAGTTTTGGCTTCCAGAAGAGTAAAACTTACTGACACTCAACCTTTAGGGTGGCATGGCCCAAAGTTCAAGTTGTGCCCCCATAGAAACCAAAACTTGGTATTCTTTCAACTAACCACCGTGGAGCAAGTACGGTACTCCAGATGAGAATGGACTGAAATTTTCTAAAACATTAACCCCTAAATGTTCAAGGCCTGTTTTGGACCTCTTGGAATTTGCTCTAAATTGAACCAAAAGCCAACATTATAATAAGTTGAAGCAATTGATTTTGAATTGTAACCGCACAAATTCAAACTAGACATGTTAGAGATCACATAGGAAAAGAAAACACAACAATATCATTTAAAGATTGAAAGATTATATGTTTGATCATCAAGGTGTTAAAACTATGAAAATCTTTGAGCTCTCTTTTTGCATGTCAAATATGAAAAATTCAAGACCAAAAAAATGTGAGGTTGAAGGGCCTTAAAGATTTAACCCAATCAATTTATGACTTCTCAAAATCTACTCTACAAATTTTCTAAATAAATTTCTAATGTGATTTTTTCTCCAAGATCTAGTGTATTTGAGGCTCATTTCCAAGAGCCCATAACACTACTAAAAGTCAAGATTGCAATGGGTACCTTTGCACAAAATTGTGAATAGAACAATCATAATCATTCATTTTCAAAAGCGGATTTTTGATGCTAAAACTAGACTTCAAAAAGAATCTTTCAAAAACATAAACTACTAAAAATAGCAACTTGGTAAGGGTTTTATTTAACTTCAAAGTTTCTTCAACACCACATTTGGGTGCCTTGGGCAACTAGGGGTTAACCCCTAAAGCCCCAAGGCCATTTTTCTATCAAAAATCACTCAAAACAGCTACTTTTGATGCGTTCATCTAAAAGATCAAAAAAAATATTTTTTTTTAGAAACTAACCGTAGGATCTTGTACTACACTTTTTACAAATCATGTAGTAAAAATTTTGTGATGTTTGACCGTACGGATTGAAAGATATCAACATTCAAAGTGAAAGAAAAAGTTTTTTTCAAGAAAATGCTCTAATTGCCCAAAAAACAAGATTGTCCATAACTTTCTCACAAGAAATCTAAATGAAATGAATAAAAGCTTCCCAAATAGGCAAAAATATAATCTATAAGGAAAAAGTTTTAAAAAATTAAATTAAATTTTTTGCAAATTTTTTTTGCTGCCCCCTCTCCCCTGTTTTGAGCTTATTTGGGCATAACTTTTGCTCCCGGGCACTGATTGAAATAAAAATTACATTCCCCAAAAGCTATTAAGTTTTTCTATCTTATGGGAAAGTTTCAGAAAGTTTCATTAGAAATTGAGCTCATAGGAACCTGCTCAAAATCCATTTTGTCCCCCGTAGGAACAATGGGACTTTAGGGGTTAAAAGAGTGAATGGAACCAAGCTGTTCATGCCAGTTCGCATAGGTATTTGAAGCTGCGTACCTTCACTTCTCGTGCTCTTTATCTCATGAGTTTTCTGGAAGCAAGCGTCCCAGCACAAAAGAATATTGATGTTTTGTCCAGACTGTTGTATCTTTTGCAATTGATGCTGTTTGTTGGGGCCTTAAACTTAGCTGCAAAACCAAGCTACAGACTCCAAAACCTATATAGTACTATGTATGGGACAAAATACAAGAGGACCAGGTGGTCCTTGGCTTTTATTACCCCAAGGACCCAAGTCCAGTGAAAATTTCCTTGATGAATCATCCCCAAAAATCTTACCTGATTTGTACATAAGATAAAAAGTGGATGAAATTGCCAAAAGTCGGTATCTCTAAGAAATACGAGATTGTCAATATTTGGATGTAGATTATTATGTTTAGGTAGTGTTGAGAATGAGTGCTGAATGGATGATCAAAATTGGATGATTTGTCTGACCTACTTGCATTTGGTCCACATAACATCATTAACCTTTGTTAGGGGGGGTCCTTTTGCTCCCCCAAAATCAGGAGCTCTTTAACAAATAACAGGAAAACCACTAACAAAGGAGAACTATTGTTCCTGTGCTGAACCAATAGACTTCTTAGCATTATAACTCAAATCCCCCCCAAGTATCTAGGGGGAATTATCCCTCCACCTGGGGGGAGGCTATGAGCTGTTAAGCAATGTTAAGGTAGATCTCCCATTTCCGATCACTTAAACATTTCAGCATTTGTGTGATTAAGCAATGGTGGAGGAAGAGAATTTTCTCTAGTGAGGAAATAGGAATAAGAAAGATTGTCATTTTTTGGTAATTTTTCATCAAGTGTAGAATGAGTCAAAAATTAAAGAAGTGGAAAAGTCAGGGTTTCCTATTTCCGATCAATAGGCAAGCCCATTCTTGCTGCTTTTGAAGTTCTGGGGCAGACGGCATGAAGCCCTCATGAGACCAGACTCTAGTGTCCTGGCATAGTCACAGTGGTCTAAATCTGGAGGGAACATCCACCATTTACTGCATGGTGCGTTGTGAGAATGAAAACAAAACTAAACTGGGCAGGGATGCAGTAACAGGACTCCAGAAGCCATGTGGAGTTTGCTGTGCCCCTAGCCAGCTCCATTCATGCAGCCGCTGAAGGAGAATGACTTATAAGTTTAGAGTGTGGGTGATCTATAACTTCACGTTCAGCTTTTCTGATGCATTTGAGGACACCTGGCCAAGGCCTTTGCATCATGCAACCTTGATTTTACTTCACTTGTGCCACACTTCACCCCCCCAAACGGTGCAAGCTCTTCCGCTGGGGCCATTGGTGTTTGTGTGATGCCTTGGCTTTCATTTGAATGGCCTGGCATGCTGCATGCTGCCCTGCACTAGAATTAAATCCTTCTCTTGGGAAGGAAAAAAGAAAAGGAAAGGCCAAAAGGGAAAAAGAAAGGAAAAGGAAAGGGAAAGAGGAGAAAGCAGCAGTGAGCACCTTGGCAGGTACAATTTTCACCCCTCATAACATTCAGTAGCATTCAGTGAGACTGTCTTTTAGTCTCTGGAGTCCTCATCCACAATTTTCATCCACATAGTATTAACCCCTAAGGGATCAAACACCGTTTTTTGACAACATAGCAATTTTGGGCAGCTCACTACGAACGGAGTTTTTATTTATTTTCTTTGAAAACTTTACACAACATGTACCCGAGGAGTAGCTTTAAGGCCCAACAATTTTCGTAACTTTTGACTATACGGTTAAAAAGTTTTTGCATAATATGTGATTTTCATTGGTCGGCAGGCAGCCTGGGCAGCTCAAAAAACTTCTTTAAAAATGACTTTAAAAATAAATAAAAATCTGAAATTGGTTCTTTAGATTTATATAGAATTGTGAAGCTTTGAATCATTCAATTTGGATCTATGAGTCAAAACTTATGAGGATTTTAAGTTTGTGGGTAGGTATGGAGTCTTTCAAAACCATACCTACCCACAAACTTAAAATCCTCATAAGTTTTGACTCATAGATCCAAATTGAATGATTCAAAGCTTCTCACTTCTATATAAATCTAAAGAACCAATTTCAGATTTTTATTTATTTTTAAAGTCATTTTTAAAGAAGTTTTTTGAGCTGCCCAGGCTGCCTGCCGACCAATGAAAATCACATATCATGCAAAAACTTTTTAACCGTATAGTCAAAAGTTACGAAAATTGTTGGGCCTTAAAGCTACTCCTCGGGCACATGTTGTGTAAAATTTTCAAAGAAAATAAATAAAAACTCTGTTCGTAGTGAGCTGCCCAAAATCGCTATGCTGCCAAAAAACGGTGTTTGGTCCTTTAGGAGTTGATATAAGCTTCAGGACCAAGACAGTGGCAATACATTTACGATGTGTTCCATTTTTGGCTAATTCTAGGACAAAACATACAAGCAATAAATAATCATGAAGATAGATGGTTTGCCAAAACCTAAGAATCCATTGAGTATTATAGCAACGTAATCTAATCATTTGCCATCAATAACTTATTTTGAGTTTTTTATAGAGAAGAAAAGCTCTTTACATACACATGGGGGGATAGGAGGTAGAACAACCCATATGAGATTTGTGATTTAGAATTTTTAGTTTCTCAACCGCTCATAGTTAAGCCTAAAGTAGGAATTGTGTTAAAACTAGAATTTAAGACTTCATTTAGGCATAATAGAATAGATTTTTCAAAAAACTTTGAACTAAAAAAAGTTGGGAATTGATGATAAGTTTCACCTCCAAAAATCTGTTCAAGATTGAAATCTCCCACTCAAAAGTTATGGACAATTTTCAAAGATAATGTTTGAAAATGTCAAAAAAAAAATCCTTGCCAATCCCTCTATGAAACTTGTCCATAACTTTTGAGTGGAAGATCTATATCTCAAATGGATTTCTGGAGATGAAACTTAACTTGATTTTCCAACTTTTTTTAGTTCAAAGTTTAAAAAAAAAATCTTTTCTACTATGCCTAAACAAGGTCTGAAATTCTACTTCAAACACAATTCCTACTTTGACTTCATTATGAGTAGTTGAGAAACTACAAATTCTAATTTACTTATCCCACATGGGTTGTTCTACCTTTTACCACCCCATGTTTATATAAAGAGATTGTCTCCTCCATTCCAAAAGTTTTTTTAAATGACTTTTGATTGCTGGCAATGGGTTTTAGCTCAATGTTCCATAGCTGTACTGTACTTTAACGCTTAGTTTTATACTTTGATGAAATTGGAAGTTCCACAACGTGAAACTTTCTAACTGAGTACACTACTGACAAGTCTCACCACTTGGCTTTATAGTTACTAATGTGGTATATTCCACATCATTCTATTAGGGAGGAGGCAATAGTTAGTGAGACTACTATATGTTATGCTAATGGAATGCCCAAGGCACCATATATGGTGTTGATTGAAGTTTGAATAAAATCTTACCAAAATGATATTTGGATATTTTTTTTCAGAAGAAACAAGCTTTCCCTTGAAAGCCTATTTTAACCTCTAAAGGACCGATTGAAAGAGTCCACTTTGGACTTTTTGAGAATTTAGGCAGGTTCTTTTTACTTCATAATTTGAAATTTTCACATGAAATGTTTAGGATGGATGACACTCATCATAATCTATGTGTGAAGCTTTGTTTCACATCATTCCAATAAATATTGCAAAAGTTTTTATTTTATTTCAATTCCAATGTCAATCTAGGTAGCAAAAAAATATATTTTAAAAATTATATATAATTTATTGGAGATTGTATAGATTGATAACTACTCAAACAATTTGAACCATTCAATTCCAAATAATGAGGTGAAAGCTATGAGGAGTTCTATTTTGCGGACAATGAAGGTAGGAAAAACATATGAAGTCGTCTTTTGCTCTTAGTTTTGAACTTTCCAACTTATTGACTAAAATGTACACCCCCCTACAAGAAAGGTTGACGCCCTCCTTTTGCATCCTTCAGCTTTCTTGGCATTACTTTGAACATAATTGACATTTCTTGTTTTTGTCAATCAACATTTGTGTCTAACCCAATCTCTCTCAAGTATACCAAACTTTCAATTTAAAAAAACCAAAACTCCATTTTTGTTGAATTTTTTTAATTTTTTTTCACGGTTTTACATGAAAATTCATAGAAAAATATTAATGATGAATTTTTTAAATTTAATTGTGGAGATACGTAGGAAACATCCAAATGCACATCTTTCCTTCAACAAACATCTCCAAAAAAGTTTCACAATTATCGTGGCAGAAGTTACAGTGGAGGCGTGAACAGTGCTCAAAATTTTGAAAATTCATATCTCTTTATTATAATTAGATTTTGATAAAGTAATTGTACCATCATGCTCAAATGTGTAAAATTAGTTACAATGTGAAGGAAAAAAAAAATCTAATTACAATAAAGAGATATGAATTTTCAAAATTTTGAGCACTATTCACGCCTCCACTGTAACTTCTGCCACGATAATTGTGAAACTTTTTTGGAGATGTTTGTTGAAAGAAAGATGTGCGTTTGGATGTTTCCTACGTATCTCCGCAATTAAATTTAAGAAATTCATCATGAATATTTTTCTATGAATTTTCATGTAAAACCGTGAAAAAAAATTAAAAAAATTCACCAAAAATGGAGTTTGGGTTTTTTTAAATTGAAAGTTTGGTATACTTGAGAGAGATTGGATTAGATACAAATGTTGATTGACAAAAAGAAGAAATGTCAATTATGTTCAAAGTAATGTCAAAAAAGCTGAAGGGTGCAAAAGGGGGGCGTCAACCTTTCTTGTAGGGGGGTGTACAAGTTGTAGGACATATGTGTTTTTGTCTTAAAATGTTGGAAGACAAAACTTCACCTTTTGGAAGGGCTAGAAAAGCCTACATTTTCATAAGCACACTGAACTTTCAATCAATGGATATTTGCTCTAAAATTTTAGGACAATGTACTTGAACAAGTCAACCAAAAGATTCTACGATTGGATTTGTTAAAAAATAATTATTGATGAAAATTTTGAAGCGGTTTTAGGCCTCTAAGCAAGATCATGGTCCTTTAGGGGTTAACTTTATATTTTTCTCCATGACCTCAATTATAGATTTGACATGTAAATATTTCAAATTGCTTTCACAAATTTGACAATCTATTGATCAAGCATTTTAATCTTTCAATCCACAAGTATGATCTTTTTTTTCTTGTGTGATCAATAATACATCAACTTTGAGTTTGTACAGTTATGAATTTTCTTAAATTGATAAGACTTAATAAAAACTTGGGCTTTTGGTTTAGTTTTGAATCAATTCTAAAACGCTTAAAAAAGGCCTTAGGCACTTAGGGATTAAGGTAGGACCAATTGCCTTCACAATGCATATTCTCTCGTCATTGTGCATTGTGTAATGCAGTCATGTGGTATTGTACTTCAATATTCTAAACAATTCAACATTACAAAAAAATTCAGGCCTCAACAAGACTACGAGTGTGTGATTTTTGGCGCCCGCGGGGTGCAATTACAGGGGGGGAGGACGTGGCGCTGACGTGGCGCTGACAGCTCTGATGTGGTCGAAATGCAACCACGTCACATTTTCAATTTTCAATTTTTTTTCCCCCCCATAATATCACTGCGGGGGGGCCAGGCTTAGCGGCCTTCTTGAGGCTTCATATTTTGGGTAATGAGTAGAAGATTGAGATGGCAACGAGACATACTTCAATCATGAATTCAATTAAAGATGCCTCAAAATTAGTGTTTGTTTTGTCTAAGGGCTTCTAAATAATGTTAATGGTTTGATTATCAGCACATGAAATTTGCATTATTTTAAACACAATAATTTTTGTTCTAACACAAAATAAATACAAAACCATGGTCTAAAATGATTTTTTTAGCATGGATTTGTACTTGAGCATACTACAAGAGAATGGGGTGTTTTAAGTGAGTTTCTAGTAAAAGTTTGCTAAAAATTGCCTTAAAGTTTATTACTTAAAATCTTATGTCTAGGACTATACTTAAAAACTCACTTAAAACACCCCATTCTCTTGTAGTGGTAGAAAACAACTTAAAGCACTTGCATCCTTATATGTTAAAATTGACATGCTATGATTTAACATCTATAAGGTAGAACCCCCATTACCAACCACCACCCCATCGTCATTCAATAGGCACTATAAGGGAGCAGTGTCAATTCGGGCATTTTTTTTGTCAATTTTCTATGAATTCAGACATGTTATTGACATAATTTTGTCAATTTGGACATTGTTTTCTTGTAGTGAGAGTTTCTTACATGTAGCTGATGCAAGAGAGGCTAGCACTGATTTCTAACCATTAAATCTTAGTTTCTTACCATCAATTCCACCATTCTTGTCTCAACACATGTGCTTGGTTTGGAGTGCCAAAGTAAACAAGAAGTAGTCTCTTAAATGATTGAAATTGAAAGACTCTATTCATTGGATGTAGGTCAAGGCCAATTTTTGACTTAAAAAATTCATAGTAATTTCAATTCAAGCGATGAAACTACCAATTTTTTGCAATTCCCGTCTTTTCTATAGATGTACCTTTGAAAATATTTATTTTTCCTTGCACTACTCCAGATCATGTCAGAATTGCTTATTCAGTCGGGTATGGGTGGTTTTACCTTATTTGAAGAACTCTTGAACTTGAGTTCTTGTTTCTACCTTCACACCAAATGTATCTCATAAGTAGCAAAATGTTTAATCACAAATTGAATGTAAGATAAGGTTGATTAAATTACGATTTGGTAGACCTTTCTTTACATAGTTTTCCGTAGGATGGAGGCTAAGAGAGTATTTGGAAGGGCCTAGAGCACATTCCATCCACTTTGACCGAGAATTAGACACTCCTTGTGATGGGGCACAAATTACTCTAATATTGAAGTGAATATCAATATTCTAAGCATAAAAGATTCAAATCAACACTTAAATAATCAATATTGTCAATTCAATAAATCTAAATCTCGTCATATCATTTTTAAGCACTTTCATATTCAAGGGCTTTCAAACAACATCAATAGCACTTCCATTAATATTCCAATGAAAGAAGTCTATGGCTTGACTACTGAAGCAACAAACAAATGACAGGGATAGTACTGACATATATTAATACATAGATCTTCAACTTCAAATCAGTGTGTCATTCTCCATTTATACTGCCATCAAAGGGAAGCAATTGTATTCATAAACAAAAAAATAAAATAAAAGTGTATTAGTCATATACTAGCATTCAAGAAGTTTTCGGAGTTGCCCTAATAATTTGCCTCCTCTTTGTAGAAGGAAATGGGATTTCTTAAGGACTCTGGTTGCATACTCTCTTTATCAAAAATCATTACAAGAAAAATGGGTCCTGAAGAAGGTTGTAAAACTAGACAAGCAATGACGTCACCTTCTGATATTTCTATTTTTTTCTCCAAAAAATTTTGAGTTGTTTTTTTATACCTCAATAATCACAGTCTCTATTAGCCAAAATTCAACTAGCTAGGACTATATATCCTATTTTGATTTTTTTCCAACAATAACATCACTGTTGGTTCAGATTTTGAGGCATGCATGAGGTACCATTTTTCTTGTAATGCACACAATTCATTTCTACTAGTATCAAATTTTCACTAGCTACTTTCTTTCAACTTAAAATTTGAAAAGATTACCATCTTTCAAAGACATGTTGATTTTGAAATTGAACTCCAAATTCCTAAAGTTGGGCAGACATAGATGATGGAGCAAGGATTGTCCACTATACAATCCCTAAATTGCTCCCCTCCCCCGCCATGTCCAAGCACTCCAAGCCCCTCAATGGCCAACCCTAAAGCATTATCCGCCTTATCTAAGAACATACTACGGCTTCCTCCAACCCCCCATTAACATTGGATTCAAAATGGCAAGAGGCTAAAAGTCGCTACATATCTACTTTTTATTTTTGCACACGGATTTCTTGTTGATCCTACCAATTTTTTGTTTGGTTTTAGATCCTCCAGTTTCACACTATAACCGGTTATTTTTCCAAAGGCACCGGCTAACAATGAACTAAGAAACAACTACTCTTCCCAAACATTTGGTCATGTACCATAGCATTCATATGGTGTCTAAAACATGCATGCCACCATATATTGATCAATTGCATTTTAGAATTCAACAAGATTCAAAGCAATTTAGTAAAAAGAACCATGTTCATTTGTTTATTTTCTTACTTTTGAGCATTAACGCACCAATGGAAGAAGAAACCAACGTCTCCAAATTTAGGATGAAAAATATGCTATAATACTTAGAACCTCTTCCAACTTCTCTTTGCCATTTTAAATATGTTATTTTTGGATGAGCCAACAATTCTTCTAAAGATTACTAATTTTTGGACAATTAGCAATTGTTTATAATAAATATTGCATTTTCCTTTTGCAAGATAGAAGCCTTGCAATTGGTTGAAAATAAACACATTGAGTTGCAAAGGTAAGATAATTAAGTGGCTTGTTTTCAAAATTCAACACAAGATTTTTCAATGTTGATGAACTTTAATTGTATTTGTGGAGGTATTCTTGGGGTAGACTTCTATGTACAAAGACACAATTGCTATTAAAGTAGAGCCACCCATAACCGACTAAATAAGGAATTCCAATATGATTTGGAGTAGGGAAGGCAAAACAAATATTTTCTTAGAGGTACATCGATAGAAATGACAAGGATTGAAAAAAATTTGGTAATTTTATCGCTTGAACTGGAATTATTAGAAATTTTGGAAGACAAAAAGTGCTTCGAACCCATAGCCAACCTTTAGACTTTTTGAATGCCGATCATTCAATAACTTTTTTCCTAATCATCATTTCCTAATTTCTTTCTCACAACTTGGGACATGTATCATGTATTTATTAGTTCCAACCTTGAAAAGGAAAAATCAAAACATTTTATGCTTGGTCAAAAAAACGTAAATCTATAGGCCGAGAATGGGTCACTGGTCAGGAATGGGTGGCTCTACCTTATATGAGCCTAAAAGCATGAGCGCATGAACATAGGAGTCTATACATCTATATTATAGGTGTTTATATTATAAAAACTTTCCATGACTATAGGGTCCCTATGTTATAAATACCTATATTATAGATGTTTATACTATAAGCATCTTCAATGGTTCTAGAGCATCTACTTATATATATGCTCAAGGCTATAGGCTCACATTTCCATGTTTACATGCTAGCGTCATTGTGTACGAAAATTAGGTAAATTCTGTAGAGAAGACAAAAGATTGTCTGGAATTCTTCATAGAAGTGTGTAATATTTGCAAGAGTAGAATTGGAATTGTTGGCTAGCAAATGAAAAGTAGGAGAGGCCAACTTTTTGACATTTGGAAACTAATTTTTTCATTGGATATGAACTTTTTGGTTGTTTCAATTTGATGATAAGATGTAAAACTACTCCTAAAATGTAGTTTCTCCCTATTCATATAAAGTATAAAACATCATGAATGTTGACAAAAGCAATTATGATTCTTAATAAACTTTTAAAGTGTTTTTTGATTTGGACTTTGCATTGCATGTGTGCCATTTGTATAGCAAACATGTATGTTTTTTTAAAACAAAAATTTGCTCACTAGAAATAGAAACAAGTAGCTCATCCACGAGCTCATCACAATTAAGTATCTCTATCCAAATAAATATGTGTTATTATTGGACATCTCGTTTTTAAATGATCTTAATACAATGCTCTATTTGATCATTATTTAAATGTAAATTTTAGAATGCTACTCTTCTTAACTCCTAAAGGACCAAAGGTTTTTTTTTAGCAACATAGCAATTTAGGGCAACTTACTACGAATGGAAATTTTAATTTTTTGCTTTGAAATTTTTACACAATATGTGCCCAAGGAGTAGTTTTAAGGCTCAATAATTTTCAAAACTTTTGACTATATGGTTAAAAAGTTATTGGATGATATATCATTTACAATGGTCGGCGGGCAATTCAATTTTTTTTTGAAAAATCACTTTCTTTTAAAATAAAAATTTGAAATTGATTTTCTAGAGTTATATATACGTAAAAAGATTTGAATTATTCTATTTTGATTTATGAGAAAAAAGTTATGAGGTGTTTTAATTTACGAGCAGTTATGGATTCCCCTACTCTAAAATAAACTTTGGAGTCCTATACTTAACTCAAATTTTAACTCCTAAAGCCTTGAGCATGCTTTTTTGAAAACATAGCTTTTGGGGACAGCTCACTACGAGCGGAGTTTTTATTTTTTTTCTTTCAAATTTTCATACAACATTTTCCCGAGGAGTAGCCTTAAGGCCCAACAATTTTCATAACTTTTGACTACATGATTAAAAAGTTATTGCATGATATGTCATTTCCATTGCTTGGCGGGCAACCCGGGCAGCAAAAAAACTTCTTTAAAAATCACTTTTTTTTAAAATAAAAATTTGAAATTGGTTCTTTAGATTTATATGTAGGTGGAAAGCTTTGAATCATTCCATTTGGATCTATGAGTCAAAAGTTATGAGGATTCTTAATTTGAGGGTAGTTATGGAATCTTAACTCTAAAATAAACTTTGAAGTCTATTATTTCACTCAATTTTTTATATTTTTGAAAAAAAATAAAAACATTGGGTGTAGATTGTTTATTACAACATTACAACCGTTGACATTGGCATTTTTCAATTCCATAAATAAATTCTTAACAATTTAGTGTTTTGAATCATTCTCTACCTCTTCCTACTTACTATTTTTTTCCTATATGTTGTACAATTCTAAATGATCTGAATTTTTTCAAGCATGTATCCAATTTGTCTAGGAAAATGAATCCAAAGAGTAACCACCATTTTGGACCATTTTTCATACAAATGTGACCTTGTGAAGGGCAGCTGCCCGTCATTTCATAGGGACAAAAAAAGGATTTTTGTCAATTTCAAATGCTATTATCTTGCAATCCACATGGTGGAAAATTCTGAATTTTTTTCCACATCTTCTTAAACAAGTTTACTACAGGATCCTATGGTTATATGTGTTCAAAAATGTTTTTTTTCTAAAACTTGGCACTAGTATTAGAAATGGCAATTTTGGAGCGTTTTTGGTGAAAACATAATCAAAAGCCTTTAGGGGTTAATGGTTTAAAAAAAATAAAAGCATAGGATGTAGATTGTTTATTACAACATTACCATTTTTGTAATTGCATTTTTCAATTCCATGATTAAATTCTTAACAATTTAGTGTTTTGAATCATTCTCTACTTCTTTCTACTCACTATTTTTTTCCTATCTTTTGTACAATTTAAAATGATCTAAATTTTTTCAAACATGTATCCAACTTGCTTTGAAGAATGAATCTAAAGAGCAACTACCATTTGGGTCATTTTTTCATAAAAATGTGACCTTGTGAAGTGCAGCTGCTCGGTTTTTTGTAGGGCAAAAAAAAAGGTTTTGTCAACTCAAACACTAGTATCTTGCAATTTACACGGTGGAAAATTTTGAAATTTTTTCTACATCTTTTCAATCAACCTACTACAAGATCCTACGATTAGATGTGTCCAAAATTGTTTTTTTCTAAAATTTGGTACTTGTACTAGAAATTATAGTCTTTGACCTTTAGGGGTTGACCTCTAAAGATCCAAAGTCCCCTCGTGGGACACTTGGGATTTCGGACAAACTCGTGTGACCTCAAATTTTGACCTGACTTAAAAAATAAAAATAAAAAATATGAAATCACCTTAGCTTTCTAAAAATATAATTTTCTTTTCAATTAGTGCCCGTGAGCAAAAGTTATGCCATTCAAAGTCAAAAAAAACAATTTGCCGGGCAAAAAAATAAAACTTCAAAAAATTGAACTTTTTTTTAACTTTTTTTCCTCAAAGATCATGTTTTTGTCTACATTTGAAGCTTTGATCCATTCTATTTGGACTCACAACAAGAAAGTTATGGACAATCTTGTTTTTCTAGGCAATCCAAGCATCTTGAAAAAAAAAGGTTTCATTATAGAATTCATTTTTGAATGCAATTTTCAAAAAAATTCAAATTTTTTTTTGACAAGGTTAATTTTCTTTTGCAAGTTCCATTGGGATATGGTGTTTTAAATCCACCTGAGCTATTAACAATTTAGTGTTTTGTTAAATTTTGATCTACTTCTACTTAACAATTTTTTTACATGTGAAAATCAAGTTTTGACATTTTGAATTTTTTTTCCCGACTCTCAATTCAAATGTTGAACACAAAAAAATTTAACTTTATGGTGTGTAGTGCAAAAAAAATCCACAAATGGCTGTCAAAGTCATCTGAAATTGCAGGCCACAGTTCAAAAAAACTTCTTTTCCAACTTCAAATGCTAATATCTTCCAATCCATACGGTCAAACTTCATGAAATTTTTACCACATGATCTAAGACAAGTGAAGTACAAGATTCTATGGTTAGATTCTTAAAAAAAATCTTTTTGATTTAGGGAGAGATCGCAATAGAAATGGCAGTTTCCAGTGGTTTTGGACCCAGAATATGCCTTGGGCCTTTAGGGATTAAACATCCACATGTGACAACTCTACTAGCTATAAGAAATTAATCTTAAGAATGATGGGCCCCAACATGCCACTATTGCTTTTATACATGTTACACTTTCATTTACCTATATAATATTTGAACTTTCTAACCATTGCTATAACTCTTCTTATGGGTACAGATAAAAGAAAAGAGGAAGTATCAACAATAATAAATTGATAATAACTCTATTTATGATATTGCTAGTTACTAGGTGAAATGTTTATACTTTAGGAAGAATAGAAAAAAAATTCATCTAAAATGAAAACAGCCAAATCTGTCCCTATACACATTCATGACAAATAAACTTCTATTGAATGTTTCTCCAAAAGTGTCATTGATTGGTTGAGTAATGACTTTCTAAATTCTAGTTTTATAATAGTTTTAAAGGTCTAAGGACTATTCACTCTAAAAATTCATAATAATTATATGTCTTATCTAAAAATTCTATATATATTTTTCTGAAAAATCCATGACTTTCAACTACTAATACCACAAAAATGTTATTTTCTTGAAAAGGTGCCTTCAATGCTAAATTGCTTATTTTTGACAATGTTGGATGTTTTCACCTTTTCATCTTATAAGTAGCAAGTTTTATTTCTGCACATGAATATAACAAGTTTCATCATCCATACCTTTAAGATAGGCTATTTGTTTGTTTTGTTTGTTTGTTTTGTTTATTACTTTAAGATCTCCTGGACTATGCATCCTCCAGTCGGATTTTTGGTACTATTAAAAAAGTCTCGGGATGCACATGCTTTGTTTTGTGGCGTTTGCATGTACAGTGGGAAACATTAGGAAAAATTTCAGCACTCCAGAAGGCTGCGAATTCTGCACCCGCCTGGTGCAGTTATGGAAAGAAACCAAAATAAATTATTATTATTATTATTTTATTTAATATTTAATTTTAGAATTTGGATGTTGACGTGGCACTAATAGTACCATGTCAGACTTTAATTTTTTAATCTTTTTTTAATTTTTTTAATTTTTTTAATTTTTTAATCCAAAAAAATATTTTTTTATTCATTTTGAAATTGCACCATAGGGGTCCCGCAAATCAATTCCTTAGCGGCCTTTTGGAGGGTGAAATTTTTCCTAATGGTTTAGGATTTTTGAATTATTTTTGGATCTTAAATTATAGAAATTATCCCCTTAAAGACCATGAGTGCAGATTTTGAACAGTGAATGAACGGAAACACGTCCCAAACTCATCAAAATGTGTTTTTCATTCATCAATTTTTTTGAAGATTCATATATTAATTCTTTAACATTTGTACGCTTCAGATTATGAAGATTTTGCATTGCAAATATTCTATAATTCAAAAGGTAGCGAAAGGTCTAGCCTCAAAAAGTAACTTTTTCAGTTCAAAATATGACCCTTCAAAAATGACTTGAGTCAAAAAATCAAATAAAAATCTTCAAAAATCACTATAATTAGAACTCAATGTTTTGAACTTATAGGATAAAAAATCTCTTAAAAATCATAAATATTCAATCTATAATTGATTTTAGAAGGAATTTCCATTTTTGGCTTCAAATTTATTGAAAAATATTGGTATATATTTTTATTGATCTAACGGTATGGACGTGATTTATAAATAGCATTTTACAACTATTGTTTGAGAGTCATCATTAGAATATTTTTCTAAGTTGTATTTTATAATAGATCTTCACAATTTTAGAAATCTCGACACCCCTCCGGTCCTGTAGGGGTTATTTTACTTCTAATTTGGTTGTGGCAACAACATATGGTACACTAGTTGCAGTGAAGATTGCATATTTGGCTGTCTGAAAAAATAAATGAAAGTTCGCAATGAGCTTTATTTTATTTATGCCCCTCCAAAACAAAGTTAACCCCTAAATGTTTAAGGCACCAAATTTTGGCATCGGCAATATTTTGAAGTTAAATAAAATCTGACCAAGTTATTATTTTTAGTATTTATCTTTATAAAAAATTCTTTCTAACGTTTAGTTTTAGCATCAAAAATCTGATTTTGAAAATGACTGATTATAATTTTTCTATTCAAGAATTTGTGCAAGGGTATCCATTGCAATCATGACTTTATGTAATATTGAGGGCTTTTGAAAATGAGCCTCAAATACACTAGATTTTGGAAAAAGTCACATTAGAAATTCATTTACAAAAATTGTAGAATAGATTTTGTGAAGCCATAAATTGATTGGGGTTATGCATGTTAGGCCTTTTAACCCCTAAAGGACCAACATGCGTTTTTTGGTCGTATAGAAATTTTGGGCAGGTACGTGTGACTAGAGATATCCATATTTGAGGCTGAAATTTTAACAGAAGGTGGGGGCGAGGAATATCTTCATGTGTACCAAGTTTCATAACATTTTGAAATACGAGTCAAAAGTTGTGACCTAATATGTTGTTGTTTTTTGTAACTGGGCAGTTTGGGCAGATCAGAAAAAATCATTTTTTCCAGAATTTTCTTTTTGAAATTGGTTCTCTACATTTATATATACTTAAAAAGCTTTGAGTCATTCCATTTCAATCAATGACTCAAAAGTTATGAGAGTTTTTGGTTTGCGGGCAGTTATGGATTGTCTTCTCTAAAAAAATCTTTAAAGTCATTTATTTAACTCAATTTTCAATATTTTTGGAAAAAAAACACCCTAGGATGTAAATTGATGATTACAACATTACAACCGTTGGGATTGGTATTTTTTAATTCCATGATTAAAATTTTAACAATTTAATATTTTGAATCATTTTCTACTTCTTTCTACTTACTATTTTTTTCCTATATGTTGCTCAATTCAAAAGGATGTGAAATTTTTCAAGCATATAGACAACTTGTTTAGGAAACTGAATTCAAAGAAGCACCACCTTTTTCGGCATTTTTTCATTGAAAAGTGAGCTTGCAAAGTGCAGCTGCCCGGTTTTTCGCAGGATTGAAAAAATGGTTTTCAAGACTTTGAATGCTTATATCTTATGATCCACGCGGTGGAATTTTCTGAAATTTTTACCACATGTTTTCAAAATATCATACTACAAGGTCCTACGGTTACAAGTGTCAAAAATTGTTTTTTTCCAAAAATTTGGTAGTTGTATTAGAAATGGCAGTTTTGGAGCGTTTTTGGTGAGAACATAGTCATGAAACTTTAGGGGTTAACCTCATATTTTTTGGTGACCAAATTTTTAGATTTGACACGTGAAAAGAAAATTGAAAGACTTCAAATCACTTTCTCACTTTTAACACCCTCATGATCAAACATCATAATCTTTCAGTTCATAAGTGATATTGTTATGTTTTCTTTTCTTATGTGATTTCTAATATGTCTAGTTTGAATTTGTATAATTTAATGAAAAATTTGATACAACTTATCAAAATGTTGGCTTTTTGTTCAATCTAGAGCAAATTCCTAGAAGCCTAAAAAAGGCCTTAGACATTTAGGGATTAACCCCTAAATGCCGACAGCACCAAAATCTGGTGTTTGCAAAACTTTGAAGTTTTTTAAAACCTAACCAAGTTGCTGTTTTTAGTAGTTTATATGTTTAGAAAGTTCTTGTTGTAGTCTAGTTTTAGCACCAAAAAAACGATCTTGAAAATAATTGATAGTGATTTTTCTATTCAAGTTTTTGTACAAGGGTACCCATTGCAATCTTGACTTCCTATAGTGTTGAGAGCTCTTGAAAATGAGCCTCAAATACACTAGATCTTGGAGAAAAAATCACATTCAAAATTCATTTAAAAAAATTGTAGAGTAGATTTTAAGAAGCCATAAATTGATCCGGGTTATACAAATTAGGCCCTTTAACCTCATATTTTTTTGGTCACCAACTTTTTAGATTTGATTTGTGTAAAGAAGATTGAAAGATTTTTGCAATTTTAGCACCCTCATGGTCAAACATTATAATCTTTCACTCCATAAGTGATATTGTTGTGTTTTCTTTTCCTATGAGATCTCTAACATGTCTAGTTTGAATTTGTATGGTTACAATTCAAAAAAAATTGATACAGCTTATCAAAATGTTGGCATTTTATTCAATTTAGAGCAAATTCCAGGAAGCCCAAAACAGGCCTTGGGCATTTAGGGGTTAAAATTGAAAACATGAAATAAAAAGTCCTCAAATTTGATCCAGGGCTTCCTTGGGACCTGATTGAGCCACCCCATTTGGACCCCAACCCAACCCAACCGACAACTTCCGTCTGCATGTGGCGGTTTCCTGGATGCCACGTGCGTCTCCCTGATTGGCGGTCATGTCCAACACGGCACTGTGGGCGTTCACATTGACGGTCCCCATGGTAAACCACATGTCCATCGCGGATTCGTGGAGGAAGGTCTGCTACCGTTTTCCTTACCGCCGCATCAGCATTATCCAGGTGACGTGGCGTCCTTTCCCTCCATCTTATCTGGGGGCAGGTGCTGCTTGTCTGCGGTCCAGATATAGCCGGGGCAGGATTCAACGGCTGAGATGTATCCAATCACCTGTCTGTTTCTATCGACCCACGTGGGGGGAAAGGAAACTTGAGGTACCGCCTTCATCGATGGTTCCGTCATTCCGTGATGGACAGCCAGTGTCTGGATGAGTCGATAGGAATGGTATCGTAGATTTCATGCCTCCGTCTAGAGAAGTCTGGATCCTTCTACTGTACACAAAACAGTGAAATTAGGTTGCCCCACACTAATTTCTCGACAGTCCACACTATAGAAATATTCACAATTTTTGCATGATGGTGCATTCAATTCAGAGCCATGTGTATGGCATAGATTTGTACACTAGTTCAAGGCTTGGTTTAACCCCTAAAGCCCCAAGGATGTTTTCTGTCAAAAAACACTGAAAACTGCCATTTCTGCTGCGTTCACTTAGGAAACCCTTAAAAAAACATTTTTTTTAAATATAACTGTAGGATCTTGTATTTCACTTGTCTAAGATCATGTGGTAAAAATTTCATCAAATTTGACCGTACGGATTGAAAGATATGACCATTCAAAGTTTAGAAAAAAGATTTTTTGAACTCTGCCCGACAGCTCCAGCTGCCTTTGACCGCCATTTGTGGAAAAAATTTGCACTAAGGACTTTGAATAAAAAAATCTAGTGTATTGAGGATAATGTTATACATATGTCCACCAAAAATCACTTAAAAAAAATGTGTGGAACACATCCAAAAAAAATTTGAAATGACACAATGCCTAGAAAATTGACAATACACTATCTTTTCTTGCTAGCAAGTTTTCTACCTTATAAATTCAATATACGAAAAATCCCAACGGTGGATTGAAAGATTTATTTTCCTTTAACAAACTCCCCCCCCCCCCAAAAAAAAAAGAAAGAAAACTCTAATTTCTATTGAAATTAGAATGCTTTGGTGAGCCAAAGTCTTGTGGGCAATGACAAAAAAAGGGTCCCGGTTTGTTCCCCTGTGTTCCCGATATGTTCCCTATAGCATTCCATTGCATGGGACCTCCAACTCACTACATCATCCATCTACAATGTACTCCATCCATCAAATGTTTCTATCCAACTACTTCTCTATAAACTTCAAAAATTCATAACTAATTCCACAAATGTCCAAAAAATATGAAACCGCTTGGGTTAGATGCCACATTCATTTTTCTTCCTTTGAGAATTTACTGAAAATTATTTCAAGCACTCCATCTTCCTCTAAAAGGCAATCAGCCCTCAAAAACAGCATACTTCCTTCTCTATGAACTTCAAAAATTCATAATTAATTCCACAAATGTCCAAAAAATATGAAACAACTTGGGTTAGATGTCACTTTCATGTTTCTTCCTCTGCAAATTCACTAAAAATTATTTCAAGCACCCCATCTTCCCCTAGAAGGCAATCAGCCCTTGAAAACAGCATACTCCCTTCTCTATGAACTTCAAAAATTCATAACTAATTCCACAAAGGTCCAAAAAATATGAAACGACTTGGATTAGCCCCTAAAGGACCATTGTCCCTTCCGGGGACAAATGCGTTTTCGGGCATGTACCTACGGGCTGACATTTTCTCCTGATTTTTTGAAACTTTTTGTGGACGTGAAAACAATCAAAAAACTGTGAAAAATTCAAAAAGTGTCCAATGCTTCTACAATTTGACATGGAGGTGCCTAATGTAGTAAGCCACATGTACACAAGTTTTTAGAACGTTCCACCCACCAAAGACAAAGTTGTGGCTATGTTTACTCAACTATGACTAATGTGACTAATACCCCAAGGGGTATTAGTCATATTAGTCACAGTTCAACCAATCTCTTGAAATGCATGCCTTCAAAGTTTGAAAACGGTCCCAAAACTTTTCAATAGTTTCAACTAATCCTAAACAAGCACCCCAACATATAAAATTAGAAAAGTGAATGCCAAATCCATTTTTAATTTTAAATTGGAGGTTAAAACAATCAAAAAATTGTGAAAAATTCAAAAAGTGTCCAATGCTTCTACAATTTGACATGGAGGTGCTTAATGTAGTAAGCCACATGTACACAAGTTTTTAGAACGTTCCACCCACCAAAGACAAAGTTGTGACTATGTTTACTCAACTGTGATTATAATTGTGTACATAAAGTGATGTAATTTCTCAAACGTGAGTGAAATTAATTGCACACGCTTCAATTTAGGTGCCACAAAGTTGATTCATGGCTTCTTGGTGCTCATGAAGTTGATTTTGAATGCAAATTATGGACTTTGGAGATTCTTCTCATTACCAAATTTGACCTACTTTTATTTCAAATTTCACCCTAAACCCTGATTCAACGATGTAGAATTGACAAATTGAACACCCACAAATCCAAATTGAAGAATCGTCGTGAAATTGAGCAGGGGTGCGGGGGCGCGGAGGCACGGCCTCGCAGGCGCCCGGCCCCCCTCTCCAATCAAAGGTCGGCGCTCACCTAACCCCCCCCACTCACCTCCGCTGTCCAATGGGCGCCAACCAGGCACGAGGCAGGGTCTTCACCTGCTGTCCACCCCGGCCTGGTCCTGGCAGCCCAAAGTTCTGCCCGCCCTGAAGTCAACAAAAATGTGACAGCCCGGTCTACCCTTAAATTGAAAAAGACTCATAACTTTTTTTTTCTAGAATCCGATTGAAATAAAAATTACATATCCACGAAGCTCTCGCAAAAATACACAACCTCTAAAAATCCCAAAAAATTTGACTTCATATTGAGACCATAGGTAACTGCCCAGACCCATTTTGTCCCCCAAGGGGACAGCCGGTCCTTTAGGGGTTAAAGAGTAGCATGTGCCTCCATGTGGAACAAGCATCAATCCATGATGTAATTTATCTCAGGTAAGGCAACCTAATTGACAAGGCAACCTAATTTCACTATTTTGTGTAGGTTTATAGGTTTAGAAAAAAGGTGAAAAAGTCACTTTACTTCAATTTTGGCATCAGTCTTGGATGCTACAAAATGATTGTCGCTCCAGGGCTCCACTAAAGTATCATTTTGAATGACAAGACAACAACGTTAGATGTAGTCTCACCTTCTCTATTTCAATGAAGAATGAGAAGTTGAAGAGAGAAAAGAAGAACCAATTAGAAATCAGAATTCATGAAGAAAGTGTGACATTCCTTTTCTATTGTTTGGAGAACGAGAGTGGAGAATGCACAACAAGATTTACAAGCAGAGAACGCATAGCTGATGGGGAACGCAAGATGAAGGCGCAGAATGTGCAGGTTGTGTGAAATGCAAGATGAAGTGCAAAACGCGGGCTTCCACATAGAAGAAAACAAAAAAACAACAACAGACAAGGCAAAAGCGAGCTCAGGAGCAAATATTCTTTTTTGGCGAAGAATTCTTCACGTCCGTTATTCACCTCCGAAGGAGAATAATGGACGTGGAGAGCCCTCCGCACAAAAAGAATATTCTACCAACATGAAGCCAATCCTAAACCGCCATGTCTCCATTCTTCAAAGAATAGGCGTATAGTGAAGAAGGTGTGACTGCCCCTTATTTAGATTTTAGAACATCTCTTAGGATTATCCAGAGGTAGACGCACACAAAACCACCACTTTTGTTGATTCTTCCTTCTCATACAATCAAACTTCATATTTCTTTTGATGCATTGGTTAGTAACCTGAAGAAAAATTCAACCCAAGTCGTTTCATAATTTTGTGACAATCGGGTAATATTTCTTGAATTTTCAAAGTTAAAAGCACAAGGATACCTACTCACCTTTCAAAGGTCACGCTTGAAGCAAAAGATGCTTCAACTCCCTTTGTCGAAAGATTGAAGTGGGTTTGGGGAACTTAATGGTTCTTTTGTCACCTTTCTACACTTCTTCTATGCCATCTTATAGGTGTCATTAAATGGAAGGTGGTGACATTGGGTGCTTCTACCTTATAAAGTATACAAACTCAAATCGTTCGGCACTAGCCCAATTGTGAGCCTAATTGCAACCCTATAATTGCACCCTCTTGCATTCTAATGTAGTGAAACTGTAAAGGATTGTATTATTAGTTATGGTTGAAAGGGTTGGAATTGGATTGAAAAATCATAGTTTGATAACTTTAAGTTATAACACCATGCGGTTTAGACACATAATAGAAGATTCATTCATTATTTTACAACTTGTAGGGCCACTTGTGGAATTTATAGAGACTTGTTTATCATCCTCTTTTCCTTGTTATTCATTAGAGGAGATCTGAGCCTCCGGAAGACTGTTTCAGGGTTGTTTTTGATGCTAGGAACAACGCACTTCTATCAAAAAAAATTATTCAAAAAAAATAAAAATAAAAAGTTGTTAAAATATTAAAAGAATACTAAATTATTATTATTTTAAAATAAATAAATAAAAAATCTGACATGGCAGTCGCTTTGCCATGCCAGCCTGGCCATTTGGTAGCGTCCCAGCATCCATGCAGAGTTCCCACAGTCCGGAAACTCGCAGTCTCTTAGAGGCCCGAAATTCTCTAATGGACACATAAGGTTTCAAACCCTAAATTTAAGCCTATATAGCATGTTTGATTCATCATGTCTTTTCCCCACCCTATCTATTTTAAAGCGCCCAGTGTAGGACAACAACTAACATGGTGAGCTTTGTATATTCCAATCCCATGTATTGTGGCATGGAACTCAATGTCTCAATTTCGATATGGTCCAATGCTTCAACAAAATACCATTAAAGTATCCAAGGATTGTTGCAGGCATGCTTTGAGCTTGATACCTTTTAAGAAATACCATTAACTTATTAGGACCAATGGGTACAACTGACTTTGCACATCCTCGTGACTACAATTCCAATACATTTTGTAAGCAATAAAAAATTTATTTCCATATCCACCACCATATTACAAATTACAACAACAATCAACAAAAGTGGTGGGGGAATTTTGTCCCTCTAATAGAGTTATTTGTAAAATCCCCCCTAGTTTGGAGGGGCCTTTTTCCGACAAATTTCCTCCGACAAATTTCCTTCGACGGACGATCCCACAGGCGACCACAACCCCGCAGGCAAAGTCCGGATGAAACTTCTTTTTGGTCGATTTGGGCGCGAAAGAAAGTTTGATACCCACTTTCATATTGACTTTTTGCCCAAAACCTGCTGTTTCACAAAATTGCGGGGTTTAAACCCCGGTTCTGGGTACTTTACAAATAACTCTATTGTAACTAATAAGTAGACTGTTTTTTTCCTTGTCAATCTTGCAATTGAAGGCTAAGCCCGTATTAGCTCAAACAACCTTTGAAGACAGAGAATTTGTTAAAAAAGATATCAATTTTTGATTATTTTGTTTAAAAATAGTCACATTAACTTTTACAATACAATTTTCAAACTAACATTTTCTTGATCTTCACAAAACAACGTCTCGAAGCGAGTTTCTTGAATGGTAGAAAAATTACATTAGATTCAACAACATAAGTAATCTTCAACATAGTTTCTTTTTCCTACATTTTAAAAATATATATACTATATACTTCTTTTCATAATTATGCTCTAAAATGTCTACCATAGAAATGTGTGGCCTTGGCTTGAAGAAGGTTCAAGCTCTATAGGGATGTATACCAAGCCTCCTACCCTTTTGTCCAAATGTAATAAAAAAATGTTGGTCACCTTTTGTCCAAATTCAATAAAGAAATGTTTTGTCACCTTGGCAACATTGCTCCATTCAGAGTGCATTGGAATGATTTTGGGAGCTTCCATCAAGTTTCAGCATTAGAGGAGTTTCGGGGCCTTGGAAGATTAATTCAGGCCCGTTCCCTAGTCTGTCCAGATTCAGGGAACAACGGTACGAACGTGTCTGATTTATTTTTTTTCAAAAAAAAAAAAAAAAAAAAAAAAAAAAAAATTACCAGAATATGGCAGCGTCCCAGCATTCCAGCAGAGTTCCCACAGTCCGAAAACTCGTGGTCTCTTAAAGACCCAAAACTCCTCTAATGTCATTTCTCCACACCAAACGGGCTTGCACACAAAGCACCAATTTCCAAATATAACAATAATAAGCGAATGGAATGAATTCCCAATCAGAATACACAATCAGGGACAAAGAATTCATTCTGGGGTAGTGGGCTATGATTGATCATGTAGACTGCATACCACCAGTACCACCGGTACCACCGGAATTCATGTTGACCTTATCTCCGTGTTATAGACGGACTCCACTCATTCTGCTGGAGTGCCACAAGCCTTCTAAAGTTCTGGAGCAGGGAAAACGCAGGAACAAATTGTTTATTGCAGATGAGAAAATTAAAAAAATTTGGATTTACATTTCAAATCCTAGACTCGGAATTAAGTTGTAGAGATCACGAAGTACAAAATTGACAAACCAAAAAAGGATAGTTCACATAACATTGTCTAACCAAGCAATGATCCTCTCCATGTTGGGAAGGTATTATGTTTTGTTACATATTTGTGAGGGACTCATCAATTAATCTAAGGATTGAAGTTGGCTAAGGAGCCATATAAGGGACTGTTTCCATGGGCCCCTGGAGGTCCAGGTTTTAAAAGGGACCCTAGAAGGCTTTGGCCCCTGTGGGCGACGAACGAGAGGTTTCTGTAATTTCCATGAGCTCTCTTTCCACTAGAATTGGACCAGATTTTGGGCATGCTTCATAGGGCGGATAACTGAATAACTAGACCACAATTTTGGGTGTTTGTTTGGTAGCTACTTTTGACCCCTCCAGACCACCCGCAAAGCCAAATTACATGGGATGTAGGCTGGACGGATTCTTGGAGGTCCAGCCACAGGTCCAGGTTCCATGGAAACTGCATGGACCCTCCATGTGGCTATAGAAATGGGCTCTAAGACAATTTTGTTCGTTGTAGGGGTCTCCTATCCAAGGACGCAAAAGGACTTTCATTGCCACACCATCTTATGCGTGGGGACTCAATGGCAACGACTAGATTGCCAAGATTCCAGTGCATAATACTTTAGTATCTAAGTAGGACATTAATTACAGAGTTCCTACTTCAATAGTAGGAATTTACTTGTGATTGCTATGTCCAATTTGGCATCTTGCAAGTCAGAAATAGTTTTGGGGAGTTGGATGTATGAAACTCATCCATTTCAGTAGCCAAAGGTAAGAGAAGATGGGAACAAATTAACCCCTAAAGGACCATTGTCCCTTCAGGGGACAAATGCGTTTTCGAGCAGGTACCTATGGGCTGAAATTTTCTTCTGATTTTTTGAAACTTTTTTGGGAGGTAGAAATTTGACTAGCTTCATGGGAATATAATTTTTTTCACAATCGGTGCTTTGGAACAAAAATTATGACCAAATAAGCTCAAAACAAGGGACGGCGGGCAACAAAAAAAATTTGCAATTTTTTATTTTTATTTTTTGTAAGTATTTTTTTTCTCATAGATTATGTTTTTGTCTATCTGGAAAGCTTTGATTCATTTCATTTGGATTTTGTATGAGAATGTTATGGACATTCTTGTTTTTCGGGCAATTAAAGCATCTTTTTGAAAAAAATAACTTGTAGGATTCATTTCTGAATGCAATTTTTCAAATTTTTCAAATTTTTATTTTTTGCATGGTTTAGTCTACTTGCTAGAACAATCTCACCATTTGGATTAGTGCATTTTAATTCCACCTAAAATATATGAATATGTTAGATTTTCCTTCTATCTTGTACCTACTTTTTTTATATTGAAAATTAAGTTTTCTTGAACTTTTTTTTTGGCTAGATTCTCAACTCAGTTGTACAGTATAAACATTAAAAGCTCTAAACTCTGTAGTGCAAAAAAATAAAGTTAAAAATGTTCAAAGTCAAAAAATCTAGTCCCACAATGTGCTAAAAAACTTGTATTTTCCACTTTAAACGCAGATATCTTGCAATCTGTGTGGTCAGTATTTCTGAAATTTTTTCCACACACTCCCATACTAGTTAGGTGTATGATCTTACGGTTGGATGTGGAAAACAAACAGTTTTCAAGTTTTTTTATTTTTTGCTATAGAAATGGCAGTTTTGAGTGTTTTTTGGCAGAAAAAGGGCCTCGGTCCTTTAGGGGTTAAACATCTGGCATGCAACCTATTAGAATAGAAACACCCAAAAGTGTCCATGTTTCCATTCTTGTACCCTAGACTACCCTTAGACTTTCATTATTGTGTCCTTCAAATACTTAACTTTGATTTGATGACGCATTTGAAGGACATATATTTAACTTTGATTCGTGGACTATTGATTTATGGAGATTTCAGTTTAGGGTTCATCTGTGTGACAGTTTCAGTGTCTAGAGATTTGGCACTTTGAAAAACCATAGAATTTACATAGAATTTGAATGAACGTCTTCCTTCACTAAAATTAATCCCCAAATGGATGAGCATATTTGAAATTGCATAAATAGAAGTTTCAGTGTGCTGACCGAGCAAGACCCACGAAATTTCGCTGCCCCAGCGGGCAAGAGAACGAGCAGTCGGGTGCGGTCAACAAGTTTTCGGGCGTGGAAAATTTTGGACAAGTCGAGGTCGCCAAGGAGCAGTCGAGGTCCCAAGGGAGCAGTCAACAGCGTGGGGAGATCCTCCAGCCTTGCATTGACCCAGCCCTGCCTCTTCGAAGCCCACCACGCCATGGCAGATGTCTTTTTTAGGGTGTCCTCCGGTGTGAACACGGCATTTTGGGCCTAGGCCCCTGATTGGCCTGTTCCCGTGTTCCCCCTTCCACAGCCCCAAAGCTGGTTAAAAAAAGCCTTCCAGTAACGTGATCCTCTCTGTCCCAGTGTCCCCGTCTCTGTTTCTTGCCGTGGAGTGGCTGGTCTGCCTAAGTTCGATTGATTGCCCTGTGATTGTGTGCAGGAACTGGCAACCTTTGCCCAGAAGTTGAGCATCCGAATTCTCTTGGGACCCTTCCACTGAGGAGTGAGCCGGTTCCTTTAGCTACCGATAGCTTCGGAGACAAGCTTTCGAGCCATAAAGCTACAAAACCCTCTCATGGAAGTTATCTGCATTTAGGCTGGTGTGATGTGCAAGGCAGAAAGATCCTTCAGAAAGATAAAAAACAAAACCGAAGCTTCGGATTCTGGATGTTCAGTTGCTGTGGCTAAGTTAATTGGGGTAGGGAAATTGGTGCACCCAATTGTTGCAGCCTGGCTCCAGAAGGGGCTGATTCAAACGGGGATGGAATGTGTGTTTCTATGCATGCTCTGGGCGATCTGAAATTATTTTCTGTCACCTTCAATCATGGGTGAATGAGAGCAACTAGGCACTGTTCTGAGCTCACTTTTGGTCACTTTTGAAATCTGGATGGAAAGGTGCTGTAGCAGCCGGGAGGGTCATGGATGCATGAGTGCTGACATCATGGTGATGTCATGGTGATTACTGTACAGGAAGAAAGGACTCTGATGGTTGTATTTTCTTCAATTTGTAAATGAGTTTCCTTTGTGTGCACTAAATTCTAAAAGAGATCGTATGTATTGTAAGAAATAATCTAAAATATCATGTCTACTTGTGTGATGAGCAATCAAGCAATGTTCCTCAGTTTGCTGTTTCAACGTGCCCATGAATTAAGATAAATCCACCAGTTATCCTCTGAAGACATGTGAGTTTTTACAAGTCAACGTCCTTGGGCAATTGATTGGTACAGGATGACCTTGAATGCAAATAGGATTTATTCCTTCAAACTAATGACATGATTCACATGAATGATGAGACGTTGCCTGCTTGGCAACAAAAAGGCTTCTTCACTGCAACATGTCACCAGTAAAGGGGATTCATCAATGTGTCCCAATTCATGTCATGTTCACTGAATGCAACAACCCATGTGCTCCTGCCAACTCTCTTTTAGGAGTATAAATTATAAAGTCCATGAAATCTGGAATCCATTTTCCCTTTTACTATGGAAATGGTCCATGTATTTTTTAAAAAAAAATCAGGAATCCACAACATAACTTCTGTCTGTCAACATCAACATCAATTGTCAAACTACTTCGCGGCAATCCAATTGATGGTCCAAATTATCCACTCAAAATACACAATGAGCTCAAGATGCAGAGGCAGTAAGCTTGCTGGTGAACTATATTTTGAACCAAGGGACTGGATAAGGGAGTTTAACTTAGAAGAACGACATGGGTTTTCATTCTCATATTTGCAAGAGAGTTTGGGATTCTTCCTGTTGAACTAAATTCCATATCATAGTCATAGTGAGTTATGACACCATTTGGTAAACATGCCCATGTGCAAACATCTGCAACTTCCGAGAAGCATCGAGATATTTGAATTCTAATCACAACATGAAGCTACACCAAAATTATAGTTATTATGAGTTTAAAGTTATACTATGTGTTGCAAAATTTTCAAACTACGAGGACTTCTTCCACACACATAGGTATTCTTGCAGTGAAAAGAGATGTCTTTAGAATTCGTAGTGTTCATAACTATTTGGTTATTTAGCGAATGATTGTTACAAATAACCAAATTATGGGATTTGAAAATTTCTTCAGTTTCATCTTTTATCAAAGCATGGAATTATCTTTTTCAGGTTCTTGGGAAGGATTTAAAATTAAAATGACCATTACCGACTCACCTAATATAGCTTGGTGTCCTAAGATTACCTTTCTACCAATACATTGATTACAAAAAAATTGTTTTCACTACAAAAAATCAATATACACGGAAAAAATATGTATAATTTGAAGATTTTGGAACTCGCAATGTATTTGAGGCGTAGTAATTTACCCCCCCAATAGTTGCAAAGTTGGATGAAGGTAAAATAGGCAATAAGATTGTGATTCTTTACATCAACTAATTTGTTACTTTCTAAAAAGGAAACTGAGCCAATTTTACCAATAGAGCTTCAACACAATGATAGTTTAACCCTGAAAAAACGATGAGGACTAAAAGCATTTGCTAAATGCACCTATTCATAATTTTGTTTTTCAAATGCAATGAATGCATGTTTCCTTCCAGAGTATCAAGGACATTGAAGACATAAAGTGTCCCATGAATGACTTTCAAGAAAACCCTAGAATTTTTTTTTGGCACCTGTTCATCCAAGAACGTCATCATTTTTTACTTGACAAATTAGATGATAGAAATGTGTCCTTCCAAGATTATTACAATGCAATATATTAAATTTAGAAACTACAACCCTATTTCAAGATGAGTAAATGCGGTCGTCAATTAACCTTGGAATATCGGGTTGGTCACCATGAAAATCATCCATTTTTGTAATGTGTGCATCATTTGCTTAAAAAAAAACCAAGAGCACTTGTTCGAGGTCAAAATACTATACAAGATCTCTCTTTTCTACAAAAAATTCCAAGGATGAACATTTGTACTTCTGTTTTACATAGGAAAGTTCTTTGTCATCCATCAGGCACTTTTAGTCGCTACAAGTTTAACTACAGGAACTAATCTGATGGACTTTGGGGTCTAAATGAGTACTATATGGCAAAAAAATCAAATCCATCCCTTGTACAAAGTGGCCAGGTAAGATTGACCTCCTTATTGCCCCATATTTTACCCCTGGAGAAAACACTATAAATTTTTATTTACTACATATGATGAAATTTGCAAATTCTGAATTCATATTTGCAATTGGAGGCCCCAAATTGACAAGGAGAGGTGATGAAGTACAAATTGTACATGACATAAATTTGTACGGGGAAATTTATACATTCACCCTTGGATGGGGCAATAAGGGGTCAATCCTCCCGCTGGCCTGTGCAAAGTGAGCAGCCCAAAAGAAAATTGTCTGCCTTTCGCCTTTCCCACGACGACTTTTACCTTTACATCACTCAGGGTGTGTCTTGCCGAAGGGAAGGCAGGCCAACGAGGCACCGCATCCCCAACCAACTGAAGCTGTGCGACGACGGAACTGCCCTCCGTCCGGAGTCCGACGGCTCCAAGGCAGGTCCGCTCCGCCAACTACCACGTGGCTGCGCAACATCGCATTGCGGATGTGGCTTGGGACGTGGACGAGGTTGCTCCCTGCCCACGCCACCCGCCGGCGGCAACGCGCCCCCTTAACTTACAGACACGCGACGATTGACTCCGGCCTCCCGAGAGTCCGAGACGGACGAACGTTGAAAGAAACCCGTCAGTCAGTTTGCAGACATTTCCTTTTCTTTTCCGATTCGAGTTTCGTTTTTATTATTAAGCTTAACTTGTAGCGGAGAGCAGGCACGAGTCTGTTTATCTGGTTTGGCACGCAGCTTCCACATCTGCAGACAACGGGGACGTATCCATCCATTCCGTTCCTCGGCTTTCATTGTGTCCTTCGTTGGGAATGGAAGGAGCGAAAATGATCCGTATGCATGGAATTTCAATTTCCAGTAGAAATTGGGGGACATATTTTACTGGAAAATAATGAACAAAATATTCCAGACACGGTCGATTCTAATATTACTTTCATCTATCGTATTATCATTTGGAGTTTGTCAAATTAAATGCCATTCATTTCTTTGTACTTATCTACTATAGTGCTACAGTACTGGTATATATCCATTTGAAGTTAGATAAATTTGTCTATTGATAGAAATGCAATGAATGTAATGAAACAATTATGGATGTTCTTTTGTTTAATGTTTCATAATGATAGATTCCTTTCCATTTGTCCATGATATGATTTGGATTTTGGGAAGCCATTTTTGACAATATGGAATTTCTGGGAAGCCATTTTGTGATTCATGCAATCTAAACTTGACGAAGCGATCCAAAATTACAGTCCGTTACTTTCCCTTCACCTACTTGCTAGAACGCGACTTTCGAATTTGACAAACTCATCATCCATTGAATAAGGGAGCCGACCCATTCCCGATCACCACCCCATTTCCGCTCTGTTATCTTTCCGATCAGCAGGAGAATCACGATCATTAATTATAACACAATTTCCGAAGGAGTGGTGGCGCATTATGATTGGCTACGAGATGATCAATATTGCAACCAATCCTTGGTGGATTTGCAACCAAGTCCTTGGTCGGAAATAGGGAGGTCTGTATAACGAGTATAGGTCGATTAGAATCTTCAGCAAAAAAATTCATAGTAATTATGTTTTGAGAAATAAAAATCTGAAAAATTATGGGAACCATCTTAATTCAATTTCTACACATGGGAAAATTCCTCCCTTGAAGAACCCCGCCCTGCAGATATGCGTAATTGCTTAAATGGTCGACAATGGGTCGGCTCCCTTAACATCCAACTTTCAACAAATCAGTCAGTTCAGAATCGTCCTTGGACTTCCAATTCTGTCCCCATTTCTAAAGGTAGTAAATACGTTTTGGGCGAAAGTTCGCCACAATCGACAGAAGAAGGAATTAATAACGCCCACGGACGGGCGGCCGACGACGCCGAGGACGGGCGACTGACGCGGACTGACGAATGCAGACTGGCGACGGTCTCGACGACGGACGATGCTTCCGCGAGGCTGCGTCGCCGCCGACGCGCGGGTCCGCAGAGTCCTTCTCGCCCAGTTTCCTCGCCGGACTTGCCACTACCCCCCCTGCCTGCCTGCCTCTATACCTCCCCCTGGCCTTCCCCTTACGCCAACTATTGTATTTCTCCGCCTGCTCTGCTCCTCTCGCTCGGTCGCGCTCGTATAAAATTCGCCACCGCCTCCTGTTTGTCCTTCCAATCAGACTTTCAGTCCAGATTCCAAGTCCAATTCGCGTTATACAATTCGCGTTGCCCAATTTGCTCGGGGTCGACCGCCATTTTGCCTGAGAGAGGTGGAGTGTTGGGTGTGTTGCGTGTGTCCCTGCCTGTCTGAGCTTGCGTGTGTCAGGAGCTCGCATTGATCATCGCTGGAATTGAAAGCGAAATTGGTGTGATTTAGAGGGGGATTCGTTGAATTGCATTCCATTCTGAAGATCGAATCAGCAATGGTGATGGGGGGGAAGTTCACCAGCCGCGAGGGGCCGTCCTGGTTGCCTTCGTTTCTGAAATGCGAGAATTTTTTCTCGCATTGCGCGTTCCACACGTCCGGAAAGAATGAGCGCAACCAGTTTTGCTTCGATTGTCCGCAAGAGGGGCCTCTGTGCCCCGAGGGGCTGGCGACTTCGCACCGGGGCCATGCCAGCATCCAAATCCGGCGGGCTTCGCACAGGGACGTGGTGCGAGTGGCCGACATTCAGAGGTACGTGGATTTGGCCAACATTCAACCGTACACGATCAACAGTGCGAAGATCGTGTTCTTGCAGTCGAAGCCGCAGCCTAAGATCGTTAAGGGCGCCGCGCACTACTGTGAGATATGCCAACGCAGCATTGCGGACCCCGTCCGGTTTTGCTCCATCTTGTGCAAGTTGGTGGGAATTGAGAGGGATCCTCATGACTTCACTCTCACGCTGACGGTGTTTTCCAAGGCTGGACCGGGATTCTTTAGCAAGGATACGACGGCTTCCCCTGCCACGAGCCATGGCTCGGGGATTACAGATTTCATGCCGGATACTCCGAAGAAATTCGCGAAGCGCGGCGCTCGGGAGATGGCGTCGCCCTTTTCCAAGAAGGCGAAGCTCGCATTGGCGACCCCCGGGTCGATTCTCCTGCCCAGCGACGAGGACATGGCGATGGCGCCCCTCACGCCGACGTACGAGTCGGGGCCCAAAGTTCACCACCGAAAGCAAGTGCGTCCTCACAGGGCACCCATGTTCTAAGCTCGCGAGCCGGCGGGTGCTTGAGATGCACGATTCTCTTTACTCCATAGCAGCAGTCGAGGTTACTTAGATTGTACGCAATTATAGAGGAGGACGTTTGTCGACACCGCGGGAGTGGAACATGGAAATGGAAATGCGCACCAGTGGGACCAGCCTTCGCAGCCCAGGAAGAGCTACAATGCCGCCCTTAGCCTAAGTACACAAGGTATGCTTCCTTTCCGAGAATCGGTCTTGTCCTTTTTAGACTTGGGCAATTGCATCTCCTTGGTGCTTCTTCACGGCACTTGTTCTTGCCGCATTCTGGTTCTCGCCCCTGTCTGTCGGTTTTGGCTGTAGACCTTGGAAATGGAAGTGGCTCTGTTATGTGCCGTTTAATTAAATTTGGTGCAAGTGTCAATCGGTTCGCAGATTTTTCGGTATCTTTTTCTAGTTTAGATTCTCCAACAGGCTCAATTGCGTCGTCTTTCTAGCTTTCGTGTTTCTAGCACATTTCCTGGCCGCATTGTTGTTCCCGTCGGTTAGTGCGGCTTCGAAAAGAGTGGTACCTTTGTTTTCTGCCGTTTAGTTAAATTGTCTTCAAGTGTTGACGGGTTCCTGGTTAATTTTGGTATCCTTTTCCAGTTTAGATTGTGCAACAGATTCACTTGAGCGTTTGTGTTTCTAGAACATTTTCTTACCACATTCTTGTTCCCGGTCCTGTCTGTTGGTTGTGGAGGTGCGACACTGAAAATACCTGTGACTCTGTTGGTGGTAAATTGCTGCAAGTACTGATCGTCTTTTGTTTTCTCGAACAGGGTACTTATTACAAGTTGTGTCCCGGGAGCCGGAGCAAGAGGGCTGTTATAAAGAGTAGGAAGGGAAGAAGATGTCGACAAAGAGCAGGGTATGCCGCGGAGCTTGTATGATAACAGAGGATGAAAGAAATAAAACGGTGTGTCCAGAAAACAGGCAGCTGAATAATCACGCATTGCTTGAGTCCGAACTGTGACTCCCCATTGCTGCTGTCATGAGACGACCGAGTCAGGCGAACAATGTGAATGCAATGACATTGTCTTACTCGCTGCTGGCATACATTTTTCGCTTGTTGCCCGCAGGATCTCCTCGAAATTTAAGTCTCGAAATGGGGCCTGATAGTGTAGTGTGCAGAAGGGGTCAAGGTTCCGCAAATGTTATTAGTACTATAGATTGAAATTGATACTTTCTGGTTGCGTCGTATAATGTACATTAGAAGGTGTCAGTCAAAGGATTACTGACTGTGCTTTAAGAAGGAAACAATTGTTTTCCTTTTCTGCTCCGTTGCGATGCTCCAGTGAATTGTACAGTGATGAAGTAATGAGTTCAAAATGGGTCCTTACATCCCCTATTTCCTTTTGACAACAAAAACTTTGTCGATTCTGAGATTACTCTGTTCTTTTTCGTAGTCCACGTTTGCACATCATGTGAAAATATCGTTGCTGGAGGTTAAGATTGTGTGTTACATTGCCTTATATTTGATTTTGGTGACAATGCGAATGCCGAGTATTGCTGAGTATCTGTGTTTTCAGTTACCCTAGATTTTATTTTTGAGTTAAAAGTGTTCTGATAGGGGGATGTTGATCTTGCTGAGTCAGCGGTGTTCATTGGCATGATGGCCATGGTCAGCATCGGTGGCTGCTACCCTGAATCTGTGCATTTCTGGGCTCACTCTTCTGTGGCAAGTGGCTGTATGGGTGCTGTTGTATGAAATGAGAGGGGAGCAATCCTAGAGATGTCTTGTTGAGGGTACAGTGCGTTTTGCAGACAATCAGCAGTTACATTTTACATACCCCAATACGGCATGAGTACTGTATTTTGAGGGTGAACAGTTGAATCCGAATCTGCACCTTGCAGGTCACCAATAACAGTTGGGCGTTCGCCAATCATTGTGAATCAGACTTTGACCACATCAGCAGTCCCTTCCGTCTCCTTCGAGGGTTATTAGTCCCGGTTCTCATCATTCATGGCAACCTGCACTTATTACGTGGCCACCATAATTTGTTTGCGCTCCCTGATTGAACGCTGGTTTCCACATTGCCTTGAACGGCAAGAGTTCCACCTTTCACTGGCTGCCTACCACTGAGGGATCCATTGACACGCCATTGTTGCTCGCCGATAATGCCAATTTTGATGTTCACGGCAACTGTGTCTGTCTCATTGACATGTGAGGGGATGGTTATTACGCAGAATCACTCTCCTCATTTTGGACCCTTCCGTCAACCCATCGTCGATAGCAACAACGAAATGTGTGCATGATTGAAGCATGGTAAACCACTTGCAGAGGAAGCACAGAGAGATCATTGAACATGCATCATCAATCCACCAATTTGTGTGTTCATTACATTCTGTGTTGCGCTTGATTTAACTTAAGTGAGACCCTAGTGTCAATTATCGGTGCTTCATTCAGATAAATTTCTGAAGTGAATGAAATCTTTTCATTTTTGGGTAGAAACCCACCACTTCCTTTTTACCACTTCTGCTCTTTTATGAGCTAATAAATCACACGTCATCCCTTCCAGTTCCAACCCGTTTTTTCTTGCTTTACAGCAGCCCCACAGCAACACGCTGAAAGGGACTCTTCAAATGATTTGCACCATTGATCTTCTAAGATTATGTAGTGGAAACATGGTCAACATAGACCTAAAGAATGACCTCCAGATAGAAGATCCACTACTAAGTTAGTTTCATGCACCAAGTGGGTCCTTCTTCTTGTTCGAGTGAGTCCCTTCCTTGGTCTCCACCAACCTTGTTTCCACCGGTGACTGCAATTGTGGCAATTCCCAATGCATAATTCGTCCCTCTCAGATCTAGATATTCTTGATTGCGTAGAATGATGTGGCATTATGTCTGATCGGTACCAACTACAGTTACCAAGGATTATCGAGTCCGTGGTAATTTAATTAAACCTTGTGCAGACAATTGTTGGAGGAAGGAGGCGGACTTCTTCTTCAGTTGTTCGTTCACAGGAAAGGGGCAGGAGTGCAGAACTGCAGATGCCGGGATCTTCTGAGTTAGGTGCTTGGGAAGTTCCCCGCGGGCTTCCTCGGGTCTTCATTTGCCTTGTCGGACACTGGGATGGATCCTGAGCACCACCGTCGGTCGGTCGGTCGGTCCGTCTCATCATCAAGCCTATCGCCATCCCTCACGCCGACGTGGTTCCATCGTCATCTGCCACGTGTCGGAAGATGAAGGAACAGTCGTGAAGCATCTGAAGTGTTTTTTCTGTCAGTTCCGGTAACTTAAGTGAAGTGAGCAGTAAGTTAACTTAGGCCCAGGTCTTGATTAGTAGCTGAGCAATGGGAGATTAGGAAATGATTATGGTTTGGTCTGGCACGCCCTCCCTCACTGGCTGTTTGAGAAGGCGCCTCCATTCTGGGATGTCTTGAGCTTCACGCCAGATTTGGAAGGTTGCAGTGCCCTTCGCCTTGCATAAACCAGGCCCGGGAAATGAACGGCGCCGTTCATTTCCCAGATTATTTCCATAATCCTCTACGAACAGGGAAAATTGTCGTAACAACTGAAGGGATTATGGGATTTCTCATCTTTCCTAATGGAAAATTTCCACAGCATCTATTCAATTGACATTTGTTTATGCATTTCTTGTTGGTGGTTTACATCTAACAATCCCCTTCAGATTTAAAAGCATACTAAACCCCTCAAGGCCCAAGGCCTTTTTTCTGCCAAAAAACACCCAAAACTGCCATTTTTTTAGCATAGAGTGAATAAAAAATTAAAAAATGTTTTTTCAGCACATCTAACCATAAGATCTTACACCTAACTAGTATAAGAATGTGTGGAAAAAATTTCAGAATTTTTGACCACACAGATTGCAAGATATCTACGTTTAAAGTGAAAAAAACAAATTTTTCAGCACATTGTGGGTCGTGGGACTGGATTTTTTGACTTTGAACATTTTTAACTTAAATTTTTTGCACTACAGAGTTTTGAGCTTTAAATGTTTATAGTGGAGAATTGAGTTGACAATCTACCCCCCAAAAAAAAAAATTCAAAAAAACTTAATTTTCATTATTAAAAAGATTGAAGTAGGTACGAGATAGAAGGAAAATCTAAAATATTCATATATTTTAGATGGAATTAAAATGCACTAATCCCAATGGTGAGATTGTTCTAGCAAGTAAACTAAACCATGCCAAAAAAAAAACTGAAAAATTTGAAAATTTGCATTCAGAAATGAGCCGTACAAGTTATTTTTTTCAAAAAGATGCTCTAACTGCCCAAAAAACAAGAATGTCCATAACTTTCTCATAACAAATCCAAATGAAATGAATCAAAGCTTTCCAAATAGACAAAAACATAATCTATGAGAAACAAACTACTAAAAATAAAAAATAAAAAACAGTGCAAATTTTTTTTGTTGCCCGAGCTGGCCCTTGTCCCTTGTTTTAAGCTTATTTGGTCATAACTTTTGTTCCCGGGCACTGGTTGTGAAAAAAATGATATTCCCCTGAAGCTAATCAGCTTCCTACCTCCCAAAAAAGTTTCAAAAATCAGGAGAAAATTTCAACCCGTAGGTACCTACCCAAAAAAGCATTTGTCCCTCAAAGGGACAACGGGCTTTTAGGAGTTAATTGTTTTATTATATTCAATAAAGTTTTTTTCTATATTTTTTTACAATTACAATTAATTTGAGTATTTTGATACTTGACTTTGGGCAACTGACAAGTGTTCGCCACATGCGCATTAACCCTAAAAAGACGCGACCCCCTATGATCAAGCTAGCCATTAAAATGCTCCAATTGTAGGCCAATAGGTGTATTCTTTGTTTCTACAATTAACAGTGAAGTCATCCATCAGACACTTTGGATCCTCAACATCCTTCAAGGATTAAAAAAATGAATTCAACACAAAGAGAATTTTTTTTTAAACCCTTTTTTTATGTGAAAGGTAGAGTGACCCGCCCGCCCTTCATATTCCTGTAGTGGCTTCCCGGGCGCAAATGGAGAAGTGCAGAGTAGCGGTGGGCATCTCTCTATCTAAGTTTCTCTCTATCCACCAGCTAAGTTTAGCTACGTTAGGGACAGAAATGGAGGTCCGTCAGTTTAGTTGGTGAATGACGCCCCTGCTGCTCTGAAGTGGAGGGCTGGACCCCCGGGGTGGAAAGTTCCTGACTGTCGGTCCCTTGCAGCCCAAGCTTCCTTCTCCACCGTGGTTGAATATCCTGGGGCAGTTTTCACACCAATTGAGAAACGTACAACACTTTGGACAAGGACACTTGCGGGCTAATGAACAGCGTGTTTTCTAATGAACAGTAATCCACTCTTGGGCAGCATCTCATGGAATGAAATTTGGAAAGACACATAATCAGTGTAGTAGCTCCTTTTTATCAAACAGCTGGCAAAATGTCGCCAGCAAAAGAAACAAGTTCTTCATCAGGGATTTCACATAGACAAGAAGGAAACCACACTAGAAGAAGCATCGCAAATAGTGGTCTTGTTAGTTAGTAGAGACAATGCGTTGTAGAGTGTTTAGGAATTCTTATTGCTAAGAAGGGTAACCCGGTTTGAAAGACCAACATGAATTCAGCCTCTTTGGGGAATGGCTCAACTATTGAAGCCTCATAGACCTCGAGGTAGACCCTAAAAGAACCAACATGTTTCTTCCCTAAGAAATTCTCAGCTTTGCATATGATGACAAGGTCATTTGCCCACCACTATAGTTGGATGGACTATGGTAGTAAGCGCCTCACCAACTTCCTGGTTTGAATTCATGACCGCCTCACAAGTGTACAAGGTCAAACCAATGAGCCATGGTTGTAGGTGCCTTGCTTTCCATATCTACTACTTGATTGTCACCTCTTTCAAAAATGGATTCCATTGATGTAGTTGAATTTTAATTGTGAAAAAGCCTTTGATAATGGACCAAACAAAAATGGGTTCTCAAAAATTTAACTAGCATGGAAAGCCAATCACTACATCGGTGCCATGCATAAAAATGTAGAGTTAGCCATGCCACATTTGTCATCAATTAGAGAAGAATGCCATGTCATAGGAGTGTATTTATCATAGTGTCAAAGAGTCTAGCTCAAATTACACGCTCTACTGAATGTAGTAGGGTTAGCATGATTGCTCAACAAAAATGCATTTCACTTCAATAGTTCATTTATGATGTAGCCAATTCACAATGACATCAAACAAGCAAGTTATAGATGAAACAAGGTCACACCACTTGTTTAACCCATAAAGGACCAAGGATGCCATTTCTAGAGTAAAGAGTAAAAAAATCTGAAAATTGCTTTTTTTGCACATCCAATCGTAAGATCTTATACCTAACTAGTATGGCAATGTGTAGAAAAAAATTCAGAATTTTTGACCGCACATATTGCAAGATATCTGCGTTTAAAGTGGAAAAAACAAGATTTTCAGCACATTGCGGGACTAGATTTTTTGACTTTGAACATTTTAACTTAAAATTTTTGCATTATAGAGTTTTGAGCTTTAAATCTTTCTAGTGGAGAATTGAGTTGAGAGTCTAGGAAAAAAAAATTCAAAAAAAGTTAATTTTCATTCTTAAAAAAATTGCTAAGTAGAAGATAGTACAAGATAGAAGGAAAATCTAAAATATTAATATCTTTTAGATGGAATTAAAATGCACGAATCCCAATGGTGAGATTGTTCTAGCAAGAAAACTAACCATGCGGAACTTCTTACTTTGAAAAATTGCAAAAATTGCATTCCAAAATGAATCCTACAAGTTATTTTTTTCAAGAAGATGCTCTAATTGCCCAAAAAACAAGATTGTCTATAACTTTCTCATAAAAACTCCAGATGAAATGAATCAAAGCTTCCCTAATAGGCAAAAATATAATCTATAAGGAAAAAAAAATTTAAGAAAAAATTAAATATTTTGCAAATTTTTTTTGCTGCCCCCTCTCTCCTATTTTGAGCTTATTTGGGCATAACTTTTGTTCCCGGGCACTGATTGAAAAAAAACTGTATTCCCACGAAGCTTCTCAGTTTTTTTATCTTCCAAAAAAAATTTAGAAAATCACAACAAAAATTCAGCCCGTAGATACCTGCCCAAAATCTGATTTGTCCCCCAAGGGGACAATGGTCCTTTAGGGGTTAATACATTGATTTAATATCCTATTAGTGCGGTTTTTGAATTACTATAACTAAAAAAACTTGGTGAAAATGAGTACAATACACCAAGAGTTTACTTTTTTTTGCACAACCAGTAACAACCAAATTTTTAACTTGTAATGTTGAAATTCAAGACTTTAAGGCCTAACAACATCCATATTATCATCTAAACTTACAATTATGGTAAATGTTCTAATTATAAATTTAGAACTTATGATTTGTAAAATTATAATATTAATCCCTAAAGTTCCATGACTATGTTTTCACCCAAAACGCTTGAGTACTGCCATTTTTAGTGCAAGTACCAAATTTTTGAAAAAAAATAAAAATTTGACACATGTAACCTTGGAATCTTGTAATATTCTGACTTGAAAACATGTGGTAAAAATTTCAGAACTTTCCACCACGTGGATTGCAAGATATAAGCATTCACATTCACTGAAATCATTTTGGCCTTACGAAAAACAGGGCAGCTGAACTTCACAAGCTCACTTTTCTATGAAAAAATGTCCAAAATGGTGGTACTTCTTTGGATTATTTTTCCTAGACAAGTTGGCCACATGCTTGAAAAATTTCACATCATTTGAAATTGTACAACATATAGAAAAAAAATAATAAGTAGGAAATAGTAAGGAATGATTCAAAATACGAAATTGTTAAGAATTTTATTATGGAAAATGCCAATTCCAATGGTGGAAAGGTTGTAATAAAAAATCTACATCCTAGGGTTTTATTTTTTTCCAAAAATATTGAAAATTGAGTAAAATAAAGGACTTCAAAGTTTATTTTAGAGGAAAATCCATAATTGCCCACAAACAAAAATTCCTCATAATTTTTGACTCATTAATCAAAATGGAATGATTCAAAGCTTTTCCTGTATAGTATATAACTCTAGAAAATCAATTTTGAATTTTCTGTTTCTGATGAAAATTGATTTTTTCTAATTTGCTTAGACTGCACATTTACAAAAAAAGTAACATATTAGGCCATAACTTTTGACTCATATTTCCAAATGTTATGAAACTTAGTGTATATAAAAGATATTCCTTTTTCAAACCTTCTATAAAAATTTGGGCCAAAAATATGGAAATCTCTAGTCATATGCACCTGCCTAAAATTACTATGTAGCCAAAAAAAAATACATGCTGGTCCTTTAGGGGTTAATGTTTGAAAAATGTTTGACTTTTCAAGTTCTTCAAAATTTTAAATATATGATTATGATTTCTTTTGATATTTTTAAATTAGAAATTATTGGTAATATTATTTATTTGTAATATTATATAAAAAAAAATTTGAATTAATGATTAGCACTAAAAGAGGACATCAAATGGTTAGCAACCTAATGATGGCACATAACATTTCCAAATAAAAATGATTGAATTCAAACAACTAGCAACTTGATGCTTCTTAATCAATTGTGATTGAATTGAAATGACTAATGATCTAACTCATCTTAGATGAAATGATGCACACAAGGGTAGCAAAATAATGGTGGCTTCAAAAATTTGAGTTATAATTCTCCAAGATTTCAAAACTCCTATAATAATTTTGTGCACGTCACCTTTAACCCCTAAAGGACCAAGCTGCGTTTTTTGGCAACATAGCAATTTTGGGCAGCTTACTACAAATGGAGTTTTTACCTTTTTTCTTTGAAAATTTTACGCAACATGTGTCCAAGGAGTAGCTTTAAGGCCCAACAATTTTTGTAACTCTTGACTACATAGTTAAAAAGTTATTGCATGATATGTGATTTTCTTTGAATTTTGGGTAGTCTGGGCAGCTCAAAAAAATTCTTTAAAAATGACTTCTTAAAAAAATAAAAATTTGAACTTGGTTCTCTAGATTTATATATACATGGAAAACTTTGAATCATTCAATTTCAATCTTTGAGTCAAAACTTATAAGGAGTTTTAGTTTGCGGGTAGCTATGGTATTCAAAGATTCCACACCTACCTTCAAACTTAAAATTCTCATAACTTTTGACTCATAGATTGAAATTGAATGACTCAAAGTTTTCCATGTGTATATAAATCTAAAGAACCAAGTTCAAATTTTTATTTTTTTTAATAGTCATTTTTAAAGAAATTTTTTGAGTTGCCCGGGCTGCCCAAAGTTCAAAGAAAATCACATATCATGCAATAACTTTTTAACTATGTTGTCAAAAGTTACAAAAATTGTTGGGATTTAAAGCTACTCCTTGGGTACATGTTGTGTAAAAGTTTTAATGAAAAAAAATAAAAAATCCATCTGGAGTAGGCTACCCAAAATCGCTATATTGCCCAAAAACGCAGCTTGGTCCTTTAGGGGTTAAATGAGCCCCCAAAGTTGCTCAAATTAAATTAGCAAATAGGACCATATCAATGGAATTAATATTTGATAAATTAGTGCCAAAGTCACTAATTACATATACAAAACATATGCTTGTCAACTTTCTTTAGCCCCTAAAGCCTTTCATTGACTAAAATGTTATTTTGCATTTTTGAGTACTAGCTTCTAGTGATTTTGAATTTTTGATTTAGTCCTTGACATTTTTGTGTAGCTTCTAATCATCATCTTCTTTTTATCAAGTTTTGTTATGTGATATTGTGATAAGTATTGCAAAGTGTATAAGTTTTTTTTGTATGTGTGCACAAAAATTGGACAATCTAGGTGACAAGAAAATTTGCCTCTTCAATTTATTACAAGATGGATTTGATTTGTGAGTGTATATCTACCATAGTTGGAAAACTATGAATCATTCTATTTTGAATGATGAAATGAAACTTATGATAAGATTCACTTTGCAAGCAATCATAGCATCTCTCCAATAGAAATAACATTGAAATTTCTTTAACTTCTTTCTTGGATTCGATTTGTAGTAGTATTCAAAATCATTAAAAGCATAGTGCGTAAAGTGTCTACTAAGGTGAAAACATCCAAAACAATCTATATGTCTATTCCTCACAAGTAGACTTCCATTAAACTGTGTCCTCTAAAGTGTCATTAAATCGTTCCCATACCCAACTACCATCGGTTGACTATTGATTTCTCCAGATTTTGGTTTTAGAACCAAGCTATATAACAATTTCAGTAGCCTAGGGAATCTACACTTTGAAAATTCATAAAAATTACATGCTATATCTGAAAATTCTATTTTGTTTTTGCAAATTCAAGATTTTCAATTGCTAATACTACTAAAAATTATGTTTTTCTAGAAAAGGTGCCTCCAACATGCTAAGTTGCTTATTTTGTGGTTTTTGGTGTTTCCACCTTACAATGATTATGAGGCAAAAAGAGGCAAACAATGCCGTCGATCTTCTAAAAAAACCAAAGCTGTTGATGTTTGTTGAATAGACAATCTTGGCCATCCAAAGGATAGAGAATTCAAAATATAAGATACAGATACGGTTATAGAATTTGATATACAAAATATATATATATATATATATATATATATATATATATATATATTTACAAGAATTAATACAAATATATCCCATACCAATTGCTATCTATACAGGCTCACATGAATACAAATATGGTTTTGAGGTGGGTTTTCATTTCACAAGGGATGTGCTCAAATTTTTGGATGTAAAAGTCTTACAACTAGTAGAAAAATTACATATGTATCCCTTTTAGAATTTTTTATAAAAGCAAAAGAACCAATGGGAGAATGACATGAGTACCTTTTGTTTTTTTTGTGTGTGAATTGGAGGAAAAGCAACAAGTTTATCACATTGAGCATGAGCAATGAGCTCAAAATAGACAGTAACTGCCTTTTCTATTTTTCCATCATTCCCACCATTAGCATTGGGATGGGTACTAGCAAAAAAATGAAATTTCATATGTCACGATCTTGTAATTGGTGAGGTTATTAAATTTGAAATTTTGGGATGTATACTTCAATAATATAACTAAAAGACCATATAGTTGCATAACATTCATTAGCCTTCAGAGAGGCTGCCTTTTCCTCTCTGGAGTCCTCATCCACAGGTTTCATCCTATTAGCATTAATATAAGCTTCAGTACCAGGATAGTGGCAGTAAATTATGGTATTCTCCATTTTCTTCTGTTAATTTTAGGACCAAACATACCAATCAACAAATATTTGTAGAGAAAGATGGTTTGCCAAAAACACTAAGAATCCAATGACTAATACACTAATGCAATCTTACCATTTGCCATCAATAACTCATTTTGGAATGACTTGTGAGAAGACAACTATTATATACACATGGGGTGGTAGGAGGTAGAACAACTTATGTGGGATAAACAAATTAGAGTTTGCAGTTTGTGAAGCACTCATAGTTAAGTCCAAAACAAAGAAGTTTGTTAAAAGTGGAATCTCAGACCTCATTTAGGCATAGTAGAATAATTCTTTTCAAAAAACTTTGAACTAAAAAAAGTCGAAAAATGAAGATAAGTTTCACCTCTAGAAATCCGTTTGGCATTTTGAATCTCCAATAAAAAGTTATGGACAAATTTGAGAGAGGGGTTGGAATAGACATTTTCTTTAACATTTTTCCAACCCCTCTCTCAAATTTGTCCATAACTTTTGATTGGATATTCAAAATGCCAAACGGATTTCTGGAAGTGAAACTTATCTTCATTTTCCCAACTTTTTTTAGTCCAAAGTTTTTTGAAAAGAGTTATTCTACTATGCCTAAAAGAGGTCTGAAATTCCACTTTTAACAAACTTCTTTGTTTTTTATTTAACTATGAGTGCTTCACAAACTACAAACTCTAATTTGTTTATCCCACATGGGTTGTTCTACCTCCTACCACTCCATGTTTATGTATAGCTTTCTTTCCCATTGAAAACTCAAAATATTATTGGTTTTGAATGAATGCAAGCCAATAGTTTGGTTCATTATTTTATGAAATTTTCTAGTGTTTTGTAATAGTACAAAACATTTGTACTGTTACAAAACACTAGAAAATTTAGTAAAATAATGAACCAAACTATTGGCTTGCATTCATTCAAAACCAATAATATTTTGAGTTTTTTAAACACTCAATGTATAAGTGAAGAACGTTGGTTATTGTGTTTGGTTTAATAGGTGTATGAACTCTGGTTTTGTTTTAATTTTTAATTTATGTTGTACAGTTGTGGCCAACTAACTTACTCTGACAAAATTGACGCGTGTAAATTAGCTAATGATGGTGTGGTATATTCCACACCATTTCATCCGCCAAATGAGATGGTGTGGAATATACCACACCATTCCGTCTGAGAGAAGGCAGCCCAGCTCTCTGCTACTGAATGTTATGTGCATCTACTAAAAAAGTACTAAAGACAGATTACCTTAGCTTAGGGTATGACGTCTTCTACCAATTTTTTTAACCCCTAAAGGACCAACATGTGTTTTTTGGCCGTATAGAAATTTTGGGCAGGTACGTGTGACTAGAGATATCCATATTTGAGGCTAAAATTTTAATGGAAGGTGGAGGCAAGGAATATCTTCATGTGTACCAAGTTTCATGACATTTTGAAATACGAGTCAAAAATTGTGACCTAATATGTTACTTTTTTTCGTAACTGGGCAGTTTGGGCAGATAAAAAAAAATCATTTTTTCCAGATTTTTTTTTTGAAATTGGTTCTCTACATTTATATGTACTTAAAAAGCTTTGAATCATTCTATTTCAATCAATGAGTCAAAAGTTATGAGGGTTTTTGGTTTGTGGGCAGTTATGGATTCTCTACTCTAAAAAAAACTCTAACCCCTAAAGGACCGAGGTGATTTTCCTACCAAAAAACATTCAAAACTGTCATTTCTATTTCAAAGAGAAAAGAGTTTAAGAAATTGTTTTTTTTTGCATATCTAACCGTCAGATCTTATACTTGACTAGTATATGAATATGTGGAAGAAATTTCAGAAACTTTGACCGCATAGATTGCAAGATATATACATTTAAAGTGAAGAAAATAAGTTTTTTTCCACCTTGCTTGACTACATTTTTTGGCTTTGAATCTTTTTAGTTCAAATTTTTTGCACTATTGATTTCAATTTTCTACTCATTTATGTTAAGTAATTGAGTTGAGAATCTACCAAAAAAATTTAGGAAAAAAATAACTTAATTTTCACTCATTAAAAAATTGTTAAGTAGAGGTGGGTACAAGATTGAAGAAAAAACTAAATTGTTAATAGCTTTTAGATGGAATTGAATCACAATAATTCCAACGGTGAGATTGTTCTAGCAAGAAAATCTAACCCTGTCTAACAAAAAAATTCTCAAAATTCTCAAAATTGCATTCAAAAATGAATTCTATAGCTTATTTTTTCAAGAAGATGCTTAGATTGCCCAAAAAACTAAGATTGTCCATAACTTTCTCATTATTAGTCCAAATTGAATGAAACAAAGCTTCACATGTAGACAAAAATATAATCTTTGAGAAAAAAATTTGAAAAAAAATTATTTTGACTTTTTGTGATTTTTTTTGGGCTGCCCGCAAAATTCCAAATTTACTTATTGTGCCATAACTTTTGCTCCCGGGCATCAATTAAAATAAAAATTATATATTTGCAAAGATCTTGCAAAAATACACAACCTCAAAAAATCCCAAAAAATATTACTAAAAATTGAGATCGTAGGAACCTGCCCGGACCCAAATTGTCCCCTGAGGGGACAACCGGTCCTTTAGGGGTTAAAGTCGTTTATTTAACTCAATTTTCAAGATTTTTGGAAAAATAAAATCCTAGGATGTAGATTGATTATTACGACATTACAACTGTTGGGATTGGCATTTTTAAATTCCATAATTAAATTATTAACAATTTGGTATTTTGAATCATTTTCTACTTCTTTCTACTTACTATTTTTTTCCTATATGTTGTACAATTCCAAATGATGTGAAATTTCTTAAGCATATGGACAACTTGTTTAGGAAATTGAATTCAAAGAAGCACCACCTTTATTGGCATTTTTTCATTGAAAAGTGAGCTTGCAAAGTGCAGCTGCTCGGTTTTTCGTAGGATTGAAAAAATGGTTTTCAAGACTTTGAATGCTTATATCTTATGATCCACACGGTGGAATTTTCTGAAATTTTTACCACATGTTTTCAAAATATCATACTACAAGATCCTTTGGTTACATGTGTCAAAAATTATTTTTTTCCAAAAATTTGATAGCTGTATTAGAAATGGCAGTTTTGGAGCGTTTTTGTGATTACATAGTCATGAAACTTTAGGGGTTAACTTGAAACAACCAATGCGGTTAATTTTTTTTTACGTTACAATGCACAACAACCTTCTTTTTTTTATTTGTTGAAGTGTGGTGATAGGGGACGTTTTCCTCCACTATTGATTGTTGAAGGTGGCATTGTAGCTCAGCAGAATAACTGTTGGTAAGTTGCTCAGAGAATCCCTCATGCAAAGGCACGAACATGGACAGTATGGAGATTTTTTTTTTTTTTCTGGATAACAAATGGAAACCATTGTATTAAGAGAAAAAAAGTAACCACCTAGCCAGAGGGTGGACAAATGAAGAGAATAAGAGCAAATGAAGAAAAGATGAGCAGCACAAGAAAACAAGAAACTAAGTGAACAAACAAAGAGGGGGACCCTCTTTGTTCCACCTAATAGAATAATCAACTCTAATAGCAAGGACCGGGGATTGTAACCAAATACTAGAGAACTTGGTCCAAATTCTATCTAAATGCTGAGGACTACGTCTAGAAGCAAGGTCCATTTTAAGAGCAGCAGCCCACCCTGAGTCAAGAAGAGCACTCCATAAATTTGCGTGGAGAAGGATGGTAGGCTAGCAATTATGGGCAAAACCAAAATGGTTGCGCATAATCCAACATAGCCATAAGGCAGCACCACGAACAATAGACTATAATATATGAACTCTATGGAACAATCTAGGAGTAGGAGTCCCAAAAACACATTGGATGGCATCCAATCTTTGATAAGGGCCCAAAACTGAAGACGCGCCACAAATATGATGCATCATCGAAAGTGCATAATCCCAAATTTCTTGGGATCTCAAGCAGTCAAAGAATCTATGCAGAGGCGTCTCTATGACAAGAGAACTGCAACAAATACAATTTGCATCAATCCCTGGATTAATTTTAGCCCACCATGAGTTAACAGCAACGGCATTATGCGAAAAGGCATAAAGGCCGCCTCCTTTTGTGGGCGGGCTTTGATCCAAATATCTCTCCATTATAGGACATAGGACCCTGGAAGCAGAGTAGTCCATTTTGTTGAGATGGGACGCTACAACTGAGTAGAAGTTGTAAGTAGCTTACGACCAAGAGCAATTGTATACTCCATAAGACATTTGCCATTAGACCACTTCCATTGCCCTGGATTATACCGCAGGAGATGGATGGGTCCTAAGAAAAAGAGCTTGGGTAGATGTCTTCTCCCTTTCTTGACTTGGGTAACACGAATTCTCCGCACGATACCCCTATAGACTGAGTCAGTTGTTACATGTAGAAGGAAGGATAATTGTCTAGAATGAATGCCCACGGTGGCACGTGTAGAGTCACCCTTCAAAGAAATATCCTGAATTATATGGAGATTTTGAAATGGAGTGAGGTGTACTCATTCTAGCAACCCTTTTGAAAAAAAAATTGACCCAATAGCAAAGCCGGCAGTCTAAACTTCAAATGAACTTTTTGTCAAAAAAATTTGAACTCTAACCATAAAAATTCAAACTAGACATGTTAAAAGATCATATAAAAATAGAAAATACAACAATATCACTTATAGATTGAAAGATTATAATGTTGATCATGAGGGTGTTAAAATTGTGAAAGTGATTTGAAGCCTTTCAATTCTCTTTTCACATGTCAATCCCAAAATATTGGTCACCAAAAAGAATATGAGGTTAAAGAGCATAACCCCAATCAATTTACAGCTTTTCAAAATCTACTCTATAATTTTTTTAAGTTAATTTCTAATGTGATTTTTTCTCCAAGATCTAATGTATTTGAGGCTCATTTCTAAGAGCTTTAGGGCAACACTAAAAAATCAAGATTTGCAATGGACACCTTTGCACAAAAGTTTGGATAGAAAAATCATAATCATTCATTTTCAAAATCAAAGTTTTGATGCTAAAATTAGACTTCAAAGAGAATTTTTCAAAAATATATAATACTAAAAATAGCAACTTGATTAGGTTTTATTTAACTTTAAAGTATTTTTGACACCAAAATTTGGTACCCCTAGCATTAAGGGTTAAAAAAAGACCTTTCATGCAAAAGGGGGAAATTTCAATTTATTTCCATCTATAACAAAGTTTAAAAAGGTACAACAATGATGACTTTTCTATTGTGAGACAACTTGCGGGCTCTTTGTATGTTGCCAAATTGCAGATCCATGGATGAAAAATGGTGAGATTGGAAATAAAGAGAGACCAATGCCGTTTGCACTGGGCGTGTTTTTTTAGTGACCCTATCATTATGCCTTTGGAGTAAGGTAGGAGGCTCAAACTGCAATCGGGCGTTTCGAACCAAACATGACACAAAGATACATTTTGTTTTCTTCAATGTACCAAAATGTACAAAGTGTATACATTCTAAGAGGTGGTTGCTTTTGGAGCCCTGTGGTATTTCAACTTCAAATTTCATAATTAACTTCACAAAGCTCCAAAAACTGTAAAACAACTTGTGTAAGATGCCATCTTGTCTTGTCTTTCAAGAAAAATTTACTAAAAAATATTTCAAGATGTTTTACCTTCCTAGAATTCAATTTCAGCGCTTAGATGATCGCTTTATGGACCTCCTACCTTACTGGGTCCAGGCTGCTGGAGCTGCTCTTTGAAGAATAAAATGTACTCCATAATTCAAAGAAATTGCTGCTTCTAAAAAGCATACAGTACTGGCTGTGCTGAGTCTGAAAAACATACTCTGCTACGTCTGAAAGGTAAGAGCATCACCACCCGGCCTGCAAAATGCAAGCCAGGTTGCAAGCCTGGGAGTCCCTTTTGCAAGCCAAGGAAGAAGGGCGCCCCACCCACGGCCTCTTAAGAGGCTGTTGCCATCCAATGAGCTACGTTCACATTCACGGATCATGTCCTTTTTTTGGAAAAGTGGAAAAGGCGCTTGTCTCATGCGGTTTGCAAGCCACCCTTTGGCTTGCAAAAGAGCCTGGTTTTGCAAGCCACCGGAGGCTTTTGGCTTGGCCTCTTAACAAGTCCATCCATTATGCAACACTAGTGGGGCAATTTTGCAAGCCGGTGGCTACAAGTCATCCAATATGCAAGACGGGTAGGGATGCTCTGAGGTAAGATTATCCTCATGGCCTGGTCACACAGCAGCACTTTGGACCATAATTGACCATGCATTACATTCAGTAGCCTTCAAAGAGGCTGCCTTTCCCTCCCTGGAGTCCTCATCCACAAAACTCATCCTTAAAATTAATGTAAGCTTAGGTACCAAGACAGTGGCAGTAAATTATAATTTGTTTCTTTTTCTTTGTTAATTTTAGGACCAGACATACAAATCAACAAGTATTTGTAGAAAAGATGTTGGCTAAGAACCCAATAAATAATGCATTACAATCATTGGTCATCACGAACATGTTTTGTATTTTCAAGTGAAAAGACAACTCTATATATACACATGGGGTGGTAGGAGGTAGAACGACCCATGTGGGATAAATAAATTTGAATTTGTAGTTTCTCAAGCACTCATAGTTAAGTCACAAACAAAAAATTGTGTTAAAAGTAGAATTTCAGACCTCATTTAGGCATAGTAAAATAACTTTTCTCAAAAAACTTTGAACTAAGAAAAGTTGGTAAATGAATACAAGTTTCACCTCCAAAAATCCGTTTGACATTTTGAATCTTTAATAAAAAGTTATGGACAAATTGCTAAGAGGGGTTGGAAAAATGTTAAAGAAAATGTCCATTCCAACCCCTCTCTCAAATTTGTCCATAACTTTTGATTAGAGATTCAAAATGCCAAAAAAAATTTGGGAGGTGAAACTTCTTTGTTTGTGACTTAACTATGAGAGCTTAAGAAACTACAAATTCAAACTTATTTATCCCACATGGGTTGTTCTACCTCCTACCACCCCATGTGTATATATAGAGTTATCTTTTCACTTGGAAACACAAAACATGAACGACAATCACATCAAAGTGATGTAATTCAATCATTGAGATAATTGGTATCTATAAATTGATTGCTATTTTATTTACAGTTTTATTTCAAAGTACTTAATTTACTGTTAATCCCAATGTACAACTGTGACCTTGTAACTGACTCAAGCACCTTGTTGAGTTTTGACAAGTTTTGACAAGTGTCCTTGTAGTTACTAATTTGGTGTGGAATATACCACACCATTTCATCCCTTGGATGAATTGATGTGGTATATGCCACATCATTCCGTCCGGGGAAGTCTTGCTACTGAACGTTATGTGACACAGCATCATAGTCCCAAAATACAATATGACGTAAAAATGATTCATGCAGGCCTATTCTCTTAAAAATACTCTTCCACCATTCCTTTGTACCCAACATTTTTTTCTTTTGTAAAATTTTAAGTTTTTGAATCTCAATAAGGTAAAAGACCCTATTGCGGTCAGAATTAGGAGTGTGCCTACATGCCATTGCTGAAATTTTTCAAATTTTTTCCCACACAAAGATAAGTGTGAGAGATAGTGAGGGCATTTGAAATTATATTTTTTGGACCAAGTATGAATTAATTCTGAATTTTTGAAGTGATCAGCCCATATGAGTCTGTAGGCTACTTCATGACCAACAAAATCTGAATCCAATATGGTCATCTTCCTACCCAATGTAGTCACAACATTTTCAAACATGGAAGACCTAAAAAATCAGTTTTTACAAAGAATTTTACACTGAAAAGTTGGAAGTACCTATTGAGGTCACTAATTACTCCATAACTACCATGTAAGACATTGATTGTGGTCTAAAAAACCACAATGAGGTCATTAGGTGTCCATCATGGGTCATTTGACCGCAATGGGGTCATTTACCTTACAACCAACTCTCGAGGCTGGCTGTCAGACAGTCAGAGGTATAAGCAACCAACATCTCGTCCTGGTCTACAGGCAAGCATTGCATGAAACCCATGTGGAGGCTTGGTGGAATCACTTACGGGAACTTGATGTGGTCCTTCATACTTCACAATGCATGACGAAAGTGAACTGGTCTACTTTGCATCACATCTGGCATCCATGCCACAGCCATTTTTTGCATTTGACAATGCATTGCCCACACATGACATGTAAGGTCGGCCTGGGCTCTTGTATGTTTACAATTGCTGTTTTTTGATGATTGCTCAATGAGCTGCAGTCAGTTTTGGCTTGGTCTTCAACAACCAAGGCAGCAGACTTCCATGTGTCCGGAAAGTTGACAAGGGGCAAAGATAATTACCAGAGTAGGTAATGCCTTTGTCCATTGATATCAGTGATCAAGATGATTGCCGTTTGCTTTGACGTGAGTAGGGTAGAAACATGTGAGAGAGTAGTATTGCCTTGTTGTTAACCCCTAAAAGCCCACTGTTCCTTTGGGGGACAAATGGGATTTGGGGCAAGTACCTACGGGCTGAATTTTTGTTGTGATTTTCCAAAACTTTTTTTGAAGATAGGAAAAAATGCTAAGCTTTGTGGGAATATTAATTTTTTTCAATTGATGTCCTGGAAAAAAAGTTATGCCCAAATAAGCTCAAAACGGGGGATAGGGGGCATCAAAAAAAATTTGCAACATTTTTCTTTTTCCTTTTTTTTCTTATAGATTATATTTTTGTCTATCTAGAAAGCTTTGATCCATTTCATTTGGATTCTTTAAGAGAAAGTTATGGACAATCTTGTTTTTCGGGCACTTAGAGCATCTTCCTGGAAAAAATAACTTGTAGGATTCATTTCTAAATGCATTTTTAACAATTTTTCAAAAAAAGGTTCTACAAGGTTTAGTTTTTTTGCTAGAACAATCTCACCATTGGGATTAGTGCTTTTCAATTCCATATAAATGATATTAATATTTTAGATTTTCCATCTATCTCGTATCTACTTCTACTTAACAATTTTTTAGTAATGAAAATTAAGATTTTTGGGATTTTTTTTTCCTAGATTCTCAACTCAATTTTCTACTATAAATATTTAAAAGCTCAAAACTCTGTCGTGCAAAAAATTTAAGTTAGAAATGTTGAAAGTCATAAAATCTAGTCCCACAATGTGTTGAAAAACTTGTTTTTTTCACTTTAAACGTAGAAATATCTTACAATCTATGTGGTCAAAAATTCTGAAATTTTTTCCACACATTCTCATACTAGTTAGGTGTAAGATCCTACGGTTAAATGTGCAAAAAACCATTTTTCAATTTTTTTTACTCTTTGCTATAAAAATGGCAAATTGGATGTTTTTTGGTTGAAAAAAGCCTTGGGCCTTTCGTGGTTCAAGTAATCTCAAATGTGTTTATTTTCACAATTGTCATGTTGTTTCCACGAGCAAAGTTTTAATCTAAATTGGATGTTTGATATATTATTGGAAAGCTCTTGATAATACCTTTTCAATGGTATATTGTGAGACCTAATTGGAGTTGAGTTCTAAGGCTCAATACCAAATATAGCAAGTTGCAAACTAGTAGTATTTATTTGCGCATGTCAAATACAACTACTGAATTCAACCAACTTCACAATCAACAGTAACTCCTTGAGTCATTTTTACCTTTCTAAATTCATGTTGGTCAAGTTTATCAATTCTTCTTTAATTGATTTCTTTAGCCGAGGCTTGAAAATGTAGCTTGAGTTGCATGCAAACATAAAAAAATGCTTTGCCTTATAGTGATCTGGTTGATTTGGCTGACACACGGAAGCCACATGTGAGATCACACAAACATAAGTGTATTTCCCAAAGTAGGCTTGAACTTTTTAAAGAATAAGCACATGCTTAGAGTACAATATTCAGTATAAAAACATTGAACTTACAATACAAACTATAATAATTAAACTTTGACATCTTATGAATGCTATTTATTGAATATATGGAAGATACCACTCATTTCTGGACTTCATCCATGTGTAGTTACAATTTTTCTTAACCCCTAAAGTTTCATGACCATGTAATCACAAAAACGCTCCAAAACTGCCATTTCAAATACAACTACCAAATTTTTGGAAAAAAAAAATTCTTGACACATGTAACCAAAGGATCTTGTAGTATGATATTTTGAAAACATGTGGTAAAAATTTCAGAAAATTCCACTGTGTGGATCATAAGATATAAGCATTCAAAGTCTTGAAAACCATTTTTTCAATCCTGCAAAAAACCGGGCAGCTGCACTTTGCAAGCTCACTTTTCAATGAAAAAATGCCGATAAAGGTGGTGCTTCTTTGAATTCAGTTTCCTAAACAAGTTGTCTATATGCTTGAAAAATTTCACATCATTTGGAATTATACAACATATAGGAAAAAAATAGTAAGTAGAAAGAAGTAGAAAATGATTCAAAATACCAAATTGTTAAAAATTTAATCATGAAATTTAAAAATGCCAATCCCAACGGTTGTAATGTTTTATTAATCAATCAACATCCTAGGATTTTATTTCTTTTCAAAATATTGAAAACTGAGTTAAATAAATGGCTTTAAAGTGTTTTTTAGAGTAGATAATCCATATCTGCCCGCAAACCAAAAACCCTCATAACTTTTGAGTCATTGATTGAAATGGAATGACTAAAAGCTTTTTAAGTATATATCAATGTAGAGAACCAATTTCAAAAAAAATTCCGGAACAATGATTTTTTTTGCTTTGCCCAAACTGCCCAGTTACAAAAAAAAGTAACATATTAGGTCACAACTTTTGACTCGTATTTCGAAATGTTATGAAACTTGGTACACATGAAGATATTCCTTGCCTCCACCTTCCATTAAAATTTCAGCCTCAAATATGGATATTTCTAGTCACACGTACCTACCCAAAATTTCTATATGGCCAAAAAACACATGTTGGTCCTTTAAGGGTTAAGTATAAATAAAATATGAGATTTTTCTGATTGACCACCATGCATATAGCAATTGTTACCAAAAAATTTGTTTGGTTTGGAATGATACTACCCTACAACAAAGAGGATTATGGGATATAATATATTATAATTATAGGGTTATTACATCTTAAAGCAACCAAATAAACATTTAAGCATAATTTCCATTATTAAATTGTCTTAATGTTACATTGGATGTTATTGTTGCCATAAAAACATAGGTTGTTACATTGGATGTCACCTAAAATATGTCTCCTAAAATATGGGTTTCTTATAGTATATAGATATTCACCTTCAAGTCTTTTGGTCCAAAATTATATGTCTTGTAGTTGTGTTATATCTATCATCTTATATTAACCCCTAAGGGACCAAAGCCTTTTTTATGTCGAAAAACACTTAAAATTGCCATTTCTATAGCAAAGAGTAAGAAAATTTGAAGGTTTTCTTTTGCACATCTAACCATAGGATCGTACATTTTTAATAACTAGTATGAAAATGTGTGGAAATTTTTTTAGAATTTTTGACCACACAGATTGCAATAATTTTGTGTTTAAAGTGAAAAAACCCAACTTTTCAGCACATTGTGGGACTAGTTATTTGACTTTGAACCCTCTTAACTTTAATTTTTTGCACTACAGAGTTTTGAGCTATAAATGTTTATGGAGGAGAATTGAGTCGAGAGTCTAGGTCTCTAGGAAAAAAAAAACATTCAAAAAACCTAATTTTCATACTTTAAAAATTTGTTAAATAGAAGTAGGTACAAAATAGTAGGAAAATCTAAAATATTAATGGAATTAAAACGCGCTAATCCCAATGGTGAGATCAGTCTAGCAAGCAAATAAAACCCCATGTGGATTTCTTTTTTGCAAATTCTAAAAATTGCATTTATAGATGAATCCTACAAGTTATTTTTTCAAGAAGATGCTTTAATTGCTAAAAAACAAGATTGTCCATAATTTTCTCATAACAAATCCAAATGGAATGAATCAAAGCTTTCCAAGTAGACAAAAATATAATCTATAAGGCAAAAAAAACTTTGATTCAAATTTTTAAGTTTTTTTTTGCTGCCCGCTTACCCACCCCCTTCTAAGTTGCGAGCTATTTGGGTCATAATTTTTGTTCCCAGGCACCAATTGACCCCTAAAGGCCCATTGTCCCTTCAGGGAACAAATGGGATTTTGGGCAGGTATTCTAAAGGCAAAATTTTTATCCTAATTTCTTGAAACTTTTTTTGAATGTAGAAAAACTGATTATCTTCATGGGAATATATATATTTTTTCAATCGGTGCCCGGAAACAAAAGTTATACCCAAATAAGCTCAAAACAGGGGACAGGGGGCAACAAAAAAAAAATTAAAATTTGAATTCTTTTTTTTGAATTCTTTTTTCTCATAAAGTATATTTTTGTCTACTTGGAAAGCTTTGATTCATTCCATTTGGATTTTTTTATGAAAAAGTCATGGACAATCTGTTTTTGGGGGCAATTAGAGCATTTTTTTGAAAAATTAACTTGTAGGATTCATTTCTAATGCAATCATTACATTTTTTCAAAACAATAAATTCTACATGGTTTATTTGCTTGCTAGAACGATCTCACTATTGGGATTAGTGCATTTTAATTCCATTTTAGAGATATTAATATTTTAGATTTTCCTTTTGTTTTGCACCTATTTCTACTTAATAATTTTTAAAGTAAGAAAACTAAGGTTTTTTGAATTTTTTTTTCTAGACTCCCAACTCAATTCTCACTATAAAGATTAAAGCTCAAAACTTTTTAGTGCAAAAACTTAAAGTTAAGAAGGTTCAAAGTCAAATAATCTAGTCCCGCAATGTGCTGAAAAATTGGATTTTTCCACTTTAAACGCAAATATTTGTACAGTCAAAAATTCTGAATTTTTTTTGCACGTCTTCATACTAGTTAGGTGTAAGATTCTATAGTTAGATGTGCAAAGAAAACAATCTTCAAATCTTTTTACTCTTTGCTATAGAAATGACAGTTTTGAGTGTTTATTGGCAGAGAAAGGCCTTAGGCCTTTAGGTTTTAATTAAAAAAGACAGCTTAGGAGAATGAATAGAGGGATTGTAAATTGTCAAGACGTTCTTGGTTGTCTTTAAGTTGTCTTTAATTGCCTTATGTTGTCTTTGCTTGTCCTTTGAGTTGTTATGCAAATTGTGTCTTATAGATTTATTCCTTTGGATTTAACCTGCAGAGTTTGTCTTGCAAGGCTTGTACAACCCAAATGGTTCTAAGGAAGTGATTTCATTAACTTGAGCCTTAAAATAAGGTCTGACTGGATCATACAAGATAGTGAAAACATGAATACAACCAAGATTAAGACAATTTTTAATTTCCAATATTGGAATATAGAACTCATTCTAGGAAGAGTGGTAACTACTAATACTAAAGATGGTCTAATCTAATGTATTTTTGAAAATCCGAAGATGATGAGCTAGATTGTTGACAACAAAATTAACCTTCCTAGAAATCTAGATTGAGAAAGACCTTGAGAAAGACCGATCTTCTTCCTGTTCAACTACGACAGACAAATGATACTAGATCATATTGAAGAAGAAAGAGAATTTAGATGGAAGATGATAGCCAAATGAGGGATTGAGACCTTCAAGGTCAGATTATAAGAAAGAGAGTAGAAAAATACTTGAGAACTTGAATAAAAGAGACAAGAGAAGAAGAAATACAAAGAGAAGCGTAACAAGAGAGAATTGCCTCTCTAATAAGATTATAAAGAAGGCTTCAAAATCCTAGACCATCTCTAATCTAGAATCAACCAAAAAAGTGCGCTAATATGGAAATTTCTACCTAACACCACTAAAGTCTTTCTTCTTTTCTTGAAAATGCTTGCAAATTGCTTTTTGCTTGATGAATGAATGGGTAGTTCACAATTCATTGGTGACAAGCAACAACGCTTTCTAGATCCATTGGACACGTTTCCATTGAACAATTGTGGTTGCAATCCATGTTGTCTCCAAATACCACTTGTCTTTTGTTGTCTTGCATGTCTTGTTGCTTGTCCTACAATATTCGTTTAGTATTCTTATCTTGCAAAGGTTGTCTCGCATATTTGCTCAACATATTTTCCTATCATTGTGCTAAACGTATGCCTAATCGACTTCAACTATATAAAATGGGATCAAGGAGCTTTTCTTAATCCCTAGTCCCAAAGTTCCCATGGAAGACAAATTATGTTTCTTAACTAATATTAGGTGAACTTTACTCAACCATACTTTTTGAGCTAATGTCATCAAACTTTGACAAATATTTTTGTCTTGCATCATCCTTTTGAGAAGGAAGATGCACTTATTTAGACAAATTTTATAGAAAATTTGTTGAAAAGATATTGTGAATCGCCCTTTCACAAGATTGACCTTCAAAACAAGGCACCACATCCTTGAAGCATGGCTACCCAATAAGGTAGAAGCATCAGTTGTCAACCTTGTCCAATACCCAACCTTTAGAGATGGACTGTTTCTAACTAAGGTTAAAATTGGTTTCCAACGGAAGGAGGGGATGTACTTTTTTGGTCCTTTTCAAGGTTGGGACTCACAAGGTTATGACACATGTCCCAAAGTAGTGAGCAAGAAAGAGTAGAAAGCAGTGAGCATGAAAATAGTTCTTGAATGATCGGAATTGGAAGACTCTAGACATTGGCTACTAGTGAAATGCACTTTTTGTCTCCCAAAATTCACAGTTATTTCAATCTTGGGAACATAACTCACAAAATTTGCAATCCCCATATTTTCTATCTTTCTACATGGAAAAAATTTCCACCACCTCTTACTGCGTACGATCTGCTCTAAAATTGCTTAACCTCTAAAGTCCCATGGCCATTTTTCTGTCAAAAACCACTCAAAACTGCCATTTTGGCTGCGTTCACCCAAGAACACAAAAAAAAAACATTTTTTTTTAGAATCTAATTGTAGGATCTTGTACTTCACTTGTCAAAAATCATGTGGTAAAAATTTCATGAAGTTTGACCGTATAGATTGGAAGATATTAGCATTCAAAGTTGAAAAAGAAATTTTTTTTGAACATTAACTTGCAATTTCAGATGACTTTGACCGCCATTTGTGGAAATTTTTTGCACTACAGACTTTGAATTTAAATTTTTTTATGTTGAAGATGTAATTTGAAAGCTTACAAAAAAAAATTCAAAAAACACACACTTGGTTTTCATTCTTTAAAAAATTGTTAAGTAGAAATAAGTCCAAGATTGAAAAAAAAACTAAATTGTTAATAGCTCTTAGATGGGATTACAATACAATAATCCCAATGGTGAGATTGTTTTAGCAAGCAAACACATCATTCTCAAAAAAAAATTGTAAAAAATTATAAAAATTGCATTCAAAAATGAATCCTACAAGTTATTTTTTCAAAAAATTGCTTAGATTGCTTTAAAAACAAGATTGTCTATAACTTAATCATTCTTAGTCCAAATAAAATGAATCAAAACTGCACATGTAGAAAAAATATAAAATTTCAAAGAAAAAAAATTAAAATTTATTTTGACTTTTTGCAAAAAAATTTGTGTTGCTTGCCAAGTTCAGTTTGAGGCTTTTGTAGTATAACTTTTGCTCCCAGGCACCAATTGAAATAAAAATTATATTCCCACAAAGCTAGTCAGTTTTTCTATCTTATTGAAAAGTTTCAAAAAGTTTTACTAAAAATTGAGCCCGTAGGTACCTGCCCAAAATCTGATTTGTCCCTTGAGGGGACAATGGGACTTTAGGGGTTAAGTGATTGACTATTGGTGCTTCTACCTTAGTCAAACTACCTTCAATATACTCTATCTTGAAGATGGTCTTCATATCAACGTCATCATTATTAAATCTCTAGAATTTGAATTGTACTGTACTAACTGCAACTACAAGAATAATGAACTAAAACATGTTGATAAGTTTAAAGAAAACAAAAAACAAAAACATAATAATAGAATTTGGCAAAATTCAGTTAGTAGCCTGGCTTCGATTGCACATTAAGCTTCATTACTAGCAACATCAATTTAAGGTAGGAGGTTGTAAAACAGAGCGGGCATTAAGAATGGATCCTATAAATGGCTGTGAAATGGACATGAGTTCATAACATTCATTAGCATTCAGTGAGGTTGCCTTTTATTCTCCGGAGTCTTCATCCACAAATTTCATCCACATATTATTAATATAAGCTTCAGGACCGAGACAATGGCAGTACATTTATAGTACGCTCTATTTTTTGGCTAATTCTAGGACAAAATATACAATCAACAAATAATTATAAAGATAGATGGTTTGTCAAAATCCAAAAAAATCCATTGAGTATTATACCAATGAAATCTAACCATTTGCCATCAATAACTTATTTTGAGTTTTTGGTAGAAAAGAGAAGCTCTTTATGTACACTTGGGGTGGTCGGAGGTAGAACAATCCATGTGGGATATGTAATTTAGAGTTTGTAATTTCTCAACCGCTCATATTAAGTCTAAATTAGGAATTGTGTTAAAACTATAATTTTAGACCTCATTTAGGCATAGTGGAATACCTTTTATTTTAAAAATTGAATTAAAAAAAGTTGGAGAATCAAATTAAGTTTCATCTTCAAAAATCCATTTGAGATTTAGACCTTCCACTCAAAAGTTATGGACAAATTTACGAGAGGATGTATGAAAATGTCAAAAAAAAATCCTTTCCAAACCCCTCTATGAAATTTGTCCATAACTTTTGAGTGGAAGATTGAAATCTCAAACGAATTTTTGAAGATGAAACTTAACTTGATTTCCTAACCTATATCAGTTCAAAATATTTTGATAAAAGTTATTCTACTATGCCTAAATGAGGTCTAAAATTATAGTTTTAACACAATTCCTACTTTAGACTTAACTATGAGTGGTTGAGAAACTACAAATTCTAAATTACATATCCTACATGGGTTGTTCTACCTCCTACCACCATATTTGTACATAAAGAGTTGTCCTCTAATTCCAAATCACAAAACATGAAGGACTTACAAAGCAATGTGAGGGAGTTCAAACACTGAAATTATGAATTGATTGTCATTTTGTTTAAAGCTCTTCTTTTGTGTATTGTTTAAATTGAAGGTGTTCAATTTCCCAGTAATCCGACTATACATTTGTGACCTTAGCACTGAGCAGAAGTTTGACATTAATGACGCGTGGCCATTTAGCTAATTTGGGTGTGAAATATTCCACACCATTTCATCCCTCGAATGAAATGATGTGGAATATTCCACATCATTCCATCCGCAGGAAGGCAATTGCTCTAATTGCTACTGAATGTTATGTTGGTTATGAAATTGACCGGTATAGTCATTGAATGGATCAAGGAAAAAAGCATTATTTACCCCAAAAAGCCCATTGTCCATTCGGGGAACAAATGGAATTCAAGCAGGTACCTACAGGCTAAATTTTTGTTGTGATTTTTTGAAACTTTTTTTGAAGATAGAAAAATTGCTAAGCTTTGTGGGAGTATAAATTTTTATTCAATCGATGTCCGGGAAAAGTTATGCCCAAATAAGCTCAAAACAGGGGACGGGGGGCAACAAAAAAAAATCTGCAATTTTTTTTTCATCTCTTTTTCTTATATATTATAATTTTGTCTATCTAGAAAGCTTTGATTCATTTCATTTGGATTCTTTATGAGAAAGTTATGGACAATCTTGTTTTTTAGGCACTTAGAGCATTTTCCTTAAAAAAATAATTTGTAGAATTCATTTCGGAATGCAATTTTTTACAATTTTTCAAGAAAAGAAGTTCCACAAGGTTTAGTTTTTTTTTCTAAAACAATCTCACCATTGGGATAAGTGCTTTTTGATTCCATATAAAAGATATTAATACTTCAGATTTTCCTTCTATCTTGTGTCTACTTCTACTTAACAATTTTTTTAGTAATGAAAATTAAGTTTTTTTGGATTTCTTATTTTTCCCTAGACTCTCAACTCAATTTTCCACTATAAATATTTAAAGCTCAAAACTCTGTAGCTCAAAACTCTTTAGTGCAAAAATTTAAAGTTAGAAATGTTGAAAGTCAAAAAATCTAGTCCCACAATGTGCTGAAAAACTTGTTTTTTCTACTTTAGATGCAGATATCTTGCAATCTGTGCGCTCAAATTTTTGAAATTTTTTCCAAGCATTTTCATACTAGTTAGGTGTAAGATCTTATAGTTAGGTGTGCAAAAAAAACATTTTTAAAATTTTTTCACTCTTTGTTCTAGAAATGACAGTTTTGAGTATTTTTTTAGAGAGAAATAGCCTTGGGCCTTTAGTGGTTAATTGCAAGAGCCAATCATTCTCTTTGCTTACCCCATTTTTATTTAGAATTGTAAGTGAACCGTTTATGAAAGATCTAGGCTCACAAATGGGGACCTACGGCCCAACTTGTTTGAAAATTCATAAGTAATTCAAAAATGCTTGGAAAAATCTGAAACCACTTGGATTACATTCCTTATCAATTTCCTTTGTCTAAAAAATCAGCTAAAAATATTCCCGTCCAAGGAAGTACTTTCAATGACTTCCAAGTTTGGGAAGGTTCAAGTTTGCAAAAGAGATCAATTAGAAGTGGCTTTTTCAAGGCCTTGCATTGCACCAATGAAAGTCTTTGGTAAAGTAACTAATTAACCCCTAATGACCCAAACGACCACTTTCTGGTCGCTGCCCCTATTTTTTGAGCTTCCCGTTCTCAGATTTTGAGTTTTTTGAAAAACAGGATTATTTTTTAGAAAATAGACTGCAATACAAATGCAATGGCAGCGGTTTCATCATATTTCAAGTTAAACTCCGTCTTGTGGAATTTTTCAAAGTTAATTGTTGTAGTATTGTTTACATCTTGTATTTTTGTGTTTGGTTTGGGTGTGGACTAAAAAGTCAGCCAACCAATATGCTTCTTGCCCACCTCATAAAGGGCAAATCCAAAGAGTTCAAGGAGAAGTGTCCCATTCTTTTTTCTCTTGCAAACACTACTCAAAACTTAGTGACTACCGTCATTGCAAGCTTGACCATGAATTGTAAAATTTTGGGAATGTTATGAAATTTTACATATATATTTTCAACTCTATTATCTTTCACTGAGTACAAAAAAGGCATCATTTCAAAATATTCTCACAAAGATATGCTCCTTCAAAGTGCGCTGCCCTATATTTCCATTGACCCAAGAAAAACTTCAAAATTAAATATCTCCTAAACCGTGCTGTAAAATAATCTGAATTTTTTTGAGGTCCTCAATTTCAATATTAAGTTTAAGATCTTGTGGTTACATTCCATCTAATCTCAAGGAAAGATGAGCAAAAAAATTACTCAAGTTGTTGGCAGTTTTGGCCCATTTTGACCGCTTGGATCTTTAGGGGTTAACTTATAATTTAATGAAGTTGTTTGTCTGTATAGCTTCTCATGAGCAGAGCGCACTACACTATAATAATGCGACCGCGGGGCTGCAGTGTTCCAGCATTTCTAAAAACCAACTTTGATCGTTCCATGAGGGTCACCATCATGGTGTTTGTACTCCTTCAGAGTGCATCAAAGTCAACTTATATTGTATGCTTTGCTAACAGCCCCTTTTTTTTTACTTTCTGAGAAAGCGCCAAGATGGTGATCATTTGGTAAAGCATTGTATTTCTACGTTCATCCATCTTATGGACCAAAAAACATTTGTCAATCATATTTATGCACTTTTTCATCCGAATTTGGAGACTTCATCCACATTTTAACCTCTAAATGTTTTTTACTATGTTTTCACCAAAATCGCTCTAAAATTGTCATTTCTAATACAAATACCAAATTTTAGAAATAGAACATTGTTGAACACATGTAACTATAAGATCTTGTAGTACACTAGTTTAAGAAGATGTGGAAAAAATGTCAGAATTTTTCACCATGTGGATTGCAAGATATTGACATTTGAATTGAAAAAAATCCTTTTTTTGTTCCTGCAAAAATCCGGGCAGCTGCACTTCACAAGGTCACATTTGTATGAAAAATGTCCAAAATGGTGGTTACTCTTTGAATTCATTCTTCAAGGCAAGTGAGCTACATGCTTGAAAAATTTCAGATCATTTAGAATTGTACAACATATAGGAAAAAAATAGTAAGTAGGAAGAAGTAGAGAATAACCTCAAAATACTAAATTGTCAAGGATTTTGTTATGGAATTGAAAAATGCCAATCCCAACAATTGTAATGTTGTAATAAACAATCTACACCCACTAATTTTTTTTTTTTTCAAAAATATTGAAAATTGAGTTAGATGAAGGACTTTAAAGTTTATTTTAGAGTAGAGATTCCATAACCACCCTTAAACTAAAACTCCTTATAACTTTTGATTCATTAATCCAAATGGAATGATTCAAAGCTTTCTAAGTATATATAAATCTATAAAACTAATTTCAAATGTTTATTCTTCAAAAAAGTGAGTTTTAAAGAATTTTTTTGAGCTGCCCAGGCTGCCCGCCAAGGACTAAAACTTACATATCATGCAATAACTTCTTACCCATGTAGTCAAAAGTTATGAAATTATTGGGCCTTGAAGCTACTCTTTGGGCACATCCTGTGTGAAAGTTTCAAAGAAAAAAAATAAAATTTCCATTGGTAGTGAGCTGCCCAAAGTTGCTATGTTGCCAAAAAATGGTGTTTGGTCCTTTAGGGGTTAAAGATACAAGGCAAAAAAAATTACTTTTATCTGGCAAACTAAAGACAACTATTTAAAATGGTGCAATGTGGCCCCATAGTGCTCATAAAAAAGGTTATTTGGTATGGTTTAACCCCTGAAGGACCAAAGTCCCCGCGGGGGACATTTGGGATTTTGAGCAGGCTTGTGTGACCTCAAGTTTTGATCTAATTTTTGAAACTTTTTTTCAAGATAGGGAATCTCATTAGCTTTTTAAAAATGTAATTTATATTTCCATCGGTGCCTAGGAGCAAAAGTTATGCCATCCTAAGTCTTAAAAGCAGTTCGTTAGGCCAAAAAAAAAAAATGAATTTTTAAAATTAAATTTTTTTTTTGGAAAGATTATGTGTTTGTCTACATTTAAAGTTTTGATTCACTCTATTTGGACTAATAATGAGAAAGTTATAGACAATCTCGTGTTTTGGACAATCTAAGCATTTTCTTCAAAAATCAACTTATTGAGTTCATTTTTGAATGCAATTTTCAAAAAAATTCAATTTTTTTATTGATAGGGTGAAGTTTGTTTGCAAGAAGAGTCTCATTGTTTGGTTTATGATGTTTCAATTCCATCTTAGAGCTATTAACAATTTAGTGTTTTGTTTAACCTACTTCTACTTAACAATTTTTTAATGAATGAAAATCAAGTTTTAATATTCAAATTTTTTTTCCTAACTCTCAACTTAAATGTTCAATAGAATTCTTTTTTAATTTATGGTCCATATTGCAAAAAAATTCCACAAATGACGGTCAAAGTCATCTAAAATTGTGGACCAGCATTCAAAAAAAATTCTTTTTCCAACTTCCAATGCTAATATCTTTCAATATGTGCGGTCAAACTTCATGAAATTTTTACCACATGATTTGAGACAAGTAAAATACAAGATCCTACGGTTAGATTCTACAAAAAAAAAATGGTTTTTTGGGTGATCGCAATAGACATGGCAATTTTGAGTGTTTTTTGAGCCAGAAAATGCATGGGTCCTTTGGGAGTTAAGTTTTGAGCCTAGACGCAAAATCAAGTTGTAAGTTGAACTTAGCACTCAACATAGACACCAATCCCACCACAATAGACATTGTCATTCAAGGCCATTTCTGGATCAAAAAACATTCAAAAGTGTCATTTTCAGTGCATTGGGCCACACAGGCATAAAAATGTTGTTTTGCATATCCAACCGTAGGATCCAGTACAGAACTCGTATAAGACTACAGGAAATTCTTCTTTTGTGAAGTTTGAATGTATAGATTGGAAGATATTAGCCATTAAAATTGAAAAATAAATAAATTTAGGCTCTACCCAAGAATTTAAGATGGCTTTGACTGCCACTTGCGGGAAATTTTTGCACTATGGATTTTGAATTTAAAATTTCTCATATTTGAGATCATGTTACGCATACTTCCATCAATTTTTAGAAGTAACAAGACATGGAATACTTCCAATAAAATCTTGCACTATAAAGATGTATTTTCTATTTGTGATTGAAATTTTTTAGTTTTATTTTTCAAAGATGGAAATCACATTTCTAATATTTGTCATAAAACTTTCAATTTTTTTTTGTCAAAATTCTAAAATTCTATGACTTTTTGAAGAAGAAATGAAGGAAATCCTATCAAATACAAATCATATTTAAAAATCTAAAATTTTCAAAATAGAATTACATTATGGTATAGAATATTGTGGTATAAAGGAAGTTTCAACATCACTCCATATTTAGAAATTTAGTTATAGATCTTTGCTTTCAAACTTCATTAAAAAACTTCTTTTAAGGATTTTCAAAAAAATTCCAATTAAAATACAAACTACACTTCATAAGCTTTGTTTTGTAAATTTTGCTCAAAAGCAAAAGAAATTGTTTTGAATGTCAAAATCAAGTTTTAAGGAAAAAAAATCTCAGAATAATGAAATAATCTGGATATTCTACCATTTTTTGATAAAATACCCTATACAAAATTTAAAATATTAAAATGGCTTGAACTTAACTTAATGATGTAGATATAAAATCAATAAAGTTATACAAGGTCACTGCAAGAAAATAACCGTAGGATCTTGCACTAGACTAGTATAAGTTAGAATGTGGAAAAAATTTCAAAAACTTTGACCAAGTGGATTGCAAGATCTTTGCGTTTGAAGTGAAGAAATCCATTTTTTTGGCACCTTCCTTGAATGGATTTTTAAGGCTTTAAATTTTAATAGCTTAATCCCTAGGGTTGCTATTTTGTGAGCGTGTGAGCGTAAGCTTGTGAGCTTGTGAGCATATAGTTTCTTAGAGATTCCATCTAAAAATTTTGGTCGAAAATTATTATTTTTAGTAAATTTTAGTACCTATTACATGGACCTATTACCGTGGACCTATAACCATGGTCCTTGAACAACCTTAACCCCTAAAGGTTTTTGACTATGTTTTCCCCAAAATTGTTCCAAAACTGTCATTTTTAGTACAAGTACCAAATTTGGAAAAATAAATATTTTTTGACACACTTAACCGTAGGATCTTGTAGTAAATTGGTTTGAAAAGATGTGGAAAAAATTTCAGAATTTTCCACTATGTAGATTGCAAGATATTAGCGTTTGAATTGACAAAAATGCTTTTTTTGGCCCTGCAAAAATTCAGGCAGCTAAAATTAATTCTTACACTACTAGAACTTTAGTTTTAGATCTAAAACTAATTCTTACACTACTAGAAAACGTCCAAATCAACACAATGGAGTTCAAAATTGCCAAATCAAGAAGTCTTAATCAACTTACCATTGTAGATTAGGTTGTCTTTTCTAGTAGTATTATCAACAAAATTTAATAAAATCTAAACAAGTCCAATAAAAATGCATCAAGAAAAAATTATTATTACCCTTCCATCAGTCCCAAGCAATCCACGCTGTTGTAGGACAATGATCAACCAATATTCTGTACAAACTTATTTCCATCTCCATTCATTTTTCAAATCAATTGAACTCATCATTTTCATAATATATACTTCTAATATTTTAGACAACACTGAAAATTAGAATTTTCACCTAAATTCTACATAACCACAGTAATAGGTCCACGATAATAGGGCCATAGTAATAGGTACTAAAATTTACTAAAATAGTAAATTTTGACCAAAATTTTTTAGATGGAGTCTATTTTTAGAAACATTACTATGCTTTCTAATACTTTTTCAAAATTTTGAGCTCAATGCTCACATAATCCCTGCTCACCGCTCATAGGCTCATGCTCACACATTTATAAAATAGCACCGCTGGCTTAACCCCTAAAAGACTATTGTCCCCTTGGAGGCCAAAATGAATCTCGGGCAGGTCCAATAACCTCAATTTTTGGTGAATTTTATTGGAACTTTTGCATAAGACTGAAAAACTTATTAGCTTTGTGGAAATGTATTTTTTATTCAATCAATGCCTGGGAGAAAAAGTTATGCAATCTTAAACATAATTTTTATATCACCCGGTAAAAAAAAATCTACAAAAAATTAAATTTAAAAAAAGAATTGTTTCTTATAGATCTTACTTTGTCTATATGTAAAGCTTTGGTTCATTCCATTTGGATTAGTGATGTGAAAGTTATGAACAATCTTGTTTTTTGGGCAATCTAAGCATGTTCTTGAAAAAATAACTTATAGGATTCATATTTGAATGCAATTTTCACAATTTTTCAAGAAAATTATTTGACAAGGTGAAATTTGCTTGCTAGAATAATCTCACTGTTGTGAATATTGTATTTCAATCCCATTTCAAGCTATTAATGATTTAGTTTTTCTTTCAATCTTAGATCTACTTCTACTTAATAGTTTTTTAAAGAATGAAAATCAAGTGTGAAAAAACTGAATTTTTCCTAGACCTTACACTCAATTCTTCAATACAATTTTTTTTAATTCAAAGGCTGCAGTGTAAAAATTTTCTACAAATGGCGATCGAAGTCATTTGAAATTGCAAGCCAAAGTTCAAAGAATTTTTTCCCACTTTAAATGCTAATATCTTCCAATTTATATAGTCAAACTTCATGAAATTTTTACCTCATGATCTTAGACAAATAAAGTACAGGATCCTAAAAAATATTTTTAATTTTCTTAGGTGACCGCCGAAGAAGTGGCAATTTTGAGTAGTCTTTGACAAAAAATGGCCTTGGTCCTAAAGGGGTTAAAATTTTTGCAGTACAAATTTTGAATTTCTAATTTTTACATTGAAAAATTGAGTTGAAAGTCTAGGAAATTTTTCAAAAAACAACAACTTGGTTTTCATTCTTTAAAAAATTGTTAAATAGAAGGAAGGTTCAAGATTGAATAAAAATTATATCATTAATAGCTCTAAGATACAATAATCCCAAAAGTGAGATTTTTCTTGCCAGGGCTTTTTTTTGGACTAGTATCTACCTTGTTGGCCTCATAGCAAAGCTTAGATTTTGGAGGGGCAAAGCCGCAAAGATCACAGCTTTGACAGATGTGGAAAAATTTTGCCAAAAAAAAAAGCCCTGGTTCTTGCAAGCAAATTTGATCTTGTCAAATAATTTTTTTGAAAAATTGTGAAAATTGCATTCAAAAATGAATCCTACAAGTTATTTTTTCAAGAAGATGCTTAAATTGCTTGAAAGACAACATTGTCCATAGCTTTCAATTCTCATCACTTATTTGAATAGAATGAATCAACTCTTTCTAGAGAATGAGTCAAAATTAATTTTTTTTTAATTCCTAGAAATTTATAGAAATTTTATTGGTTGGAAGGACCTCTTGGGGTTAAAATCAATATCCTTGCAATACGTATATATAGAGCAACATTGTTTTAATGCAAAATTATTATTTTAAATTTTATAATCAATTATATTTTCAAGACAGTTCTCAATTAGTTATATTGTTGCAACGAATCCAACTATTGCAAAATCCCCTTAGTGCTCCAACGTCCAATTTTTGGGCAATGAATAGATTGAAACTGACGTTTCTTTCTCTTTCTTGCTTGGATGAAAGTCATCCAAATTTATAGAGATGCTTTATAAAGTTGTTGTCCTATCTAATGGTGGTGTTACTGAAGTACATATTTTCCTAAAATTACAAATGTGGAAGTATATCAAGTAGTTGACTAAGCCAAATTGCATTGATTCTAGTTCCAAATTGGATTTGCAAAAATGAGGTCATAGATGTAAAGAACTCAAAATTTAAAAACACTATGTCAAGAAAATCTCATTTCAAATTCATTCCAACAAATTTCATTTAAAAAAAGATAATATTTTGTTTTTAATTGAATTTAGAAGGAATTTAAAAACTCCCCTTCCAAAATTAGTAGAAAAATATTGGTGATAGTATTGGTTATCCATATGGATGGAATCTAAAACTTAATCTTCTACCGGTATTTGAATAACAATTCATATATTCTTCCAAATAGTATTGTATGATGATTTTTTTCAAGTCGTCAATTCTGGAGAATACTCTATGCGTTTAGGGGATATTGCACCTATACCAAATTCTTTGGTATTGCATATTAAGATGATCACCCATTTTTGACCACTTAAGCAAGCCTATTTGCGGAATGGTGAAGGTTGAGGAAATTATTTTTCCATGTAGAGAAATTGCTTTAAGAAGGATTTTATAATTTTTTATATTTTTTCCCTCAAAAAAGAAATTACTATGAATTTTTTTTCACGAAGATTTGTTTGTTCCATTTTCAATATATAGGCAAACCTATTTCCAACCATAGCATGGTTATCAATTTGATGTAAGTGATCATTGTGACTTTCAATGGACATGTTGTGATCCTTGTATGCTTTCAATGTACACCACCTGAATATGCCTGCTGTTCTAGCTCATCCTGCAGTACGCGATGTCACTTACAACACAACTGATAAAAAATTGAGCAATCTAAGCTGTGAAAATGGGAGGCTGGTTGGAAATAGGTCATCTCCTTTAGATGTATTTTCAGCATTGCATCCATATTAATGTAGCACTAAAGCAATGGAGGAGTATTTTCCTAATGTGAGTAATTAATGAGTTTTGGTCAAGCTTCATCATGAAGCAGGGTGTACTAAAGCAATGGAAGGGTATTTTCTTGATGTGAGTACTCAATGAGTTTTAGTCAACATTTTGGGACCAATAGGGTGAATTTTGTGTTTTGCAGGGTAATTGTAAAAAAAATCTTCCTATTTTGTGTCGTGTTAATTCTATGTTCTTTGATTCCCTCAGTAGTTTGGGGTCTCTGATTGCAAATATGAATTCAAAATTTACAAAGTTTTTTATATTTAGCCATTAAAAAATTCCTATGTTTTCTCTAGGCATAAATTTACTTTGCTCATCCCACAAAGTGGGATGGGTTTAGCGTTGACTACAAGAAAACAGTGTCCAAATTGACACATCCTAATTGACTAAAATATCTGAATTGACAAAATTCTGTCAAAAAAATGTCTGAATTGATAGAAAATTGACAAAATAATTTTTAAATTGATAGAAAAATGTCCAAATTGACACTGCTCCTTTGTAGCTGCATGATTGATCCCTTGTATACGTCCTGCCTTCAAGAAGGAAGCATAGAAGTAATTATTGTGTGATTGTATATGGCGCCTGCATTTTGTAGGCTTGATCAAAGTTACCACTTTATTTTGAATCAAGCATAACTTAAGGTAGGAAGCTTGAAAATAGTTTGGGCATTTTGAACCGAACATGATACAGAGGTACATTTTGCTTTCTTCAATTATCCAAAATGTACAAACAATGTACATTCTAAGAGGTGGTCGCTTTTAGAGCCCTATGGCATTTCAACCTCAAAATTTCATAACTAATTCTACAAAGCTCCAAAAAATGTGGAACAATTTGGGCCACATGCCATTTTGTCTTGTTTTTCAAGGAAAATTTATTGAAAAATATTTCAGGATGTTTTACCTCCCCAAATTCAGTTTCAGCGTTTAGATGATTGCTTTATGGACCTCCTACCTTAGCAGGAGCTTGAACTTGATGGTTACTGAGTAGAAGCCGAGTGGAAGTTTTGGCTGATGTTTTTTCTGTTGATTAGTATACTGCGAGAGGAGCGATCAAAGATTTGACTGAGAGGTTGGTTTCAAGCATCGCCATTAAGAGTAGGGTCAGCGACTTGCTCTAGCTGTGCTGAAGATTTTTTATGAATTCTGGTGAGTGTCCCGTTTGAAGCATCATAGTTTAATTTGGTGTGATTTTGTCACTAGTTTTGGCAGAGATTTTCTCGTTTCATTTTACTAATAGAACTACAATTTTGAGAAGTTAATTTTGTTGCATGCTGCAATAGGATTGGCACTTGATCGACTTGTAAAAGACCGTGCTAGGGATTGTCTGGCGTAGGGCTAGCTTTTGCTGAGTCAATGGACTCTCTTCCTTCTCTCCATTCCATTGTCCTTGATCACATCCGACCTTCGTTTCAATTTTTTGCAAGAGGGCTCACATTTAAGGGGCCTGCACGCAAGTCTATTGATGATCTAAAATCTTGGCTCAAAAAGCCATTTTCTAGAAGAGGTCTCACATCTAAAGAACATGCACAAGAATCCACAAATGACCTGTAATGTTGGCTCAAAAATCACAAAAACGCTACATCAAACAAAAAGAGAGATTGGTGGTTAGCCAGTTGTGTCTATACAATATAACTAGCACAAAGAAGATGACTAAGGCGGACATGACATATTCTCTCATAACTGCGGTCTCAGGAGGACTAAGAGGACATTCAAAGGAAATACTCCAACTAGAAAGGAAACTGGCACAAAAGTCCTTGCTAGCAAATGCAGAGTCAAGGGAGAAGGAATATGCATCCCTTAGCAAGGAGGAACGTGTTGTGAAGTACAACCAACGATATCTAAGCGAGAAGTTCTTGAGTGGCACAAACGACAAGTGTTTGATGGTTTTTTGGATTCGTCAAAGGTGCTATGATGGGCAGAAGGTGCATGATACGGTTGCAAATCTGGGCTTGCACTCTGCTGACGCTCGTGGAGCTTGTAAACAGAAATTAATTGTTGTAGGCAAGAATAAAGTTGATGTTCATAATGAAGTTATGAATTGGAAAAATGAAGAAAAAAAGGGTGAAGAGGAAGGTGCAGAGGAGCACAAAAAATGGTACTGTAGGAATAAGGTCGAAATGTAGTACCAGGAATATAAAGCTTCTAGTTTTGGAAGATTTAAAGATGTATGAGGTGACTGGAGTATCAATGTCATGAGATGACTTGGCTGTGAATACTGACAATATAAAGGCTGAAGAAAATTCGTCTTCTTCCTCAAACCTTTTTGGATGCATCAAAGGTACTATATGTTGACAAAGTCCTAAGCTTTGATCAAGTCCTAAGCTCTGGTATTGCAAAAGATGGTAAATATAGAACCCAAAAGGATTTAAATATATATTAGTGAATACTGACAGAGGATGACTAACTAATGACTAACTAATAGCTAATTAAGGATGAATTAGTAATGGGACACTACAAAAAAAAAACGTCCAAATTCACACGTCTGAATAGATAGACAGTGTCCGAAACAAAAAAATGTCCGAAATGACAAAAAAATGTCCAAATTAATAGTATTAATGTCCAAATTGATAGAAAAAATGTCCAAATTGACAGAAAATTGACAGAAAAAATGTCCGAATTGATAGAAATGACAGCATTCTTTTGTAGTGGGAATTAATATAATGGTACAAGTAACGTCCCATAGTAGTGGGTTAATAGAACTAGGGAGCATTGAATAAGAACAACTCCCTTCACTCTCAGGTTCCTTGAGTCTCTGATTCTCAAGTTTATGGAGATGTGCGACATGGAGAGCAGAAAGGAGGATGGTCTATCCATTTTTGTTATTGTCGGAGGAGATGTTGATGATATTCCACAAGAAGACAAACTCTTTTGGTGGTGAGTCTATGGCCATCACTTGTTGTTTAGTGAAGTTAGTGTTTGTGGAGAAAAGAGAATTTGTGGAACCACTTTGGAGGACTTAGGGTTTTGAGGAAATGATAGAAAATCTGTGAACTAATAGTGGCTATGGGTTTTGATTGGATCATGTAGTTTAAAGTGGTGCTCTTGATAATTTGATTGGTGGCGATCACGGTACATAGGGTGAGCGCATGGATCCTGGACATTGTTCTTGCCTTGTTCTATTGGTTTCTACAAGTGCGAGAGATAGGTTTAGTGAGGGATTTTAAGTATGAGGAGGTAGTGTCAAGCAGTGACGATGGCAATAGAAGCAACAATGTACAAGTCCAATAGCCGTGCTCAACAAACTAGGGAAAGTGTGTTACAAGATTGAACGGAGTATTCTGCAAACCTTGATACTAAATGCGATAATTGCAACAACAAGAAAAATGTGAGGCCCCTAGATTTGAAACACAAAGTTTCCAAGAAAGCTTTGTAGCTAGATGGGTGGTACACCCCAGAGTGGGTCAAATTGAGGTTTCCTAATGAACAGTGAATCAGTTTAGGAGGTACTAGGCAGCATTTTGACGTCAATTCTCTCTTTGTTGCGGATGAAGCTAGGGTAATTGACTAGTTTGGTAATAAAATCCGCTTTTTGATCAGTGGTGGATATGTATTGGATACTTATTTCCTATGCCTTGGCCTTTCTCTAATGAAATGATCTTGGATACTTATGTGCTTGGTGTGGGAATGAAGAATTAGGTTGTGTACTAGTTTGATTAATGAATAGTTGTCACTTGAAATTACAACAGCATGCTTGAATCTTTCTTGCAATTTGTGTAGCAGTTGTCGGAGATAAGTAATATCCTTTTCTGCTTCGCTCAATACCTTGTACTCCACTTCTATTGTTGACAGGGATACGGTAGGTTGGAGCTTGCTGGTCACATTGCTGGTGCATGAGATGCAAGAATTTCCAAATTTGTGTAAGATTCCCAATGTAAAATGTCTTGTGTCTAAGTCCCTACCCCAATTGGCATCAGTGAAAGTGTTAATGGTCCATTATTCACAGATGGAAAATGCAGTCCATAGTACAGGAATCCTCGCAGGTATCAAAGATTTGTTTTGTCGCCTGCAGGTGGGCCTATTGAGGATTGTTGATATAGTGGCTAATGCAACTAATAGCATGACATATATCAGGTCTTGTGTAGGTAACATATAGCAGACTTCCTACCATTTGATCAATAGTATTGGAAATCCACCTTTGGTGTAGATGTTTCTTTGCAAAGTTGTAATTTTGGATGCATGGAAAGCTTTGTAGGGTTGCATGTTGACAAGCCAAATTGTTGCAGGAGTTGTTCACTATAAGAAAATGAGTGTTTTATGACTGTAAAATGTGATTGCGTTGAGTCATAAAATTTGAAAATATGACTCCGCCAAAAATCACTGTAGATCACTCGCAATATGACTGCATCCAATTATTACCGACGAGTCATATTTTGCAGTCATATGGATTGGGGATATATTTAGCTATATTTAGATGTATTTTGCCAATATAGAGTATATATTGACTATCCTTGGAGGCTTGACTTTCTCATGACTTGCCCAGGCAAATAAAAAAATCTTACGTGGAAATGACTCTGTTTAGTCATATTTTTGGCTGACATGGAATATGATTGTAGTGAGTTATATTTTAGTTGATGTGGCATATGACTATGGTGAGTTATATTTTGGTTGACATGGCATATGACTACGGTGAGTCATATTTTTGCTATATGGAATGTGACTCTTGCAAGTCATATTTTTTAATGATGTGGAAACACTATAAGCAACTGGCATTTTTGGCTGCATTAGCAAAAAACGCGTCGTGTTTTTTCAAACGTCAGATGTTCCAGAAAACGTGTATATGTTTTGCAGAAAACATGTACGTATTTTGCAGAAAACGCGACCATGTCATTATAGACAGCTACGTTTGTGACAATGTCGACTGCGACGTAGCCATGATTTTATGTAACGTCACATACAACATAAACTGCCATGTCAGCAAGTAGATTTAGAGAAGGGCAGCCACGTGGCATATTTGGGAAAAAAAATAAAAAATGGATGGATGGACGTCGGGCCAGATGTTTGAAACAATGGGTTGGATGTCGGATTGGATGTCTGAGACAACATAGGCTAACTATCCCATATTGTTTGTCTCACCATAGACAAAGAATGGGTACAAATATGACCCTGAAAATGTTCATTTTCACATAATTTGGTCATCAAAATAAATTTGATGGTAAATGGTAAGTTTTTTTAAATTCTTGGTGAATTCTACTTTTTTTTATATTGTATAGTTTTATTGATTAATTTTGTTGACTAATTATTTTTTGAAAAATGAGTTGGATGAAAAAAAAGGGCTGGATAAAAAATAGACTGCATGAAAAATGGGCTGGATGAAAAACAAACTGGATGAAAAAATGGGCTAGATGAAAAAAAATGGGTAGATGAAAAAGTTGCCTACGTGACCCTCCGCGGATGAAAAAGTTGCCTACGTGGCCTGCTTGGATGAAAAATTTGCCTATATGGCCTCCACGTGCCTTCATTTTGTAAGTTTGAAAGACCCTGTTCCGTAGGACATAAAAAAAAACAAGTTATAAATTTGCATGTTTTTTGAGATCCTGTCATGTTTTTTGCATGTCTGGCATGACGCGATTTTAGGTGACATCAACGTTGACGATGGCCATGTCAAAACGAACATCAGACGCCGTTTTTTCTGCCGTTTTAAAAAACGCCAGTTTCTTATAGTGAAAATGACTCTAATGAGTTATATTTACTATTGATGTGACTGCTATGAGTAATATTTTTGGTTGATGTAACAATGCACATGGAATGCTATCACTGTAGTAATATTATGATTGAATGTAGTCATATTTCTAAAAGTATAGAGTCATTTTTTGGCATGATTGTAGGCATTATGTGACTACAACCAATCATATTTTGGTCAAGATATTTTATGAAATATGACTCAAGTAAGTGACAACCCAGATAATTGAGAGTCACATTTCTTACATTTGTGTGCATCGTTTGTAATTGGAGTGATTGAGGTTTATGGTAGCTTCTATCATGAATTACAATCACATTTTTTATTCATTGTAAATGGACATGATGCATTAGAGTCATGCACCAATATGATTTAGTAGCTAAATCAAATACTCCATCCAATTTAAAAGGATTATGTATGATTTTTGAGATGCACAAGAGACAATCATATTAGAGAAAGTAAATACAAGAAAGAATGTAACTCATTTCAAAAGACATTTATTAGTCACTCAAATAAAACATAACACAATGACACTCTATGAATACATATTTCCATACACAAATAGGACCTATATTCCTTACAAAAATATGAAGATGTTGCCTTTTTGGTGTTGCAAGTAGCCTTCAACAACTTCATTGCAACTTGGTGCCTACATACACAATCAAGGAGGTTAATTTTTAGTGAATGAATTATATATATATATATATATATATACTTCAACCTTCAAAGATTTAAGGCAACACAAAATACATAGCACAAGTTTAAAATAAAAAAGAGCCATAAGCAGTATGTCTTTAGAAATTGCAAAGAAACAGGAAGAAAGAATAATGATGTTGATAGAAGGAATATAAGCAAAAGATAGCAAGTGTTAAGAGGTAACAAGCAAGAGGTAAGATGCAACAAGATGCAACAAAAGTCAAGAAGATGTAACAAAAAGCACAAGTCAAGAGGCAAGAAAATACAACAAATAACAAAAAGAAGCAAGAACTAAGATGCAACAAGAAGCAATAAGAAGCTTAGATCAAGATGCAACAACAAGAAAATGAGAAGCAAGAACTAAAAAAGCAACAGGAAGCAAGAACTAAGACGTAACAAGAAGAAACTAAAAGCAAGGAGCAAGAACTAAGAGGCAATAAAAAAAAACTAAAGCAAGGAGCAAAATCTAAGAAGCAACAAAAAGAAATTAAAAGCAAGGAACAAGAACAAAGAAACAGTAAGAGGAAACTAAAAGCAAGGAGCAAGAACAAGGAGGCAACAAGAAGCAAGATTTAAGAAGCAAAAGGAAGCAAGATTTAAAAAGTATTAACAAGAAACAAAAACTTAGAAGCAACAAGAACTATGAGCTAGAAAGCAACAAGGAGCAAAACCTTAGAAGCAACAAGAATTATGAGCTAGAAAGCAACAAGGAGTAAAAACCTAGGAGGCAACAAGAAACAAAGAAGAAGGAGAAGAAAGAAAAAAATTAGCCAAATGTTGCATTTTGAGAGGGTGGCTACAAAAAAAATGGCGGCTAGGGTTTTAAAACCCTAAATAAGTGGCGGCTAGGATTTTAAAATCCTAGTCATGTGACTTGTCCTAGTCATATTGTCATACATATAACTGTCCTAGTCATACATTCTATCATACATATAATTTACTCTAGTCATTCTGTCATACATATAACTTACTCTAGTCATGTGACTTGTTCTAGTCATGTATATGACTTGCTTTAGTCATGGGACTTACTTCAATCCTGCAACTGAGCAAATATGACTATATCAAGCAATTAAGCTATTTTAACAACCAAATTTGATCCAAAGTGGATACATATTGACACTAAAACTCCACAAAATGCATAAAGAGAAGTTGCAAGACCTTAATTAAGCACCTACAGCTGTGGCCAGAAAAGGACATCCAAATAGATGCTATGCATCTATGAAAGTATCTCCATTTATGCATAAAGTGTACAAGAGCAAAAGTATTTGATAGAGACACTATTTAAAAGCATCTTTGAAGCAAAAAAAGGGATTATGCTTTTATAATCTATATCCTTGTAGGAACATTTAAACAAGCATCTATTTATTGCATTACAAGCGTGTGCATGTCCACAATAAGCCTCAATCTTCATATGAATAATTTTGTGACTTTTGTAGGGCCTTACAAAGACCTTCTATAAATGTGGCTTGTATAACATTGCTGAGAACTTTTCTAAAAAAGAAACAAACTTCAATACATGACATACGTGAGGGTATTATCTATATCCTTGAAATAAAGTATGCACAACTATGTTCTTTGTTGGTGAGCTTTGAATCCTAAGCTGGATATTAATGTTGTTCAATTGGCATTCTAAGCAATGAACAAGTATTTTCAAATGATAAAGTGTAAGCATGAGTGTAAGTGGTTCACATCTTAACAAAAGCTAATACAAACTGTAAAAGTTAGAGGTTTTGAATGGTTTTGGCTGATCTAGGTCAAAATTCTAGACTTCCAAATCCATGCTGAGAAATTCAAAAAAATTATTAGCTTAAGTTATAGAGCACTGCATACCTATTCTAAAATAGTAAAAATCTTAATAATGCGACATTTTTAGCAAAAATTATGGAGTATGAAGTTTTGACTTTAATTCATTCTTCAAGACTTCATCCAACATTTTTGTCTAGCTCATTTTCTTCTAAATTAATTTTTATTTTTAAAATTGGATTCTAAATGTCCTCTAAATTTTAACGTTCTTTTTTAATTTGAATTGGACGAATTTGATATTTTTTATCCAAAATTATAAAACTAACATTGTTGACTATCCAATTCCATTGTATTCTACCCTCCTTAAATTTTATTTATTTTTGAAACTATGATGTGTTATTGGAAACCTCTAGAAATTACCTAGAGTAAGTGATTTTGAACTTAGAGTTGGATTTTGTTAAATTCTTAGAAATGTAACTTAAACCTCTAATTTCTAATTTAATTATAGTTTCTACAAGAAGATAAATAACAAAGTGCCAAATTTAACCCCTAAAGGACCAAGGCCTTTTTCTTGCCAAAAAACTTTTAAAACTGCCATTTCTATTTTCTAGAACAAAGAGTAAAAAAATTTAAAAATTATTTTTTTTGCACATCTAACCATAGGATGTTACACCTAACTAGTATGAGAATGTGTGCAAAATATTTCAGAATTTTTGACCGCATAGATTGCAAGATATCTATGTTTGAAGTGGAAAAAACAAGAATTTTAGCACATTGTGGGACTAGATTTTTTGACTCTGAACATTTTTAACTGAATTTTTTTGCACTACAGAGTTTTAAGCTTTAGATCTTCCTTGTGGAGAATTGAATTGAGAGCCTAGGAAAAAAAAAGAAATTTAAAAAAACTTAATTTTCATTCAAAAAAAAACACTTAAGTAGAAGTAGGTACAAGATAGAAGGAAAATCTAAAATATTAGTATCTTTTAGATGGAATTAAAATGCACTAATCCCAATGGTGAGATTGTTCTAGCATGAAATCTAAACCATGTGGAACTTTGTTTTTTGCAAAATTGCAAAATTGCATTCCAAAATGAATCCTACGAGTTATTTTTTTCAAGAAGATGCTCTAATTGCTCGAAAAACAAGATTATCCACAACTTTCTCATAAAAATCCAAATGAAATGAATCAAAGCTTTCCAAATAGACAAAAATATAATCTATAAGGAAAAAAATTCAAAAAAAAAAATTAAATTTTTTGCAAATTTTTTTTGCTGCCCCCTTTCCCCTATTTTGAGCTTATCTGGGCATAACTTTTGTTCCCGCGCACCAATTGAAAAAAAAATTATATTCCCACGAAGCTTATCAGTTTTTCTATCTCCAAAAAAAGTTTCAAAAAATCACAACAAAAATTCAGCCCGTAGGTACCTGCCCAAAATCCCATTTGTCGCCTGAAGGGACAATGGTCCTTTAGGGGTTAAGGACATTCCTTGGAGTCCATTTCTACTGCATCCTCATTCTCTAATATACAAATTATAATTGTATCCTAAAGCCTGCATTGATCCATTTTTGTCACATTTTTGTGTCTTTGTATATGCAATTTAAATAACAACTCTTACAACAAGATATATAAATTCTGTCTATGATCATTCTTATTCTTTTTATCCAACCTATTTCTTTCTACTTCCCCCTCTTGACTTTCTCAAGATTATTATTTTCTATTTTTTTTTCTATTTTTTTGGGATATTTTAGAATTGCAATTTTTGACTTCTATTGCTACTAATTAATTTTTAATTATTCTAGAAATCAAACAATTGTAATGACATAAGCCTCATAAGTGCTAACTAAACTATATATTTAAAACCTTAAAACTTCATTTGGTCAACTACGCATATCGTAATCAACAAATTTTTTTGATTGATACATAGTCAAACCTCTATATTCTATAAGGGAGTCAATTAGTCTTCTAACTATGTCCAAAGCTTCAAATAGCAACTTGGCACCAATTTACATTATTAGTTTAAATGCATCAGATTTCACTTTTATTAACCAATCTAATTAGCTCTTAATTTGTATCATCCATCAATATCAATCAACATAATCAACAACCTCATAGTAAGATCCAATAGTGAATTAAGGCAAGCCTTGTTTTCATCTTGGGTTCTCAGACTTGGTCTTGCCTTGGTGATGCAATTCATCCTTAGGCTTCAATTCCTTTCTAATTTTCCCCTAAATCTTACAACAAAATTTAAATTGTCTCTTCTTGTTAATTGCTTTATTTTTCTCTACTTTCCTTCTAAGTCTTATAAATTTTCTTAAATTTTTTATTAAATATAAACATGTTCCTACCAAAGGGCATCTGAAAATGAGGTGTCCCTTCCAGTACAATGGGCCAAGAATGAACCCATCAATTGTTTCCTATTGTTATCTGCTTTATTTTTCTCTACTTCCCTTGTAAATCCTACAAAAAAATTAGATTAATTAATTATAATGAAAAGATATGCTACCTGGACGCCAGTTGTATAATGGATACAACATACAGAAAAAATTAAAAATTAAAAGGCATGAAATAATGTCACACTTACATTCCAAAGGAATACAAAAAGATCATCTTAGATTGCCCACCTTTTTCTTGTACTGCCCAAGAAAAAAAAAATCACTACCAAAAAATTGTGACTATAAAATACGATTGATAAAAAAATACGACTACAAAATATAACTGAGGCAAAAATACGACTGCCCGCCTAAATTTCCCTTTGACTGCCACTCCCCCCCCCCCCCCCCCCCCCCCCTCCCAAATGTCACTATCATAGAGATATGACTGCAAAATATGACTCAACCAAAATATGATTGGCAAATATGACTTTCCATTCTCCAAACATTTTCTTTGCCGTTTCCAATGAAGTACTTCGGCGTTCCCAATAGACGTATACTGTACACCCATGAAGTACAAGGCCAAAATATGACTGCCAATCATATTTTGCAATCATATTTTTCACTAAGGTGTTGGCCTCCAAGAATATGACTGAAAGTAGTCGCCAGTCATCCACAGTCATATTTTTGCAGTCATAAAATACCCGTTTTCTTGTAGTGGTTGGATGTAGGTACGGTGGTGGACAAAAATTTTAGTGTCTTGAAATTTAAGCTCAACCCCAAGGTAGTTTCTTGGAGTGCCTAAGTCAGTCATTTCAAAGTGTTCTTGAAGAGCCTTCTTGATATGTGAAATTATAGTTGAGTCATCATCTGTAATAAGTATATCATCCACATATACCAGCATGATAATAGCCTTACCGTCAATGAAGGAATAATACAGATTTGAATCAACATTGCTACGAATGAGTCCGCGGGATTGCGACCAACTGTTGATTGTTGAATAGCAGGCCTTAAGAGACCGTTTTAAACCATACAAGGCATGCTTGATCAAGCAAACTTTGGTAGGATCTCCAGCCCCTGGAAAACCTTCCAGGATCTCCATTATCACATATTCGTCAGTAGTGCCATTTAGAGTGGCCAATTGTATTTGGCTGCTAGTACAAAGATCAGTCTGATGGTTGACTATCTAATAATTGGCGCAAAAATGTCTTTGTAGTCAGTACTTGGCTTTTGTTGAAACCCCCTAGCAACTATGTGTGCCTTGAATCTTGGTGTTGCTCCAAGTGGTCTAAGCTTGACTTAGAAGATCCTTTTTGCAGTAATGGGTTTCATGTCGGGTTTCCTATCTATTATTATCCAAGTATAGTTCTTGATGATGGAGCTAATCTCATTGTTGATTGCAATTTTCCAATTGCTATCTTTGGAGGCTTCTTGGAAGTTGATGGGTTCTTCTAGTAGTTCACTCATGAATGTCCATTAAGCACTAATTTTTGAGGGTGGTGCTCTTTGTCTTCTTGGATATTTGATCTGAATTTTGTCCATAATTTTTGAGTGGAGATTTGAAATCTCAAAAGGATTTTTGAATATGAAACTTAGTTTGTTTATACAATTTATTTAGTCCAAAGCTTTTTCAAAAAAGTTATTCTATTATGCCTAAATGAGGCCCAAAATTTTGCTTTTAATACAATTTATTTTTTTCACTTAACTTTGAGAGGTGGAGTTCCTACTCGATCCAATTTACATATCCCACATGCATTGTTTTACCTACCACTATCCCATTTCTATAAAGATCTTCTCCTCTCCTCTTCAAACACTTCAATTGTCCACAAAGTAAGTCTTACACATTGGCAATTTTTATTTATTTATAGTAAGCCACTAGAATATTTTTGGGGCATTTGCCTTTTTTTCTACAATTTCACTACAAGAAAATAGTGTCCAAATTGACAGAATTTTGTCAAAAAAATGTCTGAACTGATAGAAAATTGACAAAATAATGTCCAAATTGACATTGCTCCCTTGTAGTGTTTGAACTGAGAGAAAGATGCATCCAAGTAGAAAGTGTTTAATAATCAAGGTTATGGTGCTTTAATACATCTAACACTTTTGACTTGGATTTCCAACCATTGACAAGCATCTGACATTGGGAATGAAGGTGAACGGGAATAGTGGAAAAACAATTAGTTAAGCAAGAAAAAACATTGTTTATTGGGTCCTCGAAGGGTTGCGGAATGGCCCTCTGGAGGCCCCAGATTTTCTCTAATGACTCATATTGCTAGCGTTTCTATTGGTCTCACAATTATTAACGTTGTTCTCTCTCTAGATAGCTTAGATCTTTTCTTGATTACCTATTCTCTCCTCGTCAGTAGCGCAAGCTGTTTTTGATAGCCTGTATCTATATTCTTACGCAATCTAGACAATGCTTTGAAATAACAAAGCTAATCATCAATAGCGCAAGCTGTTTCTAAAGTCTAGTATCTATGCCTTCATAGTTTGATCTTTCTCAAATAAAGTGAATTCCTCAACTTTGATGATTTGAGTACTTCACTACCTATCTAGATTGTTCGAGGCTATTGCTATGTGCGAGGCTATGTGCTACGCTAAGAAATTACTGGGCAAGACTATTGCTCTGATACCATGCTGACAGAGTCCTAAGCTTTGGTCAAGAGCAAATTGTATTGCAAGAGATGGTAAATACAGAATCCATAAGGGTTTAAATATACATTAGTGAATATTGATAGAGGATGAATTAATGACTAATTAACAGCTAATTAAAGATGAATTCATAATGATAATTAATACAATGGTATAAGTAACGTCCCAGAATAGTGGGTTAGTGGAACTAGGGAGCGTTTAATAACAACACTATGACAAGCAAAGGGAGGATAATGAAGAAAGCAACTCAAAGGACAATGGTTGAGAAAATAACCTCTAAGGTGAATGACAAAGCAAAAGACTCTCAAGGGGGCAACATAGCAAAAGAGGTTAGAAACATTGCCTCAAAATGCTTTCCTCTCATACTCTGCAGCCTTCAACTTTAGTTCTCCCTTACCTAGTACATTTGTTTTCGAACATCAAAGGTGCCGTTTAGTCGGCAAGGTCGAGAAACTTTTGAAAGGGGTAGGATCCAAGAACTTATTAATAACATTGGTTGTTTAATCTTTTGAGCTAGTCCCGATTGCAGATTGATATACAAGGCTGGTCGTATGTATAGGAATGCTTTTTTGATGGCATCTTTAACTGCAGCTCCAGTCATTCCAAGCACTTGCAGTTCCATCAGATATTCTCAAACAGAAAACCATCAAACAAATTTTTTGCAAATTGTGCATTCAGTCCATTATTTTGCAATGTGTCTCCTCCTTGCACAACACTTAGGTATGTCAGTCAGACTTGTATTCTGGACCAATACTCAATAAATTGTTCATATTCAAGATCTGAAACGACTCACAACCTTACATAGAGCCTTGATCTTCTCAAACAAAATAATAGATTGAAAGCTTGCAACTTGGAGGGCACGTGGTAGAACTGAAAAGCTGAATTGTGAGAAAGCATCACATTAGGTGCAATCTTTGAGGGTCTATCAGAATTCTAGTTTCCAATGCATTGTCTTCACTTTCTACTATATGCTGCTCCACCTCGCTTGATGGTATCGACAAGAAAATGGCGGTGAGTATTGGATTCACCTCTTCAGCCTCGTACATCGGCCTGACCCTGGAGGAGCCTCTGCTGCTGAAGCTGGTGTAGCAGATAGTTTACATGAGTCTAAAGGACATGATGACCAATGTATTGGAACCAGCTACGGCGGGGTCACCCGTGTTTGACGCTCTAGGCTCAATCCAATCTCACTACTTGATTCGTGCTCCTTACATGATATATTTTCCACACTAATAGTTTGCCAGTGTTTCTGATTTGGCTTATGGGCACATCGTCCAGTCCATCTTGTGTTTCCAAAGTCCAATCCGGTTCAATAAATCCCAATTTAACAGCTGCAGCATTGGAGGCATTCAAAGCTGCGTTGTGGTGGAACAACTGGAACCTGCGGACATAGACAGGTAGAAGCGACATGAAGACGGTGTTTTGAGGAGCATGAGCTCCATCAAGGTGAACCAGCCAAGAGAGGTGAAGCCTCAAAGCACCACCCAGTCGCTGGATAGCCCAGCTACGGAGAGTGCAGAGGCTGCATTGAATGTATAGTCCACTAAGTTGATTGGTTCCTTTTTGGCACTGCCAAAGCGATATTGTTCTCGCTGCTGTCAAAACTCCGTATGTAGTAAACTATCTGCATCCAAATGTGGGTTTGTGAATGGCCACACGTTATCCTCCTAGCTTTTGCTTGGTGAGAGCTTGGTGAGTGGCTTTGCATGGAGTTTTATTCACATGCTGCTCCAACCATACAGGAATCTGAATCACTGCATCTGAAGCTTGAGTTGAATTTGAAGTGCCCATGTGAATCTGGGGAGGTCTGCCGTCATTAATTCGCTGGTCATCCTCCATTGCTCAGGACTTGATAGTGTGAAATTAATTTGCTTCCGCATGCAAACTAACTCTATCTAACTTAGTAGCTATGACAGATTGGAAAGTACTCGACACATGATGTGTATGGTTTTCTAAATTAACGACGAACTTTGTCATCAAATGTGAATTGGGTTGATCCCTGACAACTCTGCAACCTCAACAATACTTCCACAACATGCAGTGAGAGGTTTCAGAATGAATTTGATGCATATGGTCGATCTCGCTCTTGTTGATTCTTCAAGACTAAGCTGAAATTATGTATTTGAATAGCATAATTGTACAATCTAAGTACATATGATGGACACATGCAGTGTTTTGTCAAACCCTCTGAAGAAGAGCCTCTGTCCCTAACTGTTTATCCTACACTCCAAATGGCCAATCTAGAAAACTCTCTGCAACTCACCTTGAGAACAAGCAGAAATGATTGAGGACAGCTTCACTAACAAAAGCAATTACAACAACACAAACACAAGGAAACAGGCAGAAGGTTATACTCCATATTCATGTTTGCAGACATGGATGCTGGGCCATACAGCAGCTCCTAACTGAATTTAAAAGCCAGGCACTCCCTCACATTTCATGAGTTTTCCATTGGCACGTCCTCACATTTCATGACGGCCTGTCCACAATGTCCATATCCAAATGACAAACAAATCCACTTCAAAGTCAGCAATTATTTTGAAAGGGGAAAAATTAAGGACAATTATGGGGAAAAGAGCCAACAATTTCCAAGGTCACATGGAGTTTCACATGGATATGACTTCACATTGTACTGCAGCCTGCCTAGAGAGTTAATTGCCACATGATAACCATACTAAGCAAGAATCAGCCATTAAATAGTGCGGACCAGAAATAATTCTTAACACCTGGCCAGTATGCAGGAGAGGAACCTGCAACTGATCATGTTAGTGGAGATATGCTTCACATAAGTGAGCACTGATGTTGTCACATTTCATAGAGGCTTGCCCATGGAGTCAATATCCAATGACAACCATAGTATGCAAGAATCAGGTGTTCCTGAGTGAAACATTCCAAAGATGAGTGCATAAAAGACTCTACGATTGCTGCTTCCGAAGTTCATTCACGTCTTCACATCTCAGAGAGGCCTTTCTGTAAAGCCCTGCCCAAATGACAACTTACCATGAGATGCAAGAATATGCTATTTGTGCAGAGTCAGGACAAAAAGACAGTCATACAAGAGAGAGAAGAACCAACAATTTTGCATGCAAAGTTTTACAACTGTATCCTCACATTCACAGTACCTTCCCCATTGGGTCTACATCCAAATGACAATTATATGCACTAGAATCAACTATTGTTCTGAACAAGAAATTGGCTTTTGCAGAAGAAGAGCCCACAACTAACCTATGCAAAGTTTTGCATATGCATGTCTTTCACAATTCACAGCCACCTTTCCATGTAGTCCATATCCAAATGACAATTATTTTGCACAAAGAATCATCTGTTAATGTGAAGAGAATATTTACAAAGATCTACTCAGGACAAAGACCCAACTATCTGATACATCTAAGGTAACTACACCCTAAAATCAACCATGTTCTAATTGCAACCCCTATCTAAGAAGGACTGACATATTGTTTGAAGTATGTTCTACTGTCAATGATGAGTTAGTATTGAGTTAGGTAGGCTTAATTGGTCGCTTTAAGAGCATACCAGCGTTCGGGAAGATTTTGGAGCTCTACCAGTAGATATCCTCCTTCTACAAGAATGGTCCGGTTTTTTTTAGAGGGCACCGGTTTCATCCTTTTAACTCTAAATTTTTCCGGTTTTTTGCCCCCCATATCAGTTTGTAACCGGCCTATTTCCTTCCAAGTGAAAATTTGAAAAGTGAAAATCCTCTAATGTCAAAAAATTGCCGGTTTACAATCTAAAAAAGACATTACATTCTTGGTAGGAATTGAACCTGGCATAGCCTTTCACCAACTGAAAGCGGGAGTGGAGGAGGGCAATGGCTGGTAGGTCGGGACTCGGGAGTCGGGACGTCGAGTAGTGCAGAAGGCGGCCAGGCAACGGCTGGCGGGGCGGCAGGTAGGTCGGGTAGGTTTAGGGTATTTTTTATTTATTTTTACTTTTAGTTATTAAAAAAAAATTCAAACCTCCCTCCCGCCCCTCTTCCTCAGGTGCTCCCCTACGGCCAGCTGGCCCTGTCCCCAGCTGGTCCCACTGACCCCCTTATGCAATACCCGGCTTCTTTATCTCAATACCTGACCTATCCTAACCCCGGGTATGTGTCACTTACGGTACATGTATAGCAGCTAAAATCCTCCTTTTTACCGAACAAACTGGTTGAAATCCACCCTATTATTAATTGAAGCAGGTAAATTATCCCCCAAATTTTTATGTACACCGATTGATTGCCTATCTTATCAATTTTTCCTCCGATTTTCCATCCTTCACTTTCAAAGCTCAACCGGTTTTTTGACCATTTCAACCGGCTAACTTTGTATTAGCCGCTGGTTCTTCCCGGACATTGGAGCATACTCCCTTAGGATCATAGTCACAATTTCCATAGAATCTGTCATCAGTGACCACCAGACTGCACAAGAATCAGCTGTTAGTGTAGAGAGATAATTAAAACACCTGTGCATGAAAAAGAGACAAGAATTGATGCACACGTGTTATAAAATCTTGGCATTGAATGAGTCTTGTTTTCTGTTCAAAGAATTTGAGGTTTGCAAGAAGGTAGAACAGCCCATCATGGGCAGAATCAGGAATTTGTCCTCATGCCAATTGTGGAAACTTTTAAATTTTTTCCCACACATAAAAAAAAAAGGAGTGGGAAACAGTGAGAGCAATTGAAATTATATCTTTCTACAAATTATGAATCTGTTATGAATTTCTGAAGTGTTTTATATATCATGGCTAAAAAGAGTCTCTAAACTACCTCCAAACCAACAAAAAGTGTAACTATTGTGGTCATCTTACTCACCCAAAGCAATCACAGTATTTCCTAACATGGCCATATTATAAGGACCTAAAAAAGTCAATTTGTGCAATGAATTTACATTCAAAAGGTAGAAGTCCCTATTGTAATCAATAATCACTCCATTATCATTACCTAAGACATTGATTATCGCCACTAATTCAATCCAAAGTAGCCCAAATCTCATTTATTGAACAAGGACTGCGATGGGTCATTCGATAGGTGTTTGGGATGGGTCTCTTGTCTATATAATGGGTTGTTCTACCTTAATGACTTATCTATACTTGTTGAATTTTTACTAAGCAAACTGACAACAATTAGAAGTCGAATGTCTACTACTCCCTCTGTTTCAAAATAATACTAGTGAGTCCTTTGTAAAACACTGGAATTATTTTGAGATAGAGGGAACAAAACAAAATATAAACAAAATTGTGAGTAAAAATTAAAACTTGCAACAAACTAGTTGAGGAAAATACAAAAGTAAAATTGTAGTAATTTTATTTTAGATAAGAAAAATAAAACACATCTAGCCTTATAGTATCGACCATAGAAGGTAAAGGCAAAAACATACAAGGCAAAAACAAAAATATGACAATATTTTACATTTTTGGTGCAATGAATGTTAAATTCAAGGAATTTCAGTATTTTTTTATTTATTTTCATCTATACATCTAAATTTTACATGTTTTAACCCCTAAAATTCCATGACTATGTTTTCACCAAAGATGCTAAAAAACTGCCATTTTTAAAACAAGTACCAAATTTTTGGAAAAAGAACTTTTTTGGACATATATAACCGTAGGATCTTGTAGTATGCTGACTTGAGAACATGTGGTAAGAATTTCAGAAATTTCCACCACATGGATTGCAAGATATAAACATTCAAATTCACTAAAATCCTTTTTCTGGTCTTGTGGAAAACAGGGTAGCTGCACTTCACAAGCTCACTTTTCTATGAAAAAATGTCCAAAAGGGTGGTGCTTCTTTGGATAATTTTTCTTAGACAAGTTGGACACATTCTTGAAAAAATTTCACACCATTTGGAATTGTACAAGATATAGGAAAAAACATTAGAGAAAATTTCAGGCCTTTAAAGGTACCCTGAAATTAACTTTTTTTTTGCTCAAAAATTTGTTTTGAATCCTTTTTTCTACATAGCAATTTTTGTTGTGGCAGTGGCACAAGAACTAAAATTTTCAAATTAAAAATTAAAAATTAAACAATTAATAACAATAATAATAATCTTAAAAAATATTTAAAATATTTAAATTTAAATTTTAAAAAAAAATCTGCAAAATCTGATTGCTTCGGCGACTAGTCATCCACTCTGATTGCTCATCACAGCAATCAGCTGGAGTGACAGACCAAGCTTTTTAATAGCTTCGTTTGTCACTCCGAAGCAACCCTCCGGAGGGCTGGTATTTCTTCTAATGATAGTAAGTAGAAAGAAGTAGAAAATGATTCAAAATACTAAATTATTAAGAATTTAATTACGGAATTGAAAAATGCCAATTCCAATGGTTTTAATGTTGTCATAAACAATCTACATCCATTATTTTATTATTTTCAAAAAATACTGAAAATCAAGTAAAATAAAAGACTTCAAAGTTTAATTTAGAGTAGATAATCCATAACTGCCTGCAAACAAAAAATCCTCATAAATTTTGACTCATTGTTTGCATGCTTTCCACGTATATATAACTCTAGAAAATGAATTTCAAATTTTTGTTTTTGAAAAAAATGATATTTCTTAATTTGCCCTAACTGCCTGAGTTGGGAAACAAACTATATATCATGCAATAACTTTTTAACCATGTAGCCAAAAGTTATGAAAATTGTTGGGCCATAAAGTTATTCCTTGTTCCCACCTCCTATTAAAATTTGGACCAAAAATATGGAAATCTCTAGGCACACATACCTGCCCAAAATTTCTATGTTGCCAAAAAATGCATGTTGGTCCTTTAGGGTTAAACAAAAAGGGTGGATATAAAGTCATCTCTAATTTTGATCTTGATACATTAAAAATCTGTTACAAATAACAAGTAAATAATCACATATGGATACAAAATATGAAGTAAATTTGAGTAAAATATGATGTAAATTTCAGTATAACCACAATAATGAATTTTCTATAGTATTGTGAGGTAACTCACCTAATTGCAACCCCTTTTGGAACTTGAACCCTAGAAATTCTTGCCTAAAATGTACAACATCCATTCATGAGAGCCTAGGATTGTTTTTGGATATACTTATTTTCAACATTTTGACAATTCATAATTTATTTTTATGGTGTTCAAAAAATGCATAAGAAAAAAAATTTAGAATGTTGCTTTGATTCCCAACAAGATTCACAAAAAATTAAGCAATTCAACAATAGAAACAATGATCAATAGTTTATTTGAATGCAATTAGGTGTAACTATCTAGTATCAAAAACTAATGCAAAAACACTCTGAAATTGCAATGTGTACTAAAAGGGACCTATATTGACCAATGATGCTATGTTAGACATCATTGTTGACATAAAAACATGGATTGTTACATTTGATGTCACCTGATATCCATCACCTAAGACGTATAGTGTCAGACAGTTGTCGGGAGGAAAGAGCCCAGCAACAAAATGAGAAAGTGCTTAGAAGAAGGGGGCCAAGGCTCAATGGATGTCCAAGGGTTGGAGGAGGAAGTTAGTGCTTAAAAGGAGAAGTTTACAGATTGCACTCAAGGTTCTCTCTTACTTTCAATAGGCACTAAAACTCAATTGGGATCAAACTAATAGAGGGAAAATTGATAGACAAGTTTGAAGAGGGCAAAAAATGATGGTATGATCAACAATTTTTTTGCTGATATAGCAAAGCAAGTTAAGGGATGAGAGGATGAAGTAGACTTTAATTCCGTCATTGACTTTGAAGCAAAATGAAAGAAAAAAAATAATAATAATCTTTGACTATAGGAAAACATGGAAGAAGAAGTTGCTAATTAGGACATTAGTCTTTTTAGTTAATAAGTAAATAATTAGGGGTGTTGATATTCCAAAGGAAAATTATAGAAGTGCAAAGAAAACAAAACAAAACGATAAAGATAAAAGAAACAAAACAAAAAGAACAGAACAAAGAGGCAAATATAGATTAGGACATGAATAAAGAATACATCTTTTGTTGCACGACTTCTTATTTAAGTAGTGGGCAACAAAACAAAAATATATAAAACCAACAAGATAATGCATGAAGGACCGCTTGAAGCAATTTCGATTCAAGTGATGGATGATGGGACCGTGTTAGAAGTGAACTCCGAGGTATGTGTTTAAAGACACCATTCCATTTCATTTTGCTTTTCCAAATCACAAATGCGAAGCAAGAGTTAGATGCACAAGTTAGACCTTTAAGAATATTTGAATCCATAGTTTTAGATTTGTATCTTGTAGACAATAAGGCAATCCTTAAAGGTTTCTAGCAACGTATCACACTCAAAAAATAGACAAAATTAAGAAAGATAGGCTTGGATGAAGTTTTATAGCTAAAGAAGATAGTTTTGAATGAAAAATACTAAAAAATCATCCAAGTCAAACAAAATTGGGATGTTAAAGACTAGATACAAATAAAATTTCAACCCCAAAATGAAAATTAATTCAAAATTGTAGGTCAATAAAAAACACCAAATGAAGTTTTATAATACCAATAAAGAGCTAATCTTCATCCATCCATAACTCTTGAAAGAAAAGTCAAAAGCTTAAATGCCTTACCATTCCGAGAAGGTAATCTAGCCTTCTATAGCATAAGATAATTAAAACTCCAAAACCAATGGCTCAAATTTTATCAAACTTACTATTGGTAGAAGGCCATAAGTTAGATAGTTAGAAGTATAACAATCCAAACTTTGAATTTAGACAGTGGTACATCATACTTAGAGGTTTTCAAAACTAATTTATGCATCCAATTTGAATAAAATCTAAATTAGTTAAAGCAAGATGAAATATTTAATTTAACCTTTCAAAGGTAGTTTTGAATGAAGACCACTTGGCCAAATTTTGTATTTACACCAAACCGATGGCAAAACTTTGAACCCCCTTGGAATTTAACCCCTAAAGTCCCGTTGTCCCCTCGAGGAACAAAATGGATTTTGATCAGGCTCCTATGATCTCAATATTTGTTAGGATTTTTTGGACTTTTTGTAAAGATAGAAAAACACATTAGCTTTCTGAAAATATAATTTTTATTTCAATTGGTGCTTGGGAGCAAAAATTATGGGACAAAAAGCCCTTTTTAGTTTGGTGGGCAGAAAAAAACCCTCCAAAAGACTTTAAATAAAAAATTTAAAAGTTTGTTTTTCATATATTATAGTTTTGTCTACATTTGAAGCTTTGATTCATTCTATTTGGATCAATAATGATATAGTTATGGACAATCTTGTCTTTTAGGCAATCTAAGCATCTTTTTGCAAAATAACTTACTGAATAATTTACAAAATTTATTTTTTAATGCGATTTTTATACTTTTTGATTTTTTTTTGTTAAACAGGGTTAAGTTTTCTTTCTAGGACAATCTCACCATTGAAATTATGGTGTTTCAATTCCATCTTGGAGCTATTGACGGTTTAGTTTCTCCTTCAATCTAAAAGCTACCTCTATTTAACAATTTTTTTTCCTAGATTCTCAACTCAATTCTTCATCATATAAAATTAGAAGTTCAAAATCAATAGAACAAAGTTTTAAGTTAAGAAGGTTTAAAGACAAGAAATGTAATTGAGCAAGGTACAAAAAAATTTGTTTCGTTCACTTTAAATGCAAATATCTTGCAATTTATATGGTCAAAGTTTTTGTAATTTCTTCTACACATTCCTACACTAGTCTAGTACAAGATCTTATAGTTAGATATGCAAAAAAATCATTTTAAATTTTTTTTTTGCTCTTTGCTATAGAAATGGAAATTTTGAGTGGTTTTTGATGGAAAGGGGCCTTGGGACTTTATGAGTTAAACTCCAAAGTTTAGTTTCAAAACAAGGCTTAGCTTCGTTAACCCCTAAAATTCTATGAGTATATTTTCACCAAAAATGCTCAAAAAATTGCCATTTTTAGTACAAGTACCTATGGCCATAGGATCTTGTAGTATGTTGACTTGAAAAAATGTGTTAAAAAAATTTCAGAGATTTCTAACAAGTGGATTGCAAGGTATAAGCATTCAAGTCTACTAAAATCATCTTTTTGGCCGTGCAAAAAACAGAGCAGTTGCACTTCACAAGATCACTTTTCTATGAAAAAATGTCCAAAATGGTGGTGCTTCTTTGGATTCTTTTTCCTAGACAAGTTGGCTACATGCTTGAAAATTTCACATCAATTAGAATTGTACAACATATAGGAAAAATTTGTAAGAAGAAAGAAGTAGAAATGATTCAAATTCAAAATTGTTAAGAATTTAGTTATGAAAATGAAAAATGCTAATCCCAATGGTTGCAATGTTGTTATAAACAATCGACATCTCATAATTTTATTTTTTTCAAAAAACATTGAAAATTGAGTTAAATAAAGGACTTCAAAATTTATTTTAGAGTAGAGAATCCATATTGCCCACATTCAAAAACTCCTCATAACTTTCATCTCATTGATCAAATGGAATGAATCAAAGCTTTCCACGCATATATAAATCTACAAAACCAATTTCAAATTTTTTGTTTCCAAAGAAATGATGTTTTCTTATCTGCTCGGACAGCTCATTTAAGAAAAAAACTAACATATTAGGCCATAACTTTTGACTCAAATTTCCAAATGTCATGGAATTTAGTGCCTATGAAAGATATTCCCCGTCTACAACTTCTTCAAAGTTTCAACCTAAAATATGCAAATCCTCATTTAGACCAGCCTGCCTAAAATTGCTATGGTGCCCAAAAAACACCTACTAGTCCTTTAGGGGTTAAAAGTAAGTTCTCAGTTGTTATTGAAAGCCCCTAGTTGTATTTCAAAGCCCCTAATTTAGTTGCTATTCAACTCTTCTTGTACAATAGAACCTCCCTAAGTTGATCCTCCATAAGCTAATAAACCTCTATAAGGTAATTTTGTCAGACCAGTCCAAGACTTGTCCTCATAACAAAGATTATGACTAAAAATGACCCTTCATAAGCTAATAAACCTCCCTAAAGTAATCTTGTCAGACCATTTGTCCGGGACTGAATAGTTTAGAGAGGTTCTACTGTACTCAGAACCCAATCAAGCCCCAAAACTCTAATAAGCCGATAGCCCGGTAAGTCAACACCTGGAAGCCTCGATACCCCCAGTGAGCCCAATAGCCTAGTAAGCCCCGATACCGATACCGCAATAAGCTCGATACCCTAGTCAAGCTCTGATACTCTAATAAATCGATACACCGGTCAAGCCTTAATACCCCAATCAAGCCCAGTACCCGGCCAAGTCCCGTCAGCCCAATACCTGGCCACACCGTTGGGGCGGGGGAGGTCCAAGCTGCCAACCTAGGCGCCAAAACTGAGGCCATAGGTGCCGAAAGCCTGAAATGGGGTCCAGGTTGCTGAACTAAGAGCATCCCCACCAATGAATTCTCTATCCCCATCCCCATCTGGATGGCCAGGGAGGACTGACCCCTCTATTGCCCCATCGGAAGGGTAAATGTAAAAACTGCCCCCTATTTGTGCCGCTCAAATTTTGTATTTCATCACGTCCCTTAACTAATTTGGGGCCTCTGAATTCAAAAATTGCAAATTTCATCAAATGTGGCATATAAAGAAATTTCAGTGTTTTCTGCAAGGGTAAACCTTGGGGCAATAGAGGGGTCAATCCCCCCTGGCCCATCTGGATGAAGTGGAACAAAGATGGGGATAGGGATACAACCCCCCACCAGTTATTCCTAAGTTGCTAATCCGAGCAGCTAGCCTCAAAAGAAGCAGTAATAACAAGTTAAAACCAACTCGAGAACAGTGAAGGGGTCAGAGTGAACAGTGCAAAGCTCAAATTGGAGAAACATACGACATGACAACACAGTGAAAAGAGGTATAGGGGAGGCAACCCATTTCCGATTAGTTAAGGAATTACGCATGTCTGCAAGGCAGGTTTCTTCAGTGGGGAAATTTCCCTGTGTGCAGAAATAGAGTTAGGAAGGTTTTCATAATTTTCTAGATTTTTATTTCTTAGAATGCATTTACTATAAATTTTGTAGTTGAAGATTCTATTCGACCCATTCTCGTCATATACACTTTCCTATTTCCAACCAAGGGCTGGTTGTAAAACCCACCAAGGGTTGGTTGCAATATTGAGAACCTTGTAGCCAATCAAATGCACCACAATTGCACTGGAAACTCCGCCATAATTAATAACTGCTCACCTGCTCCTTTACGGAAAGAGAGTGGGCTACATAGCCAAAATGGGAGAGTAGTCGGGAATGGGTTGCCTCCCCTACGGTTTATTCATTTTGAATTCTCCATATGCCATCTCGTATAGGGAATTGGGACCCCCCTCCCTAAAATTATAGAGATGGTCATCTTGGGGGGGTTCTTTCCTATCCGGATGAATTTCATCTAGATAGAAATACGGGGAGTCCCTGGTGGGATGCTCTAAGGCCACATGTACTAATTTTGTTTGTCTTAAAAAAAGAGGATTTGGGTGAGACAAAACAAGGGAGAGCTAGAATGATGGATTAACATCAGGAAAATATTCAGCCCTCCAGAAGGCCGCTAAGGTATTGATTTTTGGCCCCCCTGTGGTGCAATTATAGAATGAAAAAAAAAAAAAAAAAAATCTTATAAAATAATTTTGTTTGAATTTTTTTATTAAAATAATTATTAAAAAATAAAAATAAATAAAATATGACATGGCACTACTAGTGCCACATCAGCATCCAAACTTTATTTTATTTTTAAATATATATTTTTTATTTTATTTTATTTTATTTATATATATTTTTTGTTTTCATGGTTGCACTGGAGGGTTCAGAACTTGTGGCCTTTTGAGGTCTGAAATTTTTCCTAGTGGCAAAGAGTGGAAGTGAAATAAGAGCATAAACTAGAGAGAGAAAAAAGTGTATGTAGTGGAGATCAAGCAAAGCGGAAAAAATAGAAGTAGTAGGAGATATTAGTAGAGTTGAAGAGATCCTAGATTAGAAGAAATCCTAAGAGTATTCTCAAATCGGCCATTAGCCATTCAATTAGAAAATAATTGAAGGGAATAGAAGAATAACATCTAGAAGTAGTCTATTATTTTCTTGGGATTTGAAGAAGTATTCTATTCCATCCAAGTCAACCATCAGAATATAAATAATGGAGAAGAATAGTATTTAAAGAGAAAGAAAAGATGCAGAAGAGAAAGATAGGTTAGAAAAACGAGGATGAAGAATCGTGCTCAAATTTTTAGAGTTGCCAAAACTTTGTATTGAAATAACTTTATAAAAAATCAAGCAAGAAGTTGCAATTACTTCTAAAAAATTAGCCATGAAGCTCTCTATTTCTCCACACAATAGACACTTGCTTATATTAGATGGGCATTTATCACAGACTACTCTTGAGGTGATAAAAATTGCTATGCTAAGTGAAATATACATATTGACTTTTCCTTTCTCAATCATCACATATACTATAGTCTCTAGATGTGACATGCATTAAGCCATCCAAGCCGATGTTAGAGCATACACAGAGAAGTTGGCACTTCACCACAAAGGACATGCTCCAAGCAAGGAAGACCCTATACTTGGGGATTCTCATTCTTTAAGACAAGCCTTTTAAAACATCCAAAAAGGCTTTGAGAAGACTGATATTTTCCTATTAACTCCAAAGCCATGGAAGAACGGATGACACCTAGTAAGGTTCACCATAGGAGCTAGAAATCTTGGAAGTAATGTGCAAAAATATGATGGATGACTAGAAGAATGGCAGATTTAATTTTTGATGGGGTACCTTCTCATTTACCCTATTGTTAAAACTATTGTTTGTTGATGTTGATGGAGAAGACTTGCAAACCAATTCACAAGGCTCAGAAAGTGACAATGAAGAGATTCCTAACACACAAGGAGAGCTAAAAATATAGATCCTATACACATAAATCAATTTCTTGAGCTTCCTAGAGTTGAACCAAGCATTGACTACCATAAGGCTATTATATGAAAGAGGAGCATTTCTAAGGGGTGACTGCAAGAATTACATGTCAATATTGTTCCACTTCTACTTTCAATTGGCCTAGTTACTCACTATACTACGACCATTTTGGAAAAAATATTTAAAATGAAATAAGGATAATTAGTACAATATTAAGAATAACATATCACCAAAAAAGTCCTAAACCTTAAAGAAATTTAGGCCAAAAGTTAATCAAGAAATAGAATGACAGATTCTTTGAAGAAAACAGACACTTTGATGTTATAATTTGTAAAAAATAAGAAAAACAATTTACAAAAAAATAAAATTTTCCATTTGAAAAGACTTCATGGTAAAGATATTTCGCCAATTTTTTTTTTATCTTGAAACCATCTTCAATGTTTAGAAGTGTACGCGCAAAAGAGCTCCATTTGCATGAATGTGGAGGACATAAAATAATAAATTTCAGATAACCCTTGGTAGGAATATGCTCGTCTATTGTAATAGACCACCAAAATTTCTGCTCTAGATCATTAATTTTGAGTACTCCATAATACTAAGCCCTTCTAAAATTGGAATCTTGACAAATTAATAAACTTGATTTTTGAATGTAATTTTTTTTTTTTTTTTTGGAAAATGTAGGGTATAATTACATTTAAGACAACCATCTCCAATAAAAATTTCAAATTCATAAAAGTCATGCTTCAAAAATTATTACAATGGAAAGATCCAACCTTCTCCTTACAACAAATAAACAGTATTGGTGTTTCTTGCAATGACCCTAAGAGCCTAAAGAAGGAAGAAAGAAGAGGGATTGCAAGAAATATTTGTCCTATTTGTTGTTGTTTTAACAATACTCATGATTTTTTTTGGAATAATTTAAAATTAGAAAAATAAATAAAATAAAATAAAAACAACATGGCTAATGTATGCACCACCTTTAAGATGAAGGTAACCACCAAAGGAAAAGCATAGGAAAATTTTCTAATAGGAGAAATAGAAAATTGCCAAATCTCAAGAAAACCGATATTTTGATGTTTAAATTAATTTAAAATAAATTAAAATAAATTAGATTTGTAACAACTCTATGAAGATGGTCATTCATCAAACAAACCACCAAAATAGTATTTTACATATTTTGAAATGCTAGCTGAATGAAGCTCAATTTTTTATCTTTTGTACCACATAAAATTAATTATTTTTAGAATTCCTTTAGACAATAGCTACAAGCCTACTAGGAGACCATCTCTTCCAAATTTCAGCTCTAAATTTGTTTATTTGGATACTACTTTGCTAAAATAAAAATAATGATCATTGTAATATAAAATTGGGGGCTATTTCTGAATACTAAATATTTTAAAAAATTTCCAAAGAAATAGATAAGGTTTATAATAGTCATGAGTACCTTGTTTCTAAATTGTGAGTCATTTGGAAGAAGAATGCAAAAAAGTTATGGCTAAAAAGAATGCAAAAGTTATGGCTAAAAAACAAGATCAGTTTGTGACGTGTGACAGAAAATAGTACATGTGTTTCTTGCAATCACCCAAGAAGAATCAATTGAGAGAGAAAGAAGACAATTGAAAAAAAGCTAAGAAGGATAAATGAGCTAAAGAAAATTTAGCAAAGGTAATAGCAAGAGACAAGAAAACAAAACTAGCATTGACAAAGAAGAAGTATGATGAACTTTGGAGTGCAAAGAGTGTAAGAGTTTATGGAGAAAAACTTCATGCTTTCTCAACTCACATATCCCTAGATTATGGTATACACCATCCTATAGTGGAGTTATTCCAATAATATGTAAACAAAACCAAATATTGCAATTGTGAAAAGAAGAGTAAGAGAGAAGGGGGAAGATATCACCTTCATCCACATCTAGTTGAAGTTTAGAGGTCAATGCAATCTGTTATGTTACCATATCCCAAGTATTTTTAAGTACACTCAATGCTTTCTTGAATTACTTTAGGCACTACCCCCATAAGCCAAACACCTTTAAATCATGTCTACAATTCTCCATCCGTGAAAACAAATCCTTTGGGAGTTGGATCTTCAATCAATAGGGGTTAGGAAAAGAGGTAAAAAAAACCTTGGTAAAACTTCCATACTGGATTTGGGCATCTATATAGCATAGGCAAAGGAATAAGAGTTAGTGATTAGAATATAGGGTAGACTACACAATTCCAAAATTGATTGCAGCCAAGAAGGATGCAATATAAAATGTACCTATCGAATGTGTCGGAGCTGAGCAATAGTTAAGGATAGGCAAAGACAACACCAACCCTTGGAAGACAATGACCTTGTTAAAAAAAATTAGAAACAAGAAAAGGATAGTGTTGCAACATTATTCCCTCAAGAACTAAGAAAAAACAATGTATCCACTTCAAATTTTCAATGGCAAATTCTCGGTATGGTGAAACAAATCTCAATATTTTGTAAAGAAGTATCCTGTAGAGAAACAAGTTTACATACTTATTGCATTTCTGATTTCCAAAATTTTAATGTGAGAAGTATTTAAAATCTTATTTAGGAAATATAGTCTTATCAAAAAGGGAGCAAACATAAATTTTCTACAATGAAAGGAGTAGTGGAGATGGAGAAAAACATATTCTTGGACATTTTTTTATTTTTGGTCTGTACAAACAAATTGGATATGGAGGGAATTCTTTCAAAGTTGTATTTTTAGCACTTTTAAAAATACAAGGTTCAATTTGATATCATCAAGAACACAAAATAGTTAGAATGATTCCAATTTTTTTGAATATGTTCCAAATAATAGTCCAATAATATCAATTGTTAAATTAAAAAAATTAATGCGTATATAATTATTTTAAAATTTTGTAGGGTCCAATTTGGTCAGTTTTGGCTTTTATTTCTTCATGTTTGAAAATGTGTACAAGTTTGAGAGAGGTTTTCATTTCTCTTTTCTTAAAACTAAAAAATAATACATTTGACTTATATTACCAAACAAATTTTTTTGGAGGGTAAAAAAGCATTATTTGTCTTTTTCTAATTTTTCTGCCTTAAAAGCTGCTTTCATTGCCTATAAGTTGATCATCCAAAATTGTTATAATTTTAAAATCCAAAAAATAAGTATTTTCTTCAATTAATTCCATTCATGCTAGACAAATTAGTCTTTACTTTTGTGCGGTTAACCCTTAAAGTCCTAAGGCCTTTTTTCCATCAAAAACCACTCAAGAATGCCATTTCTACAGCAAAGAATAAAAAAATTTAAAAATGTTTTTTTTTTCTCATATCTAACCATAGGATCTTATATTAGACTAATATTCAAATATGTGGAAGAAATTTCAAATTTTTTGACCGAGTAGATTGCAAGATATTTGCATTTTTAGTGAAGGAAACAAGTTTTTTTGCACCCTGCTCATCTACATCTTTTGGCTTTGAACTTTCTTCACTTACCTCTAAAGTCCCAAGGCCATTTTTTTTTGGTCAAAAATCACTCAAAAATTGCTACTTTGGTTGCGTTCCTCTAAAAAATTAGAAAAAATATTTTTTCTAGAAACTAACCATAGGATCTTGTACTACACATTTTATAAATCATGTAATAAAATTTTTGTGATGTTTGACCATACGGATTGAAAGATATCAGCATTCAAAGTGAAAGAATTTTTTTTTCAAGAAGATGCTTTGATTGCCCACAAAACAAGAAACTCTATAACTTTCACATCACTAATCCAAATGGAATTAATCAAAGCTTCCTATTTAGACAAAAATCTAACCTATTAGAAAAAGTAATGAAAAAAATTATTTCAATTTTTAATGGATTTTTTTTGTTGCCCGATCTCCCCTATTTTGAGGTTATTGGAGCATAACTTTTGCTCCCGGGCAACAATTGAAATAAAAATTACATTTCTAAAAAGCTAATAAGTTTTTCTATTTTATGGAAAAGTTTCAGAAAGTTTCATTAAAAATTGAGCTCATTGGAACTTGCCCAAAATCCATTTTGTCCCCCGTAGGGACAATGGGACTTTAGGGGTTAAAATTCTTGCTCTATTGATTCTAAAATTTCTAATTTTATATGATGAAAAATTGAGTTGAAAGTCTAGGAAAAAATTCCAAAGTAATACACTTAGGTTTCACTCATTAAAAATTTGTTAACTAGAAGTAGGTTCAAGTTTGAAGGAAAACTAAATCGTTAATAGCTCTAAGATGAAATTGAAACACACTAATCTCTATAGTGAGATTGTTCTAAAAAGAGATTTTAACCTTGTGAAACTTTTTATTTGAAAAATTGTGAAAAATCAAATTCAGAATTGAATCCTACAAGTTATTTTTTCAAGAAGATGCTCTGATTGCTTGAAAAATAAGATTGTCCATAACTTTCACATAACAAATCCAAATGGAATGAATCAAAGCTTTTAACACACATAGAAATACAATCTATATGAAACGTTTAAAAAATTATTATTTTAAATTTTTTTGAGGATTTGTTTTTGCTTGCCGAACTAAAGTTTGGGCTTTTTGTGCCATTATTTTTTCTCCCAGGCATTGATAGAAATAAAAATTATATTTCCAGAAAGCTAATGCGTTTTTCTATCTTCACAAAAAATTCAAAAAACAAAGACAAATATTGAGACCATAAGAGCCTGCCCAAAATCCAATTTGTCTTCGAGGGGACAATGGGACTTTAGGTATTAAAATTAAAAATTTCAAGGACATCCTTGTGTAAAAAAATATCAAAGTGGGACAATTTATTGAAACCTCCATTTTTGAGAAGTTGTTAGGTCTTAAAGGGTTGAAAAGTTATAGAGGCAAAGAGCAACATGAAGGGAGCATCAAGGAAAAATGCGCATGAGAAGAGACAAACAACACAAGACAAATCTTGTAAAGGTTGCTATAGAACAAACACCGGCAAGGCAACAAAAGGCAAAGCATGGCCATGAGGGATGTAAGGTGCAAAATTTGTCATGCTAGAAATGAGAGAACGAAGAAGGACATGTTAATCTTATAGAGCAACAAGCTTTGCTGGTATATTGTGCTCTAAAGATGGGCTCGCATTGTGATCTTGCTTCAATGGGGCAATGAGGTGTTGGTTGTAGCAGAGCAACACAAAGCAGTGCAACAGACTTTTGGATTGGTGTGTGAAAATTTAACTTTGACCAAGCGTGTTGACTATTACTACAGAAAAGTGAGTGGGATCAAAGTCCATGTTGGCCAAATGCGGGGCAATTTTGACAATTGACCACCTCATTTAGAAAACAACTTTGTGTCGAAGATAGGCTTGTTAGAATACAAGTTTAGAGTATGTAGAGACAGTGATAGAGTTTGGGTTGGTCACCTTTGTGGTATGTGACAAGTCACTTCCATTTTTGTTTGTGATTTTGGCATGTATGCAAAGCTTAGCTTCATTTGAGGTTTATACACATAGTAAGGTGGGCACTCTTAGTTAAGTCATGCATATTTGGTGGTTTAGGGTGCGCCATTCAAAGATTGGTGCTTGACTCTTACTAATGGCATCTATAAACATCAATAGCATCCTTTGGCCGATATGTTTGGAATATCATATTTAATTCAATACAAATCCAATACTTTTGAGTCAACTTGCATTGGAACCAACTTTCTCTCATTTATATTGAAAATTTCTTCAAAATTGTTCCAACGAATATGCAAGAGAGGAATGCACAAATACTCTTATAACATTATATGGATATTTTGTGTCCCTCTGTGAGCGTTTATTTATGCACACTTTGTAACTTAACAAGCACAACCAGATTCTAGTTTTAGCGTGATGTTTATCCTAAATGGATGACTAGGCGTTATCCATTGTGCCTTCTAAGCAATGGATCCTTTCTAATGCCTAAATGCCCTAAACTTGCAAAAGAACCAACAAAAACCTATCCTAAAGGCAAGAATAAATTCAAACGACTGAACTACTGAAATCACTATTTTTTTTTTGGAAAGTGATTACAATCTAAATTTAGCAAAATAAAGTTCAATTTCAACTGATTCCATTTCTAAAAATATAAAACTTACTGAAATCCAACACTTCTAGTAGAAGTTATGCCCGGATGAAGTTTAACCTTTGAAATGGATGTTTAAACTTTATCCATTCTTTTTTATCAATTCCTAATTTCAATTTACTTTGAAATTTTAATTCTATTTTTATGTTAAAAACTTTAATTAAACGGCCAAGTTTGGACCCGGATGGACAATATTTACCTAATTTCATCCATTTCTTAGTCTAAACTTCATCTTTCATTAACTTTTAGGGTTTCAAGTTTTCTTCCAAATTTCAAAGTGGTTCTAGACTTTCCTAAGTTACTTCTATCAAAATCTAAACCTAAGTTCTTTCTTCGTAAATTCTAATATAGTTTGATTGCTAATCCCTTGTCACTAATTGGGCTAAATTACTTTTAGTTCAATATAGTTTTTAGATCTTAAATGCTTGTTTCTTAAAGAGTTTTATTTCACCTCTTTGAAATGCTAAATTACTTCAAATTTGTATCTTCCTAGTGAAAGTTACTGATGGATGAAGTTTGACCGCTAATCGATGTTTCAAACTTCATCCGCTATTTGCTAATGACCTAGGAATTAAAATGAATTTTTGGAGTCTGACTTACTTCTACTACATCGGTTTCTAATCTTGTCCCTTTCGATGACTTTAGATAATTTTCATCCAATATATACACCAAACTTCACCCACCTATATCTTATCCATTTTAGACCTAATTCATATGTGTTTTATGTCTTTGGAAATCTCTTGATCTGATGTGTAAGTTTTTGAGACTAAATTTGGAAATAAACCTAATCTTTAAGGTCTGAATCTAACTGGAAATTTGGCTAGGGTTTTAAATTACTAATTAACCCCTAAAGATTTTTGACTATGTTTTCACCAAAAACGCTCCAAAACTGCCATTTCTAATACAAGTATCAAATTTTAGAAGAAAAACATTTTTGGACACATGTAACCGTAGGATCTTGTAGTAAACTTGTTTGAGAAGATGTGGAAAAAATTTCAGAATTTTCCGCCGTGTGGATTGCAAGATAATAACGGTTGAATTGACAAAAATCCTTTTTTTGTCCCTGCGAAAATCTGGGCAGCTGCCCTTCACAAGGTCACATTTGTATGAAAAAATGTCCAAAATGGTGGTTACTCTTTGGATTCATTTTCCTAGACAAGTTGGAAACATGCTTGAAAAAATTCAGATCATTTAGAATTGTACAACATATAGGAAAAAAATAGTAAGAAGAGGTAGAGAATGATTCAAAACACTAAATTGTTAAGAATTTATTTATGGAATTGAAAAATGCCAATCCCAACGGTTGTAATGTTGTAATAAACAATCTACACTTAAGGTTTTTATATTTTTTCAAAAATATTGAAAATTGAGTGAAATGAAGGACTTCAAAGTTTATTTTAGAGTTGAGATTCCATAACTACCCTCAAACTAAGAATCCTCATAACTTTTGACTCATAGATCCAAATGGAATGAATAAAAGCTTCCCACCTACATATAAATCTAAAGAACCAATTTCAAATTTTTATTTTTTGAAGAAGTGATTTTTAAAGAAGTTTTTTTTGCTACCCAGGCTGCCCGCCGAGCAATGAAAATGACATATCATGCAATAACTTTTTAATCCTGTAATCAAAAGTTTTGAAAATTGTTGGGCCTTAAAGCTACTCCTAGGGAAAATATTGTGTGAAAATTTCGAAGAAAAAAAATGAAATCTCCGCTCGTAGTGAGCTGCCCCCCAAAGCTATGTTCTCAAAAAAGCATGTTCAGTGCTTTAGGGGTTAAGACAATTACGTGAGAAAAAGGGGAATGAGTAACTTACCTTGTCATTAATTTTGATGAGGTGATCAAATACGCCTTCAAACTCCCCTTCATTTGCCATGTTTTGTCTTACCGTTGAAAATCAATTATGTTGTGCCTTTGTGTATTGCCAATGTTGTTGATGACTCCACAGTGCCCCCCGCATGCTCTGCTCCCTTGCTTTTTGGTTGTTGATTGGATGTATCTAATGTTCTCCATTTCTTGTCTACAATCCCTTGTTGTTGGCACCTCCGTCGTGGTTTTTGAAATTAAACGCCTTCCCATCGCATCATCTTGCTCTTCCACAATCTTCTATGGGCTACCAATGTTAATTGTTGTTTATGCTTGTGCAAAACAAGGGATTCAGATATTTTATTGTTTAACCCGTAAAGCACTGAACATACTTTTTTGAGAACATAGCTTGGGGGGGGCAGCTCACTACGAGCGGAGATTTCATTTTTTTTCTTCGAAATTTTCACACAATATTTTCCCTAGGAGTAGCTTTAAGGCCCAACAATTTTCAGAACTTTTGATTACAGGATTAAAAAGTTATTGCATGATATGTCATTTTCATTGCTCGGCGGGCAGCCTGGGTAGCAAAAAAAACTTCTTTAAAAATCACTTCTTCAAAAAATAAAAATTTGAAATTGGTTCTTTAGATTTATATGTAGGTGGGAAGCTTTTATTCATTCCATTTGGATCTATGAGTCAAAAGTTATGAGGATTCTTAGTTTGAGGGTAGTTATGGAATCTCAACTCTAAAATAAACTTTGAAGTCCTTCATTTCACTCAATTTTCAATATTTTTGAAAAAATATAAAAACCTTAAGTGTAGATTGTTTATTACAACATTACAACCGTTGGGATTGGCATTTTTCAATTCCATAAATAAATTCTTAACAATTTAGTGTTTTGAATCATTCTCTACCTCTTCTTACTATTTTTTTCCTATATGTTGTACAATTCTAAATGATCTGAATTTTTTCAAGCATGTTTCCAACTTGTCTAGGAAAATGAATTTAAAGAGTAACCACCATTTTGGACATTTTTTCATACAAATGTGACCTTGTGAAGGGCAGCTGCCCAGATTTTCGCAGGGACAAAAAAAGGATTTTTGTCAATTCAACCGCTATTATCTTGCAATCCACACGGCGGAAAATTCTGAAATTTTTTCCACATCTTCTCAAACAAGTTTACTACAAGATCCTATGGTTACATGTGTCCAAAAATGTTTTTTTTCTAAAATTTGATACTTGTATTAGAAATGGCAGTTTTGGAGCGTTTTTGGTGAAAACATAGTCAAAAATCTTTAGGGGTTAATATCTTCAAAGCAAATGTAGTTTGTGTAGGATATTTGCAAGTCCTTTTTAATGTCACACTAGCATGACAGACAAGTGATCCACTATAATTTTTGAAGCATAGACCCAATGAATTTGAATTTTTTTATTAGAGATGGATGTTTTTATTACAATTATATTCTTTATTTTTCAAAAAATAAATAAAATTATTTTACATTTAAAAGTCAATTTTACTAATTTATCACAATTTTAGGTTTAGAGGTTTTGGATACTTTTGAGTATTCAAAATTAATGATCTAGATCTGAAATTTTTGTGGCCAATTTTCAAAGTGAGTAGGTATATTCCAGACTAGGGGCATTTAAAAATCAATTATTTTATATCAATGTTTATACAAATAGGACTCTCTAGGATACGCACTTCTAACTTGACATTGAAGATGGTTTTGACAGCAACAATGCTAGTGTGTGAATATGGAAACGTAAGCATATGAGCCTTGAGCATATGTATAAGTAGATATCCTACAACCATTGTACAGAGCAGGAACACGCTGCAAACGACCTAGAACTCCCTAGAACTCACTCTACCAGAGAAAAGAGCCAGGTACCTTTCAATTTGGCCAGTAATCTATAAAGAGATTGAAGGTGGGAAGATGGCCATTATGCTGGACTCATCCGGGGAGATACCCGGACTACCGGACCCGCTGCAGCTCACCTTTGAGGCAAGGGAATGTAAACTTGAGCACATCAAGCGCAAAATTTTTGACAGCGTCACAGACTACCTCATAACCCACCAATGGAAACCACCTAATCTGCAGCGATGGGAATCAATATCATGGACAGCTCGATGGGATCAAAATGGGGGAGCTTACAAGCTCACAACCATCGCTCCCATCAAGGTTACCAAAAAAGCAAGGTGCATCAAGGGAGACAACACCGATTGGTGGGCCACAGACAAAATTATAAAACTTGCACCATGCATCAAGGGAGACAACACCGATTGGTGGGTTAGAGCTAACGATCTCCTCCAAAACTGGGCGGATCTAGGCAAGCTCTAGAATCACCCGGCAGGATGGACACTGGAACTGCAGCTATATGCAGAAACATTTGTTACCTTCAAATAAGGCTATGAAATATGTAGTTGCAGAGGTCTTGCTAGTTGTAGGACTTTAAAGAGTTGTCTTTTATTGTTCACAATTGTTGCGTAGTGCTCTTATTCTTATGTAATGTTCTTGCAAATGCTTTTAGTGGATAGTTTTCTAAGATCTTAAAGATTTGCACAAACAATGAGTTAATGATCTTGACTTTTTATGACAGGTCGGCAAATTCTTGCAATTTGTGGTTATGTTCCTTGCTGGATTTCCAGTTGCAGTTGCAAGAGGCTTGGATGTGCAAAATTCTTGTTGATCTTCTTCTGCAATTACAAGATTGGCTTAGGTCATTGCAATGAAAACTTTTATGTTGATTTGATAAGTCCCAAGTAGTATAAGTTTGGGTCCCAAACTCTAGAAGTTTTGGCCCCAAATTCAAGAAGTTTGGATCTAGAAAGTCCTCTTACTTTACATTTACTTGTACTAAATTTGCTTATTTTATCTTAAAAGTATGTTGCTTTTACTTTAACTTCACTTGCTTTCATTTCATTGAGCTTTGTGATGCATTACTGTCAGTGTTCTAGACTTTGTTATGTGTTGCTTTATATTGATTTTGCATAGTTCCAGAACAATGCTAGTTACCTCACATGTACTGTTTGTGCAACATCATGTAATTCCCTGCTTGTTGGATGTTGTGAACCTCATTATTAATTATTATGTCAAAATGGTGAATATAAGTCCTATCCATGTTAAATTATATCCCAGAAGGCTCAAGAGGGGTTATAATGTTGTGAACCTCATTATAAACCTCAAGGTTTTACTGAACTTTTTGATGGCAAGTAGGGCTCTTCTTGTTTTGTGCCACTTTGTGGTGAGTTGTCTGAGAATGTTTGTGTACTTTGTGCAACATCAGCACCTTCTCCATTGAAACAGGATGTTTCTAGCACAGACCAGAAGGTCACAGGTGGAGCCCCAAGAACTGGAGTTTCATCCATTGGTGATTTGGATTACATTGATATTCCCATCAGTTGGATTAGGAAGGTATAGAAGACTACATTTGGGTCCTTTTTGCAAATTTTGCTGTTTTGTCACTCCACGAGAAATGTTCTTCCAAGGTTTGTCTGTTGACGAGCTCTGTAGAACATATGTTATTTGTATTGTAGTTGTCTAGACAGATATATGCTGTTGTGTAACAAAATTTGCCAAGTTTGTTTTTTGCTTTCACTCCAACTTGGTTTGAAATATGATAATCATCTGAGGTGTCGCCTATTCTTGGACTGTAAGAGTACATGCAAAGAATTGAGCAAAGATGAATACAATTTGAAGGTGAACATTGCCTATGCAAAAAATGGTGCTACAAATGCGGAGGTTGAGGTAGAAGCTGCTTTGGCAAACGCAGACTTCTTCATCTCCAAGATGCCTAAAGGGTTCACAATACTAGTTGGGGAGCAAGGAACTCAGCTATTAGGAAGTCAGAAGCAGTGTAATGTGCCATCCTGAAGGAATCCTAGAACTCTGCTGTTGGATGAAGCAACAAGTGTTTTGGACGCTTATTCATGAACATATTGTTCGTGAAGTACTAGAGGAAATTATGGTTGGTTGCAAGACAATTGTGGTTGCACATATATCGCTTTACTACAATCCAAAGTGCCGATTTCATAGCCGTTCTCTAAAGAGGGGTCGTCGTGGAAACACATATGGCCGTGTGGATTTGGATCATGCCGCATTCATTATGTTGTTCCTACATAGAGCTTTCATAGCAAGGTTTTGTCAGTTTTACGTAACTGCTGGTCAATGTAAAGAATGTTGAAGTGGTATTCTATTTCAATACATTACTGAAATGGTCTCTTACAAACAGCAGTTGTGGGTGCAGAGGAACACACGATAAACTTCTGTCCGATTCAGATGGAGCATATTCCCAGCTAATTTGTTTGCAGTAGATTCACAAAGAGCAAGATGATGAAATGTGTAATGGTTTGAATGTTGAAGATGTGTATTTTCAAGATTGTGACCAAACAAGGCTTGTCCAAGAAATAACGTATTTGGAGCTGCCAACAAGGCCATCCAGGTTCAGCTGAAATTTGTGAGCACCGGTTTTTGGATGAGCTTGGACTTCGTGATTGGTGGGCATGAACCCCACTCACCATCATCCGTAGCTGCATGACTCTTGAACTTCTGGAGACGGTTAAAAATCACCAGGAAACTTGTACTAGCTTGTCAAATCGTCCTCTGACCTTGTTTGTGCTACATGTGTTGTACACCCTGTGTGGTAGAAAAGGAAGAGTCTCCTTGGAATACATGGTAGAAAGCTGAGACTCTCTTGAATGCAAACATGTCCCCATACAAATAATTCTCCACGATCAATGGTTTCAAAATTTTGTGTGCCATTTGGCAAATGACATGAGGGAGATCCCACAAGTGTCCATAAAAAATTTCAGCTCAAAATGTAGAGCCCTTCTGTGGTTACAGTCCACGTGTACAAAGACAGCAACTCGGTATTCAAATAGTATGTCACTGTGCAACATCCTTTAAGCGGTAACAACCGCCCCTACAGAAGTGCCCCAACAGTCCACAAGGGATGTACATTTGGAAGTGATTTTGTGTGGTGAGAAATTGCCATCCCATGTGTGGTTTTAGACTATTGAGCAGATGACATGGGTCACCATCATGTGTGATTTTGCTCATAGTAAAGACCTGAAATTAGTAAGGTCTGCAAAATGGTCTTGAAATGTCAAAAAATTGCAAAAAAAATTGCAAAAAAAACATATGAGGTTGAACCTCCTACTAAAATGCTTCTTTGTCACTCAAAACTTCTTGCATTGATGCAAAATTTTAACCACACAAACTAGACTACTATGCGCAACTTTTATAGAAAACAAACACTGTATGAAGAAGAAACAAGCCGCCAAGGTTCAATGTAATCCAAAAAATGTCGGAATTTTGAACTTCGAATTGCTCCCAAACATTCAAAACATCTTGGATTGACATGAAAATTTTACCACACTAACTAGACTTCAAGGATAACATAATTCGGCAAATTTGATTGAAAACAAACATTGGATGAAGGAGATACAAGCCCCCAAAGTTGCAGCCATCAAATGCAGTTTGGTGGACTCAAATTGAACCTGTGAACTTTGATTGGCTTCCAAAAAATCAGTACATCTTGGATTGATCTAATAAATTTACCACACAAACTAGAAGAGAGAGCAAATTTTCCAACAAGTTTTATTGAACTTAGACATTGGATGCAAAAGTTATAGCACTTTGAATTGGACTTGAAACTATGTGAGGAAACCTTGGGGCGTTAAGGGATTGCAATAAATTTTGATTTTACAATGGGGAGTGAATTGAATAGAAACGTACAATGGATCATTCTAGACTCACTAACTTCATTCAAAGGCATGCTTAAGATTGTTCTTAAACTCACTAGCTCCATTCAAAGGCATGTTTTGATTCATTTTTGTTGCACCTATGAACATTAATAGGGACCTAGGCACCTCTGACTTTGGGAAATCATATCTTATTCATTCCAAGTTAGAAAATTAAATTTTAAAGTTCCATTGCTGTATTCTTCATTTCTCTTTCTTCCACAAAAGTGTAAAAAATCTTTGGATCCACCCATTTTTGCACATGGGTCTTTTTTCCCTTAGATGAGCGCTTTTTGAGCCTTCTATCTTACAGCACATTTAATTCATGAAGGACTTTGAAAACACTTTTGGGCTAACCCAAAAATTTGGAAAGAAAACAAAATCATAGATGTAGACTCATGGATATTTTGATGAATGGCGGATAAAGGGGATAAATAAGCATTAAAAAAAGTGAAATACTTTCACAAAAGAATTAGGATGTTGGATTTGTCACCATTGGAGTTGCTCTAGCCTAAAGAAGGAATTTCCATAAGCACCACCTAGAGCACCACCTTTATACTATACATAATTACTATTATTAGATTGATCAACTAGTATATTTTATTGTTAGCAAATGAAACAAGGTTTCAACTTACCAAAGAGTGCAGCACTTATATATTGTATGCAAAAATAAAGGAGCAAAGGTTTTTTGGTAGATCTTCTAAAATTATTTCTTCAACAATAAATACAAATTAATTTAAAAGATGTACACAAAGTGAAGATCTATCAAAATGACGCTTTTAGACATGATGCAATTTGGGGTGTACCTACCTTACTTTTTGCTATTAGGTAATTGCATTTGAACTTGAAAGTTAGTCCAACAATATTGGCAAAGTAAACAATGTCACATTAAAGCTATCTTCCTTTGAAAATTCAAGGCATTACAATATCATGACCATCTTTGCCCCTTCAGTATAGCAATAGTATTTATTGAAGCTATGGCACCTATCCATTTGAGCAATGCTTCCAAGACATCATTTTCTACTTTTGTGTCTTTATTTACCTCCACTCATAACATTGCATAATTGGTTCATCTATCCCTTGCTTTGGAAGATATAACATATTCTTTGATAACTTTTAGTGAACCTTCAATTTAAATGAAATGCCCTCGCTGGTCTACAAAAAGTGTTGGTCAATGTTAAAGGAGGCCACCTTGAATTTGAAGAAGGCAAAAATAGCCCCCACATACATTAGTGCACAATGTTATACTACCTCATATTGACAAGACATCGGATAAAAAAATCATCTACTTCATCTATAACATCACCTTTTATATATCAAACATCCTTACTAGCGTTTTAGGATAAAGTTTTGATATAGAAGCTTCTGTCTAACTCTATTTCTTTCTAGCCAATTGATTATTGTATTTCACCATCCTCTCCATCATTCTCATATCATTCCCTATAGGAGCCTAATAATAGTTTTCATTAGTGAGGACAATATCCAATTGGTTCAATCTATAATAACATCTACCTTGCCAGAAATCAAATCTCACATTTTTCATTTCAACATTTCCATTAGAGTCATACCCTAAGAATTCTTGAAAGCCATCCTATTTTTGGTCCTTAACATGACATTCAATAGCATGTGTTGATGTTGCCTTGGTTCTACAATGCTGGTGCGCTTCTACATCCTCCACCTGTCTAATTCATCAATAGCTACTGATGAAGAACTATAGAGCTACTGAATGTTATGAAGTTTGCTCCTACTCCTAGATTGCATTTGAATTTTTAATGAACTTTGTAATTCTTTCAGAATAACAAGACAAGACTGCATCAATCTTATCACATTTGCTCCCTAAATATATACATTATTCTATCCATTCATTCATCTTATTTGTCATCATGAAAAGTGAATCACATTTGCTTACTAAATACATATACATAGTATTATTCTATCCATCCATTCATCTTATTTGTAATCGTGAAGAGTGAAGACGGTACTTCTACATCATTGAACTGAAGTTGCGAACAAAGCTCATATCGACAGTAAAGCCTCATCATCACATTTGATCTTCAAATTTAAGAATGTTGACTGTTGATACAACCCTCCAAATTACATATCCCATTCCAAAACCATAAAACGCACATTGACGGACAGCACACACCCCAGCCTCTTAGTACTTGAACAAGTATGTGGTCACCAAAGAAATGCCCGGATGGGGAAAAAGGCAGAGAATATATTTCACAAGAAAGGTATCTCTCAATGATACATGGGTGGTATGAAAAAGTAGTGTAAGCAATTAAGTGCATTGACACACGATCAATGCCATGTTACTACTTCAAAAAGCCACCATTCAGGCTTTTCAGCACATGTAAGTAAAAGGCCTGAATCCAGGCATCAAATATGACCTCAGCATCTTCAATGCTGTTTTCACCTCAATGAATGTGTTAAGCAGGTACTACATACATATCAGGAGTGTACACCACCATGGTGATCAGTTCCTAACAAAAAGAATTATGTGTCATGGTTTGCAATGTGGAGAAAATTAACAAACTTGATAGTGTGGGACTTCACCTTGTCAAATTGAACCTGCCTGCAGGACATCCCAGATTCCATGTTGGTACAAGGTCCAATGGAGCACTTCCATGTGGGAAGGAAAATTGTAAGCAGACCAGAATCTTGCCTACCTCATATGCACTACTCTGAGTTAGTGCTCTTGATACGCGATCATATGTACACCAGAGTGCCTCCAAAGCTTCACCCCTCATCCAGTGAGTTGGCACATCACAACTGAGCAACCAGTTAATTGCGTTTTCACAAATTACGAACTGTTCTCAGCCAGCTGCGATCTTCGAATTCCCCAGAATGCCTTCGGTCTGCTCTCCTTGTCGACAGCCGTGAAGCGCCACCCCATGTGAGCTGTACACTCAGAACACTGTGCCAGAACCCATGCATATCTGCATAACGTAACCACCCATATTTCAATCGTCAAACTACAGCCACAGAATGGAGTGAAACAGAAAGGCATGATTTGTAAATTGTAACCTGCATGATCTCAGTAATTTTCAAACAATTTGATCAGATTATCTATATCATAGGGCCGACAATGCCAACATTAAGTAGAAGTTAATTAGAGTCAACTTGGCATCGAATCAACATCAACTTCATATCAATCTGCCTGGTTATACTTGGGATAATGAGAAAAAAAAAAGGTAACTGACCCTGGGAACCAACTGTTTGCAGTCTGAGGTTGCCCATCCAGCATAAGCCCTCGAGCCCTGGCGAGGGTAAGAGTCTCATGTACATATCCATGAGCATTCACGTAGGCACTGATGGGACCATCTGCTGACATTACCAGCATATCGCTTCGCCTTGCTATCGAAGCCTGAAAGAAACAACCAGGAGATTAATCCTTTCATTCAATGAACTTCTGTTTAATAATAACCAATACGGTAGATGTGAAAACCCAGAACATTATCTTCACTGCAAGTTAAGGCAATGTGAGCATACCATGCAGCATTTACAGCGGAGTTGATCCATGGATTCCAACAATTCAATCTCACGACGCAGTCTATGCACAGTTCCATCCACTTCAAGGAGTTCCTGACGGGTAGAATCTTGTAAAGGCATGTTGCTAGCAATGTAATATGAAAGTTGAGTGGGTGTCTGCACCATAGCCTCCATCCGGGGAAGCTCAGCCATCTGCCTCAGCATATCTGCTCCACAAGGCAAAGTTAAAATCTATAGCTCAAGTAATCAAGACAATCGAGCAGCATGCAAACTCATTTGTTGCTACTCTTAATCCCTAATGGACCAAGGAATCATACTGTGAAACGTATAGTTCAAGTGAGGTCACATTTTATACCAGAATCGATGGAGAATACTGCATGTGCTGGTCACAATTTTATTTTAAATAAACAAAGAAAGTTTCTACGCGAACTACTCTAAACTGTTTTAAAGCTAATGTGGCCTTCTTGATCCTTCAGGGGTAGGTTTCACTGACGATAATATTTTGAGTCGCTTCATTCAGCACTTCAATTACACCAAAATTATGAAATGCAACAACTATTTATCCACAGCAGATTAAAAAAAACTGTTTCCTGCACTTGCTCTATCACGAAAGGTATACTTGGATTTCAAGAGGTTACCTGCAGCTCGCCTTGCCAAGTCGTATGCATCAAATTGTCGATACACCCAATGAGGCCAGGCAGTGCACTGAGCCCTGAATTTCCATTTCCCTGCATCAGACGCCCAAGCTTTACAGGCGGCACCCCATCCCCCTTCCCGAGGTCTCTTCACACCTGAAACATGTCCTCCGGACGATTCGCCACTGTACATAGGCCGGTCAACATGCGCAGGAGCTTCATAAGCATCATCTGCACCACCACCACCACCCCTGTAACTTCCTAATGCAAGATATGTCGTCTCTTCAGCCCGCCTTCGAACTCTTCTATTCCGCCAATAACCAGGCCTTTCCTCCTCTTCACTGCTTTCATCTTCGCCTATACCCCTTTCCAAAACTCGCAGCAGATCATCATTCTCAGTGGCGAATTGAGTATCTTCCGGTGCAGAGTCTGAGTCATCAAAAGCATCAACATCACTCCCAGCTTGAAGGGTTGCTTCATCGTCGCTGAGCTCGTAGGGGAGCGGAGAAGTGGCAGCAGCGCGTGGCACTTTCCCACTCTGGAAAGACGGTACTGACGCTAGACGCGAAAATGCATCCCTCGGAATGTGGAGAGGAGATTCCTCTTCAATGATCTGAACTTGAGCAAATAGCTGCAGAAGACCCAAATTCAACAGATTAGGAAGTTTAAACTGATGAGCTTCAACGATCCATAATAGGTCAGAAAAAAACACATTAAGGTAGAGGATATGAAAGCCGGAAGGGACCTGGTCTCATTTCCTATGCTAAAATATTGTCACTATGAACAACTCAATCATTCAGCTTGGTTATGGACTTATTACCAAAGTGTAAGCATGCCTTGGTTAAAGTCTATAACCATAGTTCTTTAAAAGAAAATGGGAATCATCTCCCATCGATTATAGTCGTTTACAACCTCCCACTTTATAACTGCATAAAAAATTAATGCATGGAGATAAAAAAACGATCTCAACTCTTGAACACAAAATGATGCCTCCACAGTTCTAATCAGACCTCCCGAAAATCTGCCCTAAATAAGCTAAAAAATAACGTGACGCAAATAGTATCCACTACCGTGCATACTTTAGTCTCCGTGTACACAACCATCCACAACAAATTTCAGTTCGCTCTTGAGCAAAACAATCAGCAGCAAGCGAACTCCAAACTTACCGCTCCATCGGCTTCTGTCCAGGCCTTGCAAATGCGAAAGCGCTGCCGACCTTTGGTCACGACGTTCACAGAGCCATCCGTGAGGTGCCGCAGCTGGCGGATCTGGAATAAGAAATCATTAACAATTGATTTATTTGTTAGAGGCAGCACTTCGGCGTCGGGTGAGGAAAAGGATCACAAAAATTGGCAGCGAAATAGCTTAAACAGTGATCGTGGTCCTAACCTCCGCAGTAGTGCCGACTGAAGCTACTGTGACTTGCCCATCCTGAGGCCTAGCTCGAACATGGATCACACCCAGTGTATTTGGGGCATCCTCGCTCTTAATTGCTCGCTCAACTGCAGCTTTGAACCTCGCCTGCAACACTCGCAGTGGCAGCGTGTCTTCAGGAAATAGCACAATACCTGCAACCATCTGAACTTAGTGCAAAGCCCTAATAGATATCCCACAAAGAGATCAGCAGCAATGCTCAAAGTTTGAAACCCAAGCAGGCACCCAGTCTTACCTTCTAAGTAAAACATGGGCAGCGTCAGAAATGCACCACCGTCAGCATAAGAGCGACTACTAGCTACGTCTTCGACCTCTGCAACCAAACAAGGTGTAAGGTCAACATCCATCCACATTCACATCAGTCTCTTCTGAAGAGATATGACTCAAATACTCGCACGACTTCGCTACATATACGACTTCATGGTTTACAAGATTGGGTTGATATTCAATTCAAATCCACCAGAGGCCAAAAGATCACAACATACCGCCCAAGTACGTGTGCATGGAAGCAATATTTGTGTCAAATGTGAAACCGTCCTGAGAACCAACACCTTCATCCCCTTCATCCCCTCCGCCATCCATGCTGGACCAGAAAAGAACCAAACAGAAAGAGAATCAACAGACGTTCAAATCAAACCGTGAGGAACCAATAGAGTACCCGCAGTGAGAATAGAAAAATTATCAAAACTCTATTTGAATTCCAAAGCAACATATTATGAAGAAGTAAAGGCAGAGGGCTACTACCTGGCATCGTCATCGCTCAAAATGTCATCCACCGCATCTATGTCTTCTGCCGCTTGCATGTGCTCCGCCTGGAATTGCCCCGCTTGCATCCGCTGCAGTTGCATTCGCGAGTACTCGAGCTCCCGAAGGATTCGTAGCAGCTGCAGACGTTCACTGCTAGACGCCTCTCCACCATCTAAATCTTCTGCCAGGCTCTGAAGGTCCACCACCTCGCCCACATCCGCCCCTTCTGACCCTCCACTGTAGCCCATGTCCATGTTGAAAGCACGAAAACACGTAAACTCAATCAAGCCCTCCCAGTTTCTTCTCAACTGCTGGCCCTTCACCCTCGTCTATTATCCCCTACACTACTCATCTACACTATACCCCTCAATCCATCGCCCGGCTTTGGCCCAGGCAGAGTAGTCGGTGCAGAAGCTTCAACTGCCTCGACAAAGTAAACACCTCGCCTTGGTTGTCAGCCACTGTTGAGAAAACACTCTGTGAAGCAATAGCAAACAGCTTCCGGTTAGACAGCACCCAAAAATACTAGTTTCACAACTACGAGAAGCCAACAGAAAAAATGAAATCGGGGACATGGGCTTCCACCATTCCAGCCGGGAAACAAACACTTTCTTGCACACGTTCATTGATCTGACCTGTCTGAGAACTGGTCACACGTAGTCCCAACCACGTCACCCAAGGACATACAGTATCACTGCTGATGGCACTTCTGATGTCAGAGTAACGCCAATAGGGTTGGACAAAAAAAGAAGCACCAAACCTAACATCCTCACTCTCACCCCCGGAAGCCTCCCGTAGATATTGGAAATATCTAACTTTCCCATGAATTACTAAAACTCGTTGTATCCATGCACAACCCTGAAGCCTCCTGCGGACTTGGTGAGCTCAAAACTTCAAGCGTTTTTTACTTCATTCCTATGAGCACCCTACAACGTAGGAATTCATTCTTACAACAAAAGAGACACCAGTGTACGTTCTATGAACGGCATGCACCAGAAGACAAGTACATTACACTGAGTGATGCCCCCAACCCACACAAGCACTTAACCCGTGAAATCCAGCTCCGTTCAGAATGCTAAAGAAATTCTTTCCGAAAAGCTACGAACTGTGATGTCATTCGGGCAAACCCTCAGATCAAAAACGTCAGAGGACCACACTGAGTGAGAAAGCTACTATGGGAATCCCAATCTCTACATTACGCACTGCGGAACGCCATGATAAGTGCCAGGGTTTCACATTCTCCTCTCTCGCCAGCTAGCGAATACGCTTCGTTTTCACAGTTTCACTCCATAGCCTTCGTTTCATTCCAATTTTGCCAAGACCAAGAGAATGGTGGTTCCTACTCACAGGCTAATTTCCAGAGAACACACACACGACAAGCACCGCAAACACCCAAAGAGCGCTTGAAAAATCAAACGAAGAACCCCAATTCCAGTCTAGCCTGTCCGGCTCCTACCCGACCCATATCCCCCGAAACTCCTGCACTCCCACTCCAAAGCGCTAAACCAGCCAGCCAGCCAGCCCTATCATACCTTTCTTCACCGTCCTTGACATGAGCCTCCACTTCCCAATACTTGTCCTTCCTTCCTTCCTCTTCGCCGAGGGATCCCCATCACCACCCCATGATGCCCCCAGCTTGAAGGCCAACCCCCAACGAGCTCGCCACCCCGCCAGTTCTGACTCACTGCACACAAGTCAATGGAACCCTCCCCGGCCCGCCACCACCAAGCAAGAGGAGCTGAACTAGGTCACGCCAAAGGTCTCCAACACTGACTCCCTCTCGACTCAAGCTCGCCCCCAACCCACCACCACCCCACCTCGGCACCAAATTATCGCCTCCTCCCAATTCCTCGCGCTCCCTTTCAAGCGGAACCCCGCCAGCCAGCCCGCCAGCCCAATCTCTTCCGACTTGACTTCCTCCGTCCTTTCTGAAAAGTACCCGCTTGCTAATTACAGCACGCCAAAGAAAAGCCTATCTCGGTACTGGAGGTGAGCACCCAGCCAGCCAGCCAGCCCCACTGATGACCAACCAACGCGCGCTGCCGGTGGGCCATACACACATACAGCCACGGAACCCACCCCTCTCCCAAAAGCCCTCAGCCCCTTCCGAAAGACATGCAGCAGCAGCAGCAGCTGTGGACTTGTGAGAAGATGGATGATTCACCCGAACATGGGCGCATTCAACCCTGACAGACAACGAGTCCCTGGAGGAAGAAGAGCACGCCAATTCCACCCAAATCGGAGTGAAAAATCGGGGGACTGGAGAAGTAGCACTCACGCGGCCACGCACCCGCGCTAATCACCACAGAAAGCGCACAAGGAGGAAATGGAGGAAAAAGGGAAGTCACAGAGGACTGAAGTAAAAAAACGGAGGAATGTGCCTGCCTGCCTGCCAGCCTGGGAGGGAGGGAGGGAGGGAGGGAGGGGAGAAGCCGAGGGAAGTTTCAAGGGAAGCCAAGTTAAGTTAATTATGTGAAGCGATGGCGATGGCCCTACTCCTACGCCTGCTCTTGCTTGATGAGGCTCCTCTTCTGTTGCGGGACTTCTTCACCGACCATACTGACAATGCACCAAAAAGCGACCCTCGGAAAACGGAGGCGAAGGCACTGGCCCGGCTCTTGCCTCTGGCTGGCTGGGACGCCGCCGGCGAATTCACGGTCGCCGTCTGACACCCGCAGCAATTCGGAAAAATAAAAACAGAAATCCCACAAATCCCAGAAAAATGACAGAATGACTTAGAACCGAAACCCCCGAAAATCTCAGGAACCGAACCCACCCGTCCCCCAGAAATGCGAGAACTCTCTTTCTTGTTTTTTCTCTCACGGCAAGGCCAACTTCTTCCATTCCCAGTTTCCCACTGCTCTGCTGTGTGCGCGAAAGGCCCGCCATCCCCGGTAGCTCCCCCTACCCCCTAGCCATGTGAGTTGCCTGCAGGGGAAGGTGAACCTGCCTCCTTTCCCCCTTCAATGCAATGCCGACCTCATGTGTTCACGAAGGACATGCCAGAGGGAAAATGTACAGTACAACTACATGATGAGAGTGGGACTAGGCAGGCTCACCTTTATGGTTCCTGTACCTTACTGCACTTTTTCTTCCTGAGCCACTCAGTGCTTGTTTGTTTAGGGGGGTAGGGGTTTTGGGGTTGTTTTCTTTTTTAATAACTTACAAACGGAGATTCCATTGCTGAGCCCGTGTTTTGGTGACTTCTCTTTCTTTCTTTTTGAGACGGTGAAATTGATTAACTGCAACAAACGGCAGCCAGGTGAACGGCGGCGAGGACGGACGAACGGACGGACGGACGATGTTTCTTAATTTGGGCGAGAGTACAGCACTAGCTAACAGTGGTTGGGCTCAATTAGAATCCCCCCGAAAAGGCAGAAAACCCAATATAGCTTAGCTTCCTGTAGGGGAGAACCCACCCTCTCCAGTCTCCACCAGGGTGGGGCCGTGGGGAGTCTGGGGACGTGTGTGAGTTTTTTTTCTATGAGTTTCCAATGTTGTGGCGGGCGTACGGAGGCGTGCCACGTGTGTCCGTAGGGGAGATTCCGGCCGGGAGGTAGCGTTGAAACGGGGAAAAGGAGGGAGGAAGGGAGGCCAATTGGAGTTGGGCAGCAGTTGCGTTGTTGGGGCTTTTTTTAGTTCGTATCAAGCTTATTATTAATAGGCGGGGGTGGAACTGAAACGGAGCTGGCTTGGAACGTCAAACCTCACTGCATCCGTGTTATTGCCGTCATAATAGCATCAAAAGGAATATAGAAAAAAAAAGGAATTCCACTGAAAATGCGAATCGAGCAAATCTGGGGGAGGAACCTAAGCTAGCTACAGTGGTGGGCGAGGGGAAAGAAGATTTGATTTCTGATTTCCTTGCTTTGGAGGGGCTCCACGACGCAAGGAAAGGCAGGGCTGGCTGACGGACGCCTTTATGCCCCGGCCGCAGCGCAGTGGGGGGGGAATCCCTCAGGGACCCAACCAAAAAAAGAAGAAAAAAAAAATTTAATTTAAAAAAAAACAGTTGGGGGAGGCAGTTGGGGGGCAGACGAAGAACAGCATGCAGATTGTTGGGAGGGGGCAGGGCGAACTGAATGGCGGATTTGAGGCAATGGGGGGAAATGAAATCCAAGGAATTCGAGTCTCCGGTCTTGGACACCCAAATGCGCTATAGTACACAAAATAGTGATATTAGGTTGCCCCACACTAATTTCTCGACAGTCCACACTATAGAAATATTCAGTGCTTTTGTACAATGAAGCAATCAATTCAGAGCCATGTGTATGTATATCTTAGATTTGTGCACCAATTCAAGACTTGGTACAAAGTGTGACATGCACCTCCATGTGGAACAAGCATTGATCCATGAGGTAGTTTATCTCAGTTTAGGCAACCTAATTGACAAGGCAACCTAATTTCACTATTTTGTGTAGGTGACTAAAAGTGTCACTTGATGAGATGCTCATACCGCATACATACATCGCCGAAATCAATATGTACCTTGACAAAATGGATTTAGAACATCTACGAAAAAAACTATAACTTTTTATAACTTTGGTTTATGGTATCCAAATGATGCGTTCTTTGGTGCATTGAAATCTCTTAACACTTGCCAATGATAAAAAAAAATTAAGTTTGCATTCTAATATTAGAAATAACTTATAGTAGAAAAAGTGGCATTTGGTGGTGTCCCTATCTTAAAGAGGGTTCATCAATTGATTGCTCAAGCAACTAGTAATGAGGTTGTTCTACTGAAGGAAAAAATTTATGTGTTTTGCTACGGTTTGATGCCTTAAACTCAAGGTATGTTTGGTTTCAAGTGGTGGAATTGATTGTATTCTTGTTTCAAAAAATAAAAATAAAAATAGGAATAATTTGCAAAATATTCTCAAATTTTGAATGGATGAAATTGGAAAGAAATCACTAAGAAGAATTTTGAGGAGGAGGATATTGTCACTAGATGAATAAATGATGTTTCATCCATAAAAAATAATTAATGGATGCATATAGTTTCAATACTCTAGTCAGGATTGCAAGCAATTGAAGTCAAGCATAGGTTATAGTCATCTTTTACTCAAATACTAGAATATCTATATATGTATGTGGGTAGAAATTCAAGTTTGATCCTTTGATAGAAATGCAAAATGCAAAACAGTCAAAAGCAAGAGGGCAAGGCTTCAAAGATTAATTTTGATTTTAAAAATAAAGACATTTGTCTCTCAAGTATCTAAAGGAGGGATGTTTTGATTGCCAAATAATTTGTGTCCGTCACGACTACCAAAAAAAAGGAAGTTGAAGTTACATATTGTGGAAGCTCCCTTACCTTTCTACAAGAATGGATTACTTTCACCAAAGACCATAAATTCCTATTGTCATTTCTCTCAAGATGGATTGTATAAGTCATGGACAAGGTTTCATCAAGGATTTTTCTTTCATAGTAATTTAGGCATGAAAGAGGTCTCCATTCTATTGTCTTTGTCCAAAGAACAAAGATTATGTCATTGACTCTTGTTTCTAAATTTGAGTTTCTAAATCTTATCTACAATTATACTCACTCTGCACAACCCAATTAGAGTCTGGTTGGAGTGGGGATGCAAAGTTTGACGAATCAATAAAGTAACCTACAATAGAGCCTTAGAATTAAATCATTCTAATTACAATTCTTTAACGATTCAAGCAAAAATAAAGAATGTATGCTCATCATGCTCAAAGTTGTATGCCATTTGCACTACCTTCACATGTTGTACCATGCCAATGGAAAAGATTAACTTATCATGATCATTGACAATCTTTCTTTGTAAATTTCAATATAATTATTTAGCCAAAGCTTATGTAATTAAATTATAAATTTCTTATATTAATTGGGTTATCAAACAAATGTTGAGGACTTATTGGTCTTGGCTCCATGTTCTCTCTAACTTACCCTCCCCACATGACTACATCATTGCAAAATTGCACTTGTTCTTTTAGTCTCTAAGATTTTAACAATCTAATAATAGAATGGCCTTCTTAACTTTTGAATATGTATAAAGTATAGACCACAAACTTTTCATGAAGGTAAGATTTAGTATAAATTAAGTAAATTTTGTCTAAAAGTATTAATCCGTACATATCTTCTAATGATTGTTTTACAGTCACTTGGAAATTCAATTTTTGACATTGATTTCTTTATTGAATCTAATCGTCAAGGATCATTTATGCTTCATGAGCAAAAGCAACTTTAATAGATTTTTTACTATTACAAGATTCTTACCTCTTAGGAAGAGTGAGCAAAGTGTGAATGAGCTTGCTTCCACTTCAAAGTGGAAGTGAAGATGAGCAAGGATGAGATGCAATAGTATAGGAGCTCGGCATGTAGTAGCTTTCCCAAATAATATATTAGATTATATAACAAAAAAAGAACTCAAATTTTTATTTTTCGGAAGAAGGTAAAGCAATGCATATATTTTAAATGTTTTTTGATTTATTTCTATTTTATTAATAATAGAATCAAACCATTTAACCCCTAAAAGCCCATTGTTCTTTTGGGGGACAAATGGAATTTCGGGCAGGTACCTCCGAGCTGAATTTTTGTTGTGATTTTTTGACATTTTTTTTTAAGATAGAAAAAATGCTAAGCTTCTTGGAAATATAAATTTTTTCAATTGGTGCCTGGGAAAAAAATGATGCCCAAATAAGCTCAAAACAAGGGAAGGGGCCAACCAAAATTATTTGCATTTTTTTATTTTTTTATTTTTATTTTTGTCTTATAGATTTTTATTTTTTTCTATCTTAAAAGCTTTGATTCATTTCATTTGGTTTTTTTATGAGAAAGTTATGGACAATCTTGTTTTGGGGGCACTTAGAGCATCTTCCTGAAAAAAGTAACTTATAGGAATCATTTCTGAATGCAATTTTTTAATAATTTTCCAAAAAAAGAAGTTCCACAAGGTTTAGTTTTTTGCTAGAGCAATCTCACCACTGGGATTAGTGCTTTTTAATTCCATATAAAAGATATTAATATTTTAGATTTTCCTTCTATCTAGTACCTACTTCTATTTAACAAATTTTTTTAGTAATGAAAATTAAGTTTTTTTGGATTTTTTTTTCCTCTAGATTCTCAACTCAATTTTCTACTATAAACCTGTAAAGCTCAAAACTCTGTAGTGCAAAAAATTTAAGTTAAAAAATGTTCAAAGTTATAAAATCTAGTCCCACAATGTGCTGAAAAAACTTGTTTTTTTCACTTTAAACGCAGATATCTTGCAATCTATGCGGTCAAAATTTCTGAAATTTTTTCCACACATTCTCATACTAGTTAGGTGTAAGATCTTATAGTTCGATGTGCAAAAAAACATTATTCAATTTTTTTCACTCTTTGCTATAAAATTGGCAGATTTGGGTGCTTTTTAGTAGAAAAAAGGCCTTGGGCCTTTGGGGGTAAAATTTTGCAGAGGTTAGTTTGCTTATCAATGATGATGACATAGTGGTAGTAGTACAAAATAAAATAAGCTACCATATAACATCATCATTTACCTTCAAAGTTATTAAAGGTAGTTACACCTTCTTCACCCCATTCTCAATCTTCAGAGAACAGGGACGTGCCACTCTTTTGTTGGCTCTCCATAGCTTATAGAAGTTCCATTCTTTGAAGATTAAGAAGGGCCATTCTTCTCCTTTAGAAGTGAAGGATGGTATGAAGAAGATTTCGTTGAAGAATTTTCACTGCTCCAATGCACACTTTCACCGTGCCTACTGCATGTTGGTATCTTTGCATCCCGTCATCTGCATATTTTGCGTGTTTGTAGCGCGCCTTGCATCCGAAGTTCATTGTCTGCAAGTTCTCCGCCTTGGAGATTGCTTCATATTTTGGGCTAGTAAATCTTGTTGTCCATTTCCCATTTCCATTCTCTGCTCATGAGAAAAGGGGTGTCACACCTTCTTCATAGTTTTTGAATCCTAATTGGCTCTTCTTTTCTGTCCAGAACTTTTCATTCTTTACAATACTTTTGTTTTTGAAAAGGTGTGACTACCCCTATTGAAATTGGAGTGTGAATGAGAATGGCTAAAGAAGGGTGATCGAGCGTAATAAATAGGGTAGTTATAGCTTCTTTGTGCCTTGGCCATTTTCTAAAGAACAGGGATGTGGCGAGTAAGCGCTGGTTTGACGCTTGCAGAATATACTATTTCTGTGAAGGCTTTGCGAGCTCCTTTATTCTTCTATGGAGGTGAATTTTTGGGGTCGTGAAGGCTTTGCGAGCGAAATTTTTCATCTGCAGCTCTTTGCTTTCACCTAAGCTCCTTGCTTCGCTTGTGTTCCTTGTGACACGTGCGATTCTAATCCATTCTTTAGAGAAACCCTCTAAACGCCACAAAAAGGTTGTCACTCCTTCTTCACCCGGAACTACTCAAAATTGGCTCATGTTTTCCCTCAACAACTTTTCTTTCTCGTGCAAAATCTGCTTGCTAAAGAAGGTGTGACTACCCTTAATATGTGCCAGCTTTGTCCGGCGCAGGTTCAAGCCAACTTATTGACATTCTTAGGGACGCTTTACACCAAGAGGCCGAGCCAGTTTGTTGTGTAAGAGACTTGAAATCCTCACTTGTGATTGGACAAAGGGTTGAGATCTTCACTTGTGATTGGACAAAAGGCTGAAATTTGTGCAATCGGCCTCAAGGGGAATGGCCCGGCCTCTTGGTGTAAAGCGTCCCTTATGTGGTTCATATTGTTAAGTTGGGACCGACAATCAATACTTCCTGACAACACTTTATTAGTTTCGAGAGGATTAACTTTGGGAAGTTCTACTGTATATTCTGCCAGTTCATTCATTCCCGGCCAATTCGTTTCCAACAGCCTTCTTCAGTTCTTCTTCTTTTGGCCTTCAGTTCCGTTCTTTTCCATCTTCCTTGAAGCCAGCGAAAGCAAAAGAGAAAGCTCCCCTCAGCTCAGCTCCCTGTGGGAAGCCCGGCCAGCTGGTCTCCATCCACTCCCTTGTCTCCGCCTGGCTCGCCTGTTGGAAAGGAACTTCAAAGCCCGGGCCGGGTGACGTGGGCAGGCAGACGCAAGCTCCCTTTACCTTCACATCAGCCCAGACCACGGTCCAGGGGTCGCTTCACTTCTCTTGTGCTTTGTGCAAAAGGAAATTATAGAGCCGACATCTTCACCTCACCCTCGGTGCAAACAAACTTGTGATTGGGGCACAACCTGCTGCTGAAGGCAATTTGGTGGTATGGTTTCGTGATTTGGGTGCACCCACATCACGCGAGGCACGCGACGGACGCGACGGACGCGACGGACGCAGGGAAGGGAGGCCCTGCTCGAAGAATTAAAAAAAAAATGGGAACGGAAGGGCCCAATTGCTAGGAGCAACCCAACAGTAGGGCGCCAAAGGCACTCAACACAAGCAACGGGCGGGCCGTGGTTTAGAAATTGCCCAACGGCACGCACGCCAAGTGAAAAAACATGCCTAGCTACGGCCAAAAGTGAAGAGGGCACAGGCAAATGGAGAGTCTTGAAAGCGGCTCGCCAAGTTATTTAAAAATCTTTTGAATCCTAACTTTTGAAAGCTTTTCTTCAAAAGTTGAAGAGGTTCTTTTTAAAATAATAAAATAGGAAGTGTGGTGAGCCTTTTGACCACTTGGCAAGTCTTCATGTGGGGTCATGACTCTTCAATCGAAATGGCAGTACACCAAACCACAAGATTTCCTCGTTTGGCGCCCCTGGTCCGTGCGCTAGCTGTGGAATTGCCCTAAGTTAACTTATTCTCTCCAAGCACACTTTTGGATTAACTTATTTCATTGAGTTTGCCCAGATCTGAACTAAGGAAACCCTGTGCACGCGAGGGATCTGATGAAGATAGACGTTGGCTGGGTGTGGTACTGTGGTTTGATTTATTTGCTTCAATGTGTTCGTGACACGTTGAGATCTCGGCGCTTGGTGGCCAATGGCGATGCGCTTGGTTTCATCGGAAAGCCCTCGGGAATGATTGAGGTATGCATAAAGTCAATTTCGCGTTCATCCAATTGACATGCAACATGCTAAATCCGTCCCACAAAGTGGACCCGGTCTGATGTGACCCACTTCTGACACAACCATGGACCACAGGACCGTAGCCAACACGGGGGTGGCTGGGCATAGCTACAGGACCGCGAGGTGTGAGATCATGATCCCAACGGTGGTGATGACCTATGCCAGTGATTTTAGGATTTAGAGTGGTGGATTAGGATTTTTAGGCTTTCTTATAACTATGAGTAGCTGAGCTCCTACTAATTCTAATCTACATATCCCTATAAGTACCCACCCCCCTAATTTGTCCTATAGGAACTTTTAAAAATGTTATTTGACTTGCTCCACAAAATGTTGTTTTAGTACAACTTTAAAAAGTTGTTTAGATGTTGTCATTCTTTGCAGGACAATAAATCACCCATTTGAAATGGGTCCACGTTGATGTGGCATGATTCAAATTTACCTCTTTTCTTCAAAAGCCATTTATTATTTGCATTTATAATTGAGATATGCAAGCTCTTTATATACAAGAGGAGTGGTGGGAGGTAGAACAACCCGTATGGGATATGTAGATTAGAATTTGTAGGAGCTCAATCGCTCATGGTTTTAAAAAAAGCCTAAAAACCCTAGCCTGCCGCCCTAAACCCTAAAATCGTTGCAGGTGGGATTGCGGTCCTATACCTGACAACTCTGCATCTTACAATCCTGCAAATGCATCCTACGTGTTGAGCTAGGTCCCGTGGTCCATGTTTGTGTAAAAAGTGGGGCACGTTAGGTTGGGCCTACTTCATTGGATGGATTTAACATCCGACAACAAACATTTGAAAATGGTTGCAAAGAATGAGAGCCGAATTCCATTGGCTAGTTGAAGGGCCAACAACTAGAGGGGGTTGGAAGCTATATCGACATTCCATTTGGGTCTAGAGTCTTCATTTGGTTTCCATTAGGTTCAATACAACATCCCCAGCTCCCTACAAATCAGCATGGTATTCTACATTTTCATGAAATCACCATATTTGGGTATACTTTTGGGCATCGAAAATTACCATCTGCCTTTGAAACTGAACTTCTATCCCTTGAAAGTGCAGGATCCAAATTTTCATAGAACTATAGTCCAAAACTTTGTCTCTTTGCTAAATATTATTCCCCTTGAGTTGACACTCCAAGCATTCATATCTGCATTTCACAAAATTCTAGGTTGGAAGGGAGGCTAGAAGGGGGAAGTGCAATAGAAACCAACACTTGTCTCTAATTCAAAGCTCAAATAGCATCAATAGAAACATGCTCTGATTGGGTTGTTGAGCCCGTAGGTTGACAAGCTATAGAGCACTTTAGTAGTCGCGGCATTGCATTCATATTTTTACTTTTATTTTTGAATTTTGTTTGCCAATACTTTTAATATTTTTGCATGTTTAAATTATTTATTTACTTATTCAAATATAATACAAAAATTAATAGTATATATGATATTAAATGTCAGAGCTATGGATGATTTGCTATATTTAAGAGATTGAAAATAGATATAAAAGGAATGTTAAGAAAGGATTAGCCACAACAATTGTACATGGTATATTAGTGGTTGTGGAAATGGCACATGGCACACTAGTATAAATGAATAAGCATACTATAAAAGTTGTGAAAATAACAAACAATTAATTATTTTATATAATTGTATCTGAAAGCTTAAAAAATTGTAACATATAGCATGCAAATGCAATTGAAATTCATACCTTGTTACCAATATTTTTTCTTGTTTTAATTTTTATAAATTGATTATAAGAGCTTACTGAAGGACCTACAAGAAAGGAATGAAGTACAATCGAGTATGTTGAAAACAAAGACCTTGTGTCTATATTCTTCTCAAACTACAATTTATTTTGCCTAAAAAGTTTGAAATCTAAGTTCCACTTCCTACAAGAGACTCTCAAGAAAAAAAGACCCATGACTTTTGTTGTCACAAAGTCACTCATTGTGAAATAAGCTTCACTCAAAAATTTCATGTGAAACCCAATCTTACATTGGATACAATACTACAAGAATTTCCTATAGGCAAACATTATGCAAAGGACATGAGACCTTATTCTTTAAGCTACGTCCCCATTGCTCATGTTGTCTTCGATCAATGATGCCATTATATTGGAGCTTCCCTCTTTATACATGAACAAGTTGCAAGCAGTATAGCCACAAGGTGAGCATATCTCCCTTACCATGGTTTGATGTTCATCCACTAGTGCATCTCTCTAAGTCACTTTTTATTATGAATTGTTTTTAGAGTGTGTCTTTTATGAAAATGGAATTGTCTACCTTGTCTAGTAATGCTACATTTGAAATAGACAATGTATTATTTTATATTATAATAATAATAATAATAATAATAATTTGTTTGTTTGTTTGTTTGTTTGTTTGTTTGTTTGTTTGTTTGTTTGTTTGTTTGTTTGTTTGTTTGTTTGTTTGTTTGTTTGTTTGTTTGTTTGTTTGTTTGTTTGTTTGTTTGTTTGTTTGTTTGTTTGTTTGTTTGTTTGTTTGTTTGTTTGTTTGTTTGTTCGTTCGTTTGAAACAAATGGCGGACCATTGCATTAAAAAGGTAATCAAGTATAGCCAAGCCTAACGACTGGTCAAATGAAGAGATAAGAGCAAAATGAAGAGAAAAGAGCAAAAAAAAGGGAAAAAAACAGGAACATAGGGGAGGTCCCTCTCTATTCCAGCAAACTATGTCCCCGTTTTGTCTAGCCAACATGGGAGAGTGGAGCCAGACAATATCAAATTACTTCCATGTTCTAGTAGACTGGTGCAGACGCATACGGGTAGCCCATTGTGTCTTCAAGAGAGCCGCTCTACCAAAATCTAGAAGGGCATCCCAGAGCATGGTATGAAGGAGGTGAATCGGCCACTGATCCTGGGAGAAAACAATGTGGTTGCGGGAGATCCAGCAGAGCTAGAGTGCCGATCCTCGAAGTATAGACCAGATGGTTCAGAAGTCATAGAATTTCCTGGGCAACGAGGAACCAAAAATGCAGTGAATGACGTCTAATGTAGTCTGAGGGCCCAGAAGAAGGGGAGTACCTCAGAGGTGGTACGTAATAGACTGGGCGTAGTCCTATATATCTTGAGATTTTGGAAATGAAAAAACCCTGTGAATGGGGGGTCTCCATAGTGCCAGAGGAGCAACAGAAGCAAGATGGGCGATGGAAGAGCAATGCGGGCCGCGTACGGAGCTTCGGCACCACATTTTTGCAGGCCTTCTTGTTGTAACAGGATCATCGTCCTCCTCGAAAGACTGATGCAAACTATTTAGTTTTGTGTACACCGTAGACATGCTTCTGGTGGTATTTTCTTGTTCAAAAACACCCATATCTACACAATTTTAGCTCCTTATCTTTCTTTCAAACTCTTGATCTATTGTTTGTACACCAAAAAAAATACTATTTTCTATTAATGTTTTGTGGATTTAGCACCATTACTAACTAACTATTGATTTTTCTTTTCTCACCTTCCCAAAGCGAACTTGAACTCTTCATTGTCCAGCCTTCTGGCTTGGCCGTTTTGTACTTAATGGTTTTTTTTTAATGCTATGGGTCTCCCATTTTTTAAAAAAACAAAAACAAAAACGAACTGGAAAGCATTGAAAGGGTTCTTTCTTGATACTCCTTTTAGATACTTTTTGAAACGAGTTTTCTCAAACTTTTTTGATTTGAAAGAGTACTAAGTGGGTCCACCTCATTATCAATTTATCAATGCAATTAGGAGTTCAGTTGTATTCAGTTAAAGAATATTGTTATTCATAAGTAGGGAGAAATTATACAAAAGTTATACAAGAGTTTCCCTTTCGGTGCAATTCCAGAATTAGACATCTTTGAGCTCATTGGTTGTCCGAAGATAAGCATGCTTTGATCCAACCTGGAGGGTAGGTTTAGACTTGGATTTGAGGCTGGAAATTGAGTGCCAGTGATAAACCATGTGAGGGTGATATTTCACAGGGAGCTCCCTGACGGAAGCAAGTGGGCAAAAAGCCACTGAAGCCTTTGTTGAAGAATGGTTCCAATGGGATGATTCCATTTCCATTTGTCTCTTTAGGTAGCAATGAATGAATGGACACCGATTCACCGAATAAACTCCAGCTTTTGGAACGGAAACCACTGGAAGCCAGTGATGAGTGATGGAGGAGGAATGTGCGGTGTGGACGGAGAGTATAAGACACACAAGACCTTTTACGATTCTTGGGGGAATTGGGAGACACAGCATCATCATGCTTCACATGTCTGCTACAATTCAACTTTTTAGGGAACTTTTTGAATTGCAAGAGTGGACTCCAAACCAAAGAACTACGGAGTATTAAAGTTTTCATTCCATGCCATCATGACAATTCCCATAGAGAGAGTCCCCCCCATGTGCAAACACAACTGGACTGCACAGTAGGCGCTTTTGGAGAACTGCTTTAATCAGAATATTTGGTACAGAGATCGAGGCATGGAATTTATTTTTACCTTTTTGGAAAGATCTACGGAGTATTACCTTAGAGTTCAGGAGGTGAGGAAAAGCAAAACAAGAATCAAACAATATGGGTCCAGACAAAGCCTGGGGAGAGGAGAAGGAAACCTGAGGTAAGTTAAGTTAAGAGTGGGGGCAAAATTCCATGGAAGAAAGATTATCATTGGAATTTGTCCATGTGTTTCAAAAGTTGGATAATTAAAAAAATCCATGGAAGTAAAAGAAGAACTACAGTATGGTAACAATTATGGTAACAGTATGGTCACCAATTGCGGGTAGTGCAGTGCTACTTTAAGCTACGATGTTCCTTCATTTGATATTTTTTTTTTTAAAACAAAAACAAAAACTACAAGATAGATAAAGTACTTGTGGCACCAAATAAGTTAATAACATCTAATTATGACATGTTTTTAAAGTATGGTGTTTAAGGTATGTTCCCACTTGGTGTTAAAAGTGCTGTTATTGAGGGTCTTAGGAACAAATGTAGACCTACCTCTAGACTGGATTCAGATTCTAAACAACACCTTTAACATCAAGTGGGAACATACCTTAAGTCCTTCATATTCTACTCATGAGAGCTTAGGGTTGATTTTTGATACATCTCTTTGTAACACTTTGAAAATTCATAGTTTTTTCATATGGTGTCCCAGAAAATGCATTATAAGATCATCTAATATCTCATTTTGACTACCAACAAGATTCAACAAAAGCTTTTACATGAACCAACTTTGTCTAACCCTTAAAAGTTCCATGACTATGTTTGTAATGTTGTAATAAACAATATGCACCCAATGTTTGTTTGTTTTTTCAAAAATATTGAAAACTAAATTAGATAAAGGACTTCAAAGTTTATTTTTGAGTAGAGATTCCATAACGACCTTCAAACTAAAAATCCTCACAACTTTTGACTCGTTAATCCAAATGGAATAATTCAAAGCTTTCTAAGTACATATAAATTTATGAAGCCAGTTTCAAATTTAATTTTTCAAAAAAGTGTTTTTTAAAGATTTTTTTGAGTTGCCCGATCTGCCCGCCGAGGACTAAAAATTACATATCATGCGATAACTTTTAACCCATGGAGTCAAAAGTTATGAAAATTGTTGGGCATTGAAGCTACTTCTGGGACACATCTTGTATGAAAATTTCAAGGAAAAAAAATAAAATTCCCATTTGTAGTGAGTTGCCCAAAATTGCTATGTTGCTAGAAAAATGGTGTTTGGTCCTTTAGGGGTTAAAATTTGGGGCCAAAAATATAGAAATCTCCAGTCATACGTACCTGCCTAAAATTTCTATATAGCCAAAAAACGCATGTTGGTCCTTTAGGGGTTAATCCCTCATCGCCTAAGGCCTGTTTGAGTTCAAACACATCATTGCTTTTGAAGTGTTATAAATCTAAATGTCACTATGTTATAGAGATCTCATATGTACAATTTTGTAGTGTACGTATTGTAGATGACGTGAATCAAATTTGTGGTCATTTGGCCACATAGATTGCAAGATTACAATGTTTTAGTGTTGAAAAAGGATGCTGAAATTTTGCTAGAAACACATGTGGAGGTGAAATTTGATTTCTAAATCTATGCAAATGAAAAAACTTTAAACTATGAAGTGATTCAAAACCAATATACAATTCATTGGTGAAAAACAATCATTGAATTGACTCATCCTGTCTGCAAAATGGCATGCAAATTTCAAAAAATAGCAAGAAAAGTTGCAAAAAACACAACTAAGGTTGAACCTCCTTCTACTAGAATGCTTCTCAGTCACTCATAATTTCTTGGATTGATATGAAATTTTAGCCACACAAACTAGACTAGTATGCACAACTTTTCCAAAAAATTTAATTGAAGTCGTATATCGTATGAAGAAGAAACAAGCCGCCGAAGTTCATTGTAATCCAAAAATGTCAAGGTTTTGAACTTTGAATTGCTTCCAAACATTCAAAACAATTTGGATTGACATGAAAATTCTACCACAATAACCAAACTTCAAGGAAAACATAACCCAACAGATTTTATTGATAACTAACATAGGATGAAGGAGATACAAGCCCCCAAAGTTGCAGCCTTCAAATGCAATTTGGTGACCTCAAATTGAATCTATGAACTTCGATTGGCTTTCAAGAAATCAATACATCTTGGATTGATTTGAAAATTTTACCACATAAATTAGAAGAGAGAGCGCAAAGTTTCCAACAAGTTTTATTGAAATCGGACGTTGGATGCAAAAGTTACAGCACTTTGAATTAGACTTGAAACTATGTAAGGACAATTTTGGTCCCCTTAGGCAATGAGGGGTTAAGGGAGGCAACTGGTTCCTAATCAAACACCCAATCCATTTTGGCAATGTAGGCTACTCTCTTCCTTTGCAGGATGAGATGAATAATGATCACTTATGGCGTGGTTCCCAATGCAATTGTGGCGCATTATAATTGTCTACATGACTTTCAATATTTCAACCAACCCTTGATGGATTTTGCAATCAGCCCTTGGTCAGAAATAAAAAGGATGGATCGAACAAAATCTTCAACTAAAAAAACCAAAGTAATTATGTTTAGAAAAAAAAATTTAGAAAATTATGGAACCCTTCCAAACTCTAATTCTACACAATGGAAAAAAAAACCCACTAAAATTGCCTTGCATATATGTGCAACTGCTTAAGTGGTCAAAAATAGGTTGCCTCCCTTAACCCTTGAAGGCCCATTGTCCCCTTGGGGGACAAAATGGATTTTGGGCAGGTTCCTATGACCTCAATTTTTAGTGAAACTATCTCATAAGATAAGAAAATTAATTAGCTTTATAATAGTATAATTTTTAACCCCTAAATATTTCAATTTTTTTTTATGAATTTTTGCATTATTGTGCTTAAATCTTTGTACAAAAACATCATTTACCATAATTTCATGAATTTGGTCATTAACCCCTAAAGGCCCAAGGCCTTTGCTATTAATGATTTCATTTTTCTTTCAATCTTGGACCTAATTCTACTTAACCATTTTTGAAGAATGAAAATCAAGTATGTGTTTTTTTGAATTTTTTTTCCAAGACTTTCAACTCAATTCTTCAACACAAAAAAAATTTAAATTTGAAGTCTATAGTGTATATTTTTCCACAAATGATTGTCAAAGTCATTTGAAATAGAAGATATTACTTTGGCTAATTTAGATTGCGCATAACCAGAAGGTGTTCTTACACACATTGTGGACGCGTGGTCTCCTACAACAAGTGCTATGGGACTCGCTTCTTGATTCAGGCAGAGCGGCATTACTTAAAGCCCAAATGACCGCTAGGCTCAAACCTCACCAAGTGGCTTCTGTGTGGTTTAAATTTGATAATATCTGGCTCTGTTCTAAGTTGTTAGCATCAAAGGAAGGTAGCATTATCAAGTGGCAAGGGCGTGGCCCTCCCAATTGTGGTTTTTATTAGGGTTATCTGGTTTCTCGATCTTCTTTGCGTTGTTCCTTTTTGCTCGCTATCTCTTCATTTGTCTTGCCTCACGGCTTGACTGTTTTGTATTGTGGTTTTTTTGAATGCAGTGGATTCTTTCCATTTGTTAAAAAAAAAATCATTTGAAATTGCAGGCTGGTGTTCAAAAGAACTTTTATTTCCAACTTTGATTCCTAGTATCTCTCAATTTGTATGGTCAAACTTCATGAAGCTTTTTACCACATGATCTCAGACAAGTATAGTACAAAATCCTACAGTTAGATTCTTAAAAAAATATATATGTGTTTTTTTCTTAGGCAAACAAAGCAAAATGGGTAGTTTTGAGTGTTTTTTCAACAAAACAATGACCTTGGGCCTTTAGGGGTTAAATGTTGTCACCTTAACCCCTAAAGGACCATTGTCAGTTCAATAGCTATTTGGAAATTCGGGTAAGTACCTAGTGAATTTTTGTCCTGATTTTTTGAAACCTTTTATGAAGTAGAGAAATTGATAAGCTTTGTGGGAATAAATTTAATTAACAATCGGTGCCCGGGAAAAGAAGTTATGCCCAAATAAACTCAAAACAGGGGAGAATGGGCAGCAAAAAAAAATTTGCAAATTTTTTTTAAAGAAAATGGAATTTTTTTTCCCATAGATTATATTTTTGTCTATTTGGGAAGCTCTAATTAATTCCATTTGGATTTGTTGTGAGAAAGTTATGGACAATCTAATTTTTTAGGCACTTAGAGCATCTTCATGAAATAAATAGCTTGTAGAGTTCATTTCTGAATGCAATATTTATAATTTTTCAAAAAAAAGTTCCACATGGTTTAGTTTATTGGCTAGATCAATCTCATCACTGGGACTCGTGAATTTTAATTCCATATAAAAGATATTCGTATTTTAGATTTTCCTTCTATCTCATCCCTACTTCTATTTAACAATTCTTTAATAATGAAAATTAAGTTTTTTTATTTTTTTTATTTGCTAGACTCTCAATTCAATTCTCCACTATAAAGTTTTAAAGCTCAAAACTCTATAGTGCATAAATTTTAAGCTAAAAATGTTCAAAGTCAAAAAATCTAGTCTTACAATGTGTTGAAAAACTTGTTTTTTTTTTCACTTTAAACGCAAATATCTTGCAATCTGTGTGATCAAAAAATTTGAAATGTTTTCCACACTCTGTCATACTAGTTAGGTATAAGATCCTACAGTTAGATGTGGAAAAAAATGACAATTTTCACTTTTTTTTACTCTTTGCTGTAGCAATGGTAGTTTTGAGTTTTTTGGGGCAGAAAAATGGCCTTGGTCCTTTAGGGGTTAAATGTTGAAACTCTTGAATTTGAGCATACCAATCAATTATTGGTCACTTCTACTAGCAAAATTATTCCACATGTACACAGGACTCTGGGCTCCATACATTCCTGGTCCCAACCACTGGTAGAAAGAACTGAAGTCCAGACAACTGAACCCAATACCGTACTGTATGCTCCTTATAATTTTGGCCCAACTGAACTGGTCTGTCACCTTATTAGAGTTTTTCTAACATTGCTAGGGACAACCATAAGATAATTTCCTTTTGGGGGGGGACTTGAAGGAAACAGGGAGGTGGTCCGGAAACTCTTGACTGTCCCATACTTTTTATTTATTTTTTATTTACTTATTTAAACCCAATGAAATGGAAATACTCCATACTATGGAATGTCATGGCCAGGCCAGGGCCGAATACAAATATAAGCTAAAGCCCAGCAGCCACAAGTACTGTCCTGTCCTTTTGGTTTCCTCGTGGGACCAATTGAACTTATCCGTTGCAAATGAAATTGGTTTTGGTCCAGTCCAGTCCAAGAGGTTAACTTATTCCTTGAGGATGGAAGATTAATAAAAATATCGGCGGGGTGCTCACTGTCCTGCCACAACATTGCACCACTCGTTCCCCTACCATGACTGTTGGCCCTTTCCAGTCCGTCCCATAAAGGGAACTCCCGGGAGCTTAACCCCAAAGTGACAAAGAGGACAGAAAGTGTCCTCGTAGAGTTTCAAGTCCAGTTCAAAGTGCTGTAACTTTTGCATTTAATGTCCAAATTCAATAAGACTTGTTAGTAAAGTTTCATTCTCCCTTCTAGTTTGTATAATAAAATTTTCAAATCAATCCGAGATGTATTGATTTTTTGGAAGCCAATCGAAGTTCACAACTTCAATTTGAATTCACCAAACTGCATTTTAGGGCTGCAACTTTGGGGCCTTGTATCTCCTTCATCCATTGCTCATTTTCAATAAAATTTGTTGGATTTTGTTTCCCTTGAAGTATAATTATTGTGGTAAAGTTTTCATGTCAATCCAAGTTGTTTTGAATGTTTGGGAGCAATTCAAAGTTCAAACTCTTGCCATTTTTGGAGTGTAGTGAACTTTGGCGTCTTGTTTCTTCTTCATACAAAGTCCATTTTCAAGAACTCTTTTTGAAAAAATTGCGCATACTAGTCTAGTTTTTGCTCGGGGAGGGCACTTGGTTCTACTACTACAAACCACGTGCGAACAAGTGGTTTCTAATAAACTATAATTTCAAACTAAAATTTTGAGCATTGTTTGATAATGACTATAGTTTTCTATTGCCAAAATTTCCAACTCAAATGAAATATGGAATGATTTCTAGAAGAGGTTGAAAATGAACCTAAAATGGCATATTTTCCAACTCAAATATTTATAGAGAACACATTTAGATGACCGTTGCATCAATATTCAACTCAAAATGAACTTTCAATAGAGAGTTATTTTTAGGAATTTTTTGTTCATTTTTTAGACAATTTTTTAGGATATAATATAGGGGTGTGAAAGTTATTTTTCAGTTCTGCAGTGTATCTATTTACTTCAAAAATTTGTAACTAATTATCATTAGCAAATAAAAATATCAATAATTCAAAACATAAACTTTCAAATTAGGAAAATATATTCATATTTTTTTGGTTTTCATTTATTTAAATTTTAGGATATAATATAGGGGGTACAAAGTTTTGTTCGCACGTAGTTTGGACTAGATACACTAAGTGCACCCCCCGTGAGTTTCTGTGGCTAAAATTTCATGTTAATCCAAGAATTAATGAGTGACTGAGAAGCATTCTAGTAGAAGGTGGTTCAGTATTAAATGTGTTTTTTGCAATTTTTCTTGCTGATTTTTGACATTTCAAAGCTGTTTTGTAGACACAATGAGTCAATTGGATGAATTTTTTTTTCACCAATGTGTTTGTATACTAGTTTTGAATCTTTTTATAGTGTAAAGTTTTTTCATTTGAGTAGGTTTAGAAAGCAAACTTCACCTCCAAATGTGTTTTTGGGAAAATTTCAGCATCCATTTTCAACACTAAAACATTATGATCTTGCAATCTATGTGGCCAAATGACTTCAAATTTTGTACATGTCATCGACAACATGTACACTACAAGATTGTACGGTTGAGATTTGTATAACTTGAAGACATTTAGATCCATAAAGCTTCAAAGCAATGATGTTTTTGAACCCCAGAAATTGAATGTCACTTTGGGGTTAAGCGTAACTTAGGCGTAACTTAGTTGGGTAAGTTACCAGTAAGTTACTGTCCAGTCCAGCAGCTGGTCATCTGTCCAGTGACTTCCTTACACTTCCAAAGCTGCAATAGGCTCCCAAACTCAAATGCATGCTCCCTCCCACATGGACTTGAAGGCAGTCCATCAAAGAGCTCGAGAAAGGAAGACCTGCAGGCGGGCTTGGCAAGCCAGAGCATGTGCACAATCAGGCAGCCAATGGACACTCATCCACTCAAGGAAGGAATGGATGGATGGGAATTACACAAAAAATCATCCAAAGTGGGAGCATTGGGAAGGAAAGTCTCGGTTGGATCCCACTTGGTAAAGTCAAAAGAAGATTCTGGATTTTCTTCTCCTAATATACATTTGGGGGACATACCATAGTAGGAATCGACTACAAAAGGTTGAAAATATGTGGACCTAAAATGGATCTGGAGTTCTTATAAGTAGAAGTAGAACACTTTAGGCAAGAGTTAGTACGATATAGTTTTAGAAGTGAATCATATTTACAAGTAGTTATCTCCACACTTGATGAAAAAGGCCATCATGGACGTAAATCCTCGACATTACAAAAGTACCTATCCACTTTATGTCAATACTTTTGGAGTGTTTTCTCAATTACTTGGCACTTTAGGTATGTACATACTCCTAAGAAGCCTTTGTGTCAATGTCAACTAACACTAAAATTAGTATTTAGGTAGTATCATTCTATTAAACATTATATTCATACAATTTTAGCATAGAAATAGAGCGTCAATGACATTTGCTGGAGTGTAGAAATTCTTTGAATGTTATTGTAATATATGAAAATAATCAAATTATAATGCTGATTCATTGTTGTTTTAGAAATGTCAAAATGGAAAAATATATCCTAAAAATGGTAGCAAAGTTGTTGGTAGTCAATGGATAAAGACTTTTACAATGAAGTGCTCCCAAGACAAATTGTGAAGCTTAGATGAGGAAGAAAAAATGTTATGATGGATGTATAAGGTAAATAAACATTAATTGTAATGTTTATCCCATAATAACGCTTGAAAAAATTGTTAATAATGTTTGCACTCCAAATTGAAAGCTTCAGGTAGATTTTGGATACACTGATAATCAAAATATTGAAAATTCATAGCTATTCAAACGATATCCAAACAATACTTGCTAAGATGCATTTAAATTAATATGAAAGTCCAGACTTCCAATAAAACTTTATCAAAGTTTGGGTTGTAGACTTTAAGTGGTAAATACTTTTTGTGACAAGTGCACCACGTGACAAATGAAATTAAAATCTTTGTTCTTTTTTTCTCTCTTATTCTCCACGCTGTATTTTGTTATATCATTATCACAATATAGGGTGTTTAAGTAAGTTTTTTTATATAGTTAATGTAGTAAGACTTTAACCGTTAAAAGACAATTTCATGTCTTGGTCATACTTCATTAGATTTCTACATTAAAATATACATTTCAAATTTTCAAATTTTTCAATATGTAGTAATATATGTCTAATATTTAATCTCATCTTTTTATCATTAAAAACATAAAATGGAATTTTATATGATATTTGTAAAATCTTTGCAAAAAAACACAATAGAATTTTAAATGCTTAAAATAGTATAATTTTTTAATAAAAAATGAAATAATAATAGTGATAAACAAACATCATGGCGCAGTTGATGTTTGTTTATCATTATTAAAACTCAAAATCTACAGCTTCCTAAGAGATGCCCAGTCGATTATTCACCACATATCAAGATCTCAACCTACCTTGGGGCCTCACATTGGATTTGATGCCATTCAGTGTATATTTGGTTCTACTATTCCATGCTGATTCACTAGCTTCCGTACCATTTGGTCTTTACTTAGAGGCTCCTCCTTATGGCTCATTTGGATTGCTCGCAACAACACCGTTTTCTCAAGGAGCACCTGCCCCCAAGTCTGCTACAAGATAAATTATGGAATGCCCTTTCGGACTCAGGCAGGGCAGCTCAACTAAAGGCCCAGATTAATTCCCAGCAACACCCCAACAACATGATATCATTTGGTCCAAGTTTGATAGAATTTGGCTCCAATCTCGTGTGTTAGCTTTTCGGAGTGGATTGACTATCGTTTGGAGTAGGAAGGGACCTACCATTTGTAGTTCTTTTGGTTCTTGTTCCTTCCTTTGTTTTTTCCTTTTTTTCTTTTTTCTGTTTTGCTCTTATCTCTTCATTTGCTAGCCCCGGCTTGGCTAGTTTTTTTTTTTTTTTTTTTTTTAATGCAATGGTACTTTCCATTTGTTCAAAAAAAATAAAAAAATCTACAGCTTATTTGTATATCAATTCCGAAATCTTCTTCCAACTACAGTAGTACATTAACTTATGATGTTTTTTCTCAAATTCTGGAAAACACTCTGCCCCTTCAGGGGCTAGACTACACCCAGAGGTTCTTTTTCAGGACATCTGGGCCCTTGTCTGGCTTTTCCAGGAAGCCAGAGGGAGGGAGGGTGAACTTTGCAGTGAGCACATCCCTGGACTGCTGGTGTGCATGAAATAGCCTTCTGTATCCTTGGGGACATGGGATTCCCACCCAGGCCCATGGTCCCATGTCCCCTCCCATCAACGAGTGAATAAAATAGAACTCCAGAGTGATTCAAGTCCGTGGCCCTATTTGCAGTCCCAGCAGTCAGTCCGTCTTATGACAAAGTCTGAAGTACTAACTTCTGGACTTCAACTTCCTCTGCGTGGCTGCTACAAAGTGCAGTAACTTAACTTAAGGTAAACCTGCCTATGACAGGCAGAATGAGTGATTTGGTCTGTTGCCATTAGGGAAAAGATTCAAATTTTCTTCCATACACAGACAAATGTGAGACATGAGGGAAGCACTTGAAATTTTAATTTTTGGACAAAGTATGAATTGATTATGAATTTCCAAAGTGTTCTGTCCAATTGGTCTAAAAGAGTCTGTAGACTATCCCAAATCAGCAAAAAGTGTTTCCATAATGGTCATCTAACCACCTAAAGCAGTCAACATATTTTCTAACATGACTATAAGATTTCCTAACATGGCCATGACATGAAGGAATAAAAAATTAACTTTCTATGACAAATTTACACTAGAAAGGTGTAAGTGTCTTATGACAGTCACTAATAACTCCATGGCCATCTCCCAAGGCATTGATTTTGGCCACTAATCAACCTAATGAAGTCTTTATCTCATTTATTGACAAAAACTTGAAATGGGTTGATGTAAGACTAAAATGGGTGGTTTAGTAGATGTCTGCATTAGGTGGTCTGTCTGTCATAGGTAGGTTTACCTTACTAATTAGAGCACCGCCACTGTAGCTCCTCAAGCGACCCCAACCCGGTGACTAGATACGCCAGGGTTGAAATATTGTCCCACGGCAGGCGTGCCAAACAACAAATTTTGAACGGCCACAACAGAATATGGTGAGGGCCTTGGGAAATTTACAAGGGCTTCCGTGCACCTCACTATGTTGTCAGAGTGTCCTTTTGTCCAAGGTTTCAAGGAAGAACTCCGAACACATTTGATTTCACTTGTTTAAGAAAGAAAAAAGAATCCAACATGCCCTAACAAGGGTTGCACCTCTCGAGATGTGCTGACTGACTTCCTTGAACCATAGGTTTAGAGAGTCTTAATGACCTTTCACGGTGGACCAGCCTGCCACTTGTGATTCCGCCCAGTTCCGACGCCCTCGCAAAACCATGCCTTGGTGCCCCTGTTTGGCAAGGTTGGGGTGGGGATGGGGATGCCCTTACTGTACTCCCTCACCCACCCAGTGAGTGAGGTTCTGACAGAAAAATATTCCATATCAGCACTGGGGACTCCCAATATCTCCTCGGGGACATGGGATCTGTAAAGTTGTGCCCACATGATGGTCCCATGTCCTCCCATCAAGCTAAGCTAGCTTAGCTTCCTGAAAGGAACTTCAGTTGGATTGTGTGCCCGCCCTTCATTGAAGCTGACGAAGTCCTTGGCCCTGTTTGCAGTCTGTCCGTCTTCAGCTATGACAAGTCTGAAGTAAGCTTATTAACTTGTGGGCTTCAACTTCCTCTCCCTCTGCCACAAAGTGCAGTAAGTTAACTTCAGTTAGTTACTAACTTACTGTACGTTACTCCCTCCCATGAAGTTGAGTTCATGAATGGAACTTCCTTTTGGGTGGCGTGTGGGTTCAAGTCCGTTGTGTGCATTTCAAGTCCTTGCATGGCAGTGGGGCTTACGACAAAGTCGGCAGTTAAGTTAACTTGCCTTGTGTGCTTCAACTTCCTCCGTCGTCCACTGCCACAAAGTGCAGAAACTATGGAACACAGATGGCCCACATACACCACTCTTGCAGTATACTGCAAAGATCGGCCGTACACTCCTAAAGAGACTCCACATTGTTCCCAACCCTGTTACACGGAAGTGGCCATGAGTGCTCCCAAGAGACTTCCCGTTGAAATGGAAAAATGTCTGGCCAAAGGAGAGAACAAAGAAAGAAGCAGGGCTCCTTTGGCTGATATGGCACAAAGCAGTGGCGGTAAATCACTGGCGAGGCATGATAGACAATACGATTGACACCAAGTGCCCAGTTTGCCCAAGAAGAACTGAGGAAACAGTACTCCTCCAATTTTGGGAGTGCCCCGCCGCCCTCCTTGCTTGGAATTGGGCCATTCACATCCTGAACACGCTCATCGAAGGAAGAGAGGCACAGGACCATGGCAGCCCCTCACATGGAGGCAGGGGATTTTCTCTGTTAGAATCCCACGCAAATTTGATCCAATGAAGAGAATCTAGTTGGAGATTCGCACGATAGTCATGTAGTCGCTCTGGACTCAAAGAAACAACATGGCATTTAACAATCAAGGGTGGCCCCAAGAGAAATTGCTCCAACACATTTGGCAGGGCATGATCGACCATGGGAGAGTAGAATGGACGCACGTCTACAACAAAGGTAAAAGATCACAATCAACCCAACTCAAAATCCGGGAAGACTTCGAGCATCACAGATGCAAATTTGTTGTCTTCGTCGAGATGGACGCCGGTCAACCCAAGTGGAAGCTGATTGGGCCCTTCGACGGGTTCCAGTTTCAACCGCCTTGAGCGTCCGCGACTCGCCTGGCGACTTAGCTTCATGTGTGGCGTTTGGGTCTTGAGGAGCCTCGCGGTCCCTCATTTGCTGCACCCCGTTTGGTCTGTTGTCTAGGTGGTTGTTGTGTTCGTTTGTCCAGGTGTTGAGTTGGGTTCTTGCTTGCTTCCGCGAGGCTGTGCTCGGCTAGTTGGTTTGTACTTGTATTCCTTGCAATGAAATTTCGTTTCATTTGTGCCAAAAAAACAAAAACAGAGTGCAGAAACTTACTACTTCAGTTCACTTAAGGTAAAAGACCCCATTGCGGTCAAAATTAGGAGTGTGCCCTTGTGCCATTGTTGAAATTTTTCAAATTTTTTCCCACACAAAGATAAGTGTGAGAGACAGTGAAGACATTTGAAATTATATTTTTTGGACCAAGTATGAATTAGTTCTGAATTTTTGAAGTGATCAACCCATAGTGGGCTGTAGGCTACCTCATGACCAACAAAATCTGAATCCAATATGGTCATCTTCCTACCCAATGTAGTCACAACATTTTCAAACATGGAAGACCTAAAAAATCAATTTTTACAAAGAGTTTTACACTGAAAAGTTGGAAGTACCTATTGAGGTCACTAATTACTCCATAACTACTATGTAAGGTATTGATTGTGGTCTGAAACACTACAATGGGGTCATTAGGTGTCCATCATGGGCCATTTGACCGCAATGGGGTCTTTTACCTTACTGCATGTACTCCTCCCTCCCTCCCTCCCTCCCTCCCCCCCCCCCCTATCCAGTAAGGTTCCGTCTCTGACACAAAAATCATGCTCCATAGTTCCGCCAACCACTCCAAAGAGGGAGGGAACTACTGAACTGACTCCTCATTTCGTTCAGTTCCGTCCTGAAGGCAACTAACTTACTTCCAGTAACTTAACTGCAACGGAGACGTAAATGTCAGTCCAACTTCCACCCTATCCTCAGGGACGGACGGCACCTGACATCCGTCTACCTGCATCATGGGAGGGAGAGACGGACGGAGGGGGTTTACAGACAAATCACGGGGGTCAAACTGGGGGGGAAGGGACAGCACAGCGGCCACATCAGATCACTCACAGTCAGGGGCCACTGAACTGAATGTTCAGTTGGGGGAGGACCGCCGGGTAAGAGCATCCTCCACATATCCCTTCTCCTCTAATTTTGGGATGATAAGCAATCAATTCTAGTGTATGTCAGGCTCAACCTTTACTTTCGCCCCCCAAATAAACCATATTTGAAAGAAAGAGACCTTTGTGTTCACTACATGCTATATTTCCTTTGGATTAGCAATTGTCATAGCTTACTTATTGCTGCTTTTGCAATATTTGTGACTTGGGATTGGTTGGAAGTATATTTAGTGAGTTGTATTATTGGGGATTCAAGTGCCCATCCCCTTTAAATTAGACAGACCTCGATTGAAGGAACAAATTGTTTGGAGGGGTGCAAGAGATGCTCTAAGGTACATGAGAACTTCTATAAGCCAATAACCTCTCAAAAGTGATATCAGTAAAGGAAAAAAAAAACTTTCATGGAATTTTAGAACCCAAATGTGGCTCTAGTTAGCAAACGTGATTTCAATCCAAGAGCACCACAAAGTACAACCTACTAAAATAATCCCAAACCTCATTAATGTTGTAGCCCCTCTCTAAAACAATAACATCTCTAATTATGTATTATTGTCCTCCAGTCCCAAAGCTATTACCTTCTGGAAGTTCTACTGTAACTACACCTGAAAATTGCACCAACATTCAATATGGTTTCCATTATTGTATTGAGAATATTTTGTGGGGTCTTGTTGGTAGTCAAAAGGAGATTCTAGATTCTCTTAGAATGCATTTTTGGACACCTTTATGAATAAACTGTGAATTTTCAAAGTACTGAAAATAGATATATCTAAAATCGACCATAGACTCATGAATAGTGGAAGTATATTTTAGGAAAGAATCTAGAGTTTTGCGGTTTTAGGAAGAGGTTGATTTTAGGTGTAGTTACCTTAGAACAAGTAAAGAAAGAAAAACAACTTTCATTGAATTTGGAATCTAGATATCATTGTGGTGAATGTAACTTCAAGCTAAAAGCACCATGAAATTGCAACCCGCTAAAAAAAATCTTTGAATGTCATGAATGTTGCAGCTCCTCTCTAATGCAATAACTCTCTAATTATATAATATTGTCTTCTAGTCCCGGGGCTATTACTTTATGGAAGTTCTACTGTAACTATACCTAAAATCGCACCAACAAGCAATTCAACATGGTTTCCATTATCGTATTGAATATTTTTTTGTAGGATCTTATTAGTAGTCAGGAGGAGATTCTAGATTTTCTTAGAATGCATTTTTGGACACTACATGAATAAATTCTGAATTTTTTAAGTGGTGAAAACAGAGATTTCTAAAATTGACCTTACACTCTCATGAATAGTGGGAGTACATTTTAGGCAAGAATCTAGAATGGTCGGTTTTAGAAAGCGGCTTAAATGAGGTGTTACCTTAGTTGATTATTAGCTTGTAGAATTGGGAAAAAAAACTGGTTGCAATATGAAAATATTGGGAAAAAAATTGAGAAAAAAAAAATTAATTTTTGATTTGGAGTAAAAAATAGAAAAAACAATGGAACTAACACTTGAAAAAGCGGTTCAATTTAGAAGTCATAGGAAAATAGGTGGTAAAACTCAAAAAATAACTACCGGATCATGTTAAAAAGGTGAGGGTGCTTCACTTCACACTAAATTTTGTCTCATTTCCAAGTAATATCAAATCCAAACTTAACTTAGCCTTTTGAATTACAACACAAGTTCCAGTTTTACACTTTTATTTCATAAAACAGGGAATCCTCAAAAATGTAGAAAATATTAATTATTCCATTAACAAAATGTGATTGTATTCATTTGAATAGACAAAAATGAAGATAAATTGGCAAATAAAATTACTCACTTAATTTCAAAATCATTCTTGATATTCAAGTATCAATGAATAGTATTGTGAATTTTTTTTTAACTTATTGTATTTTTAGAACCAAATACCTTTTTGCTATGACCACCAAATCAAATAACCAAGATCAAGCTAAATTCAGCTTTTTTGATATTTTAATAAAGTGGAGAATATCTTTAAATTTTAACTCTTTTTGGTGAAGAAGTCAAAATATGGTGACTTTTTACAATATATTTTGTAAGAGAGTTAGATCAGTCATACTATAGATTAGAATGATATGTAACTTTACAAAAATTGAAGGTTAGAATGAGAAACAATAATTTGTATGTTTTACCCATTGTTGACAAAACAATTGGAAATGGCACAAAAGATTGTACTTTACATCTGGAAACATAAAGACTTAGAACTTGCAATTGCAATCAAAATTATCTTTAAAATTCATATATTTAATCCTTACACAACAAAGAGGCCATTTTGTGGCCGATGGATGACAAAGAATCAAACTATACAGGACAAAAAAACAATCATTCATCCTCAGAATTTGTTATGAAAAGGAGAAATATTCTACAGTAGCTTGACTTCCAATAGATACTTTTGGATGATTTCTAGAGTCACCCCTTCGTCCTTTAACCCCTAAAGGACCACTATCCGTTTAGGGGACAAATGGGATTTTAGGCAGGTACCTACGGGTTGAATTTTTGTCATGATTTTTTGAAACTTTTTTTAAAGATAGAGAAACTGATAAGCTTCGTGGAATATAATTTTTTTTTCAATCAGTGCCCGGGAACAAAAGTTATGCCCAAATAAGCTCAAAATAGGGGAGAGCGGGCAGCAAAAAAATTTTGCAAAAAATTTAATTTTTTTCTTAATTTCTTTTTCCTTATAGATTATATTTTTGCCTATTTGTGAAGCTTTGATTCATTTCATTTGGATTTTTTATGAGAAAGTTATGGACAATCTTGTTTTTTGGGCAATTAGAGCATCTTCTTAAAAAAAGTAACTTGTAGGATTCATTTTGGAATGCAATTTTTGCAATTTAAAAAAAAAAAAGTTCCACATGGTTTAGTTTTCTTGCTAGAATGATCTCACCATTGGGATTAGTGCATTTTAACCCGTAAAGGACCATTGTCTGTTCGAGGGACAAATGGGATTTTGTGCAGGTATCTACAGGCTGAAATTTTCTCTTGACTTTTTTAAACATTTTGTGAACGTGAAGAATTGAGAGAGGTATGTGGCGGAAAAAAAACTGAAATTAGACCTTCGAGCAAGAAGTTATGCCATTTCTTGGAATGCGTGGGGATGGTGGGCCGCAAAAAAGTTTTGTAAAATTTTGAATTCTCTTTTGAAATGTTTTTTTTCTCATAGATTATATTTTTTTCTATCTGGAAAGCTTTGATTCATTTCATTTGGATTTGTTATGAGGAAGTTATGGACATTCTTATTTTTCGGGTAGTTAGAGCAACTTCTTGAAAAAAATAACTTCTAGGATGCATTCCTGAATGCAATTTTTGTAATTTTTCAATTTTTCTTTTTTGTAATGGTTTAGTTTATTTGCTAGAAAAATCTCACCATTGGGATTAGTGCATTTTAATTCCATCTAAAATATATGAATATTTTAGATTTTCCTTCTATCTTGTACCTACTTCTACTTAACAATTCTTTTAAGAATGATGATTAATTTTTTTCGATTTTTTTTTCCCCCTAGACTCTCAACTCCATTCTCCACAATATAGATTTAAAGCTCAAAACGCTGTAGTGCAAAAATTTTAAGTTAAAAATGTTTAAAGTAAAAAAATCTGGTCTCGCAATGTGCTGAAAAACTTGTTTTTCCACTTTAAACGCAGATATCTTGCAATCTGTGCGGCCAAAAATTCTGAAATTTTTTCCACACATTTTCATACTAGTTAGGTATAAGATCCTATGGTTAGATGTGCAAAAGAAACAATTTTTAAATTTTTTCACACTTTGCTCTAGAAATGGCAGTTTGAGAGTTTTTTGGCAAAAAAAAGGCCTTGGTCCTTTAGGGGTTAATTCCATATAAAAGATAATAATATTTTAGATTTTCCTTCTATCTTGTACTATCTTCTACTTAACAATTTTTTTAAGAATGAAAATTAAGTTTTTTTGAATTTCATTTTTTTCCCTAGACTCTCAACTCAATTCTCCACTATAAAGATTTAAAGGTCAAAACTCTGTAGTGCAAAAAATTTAAGTTAAAAATGTTCAAAGTCAAAAAATCTAGTCCCGCAATGTGCTGAAAATTTTGTTTTTTTCACTTTGAACGCAAATATCTTGCAATCTATGCGGTGAAAAATTCTGAAATTTTTTCCACACATTGTCATACTAGTTAGGTATAAGATCTAACGGTTGGATGTGCAAAAAAAAACAAATTTCAGATTGTTTTACTCTTTGCTCTAGAAATGGCAGTTTTGAGAGTTCTTTGGCAGAAAAAAGGCCTTCATGGGTTAAGGTTTAAACAAGAGTGCAATATTGTAGAAACAAAATTGAGTGTCACATTTTATTTTTTTAGTTCAAATTGTACAAAAATGGATGTAAACTTTTTTTCCCCTTGAAACACAGGGACCATTTCCATTGAATGCATAAAATATTTCAAACCGGTCCATAATGATCTCTCCTTTTCATAATGATCTCTCTTTTTTGCAAATCTAAGGTCGGAGGTCCCATTTTCGATCACTCTCCCATTTGCGTGCAAGTAGGGTGTTCTCTTTCCGTGCAGGGAGGGAAGGAAAAACGATCGCATCTGATACAGTCGTGGCGCATTGTGATTGGTTACAACTCTGAACAATTTTGCAACTCCTCTTTGATCGGAAACAGGACACCCTATAGGACCAGATGGGACAGAAGGAATCTTTAGCCAAAAAATTTGTAATAATTACATTTTGCAAAGAAAAATTCTGGAAAATTTGCAACCTTCCTGAATCATATTTCCGCAGCTTGGAAATTTTTTGCAATTTAACTTCTCCATGCTGCAACACTGTCGAATTGTTTAAGTGAGCGGAAATGGAGTTGCCTCCTTTAGAGCATCACCACCCGGCTTGCAAAATGCAAGCCAGGTTGCAAGCTTGGCAGTCCATTTTGCAAGCCGGGGAAGAAGGGTCGCCCCACCCATGGCCTCTTAAGAGGCCATCGCCATCCAATGAGCTACGTCCACATTCACGGATCATGTCCTTGCTTTTTGGGAAAGTGGAAAAGTGTTTGTCTCATGCGGTTTGCAAGCCGGTTTGCAAGCCACCCTTTGGCTTGCAAAAGAGCCCGGTTTTGCAAGCCACCGGTGGCTTTTGGCTTGGCCTCTTAACAAGTTCATCCATTATGCAAAACGGGTGGGGCAATTTTGCAAGCCTCTCTTAACAAGTCATCCAATATGCAAGACGGGTGGGGATGCTCTTAGGTGCCCACTGCCCACAGTGTCCAGAGAGGGAAAACATTATGTGCTGCAACGCTTTTTCAGTCTCTCCAATGGAATGGTGACAAATCTGCCTTGACATCCGGACCTGGCCATTATGACTAACCTAACGTGACGAAAAGTTAGCCCATGTTCTCATTGCGTTTTAGGGGGCCGCAGCAGAGTGCGTGAGTCTGCAAATGAGCCTTGCCTGCACGTCAGAATAATAATACTCCTTGGAAAACCCTTGTTAGGACATGACGGACTGAGAATCTGCCTTGATTTGCCAAAATCTCTGCAACCTGGACATGGTCCTCTCGCTATTGGCATGGGGCTTGCGAATATTGTACAAGCCATGACTTTTCTCGTACGGGTCCATTATATTACAATAGTTTAAATTTGAATGATCATTGGTCTCATGAAAAGGGCCGTCCGTCCACTCCGTCGTGGTGTCATGAGCAGCACAGTCCACAGTCTTCAGGCATCCAAAGACTTTCAAAACAATAAGTTATCTGCAGCCTGGTCCAATAATCTTATAAATTATGTTCCCAGGCAGATTCAACAAAAAGTTCATGGACTTCACCAAGCTCTAGTATACTCATTACTCAAAATTGAACAGATTTTGGAACAGCAAAATGTGCTGGAGTGGCAGTGAAGAGTACTTGATCATCATAACAAATAGACAACTTAGAGCATCTCCACTCTTGCTCTTGAGAGGTTCTGGGGCCAACTACTTTTGGTGGGGCTTCAGTGCAGGCATGGATGGAGAAGTACTCACCGAAGGCCACATTTTTATATTAAGAGCCTGCCACATGTAGTTTTCCATGTTGATTTTTTAGAGCAAGAGTGGAGATGCTCTTACAAATGAAATTCAAAGTCATGTAACAATTTGGATCTTGTCTATACACCATCTACCATCTAGCGGTGATACCTTTTGTTGAAATTATAGCTTGCATTCTATTGGGTATTTAGAAATGAGCATTTGCAATTGTTGTAGAGATATTTAATCCCATAGCACTTGAATTGTTTGTATCCTTTCTTGCTTGTTCTCCGGCGTGCTCCGGTGTCGTAACAAATCTTTGACTATCTTCAAAAGATTCTCAATAGGAGGCTAAACTAACTTCTTCAAACCATAAGCTTGCTTCGACTTTTTTAGAAATATGTTGTATGATATTCAACTATTCTTTATGCCAATTCCAACAAAATTTGCAGATTAAAAATTTGTGTATTATTGAGTTTGTTAAAGCTTCATGAATTTCATGAACTTTTGTTAGCTGAATTTGCTTGGGAGGGAAAAAAATTGTAAGACCATTGAACCTGACTGTACAATAGGGTGCAATAATTTTACAAACTAACTATTCTATCATTCAAAGAATTTTGCATAACTGTATTGAATACAATTGGCAATTTTTGTCTTGCATAATCAACATTTAATTCTTACAAAATTCCAATCAAGCATACCAAATTTTGAGCTCTAAAAAAAAAAATCCCATTTTGGACAAATTATTTAATTTAAATATTCATGATTTTATATGATATTGATTGAAAAACATTGGTGATGAAGTTTTTTAATTTCAATTGCATAGATATATAGGAAACATCCATACACACATCTTTTTTTTGTTGGAAAACACCCCATCACTTAGAGCAAAGTATGATCTATGAAGATTTTAATGTGAAATGTTGTATCACATGATTTGACCTTCCTAACTTAAAAGAACCCCCACTAAGTCATCTTTTAGGTTATTGTACTAGAGAAAAAACAAAACGTAATACCTAACAATGCATTTTTGTGCAATTTCAATCAAGTATACCAAAATTCAATTCTTTATTTTTACTAATTTTTTATATTTAATTTCTTTTAATTTTACATGATAATTGATTTGAAATTGTCATTACCTTAAGCTAGGTTGTTTGTTTTGTTTTGTTTTGTTTTATTTTGTTTGTTTGATTGTTACGCTGAAATTTCTTGGACTACGCGTCTTCCAGTTGCATGCTTGGTACCATCAGAAAGCCCTTGGCAAAGAAGGATGCTTATGCTTTGTTTTGTGGGGTTTCAACCTACGGTGTGAAAGTTATTGAATTTTGAAGTTTTTACAAATCAAAAAATTAAAAAACTATTTTTATTTTTATTTTATTATACTGTGGCAATGGCACAGGGCACACTAATTGGTGATGAAATTTTAAAATCTATCGCATAGTCCAAGTCTATCGCATAGTCCAAATCTATCGCATTTACATAGGAAATGTTCATATGCGTATTTTTCCTTCTAGCAAAATCTCAAAAATATTTCAAAATTTATGTTAAAGAGAATTTGATGTAAGAATATCAAATAACCAAAACATTGGAAAATGTATATTTCTCTATTGTAATATCTTAAACATGTCAATGCATAAATGATTGCAATTCATCATCAAAGACTTCAATTCCACGCTTTACTTGATTACAAACACTTTTCGACACTTTTTGTACGTTGTGACATTAGATGACATTTGAGGCCTCTAAGAGGCTGCGAGTTCCCATGCATTCCCAGACTATGGGAACGCAGAGGAATCAGTTGACTGAGGTGGCCGACACAGTGCCACATCATTTTCCAAAAAAAAAAAAAAGTGCTTAAAATGGTATTTGGGAATTTTTTTTTTTTTTTGAAAAAAAAAGCTTTGACAACCCGTACCGATTGTTCGCAAAATTGGGCCACCATAGAGAACGGGCCTGAAACAGCCCTCCAATGCCCTCAAATGTCATCTAATGCAAGTTTTCTTTGCTTATATCTTACAATGTCTTACAAAGTTCCATGACTATGTTTTCACTGAAAATTCTCAAAAACTGTCATATTTAGAACAGGTTCCAAATTTTTGGAAAAAAACTTTTCTTGACATATATAATTGCAGGATCTTATAGTACACTAGTTTGAGAAGATGTAGAAAAAATTTCAGAAATTTCCACCATGCAGATTGCAAGATATAAGCATTTGAATTGACAAAAAACGTTTTTTTTCTCTGCGAAAAATTGGGTAGCTGCACATTACAAGGTTACCTTTGTATGAAAAAATGTCCAAAAGGGTAGTAAATCTTTGGATTCATTACTAAAGGCAAGTTGGCTACATGCTTGAAAAATTTCACATCATTTGGAATTGTACAAGATATAGGAAAAAATTAGTAAGTAGACAGTAATAGAGAATGATTCAAAATACGAAATTGTTAAGAATTTAGTTATGGAATTGAAAAATGCCAATCCCAATGGTTGAACTGTTGTAATAAACAATCTACATCTTATGATTTTTTTCTTTTCAAAAAATATTGAAAATTGAGTAAGATAAAGGATTTCAAAGTTTATTTTATCCATAATTGCCCGCAAACTAAAATCCTCATAACTTTTGACTCATTGGTCAAAATGGGATGATTAAAAGCTTTCCATTGATATATAACTTTAGAAAACCAATTTCAATTTTTTGTATTTGAAAAAAGGGATTTTTATCAGCCCGGATTGTCCAATTACGAAAATAAGTAACATACTAGGCCATAACTTTTGACTCATATTTTTGAATGTCATGAAATTTAGTGCATATGAAACATATTTTTCACCCCCCACCTTCTATTAAAATTTGGGCCAAAAGTATGGAAATCTCTATTCATGCGTACTAGCCCAAAATTTCTATATAGCCAAAAAATGCATATTGGTATTTTAGGGGTTAAACACTCTATGGTTGTTTGTTGTTCAAATTCGAATTTTATAGGGTACTTATTTATGTGATTTGTCTAATATGTTCTTAATGAAAATATTCTCAAGTTCTAGTTCTATGTAAATAAATTTTTTAATTTGAAGGTATTGGAATAGAGATGCTTCAAACATATCATCATTCAATAATGGTACCACAATGCCTTTAGCAACCCCACAGTAGGGCGCCAAAGGCACTCAACACTGGCAAAGAGCGGGTTGTGGCTTAGAAATTGCCCCACAACATGCATGCCAAGTAAAAAAACAAGCCCGGCCACGACTGAAAATGAAGAGGACACGGGCAAATGGAGAGTCTTGAACGTTGCTTGCCAAGCTGTTTAGTAATCTTTTGAATCCCACCTTTTGAAAGCTTTTCTTCAAAAGTTGAAGAGATTCTTTTTTAAATAATAAAATAGGAAGTATGGAGTACTTTTGACCACTTGGCGAGTCTTCTTGCGGGGCCGTGACTCTTCAATCGAAATGATAGCACACCAAACCACAAGATTTTCTACTTTGGCACCCTTGTTCCGCGCGTTAGTTGTGGGATTGCCCTTACAATTTATGCGGAGAAGATGTATTCTATTTACTAAAACAAAGAAATTAAGTAGTAAAAGAATCATTTGCACTCATTCCACAACATCCTAGGAAAGCAAAGATAAAGGTATTCTTTTACTGGTCTAGCGATTAAACTCTCAACAACATACCTTTTTTGCAATGATACTTCGGTGCACAAATGAGTTCTATTAGTGAAGGTATTAGATTAGCATCACCCATAAAATTGATGCTATTACCAAAAAAGGAGTTTTCATAGAGATTTGTACGAATGTTTCAACTTGCAAAAATTAAAAAGAATGTGATTTGGTAAATTAAAGTCCTACATACTAATAAGATATGTACATCCACAATCAACATTGCCCAAAATGCTACACTTGCAATTGGATCAAAAAACATAACAAAAAATTGAATATTAAATTACTTAAGATGTACACAAACAAAACCATTAGAGGGGATTTGGCCCTCCCAAAGGGCTACGAGTTCCTAACTGCAGGGAATGCGCTTTGCTGCACCACAGCAGAGCAGCGCAGTAGTGTGCCGCAACCGAACTTTAGCTACGTCATTTTAATTTTATTTATTTGTAATTAGGATTCTCGTTGTAGCCCGACGTTCCTTCCCTGCATTGGGAAGAGATTGGGGAACGGGCCTGAAAGAGCTCTTTCTTGCCCCAAATAACATCTAATGCTTGAGAGTTTGTGAAATCCTATTGTTTTTTTTTGGTACAAACAATCAACTTTGACTTTTGATAACTTAGGCAGACTTGTATGTGCTGGAATTGACCAAACTTTGTAGAAAAGGCAAATAATTTAGAATTGCACACAGTACTTGCAAGGGGAGAATCAAAATAGTTTGTTGGTAAGATTATAGAGAGAGGCCCATGAAAAGTGTACAAAGCAAGTTTGTGATTTCCAAATACCAATTTTAACATTAGACTTAAACTTTTGAGTTGCTTTTAGTTTGTAAACAAGACAAAGCCCCAAATGCAATGTGTAAACATCATGGAAGTCACTCAACAAAAGTAATACTGATTCTGAAAACTTGACAATTGTTTTCTGATTGCAATTCCACATAGATCGATCCAATAGAGAAAAGTTTCTGTTTCATGAGAGCATGCCCACCAAGCTTGAAAATGGATGACCTCATTGAACACGCCTGAAAAAATGGCCCCAACAGACCCCCAAATTGGATGCCCCTGTGCCGGCCCCCAAACAGTTCATGACCTGAAAAATACAACTGTTTTCAGGCCAACAACCCGGACTTGCAAACCATGTAAGACAAAATTCCACCACTTTCCCCGACTGGCTGAAATTACTGAGGGTAAGCTTTTAAAAAAAAATTGTGCAGCTTGAACTGAAGGGAACCCCAGACAGAGCACCCAAATTGTGCAGGTACTGTGAGTAGGGTTTTCAAGCTGCAATTTGTGAGCTAGATAGCAAATTCAGAAGCAAATTCAGTAGCAAATTCCTGCAACTGGAATTGGAGACAAGCGCTACGCACTAATCAAACCCCAAAACTGGGTTAACTGTGAGCAGACATCTTCTACTTAAGGTTGATTAAAGTTAAGCCATATCAACAATGGAAGACTCTGAAGGCTCCTCTATCAATGGAATTTGTCCATGTGTTTCAAGAAAAAAAAGAAGACTCTGAAGGCATACTCAATCTGCAGCAAGAACAATTGATCTACCAGATGATGTGATCTCATTGCAGTTTGAGTTTGCGATTCTTAACCCCTCATCGCCTGAAGTCCAAACGAGGTCAAAAACAGCGTTGCTTTTGAAGTGTTTGAAATTTAGATGTCGCTAAGTTATAGAAATCTTAACCGTACAATATTGTAGTGAACATGTTGTAGATGACACAGAAAAAATTTGAAGCCATTTGACCGCATGGATTCAAAGATTATAATGTTTTAGTGTTAAAAAAAGATGCTGAAATTTTCCAAAAAACACATTTGGAGGTGAAATTCGACTTCTAAACCTACTCAAATGAAAAAACTTGAGACTACAAAGTGATTCAAAATCAACATATAAACACATTGGTGAAAAAAAATATCATTCAATTGACTCAATATGTCTGCAAAACAGATTTGAAATGTCAAAAAATAGCATGAAAAGTTGCAAAAAACACCATGTAAGGCTAAACCTCCTCCACTAAAAAGCATCTCACTCATTCATTACTTTTTGGATTCATGTGAAATTTTAGCCACACAAACTCGACTAGTATGCGCAACTTTCACAAAAGAAATTATTGAAAATGGACACTGTATGAAGAAGTTACAAGCTGCCGAATTTCACTGTAATCCGAAAATGGCTGGATTTTAAATTTTGAATTGCTCCCAAACATTCAAAGAAGCTTGTATTGACATGAAAATTTTACCACAATAACTAGACTAAAAGGGGATCATAATCCAACAAATTTTATTGAAAACTAACATTGTATGAAGGAGATACACCCCCCCAAAGTTTCAGCCATCAAATGCAGTTTGGTGAATTCAAATTGAACCTGTGAACTTTGATTGTCTCCCATTTAATTTGTAAATCTTGAATTGATCTGAAAATTTTACCACAAAAACTAGAAGAGAGAGCGCAACTTTACCAACAAGTGTTATTGAATTCAAATATCGGATGCAAAAGTTACAGCACTTTGAATTATACATGAGGACACTTTTTTGTCCCCTCATGCAATGAGGGGTTAATCTTCTTCCTCAGAGATATGATGACCAGTAGAACGTGACATTAGAGAGCATTTCATGTATACAAACATGAACTTATAACTAGGACTTTTATTTTTATTTTTTAAGAAGTGCCAAAGTGGCGATATAAAAAATTCTAGTGGTGCTCCAAATTTCAACATTCATCCACATATTGGATAGAAAAGATCATATTCGTACATATCACATGTCTATAATTTGGATTTCATCCACAATTTGATGATTTCATCTAAGATTTTTTTGAATTTTGAATTTTTTTAGCAATTTCATCCAAAATTTTGACATTTTTTAATGCATTTTTTAGCCAGATTATTTTTTCTGGTGCAATCTGGCACCAAAAAGCCAAAAAAAAAAGCCCTGCTTATAACTCATGCAAGAGAGTTTGATTAGGCAGAGTGCGTGAGATTTTATAAGTTAGTAGGGAATAAGCTGGTAGGACACTATAACAACATGATTTTCCCCTTGGTCCTAACTTATCTCCCTTCATTGCAACTTCAATATCTGAATGCGTCAAAACGCCAGTATTTTATTATCAATAACTTTCTGTCCGTGTCCATGCTTGCAAACTCCTAAAGAATGTGCTTAACCCCTAAAGGACCATTTGTCCCCTGGGGGGATAATTTTGGTCTAGACAGGTTCCTACTGTCTCAATTTTTAGTGATATTTTTTGGGATTTTTTGAGGTTGTGTATTTTTTAAGAGCTTTGTGAATGTATCATTTTTATTTTAACCACTAAATGCCCCAGGCCTTTTTTCTACCAAAAAACACCCAAAACTGCCATTTTTATAGCAAAGAGTGAAAAAAATTTAAATCTGGATTTTAGACAGAGTTGACAGGACAATCAACTTTTTTTCATCAGTTCTTCAAGATTTTCAAATATCTCGCTATTAGGCATTAGCTTTTGTACAATATATGTTATTTTTATTTTCTTCTCCCTGGGGATTTTCTATTTTCTTCAAAATTTGGTTTTTAGAGCCTAATGTGTTTTTTTTGCACATCTAACCATAGGATCTTACACCTAACTAGTATGAGAATGTGTAGAAATAGTTTCAGAATTTTTGACCACACGGATTGCAAGATATTTGCGTTTAAAGTGAAAACAACAAGTTTTCAATACATTGTGGGATTAGATTTTTTGACTTTGAACATTTTTAACTTTAAATGTTTATAGTGGAGAATTGAGTTGAAGATCTAGCAAGCAAAAAAGAAATTAAAAAAAAACTTAATTTTCATTATTAAAAAAATTGTTAAGTAGAAGTAGGCACAAGATAAAAGGAAAATCTAAAATATTCACATATTTTAGATGGAATTAAAACGCACTAATCCAAATGGTGAGATTGCTCTAGCAAGTAAACTAAACCATGAAAAAAAAATTGAAAAATTGAAAAAATTGCATTCAGAAATGAATCCTACAATTTATTTTTTTCAAAAAGATGCTCTAACTGCCCCAAAAGAAAGAATGTCCATAACTTTCTCATAACAAATCCAAATGAAATGAATCAAAGCTTTCTAGATAGAAAAAAAATCTAATCTATGAGAAAAAAATACTTCAAAAAAAATAAAAATAAATTGCATGTTTTTTTTTGCTACCTGCATTGCCCACCGTCCCCTATTTTGAGCTTATTTGGTCTTATCTTTTGTTCCCGGGCACTAATTGTGAAAAAAATTATATTCCCACAAAGCTAATCAGCTTTTCTACCTCCACAAAAAGTTTCAAAAAATCAAGAGAAAATTTCAGCCTATAGGTACTTGCCCAAAAACGCATTTGTCCCCCGAAGGGACAATGGTCCTTTAGGGGCTAATTGATGTCTGGGAGCAAAGGTCATGGCACAATAAGCAAAAATGGAGTTCGGTGGGTAGCACAAAAAAAATCACAAAAAGTCGAAATAATTGTTTTTCAAATTTTTTTCTCAAAGATTATATTTTTGTTGTGAAGCTTTGTTTCATTCAATTTGGACTAATAATAAGAGAGTTATGGACAATCTTAGTTTTTTCGGGCAATCTAAGCATCTTCTTGAAAAAATAACTTGTAGAATTGATTTTTGAATGCATTTTTTAGAATTTTTCACAAAAAATTGTTAGACAGGGTTAGATTTTTTGCTATAACAATCTCACCATTGGGATTATTGTGATTCAATTCCATCTAAAAGCTACTAACAATTTAGTTTTTTCTTCGAACTTGAACCCACCTCTACTTAATAATTTTTTAATGAGTGAAAATTAAGTTCTTTTTTTCCTAAATTTTTTTGTATATTCTCAACTCAACTATCTAATAGAAATAAATAGAAAATCAAAATCAATAGTGCAAAAAATTTGAACTAAAAAGATTCAAAGCCATTAAAACTAGTCAAACAAGGTGCAAAAAACTTGTTTTATTCACTTTAAATGAATATATCTTGCAATCTACATGGTCAAAGTTTCTGAAATTTCTTCCCTGTATTCATATACTAGTCAAGTACAAGATCTTACGGTTGGATATGCAAAAAAAAAACAATTTTTTAAGCTCTTTTCTCTTTGCAATAAAAATGACATTTTTGAGTGTTTTTTATAGGAAAATCACCTTGGTCCTTTAGGGGTTAAAGAAGTAATCCTTAGAACAAGGTGCCATAATATAGGGGAAATATTAAGCATGAGTTTGTTCTTCAAACCCTTCAATCCCTGATCCACAAGCCATTGGGCACATTCTGGAAACACAAGGCAGGCTTATTCAGCACTGATTGATTGGAATGTCAAAAACCCACACCAAGTTCTAATCTAATGATATCCATTTGGTCACCAATAAGTTATGTAAATGACACTGAACATATATTCACAGAACTTTGTCACCATGAAGATGGTCAGATATCCCCTTTACACAGATTTTATCAGTGTCCCCGGACCACTGAAGTATGGGAGTGTGCAATGCATCCTTCTTTACTTACGAGGTGAACAATCACTACTAGGACCACATGCCCGTTTTGATCACACCTTATGTATTTTTGGCTCAATCCTTCCCTGCAGGTTTCTTAGTACAAGAACCATATGGTCTCTCCTTCATGGTTCTTCTCTCTGGCTCATCTGGATTGCTTGCAATCAAAAAGTTTTCTCCCAAAACCAGTGGCCATGGGGATTAGTTCAGTAAGCCCTTTGGGATGCCCTTCTTGACCCAGGACGTGCTGCCCAGCAAAAAGCCAAAGATCGTTGCTAGTCAAAGACTGCATCAAGCATCTCTTATTTGGACTAAGTTTGACAAGATTTGGCCTAACCCCTAAAGGACCAATTGGCGTTTTTGGCAACATAGCAATTTTGGGCAGTTCACTATGAATAGAACTTTTATTGTTTTTCTTTGGAAATTTCACACAACATGTGCCCAAGGAGTAGCTTTAAGGCCCGACAATTTTTAGAACTTTCACTATATGGTTAAAAAGTTATTGGATGATATGTCATTTTCAATGTTCGGCGCGTAGTTCAATTTTTTTTGAAAAATCAGTTTTAAGAAAATGAAAATTTGAAATTAGTCTTCTAGATTTACATATACATGGAAAGCTTTGAATCATTCCATTTAGATTTATTGAGATGAAAATTATGAGGTATTCTAGTTTGCGAGCAGTTATGAATTTCCTACTCTAAAATAAACTTTGGAGTTCTTTATTTAACTCAATTTTTAATATTTTTCAAAAAAATTAAAAGCATAGGGGGTATGTTGTTTATGACAACATTACAACCGTTGGGATTGACATTCTAGAATTCCATAATTAAACTTTGAACAATTTCGTGTTTTGAATTGTTCTCTACTTCTTTCTACTTACTATTTTTTTTTCTATATGTTGTACATTTTCAAATAATTTGAAAAATTTCAAGCATTTAGCCAACTCGTTTTGAAGAATGAATTCAAAGAGTTACCACCAATTTGGACATTTCTTTATATAAATGTGACCTTGTGAAGTGCAGCTGCCCGTTTTTTTCCAAAGACAAAAAAAACATTATTGTCAATTCAAATGCTAATATCTTGCAATCTACATGGTGGAAAATTCTGAATTTTTTTCTACATTTTCTCAAACTAGTGCACTACAAGATCCTAGTTACATGTGTCCAAAAGTGATTTTTTTTCTAAAATTTGATACTTGTACTAGAAATGACAATTTTGGAGCAGTTTGGATGAAAACATAGTCAAAAACCTTTAGGGGTTAAATCCCAGCTTCCCACCTCTCGCGTTGGCAATCACATTAGATGGCACAAGAATGGCCCCTTCGTCTGTCCGTTTATGTAGTTCATTTTTGCTCTCTTTGGTTCCGTTTTTTCTTTGTTTCTGCTCATTTCTCTTCATTTGACCAACCTTTGGGCTTGGCTGTTTTTGTACTTTTTTTTTAATGCAATGGGTCTCCCATTTGTTCAAAATAAGAAAGAAAAAAGAAGACAGTCAGGGATCATTACAAAAAATATGAGGCCTCAACAAGGCTGCGAGTGCTGAATTTCGGGACCCACGGGGTGCAATTACGATTTTTTTTATTTTTTTATTTTTTGAAAAAAAAAATGAAAAATGAAAAAAACTAACGTGGCGCTGTTAGCGCTGACGTAGTCGAAATACGACCACGTCACATTTTCAGTTTTCAATTTTTTTTTTTTTTTTTTTTTTTCCATAATATCACCACTGGGGGGTCTAAGCTTAGCGACCTTGTTGAGGCCTCATATTTTTTGTAATGAATATACTTAAAACTCGCTCTCTAGAAAACCTAGATGCACAAAAGAAGTTCTTGTTACATGCTGACAAGCTTCACTTCTTTGAAAGTCTGTTGGAGGGCCTTCTGAGTAAGTTATGGAGTTGTGGTTTGGTATCCCCAGTGCATGATTGTGTTCAACTTTCCCTTCCACATTTTCAATATCTAATGTTCCAGCTCCAACATCAAGTTTTGAAGTTCAAATTTTCAAGTTTTCCGAACCAATTGAATCGTAAATTCCAAGGTAGCACTATTGCATTTTTCACCTTGCAGGTGATCTATGTGTGGGGCTCTCCACTTTTCCGCTACCCCAAAACTGGATGCCCCACCCCCTTTTTTTTCTTTTTTTTTAACAAAGGGAAACCATTGTATTAAGAGAAAAAATAGTAACCGCCAAGTCAGAGGGCTGGACAATGAAGAGCCCCCCCCTTCAAGCCCCATTTTGGCCTTGTTTTTTCAAGCCGGGGAGTGATGCTGTAATAATAGTCCATCTGATGAGTTGCAATTGGTGATTCTTGTAGGTGTGAGGGTGGTGGGCTTTTTCCGTGGACTTTTTTTCATGTGCTAATAGTCCATTTTATTTGATTTCAGTTCAATAATCTTAATTCCATGTCCCAATCCCTGTGATACAATAGGGGTTGTTACGCATCCTTCAACCTGCCTGCAATTCTCGGAGAATTGTCACGTGGAGCAGGAAGAGTGACTATGCGGGACGGGCAGAGGTCCAATTTTCCAAGAATTCCAGGCATCATTTCTTCTCCTTTGCAAGTGAAAAAAGTGGTTGAAACAATTTTCTCCAAGAATTTTTTGGTCTTGTGCTCCAGTTTTTCACCCCTCGATTACCATGTTGTTGAAATTTCAACTCTCCACCACCTCTCTGGAATTTCACCTCTCCACCAACTCTCTGGAATTTCACCATCATTGTTGTGGTAAACCCATTCTCCAAGAATTCATTCGAGCACCAGAAAGGGGGGTCACACATCTTTCGAGCAGTGACTCTTCCTTTCTCCTATAAATTTCTCCGACTTTGAAGAAATTCCGTTCTCCTAGGATGCATGACAACCCCTAATACAGTCTGATCTTCTAGTTTCATATTCATATTCATATTAGTAATAATGTCCTCCAAGAGACCATGCCAAAAGAGGCTCTTCCTCCCATGATTGTTGTGGTCAGTATGGTGCAATTGGAGCTGAGAGCTTCCCCACGGCAGGGCGCCAAGGGGCCTAACACGGGTAGTGGGCGCACCCGGGCTCCTTTTACTTCCCCACGGCTGACGCGCCAAACGGAAAAAACTGCCCAGCCGTGCCAAAATTTGAAAGATACACGGGGAAATGGTGAGCCTTGAGCGCGGCTCGCCGAAGGCTCTGACTACCTTTTTCAACCCAATTGGGGTGCCGACAGTCCTTCTCACTTATCTTTGAGGCACATACCCTCCATTTGACCTTCAAATTTTTCTCACAAGTAATTTTAACCTCAATAAAGTTTCCTTTACTTGTGTGAAAAAACTGAAAAAGGCGCTTTCAAACTAGAATAAAGTTTCCTTTATTTTGTATCTAGATAATTGGGAGAGCTGCTTATTCACCTTTGTTGAGTTGTAAGAGGGAAGAGAAGCTTACTATATACACATGGGGTGGTAGGAGGTAGAGCAATCCATGTGGGATAAGTAATTAGAAGGAGCTCCACCACTCATAGTCATAGTTTTTTCCAAAGTAAGAATTGTGTCAGAATTAAAATTTTAGACCTCATTTAGGCATAGTAGAATAGCTTTTTCCAAAAAAATTTGAACTAAAAAAAGATGTGAAATCAAGATAAATTTCATCTCCAAAAATCCTTTTGAGATTTCAAGTCTCGAGTCAAAAGTTATTGACAAATTTCTACTATGCATTTCTACAAATGTAAAAAAAATTTCCCATCTAATCCTCTTTTGAAGTTTGTCCATAACTTTTGATTGGAGTCTTCAAATCACAAACGGATTTTTGGAGGTGACATTTGTCTTGATTTCACATCTTTTATTAGTTCAAAGTTTTTTTGGAAAAAGTTAATCTACTATGCCTAGATGAGGTCTGAAATTTTAATTCTAACATAATTTCTAATTTGGAAAAAACTATGAGTGGTGGAGCTCCTACTACATCTAATTTATTTATCCCCACATTGTTTGTTCTACCTCCTACCACCCCATGTGTATATAGTGAGCTACTCTTCTTCCTTAGAAACACACAATAAATTGGAAGTGCTTTTGAAACAATGTAAGAGAGTGTTTATTAACATTTTGTAAGTAAAATGTGTAAGTTTCGTAAGTTTTATATCGAAACCTTTTAATTCTTTGCAATAATACCCATTTGGCGCCCTTGCTTGACGTGTTAGCCATGGGGCAGAGGAGGAGTGGTAAAGCCCCACTCTCCAAATCCACACGCCAAGGCAGCACTTGTAGAGCTACTGAATGTTATGCCCCACCTAGCCCTATTTTTGTTGGCAATGAAACTCTGTTTCCTTTGTTTCCAAAAAGAAAAAGAAGTCAGTCCTCCAGTCGGTCAGTCCAGTGGGTGGGATAATACCGTAAGTTATTGCGAGAGTGAGTGTATTTATTAAAGCGCAGAAAAAGGCTTTAAACCTGCTTGGGTTCGATACTTGGATTGGATGAGCCCGCCCGCCCGCCCGGGTGGAGTGGCCCCCCCCCCCCTGGTTTGGTTTGGTTTGGTGGATCCAGGGAGACCATTGCTGCTGCTGCCAAGGCGGCCATTGCAGTGTCGACATGGAGGCCGGAATAGACGAGACGGGAAATCGAGGCTCCTTCCTTTTTCCAGCAGAAATACAATGAAGTGTTACAGGGAGCCAAAGCCCAGCCAGGCCGGCCGGGGGGGCCGAAACTGAAACCGGAAAAGCTCCCTCAGTCTCGTCCCTCCTTCGGAGAATGATTCTTCGGAGAGCCCGCGGGACTGAATGACGGACGGGGGGGAAGGCGGGGCCGCGGGGGCAGACTGCTTCTGTCGGCTTCCGTCGAGGGGAGAAGAGCAATGGGCGTCCGCCATTGGCTGCCGGGGAAAAGTTCGCTCTGCGGGTTCAGTGGCCCTGGCTGCTCCGTCCGTCCGTCACTCATGCCTGGAAAAGGTCAGTTCGTCATTATGAACTTATCCATACATACATTCATAAATCAATAAAATACTAAGGCAGGCGACCCCATTTCCGCTCACTTCAGCAATTCGACAGTGTTGCAGCGTGGAGAAGTTAATTGCAGAATTTTTCCAAGCTGCGGAGATAGGATTCAGGAAGGTTGCAAACTTTCCAGAATTCTTCTTTGTAAAATGTAAAATTTTTATAAATTTTTTGGCTGAAGATTGTTTCTGTCCCACTTTGGTCCTATAGATTGTCATGTTTCCGATCAAAGAGGAGTTGCAAAATTGTTCAGCGTTGGAACCATTCGCGATGCGCCACGACTGTATTAGATGCAATCGTTTTTCCTTCCCTCCCTCCTTGCACGGAAAGAGAACACCCTACTTGCACGCAAATGGGAGAGTGATCGGAAATGGGAGATCTACCTTAGTCTATTTATTCTTCGGTGAAGTGAAGGTGAAGTGAAGGACAGCAGGCGGAGCGACGTGGCCTCATGATCGGGCTCCCTCACTGGTCAAGGGCCGGCTTCAAGTGAGTGAGGGTCCAGGACTCCAGGCTATGGCGGCGGGTAACTTGGATTTGCATTCGAGTAACTTATGGGGGAAAAAAACGGGACAGGCAACGGACGGAAGCCACTCACGGACTGACGACGAGAGGCTTCAGTTGGCTGGCTTTTCAGGAAACGAGGCACGCATGCACGAGAGAGACGGACACTCCAAGGAGTGATTAGTGTGGCTGCTCAAATAGTGAGGGGACTCGTACAAACAAACAGGGACTGAGGGGCCACACGAAGGAAGTGAAGTAAGAAAAGCTTTTTTATCATCAAGTAGTGCACTGCACCCCATACAGGACGTTGCAAACACCCGAAATGCCAAATACCACACGAAGGGGATCTACACCTAAAACGGCAGGAAAAAACTTGGCGGAACAACAATTGATGTACATTGGCAAAGGACTAGGAATCAAAATGCAAGGGGGTCCATGATTTTTGGACACGTTCTAAATTAGTTACAAATTTTAAAAAATGCAAGGTGTAAGATGCGAAAAGATCACTTGTAAAGTTGCCACTTATACAGTACTATAATAGAGTTGCACACTATTCAAAATGGGCCCCAACTCCACCTTACACTTGTCTTTGTAGTGTGCACCATTTTAGGTATCCTCCCAATTCATGTTTCCTTCAAAAATAAGGGTTTATTGAGGAATGGTTTATTTTAGGTGTAGTTACCTTATACAAGTGATTGCAACATTTTTCAAAGAAAAAGGTAAAACTCGGGCACAAAATAGTATGGATTCCTTAACCCCTAAAGGCCCAAGGCCTTTTTTCTGCCAAAAAACACCCCAAACTGCCATTTTTTAGCAAAGCATAAAAAAAATTTAAAAATGTTTTTTTTTTTTGCACATCTAACCGTAAGATCTCACACCTAACTAGTATGAGAATGTGTGGAAAAAATTTCAGAATTTTTGACCGCACAGATTGCAAGATATCTGCATTTGTAGTGAAAAAAAACAAGTTTTTCAACACATTGTGGGATTGGATTATTTTACTTTGAACATTTTTAACTTAAAAATTTTGCACTAAGAGTTTTGAGCTTTAAATGTTTATAGTGGAGAATTGAGTTGAGAATTCAGCAAAAAAAATTAAAAAAATAATAATTTTCATTATTAAAAAATTGTTAAGTAGAAGTAGGTACAAGATAGAAGGAAAATCTAAAATATTCATATATTTTAGATGGAATTGAAATGCACTAATCCCAATGGTGAGATTGTTCTAGCAAGTAAACTAAACCTTGCAAAAAAAAAATTTGAAAAATTTGAAAATCTGCATTCATAAATGAATCCTACAAGTTGTTGTTTTCAAAAAGATGCTCTAATTGCCCAAAAAACAAGAATGTCCACAACTTTCTCATAACAAATCCAAATGAAATGAATCAAAGCTTTCCTGATAGACAAAAAAATAATCTATGAGAAAAGAATACTTTGAAAGAAAAAAAAAAAGTGCAAATTTTTTTTTGCTGTCCACGCTGCCCCCCGTCCTCTATTTTGAGCTTATTTGGTCATAACTTTTGTTCCCAAGCACTGATTATGAAAAAAATTATATTCCCACAAAGCTAATCAGCTTTTCTACCTCCAAAAAAAGTCTTAAAATCCAAGAGAAAGTTTCAGCCCATAGGTACCTGCCCAAAAACACATTTGTCCTCAAAAGGGACAATGGTCCTTTAGGGGTTAAATCATAAGAGCAATACTAAACAAAATTGTCTCAAATATTATAACGGTATCTAAGATAGGCATACCTAGAAGTAACACTTATTCAAGATCTGCAACTCTTGAGGATAGCTACAGAATAAAATGATGTGGACTTATTAGGAAATGGTTTAGGAAACCTACTAAATAAGATAGATATACCTAGGAGTAACACTTATTCAAGATCTGTAGCTCTTGAGGGTAGCTACAGAATAAATGATGTGCGCTTGTTAGAAAATGGTTTAGAAAACCAACAAAATCCGTTTCATATTTTTCTAAGCTTGTATAATTAATACAAATTTGTGGAAACAACTGCGTAGATACACATACTATAAACTATAGAAAAATATACAAGTAGTCTTGGAAACACCCAAAAACAACAGACCGTAAACTTGTACAACTCACAGAAGATTGGCTAATGCAAATCCCGCCCTTATAACTGCGACAACCTTTTGTGACCCCACCTATCTACTTTACGTCTTATTGTGCTTGGATTTAGATCATATTTTAGATGTCAATAAATGAAGCCTGTTACTTTTATGTACGTCTACCTTATTTAGTATGGACTTACACTAAATAGGATGAAGAGTGTAGCCAACTAATCAAGTTTTACACCAATGTTTAATCCTTGAAGATTCATGTGAAGAATTAGCAAATACCTATGAAATTGTCATTTGAATAAAAGATCTATCAATCAAATTTCATTCATTGTTTAACGCTTAAAGTCCCGATGCCTTTTTTTCATCAAATTCCATCCAAAATTGCCATTCCCATTGCAAAGCGCAAAAAAATTTAGTTTTTTTTTTTCTTCCAGATTTAACGACAAGATCTTGCACTAGACTTATATAAGAATGTGTGGAAGAAATTCCAAAAACTTTTGCAAAATGGATTGTAAGATATTTGTGTTCGAAGTGAAGAAAATTAATTATTTTGCACCCTGCTTGCTTAGATTTTAAGGCTTTGATTCTTATGAGTTTAAGATTTTTGCACCACTAATGTTGACTTTAAAAAAACTAATGTTGAAGAAGTTGAGTTGAAAGTTCATGAAACAAAATTTGAAAAACACACACTTGATTTTCATTCTTTAAAAACTTATGAAATAGAAGCAAGTTCAAGATTGAACAAAAAACTAAATTGTTAATCCATAAAGTTCCATGACTATGTTTTCACCAAAATTGCTCAAAAACTATCATTTTTAAAACAAGTACCAAAGTTTTTGAAAAGAACTTTATTTTGATACATGTAATTGTAGGATCTTGTAGTACGCTGAGTTGAGAACATGTGGTAAAAATTTCAGAAAGTTGGGAATCTTTTGAAAACATAGTCATGGAACATTCATAAATCTTTTGCAAATAAAGATCATCAACTTTTGAAATCTGGCAAGTAGGTAACTAATAAAATATGGCATACAATTGTCTAAAGAAAAACAAGTTTTAGTTCTCAAATCAAATTCTAAGAGGATTCAAATTTTGTTAGCTATGTTGGGGCAGTTTCAAGAAGAAAAAAAACTCTTCTAACTTCAAGGCCCATTATCTTGCAATCTATGAAGTCAAAATTCTTGAAGTTTTTTCCACATATTCCAAATGTTTGTCTCTAACTTTTCACCATTCAGATTTTAAATTAGAAATTTCCTCATTACACAAGTAAAATAAAAAAAAATGACTAGTGTATTGCCAATTCACCTACCCTTCTTGCATTGTAGGGTGATTTAGTGTAAGCTAGACATCTCAGTTACGTTGCCTCTAAAAATTTTCATGAGTGAAGCTAACATCATATATTAACCCCCAAAGGACCAACATGCGTTTTTTGGCCTTATAGAAATTTTGGGCAGGTACATGTGACTAGAGATATCCATATTTGAGGCTGAAATTTTAATAGAAGGTAGGGGCCAGGAATATCTTCATGTGTAATAAGTTTCATGACATTTCGAAATACAAGTCAAAAGTTGTGACCTAATATGTTACTTTTTTTCGTAACTGGGCAGTTTGGGCAGATAAGAAAAAATCATTTTTTCCGGAATTTTTTTTTTTGAAATTGGTTCTCTACATTTATATATACTTAAAAAGATTTGAGTCATTCCATTTCAATCAATGAGTCGAAAGTTATGAGGGTTTTTGAATTGCGGGCAGTTATGGATTCTCTACTCTAAAAAAAACTTTAAAGTTGTTTATTTGACTCAATTTTCAATATTTTTGAAAAAAAATTAAATCCTAGGATGTAGATTGATTATTACAACATTACAACCTTTGGGATTGGCATTTTTAAATTCCATGATCAAAATTTTTAACAATTTAGTATTCTGAATCATTTTCTACTTCTTTCTACTTACTATTTTTTTCCTATATGTTGTACAATTCCAAATGATGTGAAATTTTTCAAGCATATAGACAACTTGTTTAGAAAACTGAGTTCAAAGAAGCACCACCTTTATCGGCATTTTTTCATTGAAAAGTGAGATTGCAAAGTGCAGCTGCCCCGGTTTTTTGCAGGATTGAAAAAATGGTTTTCAAGACTTTGAATGCTTATATCTTATGATCCACACGGTGGAATTTTCTGAAATTTTTACCACATGTTTTTAAAATATCATACTACAAGATCCTACGGTTACATTTGTCAAAAAAAAAATTCCAGAAATTTGGCAGTTGTATTAGAAATGGCAGTTTTGGAGCGTTTTTGGTGATTACATAGTCATGAAACTTTAGGGGCTAATGAATGGTCAAAATCTTCATTTTTGTGTAGAGAAAATTTTTTATTCCAAGAGGGCCCAAAGTCTGCTAACCCTGTTTCGTAAAAATAAGAAAAGGTTTTTCTTTTACACTTCAAGTGTTATAATTTTTCAATCGTTGTTGTCAAATGGGTTGAAAGTTTTTCCAAACTTTTGTATAATACCTTACTTCAATTTTGTACGGTTAAAGTTTCAAAACAAACCGCAGTTTTTGACAATGTCTCCCTGAAAACCCTCCTCAATCCTTTAACCCTTTAAGGACCAGTCGACTAGTTTTGGGTCGAAATTGCCACATTTATACTTCTAAGGTCAAATTAGTTGTAAATTGGGAGATGGACCAAAGGGGACAGATGTGGGAATTCCCAACTCCATCCATAGGAACAAAAATCGGGCCAATCTGAGCCTCTATGTAGACTCAGGGTTGAAATTCGTGACGGTTTTTTGGCTGAAAATGCAATATTTGAAACATAATATCTTTATAATAAACCGGATTGCGCTATAGTTTGCCACAAAATTCACCGTCATTTAGTAAACCATTCATCCCGCATCCATTGGTACGGTCGGATCTTTGACATGCATCGTTTTGCTTCAACCACAAAACGCATTGCCCACCCCCAAAATCAACCACGGTCCTTAAAGGGTTAAGGGATGAAGGACTTCAAAGTTTATTTTCAAGTAGAGAATCCAAAATTGCCCACAAACAAAAAATCCTCATAAGTTTTGACTTGTTGATAAAAATGGAATGATTCAAAGATTTCTATGTATACACAACTCTAGAAAATCAATTTCAATTTTTTTTTTTTTTAAAGTTTATTTTTTATCTGCCCAGTTACAAAAAACAACAACATATTAGGTCATAACTTTTGACTCGTATTTCCAAATGTCATGAAATTTTGTGCATATAAAAGATATTCCTTGCCCCATCTTTGATTAAAATTTGGGCCAAAATATTGAAATCTCTTGTCACTCGTACCTGTCCAAAATTTCTATGTAGCCCAAAATTGCATGTTGGTCCTTTAGGGGTTAATAGCTCAAACATGGAATTGAAACACAATAATTCTAATGAGAGTCAGATTTTTCAGCAAGCAAACTTAAACTTCTCAAACAGTTTTTTTTATCAAATTGTGAAAACTGCATTCAGAAATAAATCTTGTAAGTTATTTTCTTGAAGAAGATGTTTAGGTTGGCCCAAAAAGAAAAGATTGTCCATAATTTTTTCATCACTAATCTAAATAGAATGAAACCTATCTTTCCAAATATTTTCTATGAGAAAAAAATTGAAAATTGTGTTGCCCTCTACCCTTTGTTTTTTCTTTAGGGTGGCATAACTTTTATTTTTAGGCACCGATTGAAATAAAAACTATACCTATCAAGTGATCTCTCCATCATTTCACGCACCCTTTCTGAAATGCTGTTTCAATATCCTCTCAGCCTAAGTTATGCCCCGTTGGACTTCTTTGCTCTCGAGACAATGTTGACACACATGGATCTTCTTCTTGTGGTCATTTCTACAGTCTAATTTACTTGGACCATGCTTTGAGGACTAACTTTAAGTAAAGGACATGAAGGAGTTGCAAAAGACTTGAGATGTTGCAATGAAATTCCATTTCATTTGTTTTAAAAAATGCTAACAAATTTGAGATGTCCATCTGGCAAATGAATTTCCCCAAGCAAAGCAAAATCCTAAGATCCCGGCTGGGGTTCAGATCAACACTGTTGCACTTGGTGTGCTTGGTTGGGCCGGCTAATGCCAGGCACAACACCACCTCTGCAATTCCCAGTCCCAAGGGGAGTTTTACAGGATGGCTGGAGATCGATGGGCTTGCTTCACCATAACAGCTCAGTATTAAAGAAAATGCACTGACCATCGTGGCTGCCCAAGCACAGGCATGCAAAAAGTATCTCGGAATCACCCAAAACTACCTTACGGGTAAGTTAAGCTGTCCAAGGAGCCATCAAATATCCAGCAGACATTCACAAGTTGGAATGTTAGTGGTAGTAGTACAATAAAACTTCTATAAAGAGCTGGGCGGGGACTGGTTTCATACATTACATTACATTACAAAAGTTTATTACATTAGGGAGACAATGAGGACATTTGAAATTATATTTTTTGGACCAAGTATGAATTAGTTCAGAATTTTTTAAGTGATTAGCCCATAGGGGGCTGTAGGCTACCTTATGACCAACAAAATCTGAATCCAATATAGTCATCTTCCTACCCATTGCAGTCACAACATTTTCAAACATAGAAGACCTAAAAGATCAGTTTTTACAAAGAATTTTACATTGAAAAGTTGGAAGTACCTATTGAGGTCACTAATTACTCCATAACTACCATGTAAAGCATTGACTGTGGTCTGAAAAAACACAATGGGGTCATTAGGTGTCCATCATGGGCCATTTGACCGCAATGGGATCTTTTACCTTATTTGGCACAAATTGAAACATGTTTTGATTGCGTGAAAGAAGTGACTGATCGTGACATCAACCCACGATGGGGCCACAGGAACATGACTGCTTCAGTTCCATATCCATTCTTCTGCATGACTGCAGGACTCCATTTCGGGGAGATGGGACTGCTTCCAGATATTGACTTTGGGTTGCAGTGTGCTTCTATGTTAAGCTTAGCACCTGCAGCAGCCCTTGACAGATCTATAGAACTCATAAAAATTGAAATCCCTTCTGTGGAACTCCACCAGTAGGCCCAGCAGCTTGCAACAATTCATATTTGCACTTAAAAAGAAGAAGATACAACACTGGCTGGGAGAAAAGATTTGGGGGCCTTGAAAACACCTGCCTGCCTTGGTTTGTTCATCATCCTTTTTGTTCCCTATCAATGTTTTTAATGTTCTCCACGTTGTTCACACCATTATCAATCCTTAACACAGTAGTAATCTTTGAAGGGTTGTGTATTCTCAGTTTTTTTTATAAGAAAATCATATTTATATCTTTAGAAGATCATTTTTGAAAGCTTGCAAACAATGTATTATATGTTAGATGAAAACTACTCTCATCGTATGCATTCAAAGTTCCTCTGCCAATTTCACCAACGGACGTCGTGGGGTTTGGAGCAAGCTCAACAAGCCTCATGACCGGCTTCATGGGAATTCAATGCCTCTTGAAGGCCGGGTTCACATTCTTTCCAATGGTAGAAAGGAGGTAAGAGGCACCAAAGCTACAAAGCTGCTTAGTGTCCCATGACCTCTTTTCTAGTGGTGCAAGGTGTACAAATTAAAAGTTTTTTTTATGAAATTGAATTAGTGTTTAAACTTTTAAAATATATAATTTTGAATTTGAAATTATATTGTGTTTGGTTGAGATCAAATGTTATATTTACAATTTCTTTTAGTAGTTGTGGCAATGACGCGTGTCATATGAGTTTGATTGATAAAATTACACTCCGTAATATATTAAATGGTAAGCAGGCATCTCATGATCGGGTACCTTAACTCTTACAGGACCAAGGTCTTTTTTGGGTCAAAAAACATTTCTATTGTAAAGTGCAAAACTTTTCAGTTTTTCTTTCTACATATCTAACCATAGAATCTTGTACTTAATCAATATGAGATTGTGTAGAAGAAGTTTCAAAAAATTTCACCATGCTGATTGCAAGATATTTGGATTTAAAATGAAGAAAACATTTACTTGAACCTTATTTATAATTAGATTTTAAGACTTTGAATCTTTTTAACATAAATTATTTGCAAAATACATTTTGAATTGAAAATTTTATACATCGAAGATTGAATTGAGAGTCTTGTAAAAAAATATTGCATGAAAATTATTTGCTTTTCATTCATAAAAAAGGAAGTTAACCCCATTAGAAAAAATTTCAGCCCTCCAGAAGGCCGCTAAGGAATTGATTTACGAGACCCCTTTGGTGCAATTTTAGAATGAATAAAAAAACAATTTTTCTTAAAAAAGTATTTTTTTGGAAACAAAAATATTAAAAAAATAAAAATCTGATGTGGCACTACTAGTGCCACATCAGCATCAAATATTTAAATATTAAAAAAATATTAAAAAATAACAACAACAATTTTTTTATTTTATTTTTATTTTTTTCCATAATTGCACCGGGCGGGTGCAGAACTTGAGGCCTTTTGGAGGGCTGAAATTTTTCCTAATGCCTAAAGGCCCAAGGCCCTTTTTCTGCCAAAAACCACTCAAAATTGCCATTTCTATAGCAAAGAGTACAAAAAAATTGAAAAATATTTTTTTGCACACCTAACCATTGGATCTTATACCTAACTAGTGTAAAAATGTGTGGAAAAAATTTCAGAATTTTTGACCGCATAGATTGCAAGATATTTGCGTTTAAAGTGAAAAAAACAAGTTTTTCAGCACATTGCGGGACTAGACTTTATGACTTTGAACATTTTTTACTTAAATTTATTGCACTACAAAGTTTTGAGCTTTAAATCTTTATAGTAGAAAACTGAGTTGAGAATCTAGGGGAAAAAAAATCCAAAAAAACTTAATTTTTATTACTAAAAAAATTATTAAGTAAAAGTAGGTACGAGATAGAAGGAAAATCTAAAATATTAATATCTTTTATATGGAGTTATAAAGCAATAATTCCAATGGTGAGATTGTTCTAGCAAAAAAACTAAATACTATGGAACTTTTTTTTTTGAAAAGTAGTTAAAATTGCATTCAGAAATGAATCTTATAAGTTATTTTTTTTCAAGATGATACTATAAGTGCCCAAAAAACAAGATTGTCCATGAATTTCTCATAGAAAATCCAAATGAAATTAATCAAATCTTTCCAGATAGACAAAAATATACTCTATAAGAAAAAAAATTAAGAAAAAAAAAATGCAAATTTTTTTTTGCCCTCTGTCCCCTATTTTGAGCTTATTTGGGTATAACTTTTTTTCCCAGGCACCGATTGAAAAACAGTCGTATTTACAAAAAGCTTAGAAATTTTTCTATCTTCCAAAAAAGTTACAAAAAATCACAACAAAATTTCAGTCCGTAGGTACTTGCCCAAAACCCCATTTGTCCTCCAAAGGGACAATGGGCCTTTAGGGGTTAAGTGGAAGTAGGTATGAGATAGAAAAAAGAACAAAATCATTAATAGTTCTAAGATGTAATTGAAATACACAAATCTCAATAATGAGATTGTTCTAACAAGAAAACTAAACCATGTGAGATTGGAAAGTTGTGAAAATTTTGTGAAAATTGAGTTAAAAAATGGATACAATTTTTTTAGAAGATGTTATAATGGGCAATGGCCCGGAAAACAAGATTTACCATAACTTTATCATCATTAATCTAAATATAATGAATCAAAGCTTACCATATAGACAAAAAACTTTTTTTTTGACACAAAAAAATTTTAAATTTAAATTTTGAGTTTCTATAACTTTTGCTTTCCAACACCAAGTGAAATAGTCAAAATTATATTCCCCCAAAGCTAATGAGTTTTTCTATCTTCAATTTTTTTTAGATCATCATGTCATAAATTGAGATCATAAGAACTTGACTGAATTTTGGTCTTTCAGGTATTAACAAAAAGAAGTTCACCAAATTCAAGAAACTCAAAAGACGTTCCTTTCTATCGCACATATTAATTTCATTAAATTCTTAACTTAATTCAAATAATTAGGACATGATGATGACAATTAAACTTTGAGGCTCCATCTATTGGTGAGGTCCCAAAATCGTTGCACTTGTGCATCAATCATAAGCTTTTTCAAATGCAAGTGTTTTTACTTAGCATTGTTTATAGTCCTTGAAATGGGACCAAGCAGTAATTGCCTCTTTTCAGTGGATAGTGATACGGTGGTTGTCATGACCCACTGAAAAAAAATTAAAAAAAATTGAATTTATTATTTTTTTCAATCAACATATACCTTGTGAGCTTCAAAAAATTAAAAAAATCAAATTAATTAAAAATTATTTTTCAAGTACCCATCCATCCCACCTTTTTATGATTCTGAGCTAGGGTGGGGTTGGCAATCGAAATGGGATATATCAATTGTATCCTTGTATCTATATCCTTGTATCCATATCCTCGTATAGTATCCATATAATATCATTGTATCCGTATGATATTCATACCCATATAATACTCGTATCCATGTCCATAACTATATTGTATCCGTACATTATTCGTATTCTATATGTATTAATATTGTATCCCAAGTATTGAGATCAACGGCATTAGAAGGAGGATTGGATTTTTTTAAGGAAAAATCAACAGTTGAGCATTTTCGGAGGAAGGGGTAGGAGAAGAAATGAGGCAGACTAGCATGTTTGCCTCTTTTCAGTGGATAGTTGAATATTCAGAGTTTGGATGATTGTTATGTATTGCGTTGATTCCTTGGCCTTGTTTTCCGTAAAATGATTTGCCTCCCTAAATCTCTTTATCATTTTATTGTCCTTAACCCCTAAAGTACCAAAGTCCCCTCGGGGGACACTTGGGATTTTGGGCAGGCTTGTACAACCTGAAATTTTGACCTGATTTTTTGAAACTTTTTGGAAGACAGGAAATCACATTAGCTTTCTAAAAATATATATTTTTTTCCAATCGGTGCCCGGGAGCAAAAGTTATGCCACCCAAAGTCAAAAAAGCAGTTCGTCGAGCAGAAAAAAAAAACTTAAATTTTTTTTTTTTTTTTTTTTTCATTTTTTCCTCCTCAAAGATTATATTTTTGTCTACATTTGAAGCTTTGATTCATTCTATTTGGACTCAGAACGAGAAAGTTATGGACAATCTTGTATTTTGGGCAATCTAAGCATCTTCAAAAATAATAATTTATAGGATTCATATTTGAATGCAATTTTCAAATTTTTTCAATTTTTTTTTTTGAAAAGGTTAAATTTTTTTGCAAGAACAATCCCACCGCTGTAATTATGGTATTTTAATTCAACCTAAGAGCTATTAACAGTTTAGTGTTTTGTTCAATTTTGGACCTATTTCTACTTAACAATTTTTTTATATGTGATAATCACGTTTTGACATTCTGAAAAAAATTTCCGCAACTCTCAACTCAAATGTTCAACACAAATTTTTTTAACTTAATGGTGTGTAGTGCAAAAAAAATCCACAAATGGCCGTCAAAGTCATCTGAAATTGCAGGCAGCAGTTCAAAAAAATTATTTTTCCAACTTCAAATGCTAATATCTTCCAATCCGTATGGTCAAACTTTTTTGGTTTAGGGAGTGATTGCAACAGAATGGCAGTTTTCAGTGGTTTTGGAGCCAGAAACTGCCTTGGTATTTTAGGGGTTAATGTTTATTGGAAGGCAGTGTGAATAGCCTTTAATCCTTAAAGTCATGAGGCATGATTTAAGCCATTTTCTATTTTTCAACAAACCCTTACCGGTGCAATATTTGTTGGATTTTTGTGGAATTTTTATGAGAGGTGTATTTTACTACTAGCCTAATGCATAGAGTATTTCAAACCAATCCTAGTCACGGTTTAACCGCATTTTGGATTGGTCTGAAATTTCACAACCTTTCTAGGCATCAAGCTAGTAGTGAAACACACCTCTTGTAAAAATTTCACAAGAATCCAACAAATATTGCACCAGGAAGAGTTTGCCTGAAAGTGGACAATGGCTTGAACACATCCTTCTGGTAAATTCATTGCATTGATTCTCTAAGTTTTTGCAACCCACAGGCCTTTTGCATCAACCTGCAAAGCACCTGTGCCAGCCTACTGAACTGCAGGTGGTGTAATTGAGATATGAAGAAGCCAGGATCACAGAATGCATGTATGTGCATTTGTCATTTTGAAAGACACACTGATGAAGCAATGCCTCTTATTTGATTTGCAGAATTTCAACTCAAACGACTACGAAAAAATTGATCCTCAAAACTGCCACTTTAGCTGTCATGGTTGATTCTCACAGAATTGTATGCACATGTATTGTAAGTGGCAAGTCCCACACACACAATTGGCGCACAGGCAAGTGGGTGCCAGCAAATTTAAAATACTCACCTCAAGTTTCAAAAACCCACCCCATTCAACATTGGTGGAAACTTGATCTGCGTAGACTGAGAAAATGACTAAGCTTATGAAAAGATCCAAGTAGTCAAGTTCATCATGTGGGTCTTTTGTGGGTCATTTCTCCAATCTTTGCAGCCCAAGTTTGTACCCTTGCAACATTTTATATTTGGGTAGCATGCATGTGCAAGTACCCTTGATTAGGATAAACTAATTAAAAGCCACACGTGTCCAATGTACTGTAATTATCACAGTTGCGTCACGTTTGGTGTTTGACCCCCTTGCTATCGTAACATTCCTTGAGCAGTTGCTTCAACACCTTTGAAATACTTTGCAATGAGAGTATACATATTCTTTGAGTTCAATATTGAAAACTATGTCAATATTCATAAGGTTTCACTTCTTTACATCATTAGTCAACGCACAGTAGGATGTCCGTTGGGCCTTGGTATTGTAAATAAACTTACTGGTGTTCTGAACATGAAAAAAACTCCATATGCTGAACACTGGGAGAGGGTGCAGGATGCAGTCTCTCCACTGCTCCAGAATGATATGATTTGAAGTTCTTGAAAGCTGCCAAGAGCTCTTCGTATTGGGTGATTACTGCAACTAAATATATCCAGCGATGGAAGATTTTCCTGACTATTTCACCGGAGTAGAGATCGACATCATCCTGTTATTTTTCTAATTTCGACTTCGAGAAATAAATAAACAAAACAATTGTGCACAAGTTGCGAACACCATAAAATTTCAAACCGACTGGAGTGTGACTGATTTTTAAGAGCACTTGGATTGTGTGATCTAAAAGTTTAAATATGTTTCATTTCAACACTAAGTTCAGTACGATCCTTCACAGATCGATGTGTACTGCAAAACCTGCCGTAAGGAGTTTCAGATGCAGTGTAAGCTAATGCGTTCGTTACAAGAGATTCAGAAACACGTTATCATTTGTTGTCTCTGGAGTATGGATCAAAGGGAAGGAAGGCCTTGCATCGACAAAAGCTGTGTTGACATACACTGAAGGTGAGGGAGCTCGAGGAAAAGGTGCTACTCAAAAAGCGAGGCATGTCAAATGGGCAGCAGGTCCTTGTTTGTATATTGACAACTATGGAGTTTCCATTGCACAAAAAGAGTGCAAGTGAGTCCGCAGCTGAGGTGCAATATATGCAAGAGGTGGGACACTACAAAGAGATCGCACTAATTGAAGTATAGATGTTCACACTTGGTGTTCAATTCGAAGTGATGTTAGCAGGATGATGTGAACCTAATTCATGTCTGAGACCCTTGCTCACACCGCTATCAACACCAAGTGTGCGTTTGCTAACTACCTTGGAAATTCAAGTTAGCTAGCTAGGAACCTGCAGCACAATGAGCATTTGCGAAAACAGTCTCCGTCGATTCTTTTCCAGAAGATTAGAATATTATTTCCCTGACCGTGCATTCAACAAGTTAAAGATCTCAATCTATCTAGATGGAATCTTAGAGCGAAAGCTAGACAGTGAGAGTCATCTGAAAGCCATTGTCTGAGTGGCCAACTTCTCGCCCTGTTAGACTGGGCACTGAGAGTGGATTGTGGACGCCAGTTGCAAGATCATGCAAACTGAGTTGGGCGTCCATGAACACTCTAATATTTCCTTCCAAGAAATAGGAATGTTGTTTCTTGTTTGCTCCTTCCTTAAAGCAAACTTCCGTGCACCTAGAACCAGACAAATAAAAAAAACAAAAAACATGGAATTCTACATGGAAGAGTGCAACATTTGCAAGTAGAGAATGAGAATTATTGGTTGGCAAATATTTTGGAGGAGGCTTGTGACAATTGGGAGGCAATTTTTTAACTTCCAAAAAACTCATTTTAACAATGAACTTTAACTTTTGGATTGCTTTTAGTTTGACAATGTAGCAAAGCTACTCCTAGAATGTAATTTTTTCCTACTTACATAGAAATGATAGCATTATGAACTTTAGAAAGTAAATTCCCAATTCCAAAATAGAATGGAAGTTTCCTCTTCAAAATAGGATCACTCAAAACTACATATTTCCAAAAACAAGCTCTGAAGATCATGAGAATAAATAGATGCTTTTGCACAATGTTCAATACATTGACATTGAAATTAGAAACATTTTTAGAAGATCTACCACTATTTGAATTTTGGCCTCTTATACTTGCCTAATATAAGAAAGATTCACTCAATTTTAGGTGATGCTACCTTGCATGGGTATGCCTAAACAAAGCGCAACCTCATTTACATGGACAGGAGTAGATAGAAATTCAAAGAGATTATATTTCATGACTTTAAAAGTTTTTTCTTTCAAGAAAAGGATAAATAAAACAAGTAAGCATTTGGTGCTTTTGGCCTCTATTTGCACTTCACAACAATTGTAGTTGGGAGACTCTTTGTAGACATAGATTACAATAAGTGTTCTTATAATAATAGTCATCATTTGTTGATTTTCCTCTTTTGGTTCTTTTCAATTCAGATTACAATATTCTAGATCAGTATTTTAATAATGCCATTTTTAATCTTCATCAAAATCAAACTATAAAGATGAAAAATGGAGAGCTTAGTTGATTTTTTTTCAGAGTTTGGAATTACAATAACTCAAATTGACAAATAAGCAAAAACAAGCAAATAAACAAATTTCTTCAGTGAGCAAAAAAGTTGCTAATGCAATTTGATATCAACCTTTCTTATTAAGTAGAAGGTACTCATTTCATGACATACAAATTTTGAGCTACCATTTTATCTGTTTTAGGCCCATCTAAAGTTCTAAATACTATAGTTCAAAAAGACATAGACCCAAAAAATTGTATAAATGTAATGCATGGGTATTTGGTATACTCTCTCTGTATATAATTGTGTTTATCATACTTTCGTTGTGTTTTATTAAAGTTCAAAGCTTGGTTGCTTCCCAAAAATATAAGTGGACCTTGCTTTTGGATGAATGAAATCAATATATATCATGATATCTTGCAACACACACACACATTTTGGGAATATTGTAGCTTTGGACCAAAGCCTTTGGTAGAATTTCCAAAATGTTGTTATTGTTTAACTTTAATAATAAATTTAGAATAGAAGAATTTTTATATAATAAACTGAATTATTTATGTATTTCAAATTAAGAACATTACAATTATATCTCTCTTATTGGAAATAGACTCCAATCTGATTATGAAATTGAAAATTTATTGTTAGTGAGATGACATTTTCACTATCAACTGTTTATCCATTTTTCACCAAGAAAATTGAAATGTAATTTTTTGTAACCAATCATAAAGAAATTTTGATATCTAAAAGAAAATTGTATTTATCAAAAAACATCCAAAGTTACATTTAAATTGATTTGACAAATAGTTACAAACATATTTGTGAATTTTGACCTTACAAATCATTCAAATCACCTACAGGTCTAGTATTTTTTGCATGGATGTAAATTTTAGAGGGGTCAAAGTTCTATTCTATGAAGCATTCAAGTTTTGTCTTATATTCTAAAGCATTTATATGTAAGAAATAATGACAAAAATAATGATAACCACACTTATGTCTACAAGAAGACTAATAAGAAATTAAATTGTACGAGTCGTTGCAAGAAAGAGTGTCTGTTTTTGTTCCACTTTGGCTGTTTTCAGTTAGTACTCCAGTATTCATAAGCTTTTGCATATGAATTTTAAAAAATAAAACAAAATAAATTAAAATAAAACAAAATAAATATAATTTGTACAATACTAAAAATAGCATATCTCCAAAATTTTAGATCTAAAAAAATCTAGGTCAAAAGTTATTCACCAAAAATTATAATTGTGTTCCAAATTATCAGGATAAAACAATATTGTAGATGTTTTTAATATGTAAAAAATAGGAAAAACAAATTTAAAAGAAATTAAAAATATAAAATTTGGAAAGACTTCATGGTGAATAGATTTGACCAAAAATTTGATCTTGAAACCATCTTAAATGTTCAAAACTGCGTGTGCAAGGGAGCCTTCTTTGTATAGACGTAAACAACACAAAATAAAATATTTTTTAATTTCCCGTGGTAGAAACATGAGTTTCTACTATGCAATTAGCCCATAGAAATTTTAGCTCTAAATCAATAAATTTGGGGACTCCATAATACTCAAAACTCCTAAAACACAAAACATGCCATATTTTTTTAATAGTTTTTAAAATATAAAATGTTTTTTAAAAATTTCTAAAAAATATGAGATATAATTACCCTCAAGACAGACATCTCCAATAAAAATTTCAACTTCATGCAAGTTATGCTTCAAAATTTATTGCAAAAGGAAGCTTTCGCACACCCTTTTTTCTACAACTCAAAATGATTTGAAAAAAATTACATCAATATGATGATGATATATACATGTGGAAAAGCAATCAGAGTTTTAGGAGCACTTTTGAGCATTCTAATTTCAACATTTCAATTACAGCGTACATACAAAGTAGTGTATGATCAAACATCTTTCATTAATCTTGTCAATGGTGGCATTTTCTCAAATATTGTGCAATTTTGTTGATCCTTTCTTTTTATAGGAAAGCTAAATAAGTCTTCTTTCATTTCAATGGTGGAAATTATCAAAATTATTCCACACAATTGAGGAATTATGCTTGTTACAAGAGCTAGTTAAGAAAACAAAAACTATGCTCAAACACCCCTATCTTTTAGCTAGTCAAGAAAAATAATAGGTTGTTATTTGATCCTATGGATTTTTTCAAATTTTTTGTGTACCATATTTTCCAAGGGCCTTTTTTTAGCTTCTTGGAATTTGCTCTAAATTGAACAAAAAGTCAACATTTTGATAAATTTTATTAGTTTTTTTTTTTAATTGTAATTGTACACATTCAAATTATCCATGTTACAAATTCCATGGGAAAAAAACACACACTAAAATCACCTATGGATTGAAAGATTATATAAAACTAGAAAAAAGATTTGAAGTCTTTCAATCTTCTTTTCACATGTCAAACTAAAAATTTGGTCACACAAAAAATATGAGGTTAAAGGAAAAAACATGCATAACTCCAATCAATTTAAGGCTTCTCAAAATCTACTCTTGCTTTTTTTTAAATGAATTTCTATCCTAGATCTAATGTATTTGAGGTTCATTTCTAAGAACCCTCAACACTAAAAAATCAAGATTTGCAGTGGACACCCTTATTCAAAATCTTGAATAGAAAAATCATAATCACATTTTCAAAATCAAATTTTTGATGCTAAAATTTGACTTTAAAAAGAATTTAAAAGAATATAAATTCCTAAAAATAGAAACTTTGTTAGGTTTCATTTAACTTCAAATTTTTCCGGCACCATAATTTGTGCCTTGGGCATTTAAGGGTTAAATTTGTCTCAAAGTGTACAAATCCTAGTGAACACGCAGTATGTATAGACTAAAGAAAATGCTTGCATGGTCTATTTGTGACTAGCACAATTGGTTATATAGGTTGTTTTGTGAATCAGTTCTTTGATCTCTACATATGATGTTTCCACTAGAGTTTTTGTAGGTCATTTCCTCATCTTCCACATACCATGTTTCTACTAGGAATGTGCACCTATAATCTTCATTGCCCAAAATGTGACACCTACATTTGGAAAAGAAAAGAAAAGACACTTTGATGACATTAGATACATTCAATCAATCCATGAGAGCCTAGAAGAGTCTAGTGTTGATTTTGGCTACACGTGCAAATAATAAATAGTTGAAATTTCATAACTTATTTATACAATGTTCTACAGTGTGTTAGAATACACTTCCACTTTACCAATAAGATCCAATAAAAAAATTCATATTTTATTATAGTGGATATGCTCAATTATTGTTAGTGTTGTTTATAGATGAAGTAATGCAAAAGCAAAGCCTTTATAAGAGAAATATCATATAGAGCCTGGGAAGAAGCTAGGGATGTTATTTCTCATATTGAGGCTATGCTTTTGCTTTACTAGACATAACTTCAATGTTGAATGGTTGAATCTAGGTCAATCATACTAAATCAAGGATTTAACCCCTATAGGTCAGAGATTATGTTTTCACCAAAAATGCTCCAAAACTGCCATTTCTAGTACAAGTACCAAATTTAAGAACAAAAATAGTATTGGAAACATGTAATTGTAGGATCTTGTAGTAAGCTTGTTTGAGAATATGAATTGTTTGAAAAAAATTCAGAATTTTCCACCTTGTAGATTGCAAGATATTAGCATTTGAATTGATAAAAATCCTATTTTTGACCTTGCAGAAAACCAGGAAGCTACACTTTGCAAGGTCACATTTAAATGAAAAAAGTTCCCAAATGGTGGTTACTCTTCGGATTCATTTTTCAAAGCAAGTTGGCTATATGCTTGAAAAATTTCAAATCATTTACAACATATAGGAAAAAAATAGGTTGTAGAAAGAAGTAGAGAATGATTCAAAACACTAAATTGTTAAGAATTTAATTATGGAATTGAAAAATGTCAATTTCAATGGTTGTAATGTTGTAATAAACAATATACATCCTATGCTTTTATTTTGTTTCAAAAATATAAAAAATTGAGTTAAATAAAGGACTTTAAAGTTTATTTTAGAGTAGGGAATCTATAACTACCCGCAAACTAGAACACCTCATAATTTTCATTACATAAATCAAAATGGAATAATTCAAAGCTTTGCACATATATATAAATCTAGAAAACCAATTTCAAATTTTTTCTTTTTTAAAAAGTGATTTTTTAGAATTTTTTAGAATTGGCTGGCCATTCTGCCAATTGTTGAAAATGACATATCATCCAATAACTTTTTAACCATGTAGTCAAAAGATTTGAAAATTGTTGGGCCTTAAAGCTACTCCTTGGGCACACGTTGTATGCAATTTTCAAAGGAAAAAAATAAAATTTCTGTTTGTAATGAGTTGTCCAAAATCGCTATGTTGCCAAAAAAACGCCGTTTGGTCCTTTAAGGGTTTACCCCTAAAAGACAGGTGATCTTCGTAGAAATGAGAGATTTCGTCACCAATTGCATCATGAGAAAATTAAAGACAAATTAGAATCACTCATTGGAGATCAACCTATTATAGAAGACCATCTCCTTTCCAAACAAATTCCAAGGATGAAAGATTGCCCTTCTCTTCCAAATAGAAAGATGCTTTGTCATTCATCGGGCACTAAATATCCTCATTGTCCATCATGGGTTAAAGAAAAAGAAAGAGCATCATTTTCCTAAAGCAAACCCATGTTATGGAAATGAGCATGCCTCCCCTCTCATGCAATGCGAAACTCCATTGAGGTTGAGTGCACTTACCGTAGACAAAACCTCAGTAACAAGACAGACTGCCCTTGAAGGGTTCGATGGAGTTGAGTATTCTCTCCGAACATTGCAAAATCTGGTTATTTCTTAGGTCAACTAGAAGACACCACCTGCAGAAGATCTGCATGACCCCCACTCCCGTCAAGCAGGCTTTGCTATTTGCTAGGGAGAGCATGACTCCAGATGCTCATGATTCAAGTAATAAGTTGAGACTTCAGCAGTGAGCAGTACAGCCATGATGCAAACGACAGCCAGCCTTTCCTCTTCACTAATAACTTAACTCAGTTGACCACGCAAATGATCACTGATCCACTGGAAAAAGGACCCCACATCCAGTGAACAGGCCAATGCAGCTTTTCTGGTCATTGTCTGTGTCAGGCTGAAACCATTTGCAAACTGGGTCAGCACATGATTCCCGGCCTGCAAGTACGCTTCAGAATATAGTTGGAGATTTCCAAATTTCTCTCCTGTCAGTACCGTAGTGCGAATGAATCGCTCCCACTCATAGCTCCCACTCAATCCTCGAAGTTATAATGACACTGCCTCTCCGCGGCTTCTACACGAGTTCACACCTTGGCATGCGGAACAGAGCAAGCTGTCCAATGGTTCCAATCAGATATGCACACAACACGACAGAATCTCAGCATATCCAAATGGAATGTGCAATTACAAAGTGTCATTGCAGAGAGTTAAGTGCGCTGCAACCAAGAAACATTACTATGCTCCCGAGGGCTGTACTCATTATGAGTGAGGATTTCGTGTTTGTGATGAAATCGCTGCATTTGCATTCGACATAATAACAATAATATTAAACAGTATTCTCTTCAGAAGCAACCCTGCGGTAATGAAACCAGGACTGGAACAATGGCCCACGCGAAACAAGAATTACTCTCTTCAATGTAGAGAAGACAGTCCAAGCAATTATACATAAACCTTATAAAAGTACAAGAAGGAATTCTCAGATGAGTAGCGACTGACGCCATTCTTAGCTCTCAACTGGCTGATTCGGAATGTGGCTCTAATCTTGCACAAACCACGGCCACTGATGGAACTTGGAAAGCTATAATCTCCTTCAGTGTCATTTTACAACTGCTAAGAACTGCCTAGCCTCTGGCACAAAAATAAATGTAACTATGTACATAAAGAATTAGTCTGCAGGGGACCGGAATGCTATTTTTTTCTATTGCAGTCTGTCGTTCATCTAAACCGCAGTTGCGCTGAAACCTACTCTCATCTACGAAACAAAAAAATCTAACTAATGCCTTCAAACCACGCTGATGGCATTCACTCCTTGTTGTATACTGTTCGTGTCGAACGAAGAGCTCACATGGAACGCGGACGTATGTCTAGAAGGCGGGTCAAGAAGCTTAGCGGTTAATTGAGAAGGCTCAGGAGGTGACAGACCTAGGCTGAGCTGTGCTATATCCTTGGAATCGTCCTCCATCTTGACGGGTGCAGCAGTAACAGCAGCGACCTTCGCCGTGGGTCTCACAATGTTGGAATTCGGTGGAGATGAGCCCACAGGCACCCTAAACCCTTGACCAGGCCACGAGTTGAAGGAAAAGGGCATTTTAGGAAGTCCTGAGGAGCCCCCAAGGGATAGAGCAGGGCCCTTCTCAACGGCCACTCCAGTTCCTTCCATAGTGGAACTCATCCCAACTGGTCTCTCATTCGAAGCATTCTCCATGTTGTAACTCATACCGTTTCTAGAAGTATTTTCCATGCTGTAGCCCATCCCAACCACTTCGGTGACTTGGTCGGCTGTCACCACTGCTCCCGGGTTCCCAATGGACATCAACGGCAGGGCCATAGGAAGCGTCATGTGCTTGGGCATTGAATAAGGCCGAGCGGACAAACTCCCATACCCCTGCATTGAGGTTGGCTCATACAGCACCCCGGACGAGTACATGGAGCTCGGACCCAAACTCAATTGGTGAATGGGGTTGCCGTGCTCTTGGTCAGCAACCGAGGTCGACTCCTCAGCAATTGAAGGAACACCCTGAAATTCACAGAAACGCACTCAGTCGAGAGCACAAGTAATACAAACAATTGAATAGCAACATTAACGCAGAGTCTCTCTCTCGGCAATTCGAAAGAACTCAATGTTGACGCATACCGATTCGGAAACAATGTCAAACAGGCTTGACCGTCTCTTTCGCTTGTTCATGTTGCTTTGTCGGATGAAGTACTTCTGCGCATGGCTCGCGACTTGGGTAGGCGTACGCGTCTGCACGAAGTTCCGCGAGATGCCTCGCCAGTCACCTTTCCCCAATTTCTGCAACCCCAGCAGAAACAGCCGATGCTCATCTTCCGTCCACGGTACCCCTGCCACAATACGAAGCCAATAGTTAGACTATCGCATAAACGAAATGTACGAAGAGCCTCTACAAATACCACGGTCCTCTCGTCTAGATACCAAATAGTGAACAGACGACTCTCGCATTCAAATTGCCGAGACCTCGACATCTGAAGTTAAATACATTTCAAGATTGGCACCGCTTTTTTAGCTACATGCTCCGATGCAAATGTAAAAGCAAATTCAACAGTTACACCTACACTAGTGCGCTGGTTTCACACTGAGGTGTGTGCTCGTCGAATCTCGCAATGAAGCTCTCGTACAAACTTGGGCAAGAATTCTTCCAGGCAGAAATTCCCGGGTTCCACAAGCACCCGTGTTACGAAATGAGAGACACATGTAGAATCGAGAACTTCCGCTGCAGAATGTCCCTAGTACAAACATCCTCCATGGAGATGCCTGTGTATACTGCAAGGGAGGTCCCCGATTCTACACTCTTCCCCGAAATGGAAATGGCGTCAAACAACAACGACGATACCGAACAGTAGCCCAAATTTGCAAGACTCCTTGCACACATCCGACCTTCTAGACCACTTAACGGTTTAACAGACTTGAAGAACTTCTTCCACGCACACGAGTTTGTGGGAAAAAGGGAAGCCAAGAAGGAGATTTTGCCTTCCGCATTTCGCAATCCAGGGCTCCTTGCACACATCCGGCCTTCTAGACGATTTCACGACTTAACAGATTAGCAGAGCTTCTTCCACACACACCAGCTTGTGGGGGGAAAAAGGGAAGCCAAGAAGGAGGTTACCCTTTCGCATTTCGCATAGAAGGGCCAGGCAGGAGCTCTCGGGAGGTACCTTTTTTCCGTTCGCGGGCGTTGTTGGACGTCTGCACCAAGCCATCCGACACGTAGCCGTCCGGCGCCGCGCCCGACTCCGAAGGCTCCGGCGGCGATGGGGGATTGTGCGGGCTGGCGTAGTGACTGAGGTTGTTCATGCTGACGCTCTTGCGCATGTTCATGCTGCTGATGCTGCTGATGCCGTCCGTGAGGCGGACGCCGAACAGACGCACCCCGCGGTCGGGGCACGTCCGGCTGTTGTGGCCATTCAGGCCGCAGTGCGAGCACCGCCGGCTCATCTCGTTGTGCTCCAGGGCGGCCAGCTTGAAGACCTCGGAATGATCCCAACTCCAAAAGAAAAACAACGAGTCCCAAACACGCAAAACACACGACCGACAGCAGAAGAAAATGAGCTCTTCAAGACCTTCGAATGCTGAAACAGGCCGAAATTCTCCGGCAGACACACCTCAACTCGCAGAATCCAACCCGGAAACCCAAATTCGAACGGAACCCAACAATTGCAGCGATTCAGAAGGCGACCCAAGAAGGCAGATCCACAGATTCGCGAGAACAAACTCGAGAAGATTCGGCACCAATCTCGTGATGAACGCGGGGACTCACCACCTCTCCACCACCAACTACCAAATCACAAACCGAAAATCCCCGAACAACGTCTGCAACCCGAGTGCATGAAGCGCAAACGCCAGATACTTCAGAACTTCATCGTCTCCGTCGTCGCATTCCTCGCCGTTGCCGCTGCTCCTACAAATGGCGGCCAAATGCCGTCTTCCCCTTCCCGAGGAGCTCAAAACTCACTCGGATCCAAGGCTTTCGGCGGATCACGAAACTTAGAATCGTGATGTGTCGATGCGGAATGCTGAAAGAGCATACTAGTCCCGGTGGGTGTGAAGGAAAGGATTTCTGGGCGCGGCCACTCTCTCTTGTTGGGTCTCCTTGCGGTCAGGGGCGCTGCTTCGTGGAGGGGTGGTGGCGGAGTCTGTTCGTTCGTCTTGGGATGAGTTTCATTCATCTGAGTGGATATTACAAGGTGTCTAATTAGAGTGGGATAGCATATTTGGAGCGTAGCGTAGGCTCTCTTTGGATTCAGACCCCACATGTGGCCACGTTTTCTTGGTAGGGGTCAATTCCGAACCTGATTTGGCCTTCTCCCTCACCTCTGGTGCCCATCTACTATTCTTGCATTCATGACAAATTCACCAAAATCTGAATAAGAAAATATCAACACTATTTATTGGGCCGGGGTGAACTGACTCCCTCGCTCGGCCGCTGGGGAAAACGCTGGAATTTTTCTTTTCCATGCATGATAAAATTTGCAAATTTTGAATTCAGATTTGCAATCAGAGGCCCCAAATTAGAGGCCCCAAATTAGCTCCCCAAATAAGTGAAATTAGGTTGCTTTGTCAATTAGGTTGCCTTACTTGAGATAAATTACCACATGGAGGCACATGTCATTCTCTAAACCAAGCCATGAACTGGTGCACAAATCTATGCCATACACATGGCTCTAAATTGAATGCATTGTTGTACAAAAGTAGTGAATATTTCTATAGTGTGGACTGTCAACAAATTAGTGTGGATTGTTAATAAATTAGTGTGGGGCAACCTAATTTCACTATTTTGTGCAGGAGAGGTATACAAGATAAATTAATTAGGCACAAATAGGGGGTCTTTTTTTTACTTGCACCCTGGAATGGGCCAATTCACCCCGACCATTTATTGGTGCAATTGTCCAATTTTTTTTTTTTGAATTTATATTGACACAAATTGAATAGCTTCACTCAATTGCAAGAAAAATAAAATAAAAACAAGTACACCTTGCCTTCCCGTTACAAAAAGGAGGAGAACGACATGTTCAAAAATTTCATTTTGGTCATTTTAATTATCTGTAGGAACTAGTTGACTAAACTGTTTAGGAAAATTTCCAAAAGGGTTTTAACCCCTAAAGGACCAAGGCTTTTTTTCTGCCAATAAACACTCAAAACTGCCATTTTTAAAGCAAAGAATAAGAAAATTTGAAAATTGTATTTCTTGGACACCTAATCAAAGGATCTTACACGTAACTAGTATGAGAATTTGAGGAAAAAAAATTCCGAATTTTTGACAGCAAAGATTGCAAGATATCTGCAATTAAAGTTTAAAAAATATTTTTTCAACACATTGCGGGAGTAGATTATTTAACTTTGAACTTTTTTAGCTATAATTTTTTGCACTACAAAGTTTTAAGCTTTAAATCTTTATAGTAGAGAACTGAGTTAAGAGTCTAGGAAAAAAAAATTCAAAAAAAAAAAATTTCATACTTCAAAAAATTGTTAAGTAGAAGTAGGTACAAGATAGAAGGAAAATCTAAATTATTAATATCTCTAAAATGGAATTAAAATGCACTAATCCCAATGGTGAGATTGTTCTATCAAACAACTAAACCATATGAAATTTATTTTTTATAAAGTTATAAAAATTACATTCAAAAATGAATCCTACAAGTTATTTTTTCAAGAAGATGCTCTAATTGCTCAAAAATCAAGATTGTCCAAAACTTTCTCATTGCAAATCCAAATGGAATGAATCAAAGCTTTTCAAGTAGAAAAAAATATAATCTATGAGCAAAAAACAAAAAAATAAAAAAAAATAAAACTTTTCAACTTTTTTTTTGCTGCTCTTTCTCTCCCACCTTTCCAAGTTCCGAGCTATTTGGGGCATAACTTTTGTTCTTGGGCACCGGTCAGAAACAAAATTATATTCCCTTGAAGCTAATCAATTTTTCTATCTTCCAAAAAAATTTCAAAAAATCAGGACAAAATTTCAACCTGTCGGTACCTGCCCAAAATTCCCATTTGTTCCCCGAAAGGACAATGGTCCTTTAGGGGTTAAGAAATTATCTTGTATGATAAACCCAATATGAAATTTGTTTTCTCTCCCACCACCATTGTTACCTTGGGAATTAGGTTAGCCTATTTTTTTTAATTGACTTTAAAAATGATTGCAATTCACTTTTAGTTTCTCAAGTCAAATTGAATCTTTAGTTTGGTCACTTACAGATTAATTCATGCATGTCCACATAGAAAGTTAACCTTGGGATCTCATGTTTCATGAGTTTTCTTGCAACAGTAGTAATTCATGCACTGCCCACTACATTTTGAAAAGTACTAATGCCAAAACACATTCATACTTTTCGAAATGGAGTGGGCAGTGTTATCTTCTTTCCATTGGTACATGTTTTTGCCATTTTTGAAGCTCTGTAAAGGATGTATTTAACTTATCTACATTTGTGAAGTAGATTTGGCTCCTTCCTCCCTTTTTTTCGCATCAGCAGTGATCTTCTTCTAACACTATTCAAATTGGTTGATCGTTCTACGACTCAAATGAAAAAGGTAAATCATTTTGCCTCTACTAGTGATTATAAACATGATTGTCAAGGTTTGAGGAATTGTTAAAACTCTCTCTGGATGGTGGTAGTGGTTGCTCTGGTTGCAGTGAAGCTTGTGTAATCATTTGTGCAATGAATTGATTTCATTTGTTTCAAAAGGAATCTAAAACAGAGTTAGAAAAAATTGTTTTTTTAAAGCTTCTTAAAACCTAAAGGACCAACATGCGTTTTTTGGCCGTATAGAAATTTTGGGCAGGTACGTGTGACTAGAGATTTCCATATTTGAGGCTGAAATTTTAATAGAAGGTGGGGGCAAGGAATATCTTCATGTGTCCCAAGTTTCATGACATTTTGAAATACGAGTCAAAAGTTGTGACCTAATATGTTGCTTTTTTTCGTAACTGGGCAGTTTGGGCATATCAAAAAAAATCATTTTTTCCGGAATTTTTTTTTCAAATTGGTTCTCTACATTTATATATACTCAAAAAGCTTTGAGTCATTCCATTTCACTCAATGAGTCAAAAGTTATGAGGGTTTTTGGTTTGCGGGCAGTTATGGATTCTCTACTCTAAAAAAAACTTTAAAGTCGTTTATTTAACTCAATTTTCAATATTTTTGGAAAAAAAAAAATCCTAGGATGTAAATTGATTATTACAACATTACAACCGTTGGGATTGGTATTTTTAAATTCCATGATTAAAATTTTAACAATTTAGTATTTTGAATCATTTTCTACTTCTTTCTACTTACTATTTTTTTCCTATATGTTGTACAATTCCAAATGATGTGAAATTTTTCAAGCATATAGACAACTTGTTTAGGAAACTGAATTCAAAGAAGCACCACCTTTTTCGACAATTTATCATTGAAAAGTGAGCTTGCAAAGTGCAGCTGCCCGGTTTTTCGCAGGATTGAAAAAATGGTTTTCAAGACTTTGAATGCTTATATCTTATGATCCACACGGTGGAATTTTCTGAAATTTTTACCACATATTTTGAAAATATCATACTACAAGATCCTACGGTTACATGTGTCAAAAATTGTTTTTTTCCAAGAATTTGGTAGTTGTATTAGAAATGGCAGTTTTGGAGCGTTTTTGGTGAGAACATAGTCATGAAACTTTAGGGGTTAAACTTTAAACAAAATCCGATTAGTTGGAACAGCCCCCCCCCCCCCTTGTTTATTTAATTAGGCCTTCTCAGTCACTCGTTTTCTTTTTTGCTTGCTTTCTCTTCATTGTCCAGCCTCTTGGCTTGGCCGTTTTGTACTTGATAGTTCTTTTTTAATGCTATAGGTGTCCCGTTTGTTCAAAAAAAAAAAAAACTTTAAACAAAATTGAATGGAGAGTATTTAAAGAAGACACATAAGATACACATGCCTTACATCTGAACAAGCCAAACTACACTATAAGAAACTCTATTCCTCTTGCATTGGTTCATTTTTCAATAAAGTAGCTCCTCAAACTTCCTTGGGACATAATACTGAGTCTAATAGTTCCTCACAAATGTCTGTATCTATATTTTTTTGCAAATCTAAAAGCATTAGGGGAGATTTGTGGTCTCTAGAGGGCCGTAACAGGCCCGTTCCGCAATCTAGCCCGACTTGACATTTTTTTTTCAAAAAAAAAAAAAAAAAGCCAAAATATCATTCTAAGCAAAAAAAATTATTTTTATTTTTATTTTTCAAAAATGATAGGGCACTGTCTTGACCACATTAGCCAGCAGTTATCTTGCGTTCCAGCAGTTTGGGAACGCGAGATAACTCGTAGTCTTCCAATGGCCCCAAATCTCCCCTAATGTGTAGAAAGAGGGTTTGCACAATGAGTTAAATTGCTTTTCTCATTAAGGTAGGAGGTTCTAAAAGCGAGTGAGCTCTAAAATGGACCACCTTCTTAAATGTACACTATTTGTACATGTTGCTTTTTTGTAGCCTTCAGCAATGTATAGACAATGTACATTTTAGGAGGTGGTCTACTTTAGAGCCCTATGCCATTTCCACTTCAAACTTTTATAACTAATTCCACAAAGCTCCAAAAAATATGAAACAACTTGGGTTAGATGTCAATTCCACTTGCCTTTCAAAGAAAATGTACTATAAAACATTTCAAGATGTTTCACCTCCCCCAAATTCAGTTCCATCCCTTAGATGGTCCATTTGTGGAGCTCCTACCTTACCCAATGGTACGGTGACAAATGTGCCTTCATAACCGGACTTGTCATCATGTATGCCCCAAATTCAGTGTTTGCCAAGTTTACCCTGAAATCGGCACAATTGGATGATTGAAGGTTTGTGCAGTCCAGTAGTTGTGCATGACTTCTGAGGACAGGGTGTTTTTGTTGGTGGGGGTGGGGGGGTGAAAATCGTGCAACTTATGTGTGTCTCACCTACAGTAGAAATGGACGGACAAGCCTTTGTTTGCTTCAGGACCGGCTCCATGACGTCAGTCTCCAGGGAGGGCAAACAAGCAAGCTGAGCGACTGAGGTGAGGTACGGCAACAATCAGTCCCCGCGAGCATCATCCAGCCATTCTGCACATGAACCGTGCTTTTGTTTGGCACCCGCCCGGCCTCCCATAATTGAGAATGCAATGCACCCCTCTCCTTCCATTGAAAGGGGGCTGGTGGCTTGCTTGTGGATGTGGCCATGCAGCCTCGTTGTCGTACGTACTATGCTCGGTGGACGGACGGACAGACGGAGCTGGACGGAAATATCATCCAGCACCAAATATCTGCCATTGGGCAGATGGGAATAATCATCCGGTCGGGCTTTCCAATGAACCATGCTTTGGTTTGGCACCCGGCCTCCCATAATTGAGGATGCAATGCACCCTTCTCCATTGAAAGGGGGGTGCTGGCTTGCTTGTGGCTGTGGCCCATGCAGCCCCGTTGTGTTGTACGTACGTACGCTCCGCGGACGGATGGACGGAGCTGGACAGAACTATCATCCAGCACCAAATATCTGCCGTTGGGCAGATGGGAATAAATCATCCGGTCGGGCTTTGAAGGGCTTACTTATGTCAACTGGCCAGTGGGGGGAGATGAATATTGCATGAGCTCCAACTGGCCAACCTGGCTGGCTGGCAAGACAAAGCGCAGGTCCGTCATGGGGCCAATGACAAGGGGGGCATTAAGAAGGGAACTTACAATGGCAGCCCCCATGGAGTGCCCGCCTTGCCTTGGGGGGAAATGCCAAAGTGGCTGTAAGCTGGCCGGGAAATTACAAGTTTACAACCGTGTACTTTACAAGGACCCCGCCAACTTCTGATGGACCCGACCGGGGTGGATTATTGGGGGATTTTTCTCTCTCTTTTTCCATTTTTTAAATGGGGGGCTGACTGCTAAGTTACTGTATTGGGGTAAATAACGCAGGACATTAAATCGTGCCATCCTTGGTGGGCCCTGTGGGCCAAATTTACCCCGGGAAAAACGTTAGAATTTTTTATTTGTCACAATTTTTTATTTTTCAAAATCTGAATTTATCTTTGCAATTAGAGGCCCCAAATTAGCTAGGGGGGCTAGTAAGTATCCCTAGATACGGCTCAATCATAGGGGGCTTTTATTTACTTTTATCCTCATGAAATCCAAATTTACCATGTTGGGCCCACAAAGGATGGCACGATTTAACGTTTTTCGTAAAAAACTGAACTAGTGTTTGGGAAATTTTTGGAAGTCCTCCAGCTCATTTCCTCCTTCCACCAAAATGAATCGGTTTTTTTCCACCGGCACCGGTTGCATCCTTTAAATCACAAAATATTCAGGTTTATTTCCTCCAATTTCAAATTCTTTTCAGCTAATTTCCTCTAAATTGAATTGGCATCGGCTAAACTTTGGGCTGGGTAGTATCACTACAGTCGACCTTGTAGTTGTATGACAAACCTCTTGCGGAGGCCGTTTTGCCCCCTAGTTTTATCCCTTGAAAAAATGAAGGAACTTTCTATTTAAAAAAATTTGTAAATTTTGAGTTCATATTTGCAATCAAAGGCCCCAAATTAGCTGAGAGAGGTACAGAAGAATAGACTGATCCACAAATATCACAACTCGGGGGAAGTTAATGGAGACGGAGACGGACCCATCGAGGATTTCACAACCTTCTATTGCTCATGATTTTTTTTTTAAAACAAATGGAAATTCCTTGCTAGAGTTTTAGTTAGCAGTTGATTTCCTACATTAATTTCTCCACAGCTGCTGGAGGTGGCGGGCCGCTCGGCAAATAAGGTCGTTTTTTGTTGAAACCATTTCCAAATCAAACCCAATTGAACTCGCGGTGGCCCGGCCCGTGGCAAGCTGCTAGACACTTTTGTGGAACGTAGATGCAAACTAGGCTTCTTCGCAGTGATGGAAGCTGAGCAGCCGAAGTGGGCGGCCTCCTGCCTCCAAGCCAGCTTCATATTTCAACCTTCGTGAGGATTCTTTCTGGCACAACGGCTCGGCACCGATGCGCCATCAGGTCGGCCGTGAGAAGCCTCATAGCCTCTTCCTTCGCTGTGCTCTTTGGGTGCCCAGTGTTTTTGTCACCGTCTTGTCCGATCAGTCATGGTCACTGTTTGTGGTCCATTGTTGTGCCCCGCTAGGCCAGCGATCTTGTATTTTTTGTTATTGCAATGAAATTCCGTTTCATTTGTGTAAAACTAAAAACTAAAAAACTAAAATAAATAAATAAATAAATAAAATAAAATGAATTGATCGCGCAGGCCGAGTCCCATGCCAGTCTCTGGGACCTCTGCAGTCCGTCCGTCGTCTATCCACCACCCATCTCGACGCCAACATTCGTCCTTCAGGACGCGGGGTTCCCAACGAAACACGTATCACCCACCTCCCGCGTCCATCCCCATCCGTCCGTCCCCATCCACGTGGCGAATCCACGGACGAACAGCTTCCCCTCCCGTTCCATTCCCGTTCCCGTTCCCGTTCCCCTCCCCCACCGACTTCCTGCTTCTATCCGAATCCTCCGATGCCTGCCTCCCTTCCTTCCCTCGAGGGCGGCGACGGCGAGCGACTCCCGGTCCCTTGCGAGCGACTCCTGGTTCCGTGCGAGCGACTCCCGGTTCCCGGCCCCTCCGCCAATCGGTAGCTCGTCGACTTGAGCTCCTCCGAGTTCCGGGTCCGTTGCATGCATGTGGGTTCGGTGATGAGGATTCGGGGCTGCAGTGGATGCGATTGCTTGCCTGACAGCGCAGACAGGGAAGGCCATTGAGTACCCTGGACTGGAACGGGGCTGATCCACATGATGGACGGAGGAATTCCTGCTGATATCAGCTGGCGCTCTGGGGACCGTCCCAAGACGCAGCCCTTAATTGACTTCGGGTTGGCTTTCGGGACCGGAGTACGGTGCGCTCTTTCGGGACCCGATTCGGTGGATTGATGAGCGGAAATAGCGCGGAATCGAACTCACAACTGAAGGTGAGGAAGGAAGGAATGAAAGCCCCCGCCGGCCTTCAGCGACTGAACTGCACTGCACTGCGAGGGAGGCCGGAGCTTAACTTTTACTACTAAAAGCTTCAGTTAACCTGATCCAGGTTTCATCCGTTGGGGAGGGTTCCGACTTCCGACTTCATTTCCGACGGAGTTCGAATTGAAGTCCTGAGTGCCTGCCTGCAGCCAGCTTTTCTACTGTCCTTTGACTTCTTTCGCTGCTTTCGACTCAGTCCGTATTAGTTTCTCCCACAACTTGGGAACTCAAGCTGGGACAGCATTTTGTCGAATATGATGAGTGGGAAAACGCAATTAAAGACATCCGTCAGGGTCGGAGAGAAATCGGGGGCAACGGAATGACAACTTGCCACTGGCGGGGGGCTTTCATGATTTCATCGAGCTAACTTAACTGACTGCAGGTTTGGATCATTGGCATCCGTCAGTTGCCGATAAGTACCAAAAGGAGTGGGGTTCGAATCTAAAAATGGGATTCAACACTGCAGTATTCCTGAGCAAAACGATGCTCCCATTCACTCAAATGAACCCTTAAAAAGATATTTCATGTTCACTCAGGCTTGGTCAAACTTCACTAGTTTCTATTTTAGAAACACAGATTTCAAAGTTTTGATATTTTTCTCATGTGGTACTATATATCTGAAATTTTACTTTTATATAATTAAAAACATTTTTATGAAATTTATATAAATTTAAGTGATTTTGCTTTAAAATCACATTTACAAAAATGCTCCAAACATCATGGTGTAGTTTGAATTGGTATACTCTTGGAACTTGCACCAAGAGAAATTGGGTACAACAAGTTCAAAAGTGGTGTTTTTAACCCCTTCAAGGACCAAAAAAGTTTTCTTTGGCAATATAGCAATTTCGGGCAGCTCACTAAGAACAAAAAATATTCACTATATTTTTGTAAATATTTTTGGGATGTGGAGGCAAGGAATACCTTGCTGCTCCAGCCAAAAAGTTTACAAATGGATTTGCCTGTGAAAAACTATAGGCGGAAATGTTGTTTCTAATGAATGGGTATGGTTATTTATACCAGAGCAATTTCCATCAGAATGCCCAGAGGAGCATAGGCAAGGCTTGGGGCAGGCTTTCAAGCCAAGAAAGAACAACAGTTAGTTCAAATTTAGCCAGTGGAATTTAGAGAAAAAAATCAACTGCATTTTGCAAACGAAGGATGTAAAATCAAAAGGAATTTAATAGGGTAGAAAATCAATTGGTGCAAAGGAAAAATTGAAAGATATTTTAACTGCCTCTTTTCAACACATGGCAGATTTCAGCTACCATGAGATATTAATTTAGAGAATTAGAGGCTAATACCCATGTGGGGCAAGATGCCCGAATGAAGTAGGCAAGGTAACAGTTTTTAAAGGTGGGTTATCAATTGAGGGGGGGGGGAGGGAAGGCTTGGTTGTTGGAATACTAGACTTGGGTTAGTATTTTGAGGAAGTTGCTACCTTCCACAGTCCCTCTCCCTTACCATGAAGATTAGACAACAAAACCAATGATACCCCTCTACAAACTGCAACAATTAGCTATATACACACAAAAACTTCCAAGCCACTCCTCAACAACATCCTAGTGTTTGACATCCCTAAAAACATAATAGTCTAGAATTGAGGAATGACAAGAATAACACTTTGCAACAGTTATCAACCTAAAGCATTGCCCAAAATTGTTTGACTTGTATGAAATTGATGACTGTGAAGAATAAAACATTAATAAATGATTTTGCTTAATGAGTGAAAATAAAAATAAAAATTTGATAATCAAAAACTATGAAGACCAATAAAACCATATTGAAGCTTCAAAAGACGCAAATTTGTGACATCCATTAGCCAAATTGAAATTGGAATCTTAAGCATGACTAAATATGCTGCAAAATCTCATCCAAAAAAGACTCTATTCCTAAATCAAGGATGCAATATTAATTAGTATATTCATTTTGAAATTTAAACGAGAGGGATAGAAGGTAATTTGTAATGTCACTGAGCAATTGTCCCTTTGCCAATGCACAATCGTCTCTCTGCCAATGAGCAATTGTCTCCCTACCAACTAATAATTGTCTCCCAAGATATGTAAATAAAGATTAGTAGGAGCTCAACCACTTATAGTTAAACCAAAAGCAAGAATTGTATTTAAAGTAGAATGTCCAACCTCATTTAGGTATAATAGAATAAAATTTTCAAAAAACTTTCAATTAGCCCCTAAAGGACCATTGTCCCTTTGCGGGACAAATGGGATTTCGTGCAAGTACCTACGGGCTGAATTTTTGTTGAGATTTTATGAAACAATTTTTGAAGATAGCAAAACTGATAAGCTTTGTGGAAATACAATTTTTTCAATATCGGTGCCCGGAAACAAGAGTTATGACCAAATAAGCTCAAAACAAGGGACGGGGGGCAACTAAAAAGAATTTGCCAAAACTCGAATTTTTCTTTTGAATTTTTTTCTCATAGATTAAGTTTTGTCTATTTGGAAAGATTTGACCCATTGCATTTGGATTTGTTATGAAGAAGTTATGGACAATCTTGTTTTTCGGACAGTTAGAGTATCTTTTTGAAAAAAATAACGCAAAGGATTCATTTTCAATCATTCAAATTTTTTTGTTTTTGCATGGTCGAATTTAATTGCTAGAAAAATCTCAAAATTGGGATTTGTGCATTTTAATTCCATCCAAAAGATATTAATATTTTAGATTTTCCTTCTATCTTGTACCTACTTCTATTTAACAAATTTCTTAAGAATGAAAATTAAGTTTTTTTGAGTTTCTTTTTTATTTTACATTCTCAACTCAATTCTCCACTATAAAGATTTAAAGCTTAAAACTCTATAGTACAAAACTTTAAGTTTAAAATGTTCAAAGTCATAAAATCCAGTCCCACATGTGCTGAAAAACTTGTTTTTTTCACTTTAAACGCAAATGTCTTGCAATCTGTGCGGTCAAAAATTCGAAAAAAATTTCCACACTTTTTTATACTAGTTAGGTGTAAGATTCTATGGTTAGCTGTGGAAAAAAACATTACATTTTTTTTTTACCCTTTGCTATTGAAATGGCAGCATTCAATGTTTTTTGGCAAAAAAAGGGCCTCGGTCCTCTAGGGGTTAAAAAAAGTTAATCCCTAAAGGAACAAGGATATTTGAACATAGCTCTTGTTTTCTTGACTAGCTCTTGTAACAAGTTAAATTCTTCATTTGTGTGGAATAATTTTGATGATAGCCACCACTGAAATGAAAGAAGACTTATGTAGCTTTCCTATAAAAAAAATCAATAAAATCGCACAGTTTTTGAGAAAATGCCAAGATTAACGACTTTTGGACTTCAAAGAGTTCAAAAACAAAATTTGGAGAAAAATCATCAGAAAATAATCATTGAGAGATAATGCAAAACATTGGGAGATCGATTTTAAACATTTAGAGATCTATGCAAAGCATCCAAAAATTTATACAAACAACTGGAGATCTCCAGATGATATTATCTGGAGACTTGTAAACATTTTGTCCAGAATTCATCCAATAGTCTAGAAGTAGTTAAATGTGGCATGAAAATGCCTTGGTTCCAAATTAGTCAACGAAATATACTCGGTTAGGCAATACTTTGTATGTACGCTGAAATGCAAATGTTGAAATGGAAATGCTCAAAAATGCTCCAAAGACTCTATTTTTTTTTCTACGAGTACATAACATCATAACATTGATGTGTAAGTTTTTTCAAATAGTTTTGAGCTGTAGAAGAAAAGATATGAGGATGTGAAGTGACGGCCTCATAATGTTTTTTCTATTCTCAAAAAACTCACCAAAAATTGCAAACTTGATCATTTTTCAATTGGATTGCACCAACAAATTTGAGAAGAAAAAACTTTTAGTGTCTCTTTGTTGTTTATAAGTTGTTAGTGAGGTTAAAATATCAAATTTTCTATAGATGTAGTTCCAAAAGCCACGTGATGACCTTATGGTTCTTTAGGGGTTAAATCAAGCTAACTTTCATCTCCAAAAACTCGTTTGTGATTTTGAGCCTCCAAAAAAAGTTATGGACAAAATTCAAAGAGTCTGTTTGAAAATGTCAAAGAAAATGTCTTTTTCAACCCCACTATGAAAATTTAGTCGCTCTTATCTTCTTGTTCAAATGTTCAATTGTCATCTTGCACACAAAGACTCTTTAAAATGTATGTGCGGGCAAATAATCACTTGGCCCTTCTTGATGATATCTAAAGGTTCTTTTTTAAGATCTCACCTTAACTATTTGTACCTTATTAGGTTGTTTGTTTGTTTGTTACTATGAGATCTCCTAGACCGTGCGTCCTCCAACTGTGTGTTTGGTATTATAAAGTCCTCAACAAGGAGGGGTGCACTAGCTTTGTTTTGTGGCATTTAGACCTGCGATGTGAAAGTTATGGATTTTTGAGTTATTTTATTATTAAAAAAATTTGAAATTTACTTTTATTTTGCCTATGGCAATGGCACAGAGCACACTAGTCCATACATTAAATTAACTTGTTTATTTGTTTGTTACAATGAGATTTCCCGAACTGTATGTTTCCCGTTGTGTTCTTAATAGCGTTGGAAAGTCTTTTGCAAGGATGTGTGCATGGACTTTGCTTTGTGGTGTTTGGATCTATAGATATAAAAGTTATAGAAATTTACTTTTACTCTTATTATATTGTAGCAACAACATAGTCCATGTTAATTTTGCTAGAATGAGATTTTAACTTAATGATTCCTGATTTACCTACTTATCTATAGTGTCGCACTTAGTTTGCAATGGGGTGTCTATCCTCTAAAAGACAAAAGAATAGTTACCTCTTATGTTTTTCTTAGAAATGAATGAAGTGACTCCTCGATCTAGTACTATTAAAATATTTGCACCTTCAACTCTATATTTATCCACATATAACATGCAAGACTTTTGTTGCAAATATTATTTATTTTTAGAAAATTCTAATTAGATGTAAGTATTTTAAATTTTGAAATATTCCTCCATGGTTTAAGGAAATCCTTTTGTACTTTAACTACTTTAAGAGTTCCTTTTCCCCCTTCAACAATGTTGGGAGCATTAGATGAGGTCCATAAAAATCCTAAAATACAATTTATCAAATTCACATATTGTAATGATCGCTTCTTTCTATATTACAAATCTTTAAAAATCAATAAATATCAACTATTTAAAACATTACCACTCATGGTTGGAATGTACACCTACTAATAGTAATTATAGCTAGTGCACATAGCACCATTCATATTCCATCCATCTTGAAACTACAAGAAGAACTTAACATTTTCAAAACAAAACAAACATTAATACCTAAAGCTCCATGATATGTTTTCACCAAGAACGCTCAAAAACTGGCATCTTTAGAACAATTACCAAATTTTTTTAAAAACAAATTTTTTTGACACATGTAATCGTAGGATCTTATATTATGCTGACTTGAGAACATGTGGTAATAATTTCAAGAATTTCCACTACGTGGATTGCAAGATATAAGCATTCAAATTCATTGAAATCATTTTTCTAGCCCTCCGGAAAATAGGGTAGTTGCACTTCACAAGCTCACTTTTCTATGAAATTTTTTTCCAAAATGGTGGTGCTTCTTTGGACTTTTTTTCCTAGACAAGTTGGCTACTTGCTTGAAAATTTTTAGATCATTTGGATTTGTACAACATATAGAAAAAATATAGTAAGTAGACAATAGTAGAGAATGATTCAAAATACTAAATTGTTAAGAATTTAATTATGGAATTGAAAAATGCCAATCCCAATGGTTGCAATGTTTTAATAAAACAATCACTATAAGAAACCCATATTTTTTAGGACGTTTTTACTATTTTTTGGAACGCATTTTTGTGGACATTACAGTTGACAACCCATGTTTTTACATCAACAATGATGTTCAATAAAACATCAAGAAATCCTATGATTTTATTTTTTTTCAAAAAATGTTAAAAATTGAGTTAGTAAAGGACTTTATAGTTTATTTTAGTGTACAGAATCCCTAACTGCCCGCAAACAAAAAATCCTCATAACTTTTGACTCATTGATCAAAATGGAATGATTCAAAGCTTTTTATGTTTATATAACTCTAGAAAACCAGTTTCAAATTTTTGTTTTTGAAAAAAATGATTTTTTTAATTTGCCCAGACTGCCCAGTTACAAAAAAAAATAACATATTAGGTCATAACTTTTGACTCGTGTTTCCAAATGTCATGAAATTTAGTGCATATGAAAGATTTTCCTTGCGCCCATCTTCTATGAAAATTCTAGCCTAAAACATGGAAATCTCTAGTCACATGTACCTGCCCAAAATTTCTCTACAGCCAAAAAGCACATGCCGGTCCTTTAAGAGTTAAAAACACATTGCTAATATCAACATTACCATCAAATATGCTTCATACATTCTTTTTACAAAAGAAACTACATGAAAGATTGAAATTAGGCTACCCTACACTAATTTCTCAACATTTGACACTACATAAATGTTTTCTTTTACTAAGTAAATATTACTTTTTTTAAACAAATGAAACAAGCTTTCATTGCAAAAGGGTATAATGCCCACTTGCCAACCATAATTGGCTTGACAGGAAGGGACCAGGTACACACAAACAATGTACGTAGTACTTTTGCATTAGGTATTATTGTAATTGGGACTCATGAACCTCCATGTGAATAAATGGAAAAATTCATAGAAATATCTATTGACTTTGATGGTTTGTAAAGTAACTTTTGGGGAGTAAGACAATCTAATTATTCATGCAATCTAATTTCACTTTTTAGTGTAGAAAATAACCAACTTCTCTCTACTAATTTCAATAGTTAATAAATACCTACAAACTAGCATAACTTCATCTCCAACATTACACTATGCAATTAAGCACTTTCCTTTCTATATTTTTATGTAGGTATAGAGTCTCCCTTCTGGCAACTATATATAGTCTTGGTGTCACTCTTCATTTTTTTAGGGGAAACAATCAATCCGGCTCACGCGGGCGATTTAGTTTAAGAGGAAGGCTGAGAGATGAATGTCTATCCTCACTACAATAGTAGAAGTAGAAGAGAATGTGGTTTCTATGAGCCATGCCTACAAGGAATAGTATAACGTCAAGCTAAAGTGTAGATTTATGGAATGCAAATATCTTCCCCTTAAAAAATGAGCTTATTGCAAGTGTATCATAGCCTCCAGAAGATGGCCAACCTCAACGTGTCATTGGTGATGTTAAAGGACCAACGTGTTTGTAAGCCCAAAACCGCTTCAAAATACTTGTTCCCAAAGCAAGGGCAAAATCTTCATCAATATTTATATTTTAACCCCTAAATGTTTTTGACTATGTTTTCACCAAAACCACTCCAAAACTGCCATTCTAATACAAGTACCAAATTTTAGAAAAAAACATTTTGAACACATGTACTCGTAGGATCTTGTAGTACACTGGTTTAAGAAGATGTGGAAAAAGTTTTAGAATTTTCCACCATGTGGATTGCAAGATAATAGCGTTTGAATTCATAAAAATCCTTTTTTTGTCACTGCAAAAATCCGGGTAGTTGCCCTTCACAAGGTCACATTTGTATGAAAAAATGTCCAAAATGGTGGTTACTCTTTGGATTCATTCTTCAAGGCAAGTTGTCTACATGCTTGAAAATTTTCAGATTATTTGGAATTGTACAGCATATAGGAAAAAATAGTAAGTAGGAAGAGGTAGAGAATGACTCAAAATGCAAAGTTGTCACAAGAATTTAAATATGGAATTGAAAATGCCAATCCCAACAGTCGTAATGTTGTAATGAACAATCTACACCCCTTGTTTGTTTGTTTTTTCAAAAATATTGAAAATTGAGTTAGACAAAGGACTTCATATTTATCTTTAGAAAAATTATAAAATGGAAGGTAGTATAGAATGAAAGCAAAAACAAATTTGCTAATAACTTTTATAAGAAATTGAAAATTCTCAATTCCAATGGTGAGAATGTTCTAGTAAACAATTATTGTTATTTTTTTAAAATTTTAATTTGAAAATTTTCAAAATTGAGAGCAAAGATGACTTACATGTTTTTTCTACTGTCATTGCTCACAAATAAAACTCCTCGTAACTTTTACTTCATTATTTGGAATTGAATGGTTCAATTTTTTTGAATAGTAGGTATTAATCTATAAAATTCCGAAAAAATTCATGAATTTTTTTTGTGGAGTATATTTTTTATTGCCCGGTTTGACATTGAAATCAAAAAATCCTTCTAATTTTTGCATTATTTATTGGAATGATATGAAACAAAGCTTCACATGTAGATTATGATGAATATAATCAATACCTTAAATCAGGTTGTTTGTTTGTTTGTTTTGTTTTATTTTGTTTGTAGCATGGACAACTTCCTGACCGTGCGTCCCCCAGCCGCGTGCTTGGTACCGTCGGAAAGCTCTCGCCGAGGAGGGGTGCACCGGCTTGGTTTTGTGGCGTTTGGAGCGGTGGTGCAAAAGTTATTGAATTTCAAAGTATTTATTGATTAAAAATTTAGAAAATTACTTTTACTTTGATTTTGGTGGCGTTCTTGGTATTGGGAGTAGAACCGGAAGTAGAACTGGGAGTAGAACTGGGAGTAGAACCGGAAGTAGAACTGGGAGTAGAACCGGAAGTAGAACTGGGAGTAGAACCGGAAGTAGAACTGGGAGTAGAATCGGAAGTAGAACCAGGAGTGGAACCGGGAGTAGATGAAAATTGGGCCAACGGCACAGGGTTACACTAGTTTATTCTAAAAGTTCATTCAAAATTATTAAATTATCAAATCAATAGAGGCTATCCAAATTCTCATAAAGCCTAAATTGGGCTCTTTGGTCCCCTTTAGGAGTTAAATGAGTTGGATGGGCAGTAGTTGTTGTCCTGATCAAAGGGCTGAAGAGGGATGCCGGTGATGGTTTCCTTCCAAGAAGTAATCTCATGTTGCCCAAGAGCCCTACAAGTGACTTTAACCCCTAAAGGACCGAGGGGGGTTTCAGGGTGACATTGTCAAAACTACGTTTTTTTGGTATTTTATTCAAAAATGAAAATTGAAATTCTTTTTTGAAACTTCAACCGTGCAAAATTGAAGTAAATTATTTTAATGCAAAGTGAAAAAGAATTCAGCTCATTTGATCACATGGATAGAAAGATTATAACGTTTGAAGTGAGAAAACAAATTTTTTTCATTCTTGCAAAATATGGTCAGCAGACTTCGGGCCCTCTTGGAATAAAATTTTTGCTTAACACAAAAATGAGGATTTTGACCATTCTTGAGTATATAATGTTAGCTTCACTCATGAAATTTTTTAGAAGCAACTGAGATGTCTAGCTTACACTAAATCACCCTGCAATGTAAGGAAATTAAGTCGATTGTCAATACACTAGTCGTTATTTGATGATTTCTTGTGCAACAAGGAATTTTTTATTTAACCCCTAAAGGACCATTGTCCCTTCGGGGGACAAATGCGTTTTCGGGCAGGTACCTACGGGCTGAAATTTTGTTGTGATTCTATGAAACTTTTTGAGAAGGTGAAGAATTGAGAGAGGTATGTGGCGGAAAAAAAATTTGAAATCGGACCTTCGAGCAAGAAGTTATGCCATTTCTTGGAATGCGTGGGGAGGGAGGGCAGCAAAAAGAATTTGCAAAATTTTGAATTTTTTTCTTAAATATTTTTTTTCTCATAGATTATATTTTTGTCTATCTGGAAAGCTTTGATTCATTTCAATTGGATTTGCTATGAGGAAGTTATGGACATTCTTGTTTTTCAAGCAATTAAAGCATCTTCTTGAAAAAATGAACTTGTAGGATTCATTTCGGAATGCAATTTTAGTAATTTTTCAATTCTTTTTTTTTTGTGATGGTTTAGTTTGCTTGCTAGAACAATCTCACCATTGGAATTAGTGCATTTTAATTCCATATAAAATATATGAATATTTTACATTTTCCTTCTATCTCGTACCTACTTCTACTTAACAATTTTTTAAAGAATGATAATTAAGTTTTTTTGATTTTTTTTTTCCTAGACTCTCAACTCAATTCTCCACTATAAAGATTTAAAGCTCAAAACGCTGTAGTGCAAAAATTTAAAGTCAAAAATGTTTAAAGTCAAAAAATCTGGTCCGCAATGTGCTGAAAATCTTGTTTTTTCCACTTTAAACGCAGATATCTTGCAATCTATGCGGTCAAAAATTCTGAAATTTTTTCCACACATTCTCATACTAGGTAGTTATAAGATCCTTTGGTTAGATATGCAAAAAAAACATTTTTCACATTTTTTTACTCTTTGCTCTAGAAATGGCAGTTTTGAGAGTTTTTTGGTAGAAAAAAGGCCTTGGTCCTTTAGGGGTTAAAATCCAAGCAGTGAAAAATTTAGAGGCCAACATTTGAAACATAATGGAAAAAATTTCAAGAATTTTGACTTCATAGATTGCAAGCTAATAGGGCTTGAAGTTAGAAGAAAATGTTTTTTCTTGAAACTGCCTCAATATAGCTTACAAAGTTTGACTCCTCTTAGAATGTGATTTGAGAATTAAAATTAGTTTTTTTGGGGGACAACTGTATGCCAATTGTATTTTACTAACTACATACATACTAAATTTCAAAAGTTGATGAGCTTTTTTTGCAAAAGGTTCCCAAAATATTCCCAAATTGCTCGAGCTGCCCTAAAAGTTCAGGGCAACATAACTTTTGATCCGGGCATCGGATTGGAAAAAATATTAGTTCTTCAACCTACCCGAGATTTCTTGCGTACGTCGAACGGACACTTGGTCCTTTTGGGGTTAAACTAACTCTTCATTTTCTTCCCAAATCTACATAAGTGAAAAACATAAGGTAGGCAGCTCTTAAAAGGACCGGACTCTAAAAGCAATTTCTTCAAAGCACCAACAATGTAGATTTCAGGAGTAGAGTTGTCATATCGGACAGAGTTGGACGAATCGGACGGAATCAGGGTTGACTGGCTGCAAACTTTAGAGGCAAATAACTTTTGCAAAAATTATCCAAATTGGACAAATGAGATGTCTTTCGGCATCTACAGTTTTTGTAGATGCCGAAAAACATCTCATTTGTCCAATTTGGATAATTTTTGCAAAAGTTATTTGCCTCTAAAGTTTGCAGCTAGTTAACCCTGATTCCGTCCGATTCGTCCGATTCTGTCTGATATGACAACTTTGTTCAGGAGAGGTTGTTTTTAGTGGCAACTACGTTTCAACTTCAAAAAATTGAAACAAATTCCACAAAGGTCCAAAAAATATGAACGACTTGGATTAGATGCCAATTCTAGTATTCTTCCCACAAAAATTTACGAAAAATTGTTTCAAAGCTTTTAGCTTCCCCCTAAATGCAATCAGCTCTTAAAAGGTCGCTTTAAGAGCTTCCTACCTTACTCCGTGGATTTACAGGTGTAGTGAGGTAGCAACACTAGTAAAATAAGGTAGACACACAATTCTCACCCGTGTACCCAATTCCGTCATCATGTATCCAATGAAATATGTTCTAGAAAGAAAATGTGCACCATTGGTACATGAGGGAGGTAATATTAAAGGGACGGGAATGGGTGTGTCTACCTTAACCCCTAATGAACCAAGGCAGGGGGGTTCTTTCAAAATGGGCCTAGACTACCAACAACTTGAGCAATTTCTTTGTTCATTTTTTCTTGAGATTGGATAGAATGTAACTGTAGGATCTTGAATTTAACATTGAAATTGAGCACCTCAAAAACTTTCAAATTATTTGACCCCACAATTTAGGAGATATATAATTTTGAAGTTTTTCCTGGTCAATGTAAATTCAGGGCAGCGCACTTTGAAGGAGCATATCTTTGTGAGAACATTCTGAAATGGTGCCTTTTTGTGCTCAGTGAAACTTAAGAGAATTGAGAGTGTGTACATGCAAAATTTCATAACATTCCAAGAATTTTACAATTCATGGTCAAGCTTGCAATGCATGGTGGTCACTAAAATTTGAGTAGTGTTTGCAAGAGAAAAAAGAATGGGACACTTGTTTCTCCTTGAACTCCTTGAATTTGCCCTTTTAGAGGTGGATCTGCCCTTTATGAGGTGGGCAAGAAGCACATTGGTTGATTGACCTTTAAGTCCATGCCCAAACCGAACCCAAAAATACAAGCTGTAAACTACACTACACTACACCACTTAACTTTGAAAAATTCCACAAGGTGCAGTTTAACTTGGAATTTGATGAAACCACCGCCATTGAATTTGTATTGTAGTCTATTTTCTAAAATTACTTTTTTATTTTCCAAAATACTCAAAATCTGAGAACAGGAAGCTCAAAAAACAGGGCAGCGACCATAAAATGGTCGCTTGGGTCATTAGGAGTTAATGTGCAAAGCCCACCACCCATAGCTCTTCATTTTTCTTGAGATCTGAGGTGGGACTTCAAAGGAATGGACTCTTAATTTATGCCAACTTGGATATATGGTTGGAGTCTATTTCTCTCCCTTGAATTTTTTCCACAACCCTGTTGTGCAAGTAACTTACATGATGTCGCGATGAAGCCAGATCATGGGCAAGTTATGTCTGACATTTTGCTCCCTTGTGGCTTGGTCTGTAACAGACTAACAGGGTGTGCTGTGCAATACAACCTCATCCATAGCACAGTAGTAGATCTCCCTGCAGAGGTGCACAATTTCCCAAAACATGATATTATGAAGTGAATGTCTTGGATCAAGATAAGATCAAACTGGATGGCAAAACCACTGTTCCCATGGCAAGTACTTGCAACTTGTCTAGAAGTTCGTGCTGCTGCCCTGGCAATTGACTTTGCAAGCACCCTCACTAAACATAAATGCTCCTCCACTACAGTAGATAGAGTAGTTTATCCTCACTGGAACCGCCTCACAGACGAACAGGCAGGCACGCAGCAATTTGGCAGGATTTGGTACTCACAGCTCCTGGGAGCAGCCAGGGCAAAAGGGAAGCTTATTTTAGGGCCTCTTCACACTATGGCCGTCCAAGTCGAGAGGCCGTGGGACTCAGCAATATGATTGGTGGAACCAACGGACCCTGCAATATGATTGGTGGAAACGACTGACTCTCGACTTGGACGGCCATAGTGTGAAGAGGCCCTTATTTTTATTTCGGTTTTGAAACAAAGGAAACCGGAATTCCATTGCAAGGGAAAGTGAAGCTTACCAAGTCCTGCAAAGAGATCACCGATAGGAATCTGTCAATAAAGGACATAAGAGCATGGCCACATCAGCCAGCTGCTTGGTTGGGAATGCAAGGGAACTCGCAGTCTTCCAAAGGCCTCAAATCTCCCCTAATAACACTGATGTGTCCTTTCCCCAAGTGCATTGCCCTTATGGTAAAGGGTAGCTAAGATTGTGGTAATGGGTGGGCCACTGAGGCAATTGGATAGATTAGTGACGCAAATGGGAAGGTGATGTAGATGGCAAAATTGGGTGGAAGGCAGTATTGGGCATTAGGCCGCAGAAACATCCACCTTAGACTCCATAGTGGCATATGTTTGGTTGGCCATGCCAAATAGAGGGTTTTGCATGCCAAACTGTCACATCCCGTTCATTCTTTGTAGAGCCCAGAAACCAAAAAATCCTTGCATGGTTATGTTCCATTTTCTTTTTGTTGTTGGTGTTGTTGTCGGAGCAACAAGCCACAAGTGCTCCAAGCTAGAGCTTGCAGTTTGCTCCAAGTTCTTTGTGAAGTCTACATACACTAAGGTAGAAGGTCCTCAAATCGACTAGGTTCTAAATGTGTCTCCTATCTAGGAATGGGTGACATGTTCCTTGAAATATCTATTACTCTCATTGATGAGGCAAGTAGGTTTAAATGGGCAATTTATGGACCTCCTACCTTAGGAGCTTATGAATTTTGTGTAGGCCCTTCTACATGCTAATTGTTTCTTTAAAAAGTCGTGGGATTGCTTACTTTTGGATCTAGATGTGCAACGGTGACCCACTATGGTTGGGGCTATTGAATTTTTTTTACAAATTGAACAAGTAGTCAACTGACTAATCCCTCATTCAATAAGGCTATATTTTGGGTGGCCTCACTAGCATTCAGATGAAGATTAAATTTTATAATAAAACAATTAGAGGCTCCATCGAGTGAAAGAAGTGGGCTGATGGGCTACATGTAAGCTTCCAATTTTAGCTTTATGGCTAATGTTTAGAAAAATGATTCAGTCATGAAGCTACGTGTGTTTTTCCAAGTTCATTAAGTGGCTAATAATTTTGTGATTTAGGAGCCAATATGGTGACAAATTGCCAAAAAAACAGCATACACATTTCAAGTAATAAAGGGTTGTTGTAAGAAACACTTGTTCTTTTTTGTCCCCTTGCACCTATGTTTGCCGGGCCATTTTGTGGTGTAGAGTATGGATGCTTTCATGATTCCCTTTTATATATTGTAAGGGTGACCATTGTTCACCATTGTTAAAATAAAATATTTATTTATTTGGATGAAACTTTTTCGGCAAGCTAAGATGATAATTTCTAAGAATTTCATCACTGGTTGGAAAATGCATTCTCAAAATAAGAAAACTTCATGTAAAAAAGTGTTAAAAATATCATGACAATAGAGATAACTTGTTGCCTTGAGATTGAAGTTTTGATTTTCCAACATTTCAACCTCAAGTTGCAAGATTTTGCATATTTTCAAGTTCCCTATTCTCTAATCCTTTATTGTCAAACAAACAATTTAGTGTGTGAATGCAGAGCCGTGAGCCTATGAGCCTTGAACCTAGTTGTTGGTATGTACCTACAACCATTTGAAGGTGTTTCAAACAAATGCACCTACATAACATAGAAAGAGTCTCTAACGGCATAGGTAGCTATACCATAGATTCCTATAACTATAGAAGGTGTTTATAATCTACACTAAATAGTGCAATTGGGTTGCCTTGACAATTATGTTGCCTTACCCCAAAGAAGTTACCTCATGTTACCTCATGACTCATGGCTTGTCCAAATGGAGGCACAAGCCATTCTTTGATCCCAAGCCATGAATCAGTGTACCAACCCATGTAGCACACATGTTTCCCCACATCTTTGCATCCTTCTCCAATAACTCGGATATTGATTTAGTGTAGAATGTCGAGATATTAATCTGGGGCAACCTAATTGCACTATTCAGTATAGACTCCTAAGCTCATGAGCTCATAAATTCTACACTCATATGCTAGCACTCCCCATTGACAAACAAGGGTTCCTGCCCCGGGCTCTGCTGGGTAGTAAATCATCATTAGCTGCCCAAGGTGTTGAGACATACAGACGGGAGTCTTTGGAGGCTTGCACAGAGGCTTGCGCTGTTGGCGGTGCCTCTATGAGACAAACTGAAGACCCCCCCAAGTGATTTCCAAAACCAACCAAACGTAGGTTCCTGTTGCATTGTTTTGTTTGCTTCTGTGCCAGGCCACTTGTGACTGGTTGTATATTATGATTCTTGGCAATGAAATCCCATTTCATTTGTTTAAAAGAAATAAAAAAACACCACCCATAAATTAAAGTCTCCAACAAGGGATTGGTGTCTGCTTGTCAGCCTTCTTCAGTTCAGTTGGTGCAGCATTGCCCAGCCAATCCACAAAGGTGATTGCCCAGGACTTGCACAGCCCGTGACGTAGCCACTTGCATCGCCTTCCCCTCCAGCAGTCCAGCCAGACTCTCACATGGAAAGTGCTTCAAGTCAGTCTAAAGCACTCCCAATTTATTCCACCCTTCCTTTTCATCTCTTTCCACCCTAATTTCCTGTCTGCATGCTCTTCTGCCCCCTTGCTGCCATTGTCATCATCTTCTTCATCTTCATCTTGAGCTTGAAACTAAGCTATCATCAGCTGCCGCTGTCTGTTGTCTCCATTAGCTTCACTGAGTTCAGTCCCATTGAGAGCTCTCCCAACTGAGACTGACGACAGAGAGTTTCTTCGTGTTTTCTATTGGATTTCCTCCCCTGGCCACAGATCCAAGGGCAGGCTCATTTCATTGCAAAAGGGAAAGGAAAGGAAAGGAAAGGAAAGGAAAGGAAAGCACTTTGCCAGAGGGAGAGTAAGTTGGGTTAAGAGTAAGACTTGAGTTAAGACTTTCCAAGGAGGAAAGCTTAGCATACTTCATGTGTGGCCTTGTTGCAGGGCATGTGGGTTATGCCAGTACAGTCTCCAGCAGAAGTGAAGTTATAGCATCTCTGGGGGCAATGGGGCATGTCCCACTGTTATTATTTCTCATGAATGATGGATGGGGTTCTTTAGATCTGTCAAAAGCCTGAAAAATTCTACTCCTCAGATGCATTCACACCTGCCAAGGGGAAGGGGATATTTTGAACACGGGAGAGGAATAACCAATATCGACAATGGAGCGAGCGGTACGTGGGTAACATTTACACCTGTAGTTGTCCTTCAAATCTGAGCCCAAAATTGTGGTGAGATTAGTGCTGTACTGTACTTAATCCCTAAAGGTTTTTGACTAAGTTTCCACCAAAAATGTACCAAATTTTAGAAAAAAAACATTTTTGGACATATATAACTGTAAGATCTTGTAATGTGCTAGTTTGAAAAGATGTGGAAAAAATCTCAAAATTTTTCACCGTTCAGATTGTAAGATATTAGTGAAATCCTATTTTTGTCCCTGCAAAAAAAAGAACAGCTACACTTCACAAGGTCACATTTGTATGAAAAAATGTCCAAAATGGTGGTTATTCTTTAGACTCATTTTTGAAGTCAAGTTGGCTATATACTTGAAAATTTTCAAATCATTTGGAAATGTACAACATATAGGAAAGAAATAGTAAGTAAAAAAAAGTAGAGAATGATTCAAAACATTAAATTGTTAAGAATTTAATTATAGAATTGAAAAATGCCAATTCCAATGGTGGTGATGTTGTAATAAACAATCTACACCCAATTTTTTATTTTTTTTTCAAAAATATTGAAAATTGAGTTAAATAAAGGACTTCAAAGTTTATTTTAGAGTAGAGATTCCATAAGTACCCGCAAACTAAAACTCCTCATGATTTTCATCTCATCAATCAAAATGGAATAATTCAAAGCTTTCCATGTATATATAAATCTAGAGAACCAGTTTCAAATTTTTATTTTTTTTTAAATTGATTTTTTAAGAATTTTTTGAGCTGCCCGCCAAGCATTGAAAATCACATATCATACAATAACTTTTTAACCATGCAATCAAAAGTTATGAAAATTGTTGGTCCTTAAAGCTACTCTTCGGGAAAATGTTGTATGAAAATTTCAAAGAAAATAAAATAAAAACTCTGCTTGTAGTGAGCTGCCCAAAAATGCTATGTTCTCAAAAAAGCATGTTCGATGCTTAGGGGGTAATCCCTAAAGTCCCATTGTAAGTCCCATTGTGCTCTCAGGGGAAAAAACAGATTTTGAGGAGGCTCCTACCTTCTCATATTTGTTGTGATTTTTTTATTGTTTTGAAGAAAGAAAATTCATCATTTTTTTGAGAATGTGTTTTTAATTTGAATTGGTCCTAGGAGCAAAAGTCGTGCCATCCTAAGCCCAAAACAGGGTTCATTAAGCTATACCAAAAAAAAAATCACAAAAAGCCAAAATAAAAATTGACTTTTGTTTGTTTGTCATGGAAAGTATTTTTGTCTAAATAGAAAGATTTGATTCATTCTATATGGTCTGGTGATGAGGAATGGTTATGAACAATCTTATTTCTTAGGCAATCTAAGCATCTTCTTGATTACAGGATTCATTTGTGAACTCTATTTCACAATTTAAAAAAAACAACTGGACATGGTTTAGTTCACATTTCAAAAGTAAAATTTGAAATTTGAAAAACTTATTATGTTTTATTTCCAATTGTAAGCCTTTAACGCCTAAAGTTCCTTGACTATGTTCTCACCAAAACTGCTCCAAAACTGCCATTTCTAATACAAGTACCAAATTTTTGAAAAATATCATTTTTGGAAACATGTAACCAAAAGTTCTTGTAGTACTCTGATTTAGGGATGTGTGGAAAAAATTTCAGAAATTTTCATTGTGTAGATTGGAAGATATTAGCGTTTGAAGTGGCAAAAGTCCATTTTTTGGCCCTTCAAAAAATCGGGCAGCTGCACTTCACAAGGTCAGATTATTATGAAAAAAATTCTAAAATGATTGTGCTTCTTTGGATTCATTCTTCAAGGCAAGTCGGCTACATGCTTGAAAATTTTCAGATTATTTGGAATTGTACAACATATAGGAAAAAAATAGTAAGTAGAAAGAAGTTGTAAATGGTTCAAAACACTAAATTGTTAAGAAGTTGATTATGGAATTGAAAAATGTTAATCCCAATGGTTGCAGTGTTGTAATAAACAATCTACATCCTAGAACTTTATTTTTTTTGAAAAATACTGAAAATTGAGTGAAATAAACCACTTCAAAGTTTATTTTAGAGTAGACAATCCATAACTGCCCGCAAACTAAAATTCCTTGTAACGTTTGACTCATTGAGCAAAATGGAATGATTCAAAGCTTTCCATGTGTATACAAATCTAATAAACCAATTCAAATTTTTATTTTTGAAAAAAGTGATCTTTTCTGATCTGCTCGAATTGCCCAAGTTGAGAAACAGACAACATATTAGGCCATAACTTTTGACTCGTATTTCCAAATGTCATGAAATTTGGTGCATATGAAAGATATTCCTTGTCCCCATCTTCTATAAAATTTTCAGCCCAAAGTATGCAAATCTCCAGTCACACGTACCTGCCCAAAGTTTCTATATTGCCCAAAAACACATGTTGGTCCTTTAGGGGTTAAAAATTTTTACTCCAACTTGATCAATGATATAGTTTAGAATAATAATTTGAAATTATCTTCATTATATAAGAAAATCATTGATGATGTCTAAATATATATATAATGGTGTAAAAATGATTTGATTTATAAATAGCTAGTGCAAAAACTAAAATGTAAAAGCTAGTTGGAAGTAGCTAATATAAGGATATGATTTTTTCAACCAAATCTTCTTTGTAAAGTTTTGTATTTTCTATAATTCTCATGAAGTTTAGTGTGGCTTGCACTAATGAGTGTCATATATAGTATCCACCTTTTCAATCCAATCCAATATAAGGTAAACTACCCCATTCTAGGCCAAATGGGAGCAAGCCCATTGTGGGCAAAATTATATAAGTGGTGTACATTCAAGTTCTAAAATGTACATTATTAATATGATTTTGCCCACAATGGGCTTACTCCCATTTGGCCTCAAATGGAGTAGTTTACCTTAGTACCCACTAGTGAAACTCGTACTATAACTCTCCATCATACAATTTTAGCATTGTTTAAGTGACAAGATGCCCACCATTAAGAATAATTGAGTGAAAAGTGACTTTCTTGGGAGAGCGGCTCATTAGAATAGGTACCAAAAACATGCGAATAGCCATGAAACAATAGGGACATCTTGTTGGGGGATGCCATTTCAAGCACATCTCTCCTCTAGTGATAATTCTATCTCTGTAAAGAGTGTCCGTAGTTCAATCAGATTCTCACTCCACTTGTATAAGTTGAAGTACAGTAGAACTTTCCAATGATATTTCATCACATGTGAAGGTTGTACGATGATCAATCAGATTCCTACCCCACCGGAATAGAAAGAAGCTTTTTCCCCTTCCATGTGATGCACACAGACCGAGGCTGCAAGCGCGACTAACTAAACTAAACAGGAGGAGTCCGTGTCACAAAAGAAGCCAAAAATTCTTATGAACAAGGGTGTCTAATAATGTTTCTGTACAGTACAGTCGGTTAATATCATCAAAGTTTAAATCAATGTTCACCAAGGAGGATCAAGTTCCTCCACTGAGGTAAGCACACCTCATTTCTACACCTACCAAAATGTGATACTTCAAAATCTTGCAGAATGAGTACATGTAAGTTTTGAGAATGTACACCACCTCAACATCAGAGCTTGTGTTGGTTTGTCTTAGATCATCAAAGAACGCAAATTTGAACCCTCATAACTTTGCATATGGTATCCAAATATTGCATGCTATAGTGAGATGAATCTTGTTTGAGTGAGATGAGAGATAAAATCTTGCTAGACTTGCTAACAAGAATATATACAATGTGACCATTCTAATAATAAAAAGTATGCTTCAACTGTCGCTTGAAGGTGTGTGATTACGTTACATGTTCAGAATCTTCTGCCTCTGGTACACTCGCGCGATCAAAATGGGAGCGTAAGCCTATCCAACACTTATAATAATCAGGATCCAGTTGGGGACAGTTGAGGGCCCAAGGAGTGATACGAGGGATCAGAGATGACTCGAACATGAAGGCTAACGCATGATCCGGTATTTTGGATGGCTTTGGGTCCTCACAGATAGTTCTCTGCAAAAAAATTATCGAAATGTCCCAGTCAATTCCCAAACCACATCATAAAGGTCTTCAAAATATAAGTCGTGAATGCTATGAATAGGAAGTAATTATTCGTTCAAAATATAGTCATAAATGCTAGTAACAAGAAGTAACACCACTGATTTATCCTATTAGTGAGGGCGCAAACTGGTGTTACTACAAATTACTTTCTGATGGAAATTGTATGGAAATTGTATAATATAGTAGCCTGCAATAACTTAAATAGAGTGACTTGATAAATTAGTGCTCCGCACTAACAGGATAAAACAGTGCAGTGAAAGTCATGTCATTTTCCAGTCAGGGAGATCATCGTTCATTCCAACCAAGTTCCAACTTCAGTGACCGATTGCAGCCAAGTTGGGCAAACGCCCAGGTTGGAACAAGACATGATTTTGACTAGAGTAATATCAAAAACATTAAGATCCAACCCTTGCACATCCATCTATCAGTATTTTCAGTGGGTGAAAAAGTTGATTCACCATGTATTGCTTTCAGGATGCAGTTTCTAAAAGGCATATGCCTTGTTGTCGTGCCACTGAATGTTGTGTAGGCCCAGTGACTTCTTATTAAACAATTTTCTCTGATATGAATTTGTGTTTTGACTTTAGGGACAAGAACGAAAGGAGGAAAATACCTCATACGTAGCAGTATCTACACCATGAGGAGTCATGCAGTTGTGAAGACTCGCTCCTCCTGGAATGAAACCGTCGGCCTTTCCCTGATACATTATAACTTTTGCAAATTAGCTGCATGCAGTATTCACCAATAACTCAACAGTCTGAATGAAAACTCTGCTCTGTAAATAGGACACCTTTCTGGTTTATAGTACTTCTAAAGAGGCATCCACTGGGTGGGTGGATGAAGAACAATTTCCAGGCTGGGAGCATAAGAAATGGATGAAGTACATCCAAGTTGAAGTCAACTGAGAAAGCATTTTTAGACTATTCTTTCGTGATGTGACTAACTAGCTTCATCGCTGACCTCATGCCTAGATTCTTCTCAAACCATAATTCATCTTGCCTCAAACCTACATTCCCCCTCCTATCAGGCTCTCAAGCTGTTAATTTGGCTATTTCCAAAACTGTTGACGCTTACCTCATACATGCCATAAATAAGACCCATGAATTCACTCATGCAATTCCGGTGAAAGTAGGGCGGTCGAAAAGTGTGCTCGGCAACAGACCACCTTGGAGGAAAGACCACGAAGTCCACCACAGCCACACCGGGCTTTTCCGACGGTACAGTCAATACTGAAAAACAATTCAATGTCAACAAGGTCATTCTTATGCACGAGGACAATCTACTATGCAGTAGTAACACCGACATTAAACTTATCGAAGTTCATTGTACGAAGCAAAGTTGGCATCAGAATTCCTAGTTATGCAGATAGTTAGGCAGATAGAAATTTAGACTATACCTGTATTGATGGAAGGATCGGCGTGATCGAACAACACAGTGTTGAAGGGGCAGAACTTCTTCAAATTGTACTGAACGCAAGGAAGAAACACGCTCTGATCAACGCCTATACTCCCAAAACTTCATTTGATGTAAAAGGGAAATATTCCTAACAAGTCCCCATGACTTCAGGGACATTAGATTCAATCGACATGCCTCACCCCAACTTTTCACGTTGTGACTCCCTTTGACCTCGATTAAACAAGTCAAAACAGATAATTGAATAGAGTACACCTTAACCCATGAGACTAATTGCACGCCGAAAATTCAATATTCAATTGCAAAAGTGTATTAGGAGGTGCACAACAATAGATATGGATCTTGGAAGATGAAAATCAGTTCACCTTCATTTTGTTTTACGTTTCTACTTGCACCTCCTAAAACGAGGGTGTGAGAATTCAATGGAGTATTTAGTATTGACTAATTGCACCTCTACAAACTCAAATCTTTAATAAAATCTAGCATCGGAGATTCACAACTTGAGATGCAAAGGTTGGAAGATGGAAATGAGGGTGAAACTCGAAACTCTAACAAAAGTGTTGCATGATGTCCAGGTCAAAGTTTCTGAACCTTTGCCATGGATTCGACAGTTTACGTTAAAAAAGAAAAGAGCTAGAAAAATTCGTCTCACCTTATATGGGGCATAATTTCCATGCCAAGCAACGACGTTAAAGGGAGAAAAGTCCTGCTTTGCATCAAAGAGTGCGCCGCCAAATTTATGAATAACAGTGAAACCACTTGTTCCATAGTATTTTTCCTCGAACCAAGCTTTGGGAGTGAGGAAGTCTCGAGGTTCTGCCAGCCCATTTGCACCTGCATCTCTCCACAACTCAAACCCCTGTAAGTGCTAGGTCTCATGAAAGTTCCTCCAAGTGAACAGTCCATTTCCAGATCTGTGGCATTCTTTACTAATTAAATTGTTATGCCAATGAAAGTGCAGAACTTGGTATAACTTGAGAATACATGGTTTCAAAAAAATAAGAAGAGCATACCAATTGGGCCGAGGTCGGGTAACTGAAAATGGCCACTGAAAACCTCGACAACGTAACCTCTAGAAGGACCATCCGGCAGCTCAATAGCAAAGCGTATACCCAGCTGCAAAACCACAAGTTCCCCTGGCTTAACCTCTAGTCTGCCCATCTCTGTCTTGATCCATAGGCCTGTCATCAGAAGAACATCACCAAGATTAGAATTATCAGCACTGCTACTCCTCGTTAACACCTAGAAGACCAAGGATTAATGGTTTTAAAATGACCAAATTCGATTGATCAAATTGTGAAACCCATAATTTGGGAGAGGCCACCAGAATCAGTGAAGAACATTGCATGTGCTGGTCAAACAAGTAATACTGGAAAAGAATGTCTCCATATGAACTAATCAAAACTGCTAGAATTTCATATGGACCTGAGAGAGGCATTTCCTCGAGCAGCAGCAGCTATATTCTAGCAGTTATATTTAGCTTCTTGTTAACAAGGATAATGCGTATCCGGTGTCCCAATGTCGGGGGCTTTTGGATCCTTTAGGAGATAAATTGAATTTCAAAAGTAGTGCTTTGACAAGCACCTTGCACTCGGACATCTACAGAAAATCATCAGGAGATGATAATCAAGATATTGATACACCATCCTTAGCAAGTTCGGTGGGATACACCAGCACGACCAAACACCAACCAAGTAGCAATTCGCTGACTGGAATTAGGTACTTAATTCCCGCACTGCCGAAGTTTGTCCGATAGCAAATTGGTGCTAATTCCTACCAACTTGCATTGAAATTACATTCATTTCCACTAGATGCTAATTACTACTATAATGCAAGGAATTTACATTAATTAGTCAAACTGACATCCTTAATTTGCATAAGTAAACAAACTTTTTCCATACTAATGGCTAGAACCAGCCCCACCAATCAAGTAGCAAATTGGTAATACCGGTAACTCCGGCTATTATCTTCCAACGAAATGATTTTCACCAAGGAATTTAACTCCTTAATTTTGCACAAGTAATTGACTGGGCCAATGGTTTGAAGTCTAAATCCAATCGCACTAATCAAGTAGCAGAAATGACCTTGAAAGACTAACTCATCATGAGTAATCTTGCCAGTGTAGGCACACCATAGATTAGATTACTTCCAACTAGCTAATGGTCCTTAAACGCCCCAGTTACCTAGTTGGTGCTGCTTGGTTGGAGCAGATGTGACCTAATAATAGTTCACCAACTATCCAGCCCTATTCCAAAATCAAAATGGAAAGTCGGAAGCTTACGTCCTAGTTGTGGAACGATAAGAAGATCCCCGTCTGCGTTGGCAAATGCACAGCCCTCCATGGAAATGTTCGCAGTGTACCTAAAGACACGTCACAAGTGCATTTCATGAGAAAAACATACGAAGTACATAACATTGGGATTGTGCACCTTCCTCTAATGTAGAGAACTGTATGATCATTATAGAATCAAATGCAAAAACGACATAATCTCTACAAAGACTTGACACATGAAGCTAGTAAAATTCTAAAAACTTTAGGATGTGGGTTGCAAAGACTATCTAGAACTCAAGGTTGTGTTCAAACGGAATCTAGATTCTTTTTCATGAACACTTCCAAGGACGATGAGAAAGTTGCAGATGAATGTTATGTAGAAATCAGAAAGAGAGCTTCAAGGAACTGAATAAGAAAGGGGGAAAGGAGATAGATATATGAATGTACATATGGACGGCATAGCCATGACGCAGAAACGGACTCCCAGCTCCACAAATGGTGTACAGTCCATCGATGAAATTGAGCTCAGCCTCGGGAAGAGAGGGTGGTTTCCATCTGAGCTGCGTGGGAGTTACAGATGCAGCCGAAGTGGAACTGAAATCGCTCACTAGTCGCTGGTTGGTTGGCTCACGGGGATGAAACGGCTCATGCGTTACCGATGGTTTTATCCTATATAACCAGCTGTTACAACAAAACAACACTTTTCATTAGGAGAACCAACCAGAGGGAGGGAGAACCAGGTAAGGTAGAGGATACCAAACCGTTCCGGACCTGATCCCTATTGACTGACCCCTGTTATCAACAGCAACTCATCTCTTCCAATGCACCCGGTTGGCTTTCAATCAGCAAGTTGAGTGTAAGTGTAACTTAGCTAAATGATTATAGCCACTGATCTTTGCATGGAAATGGGGTTGTCCAATGTCACTTACAGTGGTCTACAGCCTCCCACTTTGAAAATACATAAGAAATTCATACATTGAGTGAGAAAATAATTTGATCTCGATAAATTTGGTTCATGTACCAAAGACCCCTCTACACATCTCCCGAAAGTCACACTCCTAAATATATTGAATGACCCCTGTAATCAACAGCAACTCACGTATTCATACACTTTGTTGGCTTTCGATTAGAAGTAGCGTGTCAGCATGACTTGGTTAAATGAGTAAAGCCACTGGTCTTTGAATGGAAATGGGGTTGTCCAATGTCACTTACAAAGGTCTAGAGCCTCCCACTTTGAAATTGCGCGAGAAATCATCATACATTGAGTGAGAAAATTTTTTGTTCTCGACAAATTTGGTTCTTATACCCAAGATCCCTCTGTACCCCCGAAAGTCATATGCAAAGAATGCTATAAGTGATGCAAACAGTGTCCTCTACCTTAGGCAACACACTTGCACATACCAATAGTTCTGATATAGAAAAAATGAGGACATACCTTCGCTGATTATGCATCCGGGGAACAGTGAACGCAGTGCCAGAGATCTGTTCAGCGTAAAGCCCATAGGGACACTTGAGAGGGCTGTTCTGTCCCACCGGGAGCGCCCCCTTCAAAACCTCCGTGGAAAAATGGTTGCCAAACCCACGTTGGTACTCCAACTCTTCAAACCCCACATCATGCTCTCCATTCATGACGCCTCCGTTTACTTTCAACTCCTTCATAAATCCATTGATTCTCTCCATTGCCCTCAACTACGCCTTCCTACACACATTCAGAGCATGTGGATGCTCGGATAGACCTGCAGCCCAAAATCAAGATATCAAACTAGGCTTTGCAAGATTTGTTAAAGCAAAAATTCGCAAAGAGCAAGGTCATAGAGATCAAAACCAATCCCCAAACCGTAAGGAGTATGTAAATAACATCCTTGTTAGCAGTGACATGGTACCTTTGGATAACAGTCCCACCTACGCTGAATTTAGAGCTCGATTTAGAGCAAAGTCATGCCAAATCAGCGCAAATCAAGCAAATTTAAAAGCACTACATACTCTCACAATTTGGCTCGAGAACCTCTCATTCATTCAAATTGAGCTCAACTTGAGCAAAAGCAAGGTGTCTAGGATTACTTTTCATTTCCTGCGTAAGGGATTCGTTTTCATGCCAAATCAGCGAGTGATCGCTTTTCATGCCAATTCAGAGGGTGCTCAACAAGGATTCTCTAGATTTTTATATACCAAAACCGACAATTGAATTCTTCGAATAATATTCCAAAACCAAGAAGGCCACACACACAGACACACACAAAATCAAATGCACCGATCATTCCAAAACCAAGAACGCCATAAACAAGAGACTCCAATGTACTGATCCTTCCAAAACCAATAACGACACGAACACGAACATCAAATCCACCGATCGCTGTAGTGGAACTAAAAGTTGCACTAAACTAGAATCGCCTAGAACGAATCGGAGGCGTAGCGAAAAACAATTCTAAAGCACACAAGCACAAATATACACCGATCGTTTCTTTTCACTCCTTGCACGCAGACACTCAAATCCTCAGATCGCGTCACACCGTCTGAACCTCTCGTCCATTTGCACTCATACAGAGAGAACGAAACAAAATAAAAATAAAAAGACAAAAGTCCCCGTCGCCACCAAGAAACAGAGAACAAGCGCAATTCGCAGGTTGTGGAAAGCCAATTTTGGACTGAAATGAAAGGAAGAAGGGAGAAACGCACCTGCGGAGCTTTCAGAGTTTTAAGAGGAGCTGATGCGCGGTGAAATTTGGAAAGCTTTGGTAGTTGGAAATCCACGCAACGTGCTGCGAAGCTCGGTGGTGGTGGTGGTTTAACTGAGAAGGGGTGCTTGAAAGAAGAAAAGCGAGGCACGTGAGGCTTCGAGTGGGTTCCCCGCGATGGACCTGCCACGTAGATGCCCCGTCAAGCGTGACGGAGACTTCAGTTGGGTGTTCAGTTGTTTTTGATTTATTATTAAGGCTTCAATTCTAGTTTCAACGTCAAGCAAAAGTAAAGGTTAAAAAGAAGTCAAACGGAACTCCCTCTTTTTTTTCCAAATAGAAAAAATAAGAGAGAAAGGGAAAGGCTTAAAAAAATAAAATAAAAACTTTTTTAAAATTAGAAAAGAAAGGAAAAGATTGAAGGTAAACACATACATTCTATATTTTTATAATTGAGCATTGAGAAAATCCAAGAGCATATAAATTGAAAATTTGCCCCTAGAATCCGGCCCAAGGGTTTTACACTAACTTGGGCCGGATGGAAAAACTAGGGTCGGATTGAAGGCAAATCTGGCCGGCCTTCCATACGGCCCCATGTGTAGTATAAATCGGCCCTAAGTGTGCTCTGGCCACCAATCTTGTGATGTGTGACTTGCTCCATTTTTCCAACATTTTTTGCACGTCACCGGCAAGATTCCGTGATGGTCTAATGCATGACATGACGTCGTGTTATCAATCATATAAACATTAGTGGAAATATGGGTTGTGTGTAGTATAGTTGGAGGCCTTCTTCCAAAGGCCTTGTGCCACATTAGGAAAAAGATGAAACCTGGAAGAGGCCGTGAGACCTAAGAACGCAAGGAATGCAAGCCGAATTTTTTTTTTTTTTTTTTTTTCGCGACAGAGAATTGCAGGCGCGGAACGGCGCGGAATAGCAGGGAACAGTGCAGCTGAACTGCTTAAAAAAACATTAAAAAAATAATTTATTAAAATAAATTCAAAATTACAAAATTTTCAGATCTCACATGACACCATTCATGTCATGTCAGATTGCAATCATTACAATTTTCATTATTTTATTATTATTATTATTATTATTTATTATTTTTTTATTAATATTTTAATATTTTTAAATCTTTAAAATTTAATTTAATTTTTTTTTTTATTGTAAATCACTGTTGAGATCCCTTGTTCCCTGGAGGAGAAGCTTACATTACAAATGAGCCCTTTTCCAGGGCTCATTTTTTTCCTAATGTTGTGTTAAGTATTGGACAGAAATCGTGCTAGAATAGCAGAAGATCAATCTCACAATGCCAGGCACTATAAGTAGTGTCAAGCAACGTAAAGGGGCTATTCTGTCGAATAATCACAGGATATTCATACAAGGGATTGGTAGTTCAATGCTCAATGCTTAACAATCATAAAAAAGATCATAAGAATACTGAAAAGTGGTCAAATTGGTTATGTAAGATGACAATTATCTTATCCTATCAAATTTGATTTTGGAACATTTTGAGTAGTTTATTTGTTTTCAATGGTCATTAGGGGTTAAGTGCATTACAAAGGAACTAACGCCATTTAAAAAACAAATGATAGATTATTGTACTTAGTGGTCAGGGTCGGCATTCTATACTAAATAATCAATTAAAGTTGTAATTTGCAATTTGATAGATGTCTAAAAATAGAAAGACTTATTAAATTTGTATATGGTGTTTATCAAAATAGCAAACACATGGCCATCTTTACAACTTACATGCTATATAATACAAAAATCAATAAGAAATTTAGGCCTTTCTTGCACAATAATGTACCTTGATGAAGTGATTGTGTATATAGTTTTGGATTTTTGTCAAAATGCAACCATATTTGTTTATTATGTGCATAGAACATTTTATGAAAATTGCACAACAATGTCATAGAAAATCATATCTTTATGCTATTGTCCCATTGGTACGTTATGAGCTCTTAAAAATCTTCATGTCAATTGGAGCTTCTTTGCACCTTCAAAATACATTTTTATATCCAAAAATAAACATTTGACACCAAGGGGAAAAAAAATTTCATCCTTTTTTAGAAATTAAAGCACTTTAATTGTCGTTGGTTTACTTTACTCATTAACTTTTAATTCAATTGTAACTTTGAGCTTATAGCATTTTAGACCTTTGACATTACTATAATGAGCTATAATTTGAACAAGCTATTCCAGAGCCAAAAAGAGGGTTCAAAGTATATAGAGACAATGTTTGCCATGACGTGGTATATATTGGTCTTGTAGGGTCCCCTAAGAAATTCTCTAATTGTTGAATTTGTATTGGGTTTTGATTTTTGGAGAGTAGTAGAACTTAGCCTAGATAATATTTTTGAAAAGTTTGATCTAAGCCGTCATTTTAGTGATACTATTGCTATAGCTAAAAGTACTAAACATCCAAAGCTTGTATCTTCAAAATAATACTTACCAACACTTTTATTCTAGAGGAGTTGTATATTAAATATCCTCTTTATTTTTAATTCAAATTCTTATGTATAAAAAGAACCATGATGAAATAATATATAAATAAAACATTTTTCAAAAGCAAAATTTGAAATTGGTTTTCTTGAGTTGTATATATGTAAAAAGCTTTGAATCATCCCATCATTTGACAGGTGGCCCCGTATAAGGAGATTTAGAAAGTTGCCTTCATTGAGGTTCTTCCGAAGTCAGCTATTGCCGCCCCTTCTAAACTATCTACATCAAAACAATGAAATTAGGTTGCCTTGTCAATTAGGTTGCCTTATCTAAGATAAATTACCTCATGGATCAATGCTTGTTCTATATGGAGTTGCATGCCACTCTCTGAACCAAGCCTTGAACTGGTGCACAAATCTATGCCATACACATGGCTCTGAATTGAACGCATTATTGTATAAAAGCAGTGAATATTTTCATAGTGTGGATTGTCAAGAAATTAGTATGGGGCAACCTAATTTTACTATTTTGTTGTAGTGATTTGTTGTGGCGGCTAATCTAACCATTAAAAATGACTGGGTATTAGAACAAAATATTTGTTGCTTTTATGAAAGATCAAGCTAATATGTTGTAACCACAAAGCTTGCTAAGTGGGACATTTTCATGTGAAGTGGGTGGCATTTACTTAGAATGGCAATTTGGATGTGACTAAATAAAACCGTGTGCAAAAATGTTAACAAAGTTTTATTTATTGGCCATGGTGCGCCACCTACCCAGTGCCTCACAATCAATTGCGTAATATTCCATCCTCATATGTAGGTCTTTCATGTCTACTCACACTACAAGAAAATGGCCATATATGTGACTGCAAAGAACAACTGCATGAAAAATGTGACTTCAAATTGACTGGGGCTCCCTAATTACACCAACGCTGCTAATTCCACGTGCCCAAGTCACCTCAAGGTTGCATCCGCGACCTTGAGATGAAGAGTCAACAAAGGGCGAGTTTCATCCGCCACATTCCGTTGACAACATCTTCAATAGTTTGATGTGGCAGGTAGCATTGAAGACAAGGGGGTGGCTATTATATATTATAACTTATGTTTATTGTAGCACAACTAAAAAATGACTGTAGTGTAACTGGCAAATGACTTCAAGAAGTTTTGGCTTATTAATGGAAAAAGAAAAAGAAAGAGGCCACTACAAAAGACATGGTAGAAAAAGATGTTCCGAGCAACATTGATTTTATTGTAGGGCCACTATGGAATGACTGACTAATCACTGCACCTTGCTAGGTATTTTGGCACAAAATGGTTCTATTCTTTAGGATGTTTCTAGGTGCTACATTATTAAAGGATGCAACTTTAACATGATGATGTGTTGTCTACAAATAAATAAATGAATGTTAGGCAATTACAGTGCCTTAGCTCCTAAATACTCTTAGTATGCACTCTTTGTTTATGTTTTACTTTTTTTTCCATAGGGATCAAATGATTTGAAGTCATTCATCCGAGCTTTAGAAAATGATGCATACAAAAAGGCTTCTTTCTTTTCCTTCATTTTTTGTTTTCTTTATTATTTCTTGTTTATTCTCTTTTTAAATTTTATTTTAATCTTTTCATCTCTACTAGTGTGGCCCTGTGCCGTTGGCCCAATTTTCATCCACTTCTAGTTCCACTCCCGGTTCCACTCCCAGTAGCAAGAACGCCACCAAAATCAAAGTAAAAGTAATTTTCTAATTTTTTAATCAATAAATACTTTGAAATTCAATAACTTTTGCACCACCGCTCCAAACGCCACGAAACCAAGCCCGTGCACCCCTCCTTGCCGAGCCCTTTCCAATGGTACCAAGCACGTGGCCGTGGGATGCACGGTCCGGGAGATCTCAACTTAACAAACAAAACAAACAAACAAACAAACAAACAAACAAACAAACAAACAAACAAACAAACAAACAAACAAACAAACAAACAAATTTAAGGTATAGATTACTACCTTTTGCCTTTTTATGTGTCGTTGATTTTTTATTTTTCTCTTATCAGTTTCATTTGCTATTATTTCCTAGAATTTTTTCTAGAAACAAACAAAATTATTTTTTTCTTTTTGGTAATTTTCATTCCTTCAGATTTTTTTCTATTTTATAATCTTTGTAATTTCTCTTTTCTACTCTTTGTTTATCTTCTTAAGTTTATTTCTTCGACCTTCTTTAAAAACAAAAAAATTATTCTTTTCTTTTCTTATAGATTATGCATTCTCGATGGCCTTTTTGTTTTTTTGGGATCTATTGTTTTCTTCGTCGAGGTCCACTTTAAGAATTCATTTACACTCCTACTAGGACAACAACTATGATTTTGGTCCATTTGCATTGGTAACTTTGCAATATTTCTAGACATTTCATATGATTCAAAATAGACATTCCTAAGGTCCCAATATAAAGGCCAGAAGGTGTTTTTATAGTCCTAAAAGCAATTGTTAGTCCTGTTTTCCTCTTACATGAACAACAATGTTGCTTCTCTGGTTCCGTTGTAGAATGACTTCTTGAGACTGTAGAATGACTTCCCGCGACTACAGAACAACTTCCCGCAACTGCAAAATGACTTTTTGAGATTGCAAAATGAGTTGTTGAAACATCTTAGATTACTGTGCAGCTACTCAACTACTGCTTCAGTGCTTTGTGCATTGTAATGCATTGTGTGATTTTCAAACACCTACATACCTTTCATCACACTTTCTTTGCATTTACAACACATTTTCATCATGGTTCATATACAAAAAGGCAAGACAAAGTTTAGAGAGGATGTTAGAAAATGTCAAAAGAAAATATCCTTTCCAATCCCTTTCACAAATTTGTCCATAACTTTTGATTTGAGGCTCAAAATATAAAATGAACTTTTAGAAGTGAAAGTGAGGTTGATTTTCCAACTTTTTTTTAGTTCAAAGGTTTATGAAAAAAATTAACCCCTAAAGGACCAACATGCATTTTTTGGCAACATAGAAATTTTGGGCAGGTACGTGTGATTGGAGATTTGCATCTTTCGGGCTGAAATTTTTATAGAAGATGGGAACAAGGAATATCTTTCATATGCACCAAATTTCATAACATTTGAAGATACGAGTAAAAAGTTATGGCCTAATATGTTGTTTGTTTCTCAACTCGAGTAGTCCGAGCAGATCAGAAAAAATCATTTTTTCAAAAATAAAAATTGGAAATTGGTTTATTATATTTATATATATGTGGAAAGCTTTGAATCATTCCATTTTTATCAATGAGTTAAACGTTACAAGATTTTTAGTTTGCTGGCAGTTATAGATGTCTATTCTAAAATAAACTTTGAAGTCGTTTATTTCACTCAATTTTCAATATTTTTCAAGAAAATTAGAATTGTAGGATGGAGATTGTTTGTTAAAACATTGCAACCATTGGAATTGGCATTTTTCAATTCTATAATTAACTTCTTAACAATTTAGTGTTTTGAACCATTCTCTACTTCTTTCTACTTACTATTTTTTTCCTATATGTTGTACAATTCCAAATAATCTGAAAATTTTCAAGCATGTAGCCAACTTGCCCTAAAGAATGAATTTAAAGAAGCACAACTATTTTAGAAATTTTTTCATGATAAGATGACCTTGTGAAGTGCAGCTGACTGGTTTTTTCAGGGCCAAAAAATGGACTTTTGCCACTTCAAACACTAATATCTTCCAATCTACATGGTGGAAAATTTTGAAATTTTTTCCACACATTTTCAAACTAGAGTACTACAAGATCCTATGGTTACATGTGTCCAAAAATGATATTTTTCAAAAATTTGGTACTTGTATTAGAAATGGCAGTTTTTGAGCATTTTTGGTGAGAACATAGTCAAGGAACTTTAAGGGTTAATCTACCATGTTTAAATGAGATTTGAAATATTACTTGTAACACAATTCCTGCATTTTACATATCCCACATGGTTTGTCTTGTCTCCTACCATCCCACTTGTATTGAAAGGTTTGTCATTTCATACTCACACACTAAGTGGCTATGAAAGCTATGTGACACATGCCAACTACAATGTATGGTATACGGTGTATGGTATATTGTACATGGTATATGTTGTATTGTATATGGTGTATTGTTGTGAAACTTTGAATGTATTGATATGTGACAACATAATGACTACTCCCCGAATAATGGCCCCACATTCTTTTCTGCAGATGTCATGTTAACTTTAAAATGACTTGAAAATGACTAGAGATGTCAGCGGCAATGACTGCAAAATGATTGCAAAATGACTCAAAAACAACTTCCTACGTGGCCGTCCATGTCATATTCATCATGGGTCAGTCATAACTTCAGAATGACTAAAAAACAACTAGCCACGTGGATGTCCACGTCAGATGTTTTAGGGGTCTGGTTTCCACACGGTAGCTATATAGACATTTCCTTAAGCCCAACTTTCTTTATCACTTCATCCATTTCTACATCCAAGGTAGAAACAGATGGTGATAACAGACTGCAGTCGTTGTCCTAAACGACTTGTCCACAACAACTCCAAGGCCCTGAGTTGTATTGCAAACATTGTGTCCACAACAACTTTTCAGTTGTTTTTTGCAATCATTTTTTCCATCATTTTTTTGTAGTAGTCATACATTTAGAAACTTGGTCTTGAATGCATTTAATATTAGACACAATATTGCAGATTTGCATTGATGTTGCTAATTTTGCTCATTTTTGTTACTATTGCATTGCAGCATGTTGACTTATAATTCATTAAGGATTTCAATTTTGGCAAGACAACATAAAACAATTATAGGGCTTCAACTTACGTTCAATTTTGTAGTTGCCTAAGAAATGCAAGATGGTGAATTCCTAATAATGAACCATGTACAACTTCATTAACTTGCACTTGACCTTGTGTCCATCCTACATCTAGATCGATGTCCAATTAATTAGCAATTATTTTGTGTACTACTAGTGTATTACTAATGAGATTAAGAGTCACTCTGTGAATTTATGCATTTGCAAATTTGTTGGGACTTCTTACACAGTACATAGTATTTGATTCTATGTCCACTCCATATACACCTCCAAAGATTCAATGAGTCACAAAACAGTATATGAAATTCTAATTGTCATGAGTTTTAGACTTAAAGAGTTGTTCAATTGTGATTTAGAGGCACGGAATTCTTAGAGTTGTAGAATTCAAAGCAACATTCAATGCTAAATATTGTAATTTTATACTCACCCTACACACACCTATGATGATTGAAAGGGTAACAATATATGAATATTCTTGCAATGCGAAAAATTATAGTTGTCATGGCTACGTAGGAAATTATGGATTACAAGCTCAATCCAACATGGCAGCATGGCTTGTTCTAGTGTAGTGCCGACCTCCTCCGAGGAAGAGCAAGTCTAGCACTACTCTTGATGGATTTGGCACAACTATCATGTAAAAACTACAACCCCAATTAGGTTCTACAATAAATGTTTGCGTTAACTGATACAAAATGAGAAGAGTATATGGACAAATTAGGTACTACTAATGCCCACAACCTCATGGAGTCTACCACCGTGAAATGGATTTGCATCTTAGAGAAAGTGATGATAGGTGGATTCACACCTTGTATTCATGCATCAAATATGCAAAGTCAAGTGGAATTTGCTTATTCTAGAATATCTAGGCCATTAGGAAAAATTTTAGCCTTCTAGAAGGCCGCGAGTTCTGCACCTGCCTTGTGCAATTATAGAAAAAGATCAAACTAAAAATTATATATATATTTTTTTTAAATTTAAATTTAAAAAAAAAATGGGTGCTGATGTGACACTAGAAGTGCTACAACAGATTTTTTTATTTTTTTAATATCTTTTTATGTTTTTAATATTTTTTTTGCCAAAAAGTGTTTTTTTATTCATCTTGAAATTGCACCTCAGGGGTCCCGTAAATCAATTCCTTAGCGGCCTTCTGGAGGGCTGAAATTTTTCCTAATGATTGTAGACTACCTTGTCAAAATTGGAGTCAAAACCAGGACAAATTGCAAGGTCTTCTAGACATGGACATGCAAACAGCATGCGCATATCGGGCTCCCTAATGATGATTGCAAGAAACACTTGTGCTATTTTCTGTCACACTTTCAATGCAGAAGTTGTTTTATGTCTCAAGTATTGCAAAATGATTGAATGAACATGGAATTTAGAAATAAGCTTCCTATAGCAACACAAAATGTACTTGAGTTTTTTCAAAATTTATTCAAGAGGTGAGATTGAATTTTGAATGTATGTCACACATACAATTTTGGTGGTTTTTAGTACTATTGAGTACCGGTTTTGAAGTATTACATCTTCAAGTTTGGTAGGTTAATTCTTCTGATAGAAATACACCTTTTTAGGAGAGGAATTTCCAAGAACATGTTCCAAGTATGTTTGGCATTGGTCTGAGGTGTAATATATTCAGGTTGAATTTATATTGAATAAAAAATGTTTTTTTCGTTTTAGCTTTTACCTTCTTTCATTGCTCTTAGTTGGTAACTATGGCCACTTTTAAAATAAAATTTTCAAGTGCATTTTCTGATTTTTTTTTTAAAAAAAAATGTGAAAGTCTCATTTTCTAGCATAAAATTGCAATTTGAGGCTTAAAATAGTATTTCAGGGTACACAGAAAGACTCAATAGTACTAGTAGGGTCATGTAGTACCTATAATCTACCAATGTGGACTGTTTTTATGGCAAATTAAATATTGTCATCCATCCTTATCATCCAATCATGAACATCATGTGTTGTCAAAATAATCCATACTTTAAGTTCGGCTGTTTGTTTGTTTGTTTGTTTGTTTGTTTGTTTGTTTGTTTGTTTGTTTGTTTGTTTGTTTTGTTTTGTTTTGTTTTGTTTTGTTTTGTTTTGTTACATTGAGATCTTCCGGACCGTGTGTCCCCCGAGGGCGTGCTTGGTACCGTTGGAAAGCGCTCGGCGAGGAGGGGTGCACGGGCTTGGTTTCGTGGTGTTTGGACCCACGGTGCGGAAGAAATGAATTTCAAAGTATTTATGGAATCAAAAAAATTAGAAAAATACTTTTACTTTCATTTTGGTGGAAATCTTGGTACCATCGGAAAGGGGCTCGGCAAGGAGGGGTGCACGGGCTTGGTTTTGTGGCGTTTGGACCTACTGTGCAAAAGTTATTGAATTTCAAAGTTTTTATTATGACTTTAATAATTAGAAAATTACTTTGCTTTTGTTTTGGCTGTGGCATCGGCACAAGGCTACACTAGTATATTTGAAATCCAATTGACCATCCAGGTTTCATATTCCATGCCTCCTATAATATTGAGGGTGATTCATAATACAATAAGTACTAAAAGGCTGAAAAATGCAACAAATTGTACAAGTGTTTCTTGCAATCACCCTAAGATTTTTTCAAGAAACATGATGGAAGATTCAATGTATGGTTCAAGCAATGGACTTACATTAGAAGAAACCCATGTTTTTTTTTATGTTAGCCAAAGATATACACGTTTACAAAACATCAAGATGTCAGACAGTGAGAGGCTTAGAAAGACATATTTTCGTGGATGTTGAAGAGAAAGTCGGCAAGAACAAGTTGATGAGTATTATCATTGATGTCAAGTTTTTTTGACATAATACAAGCATAATGATATTTTTTTGAACGTCCAAAAAAACACAACATTGCTATGTCAATGAGCAGATCCATTATGACTGCAAATAAGTGTATGAAAGTTACTATGGGCTGAGATAAAATATTGACCAAA